>CM060903.1:95554313-98054313 GCA_030737815.1 Allium fistulosum
ATTATTACCATGTGAAATTTTTCGGTCCTAGCCGCGCAAAGGAGGTGCTGCCGAAATTTTTCAAAAATCCGGGAGTTAGAAAATTTTGAGAAAAAAATCCTATAACTAAATTTTGCAAATAAGTCGAATATTTTGAATGAATTATATCTAAATGATGGTTTCCCCTTCTCCGTTCCTTTTCGAGGACGAAAAGTTTTAAGTGGGGGAGAATGTAACGACCCGTATTTTTAACACTTTAAAAATACGAATTAAAAGGAAAATTTTGGATAAAAATCCGAAGGAAATAAAATTTTGTGTTGTTAAATGTGAATTACAATCTAAAATACAAAACTGAATTCTGAAATAAGTTATTTGTAAATTAAATATGGATGTTAACTTGTAGTGAATGTAAATAATGAATTGAATTTGATTGTAAACCAAATATGTTATGATTGTAAACAAAGAATAAATAAAATGGTAGATCTAATAATGAAAGTTTATGTTATTGAAACTAATATAAATAAATGTAACTTAATATTACAGTTGATTGAAAGCAGATAATAACTGAAACTGTAATTTGATAAAGATGTTAACTTGTAATTGAACGTAAGTAAAAGATTTAAATTTGAATGTAACAAGTAATTGAATTGAATTGAATTTGATTGTAAACAACGAAATAAATAAAATGTTACATTTAATATTGAAGTTAGAATATGGAAATCAACGTAAATGAATGTAATTTAATATTACTGTGAATTTAAATAAGATGATAGCTGAAGAAAATGAAAGTAAATGAATTATAAACTATTGATAATAATGTATAAGTAAATGGTTGATTCAATAATGAAAGTGTAAATCGAAACAAAAGAATTCATTTGGAATTAAATAACTTGAATTTGAATTATAATATAATTGAACGCTGAATCTAATATAATCTTTTATATTGGATTTATAATGGAAAACTAAATTGTAAAAGATTGTTAATTACTATGAAATTAAAAATGGAATTTGTGAACAATTAAAATTTGATTTAAAAGTTAATAATTTAAAATTGGGAATTTTATATTGAAATTAAACAGTCGAATAATTTATTTTTCGAATATTGGATTTAATTAGACAATTACATCGATAATTTAATAAGTTAAATTTCATAAATAATTGAAAATCGAGTTGAATATGATTGAAAATAATTTGTAAAATTTTATCTTATCATATTGGAGTTATAGTAATGTTATAGAACTTTTAAAATTGAATTTAAAGTTAATTTGTGAAAATTGAATATTTTAATATTTAATTATCGACTGAAAAATAGCCATTTTTTCGAACAGTCTCAGAATTGAACGAAACCAGTTTCATCGGATCCGTAATGTGATATTATTGTATGGTTTTAAATTTCGTGTCAATTGGATGTACCGTTTGTCCGGGGCAAGCCAAAACGCATCGAAATCGGTTTAAATCGGTTTAATTTAAAACTGATCGTTTTTCTCCGTAACTCACCCAGATGACCGAATTAGCCTCCGAAACATATTCCATTGCGTTCGGAACGTGGGGTAAACCTTAGAAACGCCAGCCGGCACGCTTCGTTTGGAGTTCGGAAAATTTCGGATGAATAGTGTCGCGTATTTTTCTATAAAAAGCCCCTCACTTATTTCATTTTGTAAAAGAACTAGGGTTTCTCTTTGTAGCCGCCACTTTTACAGCCAAGGGCCAGAATTTCATCTTCTTTCTTCCCTTAATCTCTCTCAATCCGTAAGGAATTAGAAAAAGTTCTCAACTACAAAGTTGTAGAGGACGATGAGAGCTTCAAATCCATACGGAGATGATCAAAAACGGAGCAACGGATCAACGGGAATTTGCATTTAAAGTTTCGTGTTTGTCCTCGATTTGCGTGCAGCAGAGATGGCCGAGCTCCACCCTACTCTGGCCGATGGTAGCTCTTGCGAAGACGCTTCTAACGGTGGTCTCTGATCATTGTGAAGTCGAGTGAGTTGGTCGTGATAATTTGATGAAGATATGCGGCTATGGGTTAGGGTTCATGTGAATTGAACGATGATGGAGAAGGAGGCAGGCGCGGCCCAGATTTCCTGAAGCAAAGATGAACGGCCAGATTTGAAGCTAGGGTTTGAAATTTAAATTAAAAGCTGAAATTGTTTATTTAAATTCGTGTAAACTTTAAAATAGCATAACTTTTTCATACGAGGTCCGATTGGAACGAAACTTTTTACGCTGCGGTCGTAATGACGAGAGCTTCGAAAAGAAACTGGTTTGGATGGATTTGGAGACGGTGGAAATTTGGGCTAAAGTTGGGCGTCGTCCAGTTTTAGTTCCAAACCGGAACGTCTCGGCGACAACAGAAAATCAATGTGAGTGTTTATACGCTCACAATTGACTGAATATCTTTATGGTAGTTAAATCTGACATTATGAAGTAATATGGATTTATTTGTCGTTGTTTGATAAAAATTTAATTGTCATATAGATTCTCATTTGAATTCACCGTTGAAAATTAAATTGACAGTCAAATTGAAGTTAAAATTTAATTGCGATCAAATTACCTGATATTGATAATTACGAAGTTGTTGTGAATGTTATTGGCTTTATGGTTGATTTGTTGTGATGGATGCTAATGGTCGATATTGGTTGTTTATTTATTTTGATATATCATGTTATCATCATGTATATTGTTTATTGCATATAAACTGTAAACTGAATCATTTCGAATAAATTAAGAAATAGGTTGAAATGATATACCTATGACATCTATTTGGATTGAAATGATATATGTCCATCCTTGAAATTAAAATTGAAATAATTATCCACTTGGCCATAGGTTAGGAAATTATATACGGACACCGGGATGGTTAAATTAAATGATTTTAAAAAAAAAATTGTTTTGAAATTATTTAAATGAATTGATTTTAAGAATAAAAATCCAATTTATGGAAATTGAATTATTTTGAATTGAAGCTCGAAATGTTGGAATTTAAACTTGGTAAATGAAATTGTTTAATTATTCGAAGTTTAGATTTTAAGAAAAAATCGAAATACGGCGTAAATTTTCGAAAGTTGATTTGTTTTAAAAGATTGGACTTTTAATCGAACTTTGAATATTTCTAAGAAAATTTATATGAAATGATATTTCAAGTTGAGTTTGGAATTGAAAATTGATTTGAAATTGAGATTTAATTAATTTGGAATTTAATTGAAATTCAAAGAAATTTGTGAATTGGACTAAATTGAAACTATTGAATTAAATTTGAAGATAAAATTGATTTGAATGTGATTTGAACTGAAATTGATTTGGAATGTAATACTTAAATGAATTCTTGAAATCCGAATGTGAATCTAAGTTTATTGAATTGGAATTGCTACAGAAATTAAGTAAACTACTTAATACGGATGTTTAATTTGAAGTATATTCTAATTTGAATACGAAATGGTTTTAAAGCGAATCTTATATTCTTATATAAATATATGAGCTGTTTTGAAATGTGAAGTATTTAAAGTTTCGAAATATATTGAAACTGAAATGGCTTATTTTGTGGTTCAAATATGTATTTGAAATTGATAATTTGAAATGGTTTATTGAGAAGCTGAATCGAGTTGAAATTGATGATTTGAAATTTGATTAAATTTTAAATTTTGGAATTCGAGTTTATGTGAATCGTTTTGTGAGATTTTGAGGCGAAAAATGATTTTGAAATCGAAATGAGATATTGAGGCGAAAATTGATTTTGAAATCGAAATGGGATATTGAGGCGAAAAATGATTTTGAAATGAAATCGTATATTTGAGTAGATATGATGATTTTGAAATGGATTTGATTTTGAAGCGAATATGATATTTTGATATCAATTATGAATCGATTTGAAATGTAAAAGATCCAACCGGTGTGAAAAATATAACGTAGTTATTAAAGAGACCGGGATCGGATATGGACATACTCTCTGTCGATACCGAAAACCACTTTAATAACTATATTCGTGGAGTGTTGATCCAGAACGAAGTGGATGGTTTTGGTGAACGTGTTGATTTGAAGAAAGAGAACGATTTTGGATGACCCCTGACATGACTAAAACAGGAGCCGCGCCGGGCCATTGAGGATCGCCATCTCTAGCGGACACACTCCTTCGATACCATGTCTATTACTTTTGTGATTCGATTTGGGTGCACCCCGCGATTTGGGAGTGTTGTTTCGCGGTGTTGGGGTAGTAGCTGCTATGCCCAACATCAGTCCGGATCACGCAACTACTAGTATCCTAGTTGGTATTGCCTCATGTACCTTGTCATACTGATTATCCTATTCGCGACCACTACGTTTTGGTTTGTACCTTGAGTATATGGATTGCCCTCTGGTGACTTCCGGTTTTGGGGAAACTACGGTCTTGTATATGCTCTTGGGAATATAAACTGTGTTAAGGGTGGAATGGGCCATGGCTTAACGCTATTTTAATACTTTTACTTTAGTGTAGACATATTATAATAGCGTATTGTACTACATAGTAGATAGTTTAACGGATCCTTGAGAGATGGAAAATCCCGTAACATCTCTTAAGTTATTGCACTCACGTTGACACTGGATAGGAGATGTCAAAACCCGTAAACATCTCTGACGCCGTCACACTCATATTTTCTTATCCGATTTGACTTACATGAGATATTTTAGTCCTGACTCGAGTGTTTTGTCTTTTCATTACGCTCGGGTCAGCCTGAGCATTTCAGATAAGGTTGAAGATCTATTCTGGAGGACGAAGACGGAGTTTGGTATTACATCATTTGTATTCTACTACTGTATTATTTTTCCGCTGCATTGTTGTGTTATCTCTGATATGTATGTAACTCTGATTTATGATGTATAATAATAATCAAATTTATTTATTTAACAGCTTCATGAACTGTTATTTTATTATTATACCTTGTTCCTTCCGCTGCGAGATTCTGAGTTTGTTTCTGTTCTTTCTTTTCTTTTCTTATTTAACCCCAATAACCATCTTCCTTTTAGACGGTTTGAGTTGGACATGTGTGGATTATTGTCGACTTGAACGGTCAAAAAAGGCGGGTCGTTACAATAGACATATCAAAGTTTGCTTAGGTTGTATATTTAGATTTAAGGAATATGTTTTAATTATAAACTACATGCATACTTCTGTTAAAGTGCTTATATATGTCTGTAGCATACATGTAAATGATCCCTTGTATCAAATTTTGTAGCAGTCTGCATATTGTAAGTAGTCAAAAAAAAAATTGTAGCTAGTATACAAAATTGTTTTCATCTGTAGTGTCTGAATCTATAATATGGAATTTTTAAAGATAAAATATTGATTCTAACGATTGTTTTTTTGTACTATATAGATTCATATAGGTATGTAAAGTTGTTATAATGTACAGATTTATATTAATTATATAAGTTAAAAATAGGTATGCACATCCTGTGTGCAAAAGTATATATATATTTCCTGCTTACATGTTTTATTGAAATATGTATATGTATATTTATTTATTTCAAATTTTATTATGTAAATATGTTGTCCATATGCGTTTCATAAAAAAAAAATTATATATTGAATATAATATGTGATTTAATTTATTTTCAATTTGAAAAAAATATATATATCTTAGTTTGAATGTATCTCTAAAAATTGGTTTAGAGAGAAGTTATAGCATATATATTGTTTCGATTTTTTTTAGACGATTCTGATTGATTCCCATCAATCCCTATCTTTCAGCTTTGCCCGCCAAATCCACTTTTAGCTTACTTCGCTTGAGATTGTGGTTTGGATTTGTTTGATTGTTCAGACCGTGATCTAATTCATAGCTTGTTGTGCAACAAACTCCTTTAACCTCGAAAGGTGAGCAATCACTCACGATTAGCATTCTTTTATTTATTAAATTTGATTTCATTTGAAATAGCAATTGAAATATGCTGCTGTAGTTATTTAAATTGTTATATATGCTATTATTTGTAACTGTTCACCTGTGGGATATGACACCATATCTTGTTGTTTATATTTTATTGTTATTTATGATATATGCCTGTTGTTGTATTTTAGATTATCTGTTATCACTCTGCAAGTTCCCTGTTAGTATAGAATTCACTATGGGTTGAAATGATACATACCCGAACGGACTTTAGAATAGGAGAAAATCGTTATGGGTTGAAATGATAAACCCAAGCGATTTTCATTTGAATTGAAATTGGGATTGCGGGTTGAAATGATATCTACCCGTATATATTTAAATTACGGATTGAAATGATAAATATCTGTATCACTTAACCATATGAAGATATATATACAGACACCGTTGGTCCATATTTATAAATATTTTGAAAATAAATTTTATGGATTTGGGAAGATAATTTTATTTAATTAAACCGATTTGAAACATATTGAAATTGAGATTTGAGATATGATTTATAACTTGGGTTTGATTTAAGTAAAAATGAAATTTAAGGCTAGTTAAATGATATTGAATTTATTAAATGAATATTCCCCGATTAAATAATAATGAAGTTAAATCAAGAGGTATATGAAACTGTTAAATCT
This sequence comes from Allium fistulosum, assembly GCA_030737815.1. Taxonomy (NCBI): domain Eukaryota; kingdom Viridiplantae; phylum Streptophyta; class Magnoliopsida; order Asparagales; family Amaryllidaceae; genus Allium; species Allium fistulosum. The sequence continues at coordinate 95,560,837 of CM060903.1, forward strand.
AACTTTGAAAAGGTTGAATATTAAAGCTGTGATAACCCGGATTTTGGAACATCTGTTAATTGATAATTAACTGGGTTAATTAATAGAAATACTGATTTTATTTGGATTAATAAATGAAATTTTGATAATTAGAATATATCTGGATATGTATATAGATGAATTTGAACTATAATAAATACTGACTTATAAATATCTAGATAAATATTCATTTGATAATATTTGTTTAATGATCTTCTTTTATAAATATTTATTTGGTAAAATTTATCTTTTCAAAACTAATATAGTATATATATATATAATTTGTAATTTGAAAGGTTAATTTGATTTAATGCTTTTGAAATGATATTTGAAATTTAAATTTTAATAACAAAGTTAATTTATTATTATTATAAACATATAGTTCAACTTGAGTTTTAGATAAGATTTAAATTTAAAAGTTCATTTGTTTAATATTCTTTCATTTTAATTTTAACACAAGATAAATTTGTTTTAAATTTTAAGAGTTAAATTAAAATAGATGTTTCAAACATATAAACATTAAATTGAATCAAAATATAAGTTACTTGAATTCATATGAATATTTATTAAAGGATAAGTATACACATTTTATAATCATATGAATATTAAATAAATATTTGTATAAGGCTTAAATAGATTATTAAAAAAGAAAATCACATTTTTAGACATTTAAAATAACACTTGTTAACTTTTTAAATGTATGTTAAGACACTTGTAAATCTTTGAGCATAGGTGTAAGAAAATTAAATCATACAAGGGACAAATGTCATATTATTGACATTTTAATTTAAAATTAAAATTGTAAAATAATAATAAGTTGTTCTCTCAGCTGAAAGATCATCTTCATCTCAACCAAAATGAAAATCGAAACATAGATCTAAGAAATGGAAACCTGGAAATTAAAATTAAAAGGAAATAAAGATCTGGAAATTTCAAATGCAAATCAGAGGAAGGAGATCAAGGCAAATTCAAATAGCAGCTTCAAATCTTCAAATACAACTTGAAGTTCAGAAAAGTGAAATCTATCAACTAGTAACCAGGGATCAAACAACAAGTTTAAAATTCAACTAAGCAAAAAGAAATCAAGTTCAAAACTGGAACAAGCCTGGAAACAGAAATATGTTATCTGCTTCTCTGTTCAAAACATTGCAGGTGAGTACTCCTACCTCATGAATGTAAACATGCTTGTATATGGATAAATATGCAAATGTTTGTGGGTGTGCATGCCTGAACATAGATATATACTTCTCTGTTAAAACCCAAAACAGTGAGTAAACTTAAACCCTGGAATTCTGTTTAAACTGATGTTGAGTATTGTCTTGTGAAAATGTTATATTGTCTGTTATAATTTATGTATGCGTGCTCTAAAACATGTTGATATGAAGTATATGAACATGCATGTCTGTTTACCAGTAGATATAACTCTGTACATATCTCTGTTTTAAATTCAGAGACAAGATTTTGAAGAAAAATCTTGTTCTTTTTATTCATTCTTTTAGAACTTCGGCTTTTCAAACAAAATATGGTTGTTTAGGTATAATCTTGAATTTAAAAATAAGTTCAAACATTTTAAATTTTAGAACTGTCTGGAATCAAGAAAAAATCAGTGAAATGTATAAATATGTTTAAATTCAAGTATTTTAATTCGATGATTCAATTATATAATTTGATTCAACTCAGAAAATTAAGATTTTTAAAACAAATATGGTGATTTTTCATTTAGTAATTTAAGAGCAGATTGGAGTTGAACTTGAAATGGGTTCTGAGAGTTTTCTGACGATCGAAGGGAAATTGGTACTCGAGGTTTTGATCGAAGTTGGGTTGGTGGTCAGTAATATTGAGAAAAATGCTTGATGATTTTATCATCATTGGTGGCATTGGCTATTGAGCAATCTAGGGTTTAACACCTTTGTTCCTGTCGTGATGAAAATAAGATGATTTGAGCACCTACGGTGAATCGAGCTTCATGGGAGCAATGAAGATGGATGCGTGAAGGACTTGGGAGGATGTTGACGAAGTTTCAGGTGGAACGATGGTCAGAGGCGTGGTGGCGAGGTGTCACATCCCGGAATTTTCGACTTTCGAAAATTCAACATCGATACTCACTTTATCGACTGTCGAGCAATCGAGTGCCGGAAACTCCAATAGTGAGGGTTTTAGAAAGAAGAAATAGAAGAAAAAGAGAAGAAGAAGAGAAAGAAAGAACAACTGAACAACATCAGACAGAAAACAATATCAGAATCTTACACATCGCAGCGGAACAATATATAATAGATAAACACTAGTCTTTTAAAACAAAGAACTATATCAGTTTATACATACATCAATCATCAGAGTCAATATACAACAATGGACAGTTATATAAACTCGTCCTCATACAGAATACACAGCGGAATAAAATAATATCAGATACAAATACTACGTCTCGAACTCTAGCTTATCTCCAAGCTCCAGAATATCCAGAATATCCTGATAATATAACTCTAGGCTGCCCGTGTGGAAATTGGTGGGCACCCAGAGTTTAGAAGGGAACAATAAACTCCGAGTCAGTCATGGTGACTGGTGTGAGATCGTAAAACCATTTATCTTTAAAATAAACAACAGGATAATTTTAAAGTCAATTCGAAATGCTTTTGGAAAATGAAACTACCATAAGACCTCCCACCACACACACAATGCAAACGCAGAATTGGAGGAGATTTCTTCTTATGATAGTCAAAGATGCTTGATACGCAAAATCAAATCATTTTGATATTATTATTAGTGCATAGTGTAGAAAACATTTCGAAAGTATAATATTAATCTTAGCCAGCATAGGCATTCCGCACTTATGCCTACTATAGCTACCATCCAAACAGTGGTGACCACCATAAGTGAATGATAGGTTCTACAACTAAAACCGTACAAGATCGTATTGTTTCTTTGGATTTCCAACAAATGGTCAGGCTAAGGAACTTCCTATCCACGATGGGTACGTCCCTGGAATAGACGACCCGAGAAATAACCTAACATTACGGTTAGATCTCTGCCAACACAAGGCCGGGTTACCTCTGCAAAAGTAGGTAACTACTGACACGCGTATGCCATCCCCCGATCGTCACCGATCTTCCCGAGGATCCCCGATTTCCAACAAACCACATAGATAATAATAATGCAGTAACCACAGAGGTTAAGTATCTGGGCTCCATACCATGATACCACCTTTATCCAGAAGGAATGACATACACTAAGGGGCGCTACTCCCTAGAACCTTGCTGCATCCTTCCTGTTTCGACCATTTCCGGGGTGTGAGGCTCGACGAAGTCTCGTCCACAAAGCTACGCTTTCTATAAAAAGCCCTGCTTCGGGTCAAACAAAATGATCAACCTATGATCACAAAGATATAAGATCAAACAAATGATCATATCCCAAATGATCAAACACTGATCATTTCACAGCAACACTCAGTATGCCACGTTACCAAATTGGGATATATCGCTGATAAATTTCAACTACATAACCTCTGAGCTCGTACGTCTCAGAGAAGGGTGTTAAGCTAAGAGAATAAATTCTCCGCCACCAACAGAAATGTATTTGAAAGAAATCAGCTTTATATCTCAAATTGTAACGTCAGACACACAATCCATACAAGTCTGTTCCGGGATCGAACAGAACCGAAGGCACTTCTCACGAAGCCCTTGCATTTCCGGATAATTTTCAATCACGTCAGGACTTCCCGTCACTAAGGGTGATAAAACCTCTAAACCGGAGATCAGCCGATGTAGAGTAACTCGACGGTAATCCTTCCATTTTCAAAAATATCCGGTCTTCAACACCGGTCTTCGAATGCAATTCATAACGACGTATCACATATTCGGAATGGGTTATACGACCCCATGGTCCTTTCCCGGCTAACCCGAATAGTGAGCGATTTTTCAAAATAAGTGTGGCATTCAAATTCATCCAATTCACAACAAATACCTATCTAAAGGTAAATATTGATAGTCGGTTGTTTAACTATCAATAAAGATGCGCGACATCATCAGATTCCAAATAATTTTCCCAAATTATTTATCTTCAAAAATATCTTTACTAGATATAAAATTGCCACACTTAACCGTTTGAAAACAATTTCAAATCAATTTCCACATTTCATTTTATCTTTGAAGATAAAATCTCAAAACAGTTTATTTCATATTGGAAAAGCAATTCCATACTTATTTAATAATAAGTATTTCACAAATCATTTATTTTCAACACTTGGAAAATATTCGATATACTTAAAATCAAAATTAAGTATATATCTCATTCTTTAAGGAAATCATTCTCAAATCACATTTATTTGAGTCAAAACGAATGTTGCGTAAAACATCGTTACGACGACTCGAAATCACTAGTATAGGGATTCAGAATTAAGATAGATATATAAATCCCAATACTATATAAAATATTTCCTTTCGGAAATCATTTACTATAACAACAGTGTTATAGTCCACCATTTCCTTAAATTTCTCGAAAACGTCTATTTCAACAAGAACTGTTGAAATCTATGTTTTCGATATTTAACACATTTTAAAAACATCGTTAAAAACAATTTAACTTCATTTTTAAAATATCACTTCTTCAAAAATGAATCCATTTTATTCAATAATATATTCACTGTCCAAAATCGTGAATATATCTTCTTTAATAACCTTCTATAATTCACTTATCAAATTTAATCGATTCCGAATTTATAAACACGGTTATAAATTCTATTTCCATTTTAATAACAACTTCGACTTATAAATCTTCTTTTATCAACTTCTATATTTAACTTATCAAAATAAGTGACTTTGGGTTTATAAACAACTTTTATAAGTTTCAATTCTATTTATAAAACTTCATATCAAATCAATTTCAATATTGATTTCTAAATTTATTTTCAACTTTAAATAAAATTCCCATGCTGATTTCTCAAAGATTCATTTCCAATATTAAATCAATTACAGATTGATTTCTAATTTTACTTATCACTACTAAAATAAATTCCTTATTTTTCTTAAATTATTCAATATTCTGTTTTAAAATGGATTCTTCAAATTGAAATCATTTTACATTGATTTCGCAACTTATTTCAATTTACCAATTAAATTTTAAACTGAAATTCCAACTTATCTTCTTTTAAATAAATTCCTTTTTAAGAAAATAAATTTCAATCGTTTTCTTTCAATCTATTTTAAAAATCCAAATTTTAAATTAAATTCTTCAATTTATAATCACTACTTTACGAAATCCATTTATTTAACATTTTCACTTGATTCTGGAATTAATTCAATACGATTATAAAAAATTCACTTTTTATACTTTAAAATTCCTTTCTTAAAAATTTCTTCAATTTCACAAATTGATTCACTTAGAACTTTTCTGCTTGAATTTCAAAAAATTCAATTTCGTTTATCTTTGGAATCCAATGATGTCAAAACATCCATTCAGCTAAATTTTAGCTTTCAAACAATTTCCAGATATCAATATGATTAATAGCATCACTATAATCATTCACAGATTCATATCACAATAGAAATAAATTCAATCAATGTGAGGGGTCCAGTTGGATCCCTCCAACCTGTTTCCCTGCATCCAAAGACGTCAACACAATACCAATTCCGCTCCAGTACGGAATTATCGCGGTATATAGGTTTTTTTTTTAAATCCGCTTAGTAACGGCGCAATAGGGTCTCATCCGCTATACGAGGCGGGAAATCATCAATCCAATATATACATATGCCAATATGTATATACTGCTATATATATATATAGATATATCCTATCATATCTAATAGCACATTCAAACAAATCAATCAATAACTGCAATTCAATTAAAAATCTGAGTGAGAAGATCTCACCTTAGCTTTTAATTTTGCAATCCAATCCAATTCGTCGTGTTCCCTTTACGATTTCAAACTGTATAAACATTTATACGATTTATTAATATTCGAACAGATCGAATAATAATTTTTCATTTGATAATTTTGATTCATCGATGATTTCATTTAAATAGTTAATTTTAAATTCTAACTGATTTCCGTTTTGAAATAAACTTATTTAACCAAGATTTTATTTTGTCCCAATTTCTTTTAATAAATTTATCTAACAAAATTTTAAATCAAACTATTTTTCCTTTAATAAATTTAATTTTCTAACCATTTAAATTTTAAGCAAATGTTTTCTTTTCAAACTAATTTCTTTTAAAACTGCATATGTCAGAATAGTATATATGTATATACATCTTAAAAATCCAACTTTTATATAAATTCATGTTTTATCCGTATATTAACTTTCTGTAAACCTATAAATCTACATCTAAATCCTTTGCTGCTTCTTAATTTCAAATCAAAATGTAAAAATTTAAATACTGGGATTTTTACATTTTATAAAATAAACAATACCTCACTGACGAGATTATCACGGCGTCGATCATCTCAGGTCAACGCGACAAAGCCCACTCCACTTCAAATCGCGGCCGAGCCCTCCAAGCTATCAGCCTCCGACAACCCTAGCGCGCACCCCCAAACGCCTCGTCCACCATCGCGAGCCCAATCCCAAATCATATCGCCAAACCCTATTCCCAATCGCGAGCCTTCCCAGTTGAGTCGCCGCCGCGTTGCCTCTTGCTCGCGACAACCATCGCCTCCACACGCGTGCACGATCGCCTGACGACTCTGCTTCCTGCTCGCGCGCCATTGCCCCATCGCGAATTCGAACTCCGGTACCTCAACGTCGCTGCTCCATCGCACGCGACTTGTCTGGCCTCGCGCGACCACGCGAGCATCACTACAAGCTCGTACTCGAGCTCCTTGGCCTCCTGCGATGTCAATCGACATGGTTCCTGGATCGCGACTCGATCTCGATTAAATGGAGACGCTCGCCCCCCCTTTCTTTGATTAGTAGAACGAAAGAGGATCGGCTAGCTTTGATTTATGAACGATTGAATAGGTGAGGGAAAAGAATTCGCAGTTAAAAACATTTGAAGGCAGCGGCCATTTATTTTCTTTTGAACGAGAGCTTTTTCGTTTATTTTGAACGATAGATTTTTGTTTTGAAAGGAATGATTTTCTCTCGTGTATTTTATCAGAGAAGGAGGGGACACGATAATATTGGGGTGTACGAGAGGAGACAGTGATTTGAAGGAAGAACGGCTGATGTTGATTAGAGTATAAATTTATTTTTAAATCAAATCGGTTAATTATTGTCTCGGCGTTTATATCTTGTACGATCACACGATAGCTCCGAAAGCTACGAGATTTGAAATTCGACAATAATTCAATATCACGAACCCAATGGAACTGGTTTCGTTCAATTCTGAGACTGCGCCTTGGACGGCTATTTTTAAATATCGATTCGAACGGTTTAATTTCAAAACTGAACGAAACAGTTTGAAATCAGATTCTGAAGCTTCTATCATCTTCAGTATTATCAATACGAATTTTAAAAGCTTTCGGAATATTTTTCTTCAGCTTAAAATTGTAGATTCAAATTTTTTATTTAACTTTAATCGATTAAATTTCATAGTTTAATCGCCAGTTTTCAAAGTTATATTCGGGATACAAATTAAATTATCGTTCAATATTTAGAATTAATTAAATATTCTCAATTAAATTCGTTCAAAATTCTGGGTCGTTACAAACTTCCCCCCTTAAAAGAATTTCATCCTCGAAATTACAAGTCAGGAAGAAGGGTCCTTAACTCGTCTACTATTTTTCACAATCTAATAGTTTTATCAAATTTTCAAAACAAATCTCTCTACTAGAGATTCGTTATCATTTCAACTAAATTTTCCAACTCAAATTATAAGTTCCAACAACATTGTTTACTTAACAATTCAAATTTAAGTTTAAATTCAAATTTTAAACTTTCAAAATTTCTCAAAAATTTTCTAACACTCGAAATTTTCGAAAAATTTCGCCAGCGTCTCCTTTGCGCGGCTAATACGGTACGACTACAAAACGTCCCTACGGACTCTCAGATTTCAAAAAGAAAAAGAAAAAGCCAAGCGGCTAGACAAGAAATCATCAAAAACTCATATTATAATTCAAATACATACCTTTTTCGAGCAATTCAAATTTATCTTCGAAATCAAATTCCAATTCCTTTATACCTGTATATCCTACTAGCCATTATATCTAGTTACATATTCAAACATTTTGCAAATTTCACTACAAAAATTTCAATACAAACTGCTTATACCATTTTTAGCTTACTATTGAAGTTGCATACTCAATTTCATTCAATTTTTCAATTCTCATTTGAATTAAATTTACCATTCAATTCAATTTGGATTCAGTTTTAATTCCAGTTTTATTCTTTTGCTCATTTCCAAATTTGTTTTCAATTTACCCTACGGTTAAACCTATTTTCATTTAAACTGGATTTCCAATTCGAATTCAATTTACTTTTCTTTTGTAATTATTGAATTTAATTCGTTAAACCTTATTCATTCGGTCTATATTCAATTAGCTTCACTTACTGATTTTAGTTCAATACTTCACAAATCAAATTCAATTTCAGTTCTATTCATTTTCAAATCTTTTATAAGTTATCAACTTATTTACAAATTCAAATTTATTTATTCATTCTGAAACTTATTTACTAATTCTTTCATTTCCAATTCGAATCTGATTTCCAAATAAATTTCAAATATTCTATAAGTTTTCAACTTACTTGAATTTATCTGCAAATTCGAATCATTCTTTTATTTAGTTCCCAATTCAAGTCTCAATTTATCTAATTCAACTTCATAATATTCATAGATATTTTCATATGGTATTCTAGAATCTTACCAACATTTCAAAATCATTTGAAAACAATTCAAATTATCCTTTGAATTTCCAAACAAAATCCAAATTTTCCAAACACTTCCATTTTAAAACGATTTAGCAGCAATTCCTCTTTTGGAAACCCGAAAATGAACACCGGTGATGTCGCGATCATCATCGGAATTATTTTCCAGCGACCTAAAAGAGTTTAGAGCTTTCATTCCTTCAAAATATTTTTTCAAAACCTTCGAAATTCATTTTCAACTCCAAAAATGATTTAACTTTCCAAATCTCCAAAATTTTCAAGTTCCTTTCAAAATATTTCCAAAAACTTCTCTGGAATTCCGTTTTAAATTACAATTCACATTTATAATTTACATTCTTAAATTTCATTTATATGTGAATTAATTTCTTAACTTTGGAGTTACGATTTTTAATTTCTTATTCAATTTCAATGATAATAGATTAATATTATCACTTCTAACATCCATGCAACCATATACTATAATAATTCATAGAAAACATTTCTTTTCTATACAAAATAGTTTTTGGATAAAATTATTTCATTTACCCGTTTTAAAATCAATACTGTGTCGGTTTATCTTGTTTAAGAGTTTAGAAACCCCTATCGATTACAGTTAGCTAGACTGCACCGACCAGAATCCATAAACAATCAACCGATAAGTCAACACAATACAAAACAATTTCATATTCAAATAACAAATACGCGCTCATATCTATTATTACACTCAACTCATTCTAGAGTACTGCTGACTCTATCTCTAATGAGTAACACCCAACAGAGCAGGGTTGTCGCTTAACCATATGCTCTGATACCACTTTGTCACATCCCGGAATTTTCGACTTTCGAAAATTCAACATCGATACTCACTTTATCGACTGTCGAGCAATCGAGTGCCGGAAACTCCAATAGTGAGGGTTTTAGAAAGAAGAAATAGAAGAAAACGAGAAGAAGAAGAGAAAGAAAGAACAACTGAACAACATCAGACAGAAAACAATATCAGAATCTTACACATCGCAGCGGAACAATATATAATAGATAAACACTAGTCTTTTAAAACAAAGAACTATATCAGTTTATACATACATCAATCATCAGAGTCAATATACAACAATGGACAGTTATATAAACTCGTCCTCATACAGAATACACAGCGGAATAAAATAATATCAGATACAAATACTACGTCTCGAACTCCAGCTTATCTCCAAGCTCCAGAATATCCAGAATATCCTGATAATATAACTCTAGGCTGCCCGTGTGGAAATTGGTGGGCACCCAGAGTTTAGAAGGGAATAATAAACTACGAGTCAGTCATGGTGACTGGTGTGAGATCGTAAAACCATTTATCTTTAAAATAAACAACAGGATAATTTTAAAGTCAATTCGAAATGCTTTTGGAAAATGAAACTACCATAAGACCTCCCACCACACACACAATGCAAACGCAGAATTGGAGGAGATTTCTTCTTATGATAGTCAAAGATGCTTGATACGCAAAATCAAATCATTTTGATATTATTATTAGTGCATAGTGTAGAAAACATTTCGAAAGTATAATATTAATCTTAGCCAGCATAGGCATTCCGCACTTATGCCTACTATAGCTACCATCCAAACAGTGGTGACCACCATAAGTGAATGATAGGTTCTACAACTAAAACCGTACAAGATCGTATTGTTTCTTTGGATTTCCAACAAATGGTCAGGCTAAGGAACTTCCTATCCACGATGGGTACGTCCCTGGAATAGACGACCCGAGAAATAACCTAACATTACGGTTAGATCTCTGCCAACACAAGGCCGGGTTACCTCTGCAAAAGTAGGTAACTACTGACACGCGTATGCCATCCCCCGATCGTCATCGATCTTCCCGAGGATCCCCGATTTCCAACAAACCACATAGATAATAATAATGCAGTAACCACAGAGGTTAAGTATCTGGGCTCCATACCATGATACCACCTTTATCCAGAAGGAATGACATACACTAAGGGGCGCTACTCCCTAGAACCTTGCTGCATCCTTCCTGTTTCGACCATTTCCGGGGTGTGAGGCTCGACGAAGTCTCGTCCACAAAGCTACGCTTTCTATAAAAAGCCCTGCTTCGGGTCAAACAAAATGATCAACCTATGATCACAAAGATATAAGATCAAACAAATGATCATATCCCAAATGATCAAACACTGATCATTTCACAGCAACACTCAGTATGCCACGTTACCAAATTGGGATATATCGCTGATAAATTTCAACTACATAACCTCTGAGCTCGTACGTCTCAGAGAAGGGTGTTAAGCTAAGAGAATAAATTCTCCGCCACCAACAGAAATGTATTTGAAAGAAATCAGCTTTATATCTCAAATTGTAACGTCAGACACACAATCCATACAAGTCTGTTCCGGGATCGAACAGAACCGAAGGCACTTCTCACGAAGCCCTTGCATTTCCGGATAATTTTCAATCACGTCAGGACTTCCCGTCACTAAGGGTGATAAAACCTCTAAACCGGAGATCAGCCGATGTAGAGTAACTCGACGGTAATCCTTCCGTTTTCAAAAATATCCGGTCTTCAACACCGGTCTTCGAATGCAATTCATAACGACGTATCACATATTCGGAATGGGTTATACGACCCCATGGTCCTTTCCCGGCTAACCCGAATAGTGAGCGATTTTTCAAAATAAGTGTGGCATTCAAATTCATCCAATTCACAACAAATACCTATCTAAAGGTAAATATTGATAGTCGGTTATTTAACTATCAATAAAGATGCGCGACATCATCAGATTCCAAATAATTTTCCCAAATTATTTATCTTCAAAAATATCTTTACTAGATATAAAATTGCCACACTTAACCGTTTGAAAACTGTGACGACCCGGGATTTTCGAACCCGAAAATGCCAGATAGTTAGAAAAAAAAGAAAATAGATAGAAGAAAGAAACAGAACAAGACACAGATTCTCACATTCGCAGCGGATCAAAATACAATATCAAATAATATTATCAGTTATACAAAGAAAACTGTATTTGTTAATTACATTTTTATACATCAGAGTTACTACATTCACAAATATACTAGACAGTTAGAATTAACATGTCTCTAGCAACTGTAATATATCACAGCGGAATATACTCCATACGTTCCTGCCATCCAGCTCGCCTCTTGAGCTCCAGAACGTCCTTACCTGAAATCTGTAATACTCGGTCTGACCCGAGCATTACATCAAAGTAACACCCGGGTCAGGCTGGAAACCAGCGTGAGTAACTCATCTAACATGGAATACAAAAGCATACAGCTCATATGAACCCGGGTAACTCATCAATTTACAACTTCACAAATTGTTATAGACAACACTTATTCCACACATCAATTTCTAGGTACCAAGACTTAGATTAAATGGACCAATTTACTTAAATCATTCCATACTAACCTATTGATTTTACATATAAATCTACAAAGAATCGAAGTGGTTTCGGGTACTAACTAGTACCCGACTCCGGTCTCTTTGAATCCAATGTCATTTATTAAACAAAGGTTTAAATTAAAACAATACAATTTACACACAACACTTCATCTCAAATCATAAGCTACACATATCTCATATTAGAGGTCTCACATAATTCAAGGCATTCAATCATCCATAAGCAAGGTTTATCAACCACCTCACTCCTAATAAATTTAATTTATCACCAATGAATTGAATTAATTACTTTAATTACCTTTAAATCCTATATACCTAACATTAATTAATTAATTACAACCCAATTATTAATCATCCCTTAACTATCAATCTTAATTAATCATCCTTGATTAATTATTATTAAATTACATTAAATAATTAATCTTCAATTAATTACATAAATTAATTATCCTTAACCATGTACAGTAATTAACCTTTAATTACTCTCATTAATTAATAATTACTTACATTAATTAATGATCTTTAATTAATTGCTCCCATTAATTTATTATTTTTCATCAAGTGATTATTCCATAATTACTTAAGTTAAATTAATTAACCCTAAATCACTTTTATTAGTTAATTATCTTTAACTAATTACATTCCTTTATTAACCTCTAATTACATTCGGTTATTTCTTTAATCTTATACACTAAATAATTAACCATCCATTATTTACATATTCAAACTTGATTAACTCCAATTCTTTAAGTATATTTCTAACTTGGCCCAACACTCCCTTCAAAACTAATAATAACTTTTCAAAGGACTTGTTAACATATTACTTTTGTAAAACTTTGCAAACACTTTAACCTTAAAACTATTTTACTTTGTCTTTAAATTTTGTACTTTCTTTTGAACTGGGAAACTTGAATTCGTTTACTTTTACAAAACTATTCAATTTATCTTAGTTCAGAAATTTGGTTACCAAGAGATTCAAGACGAGAATTACTACCCAAAAGACCTGAGACAAAACCCAGTGAACCCAAGACAAAACTCAGTGAACCCAAGTTCAACCTTTGCTTTCTCGAATATTCCCCGGCACGAATCACTGCAGCATCACCCTGGAGAAAATCACGAGCCATAAACCCTTTCGTTCGAACGTTGCTTCGAGTCACCCCTAACCAAAACTATACTGGCATGAGCACTGACACGTGCACGTGCACGTCGCGCCGACACTTCCGCCACCACCTGTGACACCGCGCGCAAACTCCACTTCGACCAACGACCCAACTCCGGCCCTCCATCCTTACTTACACGAGCGCAATCAAAATATGATTGCTCGAACCCATCAGCCAGTACATCACCTCGCCTGAAAATCCCATCAACCCCCTGATGCCGACCATTGTTCGCCACGAAATTCCGGCCACAACACCGCAAAGCCTCCACGCTACTATGCCCTAAATCTTACGCAACTCGATCTACTCTAAAATTCCCAGTCACCCCATTTCCAGTCACGACCCAAAAACAATGTTAAACCCTAATCTCAAGTCGTCCGGTCACATCAACGTTCGAGAATACCTCCGAACATTTTTGCCGTGACCACCCATCCTCACTCCTCCTCCAGAAGAAGCCCTGACCACCATAACTCCTCCGTTGACAAGAATTTGCCCAAAACACAACTTCCAGTCATCACAAAATTACTACCCCAAATCCGAACTAAAAATCAGGATTTATATTTTAAAAATCATGTTTTTCTGAGTGGTTTCAAGATATAAAATTTAATCAACTAACCGCCATATTTGATTTTAGCATATTATTAAATTTCCTACTGTATCATCCTGGTTTCAGAAGATTTTCAAACAAATTCTTTTTGAATAAAATTTTAAACTTTAATTCATGTTTAAATAAACATACTGCATTTGAAGATTCAAGCCTAACAGTGATTTGAAATGGACATTTTGGATTTTGTTTGGTTTTTACTCTGTAACTTGGGAAAACAGAGAAGTATCAGGAAATTTTCAAACATGCACAGTTTAATTTCAATCATGTATACAAAGATCTTACAGAAATATGTACATGCAAAACATCAAATATATCTAAAATTCACATGCAGGAATTTTTATTTACTTAAACTTTTCTGATTAAAAGTTTACTCACCTTGAATGAATGAGCAGAGCTTTTAAAACTGGGATGCCGGATTTTTGAAAACTGATATGCTTAGATCTCTGAAAACTTGTATTGCTTGATTTTCTTTTAAACTGGAATGCTTTGTCAAGTGATCTGAAATGCTCAGTTGAATGAGATGATCCAGATTTCTTAAACTTGAGTTTGCTTTGATTTCAGGTTTGGACCTTGCTTTTGTTTTGAGAAGTTGTTTTCAGGTTTGAAAAAAATACAGGTTTGAATATCAACGAATTTGAATTACAGGCTTTTGTTCTTGCTTTTGAAAATGAGTTTGCAGGCTTGATAAAGAGGATTACAGAGTTGATTATGAGTTTGTTTTGATTTTCTAGTGGATTGAATAATGTTTTACAGATTTTTTTTAGTTCAATCTGTTTTGAGAATATTTACATGTTTGAGTTTTCTTTCTTTTGAAATTGTGAAGATAGAAAAAAAAATAGAAGAGAGGGAATGTATGTTTATATAATGTAAATTAAAATTTATTAAAAATTAAAGAAAATTAAAATAAAAATTGACACTTGTCTTATCCTTACTTATTCATTTAACACATGTTATTAAGAGAGTTTAATAAGTTAACACTTGTAATACTACATGCATAATTATTTTTAAATGATATTAAAGGCTTTTAAATTAAATTTCCTAAATAGATAAATACATATCTTATTTAATAAATGCTTTTCTTAAATTTATATAAATAAAACTCTTTAAGGAAAATAACATAAGACAAATCTTATTTTAAATAAAAACTTTATTCATATATTTTATATCCAAACTATATTATTATTTTATTTTAATATATATATATATATTAAATTTAAACAAACACATTATTAATTGTAAATAATTATCCTATTTAAAATCAATTTAAATACACATATATATACATTTAAACAACACTTATTTAAATTTGAAATAATATGTCTAATTAGAATCTATTTAAAACTATATTTAAAAACAACTCATTATTATTATTTTTTTGAAAATAACAAACTATACCCATTTTAAATAATTAATTTAAAAGATTATCACATTTTAAATTCCCTGAAATTCCGGGTTATCACAAAAACAATTTCAAATCAATTTCCACATTTCATTTTATCTTTGAAGATAAAATCTCAAAATAGTTTATTTCATATTGGAAAAGCAATTCCATACTTATTTAATAATAAGTATTTCACAAATCATTTATTTTCAACACTTGGAAAATATTCGATATACTTAAAATCAAAATTAAGTATATATCTCATTCTTTAAGGAAATCATTCTCAAATCACATTTATTTGAGTCAAAACGAATGTTGCGTAAAACATCGTTACGACGACTCGAAATCACTAGTATAGGGATTCAGAATTAAGATAGATATATAAATCCCAATACTATATAAAATATTTCCTTTCGGAAATCATTTACTATAACAACAGTGTTATAGTCCACCATTTCCTTAAATTTCTCGAAAACGTCTATTTCAACAAGAACTGTTGAAATCTATGTTTTCGATATTTAACACATTTTAAAAACATCGTTAAAAACAATTTAACTTCATTTTAAAATATCACTTCTTCAAAAATGAATCCATTTTATTCAATAATATATTCACTGTCCAAAATCGTGAATATATCTTCTTTAATAACCTTCTATAATTCACTTATCAAATTTAATCGATTCCGAATTTATAAACACGGTTATAAATTCTATTTCCATTTTAATAACAACTTCGACTTATAAATCTTCTTTTATTAACTTCTATATTTAACTTATCAAAATAAGTGACTTTGGGTTTATAAACAACTTTTATAAGTTTCAATTCTATTTATAAAACTTCATATCAAATCAATTTCAATATTGATTTCTAAATTTATTTTCAACTTTAAATAAAATTCCCATGCTGATTTCTCAAAGATTCATTTCCAATATTAAATCAATTACAGATTGATTTCTAATTTTACTTATCACTACTAAAATAAATTCCTTATTTTTCTTAAATTATTCAATATTCTGTTTTAAAATGGATTCTTCAAATTGAAATCATTTTACATTGATTTCGCAACTTATTTCAATTTACCAATTAAATTTTAAACTGAAATTCCAACTTATCTTCTTTTAAATAAATTCCTTTTTAAGAAAATAAATTTCAATCGTTTTCTTTCAATCTATTTTAAAAATCCAAATTTTAAATTAAATTCTTCAATTTATAATCACTACTTTACGAAATCCATTTATTTAACATTTTCACTTGATTCTGGAATTAATTCAATACGATTATAAAAAATTCACTTTTTATACTTTAAAATTCCTTTCTTAAAAATTTCTTCAATTTCACAAATTGATTCACTTAGAACTTTTCTGCTTGAATTTCAAAAAATTCAATTTCGTTTATCTTTGGAATCCAATGATGTCAAAACATCCATTCAGCTAAATTTTAGCTTTCAAACAATTTCCAGATATCAATATGATTAATAGCATCACTATAATCATTCACAGATTCATATCACAATAGAAATAAATTCAATCAATGTGAGGGGTCCAGTTGGATCCCTCCAACCTGTTTCCCTGCATCCAAAGACGTCAGCACAATACCAATTCCGCTCTAGTACGGAATTATCGCGGTATATAGGTTTTTTTTTAAATCCGCTTACTAACGGCGCAATAGGGTCTCATCCGCTATACGAGGCGGGAAATCATCAATCCAATATATACATATGCCAATATGTATATACTGCTATATATATATAGATATATCCTATCATATCTAATAGCACATTCAAACAAATCAATCAATAACTGCAATTCAATTAAAAATCTGAGTGAGAAGATCTCACCTTAGCTTTTAATTTTGCAATCCAATCCAATTCGTCGTGTTCCCTTTACGATTTCAAACTGTATAAACATTTATACGATTTATTAATATTCGAACAGATCGAATAATAAATTTTCATTTGATAATTTTGATTCATCGATGATTTCATTTAAATAGTTAATTTTAAATTCTAACTGATTTCCGTTTTGAAATAAACTTATTTAACCAAGATTTTATTTTGTCCCAATTTCTTTTAATAAATTTATCTAACAAAATTTTAAATCAAACTATTTTTCCTTTAATAAATTTAATTTTCTAACCATTTAAATTTTAAGCAAATGTTTTCTTTTCAAACTAATTTCTTTTAAAACTGCATATGTCAGAATAGTATATATGTATATACATCTTAAAAATCCAACTTTTATATAAATTCATGTTTTATCCGTATATTAACTTTCTGTAAACCTATAAATCTACATCTAAATCCTTTGCTGCTTCTTAATTTCAAATCAAAATGTAAAAATTTAAATACTGGGATTTTTACATTTTATAAAATAAACAATACCTCACTGACTAGATTATCACGGCGTCGATCATCTCAGGTCAACGCGACAAAGCCCACTCCACTTCAAATCGCGGCCGAGCCCTCCAAGCTATCAGCCTCCGACAACCCTAGCGCGCACCCCCAAACGCCTCGTCCACCATCGCGAGCCCAATCCCAAATCATATCGCCAAACCCTATTCCCAATCGCGAGCCTTCCCAGTTGAGTCGCCGCCGCGTTGCCTCTTGCTCGCGACAACCATCGCCTCCACACGCGTGCACGATCGCCTGACGACTCTGCTTCCTACTCGCGCACCATTGCCCCATCGCGAATTCGAACTCCGGTACCTCAACGTCGCTGCTCCATCGCACGCGACTTGTCTGGCCTCGCGCGACCACGCGAGCATCACTACAAGCTCGTACTCGAGCTCCTTGGCCTCCTGCGATGTCAATCGACATGGTTCCTGGATCGCGACTCGATCTCGATTAAATGGAGACGCTCGCCCCCCCTTTCTTTGATTAGTAGAACGAAAGAGGATCGGCTAGCTTTGATTTATGAACGATTGAATAGGTGAGGGAAAAGAATTCGCAGTTAAAAACATTTGAAGGCAGCGGCCATTTATTTTCTTTTGAACGAGAGCTTTTTCGTTTATTTTGAACGATAGATTTTTGTTTTGAAAGGAATGATTTTCTCTCGTGTATTTTATCAGAGAAGGAGGGGACACGATAATATTGGGGTGTACGAGAGGAGACAGTGATTTGAAGGAAGAACGGCTGATGTTGATTAGAGTATAAATTTATTTTTAAATCAAATCGGTTAATTATTGTCTCGGCGTTTATATCTTGTACGATCAAACGATAGCTCCGAAAGCTACGAGATTTGAAATTCGACAATAATTCAATATCACGAACCCAATGGAACTGGTTTCGTTCAATTCTGAGACTGCGCCTCGGACGGCTATTTTTAAATATCGATTCGAACGGTTTAATTTCAAAACTGAACGAAACAGTTTGAAATCAGATTCTGAAGCTTCTATCATCTTCAGTATTATCAATACGAATTTTAAAAGCTTTCGGAATATTTTTCTTCAGCTTAAAATTGTAGATTCAAATTTTTTATTTAACTTTAATCGATTAAATTTCATAGTTTAATCGCCAGTTTTCAAAGTTATATTCGGGATACAAATTAAATTATCGTTCAATATTTAGAATTAATTAAATATTCTCAATTAAATTCGTTCAAAATTCTGGGTCGTTACACGAGGCGTTCGTTCCAGGTGATGTCGAACTGCTGTTCGAATGGATAGCTCGTTTTCGATTTAGGCTAGTTGATTTCATTTTGATGCTCGAAGTTGTTTGACGAGTTGAATTGCGATTTGCCGGAGACGAGAGAGTTCGCCGGAGTTAGCTGGAATCGCCGTGCACGTGCACCACGGTGAAGAGTATGTCAGGAATGATGGAGACGTGGGAAACTCGAAGGAGTCTTGGGTTTTTAGATGGCCAGACTCGAAGTTTTCTCGTGTGTGTATAGGGTAGGTTAGCAGTTTAGTTTTTAAAAGAAACTAGGGGAAGGAAGAAGAAATTGAGGGGGACTCGAAGCGATCTCGAGTAAATGCATAGAAAACACGGAGTAGAGATCAGAGATGTTTAGCACGTTTTAAAAATTTTTTAAAAAAATATAAGCTTGGATTTTTTTTAAAATGTTTCTTTGTTTAAACTTTTCTAAACTTCTTTTAAAATGTTTAAACTCTATTTTATTGGTAGGTTTGTAAAAATTCAGTTTGTTAAAATTTAAATAAAATGTTTTAAACTAAATCATTTTACAGTTATAATTAAATGTTAATTTAAGGTTAAGTTTAATAATGTGATTAAGTAATTAACAAAGGAAAATGATTTGTTAAGGATAATTAAGATTTTTGATAATTTAATAAAGAATAATTAAGGATTAATTAATTTAAAATTAAGTTTTATTAATTAATAATTTAGGTTTATTAATTAATAGTTAAAGGATAATTAATCTCTGATTAAGGTTAATTAATTGACTTATAAAAGTAATTAAGGTATGATTAATTAATTAAATGATTGTAATTAATTAATAAATTGATTAAGCAGGATTAAGTGTTTAGTTCTTAAGTAATTAATTAAATTTAAGATAATTTAATTAATTATAATCAGTATTAATAAATTCTGTTTGAATAATTGTTTGAGTAGAATGTCTGGATTAATTGATATATATATATTGGGTGATATTCTGTGGTACTCTGTGATATGCTTTGGATATATCTGAGATGAATGTATGGATTATCTATGATAAATGCTATGTGAATTCAAAGTGTTGAATTGAATTGTTTAACTTTAAAACAACTTGACCTTTAAGATACGTTTGGATTTCGAAGAGACCGGGATCGGGTATCAATAAATACCCGAATCCACTTCGATTTATAACTTACATTGATTCTTTATAAATTGATTTGTGAAATCAATAGGCTGGTTTAGAACAATATGGACCATTTAAATTAAGTTGGATACTTAGATATTGTTTTGACTATATAAGTTGATTACTTGTAGAAAAGTACGAGTTACCCGGGTTTAAATAGGTTTTATAGATTGAAATTTCATGTTAGATGAGTTTACTCACGCTGGTTTCCAGCCTGACCCGGGTGTTACTTTGATGTAATGCTCGGGTCAGACCGAGTATTACAGATTTCAGGTAAGGACGTTCTGGAGCTCAGGAGACGAGTTGGATGGCAGGAACGTATGGAGTATATTCCGCTGTGATATTATAGTTGCTTGAGACATGATTAATTCTAACTGTCTAGTACATTTGTGAATGTTGTAACTCTGATGTATTAAAATGTAATTAACAAATACAGTTTTCTTTGTATAACTGATATTATTATTTGTTATTATATTTAATCCGCTGCGAATGTGAGATGTTGTGTTTTCTGTTCTCCTTTCTTCTTTCTGTTCTTTCTTCTATCTCTTTTCTTTTTCTTCTAACTATCTGGAAATTTCGGAATCGAAATTCCCGAGTCGTTACAAAAGCTTTGAAATATATTGAAAAATAAAGGGTATATTTAGAACTGAATTAAATTGAAGAATTGAGCTTTGAATAAATTTGAATTTGGAATTTGAAGCTGATTTGAATTGATTTGCGAGACTTGAGGAAATTTTAAATGCTTTACTTTATAAATTAATTAATGTATATACTATCTTGGAAAATAGTTATATTTGAAATAAAATGATATTTGGGTTTTGTAGTATAAATTAAATTGAAATGACCACGGTGTTATAATGTATATTTCCACCTTGTAGATAGTCTGAAGATCCTTAGAGGATGGTTATCCCAAACGTCCTTTAAGTTACTTGTATTTCAGTTGATATTTCACTTGAGTTGGATTTATTTATATAAGAATGTTAATCCTGACTCGAGTGTTTTGTGTTTTGCTTTACGCTCGGGTCAGACCGAGTGATACAGCATTTGTGACTCACCCTTGGAGTTTGGAGCTTCATTTGGAGATCCAACTATCGATTCGGCTTTCAGCTTTTCCAGTTGATTTGTTCAGAGAGGTCATCTATTTGTACTGAAGACTTCACTGTATTTGAGATATTCTGTTGTATTTTATTTTAACTCTGATGTTATATAGTAGCTTCATGAACTACTATTTTATCTATTCCGCTGCGTATTATTGTATTACTCTGTGTCTGTGATTTTGTGATTGATTTATTTACTGCATATGCTGAGTTTTGCCAAATTTTAAATTAACAATCTGGTATTTTGAACTATTCAAGTCGGACATGTGTGGATTATTGTCGATTTGAATGGTCCAAAATAGCGGGTCGTTACAGTTGGTATCAGAGCTTTGGCTCTAGGCAAAACTTAGCATATATAGTAAATTTATTTATAGAATCACTTTCGTTTGAGTTTGAATCTCTTCCTTTTGACTTGATTTCCTTTGAACTTTGGAATGTTCCTTGCGGTTCCAGAATTCATTCTTGTCTCTCCCTATTTGTATTCTTTTGATTCTGGAATATCCCATAACTCCACTTCGAATGATCTCTATAAGAATAGGCGATCCCACCGATCTTTGAATGTTTTGTAAAGGGGTGAAACTCCTTTACAATTGGCATTGATTCACCGAAGATTTATATATCACTCGGTTTAGATGCTGCTATCTCTTGATATGCCGAATTCTATCTCTGGAGATCGAATGTCGATTTGCCTTAGATTTTCGCATCGATTATATTCTTGAAGTCACGGTTGACCCGGTTAAGGTCGCCTGCGATTTATATAAGTATATTCATCTTCTATTTTGAAATTTAATTATCTCATCTTAGTTCGAGCTTATCTTCGAATCAGAATCCTATTTGATTAGAGTCCCTCTAATTTGAATTTCAATCTTTGTTTTGAAATCCATTCTTGAATCATCCTTTGAAAAGTCAGGTTTGTTTATATTTTAGAAATTGTTTTATATATCGAAATTATTATATGCTATATATAAAAGTGTAATGTTTTGGATAAAGATTATAAACCCTTTTAAAATAAGAATTTGAGGTTTTCGAAAGGATTTTGAAAAAAAAATTATATAAGAAATTTGATCTATCTAAAAATGATTTATAACTAAAGGATTTTAAAATTTGAAATTCGAGAATTGAACTCCGGTATTTTGAAATTGGTTTTAAGATTTTGAAATATATAATAATAATATGATTTAAAAGTATTTTCCGAATAAGAAATGTTTCAAATGATTTTAATGAGTTTCGAATGATTTCGAAGAAATTTCAAAAGAAGTTTGAGAAAATAGAAGTCCAGAACTCACTTATGTCGCTGGAAAATAATTTCGGTGATGAGTGCACGCATCATCGACATTGATTTTCGAGTTTCAGAGTGAGGGATAGGCCACTTCGGTAGCTTTGCTATGCGAGTGACTTTAAAAACAATTTTGATTTTAAAAATTCCAAAGTATGATTTGATATTCGAAAGATATATGTATATATTTTTGAACGATTTGAAGTGAATCGGTGTTCAGTTCTTGAGTTTTGGATTTGATTTAATATAACCCTATCTATTAAAATTGATTTACTGATTTGTTGTTGATTTCCAACTCTTGAATTTGAAAATGATTTCTTCAACTATTTTGAAGGTTCGAGCACTTCCAAATCAAGGTTAACTTTTCAAAGCTAAGAAATTTCGAAAAGTATAAAGTATATAAGTTTGGTATGTATGTTTAAAGTTTGTAGTAATATGATTTAAATAAGCTGAAACTGTTTTGTTAAGTAAATGAATAAGGCTATTTGAATTTTTCTAATATGAAATTTAGGTTCGAAATGCTTTGAAAAGAATTTGGTCTTCAAAATATTTTGAACAAAGTTTAGTAAAATGTTTAACTTAGTAACATCTTTATGAAACTATATATTTAACAAGTTGGAATAAATATATAAGTTGTACGTATGCTGTTTTATTCGCATAATTAATTTGATCCAAGTTGAGTACACAAGTTCGAGGTGAATTACACCATTTCGTGTTAGGATTTTTCATTCGATTCTTGATGGCGAATATTTGATATGGATTTTGGGCTAAATTCCAGAATTCTCTATCATAGTGTATGGCTATGCAAGGAGACTGATGGCTTCTAGTCGAGAAACCATATCGAAGTCCGCATTAGGGAAGTCGAATGGACAATACTAGTTCGAAAGCGAACTTGTGTGATCAAGCGAGCGATCAAATGTGATTTTGCGAAATGATGACGTATGTACATCTTATATTCTAATATCAGTGATATATTTTGACGCTGAAATTGAAAGCTGTCGGGTTAGAATATCTTTGCTTACTAAAAGAAAATTTCCAATTTAAATTACAAAGATATATAACCCATAAAAGCAAAGATATTCAAAATCCCATATGGCTCTTCATACAACGAAATTTATTTTGGAAAATTTGATCCTTATATAAGATGGACCTTACGTAAGTATAAGATGATTTTGAAACATTTGATTTTGGAAATGAATTGGTTGACTTAAATTATATTGATTTGGAAATTTGGATTTATTTTCTAAATATATTATTTTGGAAACTTTGAAACTAAAGATATTTAATTTGAGAAGAAATAATCTGGTGAAATTGTATATGATTTTGAAATTGAACTGATATTGAAACAAATTGAAATTTGAAAACCTTGTGTTACTAAATACTTGATTTGGGAGTTGTCGAACTTATATAAAATTGATTTGTATGAGTATGAAATTGATTCGAAAACTATGGATTTGAAAAGGGTACTCAATTTAAAAATGAAATCTTATATAATTAAAGTCTATATAAGTGTGATCTGATATACTTTTGATTTTGGAAAAGTATTTGATTTGAAAATTAAATCTTATATATAATGGATTTTATATAAGTACGATATTTGAAAGTGATTTGAAAAGGTACTATATGATACATATTTTCGAAGTAAAGATATGGAAAGTGCCTTCTGCTTGATATCCGATTTGTGGCCACATCTTGGATTCATTCTATCGATATTATTCTCTCTGATTTTTGGTTTTCCGGATATGATACTCGAGTGTCCTTCGAATTCCATGGCGTTACCCATGGTCTTATTGTTCTCTCGTGACTGCATAGCGCAACTGCCTGGCTGAGTCTTGCCTAGGGGTACGGATTGTTTCCTAGGGGATCCAGGTGTAACCATTGTGTATCCTGCAATCTGTGTAGGTCGCGAATAGTAGCGCAAATGCTTGGCTGAGTCTTGCCTGGGGGTACGGATTGTTTCCTGGGGGATCCAGGCGTAACCATTGTGTATCCTGCATTCTACTAGTCATCATGGCGTAACTCGCAAGGCTGAGAAAGCTTACGGATATGGATTGTTTCCTGGGGGATCCAGGCGTAATCATTGTGTATCTGCGAACCATGGTTGGACAAAGGTTTTGTTCGTTTTTGTTTGGATTGTACTTTCCATATCTGTTTTTAAAAGTT
The DNA here is from genome assembly GCA_030737815.1 of Allium fistulosum. Lineage (NCBI taxonomy): Eukaryota > Viridiplantae > Streptophyta > Magnoliopsida > Asparagales > Amaryllidaceae > Allium > Allium fistulosum. Next base: position 95,585,552 of record CM060903.1, read on the forward strand.
TTTCCAGTATTTTCACTGGATGTTGAAACAAGTCTACTAAGTACCTGGAGAATTCTAGTTTTGCGCCTGATCAACGCACTACCAGAGTCTACAGGAACAAGGATAAACTTGTTGAAACATCGAGTTATAAAAGTATTTTCGAAAGGAAATTTGTTTCGACTATAAAGGTATTTTATTATAAGAGTATTTCCAACAAAGAAATTTTGAATTAATATTTGAAATTGAAATCCTAATGGTTTGAATTAACTATTCATGCCCGATACTATTCTTTTGAATCTATCTTATCTGCTCAGCTTATTTATTCACCTATATTCTGTTTTTCCAAGTCCTTCTTCTTTTCCTTGTTGACTATATCCTTTTAAATATTGTTTATTATATATTTTATGGTTTTAATAGAAATTTTAGTGTTATAAATATTTTGAGGTTATTAATTAAATAAAACAGATTTAAAGTAAATGATTATTGATAATATTTGAAAGGTATCTTGAAATGAAATTAATAAATTTATGAATTATGGATTTAATATTTTCGAATAGCTTCTTTATAAATATAAGTAATAATGTAAATAATTGTTTCAAATAATTTTCATATCTTTATAAATGTGTTATTTAAACATATAAATGGTATTTATAAGGGAAGCAAGAAATTTTACAAATGGATTTTTGAAAGGTTTTAAAGTATATAAGATAATTGAATTGCAAATGAAGTTTTCAAATTTTAAGTAAAATTTATATAGTTTAAATTAATTGTTTAATCTTGACTTTCAATCTATCTTTTCTGTCTGGTTGTTTCTATTCTTCTACCTCCTTCCTTTTCGGGGACGAAAAGTTTTGAGTGGGGGAGAGTGTAACGACCCGTAAAATTTAATGGTTTTAAAAGTATATTTAACTGGAAATTTGTGAAATTTTAAACAGTAAAATTTGAAATTAAAAAAATTATTATTTGGAATACGTCTATTTTAATATAGCAACTGGTAAATTTTCATCGGATAATATTGAAGTTTATTTTCCTGTGAAATTTCATTTCAAATCAAACCGGTTAATAACAGTGAATTTAAAAGTTTTCCGAAACCAAAATATGTCAACAGGAGAAAATTTATTCAGATTATTCTGAATCAGACTGCGAAATTCGTTTTTCCAAATTTGGACTTCTACTGCTCCGTTTATCTTAATTCTGGCCAAATAGCAGCATTTCAGGTACCGATTATCGACTTTTGATCGGATGATCGTACCACTAATATCTGTATACCGTTTTGATCATCTCGTCATGCTGATCTCTGTGGTATATTCAATTCTGTGTTTTGAAGCCCGGTACGTAGCGGAATCCGCGAAAACGGTAACCGTATCGGTACCGGTTCTGTACCTTTTGTTTTCCCGTGACCTTTCAGCCATTTGTTTTTCTGTTCCCAATAGTAACCTCTGACCTTTACTATTCTACATTGAATTCCCACGTGCCTCCTTCTCTTCCTTTTGGTAATATGTTCTGATTTGTTTATTTTCTTTTGTGACCTTTCATTTTTGTACTATTCATTCATAAAACAAACGTATACAATGGGCCTTGCCTGTAGCTTTGGCATTTTCTTTCCATTGAAAACTTTACCGTGCTCATCAACAGCTCACCACATCCCTGCCTTCCTCCTTTCTTTTTTCTCTTTTATTTTTGCCTTCGAACAGCTTCCCCACGTCCTCATCTTCACCGTGCCAGTGCCTAGGACCAGCCTCTGCCTCCATGCCTCCTCCGCTCAGGCCGAGCTCTCCCCTGCTCTCTCTCTCACGTGCCGTCCTTTCTCTCGACCACATCAGACCTGCTTGCTCGTATCCCTTGTTGCGTGCATATTGATGTGAGTTTATACAATGATTTTTATTTATATTGTTTTCTTTCTCTTGCGTTCTCGGATCTAGGCTATTTTAAAATATGCCCTTGTATATATAAGGTTATACTGTATTTTATAACAGTTGTTATACTACATAAATAACATTTTGGTTTACATGAGTTTTTATATATATTTAACTTGTTTATATCTCCGATTTTTGGTCTTATATATATGGATATTGGCTTACAGTACTTCCCATATATGTATAAGTATTGTTAAGTGATGATATATATAACAATGGAAGTCTATGCTATATGTTTGAGAGGATTTTTTTTGAAACAACTTTAATATTTATGATCTATATGCGGCCTATATATACATTATATATATATATTTTTATATTATATTATTATTTTGGTTTATATAAGATATGTTAGTGGTAATACACGTGCATGAGTTAAAACTGTCAGAGTATATGTTATTTTAAAAGTTAGTTATATTTTATATACAGGGAAGTGTATATATGATATTGGAATTACAATGATTCGTATTACAGTAGTATATAGTTGATTTTTTTAGATAGCTTGGATAATAGTTAGTTTGTATAAAAATGCTGTTCATAAGTATAGTACGTATATCAAATGAGTAGTGTTTCAGTTTCTATATTAGTCTGTTAATGTTACTTAGTGTAGGTATATATCTATATACAGTTTATATAAAGTTGCTTATAGGTAGCTATTCTGTTATATCCTGTTATAGTGGTTTATAGCATATATTTATGCAAAATATATAATGTTTTTAGCATGTGTTATATAAGTAAGTTTCATATAAAAGGAGATATTAAATAATTGCAACAGTATGTGTAAATATAGTCTTCAAAATATATATTTTATATGGGTTAGTGTATATGGGTCAATTTATATATGTGTTTAATTATATAAGATTTTATCATAGATTTGTTTATATAGTTGATAAAGTTATATAGTTTATATATATTAAAAAACATATGAAGTTTCGGCAGTATGTATATTTGTATATATGTGTTGCAATATATGTGTGAGTCCATTTTATAATATATATATCTAGCATTTATAGACATATCAAAGTTTGCTTAGGTTGTATATTTAGATTTAAGGAATATGTTTTAATTATAAACTACATGCATACTTCTGTTAAAGTGCTTATATATGTCTGTAGCATACATGTAAATGATCCCTTGTATCAAATTTTGTAGCAGTCTGCATTTTGTAAGTAGTCAAAAAAAAAATTGTAGCTAGTATACAAAATTGTTTTCATCTATAGTGTCTGAATCTATAATATGGAATTTTTAAAGATAAAATATTGATTCTAACGATTGTTTTTTTGTACTGTATAGATTCATATAGGTATGTAAATGTAACGACCTGGAATTTTCGAACCCGAAAATTCCAGATAGTTAGAAGAAAAAGAAAGAGATAGAAGAAAGAAACAGAAAGAAGAAAGGAGAACAGAGAACACAACATCTCACATTCGCAGCGGATTAAATATAATAACAAATAATAATATAAGTTATACAAAGAAAAACTGTATTTGTTAATTACATTTTAATACATCAGAGTTACAACATTCATACAAACAACACTTTAAATATATAGTCTCAAGATATCATGGTAGATCTAAGGTTTGTTTGCTTACTGGAACATTTGAACAGAGGGCAGATTTTATATATATACAGGTATATTCACATAGGGTCATAGTAATTCATATATAACTAGATAAAATCCATCATTCAAACAACTTTTTCATATAGGACTATCACATGCAAATAAAACTAGCAACCATATTACTGTTTTTAACATTTTGTTTACTCACCTTAATGATGAACAGAGAGCTATAAACTGAGGATGCCTTTTGATTTAAAAACTTGGAACTGGAAATCTTGTTTTAAAAATTGAGATGACTTGCTTGATGATCTGAAACTTAGTTGAGTTGCTGAAATGATCTTGAGTTTTAAATTTTGAAAGCTGGAACTTGTTTTGATTTTGCTGAGTTGCTTCCAGGTTTGATTTTTGAACTTTGCTCAGGTTTTACAGCTTCCAGGTTTTAGAAATTGAAAGAGAAGTTGCTATTTGATTTGAATCTTGACTTGATTAAAATTCCTTTCCTGGTTTTACTTTTGTTTTAATCTTCATCTTCGGGTTGTATTTCCAGGTTTGTAATTTTGTTCATTTTTGGATTTTGAGACAATATCCAAGAAAATGAAGTGTAGGGGTTAGATGTGTTTATATATCTTTGTTCATCTCCCTTTTATTAAATTTAAAATGAAAAGAAATTTAGAAGTATGTGACACTTGTAATATTTGCATGATATAAATTTTACAAATGTTAAAATAGTTTACACTTGTTAATTCTCATATTAAAATGCTTACACATGTAACTTTATATTTTATTTAATATATTTCTATTTATATTAACATATGTTTTATTTTTAATATATGTTCTATATTTTTATTAATTCATTTCCTATTATTTACTTATATATCTTTTATAGAAAATGAGTTTAAAAAGAATTAACTATACTTTAATAGATCAACACATATATATTATATTATAATTAGAAAAAAAATAGTCTTAGTTTTAAAATATAGAGTATTTAAATCCAAATTATTTATAAGTTGAAAAAAAAATATTATTTATTATCAGATTTATTTGTTTAACCAATTAAAACCAGTTAATTTCCAATTAACATATGTCTAAAAATCCGGGTTATCACATTCCTCCCCCCTTTGAATCTTTTCGTCCTCGAAAAGGAACGAAGCCAGAATTATTAAAATGCTTAAAATTAGATAAATTTTCTTTGATCAATTTTTTTTTATAACTCGATGTTTCAACAAGTCCGTCCTTGTTCTTACAGAAATTCGGTCATACGTTGATCAGACGTAGGACTGAAAATCTATAAGTACTGGGTAGACCCGTTTTCAACACCCAGTGAAAACATTTGGAATATAATTTTATTAAAAATATAGAAAACATTTTTGAAAATAGAGGAAATATCTTTGGTGAGAATGCTCTGGAAATCATCACCCCCATCCATGGTCGCAGTTAACCCGATGGTTACGTTGCCGTCCCGGCAAAATCCACAGATAACTGTAGGTCTCCGCGCTCCTCGATTACGCCATGGAACCCGCTACAGATCGCAGTTATACCCGGGCCTTACGTTGCTAGCACAGCACAAACCCATATAACTGTAGGCATCAGCGCCACCGAATTTCGCTGCCAAATAATGAAACTTCTCCCACATAGGTCGCAGTCTACCGATATAAAATCAAACGCAGACTGTTGGCTCTCAGCGGCACAAACGACTTTCGCTATGTTACCATAGTGTCACAGTCTACCAATATAAAATCAAACGTAGACAGTTGGCTCTCAGCGGCACACATGACTTTCGCTATGGTCTGCAGTAGATCGCAGTGACATCGAGTTAAACTGTCGTCACAGCATAACCCAAATGCCTCTGTGGGCACCAGCCCCTCAACTTTCGCTACACAAATAATCCTCAGGAACTAGTTTGTCCGGACTCCTCACAGGATCAACTTTAGAAACCCCGCTTGGGGCTCAAGGCAGTACCACCCAGTGGCACTCCTGAGAAGTTCATTTCAAGGAAGCGCCTTTTTCCCCAGAGCTATTCTCAAAGCACTTTATACTATATACTTATAGTATCTTCAAATCATATCCTTTATGATTTATCAAAATCTCCTTTACACAAAATCGATTACCAAAATCGATAATTCTCAAACTAGGCTTTCCAAAATCCAAAATTGATTTTCCCAAAAATCAAAAGCCTTTTCCAAATTCATAGGTTCCCAAAACCTTTTTCAAAATCATTCTCATAAGATCCTTTATACATATATAGATATATATAACTTTGAAAATCTTTGGATCACTTCAAACTTGTATAAAACCTCTTTTATACTTTATATATTTCAAAAACCTTTTTATTCTGGCTAGATTCAATAAGGGAAGTTTATCATATTACAAAATATAACTTTATTTATTGTCAAATCAAATATTCAAGTTTGATTTCTTTATAAAGTTATTTACCATTTACTTACCTCCATAAAGTAAATTTCAACCAAAGAAATACCCAATTCCATTATATTTCACATAATATACCTTTCATTTTCGAAAACCATTTCAAATTTCTTATCCTCAAATTTTAAATGCCAATTTCATTCAAACCCGTACGATGTACACATATCATCCGTACGCTATATCAATCTGATCGCTCAATCGATCACACAATTTCACTTCCGAACTAGTATTGTCCACCCGACTTCCTAGTGCGGACTCAGATCTGGTTTCTTGATTAGAAACCGTCATTCTCCTTGCATAGTCACAACTATGATAGAGAATATCCAGAACCAATCAAAAATCCATATCCAGGTTCGCCGTCGAAAATCGAGCGAAAAATCCCAACTCGGATCGATAATATTATCTCGAAATTCTGTGTTCGAATCTGGATCAAATCACTATGCGAATAGAATAATATACGTATATCCTACGTATTTATCTTTATTGGTTATTAGCCAAATCAATTTACTTTTCTATTCACATTTCCTTTAATTCTATTCTCTTATTCTCAATTGCTTCCATTTATAATTGAGTTATTACTTCAATTACAAACAGTTTGAACTCTGACCAATTTAAATTTAAAAATAGCTTGAAAAAGTTTAAAATAGATAAGTAGTTGAAAAATATTTATTAGTTTGTAAAATAGCTGTAAAATAGTTAAGTAGGTATAAAATAGTTAGATAATTGCAAACTAGTTTTTTTTTAAATAGTGATTAGATATAAGTAACTGAAAAATAGTAATTAGTTTATAAGACAGTTTCAAAATAGTTAAATAGTTCAAAATAATTGTAAAATAAGTATAAGATAGTTTGGGGTTTAAGAAGAAAGATTGTATAGTAAATAGTTTGAAAAAATAGGTTTATATTAAAACAAATTACTTTGAAAATAGTCCAGAGTCAAACCGTTCAATTCCCTATCAATTCAATTTAAATTTCTACTTCCATTTAAATTGACTCAATACTTCAATTTCCATTGAAATTGATTTAATCCCAATTCAAGTTGAATTAACCTTAATTCCTTTCCAAATTCAAATCAATTTTCATTTGATTTTTAAACTTATTCAACTTTAATCACAATTCCAAATTATTTCAAATCAATTTGGATTATCAAATTTTATTTAAATCTCAACTTAAAACCATCTTGAATTATATAAATTCGAGTTAAATATTTTAAATATTGATTTAATCACTTAAGTCAAATTAACCCTTACTTTTAAATCAAATCAATCCAAAATCCAAAATTCCATTTTAAACTATCATTACTTAACTTATTTTAAATTTCAAATTTAAAAGTTCAAAGAAATTTTTATCTTCAAAATTCAATTTATTGCCCAATTTTATCTTCCAACTTTGAAACTGATTCTTAAACAATTTTAAGTTACAAATTCAATTCTTAATATTCAAATCTTAAGTTAAAAGGGATTCCATATCCTTAATTTCAAATTAAGGTTTAATTTTCATTTATCTTTATAATGGATATATTATCACAATCCATTTCTTCATTCATTCAAACTAATCAAATTCACCATTTTAACTTTCCAAGTTAAATTTCAATTTCATCTTGAAATTTCCAATTCAAGTTGTTCATTCCAAACTCACTTAACTTTCCTTAAGTTAAATTCAATTTAATCTAGTCATATTTACCCAATTTGAATTTCCCATTTCAAATTTTAAACTTTAAATTAATAAACTTTCCCACTTAAGTTTTTAAAACTTATCATATTTCCAGAAAATTCAAAACTCAACACTTAGTGTTTACTTCCAGTCAACTTTGACCTTATGTATATCTAACATATATACATATTTATTTCATTTGCACTTCAAGTCATACTTTAAATTTTAAACCATTCTTGGTTTTTAATTTCAAAACAAATTTCTTTAAAACAATCTCAAGTTTTCTGGACTTAGATTTAAAACTTCACAATTTTAAATTATCTTTAATTCCAATTGGATTTTTAATTTCAGTTTGGATCCATTTCAAACTTATCTTCATTTAATTTTAATTTGGTTGTATTACTATTACCCCTTAATTCTCATTATTATATTTAATTCAAATTAAATTAACAACCAATTTCTTTAATATATTTAATAATTAGAAAAATTATTTCTATATATATCAAAAGATAACCTATATAAATATCATTAAATTTTAAAACCATTTTAAAATTTTATATAAGAAAATAACAAGTACGCCCTCATATATATATATATATATATATATATATACACTCAACTCATTCTAGGGTACCATTGACCTTATCCTTAACGAGTAATCCCAACAGAGCCAAGGTTCTCGCTTAACCTTTTGCTCTGATACCAACTGTAACGACCTGGAATTTTCGAACCCGAAAATTCCAGATAGTTAGAAGAAAAAGAAAGAGATAGAAGAAAAAAACAGAAAGAAGAAAGGTGTGACGCCCCACCTCTATACCCACGCTAACCAAGAACACTACGATGTAGTGCTGTCAATTAGCGCGGAGAATAAGGCTGTGGAGGAGCGACCATCCATGTAACTTCTTTGTGCGAGCACCGATATGTCAGATAGAATAGAATGCATATCTTTTAAGGAGGAAACCCGACGTACCGATACAAACACAAAGCTATCACACGGTGGCTATATATAACCTTCGGAAACAAACATAGAAATAATCATAACATAAATCAGTCACAGACATCCATATCACAAAGGCGGAAGAAGATACGAATAAATATATAACACATGAAAGTGTACATCAGAGTAGTGGTCAGAAAGATCCACGATAATACAAAAGAATAGCATCACGTGCTATACAAAAGAATAAGTACACAACATAGAGTCTATATCTCAAAGGTGTACATCCAAAAACTACTAATCTATGTAGTTAGCCAAAAGTCAGAAATATTGTGACGACCCGGAATTTTTGTATATTTGAAATGTGAATATTTAATCTATTTTAAATATCCGAAGGTTAAATTTTAACTTTAATTTCAAATATACAGTATTTATTTGGATAATTAATTATTAAATTTAATTATCGGGATTGGGTAAAATATTGAATCTTGATTTTAAGCCTGTTAAAAAAAAATAGTTCAAAGGTTCAGAAAATTTATATTGTTAATACTGAAGATGATAGAACTTTTAAAATGGAATTTTAAAGAGTTTTGTTCAGTTTTAAAAATATATCGTTGAAATTGAATTTAAAAATAGCCGTCCGAGGCACAGTCTCGGAATGCGACGAAACCAGTTCCATTGGATCCGTAATATTGTATTATTATTGGATTTCAATTTTCGTAGTATTTGGAGTTGTCGTGTGATCGTACGAAATATAAACGCGTTGAAATTTAATCGGAAATTTAATATTTTAACTGGTCAATATATCTTCCATCAGTGCTTTTTACTTTCATTTCTCAACACCTATAGCAAGCATGCAGACACGCAAGGCAGTTCATTAACACGTGTCCTACCTAATAAACACGCGTCTCCCCCTCGGTTGTTCCTTTCAATTGAAGCTATCTCGTTCGAAAAGAAAAAGAGAGGCTGCCTTCGTTCGTTTTCCCTTTACCTCCCTCTATTCTCAAATTAATTCTAATAAAATCTGTTCTCTTCAAAATCACAGTTCAATAGCAATCTCCATGTCGTGATGCTTGAACCCGTGAAAACTAGGGTTCCATAAATTAACGCCTTCGAGAAAAATCATCGCTGCCTACTCAGATATTCCATCAGCCATCGTTGGCTCATCCTTGCCCTACGCGATATTTTCTGCTGCTGTTTCGAAGCCCTGCTACAGTCCCTTTTTACTGCCACTGCTAATTGATTTGAAGTGAGTGCGATAGGAAAGGGAAGTTGAAATCGCAATACAAGTGGGGTCGCCGTTCGATCGATCGCGAGGCAAGGGTCGTGGGGTTCCTCGTCTTCATCAAATCGCGTGGCCAAGGCGAGGCGCTCACGCATGCGTGGGAGGCCGCGACCAGCAGGGAAGGGTTCGTCTGGAGAGAGAGTCGACGAGAGGCTAGGGTTCAACTCGAGCCGAGTGGAGCGTGATGGTAGTCTGGGTGCGTGGATGGCTCGAACTCGAGCTTGGTAAGAGAGGTATTCGAGTTTTTCTCTGATCTATTTCGATTTAATGAGTATATTTTATCAGAGGGAAAAAAATAAAGATTATCTTTATAAAATAAATGCATATTGTTTCAAGTTATATATATACAGTAAAGGAGATTTCTGCTTTGATATTTTCAGAAAAAAATAATAATAATATATCCATTTGTTTTAAACTGGATAGAACAGTGAAATGAAATTAGGAGAAATATAGATAGACAAGATTAAAATATACAGTAAGCTATATTTGATAATAATTTTCAGTCTAAAGGATTTTACCTGTATATACATACCTATTCTACTTTAAATATACCCAGGATAAACCGAAATAGGGATACGTAAGGTTTTGGGAAACATAGAAAAGGAAAATGATAAAGACCTTATTTAAGTAATGAATTTGTTTACTTAACTTATTTAATCATTCTAGAAATTTAATGGAAAATTAGTTTGAACTTAAGTGTTAGTTAATTAAATTTATATAAATGAATATTCGGTTTATTCGAATATTAATAAAATCATATAAATATGTATCCAAGGTCTGGCATCGTGAAGAGGACTATTGATTTGGGTTGAATTGCAAAATAGAAGAGGCAAGCTGGATTGGGGATGGGAAGCAAATAAAATAAAAGTGAGTTAATCTCACTCAGTTAGATTTAAATTTAAATGGCTAAATTTAAATAATTGATTGGATGATTGCATTGATTGATGTGCTATACTATATATAGTAGTATATAGCAATATATACATATTGGCATATGTATATATTTGAGTTGTTGATATTCCCGCATTTATATAGCGGATGAGACCCTATGCGCCGCATAATAGCGGATGATTTATATAAATCCCATATACCGCGATATTCCATTTTGAAGTGGAATTGGTATTGTGCTAACGTTTGTGGATGCAGGGAAACAGGTTGGAGGGATCCAACTGGATTCCTCAAAATTATTTAGATTATTTAATATCCTGTTCTATGAATATTGATATCCTGTGATGATTTTATTGATGATTGAAATATTGGATGATATGGTTGGATTGAATATTTCAATAAAAGGAGTTATCAAAATATATTGAATTGGATTTTGAATGAAATAAACGAGTAAAATTTAAGTAAATAATTCAAGTGAATTGGAATAAGGGAATTTCGAAATAACAAGGGAAATATTAACTTTAAACTAAAGTGATATTAAATTTAAAGAATAAAGGATTTATTTTGAATGTAAGGATTAAATTTAATTAAAGGCTAAAAAAAGGAATTTTGGAAGTTTAAAATTGGTATTTTCAGTTAAAAAGGGTTTTAACTCAAATAAAGGAATAAATCTAAAAGTTAATGTATTTTGAAATAAATGAAGTAGTAAAGGAAATTTATTTCAAAGTAAAGTAAAGTAAATTGGAAAATCAATTGGAAATTGATTTAGTTGTTTAAAATTGGAATTTTAAAAGAGAAGTGAGATTTTGGAGATATAAACTGGGTTTATAAAGTAAAATAAAATATCAGTGGATATTTGAATATAAATTCAAGATGGGGATTTATAAAAAGATATGGGTTGGTTTAAAAATAAATGTTGGTTTATTTTTAAAAGATGGAAATGAGAAGTGTATTTCTCTGGATAGCCAAGTACGTTTTCAAAGCAATTTTAAATAATAAGTTAAAAGTTTTAAGTATGTTTTAAAAATCATGTTTTAGAAAATTGATTATTTCTAAAGTAAGTATTTTCAAAAATATATTATTGTAGTAATTATATAAAAGTGATTTGGTATTATATTTTAAAAAGAGAAATTTAGTTATATTTGTAAAGTGGTTTCATTTTAAATATTTCTTAAGTATATATTTTGTTAAGGTATTAAAGTAGTTTTTTTTTTTTTTTTAAATTTCAATATTATTAAGTATATTTATAGTAAAGTGTTTTAAGATTAATTTAAAATCTAAGTGTTTTGTACTTGGTGTTTCAGAGGAAATAAATATTTGGAAATGTATTCCGTAAGCGGAAACTGTTTGAAATTGTTTTCAAAAGGAGTTTGAAAATTGGAAATATATCTTGGAAAGATATTTGGGCAAATAAATAATGTGGGAAATTATTTATTGTGTGATGGTTGCTTGTGGATGTTAATTGATAGTTAAATAACCGACTATCAATATTGGCCAATGCGCTGATCGTTTCGAAGAGACCGGGATCGGGTTTCCGTATACCGGGATTCTAGGTCTGGAGACTCGAATACCACTTCGATTCGGTTTGTACGTTTCGGGTAACGTGTTCGAAGTCGAAGATGGAGCAGTGAAGTACAAGGGCTAGTCGCTACTAATCCTGAGGATATTTCCAAAATGGATGTAGTAGGAGTAGTGCCTTCGGTTCCGTTCAAACCCAGGACGGACTGGTATGGACGAATGCTTGCGAAACATCGTCAGCGGACGATGGGCATTCTAAGGGATATGTTCTGAAAAGGTATCGTTTAGCCTCGAACCTCATCAACCGGGAATGACTGAAAATCAGGGGTTATGCAGCAAGGCTTCGTGGGTAGCTCCCACTGGAGGGTAAGGTCATCCCTGTCTAGATGTCCCTTTTTATTTCGGCTTAGTGGTGCGGTTGCTGATCCCAACCGTGGGGTGATTTTATTCGGGATCATCCAGTAAGGGATGGTTCCGGCCTTGTGTTGCAGGGGAGCGGGCGTACTCCTCGGTACTGTGATCTAGGCCACGTACTGTGACAGGTGGTACCCCAGTGCCTAGTCATTCGTTGGAAATCCATTCTCCCTACGTGCCTGTACGGTTTTGATTGTGCCCAACTATTGCTGAAACGTGAGATGCAAGCATTTCAGCTAGATTCTAGTTTACTTTCTGTAGACACTATTATAATATCAGAGGATTTTGATATAAAGTGTTTTAGCTATCGTAAGGTAAAAACCCGACATGTTTATTTGTGGCGTGGTCTTACGAGATGCTTTTGTTTTCAAAGGATTTTTGGGAAACTTTAAAAATCAATTGAGTGTGATTTTCTCACGCTGGTTTTCCAGACTGACTCGGGTATTGTTTTATATGATGCTCGGGTCAGACCGAGTATTATTAGGTTACAGGATATGATGATATGGAGCTCAGGAGACGAGCTGGATGACGATACGTACTCTCGTACTTGTTATTATTTTTCCGCTGTGTATTCAGTTGTATGATATTGATGTGATGTACTCTGATGATGTATTTGGATGTATATATATATACAGATACAGTTTGATTTGTGTAAAGATCTGTTGATATATATATTATATTTTATTCCGCTGCGTATGTGAGATTCTGCTGTTGTTTTCTATTTTTCTTCTTCTACCTCTTCTTCTTAACTAAAATGGTCCGGTTTTTCGTGTTAGAAAAACTCGGGTTGTTACAGTGGTATCAGAGCTTAGGCTAGCGATAACCTTGGCTCTGGTGGGAATTTTGAGAGTACTAATAGATATGAGCGCGTATTTGTTAGTAAATATAAAATGGTTTTATATTGTGTTGGTTGGTTTATTGAGTAGTTTATGGATTCTGGTCAATACGAGTAATTAACGTTATTGATAGGGATCTCTAAACACTTAAATAGAACAATTCGACACAGTATTGTTTTAAATAGGGTAAATGAAATAATTTTACCCAACTTACTTTTGTATATGAAAGAAATAATTTTTAGAAAATTATATATTTGGTTACTTGGTTGTTAGAAAGCGATGATATTAAATTATTATCATCGTTGTGTAAAAATTTAATCAGAAATTAGAAACTTATAACCAAAGTTGGAAGAATAAATTTATATATATACAAATGAGATTGTAATTTTGAACTGAAATTCCAAAGTAATGTTTGAATATTAAATTGTATGGGTATTGAATTTGGAATTTTGAGAAAGGTTTGAAATTCCTTGAGATTTGAAAATGGTTTTCAAGGGTTTTGGGAGAAATAATAGTGATATTATTTCAGAAATATTTTTGAGTTGAATTTGAAATCTTGTGAGATTTGGAAATTAAAAGTATTTGAAATGTTTTTAAAGAGATGAAAGCATTAAATTCTCTTTCGGTCGCTGGAAAATAACTTCGATGATGACTGCAGCATCATCGATGTTCATTTTCGAGTCTCCAAAGAAAAATTGCTACCCAACTGTTTTAAATTGGAATTGTTTGTGAACTAGGTTTGGTTTTAAAATTCCAAAGGGAAATGAAAATTGTCAAGGGTTTTGGATGAAGTTGATTTCAAAAGTGATTTTGAAATTTTGGAGAATTGTTTAAACTCTGGAATCATATTTAAAATGTTTATATGGAATAATAAATATGCCAAACTAAATAAAATATAAATCCTGTAGTAAAGTATTAAAATGTGAATGAAATCGATTGAAAATGAATAAAATATAGATATAAATAAATTTGGGACTTATAAAATTTGGAAGTAAAATAAATAAGCCAAATAAAACTGTTTGTAATAGTAAGAAATATAATCCAGAAATTTAAATTATAAAATAGATTGAACACTTGAAAATAGTAAAGTGTTTTTGAAATAAAAATCAAATATTAGAAATAAGTAGATTGGAAACGGGTAGTGAATCTAGAACTCGAGTTCTAAATTAAAAGTTAACATGAAGTGTTAACAAATTAATTATAATTGAAATTGTATCATATAAAAATGAAATTGGGTTAAAATAGAAATGGTATGAATTGCAAATAGAATCCAACTAAGTGGAAATAAATTTTAATCGAACTAAATTTAGGTGAGTTACAGATAACATTTAATTGGAATGCGTCGAGCTAAATAATTGTTGTGAATGAATTAAGATAAAAAGGAAATCCACTTGGTAATGAAGATGAACCTAAGTAGTTAAAGGGTTCGAATTCAAAATGCAATGAAAATGAGATTGTATAAATCTATTGAGTTAATATAAACAATAAAATTTGTTTTGAATCAATTGTAATGATATGAGTTTGTTTGGACTTAAAAATAAATTGAAGTTAAGAAAGGAAGTTGTAAAATCATTTAAATTGAATGGGATGGTTTAAATGTTGTTGGGAAACAATTAAAATTAGTGTTGAAACATTTCATACGTGTTTATGGAAGTATATAACATGCATTGTAATAGAATCCATATTTTAGCTATTTAAATATAAGTGAAATGCTATGAACTTCCTATATTTGTCACTTACACTTTTAAATTGAGTTAGTACAGGTTCAGGGAAGCCGTATAGCTGATTTTGGGTTACATTAATTGCTAAATAATAAGCCGCTTGCTTTAAAAATGCTAAAATAGAGGTACGCCTACGCAAAAGAATTTAATAGGAGATATGAACTGCATATATTGATATATATTGTGATTTCCGGCCTGAGGCCGATGTATATACATATTTGTGCATCCTGCGATATCGCAGAAGTCCCTCCGTACAAAGGAGACTCTGCCAAAATTTTCTAGAAATTTTGAGAGTTAGAAAATTTTTGAAAATTTTTGGAAATTTTCACTGACAACAAATGATTTAAAATTTGTTAAACAAATAAGGTTGAAACTGAGTATTGAAATCTATTTAAAATGTGAAAGTAAAGTAAGTGAAATCGAAGGAACTAACGAAAGTAAAGCTTGCAAACAAACTTTTAATTGAGATTTAAATTAATTAGTAAGTGCAACTAATTCAATATTCAAGTGGAAGATAAATTGAATTCAAGTGGAAATGTAAAGGCAAAAGTGGATAGAAATGAATAGGAACTTCAATAGTGAAGTGAAAATATGTATAAGCAGTATGTAAAAGGTTTATCTTAAACTTAAGAAATGAATAGTGAATTCTTAAGAAAATGTGGTACTGAAAGTATGCTAAGTGAATAATTGAATTAAGGTGAGACTGTAAATTGTGAAATGAGATAGTTGTGAATAAAGGGATAACAATCAAAATGAATGTGAATAAAGGAGAATTGATATCACTAATAATCAATTAGGCTAATTACGTAAGATATACGTATATTATTTTATTCGCATAGCTATTTGGTCCAGATGTCGAACACAGAATTTCGAGATAGTTTTATCGATCCGAATCAGGATTTTTCACTCGATTTTCGACGGCGAGCCTGGATATGGGTTGTTGATTGATTCTGGATATTCTCTATCATAGTTTGTGACTATGCAAGGAGAATGACGGTTTCTGATCGAGAAACCAGATCTAAGTCCGCACTAAGAAGTCGGGTGGACGATACTAGTTCGGAAGTGAAATTGTGTGATCGATTGAGCGATCGAATGTGATATTGCGTACGAATGATATATGTGCATCGTACGGGCTTAAGTAAAACAAATATTGAAAATTTGTAAAGAAAAGTATAAAATGACTTTGGGATTGTGATTGAATATTATTGCTTAGTAGGATATACAGGTGTATAAAAGCAAAGGATAAATTGGGATTTTTGATTTAGAAGATAAAATTTAATGGCCGACAAAAAGGTATGTATTTGAATTTCTATATGAAATTTGATTGGGTTTTTGATCCAGCCACTTGGCTTTTTGTTTTCTTTTTGAGATTGGGAGGCCGTAGAGCCATTTTGTAGTTGTACCGAGCTAGCCACGCAAAGGAGACGCTGGCGAAATTTTTCGGAAATTTAGGGAGTTAGAAAAATTTTTGAGAAATTTTGATAAGTTAAAATTTGAATTCAAATTTAAATTTGAATGGATAAGTAGGTGATATGGGTTGAACTTATGAATAAGTTTGGGAAGTTAAAAGATGATTAGTGTATCATTAATAAAAGATTGTTATGGAAAGTTGTTAAAACTATTTGGATGGGAAAAAGAACGGGTATCGAATCATTTCTCTTAACTGGTAATTTCGGGGACGAAATTCTTTTAAGGGGGGAGGAATGTGACGACCCGGAATTTTTGTATATTTGAAATGTGAATATTTAATCTATTTTAAATATCCGAAGGTTAAATTTTAACTTTAATTTCAAATATACAGTATTTATTTGGATAATTAATTATTAAATTTAATTATCGGGATTGGGTAAAATATTGAATCTTGATTTTAAGCCTGTTAAAAAAAAATAGTTCAAAGGTTCAGAAAATTTATATTGTTAATACTGAAGATGATAGAACTTTTAAAATGGAATTTTAAAGAGTTTTGTTCAGTTTTAAAAATATATCGTTGAAATTGAATTTAAAAATAGCCGTCCGAGGCACAGTCTCGGAATGCGACGAAACCAGTTCCATTGGATCCGTAATATTGTATTATTATTGGATTTCAATTTTCGTAGTATTTGGAGTTGTCGTGTGATCGTACGAAATATAAACGCGTTGAAATTTAATCGGAAATTTAATATTTTAACTGGTCAATATATCTTCCATCAGTGCTTTTTACTTTCATTTCTCAACACCTATAGCAAGCATGCAGACACGCAAGGCAGTTCATTAACACGTGTCCTACCTAATAAACACGCGTCTCCCCCTCGGTTGTTCCTTTCAATTGAAGCTATCTCGTTCGAAAAGAAAAAGAGAGGCTGCCTTCGTTCGTTTTCCCTTTACCTCCCTCTATTCTCAAATTAATTCTAATAAAATCTGTTCTCTTCAAAATCACAGTTCAATAGCAATCTCCATGTCGTGATGCTTGAACCCGTGAAAACTAGGGTTCCATAAATTAACGCCTTCGAGAAAAATCATCGCTGCCTACTCAGATATTCCATCAGCCATCGTTGGCTCATCCTTGCCCTACGCGATATTTTCTGCTGCTGTTTTGAAGCCCTGCTACAGTCCCTTTTTACTGCCACTGCTAATTGATTTGAAGTGAGTGCGATAGGAAAGGGAAGTTGAAATCGCAATACAAGTGGGGTCGCCGTTCGATCGATCGCGAGGCAAGGGTCGTGGGGTTCCTCGTCTTCATCAAATCGCGTGGCCAAGGCGAGGCGCTCACGCATGCGTGGGAGGCCGCGACCAGCAGGGAAGGGTTCGTCTGGAGAGAGAGTCGACGAGAGGCTAGGGTTCAACTCGAGCCGAGTGGAGCGTGATGGTAGTCTGGGTGCGTGGATGGCTCGAACTCGAGCTTGGTAAGAGAGGTATTCGAGTTTTTCTCTGATCTATTTCGATTTAATGAGTATATTTTATCAGAGGGAAAAAAATAAAGATTATCTTTATAAAATAAATGCATATTGTTTCAAGTTATATATATACAGTAAAGGAGATTTCTGCTTTGATATTTTCAGAAAAAAATAATAATAATATATCCATTTGTTTTAAACTGGATAGAACAGTGAAATGAAATTAGGAGAAATATAGATAGACAAGATTAAAATATACAGTAAGCTATATTTGATAATAATTTTCAGTCTAAAGGATTTTACCTGTATATACATACCTATTCTACTTTAAATATACCCAGGATAAACCGAAATAGGGATACGTAAGGTTTTGGGAAACATAGAAAAGGAAAATGATAAAGACCTTATTTAAGTAATGAATTTGTTTACTTAACTTATTTAATCATTCTAGAAATTTAATGGAAAATTAGTTTGAACTTAAGTGTTAGTTAATTAAATTTATATAAATGAATATTCGGTTTATTCGAATATTAATAAAATCATATAAATATGTATCCAAGGTCTGGCATCGTGAAGAGGACTATTGATTTGGGTTGAATTGCAAAATAGAAGAGGCAAGCTGGATTGGGGATGGGAAGCAAATAAAATAAAAGTGAGTTAATCTCACTCAGTTAGATTTAAATTTAAATGGCTAAATTTAAATAATTGATTGGATGATTGCATTGATTGATGTGCTATACTATATATAGTAGTATATAGCAATATATACATATTGGCATATGTATATATTTGAGTTGTTGATATTCCCGCATTTATATAGCGGATGAGACCCTATGCGCCGCATAATAGCGGATGATTTATATAAATCCCATATACCGCGATATTCCATTTTGAAGTGGAATTGGTATTGTGCTAACGTTTGTGGATGCAGGGAAACAGGTTGGAGGGATCCAACTGGATTCCTCAAAATTATTTAGATTATTTAATATCCTGTTCTATGAATATTGATATCCTGTGATGATTTTATTGATGATTGAAATATTGGATGATATGGTTGGATTGAATATTTCAATAAAAGGAGTTATCAAAATATATTGAATTGGATTTTGAATGAAATAAACGAGTAAAATTTAAGTAAATAATTCAAGTGAATTGGAATAAGGGAATTTCGAAATAACAAGGGAAATATTAACTTTAAACTAAAGTGATATTAAATTTAAAGAATAAAGGATTTATTTTGAATGTAAGGATTAAATTTAATTAAAGGCTAAAAAAAGGAATTTTGGAAGTTTAAAATTGGTATTTTCAGTTAAAAAGGGTTTTAACTCAAATAAAGGAATAAATCTAAAAGTTAATGTATTTTGAAATAAATGAAGTAGTAAAGGAAATTTATTTCAAAGTAAAGTAAAGTAAATTGGAAAATCAATTGGAAATTGATTTAGTTGTTTAAAATTGGAATTTTAAAAGAGAAGTGAGATTTTGGAGATATAAACTGGGTTTATAAAGTAAAATAAAATATCAGTGGATATTTGAATATAAATTCAAGATGGGGATTTATAAAAAGATATGGGTTGGTTTAAAAATAAATGTTGGTTTATTTTTAAAAGATGGAAATGAGAAGTGTATTTCTCTGGATAGCCAAGTACGTTTTCAAAGCAATTTTAAATAATAAGTTAAAAGTTTTAAGTATGTTTTAAAAATCATGTTTTAGAAAATTGATTATTTCTAAAGTAAGTATTTTCAAAAATATATTATTGTAGTAATTATATAAAAGTGATTTGGTATTATATTTTAAAAAGAGAAATTTAGTTATATTTGTAAAGTGGTTTCATTTTAAATATTTCTTAAGTATATATTTTGTTAAGGTATTAAAGTAGTTTTTTTTTTTTTTTTTAAATTTCAATATTATTAAGTATATTTATAGTAAAGTGTTTTAAGATTAATTTAAAATCTAAGTGTTTTGTACTTGGTGTTTCAGAGGAAATAAATATTTGGAAATGTATTCCGTAAGCGGAAACTGTTTGAAATTGTTTTCAAAAGGAGTTTGAAAATTGGAAATATATCTTGGAAAGATATTTGGGCAAATAAATAATGTGGGAAATTATTTATTGTGTGATGGTTGCTTGTGGATGTTAATTGATAGTTAAATAACCGACTATCAATATTGGCCAATGCGCTGATCGTTTCGAAGAGACCGGGATCGGGTTTCCGTATACCGGGATTCTAGGTCTGGAGACTCGAATACCACTTCGATTCGGTTTGTACGTTTCGGGTAACGTGTTCGAAGTCGAAGATGGAGCAGTGAAGTACAAGGGCTAGTCGCTACTAATCCTGAGGATATTTCCAAAATGGATGTAGTAGGAGTAGTGCCTTCGGTTCCGTTCAAACCCAGGACGGACTGGTATGGACGAATGCTTGCGAAACATCGTCAGCGGACGATGGGCATTCTAAGGGATATGTTCTGAAAAGGTATCGTTTAGCCTCGAACCTCATCAACCGGGAATGACTGAAAATCAGGGGTTATGCAGCAAGGCTTCGTGGGTAGCTCCCACTGGAGGGTAAGGTCATCCCTGTCTAGATGTCCCTTTTTATTTCGGCTTAGTGGTGCGGTTGCTGATCCCAACCGTGGGGTGATTTTATTCGGGATCATCCAGTAAGGGATGGTTCCGGCCTTGTGTTGCAGGGGAGCGGGCGTACTCCTCGGTACTGTGATCTAGGCCACGTACTGTGACAGGTGGTACCCCAGTGCCTAGTCATTCGTTGGAAATCCATTCTCCCTACGTGCCTGTACGGTTTTGATTGTGCCCAACTATTGCTGAAACGTGAGATGCAAGCATTTCAGCTAGATTCTAGTTTACTTTCTGTAGACACTATTATAATATCAGAGGATTTTGATATAAAGTGTTTTAGCTATCGTAAGGTAAAAACCCGACATGTTTATTTGTGGCGTGGTCTTACGAGATGCTTTTGTTTTCAAAGGATTTTTGGGAAACTTTAAAAATCAATTGAGTGTGATTTTCTCACGCTGGTTTTCCAGACTGACTCGGGTATTGTTTTATATGATGCTCGGGTCAGACCGAGTATTATTAGGTTACAGGATATGATGATATGGAGCTCAGGAGACGAGCTGGATGACGATACGTACTCTCGTACTTGTTATTATTTTTCCGCTGTGTATTCAGTTGTATGATATTGATGTGATGTACTCTGATGATGTATTTGGATGTATATATATATACAGATACAGTTTGATTTGTGTAAAGATCTGTTGATATATATATTATATTTTATTCCGCTGCGTATGTGAGATTCTGCTGTTGTTTTCTATTTTTCTTCTTCTACCTCTTCTTCTTAACTAAAATGGTCCGGTTTTTCGTGTTAGAAAAACTCGGGTTGTTACAAATATCCTGAAGAGAAGTCAAGCAGAAGCACCTGTAACATCTCGGTCTGACCCGAGTATTATTTATAAGAAAATAATAAACGGATCAGTCTAGCTATAAATATCAGATGATATGGTATAAAGTAAAAGGCATGACATGAACATTAAATAACCATAACGGCATACTACTATAAGTATGTAAATGATAATCAACAAAAGATTAATCAATATCACAAGAATCTTCTCAAAGATAAGGTAGGGTATCATACCCTAAACTTGTATTCATAGCAAGTCAATAACACATGAATTCACCAATGCACAAAAACGGATATCATATCAATGAAAATCATGAAAATTGGTGAAGCACAAAATTCCAGAAATCATCATCAGAAATCCAGAAAACACATAAAAAGGGGGGAGGCCTAACACATGAATGGGAGCATGAAAACTCACCTACGCGTAAACACATGACGAGAAGCTATCTCATGGAAGCTATCCATTAAATTTTCACACAGGAATGGCCCGAAGACCGTAGGGTGCTACCCTAGAAATGTGATGGCGAAACATCACATAATCGGGATATAGTCTCCCACGTAGACAAAGAGACATCGCTCAATCGCTAGTCTAAATCACAAAAATGATCGTCATGATCATAAGGAAGTGTCAATCACACCAAGCTAGTAAATACATGAGTTTAGCTTCATGTCCCATAACCACTTGCTTAACTTAAATATTTACGAACAAGCTGTAAATCTTCACTAGGAAATTGTCACAAAAAGGGTTCAATCGAACAAGTCCAAGAGCTAACCGACAAAGTGAACGCAAGCGTTTCATACCACTCGTTTTACTAAGTTGTTTAAGTCGATTTCTCATCCGAGTGAAGTAAAGGCTTGTATATACTAGTAGATTGAAAATTGGTTTGAGAAAACGAACTTTTGATATTTAAAATAGTGTTGAAATTGCTTTGATGAAAGAGTTTTGATATTTACTATTAGTATTGAAACCTTCATATATCTTTAAAGTGACAAGTCATAAAACTATTGTAGAAAAAATCAATTCACGTTCGAAGACGTGAGTAAAGTCCAAAGAAGTCAATCCCAAAACCATCAAAGTAGAAATTCTGATAAATGTTTTTCAGAAGAGATTGCCTACGCAGAGTAATACGGGGTTCGACCTAGTGAAGGCAAGCGGTCTCGAGAAGCCAAACGACCTAAGGGAAGAATGCCACGCGACTTAGTAGAAGAACAGGTCGAACGACCTAAGGGAAAACAAGTCAAACGACCAAGTACTAACTCGCGAACGACTTACGACTTAAGCCTTGAACGACTTAGTGGAATGAACGACTTAACGACCTAAGCCTTGAACGACTTAGTGGAACGAACGACTTAACGACTTAAGCTCCAATTCGAGCTACGAGCTAAGGCTGGAACGACCTAGTGGAGTAAGCATGGGGACGACCTACGACTTAAGGTCATACGACTTAACAGTTGCGAGCTAGCGGAGTTGGCATGGCCTAGCGACTTAGTAGAAGCAGCGACCTACGACTTAACGATTTAAAAGCCAACGACCTAGGACTTAAGAGCCATACGAGCTACGACTTAAGCTCAAATACGAGCTACGACTTAAGCTCAAATACGAGCTACGAGCTAAGGTCTATACGACCTAACGACTTATCCCAGTACGACCTAAGCCAGGACGAGGTAGCAGAAGGCAACGACCTAACTCTTAACTCGCGCACGACTTATCACTTAACTCGCGAACGACTTAGCACTTAACTCGCGAACGACCTAGCGAAGGCAGAACACCCAGAACGACTTAACACTTTAACTCGTGAACGACTCAAGCCAGTAACTCGTGAACGACTCATCACTTTAACTCGCGAACGACTCAAGCCAGTAACTCGTGAACGACTCATCACTTTAACTCGCGAACGACTCAACGATGGCCAGAAACGACTTAAGGCCAGAAACTCACCAAAACGCCAAAATTTATAGTTTTTCTCCAATCCAATGCAATCCAAAGGCAGATATTCATACAAATGCAATAGAGGATCATTCCCAACAGTCCAAGATAGATATAGGTAAGATGTGAGATCAAAAATCTCACCTTTTCACGGAATTTGATGAAGATGGAGATTTGAGAGCAAAGCAAGAACACCAACAAGCTTGAATCAATGGTCTTCACGTGAATTTGATGTTGAATCTCGGATTTGCAATAGAATTTGTGTTTGGAGTTTTAATTTCCACTTCCCACCACCATTTTTGACAAAGCTTGAAGTGTTTTGATAGAGTGAGGAAGATGGTTGGGCTGAACTAAAGGGGTGCAGTCCAAACCAAAGTCAAAGGCGGGAAAAAGTGTTGAAAATTTCACTATCTCCAAACATATCGAAGTTTACACTCAAAAAGATCGCAAACGTCATTTTGAACTCAATGGGGGTGGTCTCGAGTCCTAATTTGACCATATGCAAAAAGTAGCTTTTCGGACTAACATTCGACTAACGATAAAATATTTAAATAAAATATTTAAATATAGAATCGATAGATATGCGGGTTGTTACAGACTCCCCTCCTTAAAGAAATTGCGTCCTCGCAATATATATGGTGGAAATAAAAAGTAACAACCATAAAAGCATATTAACACAAAAGAAATTGGAATTAAAAAGTTTACCTCAAAGAGCATGAGAAAGTAATTCCGGATGTGTACGCTCGATGAATTCTCTAGTTTCCCAAGAGCAATCCTTAGGATTTGAGGACCATTGAACTTTAACAAGCGGAACATCTTTATTTCGAAGCCGTTTGATCTCCGAAGCAATAATTCGAACAGGATGCTGCTCATAAGTTAAATTAGGTGAAACTTCAATCTCTTCCACAACACCGGGCTCAAGAGTAGAATCGGAATCCCGAAGGCACTTCCGTAATTGAGAAACGTGAAACACGTCATGCATAGCAGAAAACTGAGCCGGTAATGAAAGGCGATAAGCCATGGAACCAATACGCTCGGTGATAGGAAATGGCCCAATATATCGAGGCGCTAACTTTCCCGATCGACTGAAACGTACAACACCCTTCATTGGTGAAACACGAATAAATACAAGATCACCAACAGAAAATTCTAATTTCCTTCTTCGGTTATCCGCATAGGATTTTTGTCTACTCTGGGCTTCTTTCATCCTATGTCGAATAAGTTCAATCTTTTCTGTGGAATCTCGAATAAAGTCGGGTCCTAAAACCAGTTTCTCGCCGGCCTCAAGCCAACAAGAAGGAGATCGGCATGGCCTTCCATAGAGTGCCTCAAAAGGAGCCATACCAATACTAGATTGGAAGCTGTTATTATAGGAAAACTCAACAAGTGAAATATGATCTTCCCAACTTCCACCAAAGTCAAGAACACAAGAACGAAGGAGATCTTCAAGTGTTTGATTCACACGCTCAGTTTGTCCATCGGACTGGGGGTGATAAGCGGTGCTAAAATTAAGCTTCGTTCCCAAAGCTTTTTGAAGACTCTTCCAGAATCCACTAGTAAACAATGGATCCCGATCACTAACAATGGAAGAAGGAACTCCATGCAGTTTAACAATTTCTTTGACAAAGAGTTTGGCCAGAAGAGGAACGGTTCGGTTTGACTGAACAGGAATAAAATGGGTGGATTTAGTAAGTCTATCAACAATCACCCATAAGCTATTATGACCCGAACGAGAACGGGGAAGGCCATCTATAAAATCCATGGAAATTTGATCCCACTTCCATACTGGAATCTCCAATGGTTGCAATAACCCACCGGGCCTTTGATGTTCAGCCTTAACAAGTTGGCAAGTCATGCAACACTTAACAAAGTTAGCGATATCAGATTTCATTCCCTCCCAATAATAAAGTCGCTTCATATCAGCGTACATTTTACTGCTACCGGGATGAATGGAATACTTGGAACGATGAGAATCTTCTAGAACGTCTCTACGAAGATCACTAATATTTGGTACGATAAGTCTACCAAATTTTCGAATGCCGCCACGAGAGTCGATATCAAAGTCTTTCAAACCTTCAATATCGGTTTTATCCTTAAGATTTTGGCCAAGCAAAGCCAATTCAGGATCTAGCTGTTGAGCTTCATGAATGCGGTCTAATAAAGAAGGACGAGCCTCAAGGCTACATAAAACAAGAGATGAACACAAATCGGAAATGCGATCTCGAATTTCACAAGTGGATAAAAGTTCGAGATCGTTCCATTCAGATATCATCATGGAAACAACCGCTTGTTGTTTTCGACTAAGTGCGTCGGCAACACGATTCCCCTTTCCGGGAGTATAAAGAATGTCAAGATCATAAGAGGCAAGAAATTCGAGCCAACGCTGTTGACGCAAATTAAGTTCCTTTTGAGAAAATAAATATTTCAAAGACTTATGATCAGTATAAAGTATAAACTTTTCTCCCAAAAGATAATGTCGCCAAATTCGAAGGGCGAAAACGATAGCCGCGAGTTCTAAATCATGTGTGGCATATCTAGTCTCAGCCGGCTTCAATTGCCTAGAAGCATAAGCAATAACACGTTCTTTTTGCATAAGAACGACACCCAAACCAACGCGACTAGCATCGGTGTAAACGACAAAGTCTTGATTGCCTTCGGGAATAATAAGAATAGGAGCATCAGAAAGGAGTTCTTTTAATTTCTGAAAAGAAGTTTCACATTTGTCTGACCAAATGTATTTAACACCTTTCTTTGTTAAGCCAGTAAGAGGAACGGCAATCTTAGAAAAGTCTTTTATAAAACGGCGGTAATAACCAGCCAATCCGAGAAAACTACGGATTTCAGTCACGCTCTTCGGTCTCTTCCAATTTTGAATCGCTTCAATCTTTGAAGGATCCACGGATATTCCGGATTCAGAAATAATATGACCGAGAAATTTCACACTAGATTGCCAAAAATGGCATTTAGAAAATTTTTCTTTTAGTTGATTGCTCCTAAGAGTTTCCAATACAATTCGAAGATGCTTTTCGTGTTCCTCCTCGTTTTTAGAAAACACAAGAATATCATCAATAAAGATGAGAACAAACCGATCGAGAAAATCTTTGAAAACTCTATTCATAAGGTCAACGAAATAAGCCGGAGCATTCGTTAAACCGAATGGCATAACTAGCCATTCATAAGATCCATATCGCGTACGGAACGAAGTCAAAGGAATTCTATCCTCTGCAATACGAAGCTGATGGAAACCGGTAGCCAAGTCCAATTGTGAAAATACTCTAGCACCAGTGAGTTGATCAAACAGACCATCAATCCGAGGCAATGGATATTTATTCTTAATAGTAAGATCATTAAGCTTACGGTTGTAATATCCCGGAAATTTTGACAATATCAATTTAATAATCTGTTGAATAATTAAATTGATATGGATAATCTTTGATAATAAGATTTGAATTTAATTTAATAATCTGATTAAATTAGTATTAATGGATGATTTTATCTTTTAAAAAAGTTAATAAGATATTTTCTATTTGAATATATACATATTTATTTATATATATTGTAAATAGAAGCTTTGGGAAAATTGGAAATTTATATTTAATTTTATTTAAACTTGAATTTAAAGTTTTGAAATTCAAAAGAATATATATTTAAATTGTTTTGGATTTTATAATATTTGTATAAACTTTTATTTATAAATGTAATTAGCTTTTGTTTCTCTTTAATATATATAGATAAGTGTTTAATAAATAAGAAAAAGGCTTTTTAATTACTTTTAAAATAAATAAAAATATGAATAATTACTTAAAAGACATGTGTCTTTATCTAAAGCCTTGTTTTAACATGTGTAATGTAAGTAATCAATGTTTATGACAAGTGTCTTATTTATTTTCTTTTTCTTTTATTTTTATAAAATCACAATTTACTTACATATATACATTTGCATTTCTCTATTCCATTCTTTCTATTCTCCCTTTAAAAACAAGATAAACAATTCTCTAATAAATATCTCAAATCAGAGATCTAAATGCCTCAAACCAAATCAATCCCTATAATCTCATCTTCAAATCAAAACCACTTAAGCTAAACAATCAAACCCCTGTAATTTTTTTCCAAATCAAAGAAACAGTCTACATTCTTTCTTCAATCTGGAATCATCTCAAAAGCCCTGTTGCATTCATTTGCAATCTGGAAACAACTCAAGCCAGTCTGCATTCATCTCAAAACCTGCCTTCCTTCAATTTTCAATCTGGAATCAACTTTGAAAATCAAGAGCAAACATGCATGTAGTTTATTCAAGTCTGTAGCCTGCTTGCATTCAATTTTCAACATGGAAACCAACAACTCAAGTTTTAAATCAAATTCAAAGGAACATGCAAGTTTACAGTTTCAAAAGCTTTTCAAAATAATAGGCCTCTGTTCATCTTTGTTTAAGGTGAGTAACATCTTTAAAAATAACTTAAGTAAGTATAGTTGCTTGATTTCTTCATGTGATAATCATGTTTGCAGTAAATAAATGTGATGAAATTCCCTGTATTATGTTTGGTTTTGAATGCATGTATGGTTTGATATGTTATTGCCTGTAACTTCTCTGTTTTGTTTTCCTGGGAGTAACATTTTGTGTGCATGGTTGATATATTTGTAATTCCCCTGTTCACAGTTTCAAGCTCTAGTTTTGATTCAAAATTTATTCTCTCCTTGTCTAATCTCTATTAGAACTTAGGCTTTGAACAAGATTTAATTGTTTCATTTTAAAACTAAAGTTTAAGGGTGATGTAGTTTAAAATGAATATGAAATTTCTCTGGAAAACCAAAAACAAATCAGTGCATGTATATATAAGTGAAAATTCAAACTAGGTAATTCATAAATCCAGGATTTTAAATTGAGTATCTAAACTATAATATGATTTTTAACATTAAAATCATAACTTTTAGTTTAGTATTAAAGAAGCAGTTCTGGTTTAAACTTAATTTGAAGTTTTGGGTAATTCTGTTGATCTAGATGGATTGGTATATTGATTTCTTCAGTAGTAATGGTGTGATGAACGGTGATGGTAGGAAAATTGTCTGCAAGATGTTTAATTCATGGAGAAGGTAGCAGTAGTGGATTCTTTGATTAGAACCCTAGTTTTAACTGGTCGTGATAATTTGATCTCCACGTTTTCTCTAGTGGATCGAGTGCATTAGGGTTTCGAGAGAGGGAAGTTTGGTCGATGACGAGAACATGGCCGGAGTTTTAGAATGTTTGATGATCGGTGTTTCGAAGACGAGGTAGTTCCCAGGTTTCTGTTGTGGTTCCAGTTTTGGTCTTCATACTCGATTTTGATTTCGCGAATGGATCGAAGATAGGATGGTCGTTTTCTAGTAGATGGATGAACGTCGACTTGTGGAGATACGCGGCGATGGTCGGAGTTGACGCTGGTGGATGTGCACGTGCACGAGATCGTGAGTGTATCTGGGTAAATTTCTGGAATGTTAAAGCGTTGGGGAAGAAGGCATTCTCGAGTTCGTACTCGAGTTGTTCAGGTGAGTGGCTCGAGTGTTTTGGAGAGGCGACTCGAAGTGGATTTGGATGGTCTCGGGTAAATTTTGATGTTGCCAGGCTTTTAAAAGGAAACTGTCTGGTTAAGTTTTAAACTAAATTTGTAAAGAGATATTTAAACAGAATTTTTAAATCTAAAGTTTAATTTGGAAAAGTTTAAAACTGTATCTCAGATTTGAAATAAAAGAAAGTTTTATATTAAATTGTTTTAATAATTTTAATTGTTTAAAATGTATATTAAATGGTTAAAATTTAAAAGTAAATTTGATTTAAAATCCTTAAGTTATTTTATAGGATGAGTATTTCTTTAACTTGTAAAATAAAAGAGTTTTAGAAATGTTGTCTAAAACGTTGTTAAGATATTTTGTTTCCATTTTAAATCTTTAAATTTAAAATGAAATTTTGAAGGTAAAATTAAGGTAAATTGATTTAAAATACTTTGTAAATGATAACTTGATTATTATTAAGAACAAAGTTTTATTCTTAAAAGTAAATTAAAATAATTAAAGACTTGTGTTTATTTAATTTATTTGGAGATTTAATAGATAATTAAATTGTTTGATTAATTAATCATTTGGATTAATTAAATAGGTAATTAAAGGTTTAAACTAATTTATTTATGATTAAGATTTATTAATTAGGGATGATTAATTTATAATTGAGGATTATAAATTAGAGTATTAATTAATGATTAAGGATTAATTAATAGAGTAATTAAATATTAATTAAGTTATGGTTAACACTTAATTAATTTAGTAATTAGAGATTAATAAATTGGTTATTAAGATTTATTAATTTAGAATTAATAATCATTAATATAAGTTAATTACTTAAGGAAAGTAATTAAATAATAGTTGATGAAGTCATTAACTATGGATTATTAAATAATTAATTAATAAGATTAATTTTAATAGTTAATTAGATTAATTAATTTAAAGATAATCAATTATAGAATTTGGTTAAATGTAATTACTTATTGGAAGTAATTAAGAATTAATTACTTATTGTAATTAATTGAAGTTAATTTGATTTAGTTAAATTAATTAATTAAGTTTAATTAATTTAGAATAATCAAGAGATGATTTGATAATAATTACTTAATGTAATTATTAAGGTAAGTTTACTTAGAGAAGTAAATAATAAGATAATTACTGGAAGTAATTAGATGAATAAATGATTTTATTAATAGAAGTAATTTGAGTTAATTACTTTGAAAAAATTAATCAAGGGATTAATTAAAGAATTAATTAAGGAAGTAATTAATTTAGTTAATGAAAGTAATTAAGGGGAGTTAATTACTGAATGAGGTTAATCAAGGTGATTAATAAATGTTGTTTAATTAAAGGTTAATTACTTAATGTAATTAATTTAATTAAGTAATTAATAATTAAGTTGTAATTAAGGATCATTAATTAATATAATTAATGATGTAATTAAGAATTGATTAATTTAGTAATAATTAATAAATGAAGTGATTAATTAATGTAATTAATTAAGGTTTAATATAATTAATTATAGTTGATTAACTTAATTAATTTTAGTTAATTAATTAATGAAGTAATTAAAGGTTAATTACTATAAGTGGTTAAGAATAATTAATTTAAGTAATTAATTGAAATAAAATTACTTGGATGAAATTAAAAGATAATTAATCAAGATGATTAATTGAAATGAATTATTAGAGGATAATTAATTAATTGATTGTAATTAATTAATGGTTAAGTAAGCAGGATTTATAAAATGAAGTAATTAATTTAATTCACTTTAAATTAATTAAAGATAATATAAATCATTACTTATGAATGGGTGATAGTATTGAATACTTGGCATTGATTGATATCTCTGATGAGATATATGCTGTATGATATGGATGTTAGTTGAATTGTATGGATTATCTGATAATGTTGATTATCTGTTGTGAATTATCTTTCTTTGTGTATAAAGATAATGAATTAAATTGTTTTAAACTTTAAAACAACTTGGCCTTAAAAGATACGCTTTGGATTTCGATGAGACCGGGATCGGGTTTCCGTATACCGGATTTCCAGGTCTGGAGACCCGAATACCACATCGATCCAAATTAACGATAGGTTGTGAATCAAGTGAAGATGAAGATTCAGAGTGCAAGGGTTATTGTCGTTAACTCTGAGGGTGATTCCAAAACGAGTGTAACGAGATAATGCCTTCGGTTTCGTTCGAACCCGGAACAAACTTGTATGGATTGAATGCTTTCAGAACATCGTCAGGTGGACGATGAGCATTCTAAGTGATGTGTTCTTTTCTAAGGTAATCGTGACCTCAAGCCTCACAAACCGGGAATGGCTAAAACAGGGGAGGTGCAGCAAGGTTAGTGGGTAGCACCCAAGTAGGACAAGGTTACCTCTGTCTAGATGTCCCTTTCTATTTTCGACTTAGTGGTGCGGTTGCTGATCCCAACCGTGAGGTATCTTGTGCGGGAATTATCCAGTAAGGGATGTTCCGACCTTGTGTTGCAGGGGATTGGGAGTGATCCTCGGTACGGTGATCTAGGCCACGTACTGTGACGGGCGGTACCCCGGTAGCCCTGCCATTGTATGGAATCCAATTTCCAATAAGTGATAACGGACTTGATTGTATAACCCACTTTGTTGGCTAGTATGTTGGAATTTAATAATGTAACAATTTCAGCTATTTCATATTTATTTGAAAACCCTAGACCCTATTATAATACAATCGAATTTCCTATCAAATGTTTTGGTTAGCGTAAGGTAAAAACTTACCCATGTTTATTTGTGGGGAGTCTTACGTGATACCTTTTCTTTCTAAAGGTTTTGAAGTTAAGCAAGTTTAACCTGTTACTCACACCAGACCCATGTCTGACCCAAGTGTTTATTTCTGTTTTATAAACTCTTGGGTACTCAAATTTTTACGAGTAGCCAAGGGATTCAGGTTTAGCTTTGACGAATTGTGGAGGAGCAATGGAGCAGGAGGCTTCAGCGTTGTAGATATATATAGTAGTTCCGCTGTGTCTGTATCTCTATAGTGTATTGAGTTGTAATGTCTAGACAGATGTTTATAACTGTCTAGTAAGTGATGTATATGCTGTGTAACTCTGTAAAGTGTTGTATACTATGTAATAGTTTATGTTATTAATATAATTTATTCGTTCCGCTGTGAGATCGTTGTTGTTTTTTCTTTCTTTCTTCTCTTCTTTTCTATTTTCTACCCCTTTCTTTCTTATTAGCGATACGACTTTCTATGGAGAGAAAGTCGTGGTCGTTACAGTGGTATCAGAGCAGTAGGTTGAGTGAATACCTAGGCTCTGTAGTGGTGTCTATCTTGAGAGCGCGTAATTGTTAGTTATATAAAAATGGTTTTATATTGTGTTAATTGATCGGTTGAGTGGTATATGGATTCTGGTCAATACGAGTAGCTAACGTTATTGATAGGGATCTCTAAACACTTGAACCAGGCCAACGGACACAATATTGTTTTAAAGAGGTAGATGAAATAATTTCTATATAAAAAAAAATATATCATTTTAAATATATATATTTATGTATTTCTACCTATTTATTGGGTTACCTGTTCGGGTTTTCCAATATAAGTTATAAAGGTAGATAAGGTGGTAGTGTGTGTAACACAATTACCAATAGTTGGAGTTTGAATGTTTGAGGTTGGAAGTATATATCGAGACTGTAAACCCAATACCGTCTCGAGTAAGCTTTGCTGTGATAAAGGATTTCATCGATCTCTGAAGGAAGACTGTTATGGTTCGGAGTTTATCTTTGAAGTTTGGATGGGTAGAGTTGGATCTGTCGGAGAACAGAAGCAAGTGATGGTATCTCAGGTAATAGTAGCTGTATGATGAGATACAGTGACGATAGATGTTCCCGAAGATGTTTTCTTTGGAACAAGATTAAGGAAGTGTGTATGCTTTGGTATTGTGGCTGAGTTCAGCATGAAGTTTCTGCTTTGGTTTGGAGTCCGAGTTTCTCGAAGATCTTTGGAATAGGAAGTCCTTGGCATCAGTGTCAGTAGTGCAGCTCGGAGTATTCCGTGATGGCAGGAAGTTTTCTGGCTGAGCAGTTTTTCTGAAGGTGAAGTTCAGAAGCAGCAGAGTGGATCCATTTCTTAGATGAATTGGATAAATAAGTGTAAGCTGTCCTGATTTTTAATTTTTAAAAGAGGAACAGTTTTCTTTGGAATTAGGATGGGTTGATCGCAAAAGTGACTTGCGATTGTCTGAGTGTTCTCTTGGGTTGTCAGAATTTTCTGGATGTCTTCAGAGAAGTCAGAAGTTTGTCCGCATCTGAAGGTTGAGTTTTCTTATCGACTGGATTCCAGGAGTGATACCGGTGGTTCAGTCTAGTGGAAGGATGTTTCCTAGAGATGGAGTTGGCGAAGCAACTCAAGTTTTGCTGGAGTATCTGAGTTTTCTTTATGGATCAGTGAACCTTATTTCTGGAATGAGTTGTCCAGTCTGTGCTTGTGTCCTACTTCAGATCAGAGTTGAGCAGCGAAGCAGTTTGGAGTGTATCTCTGGATGGGAGAAGTATGTTTGGAATCTACTGATGTTGTGAAGTAGAGTTATGTTTGGATCTCGTCTGTGTTCTGATTTGGATAAGTAATTGGTCTACTTGGTTGAATTGCCAGTTTGGATAATTGGAATTCATTGTGTTTTACGTATCTCTGAGGAAGTACGTATTTGATCTATCTCTGGTTTTAGAATCTGTAGTTTTGGGAAGTTTGGTAGTTGAGTCAGATTCGTCTGTAGTCTGATATTCTGTTTAGTTCTGTAGATATAGATGAGTAGGGGCTTTATAGTTTAGTAGTATTGATTGTTTAGATTGTTTGTAGAGCGAGTATCCCGGTATATATATATACTTGGGGAAACTCGAGGAATTTTATCTAGAATTTAGTCTAGATAGTTAGAATTGATTGATTGGATGATTTGGTTGCTATGGTTGTTAGCATATGGATGATAGTATATGCTTGTGTTTTAAATTAAAATCTTTAATAAGATTATTAAATTACCTTTGTTTAAATTTCGGGGACGAAATTATTTTAAGGGGGGAGGAATGTAATATCCCGGAAATTTTGACAATATCAATTTAATAATCTGTTGAATAATTAAATTGATATGGATAATCTTTGATAATAAGATTTGAATTTAATTTAATAATCTGATTAAATTAGTATTAATGGATGATTTTATCTTTTAAAAAAGTTAATAAGATATTTTCTATTTGAATATATACATATTTATTTATATATATTGTAAATAGAAGCTTTGGGAAAATTGGAAATTTATATTTAATTTTATTTAAACTTGAATTTAAAGTTTTGAAATTCAAAAGAATATATATTTAAATTGTTTTGGATTTTATAATATTTGTATAAACTTTTATTTATAAATGTAATTAGCTTTTGTTTCTCTTTAATATATATAGATAAGTGTTTAATAAATAAGAAAAAGGCTTTTTAATTACTTTTAAAATAAATAAAAATATGAATAATTACTTAAAAGACATGTGTCTTTATCTAAAGCCTTGTTTTAACATGTGTAATGTAAGTAATCAATGTTTATGACAAGTGTCTTATTTATTTTCTTTTTCTTTTATTTTTATAAAATCACAATTTACTTACATATATACATTTGCATTTCTCTATTCCATTCTTTCTATTCTCCCTTTCAAAACAAGATAAACAATTCTCTAATAAAAATCTCAAATCAGAGATCTAAATGCCTCAAACCAAATCAATCCCTATAATCTCATCTTCAAATCAAAACCACTCAAGCTAAACAATCAAACCCCTGTAATTTTTTTCCAAATCAAAGAAACAGTCTGCATTCTTTCTTTAATCTGGAATCATCTCAAAAGCCCTGTTGCATTCATTTGCAATCTGGAAACAACTCAAGCCAGTCTGCATTCATCTCAAAACCTGCCTGCCTTCAATTTTCAATCTGGAATCAACTTTGAAAATCAAGAGCAAACATGCATGTAGTTTATTCAAGTCTGTAGCCTGCTTGCATTCAATTTTCAACATGGAAACCAGCAACTCAAGTTTTAAATCAAATTCAAAGGAACATGCAAGTTTACAGTTTCAAAAGCTTTTCAAAATAATAGGCCTCTGTTCATCTTTGTTTAAGGTGAGTAACATCTTTAAAAATAACTTAAGTAAGTATAGTTGCTTGATTTCTTCATGTGATAATCATGTTTGCAGTAAATAAATGTGATGAAATTCCCTGTATTATGTTTGGTTTTGAATGCATGTATGGTTTGATATGTTATTGCCTGTAACTTCTCTGTTTTGTTTTCCTGGGAGTAACATTTTGTGTGCATGGTTGATATATTTGTAATTCCCCTGTTCACAGTTTCAAGCTCTAGTTTTGATTCAAAATTTATTCTCTCCTTGTCTAATCTCTATTAGAACTTAGGCTTTGAACAAGATTTAATTGTTTCATTTTAAAACTAAAGTTTAAGGGTGATGTAGTTTAAAATGAATATGAAATTTCTCTGGAAAACCAAAAACAAATCAGTGCATGTATATATAAGTGAAAATTCAAACTAGGTAATTCATAAATCCAGGATTTTAAATTGAGTATCTAAACTATAATATGATTTTTAACATTAAAATCATAACTTTTAGTTTAGTATTAAAGAAGCAGTTCTGGTTTAAACTTAATTTGAAGTTTTGGGTAATTCTGTTGATCTAGATGGATTGGTATATTGATTTCTTCAGTAGTAATGGTGTGATGAACGGTGATGGTAGGAAAATTGTCTGCAAGATGTTTAATTCATGGAGAAGGTAGCAGTAGTGGATTCTTTGATTAGAACCCTAGTTTTAACTGGTCGTGATAATTTGATCTCCACGTTTTCTCTAGTGGATCGAGTGCATTAGGGTTTCGAGAGAGGGAAGTTTGGTCGATGACGAGAACATGGCCGGAGTTTTAGAATGTCTGATGATCGGTGTTTCGAAGACGAGGTAGTTCCCAGGTTTCTGTTGTGGTTCCAGTTTTGGTCTTCATACTCGATTTTGATTTCGCGAATGGATCGAAGATAGGATGGTCGTTTTCTAGTAGATGGATGAACGTCGACTTGTGGAGATACGCGGCGATGGTCGGAGTTGACGCTGGTGGATGTGCACGTGCACGAGATCGTGAGTGTATCTGGGTAAATTTCTGGAATGTTAAAGCGTTGGGGAAGAAGGCATTCTCGAGTTCGTACTCGAGTTGTTCAGGTGAGTGGCTCGAGTGTTTTGGAGAGGCGACTCGAAGTGGATTTGGATGGTCTCGGGTAAATTTTGATGTTGCCAGGCTTTTAAAAGGAAACTGTCTGGTTAAGTTTTAAACTAAATTTGTAAAGAGATATTTAAACAGAATTTTTAAATCTAAAGTTTAATTTGGAAAAGTTTAAAACTGTATCTCAAATTTGAAATAAAAGAAAGTTTTATATTAAATTGTTTTAATAATTTTAATTGTTTAAAATGTATATTAAATGGTTAAAATTTAAAAGTAAATTTGATTTAAAATCCTTAAGTTATTTTATAGGATGAGTATTTCTTTAACTTGTAAAATAAAAGAGTTTTAGAAATGTTGTCTAAAACGTTGTTAAGATATTTTGTTTCCATTTTAAATCTTTAAATTTAAAATGAAATTTTGAAGGTAAAATTAAAGTAAATTGATTTAAAATACTTTGTAAATGATAACTTGATTATTATTAAGAACAAAGTTTTATTCTTAAAAGTAAATTAAAATAATTAAAGACTTGTGTTTATTTAATTTATTTGGAGATTTAATAGATAATTAAATTGTTTGATTAATTAATCATTTGGATTAATTAAATAGGTAATTAAAGGTTTAAACTAATTTATTTATGATTAAGATTTATTAATTAGGGATGATTAATTTATAATTGAGGATTATAAATTAGAGTATTAATTAATGATTAAGGATTAATTAATAGAGTAATTAAATATTAATTAAGTTATGGTTAACACTTAATTAATTTAGTAATTAGAGATTAATAAATTGGTTATTAAGATTTATTAATTTAGAATTAATAATCATTAATATAAGTTAATTACTTAAGGAAAGTAATTAAATAATAGTTGATGAAGTCATTAACTATGGATTATTAAATAACTAATTAATAAGATTAATTTTAATAGTTAATTAGATTAATTAATTTAAAAATAATCAATTATAGAATTTGGTCAAATGTAATTACTTATTGGAAGTAATTAAGAATTAATTACTTATTGTAATTAATTGAAGTTAATTTGATTTATTTAAATTAATTAATTAAGTTTAATTAATTTAGAATAATCAAGAGATGATTTGATAATAATTACTTAATGTAATTATTAAGGTAAGTTTACTTAGAGAAGTAAATAATAAGATAATTACTGGAAGTAATTAGTTGAATAAATGATTTTATTAATAGAAGTAATTTGAGTTAATTACTTTGAAAAAATTAATCAAGGGATTAATTAAAGAATTAATTAAGGAAGTAATTAATTTAGTTAATGAAAGTAATTAAGGGGAGTTAATTACTGAATGAGGTTAATCAAGGTGATTAATAAATGTTGTTTAATTAAAGGTTAATTACTTAATGTAATTAATTTAATTAAGTAATTAATAATTAAGTTGTAATTAAGGATCATTAATTAATATAATTAATGATGTAATTAAGAATTGATTAATTTAGTAATAATTAATAAATGAAGTGATTAATTAATGTAATTAATTAAGGTTTAATATAATTAATTATAGTTGATTAACTTAATTAATTTTAGTTAATTAATTAATGAAGTAATTAAAGGTTAATTACTATAAGTGGTTAAGAATAATTAATTTAAGTAATTAATTGAAATAAAATTACTTGGATGAAATTAAAAGATAATTAATCAAGATGATTAATTGAAATGAATTATTAGAGGATAATTAATTAATTGATTGTAATTAATTAATGGTTAAGTAAGCAGGATTTATAAAATGAAGTAATTAATTTAATTCACTTTAAATTAATTAAAGATAATATAAATCATTACTTATGAATGGGTGATAGTATTGAATACTTGGCATTGATTGATATCTCTGATGAGATATATGCTGTATGATATGGATGTTAGTTGAATTGTATGGATTATCTGATAATGTTGATTATCTGTTGTGAATTATCTTTCTTTGTGTATAAAGATAATGAATTAAATTGTTTTAAACTTTAAAACAACTTGGCCTTAAAAGATACGCTTTGGATTTCGATGAGACCGGGATCGGGTTTCCGTATACCGGATTTCCAGGTCTGGAGACCCGAATACCACATCGATCCAAATTAACGATAGGTCGTGAATCAAGTGAAGATGAAGATTCAGAGTGCAAGGGTTATTGTCGTTAACTCTGAGGGTGATTCCAAAACGAGTGTAACGAGATAATGCCTTCGGTTTCGTTCGAACCCGGAACGAACTTGTATGGATTGAATGCTTTCAGAACATCGTCAGGTGGACGATGAGCATTCTAAGTGATGTGTTCTTTTCTAAGGTAATCGTGACCTCAAGCCTCACAAACCGGGAATGGCTAAAACAGGGGAGGTGCAGCAAGGTTAGTGGGTAGCACCCAAGTAGGACAAGGTTACCTCTGTCTAGATGTCCCTTTCTATTTTCGACTTAGTGGTGCGGTTGCTGATCCCAACCGTGAGGTATCTTGTGCGGGAATTATCCAGTAAGGGATGTTCCGACCTTGTGTTGCAGGGGATTGGGAGTGATCCTCAGTACGGTGATCTAGGCCACGTACTGTGACGGGCGGTACCCCGGTAGCCCTGCCATTGTATGGAATCCAATTTCCAATAAGTGATAACGGACTTGATTGTATAACCCACTTTGTTGGCTAGTATGCTGGAATTTAATAATGTAACAATTTCAGCTATTTCATATTTATTTGAAAACCCTAGACCCTATTATAATACAATCGAATTTCCTATCAAATGTTTTGGTTAGCGTAAGGTAAAAACTTACCCATGTTTATTTGTGGGGAGTCTTACGTGATACCTTTTCTTTCTAAAGGTTTTGAAGTTAAGCAAGTTTAACCTGTTACTCACACCAGACCCATGTCTGACCCAAGTGTTTATTTCTGTTTTATAAACTCTTGGGTACTCAAATTTTTACGAGTAGCCAAGGGATTCAGGTTTAGCTTTGACGAATTGTGGAGGAGCAATGGAGGAGGAGGCTTCAGCGTTGTAGATATATATAGTAGTTCCGCTGTGTCTGTATCTCTGTAGTGTATTGAGTTGTAATGTCTAGACAGATGTTTATAACTGTCTAGTAAGTGATGTATATGCTGTGTAACTCTGTAAAGTGTTGTATACTATGTAATAGTTTATGTTATTAATATAATTTATTCGTTCCGCTGTGAGATCGTTGTTGTTGTTTCTTTCTTTCTTCTCTTCTTTTCTATTTTCTACCCCTTTCTTTCTTATTAGCGATACGACTTTCTATGGAGAGAAAGTCGTGGTCGTTACAGTGGTATCAGAGCAGTAGGTTGAGTGAATACCTAGGCTCTGTAGTGGTGTCTATCTTGAGAGCGCGTAATTGTTAGTTATATAAAAATGGTTTTATATTGTGTTAATTGATCGGTTGAGTGGTATATGGATTCTGGTCAATACGAGTAGCTAACGTTATTGATAGGGATCTCTAAACACTTGAACCAGGCCAACGGACACAATATTGTTTTAAAGAGGTAGATGAAATAATTTCTATATAAAAAAAAATATATCATTTTAAATATATATATTTATGTATTTCTACCTATTTATTGGGTTACCTGTTCGGGTTTTCCAATATAAGTTATAAAGGTAGATAAGGTGGTAGTGTGTGTAACACAATTACCAATAGTTGGAGTTTGAATGTTTGAGGTTGGAAGTATATATCGAGACTGTAAACCCAATACCGTCTCGAGTAAGCTTTGCTGTGATAAAGGATTTCATCGATCTCTGAAGGAAGACTGTTATGGTTCGGAGTTTATCTTTGAAGTTTGGATGGGTAGAGTTGGATCTTTCGGAGAACAGAAGCAAGTGATGGTATCTCAGGTAATAGTAGCTGTATGATGAGATACAGTGACGATAGATGTTCCCGAAGATGTTTTCTTTGGAACAAGATTAAGGAAGTGTGTATGCTTTGGTATTGTGGCTGAGTTCAGCATGAAGTTTCTGCTTTGGTTTGGAGTCCGAGTTTCTCGAAGATCTTTGGAATAGGAAGTCCTTGGCATCAGTGTCAGTAGTGCAGCTCGGAGTATTCCGTGATGGCAGGAAGTTTTCTGGCTGAGCAGTTTTTCTGAAGGTGAAGTTCAGAAGCAGCAGAGTGGATCCATTTCTTAGATGAATTGGATAAATAAGTGTAAGCTGTCCTGATTTTTAATTTTTAAAAGAGGAACAGTTTTCTTTGGAATTAGGATGGGTTGATCGCAAAAGTGACTTGCGATTGTCTGAGTGTTCTCTTGGGTTGTCAGAATTTTCTGGATGTCTTCAGAGAAGTCAGAAGTTTGTCCGCATCTGAAGGTTGAGTTTTCTTATCGACTGGATTCCAGGAGTGATACCGGTGGTTCAGTCTAGTGGAAGGATGTTTCCTAGAGATGGAGTTGGCGAAGCAACTCAAGTTTTGCTGGAGTATCTGAGTTTTCTTTATGGATCAGTGAACCTTATTTCTGGAATGAGTTGTCCAGTCTGTGCTTGTGTCCTACTTCAGATCAGAGTTGAGCAGCGAAGCAGTTTGGAGTGTATCTCTGGATGGGAGAAGTATGTTTGGAATCTACTGATGTTGTGAAGTAGAGTTATGTTTGGATCTCGTCTGTGTTCTGATTTGGATAAGTAATTGGTCTACTTGGTTGAATTGCCAGTTTGGATAATTGGAATTCATTGTGTTTTACGTATCTCTGAGGAAGTACGTATTTGATCTATCTCTGGTTTTAGAATCTGTAGTTTTGGGAAGTTTGGTAGTTGAGTCAGATTCGTCTGTAGTCTGATATTCTGTTTAGTTCTGTAGATATAGATGAGTAGGGGCTTTATAGTTTAGTAGTATTGATTGTTTAGATTGTTTGTAGAGCGAGTATCCCGGTATATATATATACTTGGGGAAACTCGAGGAATTTTATCTAGAATTTAGTCTAGATAGTTAGAATTGATTGATTGGATGATTTGGTTGCTATGGTTGTTAGCATATGGATGATAGTATATGCTTGTGTTTTAAATTAAAATCTTTAATAAGATTATTAAATTACCTTTGTTTAAATTTCGGGGACGAAATTATTTTAAGGGGGGAGGAATGTAATATCCCGGAAATTTTGACAATATCAATTTAATAATCTGTTGAATAATTAAATTGATATGGATAATCTTTGATAATAAGATTTGAATTTAATTTAATAATCTGATTAAATTAGTATTAATGGATGATTTTATCTTTTAAAAAAGTTAATAAGATATTTTCTATTTGAATATATACATATTTATTTATATATATTGTAAATAGAAGCTTTGGGAAAATTGGAAATTTATATTTAATTTTATTTAAACTTGAATTTAAAGTTTTGAAATTCAAAAGAATATATATTTAAATTGTTTTGGATTTTATAATATTTGTATAAACTTTTATTTATAAATGTAATTAGCTTTTGTTTCTCTTTAATATATATAGATAAGTGTTTAATAAATAAGAAAAAGGCTTTTTAATTACTTTTAAAATAAATAAAAATATGAATAATTACTTAAAAGACATGTGTCTTTATCTAAAGCCTTGTTTTAACATGTGTAATGTAAGTAATCAATGTTTATGACAAGTGTCTTATTTATTTTCTTTTTCTTTTATTTTTATAAAATCACAATTTACTTACATATATACATTTGCATTTCTCTATTCCATTCTTTCTATTCTCCCTTTCAAAACAAGATAAACAATTCTCTAATAAAAATCTCAAATCAGAGATCTAAATGCCTCAAACCAAATCAATCCCTATAATCTCATCTTCAAATCAAAACCACTCAAGCTAAACAATCAAACCCCTGTAATTTTTTTCCAAATCAAAGAAACAGTCTGCATTCTTTCTTTAATCTGGAATCATCTCAAAAGCCCTGTTGCATTCATTTGCAATCTGGAAACAACTCAAGCCAGTCTGCATTCATCTCAAAACCTGCCTGCCTTCAATTTTCAATCTGGAATCAACTTTGAAAATCAAGAGCAAACATGCATGTAGTTTATTCAAGTCTGTAGCCTGCTTGCATTCAATTTTCAACATGGAAACCAGCAACTCAAGTTTTAAATCAAATTCAAAGGAACATGCAAGTTTACAGTTTCAAAAGCTTTTCAAAATAATAGGCCTCTGTTCATCTTTGTTTAAGGTGAGTAACATCTTTAAAAATAACTTAAGTAAGTATAGTTGCTTGATTTCTTCATGTGATAATCATGTTTGCAGTAAATAAATGTGATGAAATTCCCTGTATTATGTTTGGTTTTGAATGCATGTATGGTTTGATATGTTATTGCCTGTAACTTCTCTGTTTTGTTTTCCTGGGAGTAACATTTTGTGTGCATGGTTGATATATTTGTAATTCCCCTGTTCACAGTTTCAAGCTCTAGTTTTGATTCAAAATTTATTCTCTCCTTGTCTAATCTCTATTAGAACTTAGGCTTTGAACAAGATTTAATTGTTTCATTTTAAAACTAAAGTTTAAGGGTGATGTAGTTTAAAATGAATATGAAATTTCTCTGGAAAACCAAAAACAAATCAGTGCATGTATATATAAGTGAAAATTCAAACTAGGTAATTCATAAATCCAGGATTTTAAATTGAGTATCTAAACTATAATATGATTTTTAACATTAAAATCATAACTTTTAGTTTAGTATTAAAGAAGCAGTTCTGGTTTAAACTTAATTTGAAGTTTTGGGTAATTCTGTTGATCTAGATGGATTGGTATATTGATTTCTTCAGTAGTAATGGTGTGATGAACGGTGATGGTAGGAAAATTGTCTGCAAGATGTTTAATTCATGGAGAAGGTAGCAGTAGTGGATTCTTTGATTAGAACCCTAGTTTTAACTGGTCGTGATAATTTGATCTCCACGTTTTCTCTAGTGGATCGAGTGCATTAGGGTTTCGAGAGAGGGAAGTTTGGTCGATGACGAGAACATGGCCGGAGTTTTAGAATGTCTGATGATCGGTGTTTCGAAGACGAGGTAGTTCCCAGGTTTCTGTTGTGGTTCCAGTTTTGGTCTTCATACTCGATTTTGATTTCGCGAATGGATCGAAGATAGGATGGTCGTTTTCTAGTAGATGGATGAACGTCGACTTGTGGAGATACGCGGCGATGGTCGGAGTTGACGCTGGTGGATGTGCACGTGCACGAGATCGTGAGTGTATCTGGGTAAATTTCTGGAATGTTAAAGCGTTGGGGAAGAAGGCATTCTCGAGTTCGTACTCGAGTTGTTCAGGTGAGTGGCTCGAGTGTTTTGGAGAGGCGACTCGAAGTGGATTTGGATGGTCTCGGGTAAATTTTGATGTTGCCAGGCTTTTAAAAGGAAACTGTCTGGTTAAGTTTTAAACTAAATTTGTAAAGAGATATTTAAACAGAATTTTTAAATCTAAAGTTTAATTTGGAAAAGTTTAAAACTGTATCTCAGATTTGAAATAAAAGAAAGTTTTATATTAAATTGTTTTAATAATTTTAATTGTTTAAAATGTATATTAAATGGTTAAAATTTAAAAGTAAATTTGATTTAAAATCCTTAAGTTATTTTATAGGATGAGTATTTCTTTAACTTGTAAAATAAAAGAGTTTTAGAAATGTTGTCTAAAACGTTGTTAAGATATTTTGTTTCCATTTTAAATCTTTAAATTTAAAATGAAATTTTGAAGGTAAAATTAAAGTAAATTGATTTAAAATACTTTGTAAATGATAACTTGATTATTATTAAGAACAAAGTTTTATTCTTAAAAGTAAATTAAAATAATTAAAGACTTGTGTTTATTTAATTTATTTGGAGATTTAATAGATAATTAAATTGTTTGATTAATTAATCATTTGGATTAATTAAATAGGTAATTAAA
This sequence comes from Allium fistulosum, assembly GCA_030737815.1. Taxonomy (NCBI): domain Eukaryota; kingdom Viridiplantae; phylum Streptophyta; class Magnoliopsida; order Asparagales; family Amaryllidaceae; genus Allium; species Allium fistulosum. Next base: position 95,629,519 of record CM060903.1, read on the forward strand.
GGTTTAAACTAATTTATTTATGATTAAGATTAATTAATTAGGGATGATTAATTTATAATTGAGGATTATAAATTAGAGTATTAATTAATGATTAAGGATTAATTAATAGAGTAATTAAATATTAATTAAGTTATGGTTAACACTTAATTAATTTAGTAATTAGAGATTAATAAATTGGTTATTAAGATTTATTAATTTAGAATTAATAATCATTAATATAAGTTAATTACTTAAGGAAAGTAATTAAATAATAGTTGATGAAGTCATTAACTATGGATTATTAAATAATTAATTAATAAGATTAATTTTAATAGTTAATTAGATTAATTAATTTAAAGATAATCAATTATAGAATTTGGTTAAATGTAATTACTTATTGGAAGTAATTAAGAATTAATTACTTATTGTAATTAATTGAAGTTAATTTGATTTAGTTAAATTAATTAATTAAGTTTAATTAATTTAGAATAATCAAGAGATGATTTGATAATAATTACTTAATGTAATTATTAAGGTAAGTTTACTTAGAGAAGTAAATAATAAGATAATTACTGGAAGTAATTAGTTGAATAAATGATTTTATTAATAGAAGTAATTTGAGTTAATTACTTTGAAAAAATTAATCAAGGGATTAATTAAAGAATTAATTAAGGAAGTAATTAATTTAGTTAATGAAAGTAATTAAGGGGAGTTAATTACTAAATGAGGTTAATCAAGGTGATTAATAAATGTTGTTTAATTAAAGGTTAATTACTTAATGTAATTAATTTAATTAAGTAATTAATAATTAAGTTGTAATTAAGGATCATTAATTAATATAATTAATGATGTAATTAAGAATTGATTAATTTAGTAATAATTAATAAATGAAGTGATTAATTAATGTAATTAATTAAGGTTTAATATAATTAATTATAGTTGATTAACTTAATTAATTTTAGTTAATTAATTAATGAAGTAATTAAAGGTTAATTACTATAAGTGGTTAAGAATAATTAATTTAAGTAATTAATTGAAATAAAATTACTTGGATGAAATTAAAAGATAATTAATCAAGATGATTAATTGAAATGAATTATTAGAGGATAATTAATTAATTGATTGTAATTAATTAATGGTTAAGTAAGCAGGATTTATAAAATGAAGTAATTAATTTAATTCACTTTAAATTAATTAAAGATAATATAAATCATTACTTATGAATGGGTGATAGTATTGAATACTTGGCATTGATTGATATCTCTGATGAGATATATGCTGTATGATATGGATGTTAGTTGAATTGTATGGATTATCTGATAATGTTGATTATCTGTTGTGAATTATCTTTCTTTGTGTATAAAGATAATGAATTAAATTGTTTTAAACTTTAAAACAACTTGGCCTTAAAAGATACGCTTTGGATTTCGATGAGACCGGGATCGGGTTTCCGTATACCGGATTTCCAGGTCTGGAGACCCGAATACCACATCGATCCAAATTAACGATAGGTCGTGAATCAAGTGAAGATGAAGATTCAGAGTGCAAGGGTTATTGTCGTTAACTCTGAGGGTGATTCCAAAACGAGTGTAACGAGATAATGCCTTCGGTTTCGTTCGAACCCGGAACAAACTTGTATGGATTGAATGCTTTCAGAACATCGTCAGGTGGACGATGAGCATTCTAAGTGATGTGTTCTTTTCTAAGGTAATCGTGACCTCAAGCCTCACAAACCGGGAATGGCTAAAACAGGGGAGGTGCAGCAAGGTTAGTGGGTAGCACCCAAGTAGGACAAGGTTACCTCTGTCTAGATGTCCCTTTCTATTTTCGACTTAGTGGTGCGGTTGCTGATCCCAACCGTGAGGTATCTTGTGCGGGAATTATCCAGTAAGGGATGTTCCGACCTTGTGTTGCAGGGGATTCGGAGTGATCCTCGGTACGGTGATCTAGGCCACGTACTGTGACGGGCGGTACCCCGGTAGCCCTGCCATTGTATGGAATCCAATTTCCAATAAGTGATAACGGACTTGATTGTATAACCCACTTTGTTGGCTAGTATGCTGGAATTTAATAATGTAACAATTTCAGCTATTTCATATTTATTTGAAAACCCTAGACCCTATTATAATACAATCGAATTTCCTATCAAATGTTTTGGTTAGCGTAAGGTAAAAACTTACCCATGTTTATTTGTGGGGAGTCTTACGTGATACCTTTTCTTTCTAAAGGTTTTGAAGTTAAGCAAGTTTAACCTGTTACTCACACCAGACCCATGTCTGACCCAAGTGTTTATTTCTGTTTTATAAACTCTTGGGTACTCAAATTTTTACGAGTAGCCAAGGGATTCAGGTTTAGCTTTGACGAATTATGGAGGAGCAATGGAGCAGGAGGCTTCAGCGTTGTAGATATATATAGTAGTTCCGCTGTGTCTGTATCTCTGTAGTGTATTGAGTTGTAATGTCTAGACAGATGTTTATAACTGTCTAGTAAGTGATGTATATGATGTGTAACTCTGTAAAGTGTTGTATACTATGTAATAGTTTATGTTATTAATATAATTTATTCGTTCCGCTGTGAGATCGTTGTTGTTGTTTCTTTCTTTCTTCTCTTCTTTTCTATTTTCTACCCCTTTCTTTCTTATTAGCGATACGACTTTCTATGGAGAGAAAGTCGTGGTCGTTACAACGGTAGTCGACGCAAAGCCTAAGTGTGCCATCGGACTTACTTACGAAAATAGCTGAAGCTCCCCAAGGCGAGGAACTAGAGCGAATAAGTTGCTTCGTCTCCAACTCGGATAGTTGTTTGCGCATCTCTTCGTTCTCCTTATTAGACATGCGATAAGGAGGATGGGTAATAGGTTGAGCTCCAGGTAAAAGGTTAATTTTGAACTCAATTGCTCGTTTAGGTGGTAATCCTAAAACGGGCTCAAAGATGTCGGAAAATTCACGAACGATGCGAATACGAGAAATGACATCCTCCTCATCATCATTGTCATCATCACGAGGATTTAAAGAATATAATGAAGCAACTAAAGCGGAATCCGAATCTTTAAGAATAATAGAAATCTGCTTAATAGATAGTGGATGTCGAAGATAAATAGTCCGCTCAGGACATCGGATATGAGCTTCATAATGAGTAAGCCAATCCATACCCAAAATCATTCCAAAGCCTAAGTAACGCATGACATGCAAATCGGCTAGGAAAGAAAAATCACATAAAATAATCTCTACGTCTTTACAAAGTAAACTAAGAGTTGCGGATCCACCAACCGGATTCGCAATTCTTAATGAAGTCATTAAAGCAGTAACACTTAAAGAAAAAGTATCGACAAGTTCTTTTGATATAAAAGAATGGGATGCACCCGTATCAAAGAGAACTCTAATAGGTTGATCATGAAATAATATAATGCCATCAAGGACAGAATGTGACATACCTTGACGGCGAGATGTGTTACCAGGGGCTTGAGCCACATTAAGCTTTCCCTCCTTCTGTTGAAGCCTTTTGCATTGGTGCATATAATGATCTGTGCCTTTACAGTAGCGGCAAGAGCGGGGCTTTGGACACTTGTTCGAAAAATGGCCCTTAGCACCACAGTTGAAGCATTTGTTATCATCAGAGGAAAAAGTCTTTGCAGTAGGAGCTGCTTGTTTACCCTTTTTGTTCGGGTAAGGACCTTTAAATTTGTTGGGCCTCTTTTTGTTGTTAAAGCAAGGTTTGGAAGCTACTACTTCAACATCACTTTCTCTATCAGCCTCTTCAAGACGAAGAGCGATATCTACAATTTGGTCGAAAGAAACTTCTAACTTCAGAAGTAATGGCTTCTTGAGGCTTTTGTTTAAGCCATAAACGAACCTCTGGTTCTTCTTTAGTGGAGTATTTATATATTCGACCCCATATTTGGAAAGGGATTCGAATGATGCGACGTAGTCCGCCACAGAAGCCTGACCTTGAACAAGGTCAATAAATCGCCGAGCCAACGTTACCTTTTCAGCCTCGGGTACGAATTTCGATTCGAAGCGTTCTCGGAAGTGCTCCCATGTGAGATCCGCTTCATTAATTTCGGAAGTAAGAAGTTCATACCAATCCAATGCTCTCTCTTGGAGCATACTGGAAGCCACTTGAACGCGGTGCAGGTCGATAAGGTTCATGCGAGAGAAAATTCGATCGCATGATTTTAACCAAGCTTGAACCTCGATAATAGGTTCGGAACCTTTGAAGGGCTTCCCACCCAAATTGGTGTAATCGCTGCACAACCGTGCAAATCCCGACTTTGGGTGAGTAGGTTCCGGGTTAACTCCAGCTGCTTGGGCATTCGTCACTAACTCAAGAAGCTGTTGAGTTGTCATAAAAACTCCATCTCGAGGAGCCGCAGTAGATGTCCCAGCTCTGGGACGGCCTGGTCTTGACATCCTCTTCCTTTAGAAAGAAAGAAGAGAAAGAAGAAGGTTATTCACCAATGAACATCAAGCAATCTTGAATGATGAAACAAGGAATCATAAAGAAAACAAGATAAATCGGTTCGAAGACTCGAACTAAATCCTGAAACACAACTCCTAAGGTGGACTTAGGACGATGATCCTTGTTAAGTTATTCTACATTGTTCCAAAGTTTGGCTCTGATACCAAGCTGTGACGCCCCACCTCTATACCCATGCTAACCAAGAACACTACGATGTAGTGCTGTCAATTAGCATGGAGAATAAGGCTGTGGAGGAGCGACCATCCATGTAACTTCTTTGTGCGAGCACCGATACGTCAGATAGAATAGAATGCATATCTTTTAAGGAGGAAATCCGACGTACCGATACAAACACAAAGCTATCACACGGTGGCTATATATAACCTTCGGAAACAAACATAGAAATAATCATAACATAAATCAGTCACAGACATCCATATCACAAAGGCGGAAGAAGATATGAATAAATATATAACACATGAAAGTGTACATCAGAGTAGTGGTCAGAAAGATCCACGATAATACAAAAGAATAGCATCACGTGCTATACAAAAGAATAAGTACACAACATAGAGTCTATATCTCAAAGGTGTACATCCAAAAACTACTAATCTATGTAGTTAGCCAAAAGTCAAAAATATCCTGAAGAGAAGTCAAGCAGAAGCACCTGTAACATCTCGGTCTGACCCGAGTATTATTTATAAGAAAATAATAAACGGATCAGTCTAGCTATAAATATCAGATGATATGGTATAAAGTAAAAGGCATGACATGAACATGAAATAACCATAACGGCATACTACTATAAGTATGTAAATGATAATCAACAAAAGATTAATCAATATCACAAGAATCTTCTCAAAGATAAGGTAGGGTATCATACCCTAAACTTGTATTCATAGCAAGTCAATAACACATGAATTCACCAATGCACAAAAACTGATATCATATCAATGAAAATCATGAAAATTGGTGAAGCACAAAATTCCAGAAATCATCATCAGAAATCCAGAAAACACATAAAAAGGGGGGAGGCCTAACACATGAATGGGAGCATGAAAACTCACCTACGCGTAAACACATGACGAGAAGCTATCTCATGGAAGCTATCCATTAAATTTTCACACAGGAATGGCCCGAAGACCGTAGGGTGCTACCATAGAAATGTGATGGCGAAACATCACATAATCGGGGTATAGTCTCCCTCGCAGACAAAGAGACATCGCTCAATCGCTAGTCTAAATCACAAAAATGATCGTCATGATCATAAGGAAGTGTCAATCACACCAAGGTAGTAAATACATGAGTTTAGCTTCATGTCCCATAACCACTTACTTAACTTAAATATTTACGAACAAGCTGTAAATCTTCACTAGGAAATTGTCACAAAAAGGGTTCAATCGAACAAGTCCAAGAGCTAACCGACGAAGTGAACGCAAGCGTTTCATACCACTCGTTTTACTAAGTCGTTTAAGTCGATTTCTCATCCGAGTGAAGTAAAGGCTTGTATATACTAGTAGATTGAAAATCGGTTTGAGAAAACGAACTTTTGATATTTAAAAGAGTGTTGAAATCGCTTTGATGAAAGAGTTTTGATAAATACTATTAGTATTGAAACCTTCATATATCTTTAAAGTGACAAGTCATAAAACGATTGTAGAACAAATCAATTCACGTTCGAAGACGTGAGTAAAGTCCAAAGAAGTCAATCCCAAAACCATCAAAGTAGAAATTCTGATAAATGTTTTTCAGAAGAGATTGCCTACGCAGAGTAATACGGGGTTCGACCTAGTGAAGGCAAGCGGTCTCGAGAAGCCAAACGACCTAAGGGAAGAATGCCACGCGACTTAGTAGAAGAACAGGTCGAACGACCTAAGGGAAAACAGGTCAAACGACCAAGTACTAACTCGCGAACGACTTACGACTTAAGCCTTGAACGACTTAGTGGAATGAACGACTTAACGACCTAAGCCTTGAACGACTTAGTGGAACGAACGACTTAACGACTTAAGCTCCAATTCGAGCTATGAGCTAAGGCTGGAACGACCTAGTGGAGTAAGCATGGGGACGACCTACGACTTAAGGTCATACGACTTAACAGTTGCGAGCTAGCGGAGTTGGCATGGCCTAGCGACTTAGTAGAAGCAGCGACCTACGACTTAACGATTTAAAAGCCAACGACCTAGGACTTAAGAGCCATACGAGCTACGACTTAAGCTCAAATACGAGCTACGACTTAAGCTCAAATACGAGCTACGAGCTAAGGTCTATACGACCTAACGACTTATCCCAGTACGACCTAAGCCAGGACGAGGTAGCAGAAGGCAACGACCTAACTCTTAACTCATGCACGACTTATCACTTAACTCGCGAACGACTTAGCACTTAACTCGCAAACGACCTAGCGAAGGCAGAACACCCAGAACGACTTAACACTTTAACTCGCGAACGACTCAAGCCAGTAACTCGTGAACGACTCATCACTTTAACTCGCGAACGACTCAAGCCAGTAACTCGTGAACGACTCATCACTTTAACTCGCGAACGACTCAACGATGGCCAGAAACGACTTAAGGCCAGAAACTCACCAAAACGCCAAAATTTATAGTTTTTCTCCAATCCAATGCAATCCAAAGGCAGATATTCATACAAATGCAATAGAGGATCATTCCCAACAGTCCAAGATAGATATAGGTAAGATGTGAGATCAAAAATCTCACCTTTTCATGGAATTTGATGAAGATGGAGATTTGAGAGCAAAGAAAGAACACCAACAAGCTTGAATCAATGGTCTTCACGTGAATTTGATGTTGAATCTCGGATTTGCAATAGAATTTGTGTTTGGAGTTTTAATTTCCACTTCCCACCACCATTTTTGACAAAGCTTGAAGTGTTTTGACAGAGTGAGGAAGATGGTTGGGCTGAACTAAAGGGGTGCAGTCCAAACCAAAGTCAAAGGCGGGAAAAAGTGTTGAAAATTTCACTATCTCCAAACATATCGAAGTTTACACTCAAAAAGATCGCAAACGTCATTTTGAACTCAATAGGGGTGGTCTCGAGTCCTAATTTGACCGTATGCAAAAAGTAGGTTTTCGGACTAACATCCGACTAACGATAAAATATTTAAATAAAATATTTAAATATAGAATCGATAGATATGCGGGTTGTTACAAAAGGAGAACAGAGAACACAACATCTCACATTCGCAGCGGATTAAATATAATAACAAATAATAATATCAGTTATACAAAGAAAAACTGTATTTTTTAATTACATTTTAATACATCAGAGTTACAACATTCATACAAACAACACTTTAAATATATAGTCTCAAGATATCATGGTAGATCTAAGGTTTGTTTGCTTACTGGAACATTTGAACAGAGGGCAGATTTTATATATATACAGGTATATTCACATAGGGTCATAGTAATTCATATATAACTAGATAAAATCCATCATTCAAACAACTTTTTCATATAGGACTATCACATGCAAATAAAACTAGCAACCATATTACTGTTTTTAACATTTTGTTTACTCACCTTAATGATGAACAGAGAGCTATAAACTGAGGATGCCTTTTGATTTAAAAACTTGGAACTGGAAATCTTGTTTTAAAAATTGAGATGACTTGCTTGATGATCTGAAACTTAGTTGAGTTGCTGAAATGATCTTGAGTTTTAAATTTTGAAAGCTGGAACTTGTTTTGATTTTGATGAGTTGCTTCCGGGTTTGATTTTTGAACTTTGCTCAGGTTTTACAGCTTCCAGGTTTTAGAAATTGAAAGAGAAGTTGCTATTTGATTTGAATCTTGACTTGATTAAAATTCCTTTCCTGGTTTTACTTTTGTTTTAATCTTCATCTTCGGGTTGTATTTCCAGGTTTGTAATTTTGTTCATTTTTGGATTTTGAGACAATATCCAAGAAAATGAAGTGTAGGGGTTAGATGTGTTTATATATCTTTGTTCATCTCCCTTTTATTAAATTTAAAATGAAAAGAAATTTAGAAGTATGTGACACTTGTAATATTTGCATGATATAAATTTTACAAATGTTAAAATAGTTTACACTTGTTAATTCTCATATTAAAATGCTTACACATGTAACTTTATATTTTATTTAATATATTTCTATTTATATTAACATATGTTTTATTTTTAATATATGTTCTATATTTTTATTAATTCATTTCCTATTATTTACTTATATATCTTTTATAGAAAATGAGTTTAAAAAGAATTAACTATACTTTAATAGATAAACACATATATATTATATTATAATTAGAAAAAAAATAGTCTTAGTTTTAAAATATAGAGTATTTAAATCCAAATTATTTATAAGTTGAAAAAAAAATTATTATTTATTATCAGATTTATTTGTTTAACCAATTAAAACCAGTTAATTTCCAATTAACATGTGTCTAAAAATCCGGGTTATCACAGTATAAGATAGTTTGGGGTTTAAGAAGAAAAATTATATAGTAAATAGTTAGGAAAAATAGGTTTATATTAAAACAAATTACTTTGAAAGTAGTCCAGAGTCAAACCGTTCAATCCCCTATCAATTCAATTTAAATTTCTACTTCCATTTAAATTGACTCAATACTTCAATTTCCATTGAAATTGATTTAATCCCAATTCAAGTTGAATTAACCTTAATTCCTTTCCGAATTCAAATCAAATTTCGTTTGATTTTAAAATTTATTCAACTTTAATCACAATTCCAAATTATTTCAAATCAATTTGGATTAACTTCAAATTGAACTAGCTTCAATTTCAAATCATTTCAATTCTAATTTACCATTTAAACTGGTCAGAGTTCAAACTATTTGTAATTGAAGTAATAACTCAATTGGAAATGGAAGCAATTGAGAATAAGAGAATAGAATTAAAGGAAATGTGGATAGAAAGGAGAAATTGATTTAGCTAATAATCAATAAAGATAAATACGAAGGATGTACGTATATTATTCTATTCGCATAGTGATTTGATCCAGATTCGAACACAGAATTTCGAGATAGTATTATCGATCCGAGTTGGGATTTTTCGCTCGATTGCCGACGGGGAACCTGGATATGGATTTTTGATTGGTTCTGGATATTCTTTATCATAGCTACGACTATGCAAGGAGAATGACGGATTTTGGTCAAGAAACCAGATCTGAGTCCGCACTAGGAAGTCGGGTGGACGATACTAGTTCGGAAGTGAAATTGTGTGATCGATTGAGTGATCAGATTGATATTGTGTACGGATGATATGTGTACATCGTACGGATTTGAATGAAATTGATATTGAAGATTGTGGATAAGAACTGTAAAATGGTTTTTGAAAAGAAATGTGGTTAATAACTTTATAAAAGATTTATCAAATGTGAATATTTGATTTAGAATAAAATAAAGTTATATATCCTTGTTATATAAGGTAAATCTTCCCTTGTTGAATCTATTGCTAAAAGAAAAGGGTTTTGAAATATTTGAAGTATAAAAGAAGTTTTATACAAAGTTTGAAATGATCCAAAGATTTTCAAAGTTATATATATCTATATCTATATATATATATAAAGGATCTTATGAGAATGATTTTGGAAAAGGTTTTGGGAACCTATGGATTTCTAAAAAGGCTTTTGATTTTTGGAAAAATCAATTTTGGGAATCAAAACCTGTTCAAGTCTTCAAACTGAACTAAAGCAAAGAGAGATCAATATAATCAAACAACTTCCAATTCAACTGAAGAAAGCAAGATTCAGGCTTCTAAATTCAGATCAAAATAAAGATTTAGATCAAAGGGAAAAGCTTTATCCTCTATTATCCAAATACAAGTGAGTAAATCTTATTTTAAAAACAGATTTAAATCTATGATACATGTGATAATTTTATGTAGTATTATTATCTGAAATGTTGATGAAAATGTATGCATGTTGTATATGAGTGTTGAATGCCTGTATGGTGATAATTTAGTCTCTGAAAAGTGATGACAGTTTTGATTTTCTTTTTAAAATCTATATTTCATCACTTAATCTCTAATAGCTTAGGATTTGCAAACAAAAGATGTTTGAAATCATGTAACATCACTCTTAAAAATAATTACAAGTTTTTAAATTGAATAATTAACTCGAAATTCTTCAATTTACAGTAAAACTTGTATTTGGGGCAAAAATGTATAAGTTTAATTTTTGAATTTGATTGCATAATTGAATTCAATATAGGAAACCATGAATTTTAAAGATAATATCATGATTTTTAGTTTAAAATAGGTTAATTGTATCTGTCCAGTGATTTGAGTATATGTTGTAACTCTGATGTATTAAATGTAATTAACAAATACAGTTTCTTTATATAACTGATATTATTATTTGATATTGTAATTTGATCTGCTGCGAATGTGAGAATCTGTGTCTTGTTCTGTTTCTTTCTTCTATCTCTTTCTTTTTCTTCTAACTATCTGGAATTTTCGGGTTTGAAATTTTCGGGTCGTTACATTTGGTATATATATTTATAAGTGTAGATCTGTTTATTGTTTTGTTTGAATTATGCAAATCTGTTTCCAAGTACAGAGTTAAAAATAAATCAAGAATTCAAATTTCTCTTATCTATTCTCTGTTAAACTTTTGTTTTCAAATAAGATAAGATTGTTTAAACATAATTTAACTTTTAAAACCATAGTTAAGTATTCAGGTTTGAAATTGCCTGTAGTTAAGAAATATACAGTATGAATCTTGGAAAATTGTTGAAACCAAGTGTTGTTATCTGTTGAGTAGATTATATAATGTGAATCCACTCAAGAAAATAAGATTTTCAAAACAAATCTGGTAATTTTTAATTGAGTAAATTAAGAGCAGTTTTGAGTTGAATTGAAAAATGGGTTTTCACAAATTTCTGGCAATCCTCAAACAATTGATACTCGAGATTCTTGTCGTAGCTTGCTTGATGGCCAGAGATGTCGAGAAAAATGCCTGATGATTTTATCATTCTTTGTGGCATTGGCGATTGGACGAAATAGGGTTTAGGCACTTTGTTTGGTCGTGGTTGGAATCGTGACGACTGGAGCATCTATGATGGATCGAGCTTCATGGGAGTGATGGGTATGGATGCGTAAATGACTTGGGAGGTTATGGCCGAAGTTTCAGATGAAATGGTGGTCGGAGACGTGGTGGCGAGACGTTTCGTTCCAGGTGATGTCGAGTTTCTGTTTCAAGTGGAAGTCTCGTTTTCGATTTAGGCTTGATGCTTTCAATTTGATGCTCGAAGTTGGATGTCGAGTTGATTTACGACTTGCCGGAGGTAGTCGAGTTCGTCAGAGTTGGTCGAGATGTGGTGCACGTGCACAGCGTTGCCGTGTATGTCAGGGGGAAATGGGTTCATGGCGACTCGAAGAAATCTCGGGAAATTTGAAGATATGCTCGGGTATTAACTCGTGTTCGTGAGGTAGTTGTAGCTGTTAATAGTTTAACAGTTTTAAGTTTTGAAGAAACTAGGGGGAGAAGAAGAAGCTGGAAGGAGGGAGACTCGAAGCGATCTCGAGTAGAACGCGGGGATGACTCAGAGTAAGGATCGGGAGAGGAAAAGTGAAAAGCCTGTTTTTAATGTTTTATAAAAATATCAGTTGGTCTAATTAATTCCTAATGGTTTCTAAAATAAAGTTAATGAGGTAATAAAGTATTTAGATTAAGATAAGGGAATTAAATAAAGGATAATTAATGGTAATGGTTGAAGTATAATTAATTTACTAAATTAATTAGAGGATAATCACTTAATGTTATTAATTAAAGGATTTATTAATACAACTAATTAATGAGTTAATTAATTAATTAAAGAGTAATTAATTAATTAGAGAGTTAAGGATTAATTAATAATGTGATTAATTATTTGCTAAGGTAATTAAATGAGAAATTAATTAATGGAAGTGATTAATTTAAAGTATGATTAATTAATTAATGTAATTTATTAAAGATCAATGTAATTAACTATAGTTAATTAGTTATTGAAAGTAATTAATTAAGGATCATTAATTAATGTGATTATCCCATTGTTTAATAATCCTCAAATAAATAAATAAATAAATAAAAGGTTAATTAAATTATGTTATTAAAGGCTAATTATGTAATGAAATTAAAAAGAACAATTAATCAAGAATGATTAATTAAGATGGATACTTAATGGATGATTAATTAATTGGTTTGTAATTAATTAAAGTTGAGTAAAGATAATCTAAGTGATTAAAGATTAGTAATTAATTTAATTTAAGATAAATTAAATTAATTTTGGAAGTGATTTACCTTGCTTATGGGTGACTGAATGATATTGAATGCCTTGGACTATTTGTTATCCCGGGTATGTGATTGTGATGCTATGTGATCTGCCATATTTTTGTAATATTATATGTTTGGGTGAACAATGATGATGTGTTTACCTATGATAATTTGCTGTGCAAAAGTGGCACTCTGTATTTAAATTTGAATTGTATCCAATTGAATAACTTGGGTTAAGATGATATTGAATTCGAAGAGACCGGGGTCGGGTATTAGTAAATATCCGAAACCACTTCGATTAGTAATCTATAATTCTTTAAAGATTTGTTTTGTAAATCGAATAGGCTGGAATGAAATAAATCGAGTAATCTGGATCATTGGAACTAAGTAACGATACTTAGATATTATTTTGTGAAATAAATTATTTGAATATAATAAGTAAGAACTCGTAGAAGATACGAGTTACCCTGATTTTATATAAGATCTATGAATTGGAATTTCATGTTAGATAAGTTTACTCACGCTGGTTTCCAGCCTGACTCGGGTGTTACTTTGATGTAATGCTCGGGTCAGACCGAGTATTACAGATTTCAGGTAAGGACGTTCTGGAGCTCAGGAGGCGAGCTGGATGGCAGGAACGTATGGAGTATATTCCGCTGTGATATTATAGTTGTCTGAGACATGTTAATTTTAACTGTCTAGTACATTTGTGAATGTTGTAACTCTGATGTATTAAAATGTAATTAACAAATACAGTTTTTCTTTGTATAACTGATATTATTATTTGTTATTATATTTAATCCGCTGCGAATGTGAGATGTTGTGTTCTCTGTTCTCCTTTCTTCTTTCTGTTTCTTTCTTCTATCTCTTTCTTTTTCTTCTAACTATCTGGAATTTTCGGGTTCGAAAATTCCAGGTCGTTACAGTAAAGTTGTTATAATGTACAGATTTATATTAATTATATAAGTTAAAAATAGTTATGCACATCCTGTGTGCAAAAGTATATATATATTTGCTGCTTACATGTTTTATTGAAATGTGTATATGTATATTTATTTATTTCAAATTTTATTATGTAAATATGTTGTCCATATGCGTTTCATAAAAAAAAAATTATATATTGAATATAATATGTGATTTAATTTATTTTCAATTTGAAAAAAATATATATATCTTAGTTTGAATGTATCTCTAAAAATTGGTTTAGAGAGAAGTTATAGCATATATATTGTTTTGATTTTTTTAGACGATTCTGATTCACTCCCATCAATCCCTATCTTTCAGCTTTGCCCGCCAAATCCACTTTTAGCTTACTTCGCTTGAGATTGTGGTTTGGAGTTGTTTGATTGTTCAGACCGTGATCCAATTCATAGCTTGTTGTGCAACAAACTCCTTTAACCTCGAAAGGTGAGCAATCACTCACGATTAACGTTCTTTTATTTATTAAATTTGATTTCATTTGAAATAGCAATTGAAATATGCTGCTGTAGTTATTTAAATTGTTATATATGCTATTATCTGTAACTGTTCACCTGTGGGATATGACACCATATCCTGTTGTTTATATTTTATTGTTATTTATGATATATGCCTGTTGTTGTATTTTAGATTATCTGTTATCACTCTGCAAGTTCCCTGTTAGTATAGAATTCACTATGGGTTGAAATGATACATACCCGAACGGACTTTAGAATAGGAGAAAATCGTTATGGGTTGAAATGATAAACCCAAGCGATTTTCATTTGAATTGAAATTGGGATTGCGGGTTGAAATGATATCTACCCGTATATATTTAAATTACGGATTGAAATGATAAATATCCGTATCACTTAACCATATGAAGATATATATACAGACATCGTTGGTCCATATTTATAAATATTTTGAAAATAAATTTTATGGATTTGGGAAGATAATTTTATTTAATTAAACCGATTTGAAACTTATTGAAATTGAGATTTGAGATATGATTTATAACTTGGGTTTGATTTAAGTAAAAATGAAATTTAAGGCTAGTTAAATGATATTGAATTTATTAAATGAATATTCCCTGATTAAATAATAATGAAGTTAAATCAAGAGGTATATGAAACTGTTAAATCTAACTTTGAAAAGGTTGAATATTAAAGCTTTGAAATATATTGAAAAATAAAGGGTATATTTAGAACTGAATTAAATTGAAGAATTGAGCTTTGAATAAATTTGAATTTGGAATTTGAAGCTGATTTGAATCGATTTGCGAGACTTGAGGAAATTTTAAATGCTTTACTTTATAAATTAATTAATGTATATACTATCTTGGAAAATAGTTATATTTGAAATAAAATGATATTTGGGTTTTGTAGTATAAATTAAATTGAAATGACCACGGTGTTATAATGTATATTTCCACCTTGTAGATAGTTCTGAAGATCCTTAGAGGATGGTTATCCCAAACATCCTTTAAGTTACTTGTATTTCAGTTGATATTTCACTTGAGTTGGATTTATTTATATAAGAATGTTAATCCTGACTCGAGTGTTTTGTGTTTTGCTTTACGCTCGGGTCAGACCGAGTGACACAGCATTTGTGATTCACCCTTGGAGTTTGGAGCTTCATTTGGAGATCCAACTATCGATTCAGCTTTCAGCTTTTCCAGTTGATTTGTTCAGAGAGGTCATCTATTTGTACTGAAGACTTCACTGTATTTGAGATATTCTGTTGTATTTTATTTTAACTCTGATGTTATATAGTAGCTTCATGAACTACTATTTTATCTATTCCGCTGCGTATTATTGTATTACTCTTTGTCTGCGATTTTGTGATTGATTTATTTACTGCATATGCTGAGTTTTGCCAAATTTTAAATTAACAATCTGATATTTTGAACTATTCAAGTCAGACATGTGTGGATTATTGTCGATTTGAATGGTCCAAAATAGCGGGTCGTTACAAGATATGTATTTGAAATCGATAATTTGAAATGGTTTATTTAGAAGCTGAATCGAGTTGAAACTGCTGATTTGAGATTTGATTAAATTAAATTTTTGGAATTCGAGTTAATTTGAATCGATTTGTGAAAGTTGAAGAACTATCTTATTTTATAAAAAGAAATTTTAAATTATATTTAAAACTATTGATACTTTACTTTATAAATTATTTGGTTTTATTTAACGGAGATATTATTGAATTGTTTTGGAAATGGAAATGATATATTATTGAATTGGGTTTTGAAATAGAAATAATACATTGATAATTTGGGTTTGAAATAGTAATGATATTTTGGTTTTGAAGTATAAACTATTTTGAAATGACCACGAGGTTATAATAACGATTGGTTGGCAAAGAAACCGGGATCGGATATGGACATACTCTCTGTCGATACCGAAAACCACTTTGACAACCGTGTACGCGGTGGAGATTCCAGAATGAAGTAGGATGGTGGCGACGTTTTTAAGGTATGTTACGTGGACCCAACTCCCGTGAGTTGGCATAAGGTGGCTAAAACAGGAGCGATCTCGGACCAGTGAGATACCACCTCTTCTCGAACACATTTCTTCGATATTATACTCTTACTTGTGATTTGACTAGATGGCCATCCTCCGATTTGGGAGTGTTGTTCGAGGTGGAACGGTAGTGGCTGCTATGCGTATCCATCAGTCCGTGTGCGTAATTGGTATATCTACCCTGGCATTGCCTAGTTGTGCCGTGTCACCTACCATATCGAGCTTTACTACGATTATGATTTTGAGGTCCGACCGCGTTAAGGTTCTCCATCCCCTTAACGCTATTTTCTATATGATTATACTATACTAATTAGACACTACTGTATATAGCGTATATTACTACATAGTAAATAGTTTAACGGACCCTTAGAGGATGGTTATCCCAAACATCCTTTAAGTTACTTGTATTTCAGTTGATATTTCACTTGAGTTGGATTTATTGAATATAAGAATGTTAATCCTGACTCGAGTGTTTTGGTTTTCTTTACGCTCGGGTCAGACTGAGTGATACAACATTTGAGACTCACCTTTGGAGTTGGAGCTTCGCTTGGAGATCCAGCTATCTATCGATCCTGCTTTCGGTTATTCAGTTGATTCCAGTGATGTATTCAGATCTCGTATTTGATTATTGTATTGAGACATCTATTGTATTCGAGACTTCTGTTGTATCTTGTTGACTCTGATATATATATATATATAGTAGCTTCATGAACTACTATCCTTTTGTTTCCGCTGCATTATTGTTATTACTCTGTGTCTGTGATCTGTAATTATTTTATTTACTGTATATGCTGAGTTTTGCCAAATTTTATTTACAATCCATTGTTTTGAATTATTCAAGTCTGACATGTGTGGATTTATTGTTGACTTGAATGGTTCAAAATACTGGGTCGTTACAGAAACTTTATATATATATATGTATAAGGAATAATCTATATAGATAAAAATCAAATTTTACATATCCTTAAACACATATAAAATTCATACACTTATTTTCCAAACCTTACTTTTATATGCATATATATTAAATTATAGGTGTATATATACATATTATGATTCCTTATATACATTTAAATTAAATTAAGAACAACATAAAACTTAAAATTGCTTAACCATTTAAAATTTCATTTATTGTCAATAATTTATGTATGTATATATAAACCAACTGTTTACAAACTTACTGTTATATTATTTATTAACCCGAACTTAACTATATATACAAAACGAACCTCACTGCTCAAATGAATCAGAACCCACCATGATGCCTCGATTCCATCTCTACCATTGGTCGAACGAATCGAAACCAACACCCCAAGACCCCTCGATCCAGACCGACATTGGAACCCTAGCCGAACAACTGCTGCTCTTCGATCGCCATCTTGAACGGTCCCATAGCTCGAGACGAATTGCAACCCTCAAAATCCATCGACCCACCCATCCCCTTTGATGCGCTACCGGACTTCACCCTCGACGACGAATGCCCATCACCAGATCTTGCGCACCCTAGCCCCGTGAATCGAAACATGTGCAGATTGATTTTGGAGTAAGGGGCTGCTCGATTTGAAGAGGAAAGGCCATGACTCGATTCGAATTCGAATTTGGTTTCGATTTAGGCTGCTATTCATTTTATTTCAAACGATTTCACCGGCACCCAAAGTTTTCGAACCGGCCTAGCATCCCTTTTATTTATTTATTTTTGAGTTGAAGAGAAGGAGGAACGAGAGTTGTTTTCGTTAAAAGTTTTGATCTGTCTCGTGTACATTAAAATAGAAGAAAGGGAAGCAAGACAAGACGTTGAAGGGAAGGTAGCATGTACGAATGATGCTATATTGATTTGAAAAGAAGGCAAAAGATCTGATGTTGATATTATTTCAACTGCGATTTGACAAGTATAAATATATACAATTAAATTCAAATTCGAATGCTACTTAAAATTTTAAACCCCTATCGAGGTGTGCCGCTAGGCGTTCGTAATGTTATACCCCTATTCGAAACACAATGGAAGAGGTTTCGAGTCCAAACTCGATCGTATGGAGAAGATAGCTTTTTGAACCCAGTTATTATAATAAATTATCGATATAAATTTCAGCGCATTTATATATTGTACACTCAAACAACAACTCCGATCGCTACGAAAATTGAAATCCGATAATAATATACTATTATGGATCTAATGGAACTGGTTTCGTCGAATTCCGAGACTATGTCCCGAAAGGCTATTTTTAAATTCAATTTAAATGATACAATTTAAAAACTGAACAAAACACTTTGAAATTCAATTTTAAAAGTTCTATTACCTTCAGTATTATCAATATAAATTTCTGAGATTTTAATTTCTTTTTAACAAGCTTAAAACTCAAAATTCTCTATTTTACTCTATTTTAAATTATTTAATTCCATAATTAAATTATCCAATAAATAATTATATCTGAAGTCCGAGTTAAATTTTAACCTTTAAATATTTAAAACAAATTAAATATTCCAATTTAAAAAGCCTAAAATTTCGGGTCGTCACACTCCACCTCGAACAACACTCCCAAATCAAGTGGTGCACCCAAACAATCACAAAGTAATAGAATGGTATCGAAGAAGTGTGTCCGATAAGAGGTGCTACCTCATTGGCCCGAGATTGCTCCTATTTTAGCCACTTTATGCCAACTCACGGGAGTTGGGTCCACGTATATACCTTAGGATCGTCGCCACCATCCTACTTCATTCTGGAAACTACACCGCGTACACAGTTGTTAAAGTGGTTTTCGGTATCGACAGAGAGTATGTCCATATCCGATCCTGTTCTCTTTAACAACCAATCGTTATTATAACCCATGGTTATAATTTTAAAAATAATATTTTATACTTCAAAATAGAATATCATTTCAAATCCAAATCTTTATCAAAATAAAGATTAAATCAATTCCAAACCATTTCAATATATTTAAAATATCATATTATTTCAAAACTTCATTTGAAATCATTTTTAATATATCAAAACGTCATATCATTTCAAAACTTTATTTCAAATCATTTTAATATATTAAAATATTATATCCTTTCAAAACTTCATTTCAAATCATTTTAATATATCAAAACATCTAATCATTTCAAAACTTCATTTCAAATCATTTTAATATATCAAAATATCATATCCTTTCAAAACATCATTTCAAATCATTTTAATTTATCAAAATATCATATCCTTTCAAAAACTTCAATTCAAATCATCATTTGAGTTTAAATCCAAATATTCAACTTTAATACATTTTAAATTCAAAGATATCATTCATTTATTATCATTTCAAGTCACCTTTTAAAATAGTTTATATTTCAATCAAAATAATTCATCTAAACCAATTAAAAGTGTAATTATTATTCTTTAAAGTCAAGTATTCAATTCAATTCAGTTCCCAATAAACCATTTCAAACTCATTTCCTTTCAAATCCTTTATCAATTTACTATCGTTCTTTAATTCAAATATTCAATTTAGATATCATTTAAAAATCGAATACGTCATTCATTTATTATTTCAAATATCATTGCAAAACATATTTCAAAATTTCATTCAAAAAGATCCATTTATCTCATTACATTTCATTCCATTTAACACATAACAAAGCCAACATTATTTAAATTCAAATTCAATTTAAATTCCTTAAAATTCAAATTTAAATATTAAATTATATTCAAAACTCCTTAAATTTCACAAATAATCAATTCCAAAGGCTTAATCATTTAACCCTTTAAAATATAACTCAAAAGTGTTAAAATCCAAAAATTTCAAAACATTGTCAATTTAAGAAATAACAGCATTTATAACGTGCTATAGGGTATTTAGTTTCCAACATAGTTTAGTTCAGGAACAACAACATTTGACATTTATTAATACTTATATTTAAATTACCATTTCACACATTAAAATAAATTTCCACTTTATTTAATTAACTTAAACCTATATTTTAAAACCAAATATCACATTTCCAAGTCAAGTTATATTTCAGATTACACTTTTAAGCATTCATTTATTTAACCATTTTAATTCATAGAAAATTCAATAATACTTCATTAAATCATTTAAATTCAAATTTAAATCAAATTATCATATTTACCATTTCCCGAATATAATTAAATTTCCATTTTATTTATATAACTTAAATATCATTTTAAAACCAAAATCCAAATTTCTAAACTAAAGTTATATTTCCAATTTCAATTTAACTAGTCATTTATTCAAGATTTTTAACTTATAGAAAAAAAATCATAATTTCTTTAGTTAAACAATTTACAATCCAATTTAAATCAAATTAGCATAAATTTACACTTTTAAACATATTTAAAATATTCAAAATACTTTATAAAATAACCACGGGCCTGTATATAGTTTTCTAACCTAGGTCAAGTGATACGGATATGTATCATTTCAATCCGCAGTTTACAAAGAAAAATCCGGGTTCTATCATTTCAAACTCTTAATCCCAAGTTAAAATAAAATAAAAAAAAACCGTTCAATCCTATCATTTCAGCCCATAACAATTTTTTCCCTATTCTAAAGTCCGTTCGGGTATGTATCATTTCAACCCATAGTGATCTAATCTACATGGAACTTGTAGTGTGATAAACAGATATAAATGAATAGTTAACAATAATTAACAGTAACATATGAGATGACATATAAATTTACAGGTTTAACATCATATATAAATAATCACAGGCAGTTATAACATTATATATAATTTTACACATTCAAATGTTGTCGCTTCACAATTGCATAAGTATATAATGTCGTGTGAGATTTACTCACCTCTAAATGCTTGAGATAACAAAACCAATGACATAACGGAAATCAAAGCACGATGACAAGATTACGGACTTGAGTGGAGAGAAAATCCAATGCTATAGATCTTGTGTTACAACCCAAACAAAAATCAAAACAAACCATAAATTTCATTACACTTGAAATGGAACAACTTTTAAATAAAAAGAGATACGAATGCCAAATCTTTTGCCTTGCTTTCTCTATTCTTTTGTCATGGCCTAGGGAAGGTTTTGGCTCAGGTTTGAATAAGTTTGGCTCAGGTTTGGTCATGTGTATGCACGACCTAGGTAGTAGAATATGGGGAGGAAGTTTATACAAAGGAATATGAAGGTTTTAGGCAAAATAGGTAGGTTTTGTTCACAAAAATGGCTCAGCCATGGGCTTGTGTGGCTTGCCCAGAGGGACATGGGTCAGGTCAGAGGAAGGAAAGGTGTGTGGTGGTGTGTGGTGGTGTGGTCAGAGGTGGTGGAGGCGGCCTAAGGTGGTGGTGGTGGTAGAAAATGGAGTGGTGAAGCAAATAGTGGTCAAACAACTTGTTTTTATGGCTTGTGTTGCAATTTTTGTAGAGTTTTGGCATCATGGTGGCTCGGCCTTGGTCAAGACCAGAGGAGTAGCTAGTGTTGATGGCAGGGAAGAGATGTAGGGAGTGGTGGCCGTGGATATGAAGGAGAGGCCTATCCAAAAACAAGAGAAAACAAGGCAAACATGACATGAAAATAAGAAGAAAAGAAGAAAAAATGAAGCCATTACCCAAAGCTTTTGCTTCAGATCTGAAGTGGTTGAATGATGAAATGAAAAATGTGGTTTTTCACGTGAAAACAAAAGTAAAAGTCATGGCCAAA
Source organism: Allium fistulosum (assembly GCA_030737815.1). Taxonomy (NCBI): domain Eukaryota; kingdom Viridiplantae; phylum Streptophyta; class Magnoliopsida; order Asparagales; family Amaryllidaceae; genus Allium; species Allium fistulosum. The sequence continues at coordinate 95,651,347 of CM060903.1, forward strand.
GCATAGACTTAGGAGGTGAAAGGACATCAGTTTCTAAGCAATTTTAAACTCTTCATATTTCTTTTTCTTTAATACAAATAAAACAAAAACTAAAATCAGTAATTTGACTTGAAAAACTGAAACAAAGTAATATAAAATAAAACTAAATAATAAATTTTCAAGACCCGATTCTTCGATTTCTAAAAATCGACATTAATACGTCCACTATATCAACTGCCGAGCAATCGAATGCCGGAAAACCGTACCCTGAGGGTTTAAAAAGAAGAGGTAGAAAAGACAAAAGAAAAAGAGAACAGAAAAACACAGAAACAATATCAGAATCTCACATTCGCAGCGGAACAACATATAATAGATAATGAATAATCTTTAAAACAAAGAACTATATCATTTTATACATTACATCATCAGAGTTTATAGCAACAATATACAACACAACTGGACAGTTATATAAACTTGTCCTCATACAGAATACACAGCGGAATAAATAATATCATATACAAATGTTACATCTCATCATCCAGCTCGCCACTAAGCTCCACGGCATCTCCTGAATCCAGAATGACCTGATAACCTGACTCTAGACTGCCCGTGTGGAAATTGGTGGGCACCTAGTGTTTAGGAAGGAAACAATAAACTGCAGGTCAGTCATGGTGACTAGTGTGAGAACTTAAAATAGTTTTATCTTTAAAACACAACAACAACAAAGCAATTAGAAAATATCCACAATGCTTTTGGAAAATGAAACTACCATAAGACATCCCGCCACACACACAATGAAAATGCAGACGTGGAGGAGATTTCTTCTTATGATAGTCAAACATGCTTACTACGCGAAACAAATCATTTTTGATATTATTACTAGTGCATAGTGCAGAAACATCACGAAAATACAATATTAATCTTAGCCAGCATAGGTACCATTATATTATGCCTACTATAGCTGCTATGTTAAATAGCAGGTTCTACAATTAATATCATACAAGGTTCGTATTGGAAGTTGGATTTCCAACAAATGATCAGGCTAGGGAACTTCCTACTGCCACATGGGATCGCCTCTGGTTGGATGTCCCAAGAACTAACTGGCTCTCTGCCAACACAAGGCCGGGTTACCCCTGTAACTAGGTAACTCACGAATATGCCACCCCCCGGTCCTTTGGGACCTTTATCCAAGGCGCCTCGATAAACATACAATCACACAATAATGAGACTGGAGTATCCACATAGTTTAAATACCAGGGCTCCATACCTGATACCACCCTTTTCCAGAAGGAAATGACATACCCTAAAGGGCGCGACCCTCATAACCTTGCCACATATTCCTGTTTCGACCATTTCCGGGTTGTGAGGTCCGAAGAGGTCTCGTCCACAAAGCTACGCTTTTTCACAAAGCCACGCTTTGATAAAAAATGATCAATAATGATCATCACACAACAACACTCAGCATGCCACACTACCAAATTGGGAGTATATCACTGATAAATTTCAACTACATAACCTCTGAGTTCGTACGTCTCAGAGAAGGGTGTTAAGCTAAGAGAATAAATTCTCCGCCACCAAACAGAAATGTATTTGAAAGAAATCAGCTTTATATCTCAAAATGTAATGTCAGACATGTAACCATACAAGTCTATTTCGGGTTCGAAAAGAACCGAAGGCACTTCCGAAGAAGCCCTTGCAATCCGGGTATTCACAATCCCGATAAAACTTCCCATCACAAAGGAAATCTCTATACCGTAGCTAACGGTGCAGAGACAATCGATAGGTCATCCTATCGTTTTCACAAATATCCGGTCTTCACCATCAGTCTTCAATATGATCCATATCGTCGTATCACTAATTCGGAATGGGTTATATGACACAAAGGACTTTTCCCGGCTAACCTGAATAGTGAGCACAATATTTCAAAACATATGGATATAGGAATTTCAATTAAGTCACAACTTATTACCAAAATCCTTTCCTTAAAATGGTTTAACAAATACCATTTTAAATCTTTAAGCAAAAAGATTTACTTCACAGAGTTTACCCAGTTCCACAAAGATTCATTTACAGATTTCCAAATCAATTTCCATTTCAATTTGAATAACCCGTTATATCTTTAAATTAAGATTTAATTTATAGCTTTTAGAACTATTCACAATTCAAGTCTTTAATAATATAAAAGATACACCTTTTAAAATCTTCTTTGATTTCAAAAATAATAAGTTTAATCGTCTTCACAAAAATTAATTTATAGTTTTTCCAAACTATTTACAATTTCATTTCAACCTGAAATGTTTCGATACAATTTGGAAATCCTTTCACTAAATGGATGCTATTATTATTTAAAAACAGATAGTTTTCGTTTTGCGAAAAACTGGTTACAATTACACAGTTTAAAGCCATTCAAGTATAAACTTGAATATACATTTAAATTTCCAAAACCATATTTTAAATGGTTAAAAATCCATAAAAACACCTTTTATACTTACAAAATCTTTTAAACCAAAATTCCCAATTCATTGAATTCAATCTCAAAATATTGAATTCAAATTTAAATCAAATGATTTAAATTCCAATTCTATTAAGTTATTTAAAATAACTTTTATTTTTGAATCTTATTTCAAAACTTCCAATTTCAATTCCAAAATTATTTTTGGCTTCAAAGACTCAATTTTTCCAAAATTGATAAAAATCTGTGACTTAACCGATTTCCACGTGAAATCCATTTTTGTGCGTGTATTGTGTAGTCCACGGGTTTAACACAATAGTGCAACAACATCCAATCATCACGATCAAATATAACAATATAATTGATAAGCAGTATAAATTATAACGCTTATTTTTCATCCACAGATCACAGATATATAAATATCAAAGATAAACAATTCACAAATCACAACACAAAACAGGATATGCCACAAAGCGTCACACTCAGAGATATCAAACAATTCAACATCCAATATAATCCAAACATCCATAAGTAGGATTAATTAATTATCTGATTAATTAAAATTAAATAAATTTCTATAAATCAATTTTACTAGTTATAGTAAAGTAATAATCAATTAATTTCAAATTGATTTTCAAATTTATTTCAAAACACCAAATCAAATTTCCAAACAATTTCAAAAGACTTATTTTCAATTACCAAAATCAATTACCAAATGGATTGCTAAATTATTTTTTTTTTAAATAAATCCCTTTTTAAGAAGATAAATCCCTTTATTTTCCAAACTATTCAAAAATAAAAATTTTAAATAAAATTTTCAATTTATAAATAATATTTTTGAAGTCAATTTATTTAGCCTTTTTTCGTATTTGAAATTTAATTCAATACAATTCCAAAAATAAGACTTTTATTTTTAAAACTCCTTTTAATTTATCAAATTATCAAAAATAATTTTTTCGATAAATTTTCAACTTAATTTCGAAAATCCAAATTTTTTTTATTTTCGGTATCCAACGATACCAAAAATATCTTCGGCTAATTTATAGCCGTCAACCAATCCAATCCACAAATATAATCATACGGCGATTATAAATAAATCAACACACAATATTGAAATAAATTCAAATGTTGAGGAATCCAGTTGGATCCCTCCAACCTATTTTCCTGCATCCATAGATGTTAGCACAATACCAATTTCACTTCAATGTGAAATTATTGCGGTATATGGGATTTATAAAATACTATCCGCTATTATGCGGCACAATAGGGTCTCATCCGCTATATAATGCGGGAAATCAACTCCAAATACATATATAATACCAATTTCACTTCACAGTGAAATTATCGCGTTATATGTTTTTAATGAATAACATCCGCTTAATATACGGCGTATAGGGTCTATTTAACACAATAGATAACAATTTATCATCACAATCAACACTATCAACAATTTTAAATCTAGCTATTTAAAATTTTAAATCGAAATACAATGTTCGATTGAGTGAGAAGTTCTCACCTTGCTTTCAATAACGTTTGCAGCGTTTTATTTCGAATAAAATTAAACACGCGTTTAATTTTACTCAAAATTTTGACTAGCTGCAATTGACTCCAAACAAGCTCCATCGCGAAGAGCTCATCAATACGGTTCCAACGCAAAAAGTTTCATAATTTTTCATCCTCGTATGAAGAAGTTACACTATTTTAAAGTTTGAACGATTTAAATACAATATAAATTCAATTTTTTTTAACCTTCACTCGATCTGGGCCACATGATTCAAACAAGCAGATCACGACCGTGTTTTTGCTTCTCCTCCTTCCAATAAAATACGCGCGCAACCGAACCCATAGCCGCCTTCATCCCTTCAATTTCCAAGCCAACGTCGACGACTTCTATGTCGATCAAGCACCATCAATTAACGCGCCAAGCTCCCCCCTACCATCGCCTAGAGTGACGACGAATTTGGTCCCCCTATCATAAAGAAAAACGCACGCAAACGTGACGACTTCTCGGTAAAAATTCGACCACCACGACACTCCAATGATCATCATCACCGTATGGATCGATAGGTCGCGATGCGCTCTATCACTTTGTAGTTGAAGATTTCTGATAATTTTTGATGGATTGAGAGGGATTAAGGGAAGAAGAATCGAATTTCTCAGCCATTGAAATATAAAACTGGCGTCCGGCTAATGAAACCCAAGATGTTTTGCAAAAGTGAAAAAGTGAGGGCTTTTATAGGAAATTGCAAAACACTATTCATCTCCAAAATTTTCGAACTCGAAATCGAGCGTGCCAGATGGCGCTTCTAAGGTTTACCCCGTGTTTCGAACACAATGGAATGTGTTTCGGGAGCTAATTCGATCATCTGTGCGAGTTACGGAAATAAACGATCAATTTGAAATCAAATCGATTTAAACCGATTTCGATGCGTTTTGGCTCGCCCCGGACAAACCGTACATCCGATAGACACGAAATTTGAAACTATACAATAATTTCACATTACAGATCTGATGAAACTAACTTCGTCGAAATCCGAGACTGTTTGAAAAATGATTATTTTTAGTCGTCAATTAAATATTAAAATAATCAATTTTCACAAATTAACTTTTAATTCGATTTTAAAAGTTCTATAACATCATTATAACTCCAATATGATTTACTATAACTTTATAAATCTTTTTTAATCACATTTAATTCAGATTTCAATTATTTACCCAATTTCAAGTATTAAATTGCCGATTTAATTACCCAATTAAATCACTATATCGAAATTAAATAAATTCGACTTCCAAATCTTACTTATTAATATTTAAAAAATTAATTAAATATATGAATTTCAAATGACGGAAATTCTGGGTCGTTACAATCTCCCCCTTAAAAGAATTTCGTCCTCGAAATTGCAAAGTAAGAGAAATACCCAAATCCAATAACTTTTCAAAATTCACTTCGTGAAAATTTTATATTCACCTTTTTCCCAAAACCTTTAACTTCAACCAAAACAATGGTTTCCATTTTCTAGTTCAATTCCTATTTTTTTATCAAAAATTTAGAAATCAACTTTTCATTAACAAAAATTTTCCAAAATTTCCCGAAAATTTTCAAACACCTTAAATTTTCAGAAACATTCGCCAACGTCTCCTTTGCGCGGTTCAATCGTAGTAGGATCACAATAGACATAAATATATATACATCGACCCACATGGTCGGAAAAGCAGAAAAACAGTTCATATTTCCTATTTTTATTGCGTAGGCGTACCTTTTTACCATTTTTAAGCAAAGCAGTTATTTATTTAGCATTTTAGCGCAACCAAATCCCGCTAAACGGCAGCCATGGTACCTGTACTTACTCAGTTTAAATATGTAAGTGACATATATAGAAAATGCATTTACATTTCATTAATTTTCAATAACAAATACAAAGTTCCCATAAGCAATGCAATCAAATAATTCCCATAAGCAATTTATATGGTTTTAGAACAATTTTTAATTACTTACTACCAATTTATATACAACGACATTCAATTATACATTTTCAATTAGTTCACATTCACTAATTTACATTCAAGTTTGTTCACTTTAAATTTAAATCCAATTACATAGCTTTCAATTTTTATCAATTCAATTTCATTAATACTTAATGAATTATATACAATATACAATCAACCAACAATCATATAACAACCAATGTATATTCAACACAACCAAATTTATTAAATTTACTTTACTTCACATTCAATTTGGTTCAACGCTTTTAATTTCAATTGATTTAATATTCTATTGATTTTCATTCAATTCATTCTAATCCTAATTCATTAGCTTTTAATGAATTAACACTTACATTCATTATTCCATATCAATTTACTTACATTCGATTGATTAACATTAGTTCAATTCAATTGCTAATTCATTTAACAAATAAAGTTGAATTTTATTTATATAACTCAAGTTCATATTCATCACTTCATTTCATTAATTCACTTTATTAATTTACTTCGATATCAAAAATCAACTTCATTCAACATTACTTTAAGTTATATTCCATTTCAAATTTCCATTTGTTTAACTTAACTTAAATTTCCACTTATAAATCCAATTCAGATTCCAATTCTAAAGTAAATTCTATTTAACTTTTACCAAAATCAAATTTCATCAATTATTCAAATTCATATCTCAATTTGCTTGACAAAATTGTTTTAACCACTTTAATAATTGGTTTCACTTACCTTTTCTCATTCTATAAGTCATACAACTTATATATTTAACTTCCCAAATCATATTATAAGTATAAAACTCATTTCACTTATAATTATCAATTACAACTTGAATCTTAATTTAAAATTTGTTTATCACAACAAAACTCCAATCTTTCAATTTATTATGGTAGCAAATCCATCACACAGAAACTTGAAAATGATATTGATAATGCTACAGTCGTCACCCTTATTATTTTATAGTAACAATAGTGAATCCAGTGCTTTTTTAATCTTTTAAAAATTCCCTTTTATTTATAAATCACATTTATAAATCTTTCTCTTATATAATTTCACTATTTTACTTTACTTATACAGGATTATTTCACAATTGTAAATCATTTTAATTATAATTCTATACTTATACAATTGTTGCTTTTATATAATTTATTCAAACAACTTTCATTAACTTATATATATTCTTACATTTTCAACAACCAAACAATCAATTTATATACACTTTAATAATTCTGAAAAATTATTTCCTTTATATATAAAATATAATCAAGGTAAAATTATTTCATTTAACCAATTTTAAAAAGATACTATGTCGATTTATCTCGTTTAAGAGTTTAGAAATCCCTATCGATTCAGTTAGCTAGACTGTACCGACCAGAATCTATAGACAATCAACCGATAAGTCAACACAATACAAAACAATTTCATATTCACTAACAAATATGCGCTCATATCTATTATTACACTCAACTCATTCTAGAGTACTACTGACTCTATCTCTAATGAATAACACCCAACAGAACCATGGTTATCGCTTAACCATATGCTCTGATACCACATTGTCAAGACCCGATTCTTCGACTTCCGAAAATCAACATTAATACGTCCACTGTATCAACTGCCGAGCAATCGAATGTCGGAAAACCGTACCCTGAGGGTTTAAAAAGAAGACGTAGAAGAAGACAGAAGAAAAAGAGAATAGAAAAACACAGAAACAATATCAGAATCTCACATTCGCAGTGGAACAACATATAATAGATAATGAATAATCTTTAAAACAAAGAACTATATCATTTTATACATTACATCATCAGAGATTATAGCAACAATATACAACACAACGGGACAGTTATATAAAATTGTCCTCATACAGAATACACAGCGGAATAAATAATATCATATACAAATGTTACGTCTCGTCATCCAGCTCGCCACTGAGCTCAACATCATCTCCTGAATCCATAATGATGTGATAACCTGACTCTGGACTGCCCGTGTGGAAATTGGTGGGCACCCAGAGTTTAGGAAGGAAACAATAAACTCCAGGTCAGTCATGGTGACTGGTGTGAGAACTTAAAATATTTTTATCTTTAAAACACAACAACAACAAAGCAATTAGAAAATATCCGCAATGCTTTTGGAAAATGAAACTACCATAAGACATCCTGCCACACACACAATGCAAACGCACAATTGGAGGAGATTTCTTCTTATGATAGTCAAACATGCTAACTACGCGAAACAAATCATTTTTGGTATTATTACTAGTCCATAGTGCAGAAACATCACGAAAATACAATATTAATCTTAGCCAGCATAGGTACCATTATATTATGCCTACTATAGCTGTTATGTTAAATAGCAAGTTCTACAATTAATACCGTACAAGGTTCGTATTGGAAGATTGATTTCCAACAAATGGTTAGGCTAAGGAACTTCCTACTGCCACATGGGATCGCCTCTGGCTGGACGTCCCGAGAACTAACTAGCTCTCTGCCAACACAAGGCCGGGTTACCCCTATAACTAGGTAACTCACGAATATGCCACCCCCCGGTCCTTTGGGACCTTTATCCGAGGCGCCTCGATAAACACACAATCACACAATAAATGAGACTGGAGTATCCATATAGGTTAAATACCAGGGCTCCATACCTGATACCACCCTTTTCCAAAGGGAAATGACATATCCTAAAGGGCGCGACCCTCATAACCTTGCCGCATATTCCTGTTTCGACCATTTCGGGGTTGTGAGGTCCGAAGAGGTCTCGTCCACAAAGCTACGCTTTTTCACAAAGCCACGCATTGATCACAAATGATCAATAATGATCATCACACAGCAACACTAAGCATGCCACACTACCAAATTGGGAGTATATCACTGATAAATTTCAACTACATAACCTCTGAGCTCGTACGTCTTAGAGAAGGGATTTAAGCTAAGAGAATAAATTCTCCGCCACCAAACAGAAATGTATTTGAAAGAAATCAGCTTTATATCTCAAAATGTAATTTCAGACATGTAACCATATAAGTCTTTTCCGGGTTCGAACAGAACCGAAGGCACTTCCAAAGAAGCCCTTGCAATCCGGGTATTCACAATCCCGATAAAACTTCCCATCACAAAGGAAATCTCTATACCGTAGCTAACGGTGCAGAGACAATCGATAGGTCATACTATCGTTTTCACAAATATCCGGTCTTCACCACCGGTCTTCAATACGATCCATATCGTCGAATCACTAATTCGGAATGGGTTATATGACACAAAGGTCTTTTCCTGGCTAACCCTAATAGTGAGCACAATATTTCAAAACATATGGATATAGGGATTTCAATTAAGTCACAACTTATTACCTAAATCTTTCCTTTAAATTGTTTAACAAATACCATTTTAAATCTTTAAGCAAAAAGATTTACTTCACAAAGTTTACCCAGTTTCACAAAGGTTCATTTACAGATTTCCAAATCAATTTCCATTTCAATTTGAATAACCCATTAAATCTTCAAATTAAGATTTAATTTATAGCTTTCAGAACTATTCACAATTCAAGTCTTTATAATATAAAAGATACACCTTTTAAAATCTTCTTTGATTTCAAAAAAATAAGTTTAATCGTCTTCACAAAAGTTAATTTATAGTTTTTCCAAACTATTTTCAATTTCATTTCAACTTGAAATGTTTCGATACAATTTGGAAATCCTTTCACTTAATGAAAGCTATTATTATTTGAAAACAGATAGTTTTAGTTTTGGGAAAAACTGGTTACAATTACACAGTTTAAAGCCATTCAAGTATAAACTTGAATATACATTTAAATTTTCAAAACCATATTTTAAATGGTTAAAAATCCATAAAAACACCTTTTATACTTATAAAATCTTTTAAACCATAATTCCCAATTCATTGAATTCAATCTCAAAATATTGAATTCAAATGTAAATCAAATGATTTAATTTCCAATTCTATTAAGTTATTTAAAATAACTTTTATTTTTGAATCTTATTTCAAAATTTCCAATTTCAATTCCAAAACTATTTTTGGCTTCAAAAACTCAATTTTTCCAAAATTGATAAAAATTTGTGATTTAACTGATTTCCACGTGAAATCCACTTTTGTGCATGTATTGTGTAGTCCACGGGTTTAACACAATAGTGCAACAACATCCAATCATCACAGATCAAATATAACAATATAATTGATAAGCGGTATAAATTATAACGCTTATCTTTCATCCACAGATCTCATATATATAAATATCATAGATAAACAATTCACAAATCACAACACAAAACAGGATATGTCACAAAGCGTCACACATCAGAGATATCAAACAATTCAACATACAATATAATCCAAACATCCATAAGTAAAATAATAATCAATTTATTTCAAATTGATTTTTAAATTTATTTCAAAACACCAAATCAAAATTCCAAACAATTTCAAAAGATTTATTTTCAATTACCAAAATCAATTACCAAATGGATTGCTAAATTATTTCTTTTTTTTAAATAAATCCCTTTTTAAGAAGATAAATCCCTTTATTTTCCAAACTATTCAAAAATCCAAATTATAAATAAATTTTTCAATTTATAAATAATATTTTCGAAATCCATTTATTTAGCCTTTTTTCATATTTGAAATTTAATTCAATACAATTCCAAAAATAAGACTTTTATTTTTAAAACTCCTTTTAATTTATCAAATTATCAAAAATAATTTTTTCGATAAATTTTCAACTTAATTTCGAAAATCCAAAATTTTTTCATTTTCGGTATCCAACGATACCAAAAATATCTTCGGCTAATTTATAGCCGTCAACCAATTCAATCCACAAATATAATCACACGGCGATTATAAATATATCAACACACAATATTGAAATAAATTCAAATGTTGAGGAATCCAGTTGGATCCCTCCAACCTGTTTCCCTGCATCCACAGATGTTAGCACAATACCAATTTCACTTCAATGTGAAATTATCACGGTATATGGGATTTATAAAATACTATCCGCTATTATGCGGCGCAATAGGGTCTCATCCGCTATATAATGTGGGAAATCAACTCCAAATACATATATAATACCAATTTCACTTCATAGTGAAATTATCGCGATATATGTTTTTAATAAATAACATCCGCTTAATATATGGCGTATAGGGTCTATTTAACAAAATAGATAACAATTTATCATCCAATCATCACAATCAACACTATCAACAATTTTAAATCTAGCTATTTAAAATTTTAAATCGAAATACAATGTTCGATTGAATGAGAAGTTCTCACCTTGCTTTCAATAACGGTTGCAGCATTTTATTTCGAATAAAATTAAACACGCATTTAATTTTAATCAAAATTTTCACTAGCCCCAATTGACTCCAAACCAGCTCCATCGCGAAGAGCTCGTCAGTACAGTTCCAACTCAAAAAGTTTCGTAATTTTTCGACCTCGTATGAAGAAGTTACACTATTTTAAAGTTTGAATGATTTAAATACAATATAAGTTCAATTTTCTTTTTTTTTTATATATTTTAACCTTCACTCGAACTGGGCCACACGATTCAAACAAGCAGATCACGGCCGCGTTTTGGCTTCTCCTCCTTCCAGTAAAACACGCACGCAACTGAACCCATAGCCGCCTTCATACCTTCAATTTCCGAGCCAACGTCGATGACTTCTATGTCGATCAAGCACCATCAATTCATGCGCCAAGCTCCCCCTACCATCGCCTAGAGTGACGACAAACTTGGCCCCCTATCACGAAGAAAAATACATGCAAACGTGACGACTTCCTGGCAAAAATTTGACCACCACGACACTCCAATGATCATCATCACCGTATGGATCGATAGGTCGCGATGCGCTCTATCACTTTGTAGTTGAAGATTTCTGATAATATTTGATGGATTGAGAGGGATTAAGGGAAGAAGAATCGAATTTCTCAGCCATTGAAATATAAAACTGGCGGCCGGCTAATGAAACCCTAGATGTTTTGCAAAAGTGAAAAAGTGAGGGCTTTTATAGGAAATTGCAAAACACTATTCATCTCCAAAATTTTCGAACTCGAAATCGAGCGTGCCGGTTGGCATTTCTAAGGTTTACCCCGCATTGTGAACACAATGGAACGTGTTTCGGGAGCTAATTCGATCTTCTGTGCGAGTTACGGAAATAAATGATCAATTTGAAATCAAAACGATTTAAACCGATTTCGATGCGTTTTGGCTCGCCCCGGACAAACTGTACATCCGATTGACACGAAATTTGAAACCATACAATAATTTCACATTATAGATCCAATGAAACTCGTTTCGTCGAAATCCGAGACTGTTTGAAAAATGACTATTTTTAGTCGTCAATTAAATATTAAAATAATTAATTTTCACAAATTAACTTTTAATTCGATTTTAAAAGTTCTATAACGTCATTATAACTCCGATATGATTTACTATAACTTTATAAATCATTTTTAATCATGTTTAATTCAGATTTCAATTATTTACCCAATTTCTTGTATTAAATTGCCGATTTAATTACACAATTAAATCACTATATCGAAATTATATAAATTCGACTTCCAAATCTTACTTATTAATATTTAAAAAATTAATTAAATATACGAATTTCAAATGATGGAAATTCTGGGTCGTTACATCAATTTTAAAGAAAATGGAAAAAGAATTAAAGAAATTGCTTAAAATTCAAAACATGGTTAAAAAATTACAAATAAATCATCATTGGCTTTGGAAAAATATCTACTCCATTTTAAAAAATATTCTAAAGCAAAATTTTGAAATAAAATAATTTTTAAAACATATTCAAAGTGATATAAATAATTAAATTTAGAGAAAATAGAAAAAGAACTAAAGAAATTGTTTAAAAATTTGAAACAGGACATGACAATTACAAATAAGATACCATTGACTCTAGAAAAATTTCTACTTCACTTTAAAATAAATAAATGGTCAAATAAATAAAATAAATGAGGAACAAAATAAAGTGGAAATGAAAATAAAATAAGATTTTAAGAAAGTAGAAAATAAATAAAGAATTTCTTTAATTAAATGAAACTGGAAATTAGAAATTATAAACATAATACAACTGACATTGGAAAATGTCAATTACACTTTGAAAATGGTTTAAAACCAAAATATATACATAACAAGTTATTTTACCCATATTAGAACATTACATGACCAAATAAAATATTATTTATATAATTTAAAATTGAGTATAATGTCTGATGAGGGCTATCGACAAATCGAGTGAATTTGGAAAATGGCTGAAGATGAAGGAGCCAATTCGCTTGAGAAATTTTACAAGAAAGCTGATGAGTCATGCGCTTGGAAAATCTTCCTGCGCCAGCAAAAGTGGTGTTGACAGTGGTGCAGAATAACACTGCTGCTTCTGCTGAGAAGGAATCCGGAGGTCAAAAGAGGGAGAATAATGATAGGAAGAAGCAGAAGGATACGAAGAAACCTCGCTTTTCTAAGCCTTCAGATTTTACCCCTTTGACTGATACACCGGAGAATATCTTCTTCGCCACTAAAGATGTCGTTGAATATCCTAAACCACCTGAGTTAAAGCTTGGGAAAAAAGCTACTCAAATAATCAACCCGGCCATGATACTAATGAGTGTCACCATTTGAAGAGTTTGATTGAAGAGCTACTGAGGCTAAACAAGCTGCAACAATATGTTAAGAGAAATAGGAGTGACCCAGCTTCATCTACTCAGGGGCCGCAACTTCCTACTCACCCATCTGGCTCAGGTGAGAAAACTACCGCACATGAGTCAGAGAGGCCTGTTATTAATGTGATCACAGGAGGCCCACACCCAGTGGGCAGAAGCTAGGGTGAGATGGAAAGATATGCTCGTGCTCTGAAATATGCCCCAGCAGAAGAGGATGTTTTTGTTTTGGAAGAAGCTGCACCCTTGAAACAACAAAAGACCTTTAATGATGACATTGTGTTCAGGGCTAGGGACTCTATGGGTGTTGAAGCTCCCACCATGGATCCCTTAGTCATTTGAGCAGGTATCAGACCAGCTATTGTGAGACGGGTGCTTGTTGATTGCGGTGCCTCTTGCAATATACTCTTCAAGAAGACATTCGATCAAATGAAGATTCCAATGACTGATGTTCAAGATTCATCGCAAAAGATTGTTGGGTTTACTGGGGAACCAAAGCAGCCAATTGGAACTGTTGATTTGTTTGTGGAACTTGGAGAAGGGCAGAAAAAGGTGGTTCGAAAGCAGACTTTTGTGATTGTTGACGGATTCTCTGCCTACAATGCCTTCCTGGGCCGGCCAACTCTAGCTGCATTCAAGGCCATTCTCGCCCCGTGGTGCCTAACTATGAAATTTCCCATGGATAACGGTGTTGGTGTAATTAAAGGGGATCAAAATGCTGGGCGGGAATGTTATCTTATAGAGCTTCGGGAGGCAAGGAAGAGAGAGATGGGAAAAGATGCGGCAGATCCGCTCCGCATCAAAGAACCAACCTTGTAGCAATTACAGGTTGGACCCTGCACTAGCGAGCATAGTGGTGCACGAAAAGAAATGGATCCTAGAAAAGCCAGTGTAGGGGAGAATAGAGTGGTGACGGTGGAAGCAACGGTGCCGGTACCTGTTGACCTGAAAGACCCAAACAAGGTGCTGAATGTGGGTTTGCAACTCAGTGTAGTGGTTCAAAATATGTTAATATCATTCTTGAAAGCGAATCTGGATGTATTCGCTTGGAGTCACGTCGATATTTGTGGAATATCTCCAGAAATTGCAGTACATACTTTGAACATTGATCCGAAATTCACGCCCGTGAAGTAGAAAAGAAGAACCCAGGGTCCTGAAAGGTCTGCAGCATTGAACGAAGAAGTAGATCGGCTTATGGAGAACGACTTCATCAGGGAGTCCACTTATCCAAATTGGGTTTCAAATCCGGTGCTAGTTAAAAAAGCAAATGGAAAGTGGAGAGTATGCATCGACTTTTCAGACTTAAACAAAGCCTGCCCCAAAGACTGATTCCCATTGCCCAGGATTGATCAATTGGTGGATGGAACAGCCGGGCATGAATTGTTGTCTTTTATGGATGCTTACTACGGATATAACCAGATTATGATGCATGAGCCAGATCAAGAGGACACAAGCTTCATCACCGATGTTGGTCTTTACTGCTACAAAGTCATGCCCTTCGGACTGAAGAATGCAGGGGCAACTTACCAAAGACTTATTAATGCAATGTTCAAACCACAGATTGGCAGAACTATGGTAGTTTATGTTGATGATATGTTGGTGAAGTCAAGGAAAGCAGTTGACCATATGGATCACTTAGCAGAAATGTTCGCAATCCTCCGAAAGTATGGAATGAAGCTTAATCCTCTTAAATGTTCATTCGGGGTAGAGTCCGGGAAATTCTTGGGATTCATTGTGAGCGCTAGGGGCATTGAAGCTAATCCTGCTCAAATTACTGCTCTGAGAGAAGTGAAAGTGATACAGTAGCGGAATACAAAAATGATGATTCTGTGAAAGTAGCAATCGATGGAATGGAAAATACTGAATGGCCCAAATTCATTGATCCGAAGATACCGAATTCTAGCTATCTTCATCACGTTGATCGCGCACGATACCGTGAAAGAAGATCTGCAATTCTTCAGACGTTGATCAAGCGCACTTGATACCGTGAATTGGCTTCTACGATCGTTGATCTGAGCGCACTCAAATGCCGAAAGAGGAGATAGGAGATTACACTCAACTACTAATTTAATGAAAGCACAAAGCTAACAAACAAAAGTTTTTTATTCAAATCAACTAACTATTACAAATGATATCCTCCGCCTATTTATAGGCTTACAACTCTCACAACAGAAATCTGTACAACACATAGGTCGGCGACGACCTAACACCTTACGACCTAAAAAACAGACGACCTAAAACAGAGCCGCGACTTACGACTTAACTCATATGACCTAAAAACAAACAAATACAATACAACACTTCACATCACAACAACATTACAACACATAGTTCGAGAATGACCTAAAACAAACATCGACTCACGACTTAACATATTTACAACACAACATATACGAGATACAAACATAACGACTTAAGTATACAATCCACACGACATTAGCTTCAGTGACATAAGAAGAATTAGTCTCCGAAACATCTGTTGCGACCTATAGGATGAGCGATCTAAGGAACTGAGTGGCTTATGCTTGAGCGACCTAACATGAAGCGGCATTGGTGAGCAACCTAGTATAGGTCGTAGCTCGCTCGTACGTTCTGAGCGACCTAATGTTTCTCGCATATGTGAGCGACCTAGCATAGGTCGTAGTCTTTTAGGTCGTGACTTTTTAGGTCGCATCTTGCATATAGAGTTAGGTCGTTGGCGACCTAAGTCAAGTGGTATGCTGGAGCGACCTATCTCGTTAGGTCGTAATTCATTAGCTCGTGAGTCGTTAGGTCGTTGGCGAGCTTCACTAAGTCGCCGGAGCGACTTAAAGGAATCGTTAGGTCGTTCGCGACCTAACACTTCACCAACTTGGTCTGCATCATCACCGCGTAACTCTGCTACCTCGCTAGGTCGTTTGCATGACTTAGTGTTGAATCTAGTAACTCGAGAGCATTCTTCCATAGGTCGTGAACGACCTTCACTAGGTCGTGAGCGACCTAAAATTCCACTGGGTCGTGAGCGACCTAAATTGACAGATCGTGCTGCATCATCCTCCCCCTGTTGGAAGAAATTCGTCCTCGAATTTAACAGTTCTTCGTCTTCGATACTATGATCCTCGTGAAATGGAACCAAGTGTTTGATATTGTCAATATTAGCCATAGGACGATGATTCGACAAGCTCATCTTACAATCATTCTCACAAATTGTCTTCATAATTTCCAAACGACTCATTCCTCCTGTATCCAGCTTGTTGTACGTACCAACAAGAGATCGTTCAACCTTCAAGTAGATAGATTTGTTGCCACTTTGCGCCTTCCTTAATCCCAATACAGAGTCCATATTTACGTTCACCCATGACCTAGTATGTATATGTAATGACATGCATAATCCTGACTTCGTCGCGGTCTCTTTTGAAATTAGATAACTCTGACTCTTCTGAACAAGCCTTTCAACCCCTTTCCTTATTGACGGCTCAAAACAAAACGTTGTAATCATTCGCATGGTATGATCACATTCCATGTGTCTTTCTACAAGCACGTCTTTGATAACTTTAACTTGCCAACTGCGATCAGGAATATACAACTGCCTTCCTTTGAATAGTAACCCATCAACCAATCTTCTTAATTTTATCTTCTCTGTCGGACACATATGACTATGTGGCATATATGGTACAATAGCTCTTGACCCTTGATTAACATGATGTATGTTTTTCGTGGCAGTAATTCCTTGGACAACTCAGTAGAAATTGCCTCTTCACAATCATTCACCATTGACTTAACCTCCTCAGGAGTCTCGAGATCTCTACTGGTTTCCTTTCCATTCAACATAAACTCTTCTGCTCTATCCTCCACTCCTTTAACAAACTCTTCTGTAGATAATAGACTATTCGAATCCTCCTTCTTCATCAACAAACTACCCACTTCATCTCCTGACTTACCTTCTTCACCCTCATCCAACTTTGTTGACTGTGAAATTTCAACCTCATGTTCATTAGATTTTGTTGGTTGAAAATCAACAACTTCATCTCCATCAAACTTTGGTGATTGAACACTATCGACTTTATCTTCCAGATCAACAAATTCCTTTAAAGACAACAAAGTCTTTAGCTCCTCGATTTCCTCCAATTTGTCTTCATTCTGTTGACGCTTCTTAGGAACCAAAACGATTTGTGTATCCTTGAACATAAAACTGTAGCTGTTTGTGCGTCCATCGTGTTGTACAGCTCTATCGTATTGCCATGGTCTTCCCAACAACAGATGGCATACGTCCATGTCAACCACATCACACCAAATTTTGACTTTGTATTTCTTTCCAATGGAAAAATTAACACAAGCTCTTCGATTAACCTTCACTTCCCCTCCTTTCCTCAACCAAGCTAATTTGTAGGGGTGTGGATGCTTTTTTGTTTTCAATGACAACTTCTTTACAGCTTCCGAAGAAATGATACTATCACAGCTTCCTGCATCGATGATAAATTTACAAACCCTTCCCAAGATTGTGCATGTCGATTGGAAAATGTTACTCCTCAACCAACTTGAGTCATCCTCTTGCTTTGGGGTCAAACACAATCTTCTCATCAACAAACTACAACCCTCATCTCCAGACAATAATTCTTCTTCTTCCACTGGTAATGAATTGACACACTCTACTTCTGCATCTTCATTCTCAATCCCCGCAATCATTGCCCGCTTCTTTGGCTTTGTACATTCATTGCTTTTATGGCCCCACTCTTGACAATTAAAACATTTGAGGTTACTATTGACCTTTACTTTGTGAACTTCATTCACAATCGGCTTACTGGCAAGCTTGGAATCATTCGCACTGCTACTAACATCCTTGTTCTGGTTGTTGGAATTCATAAACATACTACCACCTCTCCTTCCTTGTTTCTCCCAAGCAAGTGCTTTCTGATGTGCTTCGGCGACAGATCTTGGATCAAACATATTCACCATGTATTGAACCTGTGTTCGCAACCCTCCAACATACCTAGCTGTTAGCTGTTCCTCGGTTTCCATAATGTCATTCCTTGCAACCAATTGATAAAATTCATCCGCATATTCATTCACTGTCCTCGTCCCTTGCCTTAGATTCTGTAATCGTTGATACATAAGGGATTGATAATTGTGCGGCAAGAAAGTTGCTTTCATCATTCTTCTCATCTTATCCCATGTGACAATCTTTGACTTCCCCATCCACTCCCGTGTAAGTTTTGTTTGTTGCCACCATGCCATAGCTCTCCCTCTTAATCTCGTAGCAACTAACTTTACTCTTCGATCCTCAGGAATTTCTTTGAAGTCAAAAATTTCTTCAACATTTGAAACCCAATCCAAAAATTCCTCCATTTCCATTCCTCCCTTGAATTCTGGAATTTCAGTTTTCATCCCCGACTCCCATCGGCGATCATCTTCTACAACCCGATATGCATTTCGTCCTTGGTCTCGATCTCGAGAATGAGCACTACATTTACCACCATCTTCATCATAAATAGATGTACTTCAATAACGATCTCGACCAACCACATCTTTATGATCTCGCATATCCCTTCTACTTTGTCTGTCATCATCACATTATGGTTCATGTTCAAACTCATGTGGAGTTCTTCTCTCTTCATGTCTATACTCATGATGTTCTCTTCTCATTGAAACTGAAGATTCTCTTCTTCCTCGATAAGGTTGTGGCGACACCCTCCTCGCTTTCGCAACCGATGGCGAAACTCTGTTTCCTCCATGGTTCGAGATTGGTGACCTCCTCCTTTGTCCTTGATTCATATCATTCATCAGTTTCTCTAACTTCCCAATGCCTTCATCAAACTTTTCATTGATGCGTTGTTCCATTTGCTCGGCTTCTTCTCTTCGTTACAATGCTTCAACATTTTGATGTCGATTAGCTCTTCTCGGTGGCATTTCCAAATTTCAATTCTCGGCCTTGATTCTCAAAGTGATGCATGGCTTCAACTTCTATCTCTCGGCCCTAACTTCAAAAAGAATTGGCTCCAAGACTCGGCTTAGCTATGATTGGCTAAGTCTAGCTCTGATACCAAATGATGCAGCAGCGGAATACAAAAATGATGATTCTGTGAAAGTAGCAATCGATGGAATGGAAAATACTGAATGGCCCAAATTCGTTGATCCAAAGATACCGAATTCTAGCTATCTTCGTCACGTTGATCGCGCACGATACCGTGAAAGAAGATCTGCAATTCTTCAGACGTTGATCAAGCGCACTTGATACCGTGAATTAGCTTCTACGATCGTTGATCCGAGCGCACTCAAATGCCGAAAGAGGAGATAGGAGATTACACTCAACTATCAATTTAATGAAAGCACAAAGCTAACAAACAAAAGTTTTTTATTCAAATCAACTAACTATTACAAATGATATCCTCCGCCTATTTATAGGCTTACAACTCTCACAACAGAAATCTATACAACAAATAGGTCGGCGACGACCTAACACCTTGCGACCTAAAAAACATACGACCTAAAACAGAGCCGCGACTTACGACTTAACTCATATGACCTAAAAACAAACAAATACAATACAACACTTCACATCACAACAACATTACAACACATAGGTCGAGAATGACCTAAAACAAACATCGACTCACGACTTAACATATTTACAACACAACATATACGAGCTACAAACATAACGACTTAAGTATACAATCCACACGACATTAGCTTCAGTGACATAAGAAGAATTAGCTTCCGAAACATCTGGTGCGACCTATAGGATGAGCGATATAAGGAACTGAGTGGCTTATGCTTGAGCGACCTAACATGAAGCGGCATTGGTGAGCGACCTAGTATAGGTCGTAGCTCGCTCGTACGTTCTGAGCGACCTAATGTTTCTCGCATATGTGAGCGACCTAGCATAGGTCGTAGTCTTTTAGGTCGTGACTTTTTAGGTCGCAGCTTGCATATAGAGTTAGGTCGTTGGCGACCTAAGTCAAGTGGTATGCTGGAGCGACCTATCTCGTTAGGTCGTAATTCATTAGCTCGTGACTCGTTAGGTCGTTGGCGAGCTTCACTAAGTCGTGAGCGACCTAAAATTCCACTAGGACGTGAGCGACCTAAATTGACAGATCGCGCTGCATCACAAAGCCCCTAGGACGAAGAAGGAATTGCAGAGCCTCAATGGGAAAGTCCCTGCTTTGAGTCTGTTTATTTCCAAAGCCACTAAAAAATGCATTCCTTTCTTTGACGCTCTAAAGAAAGGAAAGAAAAACATTGAATGGACCCCTGAATGCCAGAAAGCTTTCGATGAACTGATCCGTCACATGGCAGCGCCTCCAATACTTTCCAAGCCCAACAATGGTGAAGATCTTTTCATATACTTAGTAGTCTCATCTCATGCTCTTAGTGCAGCATTAGTACGGGAAGATGCAAAAATTCAGCGCCCGGTCTATTATATCAGCAAAAGGTTCACTGGGCAGAAATGAATTATTCAAAGCTAGAAAAGCTCGCCTATTGTCTGCTAATTGCTTCCAGAAAGTTGAGGCCATATTTTCAAGCTCATCCTATCAAAGTCCTCACTGATCAGCCTCTAAAGCAAGTCCTACTTCGCCCTGAAACTTCGGGTCGTCTTCTGAAGTGGAATATTGAACTTAGCCAATATGATATCACTTACCATCCCCGAAGAGCAATCAATGGACAAGCTTTAGCAGATTTCATTGCAGAGTACACAGATAAGGGTGACAGTGAGGAAGAGGTTACAGTTGACATCCCAATCAGATGGAAGTTATATGTTGATGGCGCAAGAAATGACTATTGTTCCGGAGCTGGGGTTGTGCTTGAAACGCCCGTGGGGCGATCGTTGTGCTACGCATTGAGATTGGAATTTCCTTCGACAAACAATGAAGCAGAATATGAAGCTCTTATTGCCGGCTTGAAGATAGCCAAAGAACTGAACATCAAAGTGTTGCAGGTCTTCAGTGACTCCCAGCTATCGTATGCCAAGTCAAGAAAGAGTTTCAAGCTAAAGGAGGAAATCTGCCTGGTTACTTGTCAAAGGCCTGTGAGCTTCTCGATGAGTTCGATCATTATTCGATAAGCCACATACCTCGAGAAGAATATATGAAGGCAGATTCTCTCTCAAAGTATTCAAGTTCTGGTGAAGCTCAATTATTGGGATTGGTCCCTATGGAGGTATTATCAGCTCCAAGTACTGACGAGATGGATATCGACTGGATCATGACTGTATCCCAAGAGCAGGAGACATGGATGACCACGATTAAGGAATATCTACTCAACAGTTCCCTGCCAGAAAATTCAAAAGAGCGCCGGAAACTTTTAAGAGAAGCATCGAGATATGTCATTCAGGATGGCCGGTTATACAGACAGGGATTCTCAATGCCATTACTCCGATGTGTAACCAAGGAAGAAGCTAAGACAATTTTAGCTAAGGTGCATGGAGGAGAATGCGGGGATCATTCAGGTGGCCAAACTCTAGCAAAGAAAGTTCTCCGATATGGGTATTTCTGGCCAGATATTAATCGAGATGCCGCTATCTACTCCCGAAAATGTGCCAAGTGCCAGAGATTTGCAAAAATCCCAAGAGCCCCTTCTACTGAACTCACACAGATGGTCAGTCCATGGCCATTCTCCATTTGGGGGATAGATCTAATCGGGCCTTTACCGGTCGCCAAATCTGAAATCAAATATGCTATTGTTGCTGTTGATTATGTCACTAAATGGGCTGAAGCTGAACCTTTGGCCACTATTACCTCTAAAAGGATGATAGATTTCGTGACTAAAAATATCATTTGCAGGTATGGTGTGCCGCAGAAGATAATCACAGACAATGGTAATCAAATCGAAAGCGAGGAATTTCAGTACTTTTGCAAGCGATTCAAAATCCAAAAAAGCTTCTCAGTAGTGGCTCGCCCGCAGGAAAACGGGCAAGTGGAAGCAGTGAACAAGATTATCAAATCAACCATCAAAAAACAGCTAGAAAAGCGAAAGGTGGTTAGGTCGACAAGCTGCCACTTGCACTATGGGCGTACAGAACCACCCACAAAACTACGACTGGGCACACTCCATTTTCATTAGCATACGGATCAGAAGCAATGATTCCAGTGGAAATAGAGGTCCCTTCACACAGAAGAATTCATTTCAACCAAGCTGAGAATGAAAAACTACAACTTGAAGCACTTGACTTTCTTGATGAAAGGAGGGAAGAAGCTAAGCTCAGAGTTGCGGCCCATCAGCAAAGGATAGCCAGGCACTTCAATTCTAAAGTTCGTCAACGCAGCTTCGAAATTGGAGATCTAGTCTTGAAAAGGGTCATGACAACAACAGGAGTGTTTGGGCCAAACTGGGAAGGGCCATATGTCATAGGCAAAAAACTTCTTGATGGCACTTTCAAACTCACAACTGTTGAAGGAGATCCAATTCCAAGAGCCTGGAATAGCAATCACTTGCATCCATATTTTACTTAAAAGCCATGCTTAAATTTGTAAAATGATTGTGGATGTATCATTCTTGTATTGTAAGCCATTGTAAAATCAGTGCAAGTCGATAATAAGAACTATAAAGTGAATGTAGGCCCAATTCTTGGCCGAACCACTATAAATCTTGTGTTCTTTACTATTATAAAATGGATGTTTTATTTCGATATGCGAATATCCTAAATATATTGCTAAAATGTCGATTTAATATTGCAGGCCATTAAAAAAAAAGCTTACCCATCGTAAGGCCAAGCAACCCCTATAAATCACTCAATAAACAAATGTCAAGCCACAAAAATTCCAGATTCTAATCCTACATTAGAAGTGCTTCACACAAGCAGTTGGTGATTCCACCGGAGGGGCACCTCCCTAACGTGAAGGCTCCAAGCCCTTGCTACCTGATTGTGATCGTCTGTACAAACGGATATCCGATCGGATAGCTTGCGTCTGCCCCGTGGAATCACTTAACAGCGAAGTACACTTCTTTGCAAAAGAAAGGAACGTGCGTTTGGAAATGATAACAGGGAGCTGCTGATGAAGCAGATAACAAAAAGACATGGGCGAGCAGACACGAAAGCAGCCGAAAAGAAGTCTCCACTTACCAAATGGGTGCTCTCAACAAAAAGGTTGGTGGAACCACCGAAGGGGCATCTTCCCAAAACAAAGGCACCAGGCCCTTGCTAAAACTGACTGTGATCGTTTATGCAAATGAACATCCGGTTAAATAGCTTGCGTCTACCCTGTGGATCCACTTGACCGTGAGATCCAACCTTCCTGGAAAGCCAATCAACAAAAGCCCTCTTCGGAGGATAAAGACCTCTCCGGAGGCACAAGCCCACTTCGGAGGCACGCCGAAAAATGAAAGTGCTCTTCTCAACAAAAAGGTTGGTGGAACCACCGCAGGGGCACTGTCCCAAGTGGAAGGCACAGGGCCCTTGTTAACTAGTTGCGGTCGTTTGTGCGAACGAACATCCAATTAAGTAACTTGCGTCTGCCCCGTGGATCCATTTAACTGTGAGAAAGTAACTTCCAGGCAATCAAATAAAGACCTCTTCGGAGGCACAAGACCTCTCCGGAGGCACAAGACCTCTTCGGAGGCACAAGACATCTCCGGAGGCACAAGACCTCTTCGGATGCATAAGACCTCTCTCGAGGCACCACAAGACCTCTCCGAAGGCAAAAGACCTCTTCGAAGGCACAAGACCTCTTCGGGGGCACAAGCCCTCTTCGGAGGCACAACTCTTCGAAGGAGCCCTCTTCGAAGGCAAAAGACGTCTAACGAGGCAAAAGACCTCCTCGGAGGCACAAGCCCTCTTCGGAGGCACAACTCTTCGGAGGAGCCCTCTTCGGAGGCAAAAGACCTCTTTGGAGGCCCAAGCCCTCTTCGGAGGCAGCCATCTTCGAAGGCAAAAGACCTCTAACGAGGCAAAAGACCTCTTCGGAGGCACAAGCCCTCTTCGGAGGCACAACTCTTCGGAGGAGTCCTCTTTGGAGGTAAAAGACCTCTAACGAGGCAAAAGACCTCTTCGGAGGCACAAGCCCTCTTCGGAGGCACAACCCTTCGGAGGAGCCCTCTTCGGAGACAAAAGACCTCTAACGAGGCAAAAGCCCTCTTCGAAGGCACAAGACCACTTCGGAGGCACAACTCTTCGGAGGAGCCCTCTTTGGAGGCAAAATCCCTCTAACGAGGCACGTCCAAGAAATCAAAGCCTTCTTCGGAAGCTCGCTTCACCGTGTAGGAGAAACCCACTTCTCAAAGATTAAAGTGGTCATCTCCGAAAGTTGAAGTGTATTAGCTTTTTCTAAAAAGAAAAGAAAGAGAACTTCTCCAATACAAAACATAACTCTACTAAAACATAACTCTACTAAAGCAGAATATAACTTCCTCAAAATGGAAGAATTATTCTATAGAGTAAGAGTACAAGTCTTCTCAAAATAGAGAAGATTGTTGTGAGCCATGGTATGGGGGCAATATAGCTACATTAATAAAAGCAACGCTTAAACAACATACCACTAGCTCACTGCAATATCATACAAAGAAACTTGTGCAGAAACAAGGAATAAATGCATTCTCAAATACAGACAGAAGTTTGTACAAGCAAAAAGAATCATTTTATTCCAGACTATAAAAAAATTATATATGTGCAGGTTTCAAAAAGCGAGGGCCGGTACCCGCACAGTCTTCGGTCAGTACAATCCTTTATATACAAACAAAAAGCAAAACGAGAAGCGCAAAACCAAACTCATCATTTTTTCTTCCTGCCACCTTTAGATCCCTCGCCTGGCTTAATAACTAGCTTCGGGAGCCGGCCTGGATGGGTCGGAGAGGAAGGAGAAAGAGGTGCAGCTGGGTCTACTTACGCTCTCTCTCCACTAGCAGAAGAACTTTGCTTCTTCCTCTTTGAAGTCGTGCGCTTCCCCTTCTTCCTTGAAGAAGATTCACTGCCCGGAGTAATCAGTTCAGATAGCTTTGTCTCGTCGGCATAAGATTGCTCCGGGGTCTTCTCGCCCTCCTCAAGTTCTTCCGCCTTCTGTTCTTGCGAAGCAGCCAGATCGTCCAAGTCATGAAGAGATTCTATTTTTTCTTCCTGCGACCCCGGTTGAGAAGCAGATGGAGGAACAACAGTTGGAGGAGGAGAAGTATGTACAGCACTTGGTGATCTTACTACAGAAGAAGAAAAGTTAAAATCAGTATTCCTCGTAAAGAGAGGAGACAGTGGCTCATCGAGACTTAAGTAATAAGCGAGAAATTCATCAAGCTTAGTTGAAGCAAACAAGTAATCCGCTTGACCTGGTTCAACGTTGAAGTTACCTGGAGAAGTTGGCTTTATAATGTCAACCTCATAGGCTTGTGCTTCGGTGCTTTCTTCGCCTTTGTCTCTGCCCTGTGCAGTTGTAATCTAGGTTTTGACTTTAGCAGGAGGCGGAGAATGGGGACTGGAGCCTATGATATCAACGTCGGCCGAAATCGAAGTACGGACAGGGGCAGTTAAAGGTGCTTCCTTCCCTGGATGCTCCTCTTCTGTCGATCCGGCTCTCACTTTAGCGAGTTGCTCCTTTCCTTTGGCAAGAGTAGCACGAGTTTCATCATCAAAATAATGCGCCTCAAGGTCTGTTTCAGCATAGCCAGCACCTCCGAGCATATCAATTGCGGCCTCCCACACTTCAGCCAAGGTGACCTCATACTTCGGGCCTAAGAATGAGAGGCTTCCATGCCCCAAAACACTATGGAGGTGAAAATCAAATAAAGTCGAGCTAATGTTGGCCTTCGTCGCCTCGTGCGATTGCTCATCTGCTTCTTTTCTAGCGATGGCCTCAACGCGCTCTTTTTCAGTCTTTAATAATTGAGCCTGTAACCTTATAATTTCCAAGTCTTGGGAGCTAGCCTTCTCCCGTAGCTTGGCGATGTCAGTACGGTAGGTTTCTACCATCTTCTGTTCGGCATCAAGTTGAGCCTCAGCGTATCGTTGAGCGGCGTGGGCATCCCGTACTTGTTTTTGAAGCACTTCCTCCTTTTGAGTATAGGAAGTGGATGAGGCAGCAAGCTCATTTTTGAGTTTTTCAACTTCCGCTTCAAGACTTTCATTGTAAAC
Organism: Allium fistulosum; assembly: GCA_030737815.1. NCBI lineage: Eukaryota > Viridiplantae > Streptophyta > Magnoliopsida > Asparagales > Amaryllidaceae > Allium > Allium fistulosum. The sequence goes on from CM060903.1 coordinate 95,677,988, forward strand.
GGTGATATTTTTCATCTCGGTGTCATGCTGGTCGAGAACTTTCTGCCACTCGGATTTATCATTTTCCATAGTCAGCATGGCCTCAAGATTGGCACGGTTTACTCTCTGAAGCTCGTCGACAAGTTTTTGCCATCCAGACATTCTCTCAATATTAAGCTTGACGGCATCAAGATTCCTCAACATGGCTTGTTTGTCGATAGGGACCAAATCGAGATCAAAACGCACTCCCTTTAAGCACCAGTGCGGAAACCGGCTTTGGAGAGTTGTCGGGGCCTTTTCAACTTGATATCGAGGCCTGCTAATGATCGTCTGAATAATAGCTTTTTCAAGGGCGGGAGAACCAGAAGGAATGTTTGTAGAAATAAAAGCAGCATGCTTTTCAAAATTTGCCGACGCATCGCTAAGCTTGGCCCGCTTACTTGGATCTTCAACGACATGACTCTTCCCTTTATCAACATGAGATTTTCTTTTATGGGAATCATCACCTCTTTTAGAAGAGTTATATCGTTCATCCCTTCTCCCGTATCGCTCCTCATGGGCTCTTCTTTCTTGAGCCTTCCTAGCAGCTCTTTCTTCGTCGGTTACCCTAGGGGCAGGGAGATAGCGCCTGTGATCATAAGTGTCACGCCTTCCATAGCGCTGGAAATCTTCATAATATGAGCTACTTCGCCCCATCGGAGAATCTGAAAGTAAAAAAAAAGACAAGTCTTAAAAATCTTTAGAGTAAAGAAGCCAAGTGCATATAATCGCAAAAAATCCTAAGTGTGTGTGATGTGCAAACTATGCACGTCAAACTACAAACCACTCTTCGGTTGGGGAGTGACGACGACTTTTGCAGCGGGCGTCGATTCTGGGGCTGATGGAGTTTGTTGCAAGACAGATGTCGCCTCAACTGCAGGATAAATATCCATAGAGGCATCATCTTTAAAAGCTCCTGTGAAGTCACCATCAGGTTGCTTAGTCCCTCAAAAATGTCTTCATCAGCTACCTTCCGGGAGTGTTGAGAAGCTTCTTCTTCTTCTTCCATAACCGGGGGAAGCGTAAACTTGTCGGATGACCCCGCGACGTCGACAGGGGTGGAACATTTCACTAACAAGGCTTCTACAGTAGGTTTATTTGATATGATTTCTTCTGCAGAAACTGGGGCATCTGATGTTTCTGCTTGGGAACCAGGGGCATCCTGAAGCTGAGTAGACCGAGAAGGATGTAAAAGTCCGAATTGGTGCAGAAACTAATCTTTTAACAAGAATTTGATGCTTCTCTTCTCAACCACCACAGCGCTCAGTCTTTCAAGAGTTGGCTTGTGGCTAGAGTCTTTACAAAGAGGAGGAAGTGCTATAAAAGTAAAGAAGGAAGTTAGCACTTGACAACTAGGATTCCGAAAAGCTCAGAAATGGAAAGAATGAAGATAATCAATCTTACTTCCTACTCTCCAGATGGCATAGAATCCCGGGGGACAGCGGACGAAGAAGAATTGGTTCAGGAACCCATGGGCACTTTCGAGAAGATCAATGATCAGTCTACGGTTCCGAGTGCTCCTCACAAGTGTGATAGAAGGGTGATCTTTGTTTTTCGCAAAAGTGCACAAGTAACAAATCTCTTCGAAGCTCGGAAGACGGTCAAGTGTCCTCTTGAACAATACGCACAATCCCATCAAGATGGCGTAGCCATTGGGATGCAGCTGGAAGGGGGAGATAGTTAATCGAAGAAGAAGCTGTCGAAGAAAGTCATTGAAAGGAGGAATGGCTCCACTCAAGCACATCTGGCGGTTAACTGCGATAAAGCCAAGAGGTGGCGAATCAGCAGTGTCATTTGCCCCAGGAAGCAAGGCATCTGTTTCAGCAATACCGAACTGGGCGCATAATTGACTGAAACCTCTTTGACTCAAAGTGGTTGAAGTTCTTTCCGGGGGGTTATCCAGAGGGTTAGCTACTGGAAAGACCTCTCTAGCATGTCCTACTATTTCTTTTTGTTGAGAAGTCATTCTACACAAGGAACTGGACATTCAAATATGAAGGTGCACGTTTCGTAAAAGTGTGAAGTGTTGTGCAAAACTAATAAGATGACAAGCAAATATAACTGGAATCAAACTAGTTAATGCTTATCGATTATAAAGTTTCAGGGCTTGTTATTTTAAAGTCCAAGTACAGTGTTGATGCAAACAGATCAGCTTTAGTTGATTATTTTAACTTTGCTTTAACACTTCGCTTGAACTTGTTGACTCACAGCATTTCATTCACACAGTTCACTTAAGTTGATTGTTCTTTATTGACTAATCTGTCATTCGATGTGGGCAGCCAATGGCAGTATATTCGCCATAGTTTTCTGCAAATATTGTATTTAATAGGTTGTTAGCTTAAAAGTTAATATAATCTATGGAAAAAGTGCAACAAGTTCAAGAAGTTCATTCTAGCTATTCAAGTTGGAAATTCAATCAAGTTCTGTCAAAATTTTACAAGTGTTCAAGTCCAGTTCATTTCTTAGGTCGTAGGAACGAATTAAGTTAATTCGGGATTCTTTAGGTCGTCCAGATTGTAATCCAACGACTTAACATAAGTTGAACTTTCTTAAGTCGCATTGTTCAAGGTCTAGAACTTCAGGGCCAAGCAATGCAAATTTTGCTAAGTCCTAGGTCGCTTGAATGCACACACGGTCTAAAAAGTTAGGTCGCAAGAAGTTAGGTCGTGAAGACTGTTAGGTCGGCCAAGTCGGTTAGGTCGTAAAGTTCTTTAGGTCGCTCAGATTCATTAGGTCGCTTCTGAGGTAACTCGGCAATACTAGGCTATCTCCCATCAAAACCCATATGCCCTATTCTCCAATGACGCTTTGCCACGCGTCCACCAACCGTTGCTTCAGTCGAGACATCGTGGCCTAACCCGCTAACCCGTTAACCACATACACCATCTCCTCCAATCGCTTAGGACCTCGTTTTCTCCTCTGAATCCCCAGAAAACATCGTCAAACTCCACAAATTCGAACACACACCACACAACTCCAAGAAATCGCAGGCCAATTCAATTTTTGAAGCAATTCCAAACAGTTCAATGGAAATTGAAGGGCGAACCGGAGAAAGTCTTACGGTGAGGTAACAAAAACCGTATGGGAGTGACTATGGGAAAACGGTGGCAGATAAAATTGAGAGGAGATTGATTTACCTAGAATTGCATATTAGGAGTGATGATCGAAGCAACAGGGGGGATCGCTTTAAAGATTCTCAAGCTTAAGAATGGCAATGGAGGCAGGAGCAAGCAACTAAATGAGGAAGAATAAACGAGTTAATGGATTATATAAGGGGAAAAGAAGAAGGCATATCGGCACGCGAGTTAGTTGGCTCGTAAGGACGCCCACGACCAAAGGCTGTTAGATCGCACACGACCTATGACATAGGCGTGTACTTCGAGGGGCAAGTGTTAACTCCTCTATTTCACGACTCAGCGACCTAAAGATAAGTGACCAAAGGAGTTAAAGTGTGAGCGAGCCAACAGGGACGAAGTTTTACAGCGACCTAACGTCATCCGCGACCTAGCGACCTAAGTGTATGACGACCTAGTAGTCAGTAGTATGTCACAGTAGGGAGACTCAACGAGTTAACGAGCTAAAGACTCTAGAGATTCTACGAGTTAACGACCTAATGGTTCCATGAAGGCAGTGACTTACTGCGCTAAAGGAAGAACGACCTAGCAACCTAGCAACTAAGCGACCTAAGCGACCTAACGAGCTAACGAGTTAACGAGTTAGCGAGTTAAGGACTTAGCGAGCTATAAACTTCGTATTATTATATCGCTCGGTTATAGGTCGAACAAGTATTAAGTCGCTGCTACTCCTACGATCGGCCTAGGTCGCTCCACTAGGTACCTCAGCATGATTAAGTTGCCTATCACTCTTCCATAGATCGCCCAAGACCTACTAACCCGCACAGACTGACCAAGTGCAACCATGATAAGTCGTAGCTCATGTCCTCTAGGTCATTCGCGACCTACGACCTACCCTTAGGTCGTTCGCGACCTACGACTTAGCCCAGAAGTTCCCTATAAATTCTGCACCTGCTCCAACTGAGAGGGGACTTTCCGAATCATTTCTGGAACGACGATACTCTGCTATTTTCTCGACTCATCCAACACTTGAAGCATTCAAAACACCAAAGACGCTTCAACGAACTTTTGGAAGAGATCTTACACATTCAACATGGATTCGAAAAGCTCTCCTCCATCCAAGTTCTAGCTACTCGTCTTAAGTGTGTTGTAATCAAAGTTCATTGTAAAGAGTTGTAATCGAATCAGCAATAAAGAAACTTAAAGTGGACGTAGGCTTGACTCTAAGCCGAACCACTATAAAAACTGTTGTCGTTTTACTACTTTTACATCATTTTCTGCTTAGCTCTAGTCCCCGTACCAATGGGTGGTGCTTTCACTTTATATCTACTTTCATCAAGGTGTTAGCATTCAATTTTGATGTTAACAGTTAACATCCCGCTTCTTGACATCATTCCACAAGTCCCCACGTACGCAAAATTTCTTAAGGACTTGTGTACCCAAAAGCAACACACTCAAGTGCCCAAAAAAGTTTTCTTAGCCGCCAGTTTGAGTGATGTCTTGTCCTAATCCATGCCCGTCAAATATAAAGATTCTGTCTGCCCTACGATTTCGTGTACAATTGCGAACAAGACGATTAATAAATGTTTGATTGACTTGGGCGCGAGTGTCAACTTGATTCCATACTCCATGTACGAACAATTAGGCTTATTTGAGCTTAAACCCACAAAAATTACGCTTCAATTCACTGATCGTTCCATTAAGAAGCCCGTGGGAGAAATCGAGGACGTACTTATTCGAGTAGGGCAATTCATATTCCCCGTTGATTTCATCGTTCTTGAAACACAACCCGTGACAAATCCCATGAGTGAAATTCCATTGATTTTAGGCCGACCATTCGTAGCCATCTCAAATGCCTTAATCAATTGTCGTAATGGTTCGATGAAAATCTCTTTCGGAAACATGACTTTGGATCATAATATTTTCAAATCTTGAAAGCCAATCGAATGAACCTCGTGAGCAAACATTGGAAGTTAGTGCCATTCATGAAAACTTTGAAAATAGACACTTGATCTTAACGATGAACGTGCGGCCGAGTATGAAAAATTGTTTCATGAAATTCCCAACGAGAGTGAATACACTCTTCCTTTTGAATCACATCCAGTTGAGTCCGAATCTCAACCCAACTCTTTGATCGAAAAACTCCCGAAGTTGGACCTCAAACCACTTCCCGATCACCTTAAGTATGCATACTTAGGTGATAACAAAACGTTGCCCATTATAATTTCCGCAACTCTCTCTTGATCAAGAAACCTCGTTACTCTTTATTCTTTCGAAAAACAGAGAAGCAATTGGATGGTCGATTTTCCATATAAAGGGAATTAGTCCCGCTCTTGTTCAACATCGCATCCATTTAATCGATGATGCCAAGCCTGTTCGTGACGCGCAACGAAAGCTTAATCCAAAAATGAAAGATGCGGTGCGTGATGAAATTCTTAAACTTCTCGACAACGGAATCATTTACCTAATCTTTGATAGTTCATGGGTCAGCCCAATTCACGTTGTACCGAAAAAGTCTAGGCTAACTATTGTCAAGAATGATTCAAGCGGATTTATTCCAACTCGTTCTCAAACGGGTTGGCGTGTTTGCATTGACTATCGAAAACTAAATGTCGCAACACATAAGGATCACTTCCCTCTTCCACTTATTGACCAAATGCTTGAACGTTTAGCCGGCCACGAATTCTACTGCTTTCTTGATGGTTATTCCGACTATAACCAAATTCCAATCGCTCCCGAAGATCAAGAAAAAACGACTTTCACATGTCCATTCGGTACTTTTTCCTATGGACGTATGCCATTCGGACTTTATAACGCTCCTGCTACTTTCCAACGATGCATGGTTGGCATTTTCTCCGACATGATTGAACGCTTTCTAGAATTTTTTATGGACGATTTCTCTATCTTTGGCGACTCTTTTTCCCAATGTTTACATCAACTCGAGTTAGCTCTAAATCGATGTAAAAAAACATTTGACTTTGAATTGGGAAAATTCCACTTTATGGTCAAACAAGGCATAGTCCTTGGACATATCATCTCAAATAAAGGCATTGAGGTAGATAAAGCAAAAGTTGACGTAATTGCAAACCTACCCATTCCCAAATCTGTTAAGGACATTCGATCATTTCTAGGACACACTGGCTTTTACTGACGCTTTATGAAAGACTTCCGCAAAATCACTCGTCCTTTGACGACTCTTCTTGGAAAAGACGTTCCTTTCGATTTTAACTCTGATTATATCTCTTCTTTCGAATGTCTCACAAACGAACTCATTTCTGCTCAAATAATTTGCGCACCCAATTGGGATCTTCCTTTCAAAATAATGTATGTCGCTTCTAACTTTGTGGTTGGTGTTGTCTTAGGACAACGTATCAACAAGATCCTTCACGTTATCTACTACGTGAGTATGACTTTGAACCACGCTCAACTTAACTACACAACAGCCAAAAAAGAGCTTCTAGCTATCGTTTTTGTGCTCGAAAAGTTTCGACCTTACTTGATAGGTTCACACATTACTGTGTACACGGACCATTCTGCGTTTCGATATCTCTTCGCAAAAAAAGGATGCTAAATCACGTTTGATTTGTTGGATCTATTACCTCAAAAATTCGACTTACAATCAAAGACAAAAAAGGATCTGATAATGTCATAGCCAATCACTTGTCTCGTCTTTCGTACACACCATCTTCTTTGCCAATCAATGAAAACTTACCCGATGAACAACTTCTTTCAATTTCTATCGATCCATGGTACGCTGATATAGTGAACTACTTAGTCACTAAAGAAACTCCCTCATCTTGGTCCAAATAGGACAAATGCAAATTCATGCCCCAAGTGAAATATTTCTATTGGGACGATCCATACTTGTTCTAATATTGTCCCGACCAAATCATCAAATGTTGCATTCTGGATAATGAGATCAGGAGTGTTCTTTCCTTTTGCCACGATCAAGCATGAGGTGAACATTTCGGCCCTCGAAAAACTGCGGAAAAGGTGCTTCAGTGTGGTTTTTATTAGCCTTCTCTTTTCAAAGACACGTTTGAATTCTGTAAAACTTGCAATCGATGTCAAATGCTTGGATGAATTTCTCGACGAGAAATGATACCTCTAAACCTCAGTCTTACGATCAAAATCTTTGACGCTTGGGGTATCGACTTTATGGGACCTTTTCCCAACTCTATTGGAAACTTGTATATCCTACTTGCTGTCAATTACATCTCAAAATGGGTCGAAGCCATTCCTTGCAAAACCAATGACCATAGAATTATTGAGAAATTTATCAAAGGAAACATCTTTTCGAGGTTCGGCACACCTCGCACAATAATCAGTGATAACAGAACCCATTTTTGTAACCGTTCTTTTGAAACTTTAATGAAAAAAATACTCGATAACCCACAAGTTATCCACTCCGTATCATCCTCACACTTGTGGCCAAGTTGAAGTTTCAAATCGACAAATAAAACAAATCTTGGAAAAAACTATTAACAAAAATCGTAAAGATTGTTATCAGAAATTAGCCGATGCGCTTTGGGATTACCGTACTGCTTTTAAAACTAACCTTGGGATATCCCCATTTCCTTTAGTTTACGGTAAAGCTTAGCATTTACCCATTGAAATCTAACATAAAGCGTTGTGGGCAATAAAGAACATAAACTTTGATCTTGAGAAAGCTGGTGAGAACTGAAAACTACAACTCAACGAACTATAAGAACATAGGAACGATGCATATGAAAACGAGAAAATTTACAAAGAAAGAACCAAAGTTTTTCATGAGAAGTCAATCCTAAGGAAAACGTTTTTGCCTAACCAGAAAGTTACGAATTGTTTTTCCACATGGTGCCGTAGAAATAGAAAACCCCAGGGATGGATCGATTTTCAAAGTCAATAGTCATTGTTTGAAAACTTTCTTGGAATTGCCAAGTAACCAAGTGGAGGAGCTCATGATTCTTCATGAGCCAAGCTACGTCTAGTAAGAATGTTAACCGTCTTTTGTAAATATGTACATATTTTCCCCGTTACACTAATTATATCATGCATTGACTGTGGGGATACGGTCAAAATTAAGTGTGGAGGGTCTCATGTTCATATTTTTTAAGTTTTTCATGGCATTTTTGAATTTGCATTTTCTTTTAACAAAAAAATCTCAAAATTTCTAAATCTCAAAAACATTTTCTTTTTAGCATTTTGATTTATTTTTGAAGAAACACTATCGGATAACTATAAGCTTTGGTCAATAAATTGAAATTTTTGAAAATTTATTTGTCTTAACAAAAATAAAAATGAAGTTTGATTACAAATAGCAATGGTTTAACTAGTATAAAGGAAGGTTCATATGTGTTAATTATGAAGTATGTTCTAATTGAAAATCTTTGTTTAAAAAAGTTGTAAATTTAAAGTAAATGATATAACATTTTCTAAGTTAAATGGTTCTAAGATGATTTTGCAAAACTCTTTATTTCTAAAAAAAACACAATATATATGTATATATATAAAGCTTTTGTATATTTGTATATATTTTTAACACCTAGAGTCATGTGTTCACACTTGTGTGTTCACTCGCCATGCTTTGTACCCTTCTCACATAAGCCCAAAAGGCAGTGCACGATCGGCATATCTGGCCTCAGTTTATCTGAGTTTGGTGTATGTATATAAAAATTCATTTTAATAATGCCCACATTCGATAAGTGTTCAAACTTGTGTGTTCACTCGCCATGCTCTGTATTATCCTCACATCAGTCAGCAAGGCAGTGCACGGGTAATATATCTGGCATCAGTTTACGTGAGTTTGGCATATGTAAATATTGTTAATATCATTAAAATTTTCAAATAAGAGAGAGTAAGCAATTAATATCTAAGCACTATTTGTACTTGTTTGATTTAACTTGTTATTGTAAAGAAATGAAAATACCACTTTGATAAACTTTGATAATCAACTAAGGATCTATTTCATAGTTACACTATATTATCGACCAAAACAACGAGTTAACTACTGTCTATTTGTGATGATAACTTTATTTTTGTTGGAAATTTTTATGAGTAAATGACTTAAATTTTCAAGATAATTACCAAAACCTATATTTAACTTATTAGTGTCGATTTGAAAGAAAATTCTTCATTTGTAAATTTTTTCAAAAACTTACATTCATCCCATTATAAATAAATCTTGCACTTTGTAAATATTTTCACTTTGCATTTGGATGTTGTGGGTAGTATCCGTTGACAACTCTCACAAGACAACACTCATCCTATTGGGGACACCTAGAGGTTTAACAGCTTGTTGCATACGCTCAATGCAATCGTGCTCCTACAAAAATGGATTTATCTCAGTTTTCCTTTATTCGAGGATGGTTAAAAGATAAGTGTGGGGGTATTTGATGTGCACGTAAATGTGCATATAGTTACATTCATATTTTATCTCTTTTTATATAATAAATATCATATTTGGGCATTTTAACACGTTTAAAACCAAAATTCAATTATTTTCAAATCATCATATATTCATCTTCATTCTGGGGCAAATTGGTCATTTTTGTGCATGTGTCATTTGCGAATTTTACTTGGACATTTTTTATGATTTTTATAGGAAATTTTGATGCATATGGAAGAGGGATTCATGAAGATATACACATGCACAAGGAAATACAAAGGAATGAAGAGGAAATATTTCAAGTTCATGATCATGGAATGAAGTGGCTAATGGTTTTTTGGTGGCCACACTTCCTAAAGTGCATTTTGGGAAGCTCCCTAAAAATGGAATTATGGTTTTATGCATGTATAAATAGCCCTCTTATGTAGATGTAAATATCTTCTACTCTTTGAATTTAGTTAGAAAATCAAAATGAAAGTTGTAAGCTCTATGTTTCATGATATGAAAATGGCTTCCTACCCTCTTTCTCTTCTGTTTTCTACTTGCCTTTTATTTAGTTTTATGTTTATGTTTTCTATGCTCTCTTCTTTGTTAGTAGATTAAATTTACATTCATGCAAGTAGTGTAGCTTTAATTTGTATGCAAGTAGTTAGTAGCTAATCTCTTTTGCTTTCTTTGCTTAGTTTCATTTCTTTGTTTTTTTAATGTTGAAATTTACAAGTGTTGATTTGATAACACAAATGAGTAGCTAAACCCGTTTGATTTAGGAGTAATGAAGCTCTCTAACTTTATATAATTTCAACATCTCTATGATTTATGATCTCTTTATTTGTGCTTCATGAAAGTGAATTTTGATGTAAGTTTATAAAGTTGGTTTGATAGCTTATATTGCTTTTGCAAATGAGCTATTCTTATTCAAGATAAACACAACTTACATCATCATTTGCTAATTGGTTTTTGATTTTGAAAAGAAAGTTAAAACAAAATTTGATGATCTATATTACTAGCTACAATAGTAAATAGATCATACTTAAAATAGCTTTTACTTTGGCTTCATTTTAATGAGATCTTATAAGTGGTTTCTTCGTTGTATTATAGTTTGATGGTTTAAGTTATGTTAATTAATAACATAAATAAACCATACTTATGAAAAATGCAACAATTACTTCACTTAATATTAAAAGTAAAGATTATAAATTATTTGTTTATTGATTTACAAAAATATGAGAGTGGATTTGCCTGTAAATTGTTCTCTAATCTCATAGTTTTTAATCTCATTTTAATTCTAGTTTTAGCTTCATTTGCTTGTAGCTAACAATTTCCTCTCACTTTGGTCTAATTTGATTGATTAGAACGTTTTAAAATCTTAAAAATTCCTTATGGATCGACCCATGCTCGCCATGTACTAACTTTGGTACGACGTGCGCTTGTGGTTAAAATTAATTCAAAATTTATCGGCGTTTTTCTAACTCAATAGATAATTTTTCGTTGAACAATGTGCGTTTATCTTATCGGTTAATTCCCGACTTGTCCATTTGATCGTTTTGACCTTCGGGTCGAGTTTAACGACGAGACGAGGTAAACTTTTTGCTGCTTTGAGTGTGGAATTTACTAGCAGTTAGTAAACCGTTTAGCATGAATGTGTGGTATGGGACACACATTAACATTGTTCGTTCCTATCCGAAAGTCTGTGACACATTTGTCTAAGAAACGTATTAATTGTCAGTACTGGACCTTCGAGTCATTTGTCCTTCAGGATGTTTGTCTAAGAGACATATTTCTCCATTGTGATGTATTTTCCCTTCAGGATGTTTGTCTAAGAGACGTATTTGCCTTTCGGGATGTTTTCCTTTGGAATGCTTCTCTAAGAGTCGTGGCGCCTTATTTGAGAGAGATGAGTACTTGGCAGGCTTTGGCCATTTACACAAGCAAAATTTTAAGATGTCTTCATTGATGTTTGTGATTTCCTAAGTGTATCACCTTTTTATTATTGGTCATTCGAGCCGTTTGGGATATTATATATGTACGGCGATTACCTTGTGGGAGTCTGAACTCCCGTGAGTTCTATCTTTGAGATTTGAGTTGCCTACACTGGCATTTTATTAAGATTGTCGATATGGCGCATATTTGAGATTTTAATCTTTTATTTGGAGATATATTTGCCTTGTTCCGTATTTGGAGATTGTGATTTCTTTGTGTTTCTTTTGAGTACGCCGATATGGCGAGTTTGGGATTTCTCCTCTTTGGAGTTATGTTTTCTGATATGCCAATGAGATGAGGCGTGCTTTTATTATGAGATTTGTTATGAAGTTTTACCGCCTTTGAGTGCATTCATATTTAGTGATATCCTTATATCACTTGAAATTACTATACCTACTTAATTGTACCTTGTGAAGTAACCATATACCCTTGAATTATTTCTTCTCACTTAAGAAGATTATCACCTTGCCTTATGCTTTTGATATCGTTTATCCTCTTAAACTGATTTGTTTAGTTAGACTGACCCATGAATTTTATACTCGGGTCAGACCGAGGTGTTACAGGTTAGGTACTTTTGGACTTATCTTATTCTGCTTCCGCATGGACTATTCTGCTTTCTCTTTTTGTTATAGCTTTTTATGTATTCCTTTTTATTTGCTTCTGTGATATGTATATTCTTTTGACTCGCTTGTATATTATGGTTGTTATACCACTTGACAAGTATCATTTTGTATACTCTGTGATGTATCTGTATATGTATATATATTTGTGTGGTGATCTGCTGTTCTGTTACGTGTTTTGCATTAGAGTTGTTGTATTTTGTTTTGATAGATCTTGTAGCCACCTATGGCTTTTTATTAAGTATTTATTAGATATGTCGATACTCTAGAGATTGAAAATAAAATTATATAGCATTTGTCTACATATTCAATATATATTAAAGACATGGCTATGGATGGTCGCTCCTAACCAGCCATATTCTCTGCATTAGCAGACAGTATAACCCAGTAATACTCCTTGTTAATGTGGGTCTCGGGGTGGGGCATCACACTAATCAACCGGGAATGACTAAAACAGGGGAGATGTAGAAGGTTAAGTGGGTCGCACCCAATTAGGGTATGTTATCACTTTTCTAGATGTCCTCGTAAACCTATTTATTATGGATATGGTTGTACGTGAAAAAAGAAGCGCTCGATGGTAAGGGTGGGAACACCCGGGGTGATAACATATTAGTTCTATCCAGGTTAGGGGTAGGTCGGTCTTGTGCAGTAGGGGATTCCGATGAGGTCCTCGGTACATTGTTCTGGAGGTGTACTGTGATGGGCGGTACCATAGTGGCCCAGTCATTCATTGGAATCCATTTACGAGCTTATGGTTTTGTTTATAGAGCCTAGTATGCTGGAATTCAATTAATGTAACAATTTCAGCTATTTGAATAAGTATTTGTATTTAGACACTATTATAATACCATTGGATTTTCTATAAAAAGTTTCGGTTATCGTAAGGAAAATACCCATCGTGTTTATGTGTGACGTGGTCTTACGAGATACCCTTATTTTTCAAAGGATTTTGATAACTCTAATAATTCAAATTAACTGTGTTTTCTCATGCTGGTTTTCCATACTGACTCGGGTGTTATTTTATTATAATGCTCAGGTCAGACCGAGTATGTAGTTTCAGGATTAGAATGCTATGGAGCTCAGGAGACGAGCTGGAGGAGTTCAGACGTATTTTCATACTTGACTTATATTTCCACTGTATGGGGGCAAGTTATTATAACTGTCCAAATTGACGTATTGATTATTGTACTCTATGATTGTAAGTTTAAAACAATTACAGATTCTTTTGTATAAAAATCTGCTATTATATATTATATTTTGTTTCGCCGCGAATGTGAGATTCTATGTTCTTGTTTCTATATTTTCTTCTATCTTTTTGTTCTTCACCCCTAAAGAGTCGTATTTCCGTTCAATTTGAGTTGAACTGATGTGAATTATGGTCGACTCAAGTGGTACGGATTTACGGGTCATTATATTTGGTATCAGAGCTAAAGGTGTAGCGAGAAACTTGGCTTTGGTGGGAATTACTCATTAGAGATAGAGTCAGTAGTACTCTAGAATGAGTTGAGTGTAATAATAGATATGACAACATACTTGTTAGTGGATATAAGTGGTTTTGTATTGTATTGATTTATCTGTTGAGTGGTATATAAATTATGTTCGAGTAGTGGGACGCCACTAAATCGATACGAGTTTCTAAACACTTGAATAGATTAATTTGACACAGTATTGTTTTGAAGCGAGTAGATGAAATAATTTTACCCTAATTATATTTTGATATAAAAGAGAATAATTTTCTAAAAAAATATTATAGTGATGTGTTTGGATTATTTTTACCAAAGTAAGATTTTAAAACTAGGAATGGTTATAAAAGCTAAATAGAGATTGTATAAGTATGAAGCATACAAATAAATTAAAACTAAAAGTGGAGTCAAACAAGAATTTTGAAAATTTGAATCCCGAGGATTTTTAGAAGTATTTTCCAAATTGTTGAACATATATAATAGTAATATTATTTTCAAGATATTTTTGAAAGAAACTTGTTTTGAATGGATTTTGGAAGGGATATAGCACTGAACTCACTACAGTCGCTGGAAAATAATTCCGATGATGATCGCGACATCATCGGTGTTCATTTTCGAGTTTCTAAGTGACAAATTGCTACCATACTAAACTGATATGGAGACTATTTGATGAAAACAAGTTGTTGTTTTGAAAATTCTGAGGGAATTGTTTTGGATAAAATCAGGTTGATTTTGAAATTCGAAGGAAGTGGTTTGTTAAACCAAAAAGAGTTATATATATATATATATTTGATTTCAAAGCAACTTGAAATAAATACTCTATGTTTAAAAAATTTTGGAATCCTGTGGAAGGTGATATTTATAAGGAGGGAGGTGTGAAAAACTTAAGTTGGAATAAAATTTTAGTGAGAAGGTTGAAATAGTATTCAACTTAAGTTAATTGGATAAATTAAATTTTAGAAATTTAATTGACTAGATTTGAATTGAATTAATAGTGTATTAATGAAATGGGAGTTCACTTAGCAAAGTAATTGGAATATATAATGAAATTGAATGAAAAAAATTTTGTTTGGACTGAAATTAGTTTAAGTATGAGTGGCTCGAATATGGTTTTGAAATGTTGGTTAAATAGGAATTGAAATTTAAATAAGAAGTGAATTGGTTTTGAATCAGATGGAATTGAATTAAATATGTAATTGTGAATTGTAAAATAGTTATAAAACTAAGTTATAAAATTTGAATGGAATAAAAATTTAAAAGGGAAAAATTATGGAAATATAAATAAATAAGTTTTGAACAGCTTACAAAATTGAAAATAGATTATATAACTATGGGCTATAAATTTTGAATGAAATAAATATATACTTAAGTATATGGTCGAAGTGATTTTATGATAATAAAATTACTTAAGTTAATATAAATATTTGAATGGAATTTGACTAAAGAAAGTTGAAAGTAAACTAATTAGACTAATTAATTAGAGAATTCTCTACACCATAGATTGCATACTGCAACACACAAGAAGTGATGTAGGAAGTGCCAAAAAATGATGCTGTAGGCTAAAAAAGGGCAAAGGCAACACTTTCTCAGTGATGCATTTTGCCGCATTGCCGTAGACTCAAAGGCAACATCTTTGCGGCCCTAGGGCAACATTGGTTATGTTGTTGCCACATGTACCAAATTTACTAAAAAGTGGGCCCCACAATCTGGGCCCCAGGTACACTGTTAATGTACTATTTATTTTCACAGATTAAATAAATATTTGCTGAATAAAATAAACAACACTGAATTTAAATTCAAATGAATATTTTATTCAAACAAATATTTATTGCAATTTTGAATAGTACAAATTCAAGCTCTCATTATATATATACAATTTCAATTACAATACAATTTTGATTACATCACAATTTTCCATTTACATTTGCACCTCACTACAATTCACTCTCACTCGTATTTATCTTCAACTTTATTCTAGATTGAATCCAGCATCTGAGCTATTTGCAAAAATATACACTAACGCAGTAAAATTGAAAATAAAATATTTTTGCAGTATAAAATAAAATGAGATTTTGAAAATATTATTTGCCTCAATTATTTGGGTTGTTCGTCGTCATTTAGTTCTGAATTCATCATACATGAACAGCTTGTGACATGCACAGTGTATCAATGTACATGCCACAAGGCCGTGCACACCGATATACACTTGATAAATCTACAGGGATAGGTGAGCACAAGGTCAAACCCAAATTAAAAGCCGGGTTCAACTCAAGTGAAATACAGATAACATCACAACACGAGCACAAGGTCAAACCCGAGTTTTGAAACTGGATTCAACTCAAGTACAATTTCAAAAATCAACCTAAAATGATCAAGAACCAAAAAAACAGCTCAAATCAATACTCAAGCAAATACACAATCCAACAAAGGCAAGGCAATGCATTTCAATGATCAGTTCAGGTCAGTATATATGAATATGAGATCAAAGAATAGAAGGAACAACAAAAGCAATAGGTACAACAGTGCACAGGATACAAGTAAAGTGGTACAGTAGTACAAAGGTCATAGGCAACCTCAAATCAGCAAAGTCCAAGCAATACATGAACAAAGTAGTTCAGGCATGCATAAGAGAGAGACAAGAAACCAGCATCACCAAACCAGTGAAATGGAACGGACCAGAGAAGCAGGTCACAAAAGTGAGTTCAAACCAGACACAACACTTGGTGGTTAAAGAATGAAACAGGGATCAAAGTACTAAGCATCATATGCAAATGATACAAGGTTACAAATCAAGCATACATATAAACAAATGCAACATGAAAACAACTCAAGATCAATGCATATGAAGCAACCAGACCCGACTGAAGTGTTCAGAGATTACAAATATACAATGGAGCACATATATGAACACACATGTATACAATGCACATCAACTCGAATATCAATGTCACTGCCTCAATAGTCAGAGCATCATCAGCAAACATAAACAAGACTGCAACACTACGGCAACTACAAGTGATCAAGCATCAAGTCAAAGACAACTACAGTCTTGCAGGAACCAAGACAAAATTCAAGCACCAGACTCGGCCAAGACTACCATGTACACAAGTAAATGCAACTGTAACATATAACATGAATTTATCAAGTCATGAAACATCAAAATAAAAGTGAGTGTATCAAGTCAGAGCTGTGACAACCAGAGTCAAAGGCAAGGAATCGAACAAGTCAAGTTATGTTAACATGAATAAACAATGTCAAGTTTAAATGTAGAAACCCAAAGACGTGATATTCAGAAAATCAGAGAATACGAAGTCAACCGAAAATCAAGCCGTGGTGGCCACGAAATCAAACAAGCCGTGAGAAGCAAGAAATCAAAATATATACAAATTGAACAAGTCAGTAATCATCATCAACATCCATATGAAAATTAATGGCCGAGATAAATCAATTAACGAATTCAAATAAATTCAGACGAACGAAAATAAAGGGATTCGAGCCCTAAATAAAGGTTCAAAATCATTGGCGGAGAAATCATTTGAGTTCAAGCAACAAAGAATAACCATTCTACTCGAATCAAGTCGAGCATAGGAAAATGGAAAAGTAAAATCACGTACCAGTTATAACAATCATACTCGACTAAATTGAAGATACCACAAACAATCCAATTGATCAAAGAAAGAAATTGAAGCATCCATAATCAATACGACAAGCGGCGACTCTATTACGGAACCCTAATTTCAGATCGAAGAGGAGATGAGGCCGGCATTTTTTTACAGAGAAAAAGCAAATCAGGAAATAAAAGAGAACGGAGCCGGCATTTTGTTAAGTTATAACATCCCTGTATTTTGTAATTATTTTAAATTGAATTTCTTGATTTAAAAACTTTATTTTATTTATTAAATGGAAAATCTTGTTATTAGTTATGATTTGTATGTGAATTATAATCCCAAACATGAATAAATAGAGTATTTTCCAGAATTGTGAATTTGGTCAATATGTTCAAACTTTGACTTTTAATTTAAAATTTTAAAAATTTGAATTTTTGAATTCTGTCTTTATTTTATGAAAGTAAATAATATTTTAAGATTACTGCTTTTCGTTTCGTTGAAATTTGATTTATAATGTGAAAGTTATGCCCTTTTAAATATTGTGTGTAATTTGTTGTATTTAACAAAATTGTTTATCTTAAATTATATAAATAATATTTTATTTGGTCATGTAATGTTCTAATTTATTTTTATATGGGTAAAATAATATTTTATGTATATATTTTAGCTTTAAAACATTTTAAAAAGTATAATTGACATTTTCTAGTGTTAGTTATATTTTCCTTACAATTTCTGATTTCTAGTTTCAATTAATTAAAGAAATTCTTTATTTATTTTTCCACTTTCTTAAGATCTTATTTTGTTCTCATTCCCACTTTAATTTGTTCCTCATTTATTTTATTTATTTGACTTTTATTTGTTTTAAGGTGAAATAGAAATTTTCTAAGGCTAGTGATATTTTGTTTGTAATTTTTAGACTAGTTTCAATTAAATAAACTATTTCTTTGTTCTTTTTCTATTTTCTCTAAAATTTAATTATTGATTTCATTTTGAAAATATAAATGAATCATTTTATTTCAAATTTTTGCTTTAGAATATTTTTAAAATGAAGTAGATATTTTTCTAAAGCTTGTGATGATTTAATTGTAATTTTTGAACCCTGTTTCCAATTTTTAAGCAATTTCCTTAATTCTTTTTCTATTTTCTTTAAATTTAATTATTTATGTCCATTTTATTTTACTTTTTTTCAGTTTTAAAATTCATTTACTGAAATTTTATTTATTTTATTTAATTAAAATAGAAATGGAAATTGAAAGGATTTAAGCTTTATAACGTGTGACTTTTCGGCTGCTAGTCTTTTCATTTTCCTTTGTCTTTTCATTGCCTTGAGTTTTTGGCCGTATACCTCATTGTAGTCATGAGTTTCTCACTTCAATTTCATGTGAAAAACTCCTTCTCTATCTCATTTGCACGGCTAAAACAAAAAAAAAGGGTAATGGCTTCTCTCTTCTTCTCTTTTTCCTCCCTTTTTATTGATTTTGCCTAGATCTATTCATGCTTTGCTCGGCCAAACCCTCCACCATCTCCACCATAGCCTCCACCACCTTCCTCCTCCCCTTCCAAGGCTACAAACCCCTCTCCCCTTCTCTGACCAGATCAGGCCATGGCCTTTAAATGAAGAAAAACACCTCAAAACATTGCAAAAACCCTTCCAAACCATGCTAGCCGATCACTATTGCACTACCATCACCATAGATTGCCTTGGCCACCTCCTATTGCTCCCCCACCACCTTGACACACCCCTAACCATCACCTCCTACCTCTGTTCTGACCTGTACATGAAATGGCCGAACCTAGATGGGACATAGACCGAGCCAAAAGTTGAACAAAAACTCCACTATTTGCATAAGCCTCTTCATATTCATGTGTAGTAACTCCTCCACCACTTCAACGTCTTGTAGCCATGCCTCTTTGAACCCAAACCTGATCCAAAGTCATGCTAAACCTGAGCCAAAACATCCCCTAGGCCGAGCAAGCAATGGTAGAAAGCAAGGCAAAAACATTCATTCCTTTATTGCTTCTTATCTTCATTGTTTCAACATTGTTTTGTGTCGAATATTTATGTGTATATTGTCTTGTCACTATGCCATAGATTGCATACTGCAACACCAAAGAAGTGATGCAGGAAGTGCCAAAAAATGTTGCTGTTGGCTAAAAAAGGGCAAAGGCAACACTTTCTCGGTGATGCATTTTGCCGCGTTGCCGCAGACCTCAAAGGAAACATTTTGACTATCAAAGGCAACATAAGAAATATTGTTGCAATAGAACCCTATTTGGGTCTATAGCAACATCCATAGGTGTCTGTACCAACATTCCAAAATGTTGCTATAGATATTAACTTTCTGAATTTGTGGGGCCCACAATGTAAAGCATATTTGATTTTTTAATAGAAATAAATATTTATTTAATAAAATGCTATTGCACATAGTTTGATATTTAAACAGTAATTTATTTAAATAAATATTTTATTTCAACATTTGAAATAGTACAAATTCCATACTCCACTATTTTACAATTCAATGATATATAACACTGATATTCACATATACAGATATTCCTCACTACATCACTCAGTTCACTCATTACATATGCAGTTTCAATTTATACAGACACCGACACTGACAAATATATGACGAGCCGAGCCGAAGGCGAGCCAAGTAGCGGGTCCGGGCGCAGCGCCGACGGGGGTTCGGGGCACCGCAGTCCCGGCGGGGATCGACCTTCTTTGAAACGACGTAAAATGATCGAGCCTTCTTTGAAACGACGTAAAATGATGCACAAATGAAGGCTGAACTTAGCAAACCCGCAAACCCCATCCTCACCAACTTCATCACCCATCAGAACTACTGCCCATCTACCACTTACCTGAAACACGATTGCCTGAAACACTGACCATCTACCAAACGCTGACCACACTCCCAACTTCTTTCACAAAACACCCACTCACTGCCTCATCAAATTACATCATCAACAACACCGCTTGGAAGCAGCATCGACATATCATCCTCCATCACCGACAATCACCGCCTCATCCAAACCACAGTTCACTCATCCAAACTTCCTACTAGACAGCAACTCCTTCTACTTGAACACTACCAAACTTCAACCTCTACACTGCCACCATCCACTCCCCAAACTGCTGCAACTTACATCCCCTACAGATCTTAACCTATGCCAAAACACTCACTAAACCTTATTACCAACCATTGAAGTGAATATTCAAAAATACTGCTTCGCGTGTCTCCAATCTACCATCGTAACTGCTCATTTTGTCACGTGGTCCCTTCTTCTCAAACTGCTCCAAAGTCCAAACCGTCTCGCAATCACGTGCCTTATTCTCCACAAACGCGCCTTGTATCATCAGGAATCAAGCTATAGCAACAAGGTTTCAGAGCTAACTTCATTTTGAAAACATAGGAACCAAGGCTTCGCCTTGAACTTCTCCACCAGACCCGATAACTTTGTATCACTGTTTCCACAATCCATATCGATTTCTCAAGACCAAAATAAGGGTTCACGGTTTTCAAATCACGATTTGGGCTGTAACACTTGGTACTCTCATCGGCATTCACATTGTTAATTGTATCTCGATCCTTTCAAAAAAATTCTTATGCGAACCCATATCTTAAATGGGAACGAAATGGGAACAGCAGCGAAATTGGGGGTGAGAACGAAATGGGAACAAAATGGGGGGTGAGAACAACAGCGAAACAAGGTTTCCATATCTCGGCAAAAAAGCAAACGGCGCTCGACATGTAGGCAAACAGCAGCGAATTTGGGGTTGAGAACGAAATGGGAACGAAGCTTTTCTGAGATCACTACCAAACTTTGAAAAAAGGACGAGATTTTGTTTTTGGAAGAAAAAAAAAGAGAACGAAAATATGATTTGAAATTAGGGATTTGGAAATTGGGGGTGAGAACGAAATGATATGAAAAGTAAAGCAGGAAAACGAAAATTTGGGACAAATTGTAGTGGTGATCCATTTTAACAACCAGATTAAATGTAGGCCGTTGGATCGTATTCACGCGGATTGCTAATTTTATTCATTTTTTAATTTGAATACATCTATAGCTACTGCAACATCTTGTTGATACCTATGCTAACACCTTGAAGCGAGTGTTGTAATAGACAAAAATTAGCATACCTATCGTTACATTATAGCTAGCAACACCATGTAATTTCGTTGCAGTAGGCCATCTATGGCGTAGTGTGTTTTGGTTATTGTTTACAAGATAAATATCAAGGCTCTCTATTCATTCAAATCAAAAGTCATGCTGTATCATGCTTGTCGTGCTTTCTGGAATCAATTCTGTGTGTTTTGATCTCTAACTCCAGCGTAAAAAGGTGAGTAAATCTCACCTAACATTTATACTTATGCAAATGTGAATTGACAATAATTGAATGTGTAGAATATTATATATGATGTTATAACTGCCTATCGTTATTAATTATATGATGTTAAACCTATTATTTTACCGGTCATATTATTTGTTACTATTATTTATTGTTAAACTATTCATTTATACCTGTTTATCACATTGCAAGTTCCCTGTAGATTAGATTCACTATGGGTTGAAATGATACATACCCGAACGGACTTTAGAATAGGGAAAAATCGTTATGGGCTGAAATGATAGGCCTGAATGGCTTTTATTTATTTTATTTTAACTTGGGATTGCGGGTTTGAAATGATAGAACCCAGATTTTGCTTTTTAAACTGCGGATTTAAATGATACATATCTATATCACTTGACCTAGGTTATAAAACTATATACAGGCCTGTGGTTATTTTTATAAAGTATTTTGAATATTTTAAATATTTTTAAAAGTGTAAAATTATGAGAATTTGATTTAAATTGGATTTTTAAAGTTTAAATAAAGAAATTTGGATTTTTCTAGAAGTTAAAAATGTAATTTAAATGAATGGTAAAAGTGAATTTTTGAAATATAACTTAAGTTTGGAAATTTGGAATTTTGGTTTTAAAATGATATTTCAGTTATATAAATGAAATGGAAATTTAATTATATTTGGAATTGGTAAATATGATAATTTGATTTGAATTTGAATTTAAATGATTTGATAAAGTGTTATTGAGTTTTCTATGTATTAAAATGGTTAAATAAATGAATGCTTAAAATGGTTAAATATTATTTTAAAATTATAACCACGGGTTATAATAACGATTGGTTGTTAAAGAGACCGGGATCGGATATGGACATACTCTTTGTCGATACCGAAAACCACTTTGACAACTGTGTACGCGGTGGATTTTCCAGAATGAAGTAGGATGGTGGCGACGATCCTAAGGTATATACGTGGATCCAACTCCCATGAGTTCGCATAAGGTGGCTAAAACAGGAGCGATCTTGGGCCAATGAGGTAGCACCACTTATCGGACGCACTTCTTCGATACCATTCTATTACTTTGTGATTGATTGGGTGCACCCCTTGATTTAGGAGTGTTGTTCGAGGTGGAGCAGTAGTGGCTGCTATGCGTTTCCATCAGTCCGTGTGCGTAATTGGTATATCTACCCTGGCATTGCCTTATGTGCCGTGTCACCTACCATATCGAGCTTAACTATGAGTTTCTATTTGTGTCGTACCTATGGAGTATCTTCTCATAGCCTTTCGAGGTATGCAGGTACTGTGTAGACTATTGGCATTTTACGTGTTAAGGTGGAAAATGTAAAGCCTTAATGCTATTTAAAAGTATGTTTATTTTATGATGAGACATTATTATAATAGCGAATATTACTACATAGTAGATAGTTTAACGAATCCTTAAAGAATGGGCGATCCCAAGCATTCTTCAAGTTACTTGTACTTCTATTACAGTTCACTTGAGTTGGTTTACATTATATAAGTATGTATGTCCTGACTCGAGTGTTTGGTGTTTTGCTTTAAGCTCGGGTCAGACTGAGTGATACAGCATTAGAGACTCACCTTTGGAGCTGGAGTTTTTCTTTGAAGAACCAAATATCTATTCATTTGTTATCCTGTTGATTCCAGTTGTACTCTGAGTTGTACCTGATTATCATACTGTTACTCTTGTTGTATCTTGGTATTCCTATTATATCTTAATTAACTCTGATGTATTTATATAGTATTTCCATGAACTACTATTTCTTTGTTTCCACTGCATTATATTACTCTGTGTCTGTGATTATTTATTTACTGTATATGATGAGTTTGCCAAATATAAATTAACAAGTTGGTATTTTGAATTATTCAAGTCAGACATGTGTGGTTGTATTGTCGATTTGAATGGTCCAAAATAGCGGGTCATTACAGTTGGTATCAGAGCTTTGGCTTTGAGGCAAAACTCAGCATATGGAGTAGATTTATTTACAGTATCACTTTCGTTCAAGTTTGAATCTTTTCCTCTTGATTCGAATTTCCTTTGAATTTTTGGAATGTTCTCTGCGGTTCCAAATACCATTCTTGTACCTCACTATTCATCTTCTTTTGATTCTGGAGTATCACATAACTCCACTTCGAATGAGCTTTATAGTGAATTGGCGGTCTCGCCAATATTCTAATGACTTGTAAAAGGGGGAAACTCCTTTACAATTAGCATCGACTCACCAGAGATTTATATTTATCTTTGGTTTAGATACTAGTATCTCTTATTATTCCGAATTTTATCTGTGACGACCCGGAATTTTGGATATTTGAAATTGGGATATTTCACTGATTTTAAATATTAAAAAGTTAATTTTTGACTTGAATTTCAAATATCACTATTCATTGGGTAATTTAATTATTAAATTAAATGATTTGAAGTTGGGTAAAATATTGAATCTGGGGTTTAAAGCCAGTTAAAAATAATTTGAAGGCTTATAAAATTCATATTAATAATACTGAGGGTGATAGCACTTTTAAAATTGAATTTAAAAGTGTTTTATTCAGTTTTGAAATTATATCGTTTAAATTGATATTTAAAAATAGCCTTTTGAGGCATAGTCGGAATTCTATGAAACCGGTTCCATTGGATCCGTAATATTGTATTATTGTTGGATTTTGATTTTCGTAGTGATTGGAGTTGTTGTGTGAGTGTACGATATATAAACGCACTGAAATTTATATCGAAATTCAATATAATAGCTAGGTCCAAAAAGCTATCTTCTCCATACGATCGAATTAGGACTCGAAACCTTTTCCATTGTGTTCGAAATAGGGGTTTAACATTATAAACGGCTAGCGGCACGTCTCGATAGGAGGTCGAGATTTTGAGTTGCAAATTTAGAGACAATTTGAATTCAAATTTAAATATATATATTTTTATAATGGTCAACTACAACTGAATTTCTATCACATCAGAGCTTTTTCGTTCTCTTAAAATCACTGTAGCAATGCCTTCTTCAGCACGCCAACATCCCATTTTTTTAAAGCAGAGCGATATCTCCTTTTCATTCATTAAATCGAAAAGCATCAGAGAGAAAAAAAATATGGCCGAACTTTCTTCTCCCTTCTCATATACTTCAATTTACGAAATCAAAATCACCTCTTTCCCTTTTTCCTTCAGCCATTCTCGAATTCGTATAAAAATATAATGGCAGCTGAAAATCGTGTCTTTGTTTTTCATTTATTCTTCCCTCCTCAACAAAACAATTTCGATTATAAAAAGAAAAGAAAACGAGAAATTTCTCGTGAGCCATTCGAACCCAAAAATCTACCCTAGCTCCTCAAATCAATCGATAAGCTCGAGCTGGAGGCAGCCATCGTGTTCTCTGGTCACGATACCCTCGGGTCGAGGCATATATTCTCGAGCGCGCGAGATCGGTTCAAGGCCACAGCCTATTTTCGAGCAAGGACAACTCAGGGGATGTCGATCATGGCGGCAGTCTTCATTTACAGTTGGCTAGGGTTTTGGGTGATTCGATCAATTGGGGAGGCTCGTGACATATCGGGGTCGAGGATTTTACGGGAGCAAGTTGCGTTTCTCGTGGTTAGTTCGGGTTTCGATTTTGGGGTGTCACTGAGACGGACTCGCGGTGAGGGGGAGGTAGGTGATAGCAGCGCCGACCGCCGTGGACTGGTATATCTCTATAAGCAATTTAGTTATTTATATATATATACAAACTGTTTTATTTATTTCCAGTAAGTTAGACTTTTTATCTGTTTAGCAAAATTTAACAGTAAAGAATAAATAAATAAATAATATACACATATTCACATACATACATATTTCAATTTAAACATATATATATGCAGATTTTCCAGATTATACATATATACTGAAGAAAAAAAAATTACAGTAAGGTATGAACTGATTCTGTTTTGATTGGTAAATGTATATATATAGATATATATTCACATACATATTTTAAGCTAAAAAAGTAAATATATATATAGAGTTAAGATTTGAAAATGGAAAATTTTGAATATGTGAAGAGTTTATATAAAATTAGAATTTTAATCTATATAAATTAATAAATGATAGTATTCGATTATTCAGAGTTTTAATAAATCGTATAATGTTTGTACAAGGTCTAAAATCATGAAGAAAATAATCGAGATGGATTGGATTGCAAATAAGAAGTTAAAGGTGAGTTAATCTCACTCTTCTAGATTTCTATTTAAATTTAAATGGTTAAATTTAAATATCGGTTGAATGATTGAATTGATTGGATGAGATATATTATATAGTAGTCTATATATATTGCTGTGATTGATATTCAAACATCATATAGTGGATGAGACCCTATGCACCGAATAATAGCGGATGATATTATATTAAACCCATATACCGTGATATTCCACCTCGAAGTGGAATTGGTATTGTGCTAACATCTGTGGATGCAGGGAAAAAGGTTGGAGGGATCCAACTGGATTACTCAAATATTTAGTTTAGTTTAAATATTCTGTGATATGATTATTTGATATCCTGTGATGAATTATATTGATAATTGGAGTATTGGATGTTATGGTTTGATTGAATTTATTTGGTATAATGAGAAAAAATATATATAAATTGGATTTTTGGGAAAGAAAATAAAAGGGGGAAATTTGTAAGTGAAATAATTATAGAGAATTTGAATAAAATTTAAGAATGAATTGGGAAAGAATAAAAGTGATTTTGAAATTTTAATTGATAAATTACGAGTATGGAAAAGGGGATTTTGAATAAACAGAGAAATAATGAATTTTAAACTTAATTGATATTACTTAAAGGAATAAGTAATTCATTGTAATCCAAAGTTTAAATTTACTAAAAAGGATAAGGAAGGAATTTTGGAAAAGTATGAAATTGATATTTCTAGTTCAACAAGATTTTATATCATAATGGAGAAGTAAAATATGAAGTTAATGGGGTTTGAAATGAATTTGAGTGAGTAAAGGAATTTATTTCAAATGGAACAAAATCTGAAAATCAATTTGGAAATTGATTTAGTATTTGAAACCGTGTCTTGAAAGGAAAGTGGAACTGTGGAATTTATAAACTGGGTTTATGAAAGTGAAAGCAATATATCAGTGAATATTTGGAAGGATAAATTCAAGGTGGGAATTTATAAAAGGAATGGGTAAATGTGATTAAAAATAAATAGTGATTTATTTTTAAAGATGTGAAAGAGAAGCGTATTTCCCTGGATAGCCAAGTACGTTTTCAAAGCAAATTTTAAAATATAAGTTAAAATTTTAATGTTGTTTTAAAAAGCATGTTTTAGGAAATTTATTATTAAATGTTTAGATTTAAAGTAAGTATTTCTCAAATTTTATTATAGTGGTAATTATTTAAAGGTGACTTGAAATTTTGTTTTAAAAGGATAAAAACTTTAGTTTTTATATTTTATAAAATAGCTTCATTTTAAAATTTCTTAAAGTATATATTTTTGTATAAGTATTAAAGTAGTTTTTAACTTAAATGTCCTAAAGGATATTTTAAAATAAGGAGTTTTAAATTATTTTAAAAATCTATAGTTTTGTACTTGATGTTTCCAGTGGTAATAAATACTTGGGAATTTATTCCATAAGAGGAGTGTGGTTTGAAACTGTTTTCAAAAGGGTTGAAAATGGAAATATATCTTGTGAAGATATTTTGAGATTAATAAATAATTTGGAAAATTATTTATTATTTTATGGATGTTTGTGAATGTTAATTGATAGTTAAATAACCGGCTATCAAAATTTTTTGAAAAAATTGCGGAAATTTCCGCAATTTTTCAGTGAATAATTGTAGAAATGTCTGCAATTTTTTGATATAATTGCATAAATGTCTGCAATTATTCACTGAATAAATGCATAAGTGTATGCCATTATTCGGTAAATTAATTCTATGGACATAATTTACAAACTTTTTTTAACTGGGGTTTTTGTGTATTTTGAAACTTATTAGGGACCTATGCCAAACTATTGAAATCAATTTGAAATAAACTGATTTTACCATAACTTCCTTATACGATCGAATTAGGACTTGAAACCTATTCTATTGAATTTAAATTTATCGAAAACATCTAGTTTGATATATAGGGTGACCCATTTTCGTTCCGGAGGCGAAACAGGCTTTTCGGGTCATTTATCGTTCAAATCGTTCGGATCTATCCATTCCTTTCTTTCGAGCTTGTCCATATAAATAGCTTTGTTTCTCAAACCATAGCAGCCAATTCCTATCATATGTACCTACAATTCCTTCTGTTTCTCACTTTCCAATGGCAGACAACAAATTCCTAAATCTCCCAATTCAATTTCAATTCAAAATTCAACTTCGATAATCAAACTCCTCAAAAAAATTAGAGAAAATTTTAAGTCGAATATCTCAACGATGCAATCTGTGTCTGGTGTCTGTTTCTACGAACGATGCTCGAGTTAGGCAGAAATCTCGATCAAAGCTCGAAATTCCTAAACCCTAAGCGTCAAATTGGGGGTTTCTGATTTTGTTGTCAATAGGCGAAATTGAATTGTGGGTTTTGTGGAGATCGCTGCATGGAGTTGGGTGCTAGTGGCCGCATGACCCGAATCTTTGGGTGGTGGCCAGAATTCGCGTATTAGGGTTCGAAACCCTAGGTTTGGAGAGGCGACGGTGACAGGGTATGGACGGTCGCGCAGCATCAGGATGGGCGACAGGGCATGACGAGTCTGGGTGGTCATTATTTGGGTCAACGGCGGCCGGAACTGGGGTTGTGGGGCGGTCAAAGTTGGGCGGCGGAGGTAGGTTGCGTGGAAAGGGCGCGCGGTTGGAAACGTGGCACGTGAGTTGTTAACACTAAAAATTGAACGCTAACACCCCAGTATGTGTAAAGAAAAAGTGAAAGCACCACCCGTTGGTACGGGAACAGAAAATAAGCAGAAAATAGCAGAAAAGTAAAGAGACAACAGTTTTATAGTGGTTCGGCTCGAAATTAAGCCTACGTCCACTTTATCTTCTTTATTGATGATTCGATTACAATCTTTACAACAATTCTTCGACTATAATTTGACTACAATACACTTAAGACATGTAGCTAGAACTTTGATGTAGAAGAATCTCTCGAATTCATGTTGAATGTATTAGATCTTCTCTTGAAGTTTGTTGAAGTGTCTTCGGTGTTTGAAGTGTCAGTTGAGTCGAGAAAGCAGCAGAGTATAGGCGCTTCAGAAGATGATCCAAAAGTCCCCCTCAATGTTGGAGTAGGTGGGGTATTTATAGGTGAATTCTGGGTAGGTGTTAGGTCGTGAACGACCTAAGATAGGTCGTAGGTCGCGAGCGACCTAAGATAGGCTGTGGTCCACTTGCGACTTAGAAGACATAGCTTGATAGGGTTGCATTTGATCTTATCCAAACGAGGTGACAAGTAGTAGGTCGTGAGCGACCTAGGGAAAAGCGGCATAAGGAGTATCTCGGCTTGTTTAAACTGGGTAGTGAGTTTAGGTCGTGAACGACCTAAAATAGGTCGTAGGTCGCGTTGCCTCTCCACTGTGTTTTACTGTTGCCCCATGTTGACAGTTAGGTCGCTGAATGCTTTAGGTCGTTAGGTCGTTCAATCTTTAGGTCGTTAGGTCACTGAGTGCTTTAGGTCGTTAGGTCGCTGAGTGCTTTAGGTCGTTAGTACTCTTAGGTCGTTAGTACTCTTAGTTCGTTGGTACTCTTAGGTCGCTAGAAACTTTAGGTCGTTAGGTCGCATATGTTTTAGGTCGCTTCAAAAGGTGGAGTTAACACTTGCCCCTCGAAGTACAGGCCTATGTCATAGGTCGTGAGCTTCGATCTGATTCTGCTAGGTCGTGAGCGACCAAAAACGTGTGATAACTCGCGTGGCCATTTGCCTTCCTCTCTCAGCCCCATATAAACTGTTAGGTTGCTGCTTCTTCCTCATATAACTGCTTCGATTTCCCGCTTCTGCCATTAACAAAACTTCGTGATTTTAAAGGCTAATTCGAGCTATTCAGTTGACAATTCATCCTTGCTATCATATTTCGTAAGTGAACTAGATCTTTATCCATCTCACGATCACCATCGAACCATGAATTCGAACCTTCAAACCCCAGATCAATTTCGTACACCATGCTTCTCTTTCGAGTAAGGTTGCGATTGATTTTGATCACCATTAGTGATGCAGCGCAGCCCACATTTGTCAAAGGTATAAGTCGTGACCGACTTAACATGATAGAAGATTTAAGTCGTGACCGACTTAACAGGAGTAAAAGCATCAAAGGCATAAGTCGTGACCGACTCAAGGAAGGCAAAAACATAAGTCGAGTAAGTAGTGAGGAAGGTGAAGGCATAAGTCGTAACCGACTTAAGGAAGGAGGTATAAGTCGTGACCGACTTAAGGAAGGAGCTATGAGTCGTCAACGACTTAAGGGACGTGCTGGGTTACGACCTAACACTACAGGAGCAACACAGGTTGAAAAATGCGAAGGCTTAAGTCGGCAACGACTTAAGGGAAGTTTTGTGGTTGGTGTACGACTTAACGGAACAGAGGATAAGTCGATACCGAGTTACGACTTAGTTGAGTCGTGAACGACCTAACGAGTCAAAAGTTAAGTCGTTGAAGCTCTGGATGACGTTGAATCTTATGCCGAGTTAATCTAAACCGCTGGTTCTTAAGTCACTACTATAGATGAGTCGAGAACTGGGTTAAGTCGTACCATCTTAAGTCGCAGAAGCCTGGAGCCGTTGATTCTTATGCCGAGTTAATCTGAATCGTTATTTGATAAGTCGTCTATTTTAGAGTCGCTACTAGTTAAGTCATGTGGGTGAAGTCGGAGCTGTTGATGAGTCGTTACCGACTTATACTAAGCCGTAGGTCGCAACTTTTATAAGTCGTGAGTCGTTTATAATATACATGAGTCGTTTGTAATATACATGTATGTTGAGTCGCCTTTGTTTTTAAGTCGTCTGTAACTGGTAAGTCGTGTGCTTTGGCTGAGTCGTAAGTCGGAGGTTGTTAGGTCGGTGCCGACTTAGGAGTTAATGTAATTTTGTGTTTTCTTTGCGTGAGTTGTAAAACGCCTATAAATAGGCCGTGTGAGTCATTTTGTAAGGTTGTTGATTTTTGAATAAAATTCTCTTTTGTTAGCTTTGTGCTTTCAATTTCAATTGGTAGTCGAGTGTATCTCCTATCTCCACCTTCGACATTCGAGTGTGCTCGAATCTTCGATTGTTGAAGCCGATTCGCGGAATCAAGAGCGCTTGGTCAACGCGTGATGAATCGCAGATCTCTGAACCCGGTATCGTGCGCGATCAACGAGTTCGAGATAGCTAGAATTCGGTATCTTCAGATCAACGAATTCGGGCCTTGCAGTATTCATCAATCCATCTATTGCTACTTTCACCGATTGAAGATCATTTTGATTAATCCGCTGCGTCAGTTTTGGTATCAGAGCAAGACTTAGCCAATCATAGCTAAGACGAGCCTGTTGGACCGAGAAGAAGTGCTTGCTCAACTTCAGCCGAGCCAAGGAGAAGAGTAGAGTCAAGTCGTGAGCTAGAAGCGAACTGGTTCAAGTGTGTGGGAGATTTGTTCAAGTTCATTGGGCATCAATTTTGGGATTTGAAGTTTAGAGTTCGATTGAAGTCGTTTGTTTATGTGGGTGTTCGTGAATTTCAAACAAGTGGGAAAGTTTGATTCGAAAATTTTTGGATCAAAGTGAAGTTTTTGTTTGGATCTGTTGAAGATTTGATCATGCCTCCGAGATATGTTAACCGTCATCATAGTGTTGCAGATTTGTATGAGAGAGAAGATCCTGAACAGATGAAGCAACGTAGTGAGGGAAGATTCAATAAGGATTTCAAGAAAGTAGAGAGAATGAAGTTTGACATGAATCGAAATCAACGGAGAGTGTCACCACGTTATGATAGAGAAAGAAGAGAATCAACTTTGTCAATAAATCAAGATCGTGGAGCTCGAGACAATCGTGATTATCAGAAGGAAGAAAGAAGAGCGTATCGTGGTTACAAGCATGAGCCATCTTATGATTATGAGAAAAGAAGTAGAGAGGACGTGCATGGGCATAGAAGAGTCGATGTTCAGAATCGACGACGAAGTTCAACTAATTTTGAAGAGGAGAGTTATGGTAATCGTGTTCATTTTCGATATTCCGATCAAGGGCAAAATCGATACAAGAATATCGAAGAGGTTGGTTATACAAGGAAATAAAGAAAGGATTCGGAGATTCCAGAATTCCGAGGTGGACTACAAGCAGAGGAATTCTTGGACTGGTTATCCACGATTGAAAATGTTTTTGAGCTCAACTACATTCCTGAGGATCGTCAAGTGAAGTTAGTTGCTGCAAGTTTGAAAGGAAAAGCCATGGACTGGTGGCAACAAACTAAATCAACTAGAGAGAGGATGAAGAAGTCTAAAGTTGTCAAGTGGGATAAGATGAAAAGAATGATGAAAGAAAATTTCTTACCCTACAATTATCAAGCTCGTATTGATCAACAATTGCAGAAGTTGAGTAAAGGGAATCGAGGAAAGGGTGTGGTTACAAACTCCAGCAATCAGAATCATGATGTTCATTACAGTAAAAATGTTTTTAAGAGAGTCAACGAACCAGTTGTATATGGAATCACGAGGGCAAGTGTTGATGAACGAGTTAAGCGATATCATTATCAGGAGTTTGACCATCAAAGTTTTGAATGTACAAAGTCCCAAAAGAAACCCTTTGTTGTAGAAGAATGTGAAAGCGAGGATGTGGATGATTCTACTGAAAACGGGACAGAAGAGGAAGAGGAACCAACTAATCCATTACCTTTCGGCGAAAGTGCTGAAGAATCGGAAGGTAGTGCTGAAACCTTGGTTAGGTATGAGGCAAGTGAAGAGCTTAAAACTCTCGAGGAGGTTAAGCCATTGTTAGAAGAATTTGAAGAGGTCAGTCCTACAGAATCATTCGCAGCCTTACCACTAAAGTTTGACAACGAAGATGAAGAGGTCGAGTTGGAGAACGAAGAATGTAATTTGTTGAGGAGGATTGATGAAGTTGACTTTTATCAACCACCACAATTTGACGACGATGAAGAATTTCTGCCAGGATTTGAGGAATCTTTGTCAGGAGAAGTAGAAGTTTTGTCAATAGAGAAAGGAGGTAACTTGTTGAGGAGGACTGTTGAAACTGACTTTTATCAACCATCGAAATTTGATGATGATGAAGAAATTGAGTCAAAGTATGTGGATGTAGAAGTTGACTATTCGGCACTACCAAAAATTGATGTTGATAGTGTGGTAGAAGAAATTATGTTCGAAGTTGAAGGAAATAATTTGATGATGAAGGATTCTTGCTTGACACATGAGTTTATGGAGGAAGACCAGCCAAGTGAAACTTTTTTAGTTTTCGAGGAGTCCGAACAAAGTAAACATGAAACAGAAGAGAAGGCAGAATCAGATGATTTATTATCTTTGAAAGAGTTCGACAGTGAAACAAAAGATGATGATGAACTATCAATGTTGATTGAACTTGGAGAAAGTTTTGATTTTGAGAATTCTGAAGAGATTGGAGTATTTGAAGATTGTGAAGATGAGATTTCTGGGAAACTGCCTGAAGAAATTAATGTTTTATTGTTGGAAGAGTATGTGGAAATGAGGGATGAATTGTTTGTGTTGACCGGGCAAGGAACGAGTGAAGATCTTGATGTTTTTGAGGAAGTTGGATTAGAATTCGATGAATCTGAAGGCGAATATCCTGAAGAACTACCCGAAGAGTTACCACCACTACAGGACATTCAACCTCACACTGAACTAGTACCAGTTGCCATTCTACTACAGGGATCGTATAATCTTCATAATCTGAAAGAACCGGAAAGACGAGAATCTGAGCATGAGTCCTCACACTTTTTCAGTCGTGATTTCCCAAGTCGTTCCATGATTTTAAACTTCCTTATATCATCTCACATTTTCGACACGTTTTGGTTATGTATCACGTCTTCCTATTGGCACAAGCAGTATGGTATACGACACTATTCTTATGAAGTTCTGTGCTACATGAATTGGATATGGCACCTAGTGCTTAGTTCAGGCCATACTTTTTCATATGTCATCTCCCTCAGATCACTTCCTTATGCCGCCGGCCTAATGCCACGTCTGTTTTACGCAATGCGTTCCTTATGTCGATCCACATCTTCAAAGGGTCAAGTCAAGATCAATCTCGAGAGTGGTTATCACCAGAACCGCACCAGACCAGATAATGAATGGAAAACAGAGTCTCGAAGAAGAAGAAAGTGTGAATTCGGGACGAATTCTTTTCAACCTTGGGAGGATGATGCAGCGCAGCCCACATTTGTCAAAGGTATAAGTCGTGACCGACTTAACATGATAGAAGATTTAAGTCGTGACCGACTTAACAGGAGTAAAAGCATCAAAGGCATAAGTCGTGACCGACTCAAGGAAGGCAAAAACATAAGTCGAGTAAGTAGTGAGGAAGGTGAAGGCATAAGTCGTAACCGACTTAAGGAAGGAGGTATAAGTCGTGACCGACTTAAGGAAGGAGCTATGAGTCGTCAACGACTTAAGG
Source organism: Allium fistulosum (assembly GCA_030737815.1). Lineage (NCBI taxonomy): Eukaryota > Viridiplantae > Streptophyta > Magnoliopsida > Asparagales > Amaryllidaceae > Allium > Allium fistulosum. The sequence goes on from CM060903.1 coordinate 95,712,046, forward strand.
GACGTGCTGGGTTACGACCTAACACTACAGGAGCAACACAGGATGAAAAATGCGAAGGCTTAAGTCGGAAACGACTTAAGGGAAGTTTTGTGGTTGGTGTACGACTTAACGGAACAGAGGATAAGTCGATACCGAGTTACGACTTAGTTGAGTCATGAACGACCTAACGAGTCAAAAGTTAAGTCGCTGAAGCTCTGGATGACGTTGAATCTTATGCCGAGTTAATCTAAACCGCTGGTTCTTAAGTCGCTACTATGGATGAGTCGAGAACTGGGTTAAGTCGTACCATCTTAAGTCGCAGAAGCCTGGAGCCGTTGATTCTTATGCCGAGTTAATCTGAATCGTTATTTGATAAGTCGTCTGTTTTAGAGTCGCTACTAGTTAAGTCATGTGGGTTAAGTCGGAGCTGTTGATGAGTCGTTACCGACTTATACTAAGCCGTAGGTCGCAACTTTTATAAGTCGTGAGTCGTTTGTAATATACATGAGTCGTTTGTAATATACATGTATGTTGAGTCGCCTTTGTTTTTAAGTCGTCTGTAACTGGTAAGTCGTGTGCTTTGGTTGAGTCGTAAGTCGGAGGTTGTTAGGTCGGTGCCGACTTAGGAGTTAATGTAATTTTGTGTTTTCTTTGCGTGAGTTGTAAAACGCCTATAAATAGGCCGTGTGAGTCATTTTGTAAGGTTGTTGATTTTTGAATAAAATTCTCTTTTGTTAGCTTTGTGCTTTCAATTTCAATTGGTAGTCGAGTGTATCTCCTATCTCCACCTTCGACATTCGAGTGCGCTCGAATCTTCGATTGTTGAAGCCGATTCGCGGAATCAAGAGCGCTTGGTCAACGCGTGATGAATCGCAGATCTCTGAACCCGGTATCGTGCGCGATCAACGAGTTCGAGATAGCTAGAATTCGGTATCTTCAGATCAACGAATTCGGGCCTTGCAGTATTCATCAATCCATCTATTGCTACTTTCACCGATTGAAGATCATTTTGATTAATCCGCTGCGTCAATTAGTTATATTGTTGTCGTGATTCACGAAAGCACAATAATGAGTTGGATCTGTGATAGATCGGAGATGTTTTGAATTGTTTTCCGGGCGATTTGGTGGTATGAAGAGATAATGAATTTCACGAAGAGGATGATGAATTTCATGAAGAGGATGATAACAGGTTATTGGGTTAACCGTTAACGAGGTGGTGAGCTATTGCGTGGAGAGGAAGTTAGCAGTTTAGTAGATCTGAGCGGCTTAAGAACCTTCGCGACCTAATGAACCAACCGACCTATCAAATTTTCGCGACCTAAGGATCCCTCGTATCTGCGACTTAACTTTTAGGTCGTGCTGGAATTCAAGCGACCTAGGACTTAACAAATTTGCACATGAATCAGAACAAATTAACGACCTAACTTTCTTGAATGACTACAAAGCGACTTAACAAATTAACGACCTAACTTTTTGCGGCAAGGCTTTAGGTCACGGCCGAGTTAGGACATAGACAAATTTGCATTGCCTTGATCTGAAGTTTCAAGCCTTGAACCCTTTGACTTGCACAGTGCAACCTAAGGTAGGTCAATCTATGCTAGGTCGTTGAACGACCTAAGAGATGAACATGATTGGAACACTTGTACAATTTGAAAGAGCTTGTTTGAACTTGAACCTTGTTGAACTTCTTTATAGATTAAATCAACTTTAGTGCTAATAACCTGTTAAACATGATACCGACAGAAAGATGGGACGAATAAACTCATCATCGACCGCCCACATCGAGTGATGGATTAGATAAAAAAAACTGATATTTTACTTAAGCAAAACAGCATGAATTTGGTTAAAGGTGAAGTATTGCAATTCAAGTGACTAAATGAAGTATCAATGCAAAATCCATGCAGTTACAACTTAAATATTGCTAAATATCATCTGCAATGATACTACACTTAACTTTGATTTAATAACAAGCCTCAAAACTTTCTGAATTGACGTGCATCAACTGGTACTATTTCAAGTTTAAGTTTATTTACTTGTCATTTTAGTTGTTTTGCACAACACTTCACACACTTTTAGGAAACGTGCACCTTTATATTTAAATCTCCAGTTCCTTGTGTAGAATGACTTCCCGACAAGAAGAGACAATCGGACAAGCTGAAGAAGCCTTTCCCATAGCTAATTTCTTGGACAGTCCTCCAGAAAGAACTCCAACTACTCTAAATCAGCGGGTGTTCTGCCAACTATGTATTCAGTTTGGTATTGCTGAAATGGACGCTTTGCTTCCTGGAGTAAACGATACTGCTGACAGGCCACCTCTTGGTTTTGTTGCAGTTAATCGTCAGATGTGTTTGAGCGGAGATATTCCGCCTTTTAACGATTTTTTCCGACAGCTTTTTCTTCGATTAACTATCTCTCCCTTTCAGCTGCACCCTAATGGCTATGCCATCTTAATGGGATTGTGTGTACTGTTCAGGAGGACACTCGACCATCTTCCGAGCTTCGAAGAGATATGTTACTTGTGTACTTTTGCGAAAAACAAAGATCATCCCTCTATTACACTTGTGAGGAGCGATCAGAACCGTAGATTGATCGTTGATCTTCCCTAAAGTGCCCATGGATTCTTGAACCAATTCTTCTTTGTTCGTTGTCCTCCGGGGTTCTACGCCATTTGGAGAGTAGGAAGTAAGAATGCTTATCTTCTTATATATTTTGTATACAAAATAATAAATTTTATAAATGATATATTTGGTTGTAATATATTTGTTTGTTAGGTAATGAAATTTATAAATAACGGTTGAAATGAGATTGATAATAAAATAAATATAAATTGGAAATTTTAGAACTTAAGTTCCGGGATTTTTGAAAATTTCTTTCGGAGGATTTTGGAATATAATATTAGTATTATTTGGAAGTATTTTCTGATACAAATATTTCAATATAATTTGAAAGAAATGTTCTAAAGGAATCTTGGAAAGGAATATGTTCTGTACTCCCCTCTATGTCGTTGGAAAATAATTTCGATGATGAGTGCACGCTTCATCGACATTCATTTTTGAGTTTCAAAGTGGGAAGGCCATTGTAGTAGTTATATTGCATATTTATTTTGATAAAAAAATATGAATTTCAAAGTTTAAATATGATTGGATGTAAAAGCTATGCGTATATATAATTATATATTATTTTAAATGATTTGAAAAAGAACCCGACATTTAGTTTTTAAATTTTTAGAGATTTCAATTATTGTAATGAAATGAAATTTTAATTATTTAATAATTGGAACTTCTAAAATGAAAATGATAAATTGAATGCCATGTCATTAATGAAATATTTATAAGAATTGAAAATTTGTAACTGTAATCAAAAGAATATGGAAAATCTGAAAGAGATGATTTTTGAACATCCTTGCTAATTTAAAATATAAATAAAATAAACTTGTGTAACTTTCAATTGCATTCTTAAAGATATATATAACTTACTAAAATATTTGAAAGTTAAAATATTTAATAAGAATATGTAATGGAATATTATACAAGTAAAACTTATGTAATGAAAGTGTTCAATGAATTACTTTTATAAATAAGAATTTGATTTTATAGTTGCTATAAACTTAAGTTATAATTGAAATGTTACTATAATAAAATGTGATAGAAAGTAAGTATTGTAAGTAAGTAATTATAAACTTAAGTAAATGAACTGATATGCTAAGCAATTGAATTGAACATGATTACTATCAATAAATGGATTATAAACTTAAGTAAATGTTTGAAGTTATTTATAATAAAAATAAGTTGAAAGATAAATAATGTAAGTAAAAGATTATAAACTTAAGTTAATGTTTGAAGCCATTGATAATTAAAGGAAATAATAAAATGAATACTATACTAAATTAGATTATTATAACTTCAATTGGTAAAGGATTCAGAAAATAGATTTAATATTCAATGACATTATATAAGGAAGTGAATGTAAATTAAAAAGTAAGAAACTTAAGTGTGAACTATGCACTAATGAATATTAATATCTAATAGAAATCAGGTATATAAATTAGTAAATGTAAACTAAACTGCAATAAAATGGATGTAAAACCTAAAATGAATTCATTTATTTTTATAATCAAACTGAATAGAGATAACTTGTGTAAGAAATTAATATAAAGTAATGAAAAGAAATTTTCATTAAATGAATGAATGAAATGAATTTTGTAAGTAATGGATATAAGTAAATGGAAATAAGTATTAAATGAATAAATGTGAGTTTATTTACAAAGAAACCTATATAGTACTTTAAGAATTGATTTACATATGTTTAAAAAAATTTACACGAATAACATAAGTAAGAAAATGTAAATAACTTACGTAAATGAATGAATGTGAATGAAATGGTCATTGTATGAATGAAATTTAAGGAAGTTAAAAATATGAAAAGAAATTAATAAGAACAAACACAAATAATGTTGGAATCTGTTGTTTGTTTGGTTTATGGATTGTTTGGGAAAGGATACTTCAAATTGTTTAGATGTATGAATAATCTATTGAGTTTTTTCTAAGACTGTTGAGTGTATGGTATACTTAGCAGCTTATTTGTTATTCTATACTATTGAAGTGTTTAAACCCAAACAAACCATTTGTTTTGGCTTGATATGGATGGATGGTTGATTTCATTGATTTCATGTGATGATTGTATGCTTGTTTGCAAGTATTAACCTCCTTGGATTATATAAGTGGAATACAGGTTATGGAAGTAATTGCTACTGCTTTTGGTTTTATAAAATAAGCGTTATTTGCCCGACAAATATGTACATTCTCGGATTACGGTTTTCTAGCGATAGTATATTGTTTTCCCGCTGGTGGGATATATTATATTTGAAAAAATTATGATATATATTGTTATTATTGATATTATTGTTATTTCCAGACCTCTCCATACAAAGGAGACTCTGCTGAATTTTTCCGTAAACTTTGGACTTAGAATGTTTTCAAAACTATATTAATTTGAGTATAAAAGGATTTAATTGTTATAAATTGATATATTTTATTTAAATTATTTAATTTTGTAAATTTATCTGTTTATAAATTTAATATTTTGAATAAGATATATTGATTACTTAATTCCTTCTTTCCCTCCTTTTTCCTTTTCGGGGACGAAAAGTTTTGAGTGGGGGAGAGTGTAACGACCCGTAAATTTCGATAATTAAAAATTGTTAATTTAATAAGATTTTGAGATTTAATATTGGGAGAAATAAAAAATTGGTGAATTATAAATGAAATAATAACTAGAATGAAATAAAATAATGTTAATTTAAGTAAATCATTAACAACTTTAATGAGATTCCAATCAATGGAAATAATGTAAATGTTATGACTTGGTTTTAAATTTAATATAAGGGAACAAATGAAAATACTTAATTCATTAATGAAATAGTATATAATATATGGTAATTGAATAATAATATGAGTTATATAAGTAATTGTAACATTTGTTTGTAAATGATGAATTTATAAGTGTGATGAAAGGTTAATGGTAACAATTATTATATGTTACCTATTTATTTGGTCTATTAAATTTAATAGGAAATAAATTGAAATTAATTCACTTAATTTGTGCAGTTAATGTAGGTTAAGTTGATAATTCAAATGTTGGTTAATTAATGGAATAAGGTGTAATTAATTGTAATTTAAATTAGTAGTAGCTATGACAATTAATTGTAAATAATAAACTTACAAGTGTTAAAATGTAGTAATGGTGATGATTGTTGTTTGTTAGCAATATATTTAATCAGTTGAAATTAAATGTTACATTAATGCGAGTTAAGACAATAATCGAAATTTGTGAACGTAATAAAAGGAATAGAAATGTAATTATAATTACCTAGGAAATAATTGATTTGATAAAAGAGTGAAACCAGGATAAATAATCAATTGGGATTTTTATTTATAATTGATGTGTAAAAGTTGATAAGATTCAATAGAATTGGAATATAGTAGTTAACACGGATAAAAATTGGAGGATATTAATGTAATGAAATATAAAACAAGGTAAACCATGTCTATAGAATAATAATTGAATTGAGTATAAAGATTGAAACCAAATAAAAACAATTTATTGGAATTAAATTATAATTAACATGATTAATGGCAGTTGAAATCAAACACTATAAATTATGAAATATTTAATAATGAATTGATATAGAGATTTGTTTTAGAGGATTATAAATTACTAAGTGATTTAATTTGATTGAAATTGGGAATTATTAAATTTGAATTGAAATTTGATTTAATTAATTTAATATTAATTTATCTAATTTACGTGAAAATAGCCATTTTGGCAACTATCTCCGATTTCGACGAAACCAGTTTCATCGGATTCGTAACGGTGAATTATTGTAGGATTTCAAGTTTAGTAGCGATCGGACTTGTCGTTTGATCGTACGGGCTCGAAACGCCAAGAAATCAAATTAATTAAAATCAATTGAAATCAATTTGAAATAAGCTGATTTTACCATAACTTCCTCATACGATGGAATTAGGACTTGAAACTTGTTCCATTGAATTTAAATTTATCGAAAACATCTATTTTGATATATTGGATGACCCATTTTCATTCCGGAGGCGAAATGGGGTTTTCGGATCGTTTATCGTTCAAATCGTTTGGATCTATCCATTCGTTTCTTTCGAGCTTGTTCATATAAATTGCTTTGTTTCTTAAACCCTAGCAGCCAATTCCTATCATCTGTACATGCAATTTCGTATGTTTCTCACTTTCCAATGGCAGACAACAAATTCCTAAATCTCCCAATTCAATTTCAATTCAAAATTCAACTTCGAAAATCAAACTCTTCGAGAAAATTTTAAGTCAAATATCTCAACGATGCGAATCTGCATCTGGTGTCTGTTTCTACAAACGATGCTCGAGTCAGCCAGAAATCTCAGTCAAAGCTCGAAATACATGAACCCTAGGCGTCAAATTGGGGGTTTCTGATTTCGTCGTCAATAGGCGAAACTGACTTGTGGGTTTTGTGGAGATCGCTGAATGGAGTTAGATGGTAGTGGCCGCATGACCTGAATCTTTGTGTGTTGATTGGAATTTGCATATTAGGATTCGAAACCCTAGGTTCAGTGTGGAGGCGGCTGTATGGTATGGATGGTCGCGTGACACCAGGGTAGGCGGCAGGGCAGGACGAGGCTGGGTGGTCATTCTCTGGGTCAACGGCGGTCGAAGCTGGGATTGTGGCATGGTCAAAGGTGGGCGGCTGAGGTAGGTTGTGTGAGAAGGTCGCGCGCTTGGAAATGTGGCACGTGAGTTATATCATGTGGCTTATTGTTATTTTATTTTATTTAGATTTGAATTTCAATGTTCTAATCTACGTAACTTTTACATACGAGGTCTGATTCACGCGCGGTTTGTTTTTCCGAGATCGTGTTGAAATTCCCCACATTTTGACATTAGTTTGGAAAAATTCTGAGTCTATTTGAATTTGGGCCCTAAATTGGATTTAAATTCGATTTAAATTCAAAGGTGAGTGTTTTGACCCACTCATAACTTCTAAAATTTCTTATGTTTGTTAAATTAAATTTATGGTGTGATTAGGAATTTATTTATGGCTACTTGGTATACTAAAATTGCTATTCCAGTTAATTTAAATTTTATTTCTATTAAATTGTTATTTGATTTATTATTGAATTTAAATTGCCAGTTAAATTCCAGTATATAATATCTGCTAATTATTGATATTTATTGGTATATTGGATGATGATTGTGATTGATGTTTGAATTATTATTGGATGATTGGATGCTATATTTGATTTATGAAATGCTATCACTCTACAAGTTCCCTTAGTTATTGTTTAGGAAAATCACTATGGGTTGAAATGATACATACCCGAACGATCTATAGACTAGGGAAAATCGTTATGGGTTGAAATGATAGACTCGAGCGATTTTATTTATTTTATTATTTAATTCGGGATTGCAGTTTGAAATGATATATAACCGTAATTTTAAATTGTGGATTGAAATGATAAATATCTGTATCACTTGACTCTGTTAGGAAATCAAATCTACGGTTTCGATGACAAGAACTATACAATGGAAATCGAATATGCTTATATATTTCTATTTGTAGGTAATTGCTAAAGTAACATCACTAGAGAGACAAGAACAAGGCTCAAAGAACGTATCAAGAGGCTATAAGTCGATAGAATTAGTAGAGCAATAACATAGATACAAGAAAAGCAACATGCACAAGATCAGACATCTGGGTGCACTAGCAAGGCATCTTAATAAATCCTCTAGATTACAAACCAGATAGAATCAGAGGTCTAGTTAATGTACTCAAACATCTGAAAGTCTACTATATACAAAAAATATAGAGAGCCAGATGTCTGAGACATATTCCAGACGTTTGAAACTGAACTCGGCTGTTGACATTCAAATTACAACTGCCGCAATTGAAAAGACACCTTCGCTTCTCTTCGCTGCAACTCTTCATCACCATCAGAAGCAATCATAGAACACTTGTTAATGGATGCAACTACTCAAGGAATCTCTCTACCGCTATAAGTAGCATCAAGAATCCAAGAGAAGATTTAACCTTACTTACTTGTTGTAACGACCCAAAATTTTAGTGATTTTATTTATTAAATTAATTTAAATTTTGTGAAATTTTAAACAATAAAATTTGAAAATAAATATTTATTATTTGGAATACGTCTATTTAAACATAGCAATTGATAAATTTCCGTCTGATAATATTGAAGTTTATTTTACTTTGTAATTCTATTTCAATTTAAATCAGTTAATAATAGTTGTATTTAAAAGTTTTCCGAAACCTAAATATGTCAACATGTGAAAATTTATTTAGGACATACCGAATCAGCCTGCGAAGTTCGTTTCGCAAAAGTCGGATGTTTCTAGCTCCATTTGGATTTTTCCGTACGGAATAGCAGCATTATCGGTGTCCGTATCGACTTTTGATAGGATGATCGTACCACTATTATCTGTGTACCGTTTTGATCGTCTCGTCGTGCTGATCTCTGCGGTATATTCATTTCTATGTTTTGATGTCCGATTTGCGATGGAAATGATAAAACGGATATCCGTATCGGTTATTAAATTTCAACCTTTTAGTTTCCTGTCCATCCGAATTTCCCAACGGTCGAATTCTTAACAGTCATTTGTCTTTATAACTTGCCCTGAATTATCGTACTTCGTTTGGTCCGTTCATCTTTTCCTCGGATAAATATATGACATATGTTTCTTTGCATATTATAAAACGTATACGTGTACTATTCCTTCTTCAATTTTTTTAGATCTTGCTTTTTCTGTAGCCATTTCATCTCCTCCTCTCCCAGCAATGTAATGGCCAAGCTTCCCACTTCCTTCTAACTTCACCTTTATTCATGGCCGAAAGAAAATGGAAGTGTTTCATCAGCCTAACCACCCTCGACATCACCCCGACCGAGCAGCAAACTTGTGACCCCACCACTGCATTCACTCAACCACTTACTGTTGATGCCTCCCTTCTCCCCATACAAACGCCGATCCCTCCTCAGCTTATCTCTCTGACACCTCCAACCCCACCCAGAACCATCGGCCACCAGCCCAATCTAGTCCACCATTTTCCACCTCACCCGTGCCTACTTGCAGCCCAGCCACCTTGCACCGCCTTTCACCATTCCAATGCTCAGCAACACCCTTGATGAATCAGTAAGTGGTTATATATGCTAATATATATATATATATGTGTGTGTGTTTATATATGATATTTATATAATTATTAATTTACCTGTTACTGTATAGATTAGATATAGAGTATTAAGCATTATACTATACTATATAATAGATGTTATTATACTATATCATATTACAGTTGTATTTTAAATGCTTTTGCCGGCTTCATATGTATATATTATGTTAGTATAGGTGCACGTATATATTGGTACATGTGTAATAGTTATATATAAGTTATATATAAAGTATATTTAGTTATAAAGATCTACTTAAGTCATTATATTAATTTATATAAGCTGTTAGGATGTTATATAGTTACAGTATACTATTAGCATATAGGATGAGTTATATGAAGAGTATATATTAGTTTCTATATTTTACCTTTTACATATATATACTTAATTCCAACTGTAGATTATAAAGGTATATTAGCTGGTTATGTTTATGTATACCACTATAACAGCTTCGACTGTAATGTGCATACCTATATATATCAGTATAAGAAGTATATATATATATAAAGTGTTACCTTTTTATATAAAATACAAATTTTTATAATATTTTGGGATTTGTTATACCGATATATATATATATATATGTTTTGTGTTTATGTCAGTTCTCATAGATATGTTTTAAACTAATTTTTAAATACAATTAGTACAGGAGTTATATATATATTGGTGTATTAGTATATATACTTAAGTTAGAAATATGTTGTGGGTATATATATATATATAATTATAATAGTTTGTATATATGTAGGAGTCTAGTTTTGTATCAGTATATTATATTACTAGTTTATATATATATAGAAGTTTTAATGTTAGTTTATTTGTGTTAAAGTAAAGCAAGTGTATATAAATTTATTTTAAAATATTAATGTTAAAGATATAGCATGTATGTAAGCATTTTGTATTCTTAATAAGTATATAAAAGTATTTATTTCAATTTTTTTTTATTATATCAATGTATATATGTTATTAGATTTAAAGCTAAGGCTGCAAATCGGTTTATACATATTAAGTTGTTCGCACATATTTTTGCCTGCATACATGATGTAGTGTTTGCATTTATATATATATATATATTGTTAATATATATAGTCTGTATATATATTGGGAGTAGTAGGTATATATGTGCATATAGATAATAGGACTTTGTTAACTAGTATATTGGTTTTAAGTATTGTTTAAAAGAGGATATACATAGATTTTAAATAAGTGTTTTTAAATTTAATCTTGATTTTATAAATAATATTAATAAAAATAATAATAATGCATATATTTTCTGCCTCTATCAAACTGATTGATTGTTCTCATCGATTCCTATTTATTAGTTTTGCTCGTCAAATTCGTGCCAATCTAGCATTGATTTGGAAGTCGTGCTTGCATTTCATAACTCAACTTCATTGTCCACTCTATCGAGCCTCGAAAGGTGAGAAATCACTCACGAATAATGTTCTTGTATTTATTAAATTTGATTTCAATTGAAACATCAATTGAAATATGCTACTGTTAGTCATTTCCATTGTTATATATGCTATTATCTGTATCTGTTCACCTGTGACATCTGACACCATTATCTGTTATTGATATTGATGATTTATGCCTGCTATGTTATTATCATATCTATTATCACTCTGCCTGTTCCCTGTTAATATAGAATTCACTATGGGTTGAAATGATACATACCCGAACGGACTTTAGAATAGGATAAAATCGTTATAGGTTGAAATGATAGACCCAAGCGATTTTCATTTGATTAAATTTGGGATTACGGGTCAAAATGATATCTACCCGTATATATTTAAATTACGGATTGAAATGATAAATATCTGTATCACTTGACCATAGGACAGGAAATTATATATAGACACCGTTGGTCCATATATAAATATTTAAAAAATAAATTCTATGGTTTTGTAAAGAAATAGATGGTTTTAATAAATGTTGATTCTTAAATTTTTGTATATAAATGGTAATGATATATATAACTTTAATAATAATATTTAATTTAATTAAGATTGATCTAATACATATATTATGTAACGACCCGATATTTTGTACCATTCGCATCCATTATAAGTGTATAGGTAGACACACATGCCGGAATTGAATTAATCAAAATACCACGTTGTTAATTTAAATTTGGCAAAACTGAACATATACAGTAAATAAATATAATCACAGATCACAGACACAGAGTAATAAGTGCAGCGGAAATAAAAGAGATAGTAGTTCATGAAGCTACTATATAAATGTATAAGTTACATCAGAGTTAGACCAGATACAACGGAAGAGTAATACAATACATCAGATACAAACCGGAATACATCACTGGAATCATCGAATACTGAAAGCAGGATAGATGGCTGGATCTTCAAGCAAAGCTCCAACTTCAAAGGTGAGTCTCGAATACTGGTACACTCAGTCTGACCCGAGCGTAAGGCAAAACACAAGACACTCGAGTCAGGATTAACATTCTTATATCAATAAATCCAACTCAAGTGAAATAGCAATTGAAACACAAGTAACTCAAAGGATGTTTGGAATAACCATCCTCTAAGGATCCGTTAAACTATCTACTATGTAGTAGTGTACGATAAGTAGATAATGTCTATCAGTAATAATAAGATATCAAAATAGTGTTAAGTCATGGCCCATTCCACCCTTAACATATTTTTATTCCCACAAGCATATACAAGACCATAGTTTCCCCAAAACCGTAAGTCACCAGAGGGCAATCCATATACTAAAGGTACAAACCAAAACGTAGTGGTCACGAATAGGATAATCAGTATGACAAGGTACATGAGGCAATACCCAAGGTAGTGATACTACCGTTTGCCTGATCCGGACTGGTGAGAACGCAACGCCGCAGCGCCCGCAACACCGTGAAACAACACTCCCAAAATCAAGGGTGCACCAATCGACAGCAAGTAATGAGTAGTTCGAAGAAGTGTGTCCACTTGAGGTAGCTAATCCTCCATTGGCCCGGCACGGCTCCTGTTTTAGTCATTTCCAATTTGACACAAGTGTCAAGGCTATCCATTATCATTCTCTTTCTTCAGTCAACATGTACATCATTCCAACCACTTCATTCTGGATCATCACTCCGCGTATAGTTATTAAAGTGGTTTTCAGTTTAGATAGAGAGTATATCCATAACCGATTCCGGTCTCTTTAATAACTTTTGAAATTATTACACCGATTGGTCGTTTGTTTATTTCAAAATCAAAACAAATTCAATCCCAATTAGAATTTACAAATCAACATTTCATTTGTCTTTCTAAATCAATTTCCCCAATTTATGTTTCAAAACTTCCAAATTATCATTTCAAAATCTTATAATTCAATTTCCATCTTTATTTAAACAATTCAAATATTGATTCAAGTTCGAATATAAGTTTCATTTCGAAAACATTTAAATTAATTTAATTTAACATTCAAATCAATTTAACTTCATTTATCGATTTCATTCAATATTCGTTAAATAAATTTATCATTCAAAACAATTCTACTTAATTTCCAATTCATTAAATCAATTTCTTAAGTTCAACTTCATTATATCAAAACTTACAAATTGAATTAAATTAAATTCATCAAATCAAATCCTTTAATTTTCAAGTCTTACATTAATTTCAATAAATCACATTTTATTCTTTGTCAAAGAAATTCAATTTCACTTATTTACTTACTTAAATAATTTTCCAAACTTAATTAATAAAGAAAACTCAATTTCAATTATTTACGAAGTAAAAATTCACTTATTCAAAAATTCAATTTAATTTAATCATTAAATAATTCAATCTTATTTAATTAGTAAATAATTCAAAACTTAATTATTAAATAATTTCAAAGTTTAATAATTTCAGACTTAATTATAATTTCAAACTTAATCATTAAATCATTTCAAACTTAATTCAATAATTTCTCAAATTAAACAACATTCTTTCATCAATTACATTGTTAATATTTTGTTTCAGATTATTAAATATTACATTTTCCTTTCATAAAAATTCAAATTTCAACTTCATTTCAAAACCATATTATTTATTCAAATAAAATATTCGTTTATTTTTAAATCAAATTATTGACCAATCGGGTTTTATTTAATTTCCTATCCTAGGTCAAAGTTCAACTTGGGTATTTATCATTTCAACCCGATTCCAATTCAATTCAAAAAAAATTAAAACATAACAAAGGGAACTTGCAGTGTGATAACTGAGATGGTGTCAAAGTAAATAAACAAGCAATAAAAACAATCAATAACATCCAATAATCAATTCAAATAATCCCGAAATAACCGTGTTAATTCGCATTGTTATTTGTACGAATTAATATAATTATTTCTAGAATCTACACTATCATTTCATGTAGATTAAAGATTATTACATTACAGTTCTTCACTTGTCATCTATTTACAATTTCATACATCATCAATTTAACAACATACATTCAGTGGTTCAAGTTGTAATTTAACAAATCCTACGTGTCAATAAATTCAACAGTTAAAGGGGTCATATTATACAATGTCATTAAATCAAATTTAGCATTTAACTATCCTATATCAAGTTCAATTGCATACTATTTATCATTTTAACATTAACAATTTAACGTCCAATATAAACATCAACAATCAATAAATTATCAGCCAAACTGTATTATCATCGCATAAATAATTAACAGATAATGGTGTCAGATGTCACAGGTGAACTGATACAGGTAATAGCATATATAACAGTGTAATTAACAAATAGCAGCATATTTCAATTGTCGTTTCAATTGAAATCAAATTCAATAAATAAAAGAACGTTAATCGTGAGTGATTGCTCACCTTTCGAGGCTAGAGAATCGCGAGAAGATGGCATAGATACGCACACTGATACGGGGGTGGAAATTGAGTTACGAGTCCAAGAAAAGCAAATCGGCACGAGTACAACGATCAAAGCTGATAACAGAAATCGATTGAATACATCAGAATGAGATCGATGAAGAGATTTGGTATAGGTGATCATATAACTATATATAAAAATCATATTTTATATTCAAACACATTTTAATATTAAATATATAAAATTTCAAAAATCATTAGTTACACTAAAACACATATACACTATCCGGTAGCAAAAGTACACGGGTGACTATACAACATCAAAAGTGACAGACGCAATTTATAAAACTTTTATACCCACAAGTATACAAACTGTAACCTTTCAAAAATGTATACTAAGTATAAAGATAAACAAAATAAATCTATAACTTTACAGACATAAGTCTTCCCATGGATTATGCAGGTCGACATATCCATTCAATACAACAATAAACTATAATATAATATATAACAAGCTGTAAAATCTTTATAAACTAATGTATATAATCATATAATAAATAAAATAAAGGTTTTGAAATCTATGAATAGTATATTATATAACTTACTTTTGAAAAAAGATTGCACGGGTTATTAAGGTTTTTCGTATAATATATGTCTTTTGAAGACCAAACGATATAGTATATAATACTGCTCCTATTTTAGTGTATAACATATATATACAAACCCAGACTCGAACTTTAAAATATAACATATTATGTACCGTATAGTATATATGCACAGCCTAGTATAGATTCATGTGTATACAAACGAACAGAAACTTTAAAATCAACTTTTACAAACTTTTATAACTTTATAACTCTTATGTATAAAAGACCAAACAGAACAATAGAATAAACTATATATAAACTTTTATAACTTTATAACTTTATATATATATATACACTAACTAACATATAAAAGTAAACCAGATCAATTATATATGACTACTATATATATAGGCTAAACATATTAGTATATAACATATTATATACTCTCACATCAAGATAACAGAGGAGGAGGGTGGCCGCAAGCTCTGACGTGAAGGCTTGATCATAATGAAGGCTTTGATTTGCTGCACACGGCGGAGGAAGTGAATGGGAGGGTGGTTCGAGGCATGGTGGTTTGCAGGTGGAGCTTGGGGCATTGGGCAGCTGAGCAAGATGGGCGGAGTGGCTGTATGTGGTGACTTACTAGGATGTGTAGCAAATAGAAAGGAGATGAGCATGGCAAAAGAAAACGTGAGTAAGGGAGATCAGCAGGAGCGGGTGGAGCTGTTGTACGGGTTGCTGGCGGGTTTTCTGGTGGCAGAAGTCATGGTGATTGGTGGTGAAGTAGTCTGAGGGTTGAATTGCGGAGTGTGGTAAGGCTATGGAATTCAGGGTGGCAGGCGATGCATGCGGAGGGGATTGTGTGGGTTCGGTTGGCAATCAGGTGGGTGAGGGTGCAAGTTGGACGTGAGGAGGTGCGGAAGGTTGCAGAGACGGTGGAATAGTCACGGAATGGTTGCGGAGTTGTGGAGTTGCACACGTGGTGGAAGGTGAGGGGTTTTCTCAGTGATTTGGGTGATGTGGCTGTGGGAAGGTCATGCGTGATGAAGAAGAGAGGCAGAGGAGAAGTGGAACAAGGCAACAGTTCAGATATAAACTTACATGTAATTATCAAAAAAATTTAAAGAACCAATATGAACAGAAAACGATGAATTGGAAAGGACCAATAGCAATTATAATAAATTGAATATAGGTAAGAGCTAGAGTCACGCGAATTCAAATAATTAAATCAAATGTTTGTTTGCCTTCAACCAGTAGATGATTGAAAGGTCACAAGAAACGAAACTCAACCAGTACCGTTATGGTAAACTGTCTTGCAGGTTTTACCGCGTTCTGGACTTCAAAACACGAAAATAGATATACCGCTGATATTCGCACGACGAGACGATCAAAACGGTATATGGATATCAGTGGTATGATTGAGTTATAAAAATTCGAATTTTTATACTAGCGGAAATGCAAGAAAAACGCTGAAAAATAAGATCGACGGAGCCAAAGATGTCCGAATTTGGAAAAACGACAAACTGGCATCTTGCTCAGAAGATGGTTTAGAATTTTTCTATGTAAAAATATTTAGGTTCCGAAAACATTTTATTTTCATCGCTTTTTAACTGATTAAATTGAAGTAAATTTACGCGTGAAATAAACTTTCATATTTTTAGACGAAAATTTACCAGTTGCTATGTTTAACTAGACGTATTCCAAATATTAAATTTATATTTCAAAATTTTATCATTTAAAATTTCACAAAATTTCAACTAATTACGTTATTAAAACGGTTGAAATTTACGGGTCGTTACACTCTCCCCCACTCAAAACTTTTCGTCCCTGAAAAGGAACGAGGTAGGAGAATAGAAACAACCAGAAAGAAAAACCAGATTTGAAATACAAAATAACAATTAATTTAAACCATATAAATTCAAATTTAAATTAATTGATATTCAATAATTGATTTAATCCATTTGAGTTCACTAAAATCAATCTCAACTATTTCTAAATTCATTATCTTATTATCCAATTTCTTCAATTTACAATTTTTAAAAGCATAAATTTGAATAGTCTTTTATTATAATCATATTTTCTTCAACAATTTTAAATTCTTCTTTATTCCAAATTACTGTTAAATTTATTCTACTTAATATATCTACTCACATATATTTAACCCATATAAATTAATTTAAAACATAAAAGTTTCTATTTAAATTAATTTACATCTATTAATTTCTTTTAAATTCAAGGTATTTTCATATGTTGATCAAATTTCAATTTATTAATTCTTTCAAAAAAATTTCATTAATTCTTTATTAACTGAGTTTACTTATTATCCTATCTAACTCTATTAATCATCTTTATAATCAAAATTTAGTGTATAACATTTATTATAAACACTCAAATTTTATTTATAAATTCAATTTATCTTATATATTATCCAATTACATATTCAACTTCTGAATGATTTAGGTAAGTTGTATTAGAATGCAGTTGAACAATATACAAATAAAATTTTCCCAATTCAATTATTCAAGTTTAAATATTTATTCCAAATTTTGGTTTTATTTTTAATTAAAATCATCCTTTAACAAAATTTAAGAATTAGATTTCCGATTAACTTTAAACAACTTAGAGATATATATAATATATTTATATCAAATCAAATTAAATTTTAAAATAAGATACTTATATATATAAAAATCAAATTATACTGAAGAAATTCAAATCAAAATATTTTTCAAAACAAAGCCGTAGCAAAACTACAGAATAGTATCTCCAC
The DNA here is from genome assembly GCA_030737815.1 of Allium fistulosum. Classification (NCBI taxonomy): domain Eukaryota; kingdom Viridiplantae; phylum Streptophyta; class Magnoliopsida; order Asparagales; family Amaryllidaceae; genus Allium; species Allium fistulosum. The sequence continues at coordinate 95,729,944 of CM060903.1, forward strand.
TTCGAAACTCGAAAATGAATGTCGATGATGCGGCCGCCATCACCGAAATTATTTTCCAGCGACAAAGAGAAGAGCACTGATTTCGACATTTTAAAATTCTTTGAAAACGGTTCCTATTTGAAAATACTTTAAATAATATACATTAAAATTTCTTTGGAAACAAATTATAGTCAAAATATCTTTAAATAATGTGCATTTTAAACCTTTAAAACCATAGTTCGAAATCATTAGAAATTAAATTCTCAAATTCTTAATTTAATTTTATTTCAAATTTCAATCAATTTATAACCAAGTTTATAAATTCATTTATTTATATTATACAATAGTCAATGGTTTACAAAATAATGAATGAAAATCAAATATTATTATTTCAAACAAAAATTTATTAACAATTTAGTTTCATAATATAATCATACAAAAATTTATCTTATTTACCAAATTTGAAAATACTATTGTGTCAGTTTGCTCTGCTTAAGTGTTTTGGAAATCCTATCGATAGCGTTGATCAGACGAATCGATCGAAAACCCAAATCAACATCAACAACTCAAACAACATAATAAAAACATTTAATATTAGTTTACAAATACATTTCTTTGCTCGACGATACAGGAATGAATATTCAAAGTAAGGATAGGGTTTCAATTTGATGGACTCAAATCAAAGAGAAATTTGATTCGAAGATAAGTTCGAAACAAGATATGATGATTAATAGGAAAGTAGGAAGATTGATACTTTTATAAATAGCGGGCAACCTTAACCAAGTCGACCGTGACTTCAAGAATAAGATCAATGTAGAATTCCGAGGTAAATCGACATTAGATCTCAAGAAATAGAATTCAGGTATAGCAGGAGATAGATAGCATCGTAAACCGAGGATACAGAAATCTCCGGTAAATCAATGCCTATTGTAAAGGAGTTTCACCCCTTTACAAATCATTCGAAGTTTGGCGAGACCGCCGATCTATTATAGATATCATTCAAAATGGAGTTATGGGGTGCTCCAGAATTGAAAGAAAACGAATAGTGAAGGACACGAATGAATTTCGGAACCGAGGGGAACGTTCCAAAATTCAAAGGAATTGAGTCAAAAGGAAGAGATTGAAACTCGAATGAGAGTGATTCTGTAAATACATTTACCCTATATGTTAAGTTTTGCCTAGAGCTACCAAAGCTCTGATACCAACTGTAACGACCCGATATTTTGTACCATTCGCATCCATTATAAGTGTATAGGTAGACACTCATGCCGGAATTGAATTGCTCAAAATACCGCGTTGTTAATTTAAATTTGGCAAAACTGAACATATACAGTAAATAAATATAATCACAGATCACAGACACAGAGTAATAAGTGCAGCGGAAATAAAAGAGATAGTAGTTCATGAAGCTACTATATAAATGTATAAGTTACATCAGAGTTAGACCAGATACAACGGAAGAGTAATACAATACATCAGATACAAATCGGAATACATCACTGGAATCATCGAATACTGAAAGCAGGATAGATGGCTGGATCTTCAAGCAAACCTCCAACTTCAAAGGTGAGTCTCGAATAATGGTACACTCAGTCTGACCCGAGCGTAAAGCAAAACACAAGACACTCGAGTCAGGATTAACATTCTTATATCAATAAATCCAACTCAAGTGAAATAGCAATTGAAACACAAGTAACTCAAAGGATGTTTGGAATAACCATCCTTTAAGGATCCGTTAAACTATCTACTATGTAGTAGTGTACGATAAGTAGATAATGTCTATCAGTAATAATAAGATATCAAAATAGTGTTAAGTCATGGCCCATTCCACCCTTAACACATTTTTATTCCCACAAGCATATACAAGACCGTAGTTTCCCCAAAACCGGAAGTCACCAGAGGGCAATCCATATACTCAAGGTACAAAACAAATTCGTAGTGGTTGCGAATAGGGAATACAAGTATGACAAGACACATGAGGCAATACCCAAGGTAGTGATACTACCGTTTGCCTGATCCGGACTGGTGAGAACGCAACGCCGCAGCGCCCGCAACACCATGAAACAACACTCCCAAAATCAAGGGTGCACCAATCGACAATAAGTAATGAGTAGTTCGAAGAAGTGTGTCCACTTGAGGTTGCTAATCCTCCATTGGCCCAGCACGGCTCCTGTTTTAGTCATTTCCAATTTGACACAAGTGTCAAGGCTATCCATTATCATTCTCTTTCTTCAGTCAACACGTACATCATTCCAACCACTTCATTCTGGATCATCACTCCGCGTATAGTTATTACAGTGGTTTTCGGTTTAGATAGAGAGTATATCCATAACTGATTCCGGTCTCTTTAATAACTTTCGAAATTATTACACCGATTGGTCGTTTGTTTATTTCAAAACCAAATCAAATTCAATCCCAATTAGAATTTACAAATCAACATTTCATTTGTCTTTCTAAATCAATTTCCCCAATTTACGTTTCAAAACTTCCAAATTATCATTTCAAAATCTTATAATTCAATTTCCATCTTTATTTAAACAATTCAAATATTGATTCAAGTTCGAATATAAGTTTCATTTCGAAAACATTTAAATTAATTTAATTTAACATTCAAATCAATTTAACTTCATTTATCGATTTCATTCAATATTCGTTAAATAAATTTATCATTCAAAACAATTCTACTTAATTTCCAATTCATTAAATCAATTTCTTAAGTTCAACTTCATTATATCAAAACTTACAAATTGAATTAAATTAAATTCATCAAATCAAATCCTTTAATTTTCAAGTCTTACATTAATTTCAATAAATCACATTTTATTCTTTGTCAAAGAAATTCAATTTCACTTATTTACTTACTTAAATAATTTTCCAAACTTAATTAATAAAGAAAACTCAATTTCAATTATTTACGAAGTAAAAATTCACTTATTCAAAAATTCAATTTAATTTAATCATTAAATAATTCAATCTTATTTAATTATTAAATAATTCAAAACTTAATTATTAAATAATTTCAAAGTTTAATAATTTCAAACTTAATTATAATTTCAAACTTAATCATTAAATCATTTCAAACTTAATTCAATCATTTCTCAAATTAAACAACATTCTTTCATCAATTACATTGTTAATATTTTGTTTCAGATTATTAAATATTACATTTTCCTTTCATAAAAATTCAAATTTCAACTTCATTTCAAAACCATATTATTTATTCAAATAAAATCTTCATTTATTTTTAAATCAAATTATTGACCAATCGGGTTTTATTTAATTTCCTATCCTAGGTCAAAGTTCAATTTGGGTATTTATCATTTCAACCCGATTCCAATTCAATTCAAAAAAAAATTAAAACATAACAAAGGGAACTTGCAGTGTGATAACTGGGATGGTGTCAAAGTAAATAAACAAGCAATAACAACAATCAATAACATCCAATAATCTATTCAAATAATCCCGAAATAACCGTGTTAATTCGCATTGTTATTTGTACGAATTAATATAATTATTTCTAGAATCTACACTATCATTTCATGTAGATTAAAGATTATTACATTACAGTTCTTCACTTGTCATCTATTTACAATTTCATACATCATCAATTTAACAACATACATTCAGTGGTTCAAGTTGTAATTTAACAAATCCTACGTGTCAATAAATTCAACAGTTAAAGGGGTCATATTATACAATGTCATTAAATCAAATTTAGCATTTAACTATCCTATATCAAGTTCAATTGCATACTATTTATCATTTTAACATTAACAATTTAACTTCCAATATAAACACCAACAATCAATAAATTATCAGCCAAACTGTATTATCATTGCATAAATAATTAACAGATAATGGTGTCAGATGTCACAGGTGAACTGATACAGGTAATAGCATATATAACAGTGTAATTAACTAATAGCAGCATATTTCAATTGTCATTTCAATTGAAATCAAATTTAATAAATAAAAGAACGTTAATCGTGAGTGATTGCTCACCTTTCGAGGCTAGAGATTCGTGAGAAGATGGCATAGATACGCACACTGATACGGGGGTGGAAATTGAGTTACGAGTCCAAGCAAAGAAAATCGGCACGAGTACAACGATCAAAGCTGATAACAGAAATCGATTGAATACATCAGAACGAGATCGATGAAGAGATTTGGTATAGGTGATCATATAACTATATATAAAAATCATATTTTATATTCAAACACATTTTAATATTAAATATATAAAATTTCAAAAATCATTAGTTACACTAAAACACATATACACTATCCGGTAGCAAAAGTACACGGGTGACTATACAACATCAAAAGTGACAGACGCAATTTATAAAACTTTTATACCCACAAGTATACAAACTGTAACCTTTCAAAAATGTATATTAAGTATAAAGATAAACCAAATAAATCTATAACTTTACAGACATAAGTCTTCCCGTGGATTATGCAGGTCGGCATATCCATTCAATACAACAATAAACTATAATATAATATATAACAAGCTGTAAAATCTTTATAAACTAATGTATATATTCATATAATAAATAAAATAAAGGTTTTGAAATCTATGAATAGTATATTATATAACTTACTTTTCAAAAAAGATTGCACAGGTTATTAAGGTTTTTCGTATAATATATGTCTTTTGTGTAGGATCGATTTCACCCTAGAGGGGGGGTGAATAGGGTGATACTAATAATTTAAAATTTTAATTGCGGAAGCTTATAAATTATCAACACAGATTTCAACACAGATTAAGCAGAATCAAAATAGCACAGATATTGCAGAATATAAATAGCAGAACAGAACAACACAGAATTTACCCAGCTTCGGCAAAACCCTGCCTACGTGCTGCCCCCAAGGTTTCTACTAGAAATTAGATAGTCAGACGCTTACACACGTAAACTCGCGACACCCGCTACCGTCTAATCCTAACTCTACGCTCAAAACCCTGCCACAACTCAGCCACTGAGTTGCGAATTCTCAATCTACGCCCCGTAGATTGTCCCCTAGTCACACGACTAGAAAAAATACCAGTTTGAAATTTAGATACAAATTTAAAATGATTTAAAAACAAATAAAACAAAGCCCTTAATTAAAACCCCTTTATATTTTTAAACCCTATCTCTTTCTTTAATAACTTAGCCGGCCCCTTTATATTATTAGACCCGATCCTCTTTTGCTCTGAAGAAATCAAATGGCGGCTTTGTTCTCTCGTTCGTTCCTCTTTGCGAAATTAGGGCTTTCGTCCTTGATCCAATTTAGGGCTTTGTGAAGCTGCCGATTGTTCGATCAATCTGGTTGTGAATCAAGAGAATATTTGTTCGTCTTTTCGGCTGCTTCTGGAGTTCGGCTTCAATTTGGTATGTGGTTTTCCTTTGTGCTTTTCAGTTATGCTCAATTGAACTCCGATTTTTGATTCGAGTTGGAAGATGATTTTGGAATTGTATTTTATCGGTTTACTGTTTTTGCTTGTACTCGAATCTGATAATTTTGCCGATGATGTTAGCATTGTTTATATAGGATTCCAGATCCTATATTTTCGTTCGCATAATAATATATTTGAATTTATCTCTACCGATCATTTATGCTTGGATGCTTGTGATTTTCCTTGACCAATTCATATGCGAATATACTTTCGTATATGGTGAAACTTGTTTTCCACGGCTTTGAATCTGGACTTGATTTTGGTTCCTTGATTGCTTGGTTATCACGGTACTGTTTGATTTCGTGTAGGCTTCGGCTTGTGGTGATTTTTGACTTTATTTTGAAACACGGCTTCGATCTTTTTTTTCTTGTTGACTTTGTCACACCCGGCTATGTACTTGCTTTGTACCTTGCTCTGTACTGTTATGGCCTATTGCTTAGAGTTTGTTGACTTTGATACATTAGTCCTGTACCACTCGGCTTCACACAGATGCTTCACTTGTTCTTCACTTACCTGTTGGATACATTGCTGTTGTAGATGTTGATGTTGTTACGGCTTGATCTATTGTTGTCATTGGTGTACTTGAGTCAATGGTTTGCTTCATTATGTACTTTAGTCTGATACTTGTGTAAGTGCTTGTGTTTGGTTGTCTGCATATACATGTTGGAGCTCTTAATTCTGGTCCGGTGGTAGTTTTGCATTCATGTTAAGTTGACTGGTTTCATTTTGTATGCTGCTTTGACTTTGGCATTTGATATGCTGTTTTACTGGTGCATCCTTGTTTCAGTGATGTGATTCTTTGTTTTGGATTGTTGCTTTTGCCTTGAGTATTTGTATACTCCTGCAGCTTTGTACATGCATTGACTTTGTCTTTGTATATGGCTATTCTTTGGTCTGCTTGGTTTGGATTTGTGTTGATTGTATGTAGCTGTCTTGATGCATTCGAATTTGATTTTCGAATTACACCTGAGTTGAATCCGATTTGGATTTGACCTTGTGCTAAGCGATGTGACTTTGAATATATTGCACCTGAGTTGAACCTGTCTGTATATTTGGGTTTGACCTTGTGCTCACCTGTCCCTGTAAATTGATCAAGTGTATATACATATATCGGTGTGCATGGCCTTGTGGCATGTACAGTGATACACTGTGCATGTCACAAGCTGTTCGTGTGTGATGAACTCAAATATAAATGATGACGAACGACCCAAATAACTGAGGCAAATCAAATTTTCAAAATCATATTTTTATTTTATATTGCAAAAATATTTCTTTTTCAATTTTACTGCGTCGGTATATATTTTTGCAGATTGCTCAGATGGTGGATTCAGACTGAAGTGAAGTTGGAGATAAAATACGAGTGTGAGTGATATGTAGTGAGGTTACGAATGTAAAAATGATTGTGATGTAATCAGAAATTGAATTTGTATAGTGAGAGCTTGAAATTGTACTATCAAAATTGTAATAAATATTTGTTTGAATAAAATATTCGTTTGAATTCAAATTCTGTGTTATTTATTCTATCCAGCAAATATTTATTTAATCTGTGATATTTAAAATAGTATAGAAACAAATACATTTAAATGATTGTATATATGTTTATTATCATCAAACAAAAATCATATACACGCATATTCAACAATCTCCCCCTTTTGATGATAACAAACATATATTTAAGATTTTGAATATTTTAAATGTATTTGATCATTCAATTTGCTCCCCTTATTTGAATGCTCCCTTTCTACACAATACTCCCCCTACATATATGCATGAGAATAAAATATTCAAATGAGCTTTGATGCAATTAGAAAATATTTGACCTTTATTTTCAAAATCTTAACTTTTCTCTCCCCCTTTTGTTATCAGCAAAAGAACAATAGTAATAGAAAAAATATAGATAAAGTGATTGACATTAAAACAATATTAACTCCCAATCGAGTATAAATATTAAATTTCAATAAAAATCAAACAAAAATCATAAATACTCTGTTTGACGCATGTTCCACTTTAGAATGATAGGGATAATGTCATCATATAAAAACATATAGTTGGGTCTATTTGTGGTATATTTATAACAGGAATTTGAATATCTACTAACCATGCATAACCGTTAGGACTTTTAAATGAGATTAGTAGTATTCCAAATTAAAAAAAATGAATTCAAGTATCTTCTAACCACGCATAACCGTGAGGACTTTTAAATGGGATTAGAATCAACTTGTCTAATTAATCAATCAATTTTCGATATGCGTTCCATACATGCATAACCGTGAGGACTTTTAAATGAGCATGGAAACACATAACAAATTCAAAGTAATTCACCCATGCATAACCGTGAGGACTTTTAAATGAGAGTGAATACTTTGGATGTTTTTTTTATTTGTTAAAAAAAATAAAATGAAAAATGAATGATTCCCGTTTAAAATACCACATATTGACTTACTATATTGGATTTTGATGAGTGATGGTTGATAGAAAAATGATAGAAATAGAAATGGTCGTGAAATTTTTATCAAACGAAAATTTTTATAACTCTTGTTTAAATTTCTAAAGAAATTTTCTATATATACTTTCTTGAGTTATAATATATGATTAATATCAACACTCATCACTTTTTCAATCACTATTTATCTTTTCGATAATTAGCAGGGGGTTAGATTAGTTAAAGTAGTGATTTAAAATCAATTTCAAAAATAATTATAAAATCAATTTTTCTGAAACAAGGTCAAAAATGATTTTCTTGAAGGGTTTATTTAAGAAAAATATCTGTTAATTTAAAAATATTTGAAATGAAAAATAGTCAGATATTTTCTTTGAAAAATGATGCAGCTAATGAAAGTCAATAAATAATCACATTTCACTAGTAATTTTTTTTAACAACTACATTGCCAGTAAATCTGCATCTGATTTTTTACTTTCACTCAGCATTTTCAATGTTATAGACCAGACTGTGAAAATTCAACAAATTTCATAAAATCATTTGTAACATCCCTTTTGAATTGAAGCTGTTGAAATATACAAGCAATAATCATAGTGTCAGAACAGATAAGCAAATATATCCACTTGTAGCATGAGTAATCAGTAATCAATCAATTAATTAATCCAAGCAATTTCTATTCAATGATAATTGGTCAACATTTTGAATAAGTCGGAATTAACATCATCAATTATTTCATATAACTGGCTGATTTAATTCAGATTATGGTGCAGATTATCACATTTAATTTATCGTTTGATAATAAATACAATTACCTGTTTTACCTGTATGATAATCTTTCGTTGTTGTCCTTGTGAATCTGTCACCTTTATACTAGGCTAAGGAACTTTGAATTGTCGCCTGTTGTGTTTCTGGAACAGCCAGAATCCAGATAACACCGATGTTGTTCCTTAGCCTGCCACCACACCTACACGGTAGAATATTTTTGTGACCTATTTGTTTTTATAGGTCCATGGTTGTTAGTGGCAGAATAATTTGAAAAATAATTTTGTGGAGACCCATAAATATTTGTATATGTTCCTTTTGGCACCCAGATTTGTTTAATTTTGAGAGATTCTATTTTTGTGCCTTTTGGAACCCAAATTGGAATTGTTTTCTTGTGTTTTGGTCTATACCAACAATTATTTTGATCGTGTCCAGTTTTTCTACAAATAGTGCACATCGAATTGACTTGTTTAGTTTCCCTTCTATACCGTTCAGTTTGAGTATACCCAAGTCCTTGTCTATCAATATTGACAGTTTGTTTTCATAATAGCATATTCAACGATCTTTCACTTTTGGAAAATTTTCCTAAAGTCGTTGACAGTTGTTGGACTTGTGCTTTGAGAGATTCATTTTCGTTTAATAATTGGGTGCACTTTTTAATAGAATTCTCTCTTCTAGTATTTTCACTTTGTTTTAAAATCAGAATTTCATTTTCAAGCGATTTAATTTTAACTTCTGATTTTTTAATCTCATCTTCGAATGTTGGACACTTATCACACTTAGGGATTCTACTTTGATAGTTTTTAACTATCTGCTCAAGTTGTTCATTTGATTCTATTAAACTATCTCTTTGTGATTCAAGTTTAGTGTATCTTTCCCTAAGTCGTTCAAAACGGCCGTTTACATCATGGAAATGAATAAGCAACTCAGAATGGGTAAGTTTTGATACCTCACTTGGCTCGTCATCGTCACTGTCAGTTATATTACCTTGAAGGCACAAATCCGCTTTTTCGCTTTCACTGCCAGTGCTTTTATCATCCTCATCCGTTTCATCCCAAGTGGCTGCAAAACTTTTCTTTTTCTGTTTCTTTCCTCGGCTGAATTTATTTTGTGGACAGTCGGGACTGATATGACCGGGTTTGTTGCACTCGTAACAGATGATCTTCTGTTTGTCTGGGCTGTCAAATACTTTTGCTATTCTGCTTTTTAACTTTTGGTTTAGAGCTGGATTTCCGTGTTTATGATTCCACTTTTTGAATTTTCTTATTAACAGCTCTAGTTCTTTTGCACCATCATCATCGTCATCATCATCACTTTCAGTTGTTCCTTTAAGAGCTATCGATTTCTTCCGAGTATCTCCTCCTTCACGCTCTTCTTTGAATTTCATCTCTAGCTCATATGTGGTGAGATTTCCAATGAGTTCTTCAACTTTCAACTGTTTCAAATCTTTTGATTCTTGAATTGCAGTCACTTTGGCTTCAAAGCTTCGTGGAAGGACTTTGAGGATTTTTCGGACTATTTCCAGTTCGGTGTATGATTTTCCGAGAGCTTTCGATTTGTATACGATATTGGAAAGTCGTCCGTACATCTCTTTGACATTTTCTTCCTTCGCCATTGTAAAGTTCTCATATTCGCTGCTTAGCATAGCAAGGCGAGATTCTTTGACTTGAGATGTTCCTTCGTGAGTCACTTCGAGAGTGTGCCATATTTCTTGCGCAGATGAACAATGTGAAACACGATTAAATTCAATTTGATCTAATGAACAAATAATAGAATTCATTGCTTTGGCGTTAGTAATTTGTAATTTGTTTTCTAACTCTGTCCATTGATCCTTTGGTTTTTCTATTTCCTGATTGTTCACTATTATAGTTGGTTTGCTATATCCCGTTTCCACAATATCCCACGCGTCAATGGTTTTTAGAAAAATTTCCATCCTATTTTTCCAATAAGCATATTCACCATCGAACATTGGTGGTCTAACTATTGACTGACCCTCTGCAAAAGCGTTATTAAAAGAAGCCATTTTAAAAATTCAAATATTTAAAACAAAAATTGATTTTTGAAAAAATCGAATTTTTATAAACAGCAAATAATTGACTCCTATTCCTAGCTCTGATACCACTTGTAGGATCGATTTCACCCTAGAGGGGGGGTGAATAGGGTGATACTAATAATTTAAAAATTTAATTGCGGAAGCTTATAAATTATCAACACAGATTTCAACACAGATTAAGCAGAATCAAAATAGCACAGATATTTCAGAATATAAATAGCAGAACAGAACAACACAGAATTTACCCAGCTTCGGCAAAACCCTGCCTACGTGCTGCCCCCAAGGTTTCTACTAGAAATTAGATAGTCAGACGCTTACACACGTAAACTCGCGACACCCGCTACCGACTAATCCTAACTCTACGCTCAAAACCCTGCCACAACTCAGCCACTGAGTTGCGAATTCTCAATCTACGCCCCGTAGATTGTCCCCTAGTCAAACGACTAGAAAAAATACCAGTTTGAAATTTAGATACAAATTTAAAACGATTTAAAAAACAAATAAAACAAAGCCCTTAATTAAAACCCCTTTATATTTTTAAACCCTATCTCTTTCTTTAATAACTTAGCCGGCCCCTTTATATTATTAGACCCGATCCTCTTTTGCTCTGAAGAAATCAAATGGCGGCTTTGTTCTCTCGTTCGTTCCTCTTTGCGAAATTAGGGCTTTCGTCCTTGATCCAATTTAGGGCTTTGTGAAGCTGCCGATTGTTCGATCAATCTGGTTGTGAATCAAGAGAATATTTGTTCGTCTTTTCGGCTGCTTCTGGAGTTCGGCTTCAATTTGGTATGTGGTTTTCCTTTGTGCTTTTCAGTTATGCTCAATTGAACTCCGATTTTTGATTCGAGTTGGAAGATGATTTTGGAATTGTATTTTATCGGTTTACTGTTTTTGCTTGTACTCGAATCTGATAATTTTGCCGATGATGTTAGCATTGTTTATATAGGATTCCAGATCCTATATTTTCGTTCGCATAATAATATATTTGAATTTATCTCTACCGATCATTTATGCTTGGATGCTTGCGATTTTCCTTGACCAATTCATATGCGAATATACTTTCGTATATGGTGAAACTTGTTTTCCACGGCTTTGAATCTGGACTTGATTTTGGTTCCTTGATTGCTTGGTTATCACGGTACTGTTTGATTTCGTGTAGGCTTCGGCTTGTGGTGATTTTTGACTTTATTTTGAAACACGGCTTCGATCTTTTTTTTCTTGTTGACTTTGTCAAACCCGGCTATGTACTTGCTTTGTACCTTGCTCTGTACTGTTATGGCCTATTGCTTAGAGTTTGTTGACTTTGATACATTAGTCCTGTACCACTCGGCTTCACACAGATGCTTCACTTGTTCTTCACTTACCTGTTGGATACATTGTTGTTGTAGATGTTGATGTTGTTACGGCTTGATCTATTGTTGTCATTGGTGTACTTGAGTCAATGGTTTGCTTCATTATGTACTTTAGTCTGATACTTGTGTAAGTGCTTGTGTTTGGTTGTCTGCATATACATGTTGGAGCTCTTAATTCTGGTCCGGTGGTAGTTTTGCATTCATGTTAAGTTGACTGGTTTCATTTTGTATGCTGCTTTGACTTTGGCATTTGATATGCTGTTTTACTGGTGCATCCTTGTTTCAGTGATGTGATTCTTTGTTTTGGATTGTTGCTTTTGCCTTGAGTATTTGTATACTCCTGCAGCTTTGTACATGCATTGACTTTGTCTTTGTATATGGCTATTCTTTGGTCTGCCTGGTTTGGATTTGTGTTGATTGTATGTAGCTGTCTTGATGCATTCGAATTTGATTTTCGAATTACACCTGAGTTGAATCCGATTTGGATTTGACCTTGTGCTAAGCGATGTGACTTTGAATATATTGCACCTGAGTTGAACCTGTCTGTATATTTGGGTTTGACCTTGTGCTCACCTGTCCCTGTAAATTGATCAAGTGTATATACATATATCAGTGTGCATGGCCTTGTGGCATGTACAGTGATACACTGTGCATGTCACAAGCTGTTCGTGTGTGATGAACTCAAATATAAATGATGACGAACGACCCAAATAACTGAGGCAAATCAAATTTTCAAAATCATATTTTTATTTTATATTGCAAAAATATTTCTTTTTCAATTTTACTGCGTCGGTATATATTTTTGCAGATTGCTCAGATGCTGGATTCAGACTGAAGTGAAGTTGGAGATAAAATACGAGTGTGAGTGATATGTAGTGAGGTTACGAATGTAAAAATGATTGTGATGTAATCAGAAATTGAATTTGTATAGTGAGAGCTTGAAATTGTACTATCAAAATTGTAATAAATATTTGTTTGAATAAAATATTCGTTTGAATTCAAATTCTGTGTTATTTATTCTCTCCAGCAAATATTTATTTAATCTGTGATATTTAAAATAGTATAGAAACAAATACATTTAAATGACTGTATATATGTTTATTATCATCAAACAAAAATCATATACACGCATATTCAACATTTTAAAGACCAAACGATATAGTATATAATACTGCTCCTATTTTAGTGTATAACATATATATACAAACCCAGACTCGAACTTTAAAATATAACATATTATGTACCGTATAGTATATATGCACAGCCTAGTATAGATTCATGTGTATACAAACAAACAGAAACTTTAAAATCAACTTTTACAAACTTTTATAACTTTATAACTCTTATGTATAAAAGACCAAACAGAACAATAGAATAAACTATATATAAACTTTTATAACTTTATAACTTTTTATATATATACACTAACTAACATATAAAAGTAAACCAGATCAATTATATATGACTACTATATATATAGGCTAAACATATTAGTATATAACATATTATATACTCACACATCAAGATAACAGAGGAGGAGGGTGGCCGCAAGCTCTAACGTGAAGGCTTGATCATAATGAAGGCTTTGATTTGCTGCACACGGTGGAGGAAGTGAATGGGAGGGTGGTTCGAGGCATGGTGGTTTGCAGGCGGAGCTTGGGGCACTAGGCAGTTGAGCAAGATGGGCGGAGTGGCTGTATGTGGTGACTTACTAGGATGCGTAGCAAATAGAAAGGAGATGAGCATGGCAAAAGAAAACGTGAGTAAGGGAGATCAGCAGGAGCGGGTGGAGCTGTTGTACGGGTTGTTGGCGGGTTTTCTGGTGGCAGAGGTCATGGTGATAGGTGGTGAAGTAGTCTGAGGGTTGAATTGCGGAGTGTGGTCAGGCTATGGAATTCAGGGTGGCAGGCGATGCATGCGGAGGGGAATGTGTGGGTTCGGTTGGCAATCAGGTGGGTGAGGGCACAAGTTGGACGTGAGGAGGTGCGGAAGGTTGCAGAGACGGTGGAATGGTCACGGAATGGTTGCGGAGTTGTGGATTTGCACACGTGGTGGAATGTGAGGGATTTTCTCAGTGATTTGGGTGATGTGGCTGTGGGAAGGTCATGCGTGATGAAGAAGAGAGGCAGAGGAGAAGTGGAACAAGGCAACAGTTCAGATATAAACTTACATGTAATTATCAAAAAAAATTAAAGAACCAATATGAACAGGAAACGATGAATTGGAAAGGACCAACAGAAATTATAATAAATTGAATATAGGTAAGAGCTAGAGTCACGCGAATTCAAATAATTAAGTCAAATGTTTGTTTGCCTTCAACCGGTAGATGATTGAAAGGTCACAAGAAACGAAACTCAACCGGTATCGTTACGGTAAACTGTCTTGCATATTTTACCGCGTTCTGGACTTCAAAACACGAAAATAGATATACCGCTGTTATCTGCACGACGAGACGATCAAAACGGTATATGGATACCAGTGGTATGATTGAGTTATAAAAATTCGAATTTTTATACTAGCGGAAATGCAAGAAAAACGCTTAATAATAAGATCGATGGAGCCAAAGATGTCTGAATTTGGAAAAACGGAAAACTGACATCTTGCTCAGAAGATGGTTTAGAATTTTTCTATGTAAAAATATTTAGGTTCCGAAAACATTTTATTTTCATCGCTTTTTAACTGATTAAATTGAAGTAAATTTACGCGTGAAATAAACTTTCATATTTTTAGACGAAAATTTACCAGTTGCTATGTTTAACTAGACGTATTCCAAATATTAAATTTATATTTCAAAATTTTATCGTTTAAAATTTCACAAAATTTCAACTAATTACGTTATTATAACAGTTGAAATTTACGGGTCGTTACATATTATGTTTAAGTGTTTAAATTTATATTTCAAAATTGATTTTGGTAATAATTTGAATAAGTTAAGGTTGGTAAGATAATTTGAATTTAAGTAAATTTGTACCTAATTAAGAATTCTACTTAATTAAATCGATTTGAACTATTGAATTTGAAGTTTAAAATTTGATTTTATAACTTGATTTTTGATTTAAAGTAATTAAATGGATATTTCAAGTTTAACAAATCGAAGGGAATATTTAGTTCAAAAGGTAAATTTAGGCTATTTAAATAATACTGAATTTATTATGTGAATATTTCAAGACTAAATAATAATGAGGTTAAATCGAGACCTATATGAAACTGTTAAATTGAACTTTCAAATGTCGAACATTAAAGCTTTGAAATATACTGGAATCTAAATGGTTTATTTATGATTAAGATCTGTATTTGAAATCAATAAAATTTGAATTTGTTATTTAAGAAACTGAATTGAATGGAAATTGATAAATTGAGATTGAATTAAATTTGAATGGGAAAGTCGAGTTGATTTTGAAGCGATTTGTGAAGTGTGGGAAATTACAAATACTTTACTTTATAAATTATTTAATATATATATATACTATTTTGGGAAATAGAGATATTTGAAATAAAAGTGAATTTTTGGTTTTGAAGTATAAATTAATTTGAAATGACCACGGTGTTATAGTGTATATTTCTACATTGTAGATAGTTCCACAGATCCTTAGAGGATGGTTATCCCAAACATCCTTTAAGTTACTTGTATTTCAGTTGATATTTCACTTGAGTTGGATTTATTAGTATAAGAATATTAATCCTGACTCGAGTGTTTTGTGTTTTGCTTTACGCTCGGGTCAGATCGAGAAATTCAGCATTTGAGACTCACCTTTGGAGTTTGGAGCTTCGCTTGGAGATCCAACTATCGATTCAGCCTTCAGCTTTCCAGTTGATTTGTTCAGAGAGGTCATCTGTTTGTACTGGAGACTTCACTGTATTTGAGATATTCTGCTGTATTTTATTTTTAACTCTGATGTTTATATAGTAGCTTCATGAACTACTATTTAACTATTCCGCTGCATTATTGTTATATTACTCTATATCTGTGATTCTGTGATTGTTTTATTTACCGTATATGCTGAGTTTTGCCAAATTTAAATTAACGATATGATATTTTGAGCAATTCAAGTCCGACATATGCAGATGCGAATGGTTGAAAATACCAGGTCGTTATAGTTGCTATCAGAGCTCTGGTTTTAGGCAAAACTCAGCATATGTAGTAGATTTAATTACAGAATTACTTTCGTTCGTGCTTGAATCTCTTCCTCTTTGATCCGGTTCCCTTTGAATTTTGGAACGCTCCCACTTGTTCTGAAATCAATCCTTGTCTCCCCCTATTTGTATTCTTTTGATTCTAAAGTATCCCATAACTCCACTTCGAATGATCTCTATAAAAAATAGGCAATCCAACCAACCTTTGAATGATCTGGAAAGGGGTGAAACTCCATTACAATTGGCATGGATGCACCAGAGCTTTCTATACCTCGGTTTAGATGCTGCTATCTTTTGTTATAACCAAATTCTATCTCTGGCGATCGAATGTCGATTTGCCTTGGAATTCCGCATCGATCGTATTCCTGAAGTCACGGTTGACCCGGTTAGGGTTGCCCGCGATTTATATCCATCTTCTATTTTGAAATTTAATTATCTCATCTTCGTTTGAGCCTATCTTCGAATCAGAATTCTATTTGATTAGAGTTTCTTTAATTTGAATCTCTATCTTTGTTTGAAATCCATTCTTGAATCATCTTTTGAAAAAAATCGGGCTTATTTGTATTTTAGAATTGTTTTATATATCGAAATTATTATCTTGATAAATTCTATATATATAAAAGTGAAAATGTTTTCGGTAAGTATATATATATACCTTTTAAAAAAAACCAGAATTTGAAGTTTCGAAAAGATTTGAAATTTTGAAAATTATATAAGAAATGGATTTATATAAAAAGGATTTATAACTAAAGGTTTTGAATTTGAAATTTGAGAGATTGAACTCCGGTATTTTGAAATTGGTTTTAAGATTTTGAAATATATAACAATACGGCTCGAAAGTATTTTCTGAATAAGAAACGTTCAAACGACTTCAAATGAGTTCCAATGATTTCAAAGAAATTTCAAAGAATTTTTCAAGAAAATAGAAGTCCAGAACTCACTTATGTCGCTGGAAACTAATTTTGGTGATGACTACACGCATCATCGACATTGATTTTCGAGTTTCGGAGTGGGGGAGAGGCCACTCTAGTAGCTTTGCTATGCGATTGATATTGTGAAACCAAATTTTGATTTCAAATTTTGAAGTATGATTTGATATTCGAAAGATATATGTATATATATTTGAAATGATTTGAAGTGAGCCGGTGTTCAGTCCTCGAGTTTCGGATTTTGATATAACCCTATCTATTGAAATTGATTTACTGGTTTGTTGGTGATTTCCAACTCTTGGAGTTGAAATTTGATTTCACTGTCTATTTTGAAGGTTCGAACACTTCCAAAACGAGGTTTAATTTTCAAAGCTTAGTAATTTCAAAAAGTATAAAATATTTGATGTTTAGTTTTGTATGTTTAAAGTATGAAGTAGTATGATAAAAAAAAATTTGAAACTACTTTGTTAAGGAAATGAATAAGACTATTTTGAATTTTACTAATATGAAATGTAGATTTGAAATGTTTTGAATAAAATTTAGTTCTAAATGTTTTGACTTTGAAACATCTTTTATAAAACTATATGTATGGAATAATAATATTCAAAAGGTAAATTGGATATTTCAGAGAGAAATAACAGTTTAAAGGTTTTAAAGTGATAGTTATAAACTGGTGTAATCAATTTGGGTATAATTGATTTTGAGAAATATTTGGTTTTGAAAAGAGATTGGAATTTAAAACCCAGTATTTATATGATGATTTTGAAAATGAATTGGTTTGACATAAATTAAGTTGATTTAGAAATGAGGATGACTTTTTAAACCTATTAACTTGGAAACTTGAAACTGAAGATAGTTAATTTGGAAGAAAATTTGGTGAAATCGTATATGATTTTGAAGCTGAACTGATATTGAAACGAATTGAAATTGAGAACCTTGTTTTACTAAATACTTGATTTGGGAGTTATAGAACTTGTATAAAATTTATTTGTATAAGTATGATGTTGATTTGAAACTATTGATTTGGAAAGGTACTCAATTTAAAAAGAAAAATCTTATATAATCGAAGTCTATATAAGTGTGATTTGATATACTACTGATTTTGGAAAGTATTTGATTTGAAAATGAAACCTTATATATAATGGACCTTATATAAGTATAATATTTGAAAGTGATTTTAAAAGGTACTATATGATACATATTTTCGAAGTAAAGATATGGAAAGTGCCTTCTGCTTGATATCCGCTTTGTGGCCATATTGTGGAATCATTCTATCGATATTATTCTTTGATTTTGTTTTCCGGATATGATACTCGAGTTTACATCGAATTCCATGGCATTACCCATGGTCTTACGAGTGCGACTACATAGCGCAACTACCTGGCTGAGATGGCCTAGGGGTACGGATTGTCTCCTAGGGGATCCAGGCGTAATCATTATGTATCTTGCAATCTATGTGGGTCGCATTAGTAGCGCAACTGCCTGGCTGTGATGGCCTAGGGGTACAGGTTGTTTCCTGGGGGATCCAGGCATAACCATTGTGTATCCTGCATTCTACTAGTCATCATGGCGTAACTCGCAGGGCTGAGAAAGCTTACGGATATGGATTGTTTCATGGGGGATCTAGGCATAACCATTGTGTATCTGCGATCCATGGTTAGAAAAAGGTTTTGGTTGTTTTGTTTGGATTGTACTTTCCATATCTGTTTTAAAAGCTTTTCAGTATTTTCAGTGGGTGTTGAAACAAGTCTACTAAGTACCTGGAGAATTCTAGCTTTGCGCCTGATCAACGCATAGCCAGAGTCTGCAAGAACAAGGATAAACTTGTGAGACATCGAGTTATAAAAGTATTTTCGAAAGTAAAATTTGTTTCAAAATAAAAGTATTTTATTATTATAAGGTATCTATTATAAAAATATTTCCAACAAAGAAATTTTGTATTAATATTTGAAATTGAAATTCTTATGGTTTGAATTAATTATTCATGCCCGATACTTTTCTTCTGAATCTACCTTATCTGCTCAGCTTTATTTATTCACATATATTCTGTTTTCCAAATCCTCATTCTTTTCCTTGTTGACTATATCCTTTTTAAATATTGTTTATTTATATACTACATGGTTTAATAGAAAATTTTAGTGTTATAAATATTTTAGGAGTTATTATTTAAATAAAACATATTTAAGGTAATTGATTATTGATAATATTGGAAAGTATCTTGAGAGGAAATTTATAAATTTATGAATTATGGATTTAATGTTTTCAATAGCTTCTTTGTAAATATAAGTAATGATGTAAATAATTGTTTTCAAACATTTTCATATAATTATAAAGGTGTTATTTAAACATATAAATGGTATTTATAAAGGAAGCAAGAAATTTTACAAATGGGTTTTGAAAAGTATTAAAGATAACTGATTTGCAAATAAAGTTTTCAAATGAATATTTCAAGTAAAATTTATATAGTTTTAAATTAATTGTTTAATCTTGACTTTCAATCTACTTTTATTTATGGTTAATCTATTCTCCCACATCCTTCCTTTTCGGGGATGAAAAGTTTTAAGTGGGGGAGAGTGTAACGACCCAAAATTTTAGTGATTTTATTTAGTAAATTAATTAAAATTTTGTGAAATTTTAAACAATAAAATTTGAAAATAAAAATTTATTATTTGGAGCATGTCTATTTAAACATAGCAACCGGTAAATTTCCGTCTGATAATATTGTAGTTTATTTTACCGTGTAATTCTATTTCAATTTAAATCAGTTAATAATAGTTGTATTTAAAAATTTTTTGAAACCTAAATATTTCAACATGAGAAAATTTATTTAGGACACTCTAAATCAGACTACGAAGTTCGTTTCGTGAAATTCGGATGTTTCTAGCTCCATTTGAATTTTTCCGTACGGAATAGCAGCATTATCGGTGTTTGTATCGACTTTTGATAGGATGATCGTACCACTATTATCTGTCTACCGTTTTGATCGTCTCATCATGCTGATCTCTGTGGTATGTTCATTTCTATGTTTTGATGTCCGATTTGCGACGGAAATGATAAAACGGATAGCCATATCGGTTATGAAATTTCAACCTTTTAGTTTCCTGTCCATCCGAAATTCCCAACGGTCGAATTCCTAACAGTCATTTGTCTTTATACCTTGCCCTGAATTATCGTATTTCGTTTGGTCCGTTCATCTTTTCCTCAGATAAATATATGACATACGTTTCTTTGCATATTATAAAATGTATACGTGTACTATTCCTTCTTCAATTTTTTTAGATCCTGCTTTTTCTGTAGCCATTTCATCTCCTCCTCTCCCAGCAATGTAATGGCCAAGCTTCCTACTTCCTTCTTACTTCACCTTTATTCATGGCCGAAAGAAAATGGAAGTGTTTCATCAGCCCAACCACCCTCGACATCACCCCGACCGAGCAGCCAACTCATGACCCCACCACTGCATTCACCCAACCACTCACTGTTGATGCCTCCCATCTCCCCATACAAACGCTGATCCCTCCTCAGCCTCTTCCCTCTAACGCCTCCAACCCCACCCGGAACCATCGGCAACCAGCCCAATCTAGTCCACCATTTTCCACCTCACCTGTGCCTACTTATAGCCCAGCCACCTTGCACCGCCTTTCGCCATTCCAAGGCTCAGCAACAGCCTTGTTGAATCAGTAAGTGGTTATATATGCTAATATATATATTTGTTTATATATAATATTTATATAATTATTAATTTACCTGTTACATTATAGATTAGATATAGAGTATTAAGCATTATACTATACTATATAATAGATGTTATTATACTATATCATATTACAGTTGTATTTTAAATGCTTTGTCGGCTTCATATGTATATATTCTGTTAGTATAGGTGCACGTATATATTGGCACATGTGTAATAGTTATATTTAAGTTATATATAAAGTATATTTAGTTATAAAGATCTACTTAGGTCATTATATTAATTTATATAAGATGTTAGTATGTTATATAGTTATAGTATACTATTAGCATATAGGATGAGTTATATAAAGAGTATATATTAGTTTCTATATTTTACATGTTGCATATATATACTTAATTCTAACTGTAGATTATAAAGGTATATTAGTTGGTTATGTTTATGTATACCACTATAACAGCTTCGACTGTAATGTGGATACCTATATATGTCAGTATAAGAAGTATATATATATATATATATATATATATATATAAATAAAGTGTTACCTTTTTATAGAAAATAAAATTTTTTATAATATTTTGGGATTTGTTATACCGATATATATATATATGTTTTGTGTTTATGTCAGTTCTCATATATATGTTTTAAACTAATTTTTAAATACAATTAGTACAGGAGTTATATATATATTGGGGTATTATTATATATACTTAGGTTAGAAATATGTTGTGGGTATATATATATATAATAGTTTGTATATATGTAGGAGTCTGGTTTTGTATCAGTATATTATATTACTAGTTTATATATATATATATAGAAGTTTTAATGTTAGTTTATATGTGTTAAAGTAAAGCAAGTGTATATAAATTTATTTTAAAATATTAATGTTAAAGATATAGCATGTATGTAAGCATTTTGTATTCTTAATAAGTATTTATAATTATTTATTTCAAATTTTTTTTATTATATCAATGTATATATGTTAGTAGATTTAAAGCTAAGGCTGCATATCGGTTTATACATATTAAGTAGTTCGCATATATTTTTGCCTGCATACATGATGTAGTGAAACGACCCGGAATTTCCGATCCCGAAAATTCCAAATAGTTAGGGAAAAGAAGAAAAAGATAGAAGAAGAAGAAGAAATAGAAATAGCAAAACACAGATTCTCACATTCACAGTGGATAAAATATAATATCAAATAATATTCTTTACTTTAACGACCCATAAATTTTGATTGGTTTTAATAATGTATTTATCTAAATTTTGTGAAATTATTAATAATAAAATTTTGAAAAAAATTATAATTTGATTACGTATAATTAAATATAGCAAATGGTAAATTTTCAATTAATTATATAAAGTTTTTTTATTATGTAATTCTATTAAATTCAAATCAGTTAAGAATTGTTGAAAATAAATTTGCATGAAATCAAGGGAATCGACTGTTACCATAAATTTTATTTCTTTCCTGTCCATTCAAGTTTTACATCAGTTACAATCCAATTAATACCATACCTTTATTACTCCCTGTATTCGTGTTGTAGCTCTTTAATTTTCTATCCGTTGCTATTTCATTTCGGGTTTGTTCCTTCCCTATTTATTCCATTTCAAACATTTTCTCTTCTCTCTGGTAGAAACATAATATTTTACATCATTTATATATACACACATATATATATATATATATATATATCTGTAGCTTGCATTCATTCGTTTATTCACTTTTACGTTTCTCATACTTTCTACTTTATTGTCCTTAATTCCCGTGCTTGACGTTATCATTTCAGTTTCTTTCCATTGAATGTGGCACGTTTCATTGTTAACGTTTTATTCCATTTATATGTGTGGCTTTCCTTTTGCAACCTGTTCCATTTCTATTTTCTTCGTTTTCAAAATTTGAAACGTACAAGCTGGACCATAGTATTAATTGCTTTCCAATTCACGTTCAAACGTTGCTATTCCTAGCTACTAATAAATTTAGAAATCAGTGTCTGTTACTTAATTTATGGCATACGTTCAAAGCATTGGCTTTTATTATTCAACTCAATTAAGGGTGACCGTTGCCATCACATAACCGGTAAAAGATTTGTATACGTTTTATTTGTTTATGTGGCAACGATTCACATTTACACTATTATTGCCTTTTTAACTTCACTGGTTTTCATTTATTTGTGTACGTTTTCATTTCAATTATTGTACACATCATGGTTCCTTTTATAAATTCATCGCCCATAAATAGTTTATTTCTTTCCCCCTTCATCTTCATTTGTCCCATATTCATTTATTTGTGTATATTTTCATTTCAATTATTGTACACATCATGGTTCCTTTTATAAATTCATCGCCCATAAATAGTTTATTTCTTCCCCCCTTCATCTTCATTTGTCCCATATTCATTTATTTGTGTATATTTTCATTTCAATTATTGTACACATCATGGTTCCTTTTATAAATTCATCGCCCACAAATAGTTTATTTCTTTCCCTCTTCATCTTCATTTGTCTCATATTCATTTATTTGTGTACGTTTTCGTTTAAATTATTGTACACATCATGGTCCCTTTTATAAATTCAACGCCCATAAATAGTTTATTTCTTTCCCCCTTCATCTTCACTTGTCCCATATTCATTTATTTGTGTACGTTTATTTTTACATTTATTGGGCAAAGGCTCATATTTCAATTGCGTTTATAAATCAATTTCCACTTTTGCAACTTCATTTTGCTTTCACTTTCCACCTCATACTTGTATCCTTCTTTTACTCACCTGCTCACATTTTTATCCCTCTACATATATTGCTCCCTTCTCTTTTGAAACCCAGCAACAACAAAAAAAAGGAGAGAGAAACGAACACACTCCTCCGCCTCTGGCTTGCACCCTTATCCTCTCTGCCTCAATTGCCGTACCTCCATTTTATCATCTCCGCCCTCCATCTCCTCCTCTTCCATGTTGACGTTGTTCGGCGAACCACTACCTTACCGCGGTGAGTTTTGTTGTCCTCTTCCTTGATTCTTCTCTGGTTCTATATCTTGTTCGCATATATATATGTAGTGTTTTCTATATGCGTTTTGTATAAGGTGTGTGTGTTTTTATTTTATTTTGTTTTACTGTATATAATTGTTTTACAGTACTATGTATATTTTGTATAGTTGCAGTGCTAGCATGTTTAAAGTATTGTAAAGTATAGAAGGTGTTGAGTTTATTTATGTACTGACTTTAACTAACATATATTACTGTTAGTATTATATATTGGTTTATTTTATATATAATCTGTTTTAATAACATATAGATTTTATAAAGTTTACATGGGTTTATATTAGTTTACATATACCGGAGTTAGATTTGGTATTGATATATAATATATGGACTTTATGTTATATGTTTTAATATTGATTTTAATATTTTATTTATAAAGGTTACTTTTATAAAGATTTAAATTTTAGATGGTGTTTGGATATTGGTTTGTATATGGGTTTAAACATATACATTATTTCAAAATATACTACATATAGATATGTTTTGTTTAAACCAATGATTTTTGAAAATATATATATAATTTAATATATGTTTAAATTTAGAATACAGTTTTATTTATATATAGTTATATATACAACTATATACAGCTCACTTATCCTATTTATCTTCCTCGACCCAACTCTGATTTGATTTCGTCAATTCTTCTTTCTCAGCTTTGATCGTTAAAATTCTTGCCAATATTGCTTTGCTTCGAAATCTAGGCTTGGATTCGTATCTCTTCTCATTCCACCCTCTCCTCTAGGCTCGAAAGGTGAGCAATCACTCACGATTAACGTTCTTTTATTTATTAAATTTGATTTCAATTGAAATCACAATTGAAATATGCTGCTATTAGTTATTTACATTGCTATATATGTTGTTATCTGCAATTGTTCACCTATGGGATATGACACCATATCCTGTTGTTTATATTATATTTTTATTGATGATATATGCCTGTTATATTATTGTATTATCTGTTATCACTCTGCAAGTTCCCTGTAGTATAGAATTCACTATGGGTTGAAATGATACATACTCGAACGGACTTTAGAATAGGAGAATTTCGTTATGGGTTGAAATGGTAGACCCAAGCGATTTTCATTTTATTAAATTTGGGATTACGGGTTGAAATGATATCCACCCGTATATATTTAGTGCACGGATTGAAATGATAAATATCTGTATCACTTGACCATAGGATATGAAATATATACAGACACCGCTGGTCCATATATATATATGTTTTGAAAATAATTTTTATGGTTTTAAAAAGAAATATATGGTTTTAAATAAATATTGATTCTTAAATGATTATATATAAAGGGTAATGATATATATAAATTTAATAATAATTAATTTAATTAAGATTGATTTAATAAATAAATTATGTTGAATATTTATGTAAATTATATTTCAAATAGATTTTTGCAGTAATGGGGATAAAATTTAGATGGGGAGATAAATTTGGATTTAGCCGAAATGGTATTAAATTAAGAATTTTATTTAGTTAAATCGATTTGAACTATTGAATGTGAAACTTTATGATATGATTTTATAACCGGATGTTGACTTAAGTGATTTAATTAATATGTCATGTTTTAAATAAATTAAAGGTAAAGTAAGGTTCTCCAAATAATACTGAATTTATTAAATGAATACCTCAAGACTAAATAATAACGAGGTTAAATCGAGATCTATAGGAACTGTTAAATTGAACCTTGAAGGGTCAAATACTAAAACTTGAAATATACTGGGATGTAAATGGTAAATTTGTGATTCAGATCTGAAATTGAAACCAATATAATTTAAATTGGTTATTTAGAAACTGAATTAAATAGAAATTGAAATTGAGATTGAATTAAATTTGAGCAGGAAAGTCGAGTTGATTTAAAAAAACGATTTGTGAAATTTGAGGAAATAGAATACTTTATTTCGGGAAGTAGATATATTGGAAATAAAGATTTTATTTTGGTTTGAATTATAAATGATTTGAATGACCACGGTGCTATAGTGTATATTTCTACAGTGTAGATAGTTCCATGGATCCTTAAAGGATGGTTATCCCAAACGTCCTTTAAGTTAATTATATTTCAGTTGATATTTCACTTGAGTTAGATTTATAGATATAAGAATGTTAATCCTGACTCGAGTGTTTTGTGTTTTGCTTTACGCTCGGGTCAGACTGAGTGATACAGCATTTGAGACTCACCTTCGAAGTTGGAGTTTGCTTGAAGATCCAGCTACCTATCCTTTCAGTCATCTAGTTGATTGGTCCAGAGAAGTCTTCTGCTCGTACTGAAGACTTCAGTGTATTTGAGATATTCTGTTGTATTTTATTTTTAACTCCGATGTTTATATAGTAGCTTCATGAACTACTATTTTATCTATTCCGCTGCGTACTATTGTATTACTCTGTGTCTGTGATTCTGTGATTGATTTATTTACTGTATATGCTGAGTTTTGCCAAATTTTAAATTAACAATCTGATTTTTGAATTATTCAAGTCAGACATGTGTGGATTATTGTCGATTTGAATGGTCCAAAATAACGGCTCGTTACAGTTGGTATCAGAGCTTTGGCTCTAGGCAAACTTAGCATATATAGTAAATTTATTTACAGAATCACTTTCGTTCGAGTTTGAATCTCTTCCTTTTGACTCAATTTCCTCTGAACTTTGGAACGTTCCTTGCGGTTCCAAAAATTCATTCTTGTCTCTCCCTATTTGTATTCTTTTGATTCTGGAGTATCCCATAATTCCACTTCGAATGATCTCTATAAGAATAGGCGATTCCGCCGATCTTTGAATGTTTTGTAAAGGGGTGAACTCCTTTACAATAGGCATTGATTCACCAGAGATTTATATATCCCTCGGTTTTGATTCTGCTATCTCTTGTTATGTCGAATTCTATCTCTGGCGATCGAATGTCGATTTGCATTAGAATTCTGCACTGATCTTATTTTGAAATCACGGTTGACCGGTTAAGGTCGCCCACGATTTATATAAGTATATCCCTTATTTGTTTTGTAATTGATTATCTCATTTTCGTTCGAACTTATCTTCGAATCAGAATCCAATTTGATTAGAGTACCTCTAATTTGAATATCTATCTTTGTTTTGAAATCCATTCTTGAATCATCCTTTTGAAAAATCGGGTTTATTCATATTTTGGAAATTGTTTTATATATCGAAATTTTTATAAGTATGATTATATTCTATATATAAAAGTGAAATGTTTTCGATAAAGATTTTAAACCCTTTTAAAATAAGAATTTGAGGTTTCGAAAGGATTTGTAATTTTGAAAAAACTATATAATAAATTTGATTTATAACTGAAGGATTTTAAATTTGAAATTCAAGAATTGAACTCCGGTATTTTGAAATTGGTTTTAAGATTTTGAAATATATAATAATAATATGATTTAAAAATATTTTTCCGAATAAGAAATGTTTCAAATGATTTTAATGAGTTTCGAATAAATTTCAAAAGAAGTTTGAGAAAATAGAAGTCCAGAACTCACTTATGTCGTTGGAAAATAATTTCGGTGATGAGTGCACGCATCATCGACATTGATTTTCGAGTTTCAGAGTGGGGGATAGGCCACTTTAGTAGCATTGCTACGCGAGTGATTTTGCGTAACCAATTTTGATTTCAAAATTTTGAAGTATGATTTGATATTCGAAAGATATATGTATATGTATTTGAAACGATTTGAAATGAGCCGGTGTTCAGTCCTTGAGTTTCGGATTTGATATAACCCTATCTATTAAAATTGATTTACTGATTTGTTGTTGATTTCCATCTCTTGGATTTGAAAATGATTTCTTCAACTATTTCGAAGGTTCGAGCAATTCCAAATCAAGGTTAACTTTTCAAAGCTAAGAAATTTTGAAAACTATAAAGTATATAAGTTAGGTATGTATGTTAAAGTATGTAGTAATATGGTTTAAATAAGTTGAAACTGTTTTGTTAAGTAAATGAATAAGGCAAAATTTAAAATTTTCTAATATGAAATTTAGATTTGAAATGTTTTGAAAGAATTGGTCTTCAATATATTTTGAAAAAATTTAGTTAAATTTTTTAATTTAGTAACATCTTTATGAAACTATATATTTAACAAGTTGGAATAGATACACAAGTTGTACGTATGCTGTTGTTAACCGGCATCTTGGCCCGGTTACAAAACGACGGTTGAAGAAATTATCATTAGCACTAGACAAGATTCTGATCAAGGAGAGACCGGAGGTGGTAGCAAGTTGTCAGGCCCACAATAAAGCAAGAGCATTCGGCCTGCCTGGCCTGGTGCGCAGATTCACCCACTATGGGCAGAGTCACCTTGCTCCTAAGCCCATGAAGGAAGTCCAACCCATCTTCCTCTATAAATAGAAGGGCAGGGGCATAATGAAAGGGATCCTTTTTGGAGAACACTGGGGAGACTCTGCCATTTTTTATACTCTCCTCTTTTTAATTCAAACTTGTATTCAAGTCATCAATATATGGATTGTATCTGTATTCAACTACTTGTGAAAGAAATAAAGATCAAAACTCAAAGTGGACGTAAGCAATTACGCTGAACCACTATAAATTCGGTGTTCTTACTTTCTGCATTTAAATTAGCATATTCTTCCTTGTTTAATTTAACTTCATCACCTACATCTCTACACAATCTTTCTCAACGAGGTTAGTGACCAATTTTGGTGCTAACACTTTGGTGCTTTCACTGAGAATTGAATTCTCAGCTTGATTGGATCTCATCATCTACTAGTGGATTTCCAAATTCGCAAGATAGATCCAGTTGTTTACTAGAAAACTTCCTATTCTACTCAAATTTGAAAGAAATCTAAAGGAAGCTGATAGCCGTAGATTGGATTCACTGATGTACGCAAGATCTGGGGATTGGACGTTGAAGTTTGCACTTAAGTTGAATGAAGGCCGATCCTCCTCTGAAGGCAATTCGGCCGGTCACCCCAGAAAAGGCTTATGCCGAACGCCCCAGAAAAGGCGTATGCCGAACGCCCCAGAAAAGGTGTATGCCGAACGCCCCAGAAAAGCGTATGCCGAACGCTCCAGAAAAGGGGTATGCCGAACGCTCCAGAAAAGGCTTATGCCAAACGCCCCAGAAAAGGCGTATGCCGAACGCCCCAGAAAAGGTGTATGCCGAACGCTCCAGAAAGGCGTACGCCGAATGCTCCAGAAAAGGGGTATGCCGAACGCTCCAGAAAAGGGGTATGCCGAACGCTCCAGAAAAAGGGTATGCCGAACGCTCCAGAAAAGGCATATGCCGAACGCCCCAGAAAAGGCTTATGTCGAACGCCCTTCCAGGCCGATCATACCTCTAGGCCGAACGCTCTTCCAGGCCGACCATACCTCTAGGCCGAACGCTCTTCCAGGCCGATCCATACCTCTATGTCGAACACCTCTGTAATGTCGAACGGTATTGTATGCCGAACGACTCGGTTGTGCCGAACAAGAATGAATGTCGAACACCTCTGTAATGCCGAACGGTATTGTATGCCGAACGACTCGGTTGTGCCGAACAAGAATGAATGCTGAACAGTGTGGAATGCCGAACAGTGTGGGATGCCGAACAGTGTGGATGCCGAACAGTGTGGATGCCGAACACGTGTGGATGCCGAACAGTGTGGATGCCGAACAGTGTGGGATGCCGAACAGTGTGGGATGCCGAACAGTGTGGATTCCGAACAGTGTGAATGCCGAACACGTGTGGATGCCGAACAGTATGGATGCCGAACAGTGTGGGATGCCGAACAGTGTGGGATGCCGAACAGTGTGAATGCCGAATACGTGTGGATGCCGAATAGTGTGGAATGTCGAACAGTGTGGGATGTCGAACAGTGTGGATGCCGAACAGTGTGAATGCCGAACACGTGTGGATGCCGAACAGTGTGGATGCCGAACAGTGTGGGATGCCGAACAGTGTGGGATGCCGAACAGTGTGGATGCCGAACAGTGTGGATGCCGAACAGTGTGGAATGCCGAACAGTGTGGAATGCCGAACAGTGTGAATGCCGAACAGTGAGGAATGCCGAATAGTGTGGGATGCCGAACAGTGTGGATGCCGAACAGTCTTGTATGCCGAGCAACTTTGTCATGCCGAACGGCCCTCAATGCCGATCGAAACTTAAGTTACACCGGTCTCTTATACGACCCCTATTTACAAAAAAAAACTTTTTCGGGTACGACCCAAATTTTCGAAAATGAGGCTAAAAAAAAATTCCCGGGGGGAGACCCCCCCGAACCCTAGCCGCAGCGCAGTGCCTCCGGATAGTGAATTCAAAACTCAACTTAATAAAGGAACATTCTATATACTTCCCTGACATCCCATGATCGACCAGGGCATAGAGGATCTAGCGGCAGCTTATGAACGGCATCAAGGGAACAGACAAGCAACCGTTATTCAAACGGTACTCCCAAAGGTTGGAGAACATAGATGATATGACTCTAGCAAACGCCAAGATGACTCCAAGCACCATTCTTCGCTGACCCAGCACTTCGAATTTAATGACCCTAAGCAAACCAATGCTCTAAGCAATTTATTCCAAATACTAACAAGGGTATCATACTGATCGCGTTTGAGGAAAGTCGACCTCCAGATATATTTTGACAGCTAGTTGGCTAAAGAGCCTCCTACGACTATGGATCATTTCTTTTACAAAATGAATCAGAATTAAAGTGAGGAGGAGTGGAGCAGACTAAGAAAAATAACAATGAAGGCCCGTTGGCTAAGGATGTAGATCCCAGTAGCCGAAACAAGACTTCAGAATTTAGCTCATATGCTCTTTGAAAGGTTCAATTTACAACCTCTACTTGAAGACTCACGACTCGGAGTGGTACTGGAAACCAACCTCGAGAGAGTACACCAAAGTCTAAAGAAAATCAGGGGAATGTTGTATATTCCCAAATGCTCACTGATCCTAACACGGGCGATTACAAACATCTCCGAGGTATGATCGAAAAGATGACCTAGAAAGGAAAGCTTCAATAGTATGTACAAGTCCTGCAGAATGGCGGGCAGCGAATATCCGATGCCTATTAATAAAGGGCTATGATTATCAATTGGACGGTTGACGGCCAACATCCCTTTGAAAGGAGCCAGGGGCGGAATCGAATAGCGAGCACACGATGATGCTTCACATATCAATGAGACTTACCATAATCTTCTTTGAATTATTTCCATTTCCATCTCTATTTCAATTGTTCTATGAACTACGACTAGCTTGAACTAAACTACTTTCAAAACGATGCAGGTGTCCAGGTACTCAGATTTGGTTGCCAACCAATCTACGCAGACCATGATCGGACGTGTGGAGTTACATCTGGACGAGAATAATTCTATTACTCATCATCAACCATATGCCTTTGATTTGGGGCTATGGATTAAATACAATGTACAACATCACGATGCACAGAGAGCTGAATTCCATCCTACAAGTGGAATTTATTCAAGTAGAGAGCGGTTGCGATACGGCCAGCCACTCGCTAAGTGAAACTCGAGCTCGAGGGCAAGCCATCACATCAAGGTTAAAAATGGGTTGATACACGACGATCCTTCGCACAACTCCGTACTCCCAGAGTGCGAGACGGAGTATAAACATCTACTTAACTCCGTACTCCCAGAGTGCGAGACGGAGTATAAACATTAATCAACTCCGTACTCCCAGAGTGCGAGACGGAGTATAAACATTCGCATAACTCTGTACTCCCAGAGTGCGAGACGAAGTATAAACATTAATCAACTCCGTATTTCTAGAGTGCGAGATGGAGTATAAACATCTACTCAACTTCGTACTCCCAGAGTGCGAGACGGAGTATAAACATACATCAACTCCATGCTCATCCCAAAAAATGGGGGCAGAACCAAAGCAAAGCACGCTAGTTGAACATTTGTCTAAAAGAAGATTGCAACGAAACGATTAAAAGACGACTGTCAAGCAATCAACTGAACGGAAATATTCAGCATGAAAGACTGCGGTTTTTCAAATCACGTCATGTTTACACAAGACGTCCTTTGGGGGGCAAATGTTATCCCGCCTTTTGGCAAGGCCGTGACACCAAGAACTTGATTAGAAACCAGTGACAGTTCGTCTTGGAGATCGGTTACACAAAGGCTCACTATGGATATCGATGGATTTTGTCCGAGTCTGGATCGAGCCATGATTAACAAGACATAACAATCAAAGCCAGGGGAGCCAATGTTCCAAGTTTCAAGACGATCCGAGTTCGTATGCTCAACTTATGATCGATTCGAACAACCGACCATCCATCCATCAACCTCCACATTTGACTTGGAGACCTAAACTGCTTCGAATGAATATGGCCTGATCATCCACTCCAATTGAGTCATAGAACAAAGTTCGACAAAATACCCCTTATGAAGCTCAGTGACGCCGGGATCCGTCTAAAGTGGACGTGATTTGATCATTTACCGATCAAATCCTACCCTGAACACGAAAGGTTGTTCGAAAGCCCAACTTGAAGTAGCTATGGTAGACTGCGTACTCGCTAACCATCACTGTCAATATATGGACACGACTGCACCTTGGAACATATGCAACTTACTTTGTCTACTCAATAATCTATTATCCTTATTTTTTAGAAGGAGATACGGAGCAAATTGTAAGAGATTTGGCTATCTAACCCAACATGGATGTGATTCAACCATCTGTCATATACCTCCTTCCTTGACTTGATTGGAAGAGCTATAATCACCAAGCGGACGAGAATCGATCGTCCATTTTTCAAATTTCGTCCGTCATCCTGGGGGGCAGAATCTCATTCCGTGAGCAAACGTGGTTCGATTGTTCATTCGACGACATTAGCCTCGATACAGTAGATGAATACAAATTAAAGAGTGGAAATACGACTGCTCTCAACTTAAACCTCCAAGTCCCCAGAGTGTGGACTGGAGTACTCTAAGTCCCCAGAGCGCGGACTAGAGTATAAACGACTTAAACCTCCAAGTCCCCAGAGTGCGGACTAGAGTATAAATGACTAAAACCTCTAAGTCCCCAGAGTGCGGACTGGAGTACTCTAAGTCCCCAGAGCGCGGACTAGAGTATAAATGACTTAAAACCTCCAAGTCCCCAGAGTGTGGACTAGAGTACTCTAAGTCCCCAGAGCGCGGACTAGAGTATAAACGACTTAAACCTCCAAGTCCCCAGAGTGCGGACTGTAGTACTCTAAGTCCCCAGAGCGCGGACTAGAGTATAAACGACTTAAACCTCCAAGTCCCCAGAGTGCGGACTGGAGTACTCTAAGTCCCCAGAGCGTGGACTAGAGTATAAATGACTAAAACCTCCAAGTCCCCAGAGTCCGGACTGGAGTACTCTAAGTCCCCAGAGCGCGGACTAGAGTATAAATGACTAAAACCTCCAAGTCCCCAGAGTGCGGACTGGAGTACTCTAAGTCCCCAGAGCGCGGACTAGAGTATAAATGACTTAAACCTCTAAGTCCCCAGAGTGCGGACTGGAGTACTCTAAGTCCCTAGAGCGCGGACTAGAGTATAAATGACTAAAACCTCCAAGTCCCCAGAGTGCGGACTGGAGTACTCTAAGTCCCCAGAGTGCGGACTAGAGTATAAACGACTTAAACCTCCAAGTCCTCAGAGTGCGGACTGGAGTACTCTAAGTCCCCAGAGCGCGGACTAGAGTATAAATGACTAAAACCTCCAAGTCCCCAGAGTGCGGACTGGAGTACTCTAAGTCCCCAGAGTGCGGACTAGAGTATAAACGACTTAAACCTCCAAGTCCCCAGAGTGCGGACTGGAGTACTCTAAGTCCCCAGAGCACGGACTAGAGTATAAATGACTAAAACCTCCAAATCCCCAGAGTGCGGACTGGAGTACTCTAAGTCCCCAGAGCGCGGAATGGAAGTTCAACGACTCCCGAAGAGTTTCCGAGTTATATGAAGATGGACTGAGAAGTCTATGTTACTCACAACTGCTTGGATTAAAATCACAATCACAAAGAAAACTGAACAATAAGAGTCTTTTGTAAGACAGAAAAAGGAACTAAACCTTATTCAGAAATGAGTTTCTATTACAACCCCTCCAAAGTTCAGAGTCGACATTCTATCTACAAGGACTAAGGAAATAGATGAAAATAATTACATGACTTAAACTAACCCTCGTTGAACGAGGATAGTAATCACTTCTTGTGCTTCTTCAACTTCTTTCCAGATGGCTCCTCTCCAGAGCATTTACCCTTGGTACTCTTCTTTGATAGAGGGGTAGCAACTGAAGGAGTACGAGGGCCTTCCATGGGCTTGGACCCGCCAGGAAGGATGACCTTCAACGGCTTGTTCAAAGGATCGTCCAGTCCACAACTCGGGGATCTACTATGACCTTGACCGTCTCCTCCCTCTCTTTCTCGAGCCACTCCTCCATGCTCAATCCGGATGTGTGCTCAAAGGCGCCTGTAATTTCTACTTCATAACCCCCGTCGGTAGGAGAGGAGGTTTCAGACTTGTCTTCGTCAAGCGCTCCGATCACCTGAGCGTCTGGACCAGAAGCCTCCCCTGCGTGAGTGGCTTCACTTGTTTTCTCCCCCACTTCCTTGGTGACATCGCTCCTCGGAGTGGGCTCGGGGTCAGTTAGGCCTGCATAAAATCGTGGAAAACAAGAATGCAATAGTCCTGCATAAAGAATAACGACTTTCGAAATCTTAAAGAGAACCTTAAAGAGAAGGATTATCTACCAGGTTCGGGCAAACTCTCAGCCATCCGAGAGGTCTCACCCTCTGGAATGGGAGACAGAATGCGGACTAAAGTACTCTAAGTCCCTGAGTGCGGACTAGAGTATAAATGACTCAAAAACCTCTACGTCCCCAGAGTGCGGACTACAGTACTTTCAGTCCCCAAAGCATGGACTAGATTATAGATGACTTCATAAAAATCCCTAAATCCCAGAAACGGACCAGATTACTCTAAGTTCCCAGAGTGCGAACTAGAGTATAAACGAGTTGACGAAAATCTCTGCGTCTCGAACTGTGGACTAAAGCGTAAACCGTTCGACAAATCTCTAAGTCCCCGGAGCGTAGACCGAAGCATGAACACAAATTGGGCGTGAGTAAACTGAAGGGAGAATAACACTAAGTCACCAGAATGTAGAGTGGTGTATAAACATCGATAAATAGACGAGTGGATTCCGACCATTTTCTATTCCGCAAACTTCGGCCTGGAATCGATAGGAGGATTATTAACCCGCTGAGGATGGAGTTTGACCATCCAACTAGTGACCTGGCCAAATCAATGCTGGGGGCAGGGGTACAAAACACTAAAAAGCCGAATACGACAGCTTACTATAGCTCTAGCGTGGCGTTCTTTATAACTTGAGGCAGCGACTGCATGGAGGCCTCAATACAGAACCAATCGAAACGACATCCAAAGCTACGAGCAACCTACTATATCATACCTCAGACCAAGGGTCAATGCCGATCCGCACCAAGCACATACGAATGTGACTCGGATGTTTGTTTTTTGAAAACTATGACCCCCAGAGTATGGAAAGGAGGGTAAACCACGAATACTTGGTCAAAAAGTCTCCAGCACCCTCGTTCGATTCGTCAGGAGGAGTATGAAACTGGATGAGCATAACCCGACTGCATTTGTAGCCAACTTTACCCCGAGATCTAATTACAGAGCATGAACCAAAGTGGACGTGGATGACCATCCACTGTCCAAATTATGCCCTGAAACTTACGTGGCATCGAAGTATTCCTCTTGGAATGAAAAACCACGATAAAATCCAAGATAGGCGAGACCTAGTCTCCTATCGACTTACATGATCCCACGATTCAACGGGAAAGAAAGTAAAGCTAAAGTGGGCATGGCTGGCCTTCCTACTTATCGGTATATGCCCTAGACCTGGGGGCACGAGCGAGAAGCAAGATGAATGTGAACCGACTATTAACCAATCACCTCTATGTCTTTGGAGTTTAGGTGAAAACATAAACATAGCTAGGACGAGACTCAACCGTCCATGCAGTACATTTATCAACCCGAGACTGGGAGAAGACGCATGGTCATCCAAAAACTGGCCACGATAGCTCAGTATTAAAACTTATATATAGTGCTTACAACTACTCAAGGCAACGACCGAGAGGATGCCTAGAGATAGAATCGTTAAATCGATGCCAAAGCTTGGGGGCAACTGACTGTCACTCCAACCCGAAGGGCGAGTGAAGGATCATGAATGCATTGAATAGAAAATGCGTTACTCGAATATACAAGCAAATTCAAACTCATAGCAAGATCCAGCTATGCAGTTGCACGCAACTCGAGGCTGGCCCCTACTCGACATTTCCTTCAACGTGCTTATAAGCCTGATCTTTGACCATTTGCAGATAATCAATTAGAGCATTCAGAGCCCTTCATTATTTGACTTAACAACTCATGGCAAGACTCTAGGATTCGACCAGAGTAACCATCAACATTGACCATCCCAACCATATTTCACATTTAATGTTATGCAAAATAGTTACATCTTTACTCAAAGAATCTGGGATGGCACCTGCTAAGCTGACGGTCAACATAGCAGCCAGCCATGGCGACCTTTTCCGGGTGCTGAATATCGGATCACAACTCAGTGCAGTGATGATAAAAGAATTAGTTGGATTTTTCTGAATAAATGATGATATGTTCCCTTGGACCCATTCTGACATGCATATGTGATTTCATTAACTATCGCAAGCCATGCATTGGATATCAACCCGAAGCTACAAAAGCTAGCACAATCTCTATTGATTTCATCATGAAAGAACCACTCTTACTTTTAGGCTCACCCCATCAACGTCTATGCCTACCAGCCGTTGCGACAGGGCACACAATGACCTAAGACGTCTGAAAGACTACTTAAATAGAATATCGAACTAAGCTAATTCAATATCACTTATTTCCCACGAAGGGCTATCCAAGGACGGAAATTAGCAGACCTCACACCCAAATTCACTACCTCAGATGACTACTCGAAGAGTAGCAGAGAACCAACCATAAGATGGAAAATGTACGTAGATGGAGCATCCAATGATCAGTGTTATGGCTTGATAATGACTCCTGAGGAATGATCAATCTGCTACGTCCTAAAACTCGATTTACCTGTAACAAACAACGATGCTTAGTATGAAGCCTTAACTGCCAGCCTCAAACTTGCTAGAGGATTTGAAGTGAAAACTTTACATATATTTTGTGATTCTTGATTGGTAGTATACAAATTTAAGGAAGTTGATCTTGCTAGGGGGCATTGTCTTGCTCCTTATCTCGGCCAAGTCCAAGAGCTACTAACTGACTTCACATATTACATCATTACACACGTACTCAGCGAACAAAATGAAAAGGTGGCATCGTTGACTCCTATCAAAGACTATCTACAATGAGGAATTCTTACTGAACGGGGGAATGGAAAACGACAGATCCTCCTCAAAGCTTCACGCCAAATCATCTAAGAATAAGTCGTGTGTCAAAAGGAGTCTACCCATCCCCATGCTTCGGCATATCGCCCATGATGATATCTTGAGCAAATTCTATGAAGAAGAATATGGTAATACCATCAGGGGGAAAACCATGATAAAGAAGATACTCTGCTACAGGTATTACTGGCCAACTATCAACCCAGAAACGGTTGATCATGCTAGACAATGTGACGAGTGCAAGATGTTTGCAAAAAATCCGGGAACCCCGCCGATGGAAATTATTCAAATGGCTAGTTCATAGCCGTTTGCCACTTGGGGGGACTGAAATCATCTTCTTATCGATCCTAAAGGTGGTGCGAAATACACCATCATAGCAGTTGATTACGTCACCAAATGGGCAGATGAAGAACTCTTAACCACGACCAAGATGAAGAAAATAATCAACTTCTTTATCTGTAACGTCATCTGTCCTTATGACCTTCCATGATCCATTATAACTGCAAATGGACAGGTTGAAGCTGTGAACAAAATCATAGAGTCTGTACTGAAGAGAGGTTTGGAAAACTCCTCAAGTGGCTGATTGCAACCCTTATTTCACAGAAAATACAAACAAGGAATCGCGATTGAATTACAATTAAACTGGATGGAGTTGGCGATGACTTATGAGCATATAAAACGCATCCGAGAGCCAATGGCAAGAACATGTACCCGAACGTGCATGTGTACATCCGAAAAAGTTCGACTTCTTGAAATCAACAGAAATTGAATTCTCACTAAGGGTTATTAAGAGAAGACTAGATCATATAGCCGAAGCTTATTAGCTCTGCAGAATCAGACACGGATGGCCACTAATGAACTACAACCCTGGATTTATAATATTGGGAATCGACCGAGCATCACGATGACCAAAGAAGGATACAACACCTTGGGAGGATAAATTGGAGGATAATGACTATTCAAGAAACATGGTGGATTTCTTTCTGAAGACAAGGAATACTCGCTGATTCAAAGCGTGTTGTGTTGCTTCACACGACACACTTTGGGGGGCAAGTGTTAACCGGCATCTTGGACCGGTTACAAAACGACGGTTAAAGAAATTATCATTAGCACTAGACAAGATTCTGATCAAGGAGAGACTGGAGGTGGTAGCAAGTTGTCAGGCCCACAATAAAGCAAGAGCATTCGGCCTGCCTGGCCTGGTGCGCAGATTCACCCACTATGGGCAAAGGCACCTTGCTCCTAAGCCCATGAAGGAAGTCCAACCCATCTTCCTCTATAAATAGAAGGGCAGGGGCATAATGAAAGGGATCCTTTTTGGAGAACACTGGGGAGACTCTGCCATTTTTTATAGTCTCCTCTTTTTAATTCAAACTTGTATTCAAGTCATCAATATATGGATTGTATCTGTATTCAACTACTTGTGAAAGAAATAAAGATCAAAACTCAAAGTGGACGTAAGCAATTACGCTGAACCACTATAAATCCGGTGTTCTTACTTTCTGCATTTAAATTAGCATATTCTTCCTTGTTTAATTTAACTTCATACTTACATCTCTACACAATCTTTCTCAACGAGGTTAGTGACCAATTTTGGTGCTAACAGCTGTTTTCTTCGCATAATTAATTTGATCCGAGTTTGAGTACACAAGTTCGAGGTGAATTACACCATTTCATGTTAGGATTTTTCATTCGATTCTTGATGGCGAATATTTGATATGGATTTTGGGCTCGATTCTAGAATTCTCTATCATAGTATATGGCTATGTAAGGAGACTGATGGCTTCTAGTCGAGAAACAATATCGAAGTCCGCATTAGGGAAGTCGAATGGACAATACTAGTTCTAAAGCGAACTTGTGTGATCGAGCGAGCGATCAAATGTGATTTTGTGAAATGATGACGTATGTACATCTTATATTCTAATATCATTGATATATTTTGACGCTGAAATTGAAAGCTGTCGAGTTAGAATATCTTTGATTACTAAAAGAAAATTTCCAATTTAAATTACAAAGATATATAACCCATAAAAGCAAAGATATTCAATCTCATATGGCTCTTCATACAGCGAAATTTATTTTGTAAAATTTGATCCTTATATAAGATGGACCTTATGTAAGTATAAGATGATTTTGAAAACATTTGATTTTGGAAATGAATTGGTTGACTTAAATTATATTGATTTGGAAATTTGGATTTATTTTCTAAATCTATTATTTTGGAACTTTGAAACTAAAGATATTTAATTTGAGAAGAAATAATTTGGTGAAATTGTATATGATTTTGAAATTGAACTGATATTGAAACAAATTGAAATTTGAGAACCTTGTGTTAATAAATACTTGATTTGGGAGTTGTCGAACTTATATAAAATTGATTTGTATGAGTATGAAATTGATTCGAAAACTATGGATTTTAAAAGGGTACTCAATTTGAAAAGTGAAATCTTATATAATTAAAGTCTATATAAGTGTGATTTGATATACTTTTGATTTTGGAAAAGTATTTGATTTGAAAATTAAATCTTATATATAATGGATTTTATATAAGTACGATATTTGAAAGTGATTTGAAAAGGTACTATATGATACACATTTTCGAAGTAAAGATATGGAAAGTGCCTTCTGCTTGATATCCGATTTGTGGCCACATCTTGGATTCATTCTATCGATATTGTGACGACTGCCCATGACCCCTGCACCGAATCTAGAGAAAGTGCGCTGTAAAGTGTGCCAGGCGACCATGGACGATTGTTAGGGTAGATTAAAACAACAGAATCTATCGTATTACTCACAGCGCATGGACAAAATACAATAGAACATATGTATAGTGAAGCTTTACAGAATAAAATGCTATCATATAAAACTCCATAATAGTTGAATACAAGCATCCAAATAGTCAATACATCAAGCCTCACTACATATCACTCAGAGAATACAAAGCAGCGGAACATCCAGTACATATAAGAAGATAATATGCAACCCTCCAGCTCGTCTTCAATATCAACATCGTGAAAAGAGAACAGCACCTGTCACCTGCTACCTAGTCTGCCCGTCCCAAAATGGACGAACAGCCCAAGGCAATAAGAATTAAAACATAAAGCCTTGAGTCAGACAACAGTCTTAGTGAGCAGTAAATTAACTACCAACATACCAAAAGAGCATAAAGGAAAAGGAATAGGAATACAACCCTCCCACTCCAACCTCTTTCTACAGTGATAGCCCCCAGACACACACTAAGCAGAAGCAAACATAGCAGAGCATACAATGTAAAGTAAAGAAATTATCACTCAAGTCAAGGGCGATGTTTTCTAAGTACAAACCCCCAAGGCCTAAACCAAGATCAGATAAGCACCCAGAAAACACTGCTCTTGAGACCGAATGACGATACAACCAAACATCCATGACTCTGGCTATCACTGTTATCATTGCTTCGATATCACCGTTAATTGAATGACCGGCACATTCTTTCAGCCGTCCGTCAAGGGCTAATGGAAACCCCGGTTCTAGACATAACTCCCGCACGTCATCGTGACCCGCGCCTAGGACTATCGAATCTGCCCAGAG
Source organism: Allium fistulosum (assembly GCA_030737815.1). Lineage (NCBI taxonomy): Eukaryota > Viridiplantae > Streptophyta > Magnoliopsida > Asparagales > Amaryllidaceae > Allium > Allium fistulosum. Next base: position 95,770,740 of record CM060903.1, read on the forward strand.
TACTCGACCATCAACAGTTAGTCGTTGGGACTATCGAATCTGCCCAAACGTACTCTTGCTTGGAACATGCTAGAACCTTCAACAACGATGAGATCTCAACCTTCTAGTCATCCTCCTCGACGACTATTTCCATACTAGCTCAAGCGCCTCTCGAGCATCCATTATCCTCAACTCAAACCATATCACCGAGTTACCAACATGCTTGGAATGATCCCGTCTGGATTAGGCCAAGCCTATCTCATATCATACTTTGCTTCATCACATCCTCGCAAAGTCTCATCTCAACATCATCATCAAATCTATGCATAAGAGCTTCATCATCCGCTACATATGCCACAAGCAGCTTTCCCAATTCAAGAGCCTTTCTCTTAGCTTTTGAATCATCCTCGATCTAAATCATATCATCAATCATCTAATTCATAGCAATCAACCAAATCAAACGTTAATCCAAGCAATCAAGCATTCAAATATGATTTAAGTAGACAATTATCACAATAATGGAAATTTCGTAATTAAAGAGTCGAAAGTCAAATAAGCATGAAAACATGAACAATATCTCTATAATCTTGATGAATGAACTTGCATAGGTTAACATGTAGTAAAATGAATGTAACATCATCATGAACAATGGATCTATATGGATCTACACTTAGGATGAAGAAAATGTATGGAAATCACTATTTTAACACCCAATCGAGCCAACAATCCGATATACTCCTTTGGATCCATGTGAGAGATAATCACCACTCACCAAATCACCTAAACAACCTCAAAACAACACGCTTCAGATTTGGACAGCGAAGGATCAAGCTTGATCTATCACGAATCCGCTTCAAATGAAGAAATCACTCTTCGACGGATGAAGATCTTCAATCTAAGCTCTTGAATCTTCAATTTGATCTTCAACTTGGATGGATGGAATCACTAGATTAGAGTAGAGAAAAGAAGTGAAGAAGTGTAGAAGTCGAGCTCTCAAAATGGCAGCACTTCGTCGCTTCAAAATCCGGATCCCAAAAAGTGAGAAAAACCCTTCTATTTATAGGCTGAAATCTCCTTAACTCGTCTGTCTCCATAGGTCGTCTCCGACCTAAGCCTCTCCGACCTAAGCCTCTCCGACCTAACAGAGCTTCCGACTTAACAGATATGCACGTGCGCCCCAACTCCTAGGTCGCTCACGACCTAACACTCAACAACCCACGACCTAACGGCTTAGCAGTCCTACGACTTACGACTCAACTGGGTCTCCGACTTAACATAGCGCGCGACATAACAGTCTTCGACTTAACGACTTAGCCTATGCGCGACTTAGCGACTTACGACTTAGCCTATGCGCGAATTAGCGACTTACGACTTAGCGCGCCCCAACGACTCAACAACACTGGCACACGACCTAAAACTCACGCGACTTAACAATCTCGCGACCTATCTCCTAGCGACTTATCTTTCTTAACTCGTCCACGACTTAACTGCTATAAGTCGCCTACTCCTATAAGTCGCCTACTCCTATAAGTCGCCTACTCCTATAAGTCGCTAACTCGTATACGACTTAGCAAGCACACGACCTAACACACACAGAACTCACGACCTAACTTCTTAGGTCGTCTACGACCCAACTACGCTAACCACTAGGTTGCTAACTACTATAGAACACTAACCCTTAGGTCGCAATCTTTTATAAGTCGTATACTCCGACTTAACTATCATAGGTCGCTAACTCGAACTGTTTAACTCGGTTAGGTTCTATAGGTCGTCCCAAACCATCCTATGACCTAAATCAAAATACCTAGGTCGCCTATCCATATCCCCCTAAGTCGTGTACGACTTACGACTTATACTAAGTCGTGAACGACTTAGGACTTAGAAATTTTGCCAATCTTCGTGAAAACTTTTCGACGCAATTTTCTTCGATTTTTCGATCCGTAAAAATACGGGTCGTTACATTCTCTCCCCCTTAGGAATTTCGCCCCCGAAATTCCAAACAACCAAGAGCAATCAATGACTATTCTGCATGCCTACCATCCATAGCAATCAACAAACTATGCATCCAATTCTAGCTTAGCATGCAGAATTCTAAAACTAGAACAAGTTACAATATCGTGAGATGACACGACACTTTAGGGTCATACCTTGAAGAGTTCAGGATGAGCTGCCTTCATCCTCTCTTCCACCTCCCACGTACAGTCGTTATCATCATCACTCCATTGTATCTTGAGCAACTTAACTATCTTCCTCCTAAGCTGTTTCGTGTCGGTTTCCACAACACGAAGCAGTTTACGAGGTCTTCTATCGACTGGATCAACTTCGAAATCTTCACAGCTATCAGCAGGAACCACTGTATTCGAGTCGTGCACATACTTCCGTAGATATGATACATGAAAAACATTGTGCACACTCGACATCTTCTCTGGTAACTCCAATCTATAAGCGAGTTTTCCAATTCGCTCGATGATCGGGAATGGTCCAACAAATCTCGGAGTTAATTTTCCTTTCTTCCCGAATCGAATAACATTCTTCAATGGAGAAATCTTCACAAAAACCATATCACCTACGTCGAATTCCAAATCTTTACGACGCTTATCGGCATAACATTTCTAACGATCTTGGGCTGCCTTCATTCGTTGCCTAATGATCTCTATACAATCCGAAATCTGTCGAATCATCTCTGGCCCAAGCATCAACTTTTCACCTGTTTCTAACCAACATGTCGGAGAGTTACACGGTCTTCCATACAATGCCTCATATGGTGCCATACCAATGCTTGACTGGTAACTGTTGTTGTATGAAAATTCCACCAAATGAAGGTGATCTTCCCATGATCCTCCGAAATCCAAAACACAAGCTCTAAGAAGATCTTCCAAAACTCGGTTGACTCGCTCGGTCTGACCATCGGTTTGAGGGTGATAAGCTGTACTCAAACACAACTTGGTTCCCAAACCTTCCTGGAAGCTCTTCCAAAATCCACTAGTGAACAATGGGTCTCGATCGCTCACTATACTCTTCGGAATACCATGGAATCGAACTATCCACTTAACATACAACTCAGCCAACTTCGATGCAGTCCTAGTCGATCGAACAGGAATGAATCTTGCATTCTTAGTCAGACGATCTACAATGACCCAAATCCCTTCATTTCCCGTTCTTGTTCTAGGTAGTCCATCAATAAAATCCATCGATATCTGCTCCCACTTCCATGTAGGAACTTCTAATGGCTGAAGCAATCCACTTGGCTTCTTCTGTTCGGCTTTTACCAACTGGCAGTTCATACACTTGGAAATAAAATTTCCAACATCCTTCTTCATGCCTTCCCAGTAGTAGGTTCTCTTCATATCCCAATACATCTTATTTCCACCTGGATGAATTGTCAACTTCGAGTGATGACTTTCCTTCAGAACTTCACTCCTCAATTCATCTATATCGGGAACAACTAGTCGTCCTTGCTTCCGAAGCCAACCCTCTCGATCGACCTCGAATTCTTTATCCTTTTCTGGATCCAATCCAGATTCCAAATCGCGGATAATCTTGACAAGCTTATCGTCTTGAAATGACCCACTTAAATTTTTTTTTTTTTAACATACAAACTTTCAGTGGCCATTTTAATCAAGAAAAATATTTAATTCAATTTTTCTTCTATCCAGGACCTTCCTGCCAATAAATATTGGTTTAATCATTTTATCTTGAACTTATATATATGGAGATATATAAGTCATCTTCTACCTAAATCAGAGTATAGAAATTTTGAAGGTAGAAACCTGTTTGAGTATTGCTTAAAGAAATACTCTCTACATAGCAATGGTGTTCTTTTCAAAATTAATTCTTTCTTTTCAAATGACTTGGGTTAATGCATTACTATTGATTTTATACCTCAAAGCTATAAATTCTTCTGATATTCTTACTGGGCAACTTTACTTTTACTTGTGCATGTGTGTGTGCATGTTTCTGTGCAGGTGTGTTCAAACTCAGGCTATAATAAAGTGGATCCTAAGTGAACACAAGCAACATCTAGGCGTAATGGAAACGCGCCTAACTTATACATGAGAGGTCACAAGTTCGAGTGCTATGCTGGTCGGTTCAACCCAATTTTTGTTTTTTTTCTTTTTATTTTTCCCTGTTTACATAATTGCCTGAGTCTACCCTGTATTTGGCTATGAAACAGATCTAAAACTTAATTAAAACACTTGGGTGCTGTCTTAGCCCAGGCTTAAGAAAATGGCTATGTTAGCCTTATTCTGGTTTGCACTACTCTGATACAAAGTATCTGCCATATCATTTTGTTTTCAAAGCAACTCAAACCCATTTATCAGATTTTTATTTTTGACTTGAACAAGGATTCACTATGCCAGATCTTTTGATATATATATACAAACCACAAATTCTTTCAAATCTCAGATTTTCTACCATTTTAGCCTAACTGTTCTTGAAACTTGAAACTCATTTTCTTAACAAAGCATTTAACAAAACAAAGCACATAGTTCAGCTATTACATGTAAGTTCAACACTTACAAAACAGTGAATGATAATACATTGGTTTTTCTAGACAACTTAAACAAATATCTTAACATAGTTCAACATGAATATCTAATTTAGCTTCAGCAAAGACTTTTAAAAACATAGCATCCAAATCTTAAGCAGTTTAACATCCAAAGCTTGATCAAAGCAATCCCTATTTCCCTGCAAAATCACCATGAACTGCCCCATATAAATATGAGACACCCAATGGTGCATGAACACAAAAGGGTCAGACTATTTGTCTGGTGTGAATAATCTAACTGAAAACATGATTTATTTCAATTCCATTTATATTCCTGTACTTTGCAAGAATAAGAAACTCAATATCTTCTGTGTGCATGTTTTTGTGAAGCATGTGCATTCATATTAGTGTTAAGCAAATTCACAATGACTTGATTCCTAGAAAAACAATCATAAGAACCATCCATGAAAACACCAAAACAACCAAATACAAACTTCAATTCCGTTATCATCTCCTTTTCAACTTTACTGGCCCTCAGGGATTTTGCCCAGACCTCTACTGAATCTATTCCTAGAATTCATTATCAAATTTATCAGGGTCTTTAGCTACTTTCTTCTTTTTAAACACACACTGCCTGGGACCTTTCTCTGTTAACCCAGCACACTCAGGCCCCTGGGTATAAATATACCATGTGTGAACTTGCAATATTCCCATTGCCAAGCTATACTTTGGTAGCCCTAAGATCCCAAGTCCTTAGTTAAATTACTAAGTGTTTTAATATTTTTCATGGCAGTGCTAATCCCTTCTGCATCTCACTTCTTAATCAGAGAAACATAAATGATGCAAGCAACATATATTCATCCAGAGTTTGGTAAGTTAAATTCTCAGAAGCAACCATTTTATCATAAAAGGAGTGATGTGACTTCTTAGCACATTATTTTGCCTATGGGTTTCACTGGATCAAGATGTAAGCATATGGTCCTGAGTAATTTTCCAGATATATATATATTCTTCCCTACCTCTGGTTCAATCAGATTCATGATCTGGCTAAACCACAAGTATATTTGATTTGGGTATTTCATAAAACATAGAAGCTCAGCACATGTACAACATTGCACTTCTACATTTTCTTTTGTTTTGATTAATATGAGGCATAAGCAACAACACAATGTCACAGCCCATATTTCTTTCTATCTTTAGACCATATACCCACTACTTGAATCCGGGGATTTTACAAACAACTTATAAAGAAAACTTATAAAAGAAAACACCCAAACTCAAAGTTAACCCATATCTCAGACAAACATTTTAGTTCATAAATCCATGACTTTTATTTTTCCTGGGTAAATCAGATAGAGGTTTTACCCTTAAACAAATCATTAACAAGCCAAAGTCATCCAATCATAAACATAACTTGTAAAAGAAAATTAGTTCAAACTGGCTGCCTCAATATTCAGGTCTTAATGCCAAAGTTTTCAGTGAGATTACTCACCTTAATCCTTCTTCTTCCTATGCCTTATGAACCCCTTTTTTAGTCTTCTGCCTTCTCCTATTTTCTTTGGTTTATACCTTGTATATTTTCTTGTTAAGAGGTAGAGCCAACATAAAACCTTACCACCAGGTCTTCTTATATGAACTCTGGCTGCTACTAGGGTTTTAGGAAATTACCAAATGCCAATTTTACCCTACCAACTATGATCTGCCTCTTATTCTAACATTTTAGAGAAAATGGGTAAATAGTCATGGTATATTTTCCAGAAAATATACCTCATTGCCCCGGTCATGTTATTTGCATGATTTCTTCTTTTTTTTTCTAAAGTAAAAAGGAATTGCTAAAAATGGATAAAGTACTTGTCCAAGAGCTCATACCATTTTCATGCAAATGTTAATTTTTCTTTTTATTTCTGCAAGTATTATTTTGTGCACATGTATAATACATGTATGCCTACCCTGGCCTAAGTCTCTTTTTTTTTCAAGGCTTGATGATTTCTGCCTACATGCATATATACTTGTAATTCATATATCCTATTATTTCTATTGATTGTTGCTTATTTTATCACACAGAAAACTGTGTACATGTTTGTGCACTGCCCTGTGCACCTGTACATGTTTTATACTTGGTATCTGTAAATCAATTTCCTATTCCTTTTTTTTTTTCAATGCAATTTCAAACAAATACAAACTAAATTAAATCATGAAATTACTCACAAAAATCAGGGTTATCACATATACCCCTCCTTTTAGGAATTGTGTCCCACAATTCTTTCATATTTAACTTAAGTATCATTTCTTCAGAAATTTTTTTTTTCTCCAAAATCATTTTCAAACCAATCACCTATTAAGCACTATGCATATCAACACAAGATAAAAATCACAATGCATATTCATCCAACACATTCATTAGTATGTACATATATATATAGATTTACCTTTTCTTCAATCAAACAGCTGAGGATAATCATTTCTGATTTTATCCTCCACTTCCCACGTGCAATCATTTGGGTCTAGACTCCATTGTACTTTTATTAGTTTAATTTCTTTGTTTCTCAATTTCTTAGTTTCTCTAGAAACTATGCCCACTGGTTCCTTTTCATAGATCATTCTAGGATCAATCTGCACATCTTTAGAGGATTCTAATATTGCTTCCTTATCATGAACCCATCTCCTTAGTTGAGACACATGAAAGACATCATGCATTGCTCTCATTTCTTCTGGCAATTCTAATTTATAGGCTACTGTCCCTATTCTTTCTAGAATTTTATATGGTCCTATATATCTAGGAATCAACTTTCCTTGTTTCCCAAACCTTAGAACCTTTTTCATGGGTGATATCTTGATGAACACATAATCCCCAACATCATATTGTACTGCTTTCCTCCTTTGATCTGCATATTTCTTTTGCCTATCTTGGGCAGAGGCAATTCTTTTTCTGATTAAGGCTACCTTTTCAGAAGTCTCCTTCACATTTTCCGGTCCTAAGACCACTTTTTCTCCAGACTCATGCCAACTTGAAGGTGATAAACATGGCCTTCCATAGAGAGCTTCAAAGGGGGCCATGCCTATACTACTGTGATGGGTGTTATTGTATGCAAACTCAGCTAGATATATGTAATCTTCCCAGCTTCCTCCCCAATCCAATACACATGCTCTCAACATGTCTTCAAGCAATTTGTTCACAATTTCTGTTTGGCCATCAGATTGAGGATGGTATGCTGTACTCAAGCATAAATCAGTCCCCATTGCCTTGTGAAAGCTCTGCCAAAATCTTGAAGTGAAGATGGTATCTCTATCACTTACTATAGTCTTTGGTACACCATGTAGTCTGACTACTTCTTTAATAAACAACTGGGTTAGGGTATTAGCATTTCTTTCTGATTTCACTGGTATAAAGTGGGCTGACTTAGTTAACCTATCAACCACTACCCAAATACTATCATTTCCCCTCCTAGTTCTAGGCAAACCATCAATAAAATCCATTGATATGTCTTCCCATTTCCATTGTGGTATTTGCAAAGGTTGAAGCATTCCTGAGGGTTTTTGATACTCAGCCTTCACCTGCTGGCAAATCATACATTTTGATACATAGGTTGCCACTGCACTCTTCATACCACTCCACCAATAATCTCTCTTGAGGTTGTGATACATTCTTGTGCTTCCTGGGTGTATAGTATATTTACTTTTGTGGTAAGCATCCAAAATTTCTTGCTTCAATTCATCCATTGCTGGAACACATATCCTTTCTCCTTTCCTCAGATGGCCCTGATCATCCAACTGAAAACCTTCCACTGTTTCACCATTTAATATTTGTGTCTTCTTTCCAAATAAAAATGGATCTTGGTTTTGTAGCATTGCAACTTTATTTTTCAATTCTGATCCCAGAGTAATAAAACTTAATTTTCCCATCTCTACCTTCCCACTGCATAAGCTCATGTTTTCTAGGTTATCACTTTTTATCTCTTAATCAATTAATAATGATAAAGTGTTGAATTCTTCTATCATTAATCTAGCCACTTTAGCATGTTGTCTACTTAGGGCATCTGCTACCTTATTAGCCTTACCTGGTGTGTATAATATTTCAAAATCATATGAGGCTAAGAGTTCAATCCATCTTTGCTGCCTCATGTTTAATTCTTTTTGTGAAAACAAATATTTGAGGGATTTATGGTCTGTATATACTTCAAATTTTGCTCCTAACAAATAGTGTCTCCATAGTTTAAGGGCATACACTATCGTAGCCAATTCAAGGTCATGAGTAGCATACCTTACTTCACTTGATTTCAACTGCCTAGAAGCATAAGCTATTACCTGATGTTGTTGCATCAATACTGCTCCAAGCCCTTGTCCACTTGCATCAGTATATACCACCAAGTTTTCATTTCCCTTAGGTACTTTAAGAATTGGAGCTTGTACCAGTGCCTCTTTTAATTTCCCAAAGGCATTTTCACATTCCTCAGTCCAATTGAACACTTGATTCTTCCTAGTCAATCTGGTTAATGGAATTGACATTTTTGCAAAATCTTTTATAAATCTTCTATAGTAACCAGCCATTCCCATGAATGATCTGACTTCAGTGACATTAGTAGGCCTTTTCCAAGCTTGCACTGCAATGACTTTATTGGAGTCCACAGCTATTCCTTTTTCTGATATAATATGGCCTAGAAAGTTCACTTCATTCTGCCAAAAAGTGCATTTTGAAAACTTTGCTTTCAAGTCTTCCTGTCTCAATTTCTCAAATACCAAATGCAAATGGTTTTCATGCTCTCTAACTGACTTAGAATAAATTAATATATCATCAATAAATATTAATACAAACTTATCCAAGTATTCTCTAAAAATCCTATTCATCAAATCAACAAAATAGGAAGGAGCATTTGTTAAGCCAAATGGCATTACCAAAAATTCATAAAGTCCATATCTGGTGTTAAAGGCTGTATATTTTACACTTTCCTCTTCCACTTTCATCTGATGAAAGCCTGAAGCTAAATCAAGTCTAGAAAATATTTTTGCACCACTCAATTGATCAAAGAGATCATCAATTCTTGGTAAGGGGTATTTATTTTTAATTGTGACTTTATTTAATTCCCTATAGTCAATACATAATCTCAGGGATCCATCATGTTTCTTAATAAAGACTACTGGTGCTCCCCATGATGAGCTACTGGGTCTAATAAAACCTTTTTCTTCTAGTTCAACTAATTGCTTTTTCAACTCCTTCAATTCCTTAGGCCCCATTCTGGTTGGTCTTTTAACCACTGGGCTAGCTCCTGGAATTATTCTAATTGAAAATTCAACTGGCCTATGATTAGGAACTCCTCTTACTTCCCCGAACACATCATCATATTGATTAACTATGGGGATCTCTTCTAATGCAGGCATGGGTTTTTCATTTGACAATGCAGAAAGGTTGGCTATACTTCTGTTTTTGTTTGCCTCACATAGAACAGTTATTCTTTGTCCATCAGAAACCTTCAATGATATGGTGGATGTCTCCATATTTATGATAGCTTTATATCTACTCAACCAATCAACTCCTAAAATAATTCCTATGTCTGGATATTGCAACACATATAGGTTTGACTCAAACACATGTCCTCCTATATTTAATCCCAGTTGCATGCACATCATACCCATAACACATGAACTACCTATAGGGCTTCTAATTAGCAGTGGTTTATCAACAATCATACAATTCAATTTTAATTGTTGTGCAATATCATGAGAGATCAATGAGTGTGTAGCCCCAGTATCATATACTACTGTTAAAGGTATTGAATGGATAAGCAAAGTACCTTCAACTTGACCATGCCTTTCAACATTTGATCCCTCAGCTGCCTTGCCTTTCCCTTCCAAAGCCCCTAATTTTCCTTGCTTAAAATCTGGGCAGTTCCTTTTTATGTGACCTTCCTTCCCACAATGGTGACAATTGAAGGATGCTGGTCTAGGATTGGTGCACCTATTTTTCATGTGCCCCTCTTGTCCACAGTTGTAACAAGTGATCCTCTTCTTAACTTCAGCAGTTCTAGCTTCTTCTGGTTTCTTGGTAGAAGTTATATCTGTTTTCTTTTTATCATAAGGGTGAAATTTACCCTTTCCCCTCTTGTTCTGATTATTTTTGAATGCTCTGAAATTTTCTCTAGCTTTATCATGTTGTTCAATGCTCAGAGTCAAATCCAAAACTTGATCAAAAGTTTTATCCTTATATGGTAGCATGGCTCTACTAAGGCTAGAGTTCAACCCTTGGATATATCTGCCATTCTTAGCTTCCTCAGTAGTAATGAGCACTGCACCATACTTTGCCAATGATTCAAACTTCTGAGTGTACTCAGTGACACTCATAGTCCCTTGCCTCAATTTGATGAACTCCTCCAGTAAAGATTCCTTAGCTGATGCAGGGATAAATCTGCCTTCCAACATTGCTTTAAACTGATCCCATGTCACTTCTCCTTCAGGTCTTCCAGCTATGATAACTTCCCACCAATCCAAAGCTGCTCCTCTCAATTGCCTAGATGCAATTTGCCTCTTCCTTTGGTCTTCAACTTGCATGTCTGCAAAGATTCTTTCCAGAATTCTAAGCCAATTTTGAACCCCCATAACTCCTTCTGTGCCATCAAAGGTTTTGCCTCCAAGATTAGTAAAAATCTTGAGTAGTTTGGAAAGTTCCTCATGTGGATTTTCCTGCCTGTTGCCTACTCCATCTCTTATGGCCCTCATGAATTCTTGCACATTCACCATGGGTGGTTCACTTGTTCCTACATTTTGATGTCTGGGTCCTACCATAGCTCTATGGATATAACACTTAGGTTAGTCTGTTTTGCCTAATGCTCTATAGATTACTTCATTTTAATTTATAACTTATTCTGTCATAATAGATACCAATAGTGTAAATATATATATATAAAAACAAAACACCCAAAGCAATAAATACTTCTATACATCCAATGCAAACAAATTCATACAAAATTTTTGCTATGTTATTTAACAACATAGCTCTGATACCAAATGAAATGACCCACTTAAATTTTTTTTTTTTTTTAACATACAAACTTTCAGTGGCCATTTTAATCAAGAAAAATATTTAATTCAATTTTTCTTCTATCCAGGACCTTCCTGCCAATAAATATTGGTTTAATCATTTTATCTTGAACTTATATATATGGAGATATATAAGTCATCTTCTACCTAAATCAGAGTATAGAAATTTTGAAGGTAGAAACCTGTTTGAGTATTGCTTAAAGAAATACTCTCTACATAGCAATGGTGTTCTTTTCAAAATTAATTCTTTCTTTTCAAATGACTTGGGTTAATGCATTACTATTGATTTTATACCTCAAAGCTATAAATTCTTCTGATATTCTTACTGGGCAACTTTACTTTTACTTGTGCATGTGTGTGTGCATGTTTCTGTGCAGGTGTGTTCAAACTCAGGCTATAATAAAGTGGATCCTAAGTGAACACAAGCAACATCTAGGCGTAATGGAAACGCGCCTAACTTATACATGAGAGGTCACAAGTTCGAGTGCTATGCTGGTCGGTTCAACCCAATTTTTGTTTTTTTTTTCTTTTTATTTTTCCCTATTTACATAATTGCCTGAGTCTACCCTGTATTTGGCTATGAAACAGATCTAAAACTTAATTAAAACACTTGGGTGCTGTCTTAGCCCAGGCTTAAGAAAATGGCTATGTTAGCCTTATTCTGGTTTGCACTACTCTGATACAAAGTATCTGCCATATCATTTTGTTTTCAAAGCAACTCAAACCCATTTATCAGATTTTTATTTTTGACTTGAACAAGGATTCACTATGCCAGATCTTTTGATATATATATACAAACCACAAATTCTTTCAAATCTCAGATTTTCTACCATTTTAGCCTAACTGTTCTTGAAACTTGAAACTCATTTTCTTAACAAAGCATTTAACAAAACAAAGCACATAGTTCAGCTATTACATGTAAGTTCAACACTTACAAAACAGTGAATGATAATACATTGGTTTTTCTAGACAACTTAAACAAATATCTTAACATAGTTCAACATGAATATCTAATTTAGCTTCAGCAAAGACTTTTAAAAACATAGCATCCAAATCTTAAGCAGTTTAACATCCAAAGCTTGATCAAAGCAATCCCTATTTCCCTGCAAAATCACCATGAACTGCCCCATATAAATATGAGACACCCAATGGTGCATGAACACAAAAGGGTCAGACTATTTGTCTGGTGTGAATAATCTAACTGAAAACATGATTTATTTCAATTCCATTTATATTCCTGTACTTTGCAAGAATAAGAAACTCAATATCTTCTGTGTGCATGTTTTTGTGAAGCATGTGCATTCATATTAGTGTTAAGCAAATTCACAATGACTTGATTCCTAGAAAAACAATCATAAGATCCATCCATGAAAACACCAAAACAACCAAATACAAACTTCAATCCAGTTATCATCTCCTTTTCAACTTTACTGGCCCTCAGGGATTTTGCCCAGACCTCTACTGAATCTATTCCTAGAATTCATTATCAAATTTATCAGGGTCTTTAGCTACTTTCTTCTTTTTAAACACACACTGCCTGGGACCTTTCTCTGTTAACCCAGCACACTCAGGCCCCTGGGTATAAATATACCATGTGTGAACTTGCAATATTCCCATTGCCAAGCTATACTTTGGTAGCCCTAAGATCCCAAGTCCTTAGTTAAATTACTAAGTGTTTTAATATTTTTCATGGCAGTGCTAATCCCTTCTGCATCTCACTTCTTAATCAGAGAAACATAAATGATACAAGCAACATATATTCATCCAGAGTTTGGTAAGTTAAATTCTCAGAAGCAACCATTTTATCATAAAAGGAGTGAGGTGACTTCTTAGCACATTATTTTGCCTATGGGTTTCACTGGATCAAGATGTAAGCATATGGTCCTGAGTAATTTTCCAGATATATATATATTCTTCCCTACCTCTGGTTCAATCAGATTCATGATCTGGCTAAACCACAAGTATATTTGATTTGGGTATTTCATAAAACATAGAAGCTCAGCACATGTACAACATTGCACTTCTACATTTTCTTTTGTTTTGATTAATATGAGGCATAAGCAACAACACAATGCACAGCCCATATTTCTTTCTATCTTTAGACCATATACCCACTACTTGAATCCGGGGATTTTACAAACAACTTATAAAGAAAACTTATAAAAGAAAACACCCAAACTCAAAGTTAACCCATATCTCAGACAAACATTTTAGTTCATAAATCCATGACTTTTATTTTTCCTGGGTAAATCAGATAGAGGTTTTACCCTTAAACAAATCATTAACAAGCCAAAGTCATCCAATCATAAACATAACTTGTAAAAGAAAATTAGTTCAAACTGGCTGCCTCAATATTCAGGTCTTAATGCCAAAGTTTTCAGTGAGATTACTCACCTTAATCCTTCTTCTTCCTATGCCTTATGAACCCCTTTTTTAGTCTTCTGCCTTCTCCTATTTTCTCTGGTTTATACCTTGTATATTTTCTTGTTAAGAGGTAGAGCCAACATAAAACCTTACCACCAGGTCTTCTTATATGAACTCTGGCTGCTACTAGGGTTTTAGGAAATTACCAAATGCCAATTTTACCCTACCAACTATGATCTGCCTCTTATTCTAACATTTTAGAGAAAATGGGTAAATAGTCATGGTATATTTTCCAGAAAATATACCTCATTGCCCCGGTCATGTTATTTGCATGATTTCTTCTTCTTCTTTTTTTTCTAAAGTAAAAAGGAATTGCTAAAAATGGATAAAGTACTTGTCCAAGAGCTCATACCATTTTCATGCAAATGTTAATTTTTCTTTTTATTTCTGCAAGTATTATTTTGTGCACATGTATAATACATGTATGCCTACCCTGGCCTAAGTCTCTTTTTTTTTCAAGGCTTGATGATTTCTGCCTACATGCATATATACTTGTAATTCATATATCCTATTATTTCTATTGATTGTTGCTTATTTTATCACACAGAAAACTGTGTACATGTTTGTGCACTGCCCTGTGCACCTGTACATGTTTTATACTTGGTATCTGTAAATCAATTTCCTATTCCTATTTTTTTTTTCAATGCAATTTCAAACAAATACAAACTAAATTAAATCATGAAATTACTCACAAAAATCAGGGTTATCACACGTCTCGCTTTTGGCTCTCGCCAATCCTTTCCACAAGAGAAGGTCTTATCGATAAGTTTGCCAACATCTCAGGTTCCAATTCGCATCTAGGCCTGAAGTCAAATCCAGCTAAATACTCGAGATTCTTCCATTCTGAAAACATGGCTCCCAATCCTGCATGTCTTCGACTTAACGCATCTGCCACTGCGTTACCTTTTCCCGGAGTATAAGCTATACCAAAATCATACGATGCCAAAAACTCTAGCCAACGTTGCTGCCGAAGATTCAAATCCTTTTGGGAGAAAAGATACTTCAATGACTTATGATCCGTAAACAACTCGAATTGAACTCCCAATAGATAATGTCTCCACATCTTCAGAGCAAAAACAATCGCCGCTAACTCCAAATCATGAGTCGGGTAATTCCTTTAATGCGGCTTCAGTTGTCGACTGGCATACGCAACAACTTTATCCCTCAGCATCAGCACTGCTCCAAGTCCAGTACCACATGCGTCGGTGTAAACCACCATCTCATCATTCCCACTAGGAATAGTCAAAATAGGAGCACTTGTCAATCACTCTTTCAGGATTCCGAAAGCTTGCTCACACTTAGCATCCCATCTGAACACTTGGTTCTTCTTTGTCAATCCTGTTAACGGTGCAGCTATCTTGGAGAAGTCTTTGATAAACCGACGATAATATCCTGCTAATCCAAGAAAACTTCTCACATCTGATGCATTCTTAGGTCTAACCCAATCCTGGATTGCTGCCACCTTAGCGGGATCAACCGCTATTCCATTTCCAGAAATAACATGGCCTAAGAACCTCACTTCACTCTTCCAGAAGTGACACTTCGAAAACTTAGCCTTCAGCTGATGTTTCCGCAAGATTTCCAAAACAATACGCAAGTGCGTCTTGTGCTCTTCTTCCGTTCTAGAATAAATCAGAATATCATCCACGAACACAAGCACGAACTTGTTCAACTGATCTCTGAACACTCTATTCATAAGATCCACAAAATATGCTGGCGCGTTAGTCAACCCAAACGGCATTACCAGCCACTCAAAGAAACCGGATGGTGTTCGAAAAGCAGTCTTCGGCACACTATCCTTAGCCACTCTCAACTGGTGAAATCCCGTTGCCAAATCCATCTGAGAAAACACCTTCGCTTCGTGAAGCTGATCGAACAAGTCATCTATCCTCGGCAATGGATACTTGTTCTTCTTAGTCACCTTATTCAGCTCACGATAATCCACACACAATCTCAACGACCCATCTGCCTTGGTTGCAAACACAACTGGTGCACCCCACTCGGACACACTACGCCGAATGAATCCTTTCTGCAAAAGATCATCAACTTGCACCCTCAACTCTTGCTGTTTCCTAGGCGCCATCCGCCTAAGAGGCATCACAACAGGTCTGGCTCCTTCAACTAGATCTATACGAAACTCGATCTCTCTATGCGCGGTAACCCTTTGACTTCGTCAAAGACATCCTCGAATCCATTCGCGATTGGCACTAATGACAGTCCATCCCGTGGAATAACTAGCGAATACATGAAGCTCATGAAGACACCTTCTTCATGCTTACATCGTATCACAATCTTTCGCCCCTCCACATTCTAGACTGTCACTTCCAGCCTCTCACAATCAACCTTTGCCGCATACCTCCTAAGCCAGTCCATGCCCAAAATAATTCTGAACCCCGCAAAGTTCAGAACGAAACAATCACAGACAAAAGAGCAACCATGACTCGATACAATCAGACCACGGCATAACATACACAAACAAGACGAACCCCCAACTGGATTAGTCACAACCAATGGCCTATCAACAATATCTGGTTCCAAACCCAACCGGTCTACAAGTTCACTACAAACAAACGAATGCGACGCTCCAGTATCAAACAGAACTCTAACTGGAACACCACATAGGAAAAGAGTACCTTGAACCACCACACTCTTTCCCTTCTCCTCAGCGGTAGGAGCTTTTGAAGATGACGGAACAGCTCCAAAAGCATAAGCTTGCACAATCTGCTTGTCCCTCCTCGGTTCTGGACAATTCTTCCTGAAATGCCCCGGCTTGTCACAGTTGTGACACTTCATCGGTGCCTTCGGATTCTTACAATCCTTCGAGAAATGGCCCTTCTGCGGACAATTGTAGCAAGTCACCTCAACTTTCGGCTTCTTCACCCTTCTGCTGCTGCTGCTTCCTCTTCTTGTTTCCACCCTGCTGGGGCTTAGACTCTTCCTGGTCACATCAACAACAGATCCTTCCTTAGGAAACAGACTCTCATGCCTAAGAGCTTTCTCCACAAGCTTCTCAAATGAATCGTCCAAATGATCCACCAACTGCCTCCCAAGATATCTATCCAAGCCTGTCACAAACTTCTCATTCTTCTGATATGCAGATTCGATATATGACCGGGCATACTTGGACAAAGCTTCAAACTCAGAAACATACTCAGGAACTGGTCTTCCTCCCTGCTTGAGCTCCACAAACCTCTTGAACAGAACAGACTTCTGAGCTGTAGAAATGAACTTAGCTTCAAACCTGACTTTGAATTGCTCCCAAGTAATCTCTTCCTCCGGGGTATTGATGGTAATAGAGTTCCACCAATCAGAAGCACTCCCTTGAAGCTGTCTTGATGCCAACTTCCTCTTAGTTGCATCCTCAATTCCCAAATCACTAAAGATCCTTCTACAAGCATCTATCCATCTTTGGACTTCAATGGTTGATTCTGTTCCTAAGAAAACCTTCCCTCCAAGAGCAGTATAGTCCTTGCACAACTTAGCAAAATCCACCGGTTTTGGAGTTTGGACTTGAACTCCAACATCTACTGCTGCCCCCGGAACTGGTATCCTTCTCATGATCGAAGTCATCATAGCTTCGAACATAGTTGCATAATCAGCCCCTTCAGTAGCACGGCCTTCCCTAGCAGCTGGTCTCCCTCTTCGACTCATTCTCAATATCTATAAAAAGGAATGGTCAGAACATCTAGAGAAACAGCTGCATAAAGGACTCGAACTCTACTAAGCTACTATATTATATATAGTAATCATCCATCAAAATACAATTACGTCTCTCATACGTAGTTACGTCAGCGAGCGTTGGGTAAAATCGATTAACCAATGCTCTGATACCAAATGTGACGACCGCCGATGACCCCTGCACCGAATCTAGAGAAAGTGCGCTGTAAAGTGTGCCAGGCGACCATGGACGATTGTCAGGGTAGATTAAAACAACAGAATCTATCGTATTACTCACAGCGCATGGACAAAATACAATAGAACATATGTATAGTGAAGCTTTACAGAATAAAATGCTATCATATAAAACTCCATAATAGTTGAATACAAGCATCCAAATAGTCAATACATCAAGCCTCACTACATATCACTCAGAGAATACAAAGCAGCGGAACATCCAGTACATATAAGAAGATAATATGCAACCCTCCAGCTCGTCTTCGATATCAGCATCGTGAGAAGAGAACATCACCTGTCACCTGCTACCTAGTCTGCCCGTCCCAAAATGGACGAACAGCCCAAGGCAATAAGAATTAAAACATAAAGCCTTGAGTCAGACAACAGTCTTAGTGAGCAGTAAATTAACTACCAACATACCAAAAGAGCATAAAGGAAAAGGAATAGGAATACAACCCTCCCACTCCAACCTCTTTCTACAGTGATAGCCCCCAGACACACACTAAGCAGAAGAAAATATAGCAGAGCATACAATGTAAAGTAAAGAAATTATCACTCGAGTCAAGGGCGATGTTTTCTAAGTACAAACCCCCAAGGCCTAAACCAAGATCAGATAAGCACCCAGAAAACACTGCTCTTGAGACAGAATGACGATACAACCAAACATCCATGACTCTGGCTATCACTGTTATCATTGCTTCGATATCACCGTTATTTGAATGACCGGCACATTCTTTCAGCCGTCCGTCAAGGGCTAATGGAAACCCCGGTTCTAGACATAACTCCCGCACGTCATCGTGACCCGTGCCTAGGACTATCGAATCTGCCCAGAGTACTCGACCATCAACAGTTATTCGTTGGGACTATCGAATCTGCCCAAACGTACTCTTGCTTGGAACATGCTAGAACCTTCAACAACGATGAGATCTCAGCCTTCTAGTCATCCTCCTCGACGACTATTTCCATACTAGCTCAAGCGCCTCTCGAGCATCCATTATCCTCAACTCGAACCATATCATCGAGTTACCAACATGCTTGGAATGATCCCGTCTGGATTAGGCCAAGACTATCTCATATCATACTTTGCTTCATCACATCCTCGCAAAGTCACATCTCAACATCATCATCAAATCTATGCATAAGAGCTTCATCATCCGCTACATATGCCACAAGCAGCTTTCCCAATTCAAGAGCCTTTCTCTTAGCTTTTGAATCATCCTCGATCTAAATCATATCATCAATCATCTAATTCATAGCAATCAACCAAATCAAACATTAATCCAAGAAATCAAGCATTCAAATATGATCTAAGTAGACAATTATCACAATAATGGCAATTTCGTAATTAAAGAGTCGAAAGTCAAATAAGCATTAAAACATGAACAATATCTCTATAATCTTGATAAATGAACTTGCATAGGTTAACATGTAGTAAAATGAATGTAACATCATCATGAACAATGGATCTATATGGATCTACACTTAGGATGAAGAAAATGTATGGAAATCACTATTTTAACACCCAATCGAGCCAACAATCCGATATACTCCTTTGGATCCGTGTGAGAGATAATCACCACTCACCAAATCACCTAAACAACCTCAAAACAACACGCTTCAGATCTGGACAGCGAAGGATCAAGCTTGATCTATCACGAATCCACTTCAAATGAATAAATCACTCTTCGACGGATGAAGATCTTCAATCTAAGCTCTTGAATCTTCAATTTGATCTTCAACTTGGATGGATGGAATCACTAGATTAGAGTAGAGAAAAGAAGTGAAGAAGTGTAGAAGTCGAGCTCTCAAAATGGCAGCACTTCGTCGCTTCAAAATCCGGATCCCAAAAAGTGAGAAAAACCCTTCTATTTATAGGCTGAAATCTCCTTAACTCGTCTGTCTCCATAGGTCGTCTCCGACCTAAGCCTCTCCGACCTAACAGAGCTTCCGACTTAACAGATATGCACGCGCGTCCCAACTCCTAGGTCGCTCACGACCTAACACTCAACAACCCACGACCTAACGGCTTAGCAGTCCTACGACTTACGACTCAACTGGGTCTCCGACTTAACATAGCGCGCGACATAACAGTCTTCGACTTAACGACTTAGCCTATGCGCGACTTAGCGACTTACGACTTAGCCTATGCGCGACTTAGCGACTTACGACTTAGCGCGCCCCAGCGACTCAACAACACTGGCACGCGACCTAAAACTCACGCGACTTAACAATCTCGCGACCTATCTCCTAGCGACTTATCTTTCTTAACTCGTCCACGACTTAACTGCTATAAGTCGCCTACTCCTATAAGTCGCTAACTCGTATACGACTTAGCAAGCACACGACCTAACACACACAGAACTCACGACCTAACTTCTTAGGTCGTCTACGACCCAACTACGCTAACCACTAAGTCGCTAACTACTATAGAACACTAACCCTTAGGTCGCAATCTTTCATAAGTCGTATACTCCGACTTAACTATCATAGGTCGCTAACTCGAACTGTTTAACTCGGTTAGGTTCTATAGGTCGTCCCAAACCATCCTACGACCTAAATCAAAATACCTAGGTCGCCTATCCATATCCCCCTAAGTCGTGTACGACTTACGACTTATACTAAGTCGTGAATGACTTAGGACTTAGAAATTTCGCCAATCTTCGTGAAAACTTTTCGACGCAATTTTCTTCGATTTTTCGATCCGTAAAAATACGGGTCGTTACAGATATTAATCTCTTTGATTTTTGGTTTTCCGGATATGATACTCGAGTGTCCTTCGAATTCCATGGCATTACCCATGGTCTTATGATCGCGAATGCATAGCGCAACTGCCTGGCTGAGTCTTGCCTAGGGGTACGGATTGTTTCCTGGGGTTCTAGGCGTAACC
Organism: Allium fistulosum; assembly: GCA_030737815.1. Lineage (NCBI taxonomy): Eukaryota > Viridiplantae > Streptophyta > Magnoliopsida > Asparagales > Amaryllidaceae > Allium > Allium fistulosum. Next base: position 95,791,445 of record CM060903.1, read on the forward strand.
ATTGTGTATCCTGCAATCTGTGTAGGTCGCGAATAGTAGCGCAACTGCTTGGCTGAGTCTTGTCTGGGGGTACGGATTGTTTCCTGGGGGATCCAGGCGTAACCATTGTGTATCCTGCATTCTACTAGTCATCATGGCGTAACTCGCAGGGCTGAGAAAGCTTACGGATATGGATTGTTTCCTGGGGGAACCAGGCGTAACCATTGTGTATCTGCGAACCATGGTTAGACAAAGGTTTTGTTTGTTTTCTTTTGGATTGTACTTTCCATATCTGTTTTTTAAAAAAAAGTTTTCCAGTATTTTCACTAGGTGTTAAAACAAGTCTACTAAGTACCTGGAGAATTCTAGTTTTGCGCCTGATCAACGCACTACCAGAGTCTGCAGGAACGAGGATAAACTTGTTGAAACATCGAGTTATAAAAATATTTTATTATAAAAGTATTTCCAGCAAAGAAATTCTGTATTAATATTCGAAATTGAAATCCTTATGGTTTGAATTAATTATTCATGCCCGATACTATTCTTTTGAATCTACCTTATCTGCTCAGCTTTATCTATTCACCTATATTCTGTTTTTCCAAGTCCTCCTTCTTTTCCTTGTTGACTATATCCTTTTAAATATTGTTTATTTATATACCATATGGTTTAATAGAAATTTTTAGTGTTATAAATATTTTAGGAGCTATTAATAAATTAAAACATATTTAAAGAAATGATTATTGATTTATTAATAATGTTTGGAAAGTATCTGGTGATAATTAATAAATTTATGAATCATAGATTTAATGTTTTTCTTTGTAAATATAACTAAGGATGTAAATAATTGTTTTTAAATAGTTTACATATTTATAAGGGTGTTATTTAAACATATAAATGGTATTTATAAAGGAAGCAAGAAATTTTACAAATGGGTTTTGGAAAGTATTGAAGTATTAAAGATAATTGAATTGCAAATGAAGTTTGCAAATGAATATTTCAAGTAAAATTTATATAGTTTAAATTAATTGTTTATCCTTGTCTTTTAATCTTTTCTGTCTGGTTGTTTCTATTCTCCTACCTCCTTCCTTTTCGGGGATGAAAAGTTTTGAGTGGGGGAGAGTGTAACGACCCATAAATTTTGATTGGTTTTAATAATGTATTTAACTAAATTTTGTGAAATTATTAATAATAAAATTTTGAAAAAAATAATAATTTGATTACGTATAATTAAATATAGCAAATGGTAAATTTTCAATTAATTATATGAAAGTTTATTTATTATGTAATTCTATTAAATTCAAATCAGTTAAGAATTGTTGAAAATAAATTTGCATGAAATCAAGGGAATCGACTGTTACCATAAATTTTATTTATTTCCTGTCCATTCAAGTTTTACATCAGTTACAATCCAATTAATACCATACCTTTATTACTCCCTGTATTCGTGCTGTAGCTCTTTAATTTTCTATCCGTTGCTATTTCATTTCGGGTTTGTTCCTTCCCTATTTATTCCATTTCAAACATTTTCTCTTCTCTCTGGTAGAAACATAATATTTTACATCATTTATATATACACATATATATATATCTGTAGCTTGCATTCATTCGTTTATTCACTTTTACGTTTCTCATACTTTCTACTTTATTGTCCTTAATTCCCGTGCTTGACGTTATCATTTCAGTTTCTTTCCATTGAATGTGGCATGTTTCATTGTTAATGTTTTATTCCATTTATATGTGTGGCCTTCCTTTTGCAACCTGTTCCATTTCTATTTTCTTCATTTTCAAAATTTGAAACGTACAAGCTGGACCACAGTATTAATTGCTTTCCAATTCACGTTCAAACGTTGCTATTCCTAGCTACTAATAAATTTAGAAATCAGTGTCTCTTACTTAATTTATGGCATACGTTCAAAGCATTGGCTTTTATTATTCAGCTCAATTAAGGGTGACCGTTGCCATCACATAACCGGTAAAAGATTTGTATACGTTTTATTTGTTTATGTGGCAACGATTCACATTTACACTATTATTGCCTTTTTAACTTCACTGGTTTTCATTTATTTGTGTACGTTTTCATTTCAATTATTGTACACATCATGGTTCCTTTTATAAATTCATCGCCCATAAATAGTTTATTTCTTTCCCCCTTCATCTTCATTTGTCCCATATTCATTTATTTGTGTATATTTTCATTTCAATTATTGTACACATCATGGTTCCTTTTATAAATTCATTGCCCATAAATAGTTTATTTCTTCCCCCCTTCATCTTCATTTGTCCCATATTCATTTATTTATGTATATTTTCATTTCAATTATTGTACACATCATGGTTCCTTTTATAAATTCATCGCCCATAAATAGTTTATTTCTTTCCCTCTTCATCTTCATTTGTCTCATATTCATTTATTTGTGTACGTTTTCGTTTCAATTATTGTACTCATCATGGTCCCTTTTATAAATTCAACGCCCATAAATAGTTTATTTCTTTCCCCCTTCATCTTCACTTGTCCCATATTCATTTATTTGTGTACGTTTTTTTTTTACATTTATTGGGCAAAGGCTCATATTTCAATTGCGTTTATAAATCAATTTCCACTTTTGCAACTTCATTTTGCTTTCACTTTCCACCTCATACTTGCATCCTTCTTTTACTCACCTGCTCACATTTTTATCCCTCTACATATATTGCTCCCTTCTCTTTTGAAACCCAGCAACAACAAAAAAAAGGAGAGAGAAACGAACACACTCCTCCGCCTTTGGCTTGCACCCTTATCCTCTCCGCCTCAATTGCCGTACCTCCATTTTATCATCTCCGCCCTCCATCTCCTCCTCTTCCATGCTGACGTTGTTCGGCGAACCACTACCTTACCGCGGTGAGTTTTGTTGTCCTCTTCCTTGAGTCTTCTCTGGTTCTATATCTTGTTCGCATATATATATATATATATATATATATATATATATATATATATATATATATGTGTATGTAGTGTTTTCTATATGCGTTTTGTATAAGGTGTGTGTGTTTTTATTTTATTTTGTTTTACTGTATATAATTGTTTTACAGTACTATGTATATTTTGTATAGTTGCAGTGCTAGAATGTTTAAAGTATTGTAAAGTATAGAAGGTGTTGAGTTTATTTATGTACTGACTTTAACTAACATATATTACTGTTAGTATTATATATTGGTTTATTTTATATATAATCTGTTTTAATAACATATAGATTTTATAAAGTTTACATGGGTTTATATTAGTTTACATATACCGGAGTTATATTTGGTATTGATATATAATATATGGACTTTATGTTATATGTTTTAATATTGATTTTAATATTTTATTTATAAAGGTTACTTTTATAAAGATTTAAATTTTAGATGGTGTTTGGATATTGGTTTGTATATGGGTTTAAACATATACATTATTTCAAACTATACTACATATAGATATGTTTTGTTTAAACCAATGATTTTTGAAAATATATATATAATTTAATATATGTTTAAATTTAGAATACAGTTTTATTTATATATAGTTATATATACAACTATATACAGCTCACTTATCCTATTTATCTTCCTCGACCCAACTCTGATTTAATTTCGTCAATTCTTCTTTCTCAGCTTTGATCGTTAAAATTCTTGCCAATATTGCTTTGCTTCGAAATCTGTGCTTGGATTCGTATCTCTTCTCATTCCACCCTCTCCTCTAGGCTCGAAAGGTAAGTAATCACTCACGATTAACGTTCTTTTATTTATTAAATTTGATTTCAATTGAAATGACAATTGAAATATGTTGCTATTAGTTATTTACATTGCTATATATGTTGTTATCTGCAATTGTTCACCTATGGGATATGACACCATATCCTGTTGTTTATATTATATTTTTATTGATGATATATGCATGTTATATTATTGTATTATCTGTTATCACTCTGCAAGTTCCCTATAGTATAGAATTCACTATGGGTTGAAATGATACATACCCGAATGGACTTTAGAATAGGAGAATTTCGTTATGGGTTGAAATGATAGACCCAAGCGATTTTCATTTTATTAAATTTGGGATTACGGGTTGAAATGATATCCACCCGTATATATTTAGTGCACGGATTGAAATGATAAATATCTGTATCACTTGACCATAGGTTATGAAATATATACAGACACCGCTGGTCCATATTGTTGGGCGTATTCTCACCCAGGCGATCTCAAGACCAAGAAGCACCAGGTTCGCCCAGGCTTGCCTAAGCTTCATTCGGCATCCCTACCACTGCCGAACCAGACTCACAACCACAGAACTACCGAATCAACTCTACCTCCCATGCTTGCCGAACCAACCTACCGGTCCAACCTCACTACCGAACCAACCTCATCACCGAACCAACCTCACCTACCGGTCCAACCTCACCTACCGGTCCAACCTCACTACCGCACCACCTCCTCTCCAACAGCCACCGGTCCAGATCAGGGCCGGACCAACCTACCACATCTCACCACCGAACCAAGGTATGCCGAACCAAGATGAGCCAGGCCAGATTGCCTCAGCCCAGGCCCGCCAGCAGCCATATACATCCAAGACCCCTGCCCCCAGCCTCACTCTATAAATAGAGGGGCAGGGGTACAACAATGGGGGACAAGTTTGAGAGCTCAAACACGGAGAGAACTTTCAAATAACTTTCTTTTACTTGTATCAAAGCTTTGTACTTGTAATCAAAACGAGAGAAGAGAAATAACATATAAAGTGGACATAGGCACATTCTGGCTGAACCACTATAAATCTGTGTGTCTTTTTTACAATTTAGCCCCTGCTTTTCATATATTTGCATAAATCTCCAAAATCACTAAGAACAACATAAGATCTACTAAATCATACGACTTTGAGGTGTTTGTCCATTTTTTGTGCAAACATTTTTGGTGCTTTCATTGAGAGCTAGAAGCTCGAAGCTTCAGCTTCATCCACTTAACATTTTTCCTAACAGCATCGTTCGCCAATTGGAAAACATGCCTCCAAAACAGAGAAAAGATGTTAACAAAGGAAAAAACATCGCATCCAGCAGTCTTCCAGATCCAGCTGTCACGAATCAAGTAAATCGTCCTCCTCCAGCAGCAGTAGCAAATGAAGGACAGGCTGATCCGACCACTCCTGCCACAGAACAGCCCGCAGCAATTACTAGGGCAGATTTAGACAGGGTTGTGGTTGAAGTAACTAACCGCTTCACGTCCCAGCAGGAAGCCTTGGTGGACCATCTCATGTCACGCTTAAGGGATGCTGAAGAGTCCAATCGCAACACTGATTCTTGGGGCGAGTCCCAGTCTGGAGGATCTCAGAGACAACAAAGATCTTCCTTCTTCGAAGGAGCTAACGGCAGAAGTAGCCATGGTAGGAGCCGAGATCGAGCACAGCCCGAAGTTAGGCTTGAGGAAACGTTTGGTACCGAACCCAACGGGGAAGGTACCGGGCGAAGGTCAACTATAGCTGAGCCTGTCATACTGCCTAACCACGGAAACGCCAGTGAACGGGGCCGAGCTAGAGTCCAGCCCAAAGTTGGACCCGAGGAAGTGCTTAGATCAGAACCCAGCGGGGGAAGATCAAGGCAAGGGCCAACTGTAGCTGACCCTAGCATGCTCCCAGAAGATCAAAGGCAGCCACTGGAAAATATGAGGAATGATAGACGGTACCATCCCTACAGGTCATCTGGACGGAATCTATCCCACAGAACAGAACCAAACTCGTTTCTATCTGCTCCAAATTCTGATGAAAGGATGGCACATTTGTTCAGAGAGTGCGTCCAACGGGATCAAAGAGATCGACGGATAGGCGCTAGGGTAACCAGCCCTTTCGCCCGCAATATCGAAATTGCTATCACCCCCCGAGAATGGAAGATGCCAACAATGGGACCTTACTAAGGAACCTCCGACCCCGTTGTACACTTACAGAGATACACACAGCATATGCTCATGAGTGGAGCAACAGAGGGAGTACTATGCAAATGCTTTCCACTATTCTTAGCAGATCTTGCTACCTCCTGGTTCTGCCATCTACCCCAAGGATCCATCAGCTCGTGGGAGATGTTGAAAGAAAAGTTTATCAGCCAGTTCCGCATTCATGTGGAACAACCCAAGGACGCTTATTCCTTATCCAATATCAAACAGAAACTTGGAGAGAAGCTACAGCAATATTTAACCCGATTCAATGCCGCAGCGGCCGCAGTCCAAGATGCCAATGAGAAGCTTGTCTTAATGGCCCTCTGTAGTGGTGTGCATCCGGATACTAAATTCGCTAGAAGACTAACAAAAGAAAAACCGGCTACTTTACCCGATTTCTTCCATGAAGCCGGGAAATATATGAGGCTTGAAGACGCTGCCACTGAGGGGCAGTCAGGGCAACAAAATAAGGCAACTCACAGCAACGCGCCCACTGTAGCAAAGGACATTCGAAGAAATGATTCTAGAGACAATGCTGGGGGCAAGAAGAGAGAAAAGAGCCTATATCGGCCAGGACCGAGATTCGACACCTAGACTCCTTTGAATGAAACCGTCGAAAAACATCTTCCTTGCCACCCAAGGCGAAGTTAGATACGAACGCCCACCGTACAGGAAGGAATCAGATAACGCACAGAAGTCTGGAAAGTTCTGCCGCTTCTACGAATCTCATGGGCATGATACCAATGAATGCCATCATCTCCGGGACTTGATTGAAGAACACATCAGAAGGAAGAAACTACAACGCTTTCTTGGGAAGGGCAGCCCTGTCTGACTTCCAAATTGTCCTGGCCCCATAGTGCCTAAAGATGAAATTTCCAACGGACAATGGAGTAGGGGAAGTAGAGGAAGACCAGGACGTTGATCGAGACTGCTATGTAACTGAACTTCGCAACAACCACAGGAAGGATAAAGGGAAGAGTGTAGAGGTTGCCCTCTGCACAAAAAGTTTGGAAGCATAGCAACTAAAGAAAGCCCCTCCTCTTCGATATACCAGCGATCCCTTCAATGAATTAGGCCCCAGGGACAGGGAGGAGGAGGCCACCGCCGAGCCTGCAGAGGATATGGAATTTGTATCTATAGGCAAACATGACTCGAGTAGACTATTGAAAATCGGGTCCCAACTAAAAACAGAGTTGAAGGAACAACTCATTGACTTTCACCGCCATAACTTGGATGTATTTGCATGGTCACATGCTGACATGACCGGAATCTCCCCTGACATAGCATGAAACATACTAAACTTGAGAAGCTAGCATATTGTTTACTAATCACATCACGGAAACTGCGTCACTACTTCCAGTCCCATTCCATCAAAGTTCTGACCGACCAACCACTGAGGTAGGTACTCCATCGTCCCGACACTTCTGGGCGACTACTTAAATGGTGCATTGAACTAAGTCAGTATGATATCACCTATCACCCTCGCACCGCTATCAAGGGACACGCCATGGCCGATTTCATTGCAGAATTCACTACCAACAAAAGTAAGGAGCAATCGGAAATAGCAGAAGACATCAAGTGGAATCTCTTCGTGGATGGTGCGTCAAACGAACAAGGCTCGGGGGCAGGTGTGGTAATAATCACTCCTAGGGGAAATAAGCTGCACTATGCTATAATGTTGGAGTTCGCTGCCACCAACAACGATGCAGAGTATGAAGCAGTGATAGCTGAATTCTTTGTGTCTTCATAGAGATTCTCAACTTATTGTTAATCAAATACTAGGAGAATTCCAAGCTCGAGAAGAACGACTCATAGCATATTTAAAGAAGACCAAGTTACTTCTCAGCCGATTGGACCACTACTTAGTCAAACACATCCCTCGGGAAGAGAACCAAGAGGCCGACGAATTGGCGAAGCAAGCAAGTGTGAGAGACATCGCCATCTTCGGGGCAGTAACCATCTCAAAGCAACTGGCCCCAAGTTTTGAGCAAATGAATCTGATAGCTGCAACCGAAGAAGCAACTTGGATGACTCCCATCCATGACTACCTACAAAGCGACACGCTACCCAACGGGCGTAACGAAGTCAAGAAAATCTTGAGGAAAGCTTCCCGCTACACAATACAAGAGGACACCCTCTATCGGCGTGGATTCTCTAACCCCCTATTAAGGTGTGTCGCTAGAAGGGAAGCCAAGGAAATCTTATACAACATTCATCAAGGAAGCTGCGGAGATCACACCGGAGGGCAAACTTTAGCAAAAAAGATACTCCGATATGGATATTTTTGGCCCACCTTAAGCAAGAACGCCTTAGATTTCGTCAGAAAATATGACAGATGCCAGAAGTTTGCTAAGATTCCGCGGCTACCAACAACTGAGATTACTCAAATGACCAGCCCATGGCCCTTTGCAGTATGGGGAATTGACTTAATCGACGAACTACCAATGGGCCGAGGCGGGGCCAAATATTCTATAGTGGCAGTCGACTATTTCACCAAATGGGTGGAAGCAGAACCCCTGAATAAAGTATCTTCTGCAAAAGTTATTAATTTCTTGATCAAAAATGTTCTGTGCAGGTACGGAGTCCCATTCAAAATCATATCAGACAATGGACTTCAATTTGACAGCGAGGAGTTCGCCAACTGGTGCCAAAGGCATGGAACTCACAAAAGCTTCTCATCCGTAGCTTATCCCCAGGAAAACGGACAAGTCGAAGCCGTCAACAAAGTTCTCAAAACTCTAATAAAAAAGAAACTCGTAAAGTCAAAAGGCGCTTGGGTGGATGAACTTCCTACGGCACTGTGGGCCTATCGCACATCTTTCAGAACATCAACAGGGCATACTCTTTTCTCTTTGGCATACGGATCGGAGGCTATGCTCCCAGTTGAAACCATCGTGCCTTCCCACCGTAGGATCCACTATAACCCAAAAGAGAACGAAGAACTCCTTTACATGTCTTTGGATCTAATTGAGGAGAGAAGAAATGATGCAGCCCTCAAAGCAGCAGCCCACAAGCAAAAAGTGGCAGCACAATACAATTCCAAAGTCAAGCATCGTACCTTACGAGAAGGGGATCTCGTCTTCAAGCAAATCTTCCCTCGCCCCGGAGCACTAGATCCAATCTGGGATGGTGTAATTCATAAAGATCTCCACAACGGAGCTTATATTTTGTCAACAGTGGACGGGGAGGTGTTCCAGAGGGCATGGAACATCCAACACCTTCGTCGATACTTTTCTTAACTTGTACTGCCCATATGAAGTGAATTAACAAAGAGAATCAGTGGACGTAGGCATTTTCGTGCCGAACCACTTTAAAAAAAACATGTCTCTTTTTAACTTGTTCCTTCATATCTTGGCTGCTTGTTAACTTTATCCTTTTCTGTTGAACACAATCCTGTGCAAATAGCATTTTCATTCAAGGCGCTCCACAGCGCGACTTCTCCTGGACAAGACCTAACAGGTACTATACGAATCTATGCCCTCGCCAATGAGACACTTTTGCTCCGGCATCCCTCTGCTGCGGGTTAACTCATTGCTCGCGACGGCCCTCAAAGCCAACTGTAATGAGCCGATTATAAGCCACCGAGAAGGCCGACTATAACCGAGGCAGCTCATTACGGCGTTCGGCTCGCCGGCAACTGTGAACCGATTATAAACCCCAACATAAGGTATGGCCAGCCAGGGGTAGTTCACGGTTGACGATCGGCACCCACGCTAGCCGACCACAGTAAATCGAATAATACCCACGATTACGGGCCATAATGGCTCGGGTAGTTACTGTGCGCGATCTCGGCTCCGATGTGTCTTAAGTGAGGCTGTGGTAAAAAAGAATTAACTCCCCGCGGAGGCGTAAGATGGGTGACAAATGTCTCCAAGACCCACAGCTAGGGAATGTGACTACAAAGCCCGTTTGCCATGAACTTAAGCACATCGAAGGCCTTCCGTGATTAGAAGTTTTACTATTTCACATATTTCAATTTTATTTAAGAAACTTTTCTCCTATCCTCTGTAACAATCCCTGAAGTGCAGGACACAAGACAAGAAACATTCGCTAATGGAAGCAGGTACTCGCAACGAGACACTGGACTGCATTCCATACTCGGTCACACTAGACATTCAAAGCTGCCATCTACAAGCAAAATATAAAGGGCGGTATTTCCTTCTTTCATGTGTAAACACGTGACTATAATTTATTCACACATCACGCTAACATTGCAAGTCACGAAACTGTGTTTTAAACAAGAACTTGACATCAAACACAATTTAATTACCAGAATATGCATAGCTATATTTCTCATACAACATGTCAAAATGGCAAAAACATTCAAAAGACGACAGAATCAGCTTAAGTTAAAGAATTACACGTCAAGAATAGTGTTGTTTATTACAAGTAGCATAATTACAACCTAAGATTTACGTTATTGTTTTGAGACTAACATATACAACAATGTCAAGTCCACAAAAAGATATCCTGGTCCAATCAAGGAGCCGGCTGCGTCGGAGTCTTATCCTTGTCCTGTTGCCCACCTGTCCGGCCAGAGAAAGAATTCATTAGTGATAAGAAACCAAGTTAACGGAAAGACTAGAAAGGAAGACTTACCAGCATCTGCTCCTCGGTCATCTTGATCATTATCCTCTACTTGCACACCTGCCTCCTCAGCTGCAAGCAACCGCATGCCCTCCTTCACTGCCACCTTCTCCTCCTTGGTAAACTGGGCAGTAACCGCATCCATCCTGAGGGCCGTACCCATCTACTAGTGATCTCGGGGTGGGCCCATGATGTCCCGGTTCTAACTGAGCTGGGGGCGCTGCGGAAGGATCTTCTCTGTCCTGGGATTTCTTCTTTTCTGATCGGGTTTCAACTCTATGAGACATTATCTGCAACACAAAAGAATACATCTTTAAAAAGGATGTAGAGATATAAACAAGCAAGTGCGTACAATCTAGAATTTCATTTTGTAGTTCAAAACATAAAAGGTTCAAGGTTCGATTAGGCATTCAAACTCCGGGTCTCGTTCGGTATCACGAGTCATAAAAAGTCATCCAGCAGTTCAAGGCAAAAGCTCATTCGGCATTCGAGCTCCCCATATACCGTTCGGTAATCTGGGCCCCAAGGTTCATTCGGCTATCCCACTCCCTAAAAACCCATTCGGCAGAAGGAGGGCTCACCTCATTCGGCAGGCGTAGGCTTGGTCCGGCTCTTTCTAATAGGTGTGAATAACAGGAGCTTGAAGCCCATACTTATAGGCAAACACGGACGACCGGACCGGTTGGTTAGGCATTTGGGCCGAATAGGAGCATCCAAGCTAACGTCATTAATTTCAAAACAAAGCACGGCATATACCGGCATATGCCCTACTTTGGGGGGCAAATGTTGGGCGTATTCTCACCCAGGCGATCTCAAGACCAAGAAGCACCAGGTTCGCCCAGGCTTGCCTAAGCTTCATTCGGCATCCCTACCACTGCCGAACCAGACTCACAACCACAGAACTACCGAATCAACTCTACCTCCCATGCTTGCCGAACCAACCTACCGGTCCAACCTCACTACCGAACCAACCTCATCACCGAACCAACCTCACCTACCGGTCCAACCTCACCTACCGGTCCAACCTCACTACCGCACCACCTCCTCTCCAACAGCCACCGGTCCAGATCAGGGCCGGACCAACCTACCACATCTCACCACCGAACCAAGGTATGCCGAACCAAGATGAGCCAGGCCAGATTGCCTCAGCCCAGGCCCGCCAGCAGCCATATACATCCAAGACCCCTGCCCCCAGCCTCACTCTATAAATAGAGGGGCAGGGGTACAACAATGGGGGACAAGTTTGAGAGCTCAAACACGGAGAGAACTTTCAAATAACTTTCTTTTACTTGTATCAAAGCTTTGTACTTGTAATCAAAACGAGAGAAGAGAAATAACATATAAAGTGGACGTAGGCACATTCTGGCTGAACCACTATAAATTGTGTGTCTTTTTTACAGTTTAGCCCCTGCTTTTCATATATTTGCATAAATCTCCAAAATCACTAAGAACAACATAAGATCTACTAAATCATACGACTTTGAGGTGTTTGTCCATTTTTTGTGCAAACACATATATATATGTTTTGAAAATAATTTTTATGGTTTTGAAAAGAAATATATGGTTTTAAATAAATATTGATTCTTAAATGATTATATATAAAGGGTAATGATATATATAAATTTAATAATAATTAATTTAATTAAGATTGATATAATAAATAAATTATGTTGAATATTTATGTAAATTATATTTCAAATAGATTTTTGCAATAATGGGGATAAAATTAGATGGGGAGATAAATTTGGATTTAGCCGAAATGGTATTAAATTAAGAATTATTTAGTTAAATCGATTTGAACTATTGAACGTGAAACTTAAAGATATGATTTTATAACCGGATGTTGACTTAAGTGATTTAATTAATATGTCATGTTTTAAATAAATTAAAGGTAAAGTAAGGTTCTCCAAATAATACTGAATTTACTAAATGAATTCCTCAAGACTAAATAATAACGAGGTTAAATCGAGATCTATAGGAACTGTTAAATTGAACCTTGAAGGGTAAAATACTAAAACTTGAAATATACTGGGATGTAAATGGTAAATTTGTGATTCAGATCTGAAATTGAAACCAATATAATTTAAATTGGTTATTTAGAAACTGAATTAAATAGAAATTGAAATTGAGATTGAATTAAATTTGAGCAGGAAAGTCGAGTTGATTTAAAAAAACGATTTGTGAAATTTGAGGAAATAGAATACTTTATTTCGGGAAGTAGATATATTGGAAATAAAGATTTTATTTTGGTTTGAATTATAAATGATTTGAATGACCACGGTGCTATAGTGTATATTTCTACAGTGTAGATAGTTCCATGGATCCTTAAAGGATGGTTATCCCAAACGTCCTTTAAGTTAATTATATTTCAGTTGATATTTCACTTGAGTTAGATTTATAGATATAAGAATGTTAATCCTGACTCGAGTGTTTTGTGTTTTGCTTTACGCTCGGGTCAGACTGAGTGATACAACATTTGAGACTCACCTTCGAAGTTGGAGTTTGCTTGAAGATCCAGCTACCTATCCTTTCAGTCATCTAGTTGATTGGTCCAAAGAAGTCTTCTGCTCGTACTGAAGACTTCAGTGTATTTGAGATATTCTGTTGTATTTTATTTTTAACTCCGATGTTTATATAGTAGCTTCATGAACTACTATTTTATCTATTCTGCTGCGTACTATTGTATTACTCTGTGTCTGTGATTCTATGATTGATTTATTTACTGTATATGCTGAGTTTTGCCAAATTTTAAATTAACAATCTGATTTTTTGAATTATTCAAGTCAGACATGTGTGGATTATTGTCGATTTGAATGGTCCAAAATAACGGGTCGTTACATTTACACAAAGAAAGCTGTACCAGTCAATTACATTTTAATACATCAGAGTTACACACATACACACACTGGACATATACAATTTAACATGTCTCATATAAACCAAAAATATATCGCAGTGGAAACCGTCCATACGTTCCTGCCATCCACCTCGCCTCTTGAGCTCCAGAACGTCCTTACCTGAAATCGGTAATACTCGGTCTGACCCGAGCATTACCATAAAGTAACACCCGAGTCAGGCTGGAAACCAGCGTGAGTGTGGTGACCCTCACTCTATAACACATAGAATTTTTTTTTACATTCAAGAGGAATTCACCACTAAACCTCATTACTTTTATATTTGAATATTTATATAATTTCCATATATTTTTCCCAAGACCCTGGTTTTACCAATATAATCATATCAGTGTACAAACAAATTAAGTCAATTATATATTTGATGATATACAATTGTTTCTTTATTATTTTTTTTCATCAGAGGGAATTTAAATAATATAGAAATCAAAATACCATACAAGCTATTGACATAGCCACTTATTTCTTTTCTAAGTCTTGTCCTACTGCCAGAGGTACATTTTGGCAAATTATAACACTTATATATATTTATCTACCTAAATAATTCTATTAACACTAAAATAGCATTTACTTGATCTCATGATAGTTATCAAGTATTTGCATGAAATTACTTACAAATTATGCTTGCAGGCATGGATATTGGATCTAATTTCCATTTATCATTTCAGGTTGAATGGATGAGGACTTTTAGCATTTTTAAGTTTAATATGGTGCAGACTTACATTCTTGGTGATTTATTGGATCTACTTGGTGTTATTTAAGGGCTGCTTGGTGTTTTCTTTGATTTGTCCCAGAAGCACTTACACTTTATTAATTGAAATGAAGTGGTTCCAGGCTCCAAGGGTTTGACTCATGGCCATCTAGGCCGGCCATAGTCCCTCTTTTACCACTTGCAAACCCATATCCCTTATATTAACAAACTTCTACAAAGTCCTACTCCTAATCCCAAGCATGTTTATGCCTAGTTTAAGTTTTCTGGAAATGCATTCTTATATGTATTCAATCAATTATTCAAAATTCAGTATCTTTCAGGTCTACTGCTCTCATAGTTCTATTTGAAATTTAAATACTCAATTACATACAAATTTCCAGAATTCATGCACATGCCAGTATCACTTACCTGCCATGCACAAATTCATTTCACTTGAATATCCTACTAAAATTTTGAGAGTTCATTTCAAAAACCAACCCCCTTAGCTGTTTAATTTCCTTAAGACAAAATATAAGCAATAAAAATTAGAGATCAAATATATATGCACATATCATATGTATATGATATGTCTATCTCCTTATTTTTCTCCAAATCAGACATTCATAAAAGAAATTGGTAGTTAACCAAACCTCATCAATGATCACTCACAACAGGTTTTACTTAAGTACATGTTTTCAACCCAAATACTTAGTAATCTCCTTACAAGAAACTTCAGTTACAACATAAAATTTGACTAATAAATTCATTACGGAGCAACTATAGATTTTTAAAACCGGTTTCTTTTATTTATACTAGCAGCTAATTGCCATCTTCATTCATCAAGCCAACTTCATCTTCCTGCAAGCAAATCACTGAGCTGCCCCAATTTTTATGAGACACCCAGATGATTGCAAGGGCAACCAAAAGGGTCAGTTTTCACTGGTATGAGCATTTATCAATTTTGTATACATACTCAAAAATTTTTTTCTGTTTTAATGCATTATATATATTTTATAATTTCAGAATTTCTTAATATAAATGTATATTTTTCATTTTATTTTTATTTTATTTTAGGGTCATTACATACCCTCCCCTTAAAGGAATTATGTCCCCATAATTTTTCTCCAATTAAAAAAAACTAATCTATAGCCTGTTTTAACTCTATAACCCCATACTCACAGTTTATGAAAGCAAACAATATATAAGAATATTTTAGAAAAATCATCATAAGCTGCTTAAACATACCTCTCCATCAGTAAACAAATTGGGGGTATTTATCCCTCATTTTATCTTTAACCTCCCATGTACAATCATTAGTGTCCAAGCTCCACTGAATTTTTACCAGTTTGATCACCTTGTTCCTCAACTTTTTCTCTTCCTTGGCAACTATCCCTACTGGTTCATTTGTATAAACCAAATTCTTTTGGACTTGAATTTGAGTAGGTGACTCCAGAATTGCTCCTTCATCATGCACCCATTTTCTCAATTGAGAAATATGAAATACTGGATGCACACCACTCAACTCCTCAAGTAACTTAAGTCTGTAGGCCATAGGACCAATTCTTTGCATAATTTCATATGGTCCTACAAATCTTGGTGATAGCTTACCAGATTTCCCAAACTGAACACCTTCTTCATTGGTGATACCTTCAGAAAAACATGCTCTCCTACTTCAAACTCCATTGGCTTTCTCTTTTTATCTGCATAAGACTTCTGTCTTGATTGTGCTGCCTTCATTCTATGCCTAACTAATTCAATCATGTTGGAAGTTTCTTTAACATGATCTGGCCCCAATATTACACCCTCTCCTGCTTCCAACCAACAGGCAGGAGACATGCAGGGTCTCCCATACAAGGCTTCAAAGGGAGCCATTCCTATTGTTGATTGATAGCTATTGTTGGAAGTGAATTCTGCCAAGTGAATATGATCCTCCCAATTACCCCCAAAATCAATCACACATGCTCTAAGTAAATCTTCCAATATTTTATTCACTATCTCTGTTTGCCCATCACTTTGAGGATGGTAGGCAGTGCTTAAACAAAGTTGTGTTCCCATTGCTTCTTGGAAGCTTTCCCAAAATCTTGAGGTGAACAAAGTGTCTCTATCACTTACAATAGTCTTGGGTATACCATGTAGCCTCACCACTTCCTTAATAAATAATTGTGCAAGCCTATGTGCATTTCTATCTGACCTGACAGGGACAAAGTGAGCTGATTTGGTTAGTCTATCAACAATTACCCATATACTGTCATTGCCTTTCTTAGTTCTAGGCAAACCATCCACAAAATCCATGGAAATACTTTCCCATTTCCACTGAGGTACCTCCAAAGGTTGCAACATGCCAGAAGGCTTTTGGTGGTCTACTTTAATTTGTTGACATGTGAAACACTTTGCCACATATCTTGCCACTGCTTGCTTCATTCCTGGCCACCAGTAGCTTCTTTTTAAATCATGATACATTTTAGTACCACCAGGGTGTATGGTGTACTTGGTCTTGTGATGCTCATTCATGATTTCTTCCTTCAACTCTACAAGGTCTGGTACACAAAGCTTATCATTTTTCCTCAAATAACCCTTGGAATCTATTATAAAATTTTCCAACTCAAGGTTGCTAAGTAACATTTCCTTCTTTTCCTTCAAATTTTTATCTTGGTCTTGCATGCCACCAATTTTCTCCACCAGATTAGACTTCACTGTGATTATTTCAAGTGTACCATACTCCACCATATCACCATGTTCTTTAAAATTGACTTCATCCTTGCTGTATATATCTGCCTCCCCAAGCACTGCAAGGTTTTTAAATTCATCAATCATCAAACTGGCTAATCTAACATGATTTCTGCTCAAAGCATCTACCACTTTATTAGCTTTTCCAGGAGTGTACAAAATATCTAAATCATATGCAGCTAGAAACTCCAACCACCTTGCTTGCCTCATATTTAAATCTTTTTGAGAAAATAAATATTTCAATGCTTGATGATCTGTGAATAATTCAAATTTTGCCCCAAGCAAATAATGCCTCCATAGTTTTAGTGCAAACACTATTGCAGCTAATTCTAGATCATGAGTTGCATATTTGGTTTCATTGGGTTTAAGCTGTCTTGATGCATATGCCACCACCTTGCCATGTTGCATAAGCACTGCACCTAACCCAGACCCACTAGCAACAGTGTATACAACCATTCCTTCATTTGCTTCTGGGATTTGTAGGATAGGAGCTTCCACCAATGCTTGTTTCAATTTCTCAAAAGCTTGTTCACACTGCTCAGTCCACACATATGGTTGGTTCTTCTTGGTTAGTTTGGTCATTGGTGCTGCTATTCTTGAAAAATCTTTGATGAACCTCCTATAGTACCCTGCCAAACCTAAGAATGACCTCACCTCAGTCACTGTCTTGGGTCTACTCCATGTTTGAACTGCAATGACCTTGCTTGGATCTACACTTACTCCCTGCTGTGACACTATGTGTGCTAAGAATTTCACTTCATGTTGCCAAAATGTACACTTTGAATACTTGGCTTTTAATTCATGTTCTCTAAGTCTGGATAATACTAAATGTAGGTGCATGGCATGATCATGTTCTGTCTTTGAATAAATTAATATGTCATCTATAAATACCAAGACAAACTTATCCAAAAAGTCTCTAAAAATTCTATTCATCAAGTCTACAAAATAGGAGGGAGCATTTGTCAAACCAAATGGCATTACTAGAAATTCATAAAGGCCATACCTTGTGTTGAAGGCTGTGTACTCAATGCTTTCCTCTGCAACTTTCATTTGGTGAAATCCAGAGGCTAAGTCTAGCCTTGAAAATATTTTAGCTTCATGCAATTGGTCAAATAGATCATCTATTCTAGGCAGTGGGTACTTATTCTTGATGGTCACCTTATTTAAATCCCTGTAATCCACACACATCCTCATTGTTCCATCATGCTTCTTAACAAAAAGCACTGGGGAACCCCAATTGGAACTACTTGATCTTATGAATCCTTTCTCTTCTAATTCTTCTAGTTGATGTTTTAATTCTACCAACTCTTTTGGACCCATTCTATAAGGCTTCTTAATGATTGGATTTGGTCCCGACATTAATTTTATTTTAAATTCAACTGGTCTATTTTGAGGAATTCCCTTCACTTCTCCAAACACATCTATATATCCATTGACTACAGGGATTTCCTCTATTTTTAATTCCTTTCGAACTTCATTAATACTCCAGATTTTATTAAAACATGTATTCTTTGCTATTTCACTTAAGATGGTAATTCTTTTGCCTTCATTTGTCTCCAAAGAAATAGTAAGATTTTCTAAATTTAAAATTGCTTTATTTCTCATTAACCAATCTACCCCCAAAATAATCCCAATACAAGGATAATTTAAGGTATATAAGTCTGAATTAAATTCATAACCCCCTATAATTAATTTCAGACCCATACACTTCATCCCCAACATGCAATGACTCCCTATGGGACTGTGTACAACCAAGGGCTGATCAATGGAAACACATACAAGTGTTAACTTCTTTACAATTTCCAAAGATATTAGTGAATGTGAGGCACCAGTGTCATATATTACTGATATTGGTTGGGTATGAATAAAAATTATACCTTCAAGTTCACCAACATTCCCAATGTTACTTGCTGCCAAAGCTCCTACCCTAGCTGTTCCCTTATTGGTTTCTAGGCAATCCTTCTTGAGATGTCCCATCTTTCCACAATTATAGCAGCCTCCTCTAGGTATTTTAGGGTCAGGGCATTGGTTACTATAATGTCCAGCTTTTCCATCCCTAACATACAATGACTCCCTATGGGACTGTGTACAATTAAGGGATGATCAATAGAAACACATGCAAGTGCTAATTTCTTTGTAATTTCCAGAGATATTAGTGAATGTGAGGCACCAGTGTCATATATTACTGATATTGGTTGGGTATGAATAAAAATTATACCTTCAAGTTGCCCAACATTCCCAGTGTTACCTGCTGCCAAAGCTCCTACCCTTGTTGTTCCCCTATTGGTTTCTGGGCAATCCTTCTTGAGATGACCAATCTTTCCACAATTATAGCAGCCTCCTCTAGGTATTTTAGGGTCAGGGCATTGGTTACTATAATGTCCAGCTTTTCCATAATTAAAACAATGAGTGAATTTCTTGCTTTCAGGTGCTATTGCTCCTTCCCCTTTCTTAACTCCTTTACTTGCATTTCTCTTGTCATAAGGTTTCACTTTGTTCTGACCACCCTTCTTCTTATTGAGCTTCATATTCCTGAATTTCTCCCTTGCAGTGTCATGTTTCTCAAATGAGAGTGTTAGATCAATTACCTGATCAAAGGTTTTGTCCTTGTATGGCAATATTGCCCTTGACAGACTAGGGTTCAAGCCTTGAATGTACCTTGCATTCTTTGCTTCTGCATTCCCTATTAACACCATTCCATACTTGGATAATGCTTCAAACTTCTGAGTGTATTCATTCACACTCATGCTTCCTTGCCTTAATCTAATAAAGTCTTCTAGCAGTGTGGCCTTGGCAGATGTTGGGACAAATCTGGCCTCAAGCATGTCCTTGAAATTATTCCAAGTGATAGTATCCTCTTGTCTTCCTGCTGTCACAACTTCCCACCAATCCAGTGCAACCCCCTTCAATTTCCTTGAAGCTATCTGTCTCTTCCTTTGGTCATTGATTTGCATATCTGTGAAGACCCTCTCCATAGTTCTTATCCAAGTTTGAACACCTATAGCTCCTTCAGTACCTTCAAAATCCTTTCCTCCCAAAGTGGTACATGTCTTAAGCAGTTTGGAGAGTTCCTCATGAGGATTGTCTTGCCTTTGTGCCATTCCATCCCTTAAAACTCTCACAAAATCCTCCATGCTCATCATAGGTGGCTCACGTGATGATCCTGCACCTGTGTGATGCCTTGGTCCTACCATAATGCTATAAATATGATTTTTATGTTAGTTTATTTACCCCTATCAATTTTTGGTGTCTTTACTTGGTTCATTTTTATTTCTATGCACACTGTGCATGTATTCACATGTACACACATATATATTTTTTTGACATAAAACAAAAGCATTCAACACCAATAATTCAAACAATGCATTCAAACATCCATATGCATACAACAACATTTACTATGTTATTTAAAACATAGCTCTGATACCAACTGTGGTGACCCTCACTCTATAACACATAGATTTTTTTTACATTCAAGAGGAATTCACCACTAAACCTCATTACTTTTATATTTGAATATTTATATAATTTCCAAATATTTTTCCCAAGACCCTGGTTTTACCAATATAATCATATCAGTGTACAAACAAATTAAGTCAATTATATATTTGATGATATACAATTGTTTCTTTATTATTATTTTTTCATCAGAGGGAATTTAAATCAAATAGAAATCAAAATACCATACAAGCTATTGACATAGCCACTTATTTCTTTTCTAAGTCTTGTCCTACCGCCAGAGGTACATTTTGGCAAATTATAACACTTATATATATTTATCTACCTAAATAATTCTATTAACACTAAAATAGCATTTACTTGATCTCATGATAGTTATCAAGTATTTGCATGAAATTACTTACAAATTATGCTTGCAGGCATGGATATTGGATCTAATTTCCATTTATCATTTCAGGTTGAATGGATGAGGACTTTTAGCATTTTTAAGTTTAATATGGTGCAGACTTACATTCTTGGTGATTTATTGGATCTACTTGGTGTTATTTAAGGGCTGCTTGGTGTTTTCTTTGATTTGTCCCAGAAGGACTTACACTTTATTAATTGAAATGAAGTGGTTCCAGGCTCCAAGGGTTTGACTCATGGCCATCTAGGCCGGCCATAGTCCCTCTTTTACCACTTGCAAACCAATATCCCTTATATTAACAAACTTCTACAAAGTCCTACTCCTAATCCCAAGCATGTTTATGCCTAGTTTAAGTTTTCTGGAAATGCATTCTTATATGTATTCAATCAATTATTCAAAATTCAGTATCTTTCAGGTCTACTGCTCTTATAGTTCTATTTGAAATTTAAATACTCAATTACATACAAATTTCCAGAAATCATGCACATGCCAGTATCACTTACCTGCCATGCACAAATTCATTTCACTTGAATATCCTACTAAAATTTTGAGAGTTCATTTCAAAAACCAACCCCTTAGCTGTTTAATTTCCTTAAGACAAAATATAAGCAATAAAAATCAGAGATCAAATATATATGCACATATCATATGTATATGATATGTCTATCTCCTTATTTTTCTCCAAATCAAACATTCATAAAAGAAATTGGTAGTTAACCAAACCTCATCAATGATCACTCACAACAGGTTTTACTTAAGTACATGTTTTCAACCCAAATACTTAGTAATCTCCTTACAAGAAACTTCAGTTACAACATAAAATTTGACTAATAAATTCATTACAGAGCAACTACAGATTTTTAAAACTGGTTTCTTTTATTTATACCAGCAGCTAATTGCCATCTTCATTCATCAAGCCAACTTCATCTTCCTGCAAGCAAATCACTGAGCTGCCCCAATTTTAATGAGACACCTAGATGATTGCAAGGGCAACCAAAAGGGTTAGTTTTCACTGGTATGAGCATTTATCAATTTTGTATACATACTCATAATTTTTTTTTGATAATCTTGTAGTGCCTTTCTGATTTAACAGATTTTTATACTTAGCATGTTTTGGTTCATACAAAGTGATACAAACACATTCATCTATTTAAACAATACACAGCAAATAGTTAAAATAAACATATGTACAATTCTTAATTCATTCTCCCCAAATCTAGATAAGTAAACTCAGGTTTTATACTCCAAATTTTCACCCAGCAACTAACAAGAACATCACATTAATCTTGATTAATTTAAATCCCTGTCTAGATATTCATAACCCAAATTTATAAATCCCATTCCTTATTCATTTTATGGTCTACATCTCCTTGTCAAATGAACACTATGTATGCATTGTGAAGGAAACTCCCAGGTTGTTTAAATTATTCCAACACACAAAGGCCTCATGGTGCAGTTGCACCATGCATATACTTGCTCCCACCTGAAGTAAGCAGATCATTGACTATCTCCCAAGTGACCAATTTAGTTTTTCTTTCATTCATATTTCAGAAAGATATAACTGCTTGTATATTTTCTAGTTCAACCCCATGTTCCCCTATTTAATCTATATCCATGTTTAATGATGATAAGATAGAACAAGAATGCTCAAAACATGTTAACTCTAAAAGCCCACTTATAGATTAATGCTCCAATCAAAAATGCACAAACAAACATCCATATCACCCATAACAAATCATTTCAGAGATTTAAATGACTCATAATATTTTAGGCTGCCTGCAATAGGACTTAATGCCATTGCATACAAAGGATAAATACTCACCTAATGTTTTCCTTTCACTGCCTTAATCCTTTGAACAGCAAATCCCCCAAAGCCTCAAGCTAGTGTTTCTCCTAGTTTATTTTATTTTTGTTTTGATTCCGAGAGAATGATGGATTTGGTTATGTGCAGTTATTTATAAATCCATTCTAGGGTTTAAGAAAATGGGTAATTCCCCTGATACCCTTAGATGTTCATGTACATATCATATTCCTGTGTGGTCATAAATTGGAAATGCACACATTAGGTTACTTTAATTAGTTATTTCGGGGATCATGCATTTTTAAACACTCAATACTATTTTCATGACTCTTTTCTACTCATGCCATATGCATGTGACCCTCGGTTTATTATTTCTTTTTATAAGTTTAAGGAATCTGAAAATCTCCTTTGTATTTTCTACCTATCTATTATCTCCATTCAATCATGCATACTATCATACCTTATTATGTAATGTAAAAATCATTCACCCATATTATTTGCTTGAAATAAATATAAGATATGGAAATTTTTATTTGATTCTGTATGTATATATATATATTTCTGCCTCTTTGTCAAATCAGTAACTCCTTCTATATTTAAATAAAAAATCACATATATTATGCTAATTATTTTTAGCATAATTATAAGACATGTAAACCTTTTTATTAAACTTCATCTTATTCTATCTTTAAATAAAACAGAAAACACTCCATATATATATTAATGTATGTATTTATATAATTCTTTGGACATAGAGCTATATTTATTTTGAGTTCCAATTTTTCTTTTAATCACCTTAATCCCTTGCATTTTATCAAACAGAAGCTCCCATGCAAATTTATTTATTGCCAAATTTTTTTTTTCCTGTTTTAATGCATTATATATATTTTATAATTTCAGAATTTCTTAATATAAATGTATATTTTTCATTTTATTTTAATTTTATTTTAGGGTCATTACAGTGAGTAAACCCATCTAACATGAAATTCCAATGCATAGAACTTATTTAAAACCCGGGGTAACTCGTATCAATTTGCAAATTCAAATTTTGTTATAGACATCACTTATTCCACACATCAATTTCTAAGTACCAAAGCTTATATTAAATGGTCCAATTCACTTAAATCATTCCATTCCAGCCTGTTGATTTCACATATCAATCTATGAAGAATTGAAGTGGTTTCGGGTATTTACTAATACCCGACTCCGGTCTCTTCGAATACAATACCATCTTAACCCATATTATTTAAGCGAATTCAACTTTAAATACAAGATGTCACTTTACACAACAATTCATACCATATCACAAACATTTAATATTAGAGATATCAACCAATTCAAGGCATTGAATATAACCCAATCATCCATAAGCAAGCCTTATTAATTCATACAATAATTAATTTAATTATCTCAAATTAAATTAATCACTTAAGAATTAATCACCTAACCCTGCTAAAACAATCATTAATTAATTACAAACCATTTGAATTTATTAATCATTCTTTAATTATCAATCTAATTTAATTGTCCATAATTACTTTCATTAAGTAATTATCGCATTGGTTAATTATCCTTAATTGACAGTTAACCATCCTTAATTAATCTATAATTGCAGATTAATTATCCCTTAATTATTAATTAATTAATAAAACCTAATTATTAATTAATAAAACTTAATTATAAATTAATTACTTCTTAATTACCAATTAATTTACCTCTAATTACTTAATTAATTAATCTCTAATCATTAATTAATCAATCTTAATTACTTCATTAATAATCCTCAATTACAAGTTAATTACCCTTTAATTACCAGTTAATTAAATTAATTAATTTCTCTTCAATTTTCTTAATTAACTTAATTAATCTCAAATCATTAATATCTTAATTATCCTCTAAGGCAAAACATTATCTTTATAAATGACATAATTATCATTAACATTTAAAACATTTTATCTTTATAATTAACTTCCCTAATTAAATCATTTAATTAAGTTTTGAAATAAAATAAACATTTAACTTGATAATTTAAGTTACCAAAACACAACTTCCTTTAAATACTTAAACATTATCAAGTAATAGTTTAAAACTAGTTTCAATTTAAATTTAATAAAAAAACTTGCTTTTATAAAAACTTAGATTTTATTTTTAAGTTTAAAATCCTGTTGCACATTTCACTCACGATCTACTCGAGTTTTTACTCAAGTCACCTACCAAAATACCCGAGCATCATATCACGTAACCCTTCCTCGAGTCGCACATGAGAAAACTTCGAGAAAAACCCGAGCCAAACTCTTCTTCCTAAACCCAACTCCAGATTCACAGAATCGTGCACATCCACATGCACATCGCCGTTGGTCGATAGCGAACTCCACTCTGGCCTCCGACGCATCGCCTACAACCATGGTAACCACTCACGAACATCCATAAATCTTGGTTCGCTCGAGAATCAAAAACGACCAAAAATCCACACAGACCGGTAACACATATCACTAGAAAAACGCTCGTCATCGACGATCCCTGGCCCTAGTCGCCTCGCCATCATCACCAAAGCTCCGCCATATCTTCCAGCATCTATGGCTCAACTCGTGATCAATCCCGATCGCCACTAGATATCGCGAAACCCACCTGAACACTCGCAACAAAACCAGGTACTAAAACCCTATCTCGATCGTTCTGGCCATCACGATCATCTGTAAATCACCATAGCAAATTTTCGGATGATCCCCTTCGCCCACTCGCCCTTCAAACCCAATCGCGACGACTAGTTTGCCGTTGATCGATAGAAATCATCAAAACCTTCCCGACGTTATACTCAAGAATGCACACAGATTCGACAACTAAAAATCGTGATATGATTACTAAAATTCATGGTTTAGCATTTCGAATTCAAACATATACTTTAATCGAAAAATTGAATTTATTAAATTTTGACCAAAAATAAGATTACATTGAAAAATTTAAATTTTCAAACCAAAGATCGATTCTAAATCCCTGTAATTATTTTTAGGTGAGATGTTACATGGTTACAAACAACTTTCATTTACAAATCACGGACTAATTCGAATTCACGGTTGAGGTATTGAATTTATTTAAGAAATCCAAACCTGCAGTTTATCAACAGAGCCTATTTTTAAAACTACACAGGCATTCAATAATCACACATATAACATGCATCCATTCCATCCAGATTTCCAGGCTAACAAGATGAATTACATTCAGATATCACAAAAAAATTTACGGTTTAAAACTGTTTTAAAACTTATATTTACTCACAGTTCTAGAAAGTAGAGAATAGGAAAACAGACTTCTTCCTTTGAACTAATGCTTGATGTTTGAATTCAAATTGCTTGATTTATGATGATCTGACGCAGCGGATATTACAAAAATGATGTAGATCGGTGAAAGTAGCAGTCGATGGATTGATGAATGCTGAATTGCCCGAATTCGTTGATCCGAAGATACCGAACTCTAGCTATCTCGAACTCGTTGATCGCGCACGATACCGGGTTCAAAGATCTTCAATTCTTCAAGCGTTGATCAAGCGCACTTGATTCCGCGAATCGGCTTCTACAATCGTTGAATCGAGCGCACTCGATTATCCGAAAGAGGAGATAGGAGATTACACTCAACTACCAATTTGAATGAAAGCACAAAGCAATCAAAAGAGAATTTTATTCAATATTCAACAACCTTTACAAATGACTTCACTTGCCTATTTATAGGCTACAACACACCAAAACAGAAAAAGTACAAGTCATAAGTCGGCAACCGACTTATCAACCTTGCCGACTTAACATAAGTCGCCTTATTTACAACACAGTTCAGAAAGCTTAAAAAAATTACAAGTACTAAGTCGGTTCCGACTTATCAAAGCCTCCGACTCACCATAAGTCGTACACGACTTAAGCTCAACGAGTTACAACATACCGACTTACAACAGAATACAACAGACAACTCCTTAAGTCGTTGCCGACTTACAACATACCGACTTACAAACAGACCCGCTTAAGTCGTTGCCGACTTAACAGCTCTACACGACTCAACTATTAACGACTTAAGAATAGCGGTCCAGATTAACTCGGCATCAAGATCAACGGCAACAGCTTCAGCAACTTAAAACATGCGGCATCTCAAAAGAACCAATGGTGGAGGTTAACTCGGCAGAGGAATCAACGGCATCAGGGCTTTCGCGACTTAAAATTTCGACCGACTTAAATAAGTCGTAACTCGGTGCCGACCTATCTCTTTTCTTAAGTCGGGGTCGACTTAACACTTGTGCCTTGTAACTCGGTGCCGACTCATCACCTTCCTTAAGTCGGTGTTGACTTAACACTTGTGCCTTGTAACTCGGTGCCGACTCATCACCTTCCTTAAGTCGGTGCCGACTTAAATCCGCTTCGTTAAGTCGCAACCTTGAAGCAACGTCCCCTTTGTTTTTCCAGTTGAGTCGGAGACGACTCATCACCGCCTCCTTAAGTCGGTTACGACTTATGCCTTCACCCCAGTTGAGTCGGTCACGACTCATGCCTGTTTTCTTAACTCGTAGATGACTCATAGCTCCTTCCATAAGTCGCCTACGACTTATGCCTTCATCTCCGGTCTGAGCTACATCATCCTCCCCATGTTGAGAGAAATTCGACCTCGAATTTGCACGCTCTTCATTCCCAACAAACTCATCCCCATGATACGGTACGAGATGCTTAACATTGAATACGTCAGACGTATACACATCATCCGGCAGCTTTAGTTTATAAGCATTTTCATTGATTCGTTTCACAACTTCCACCGGACCAATTTTCCATGCTTTCAATTTATTGTAAGCGCCTACTGGGAAACGATCTTTCGTTAACACTGCATAAACCAAATCTCCTTCGTTAAACTCAACATTTCGTCGTTTCAAATCTGCAGCTCGTTTATATTTCTCATTTGCTTTCTCTAATCGTTCTTGAACAATTTTATGACATTCCGTCAGCCCTTCAACAAAATCAGCAGCTTTCTTAATTGTCCCCTTCGAGTGTGGTATCATCGTTAAATCTAACGGTCCCTTCGGTAAACTTGAATAAACAATCTGGAATGGACTGAACCCAGTACTTCGATTCACAGCATGATTATGGCCAAATTCTGCCTGGCATAACTTCACATCCCAACTCTTCAGATTATCTTGTACAAGACACCTCAACAAGTTTCCCAATGATCTGTTAACCACCTCAGTCTGTCCATCCGTTTGTGGGTGATAAGCACTACTAAATTTCAGCTTCGTTCCCACCATTTTCCACAAACTTAACCAAAAGTGACTCAGAAATCGAGTATCTCTATCCGACACAATAGATTCTGGCAATCCATGAAGTCGATAGATCTCTCTGAAAAACAACTGAGCAACATGAACAGCATCCGCCGTCTTCTTACAAGCAATAAAATGTGCCATCTTCGAAAATCTGTCAACTACCACATAAATGGAATCATTACCACGCTGCGTTCTCGGTAATCCCAACACGAAGTCCATACTCACATCAACCCATGGTTTACTTGGCACAGGTAATGGCATATATAAACCAGCATTAGTCGCAGTTCCTTTCGAAACCTGACAAATATGACAACGCTCCACAAACCTCTCCACCTCTTTCCTCATCGAGGGCCAAAAGTAGGATTGTGAAATTAATTGTAAGGTACGGTCTCTTCCAACATGTCCCTCTTCGTGTAACTCCTTGATGATCTTCATTCTCAGACTACCCTCCGGAATGCACAATCGATTTCCTTTGAACAGAAAACCATTTACTATCACGAAATCATCCGTCTCTCCCTCCTTGACTTTTTCAACAAATTTTGCAAAGTAAGGATCATCAGTGAATAACTCTGGCAATATTTCAAACCCCGTCACTTCAACCTTTAGCGTAGTCAACAAATGACTCCTCCTACTCAAAGCATCAGCCACACGATTTGTCACCCCTGACTTGTGTTTCACAACAAAAGTAAACTGTTGCAGATATGCAATCCACGATGCATGTCTCGCTGAAATCTTATCCTGCCCTTGCAAATGCTTCAATGCTTCATGATCAGTATACAGAACAAACTACTTCTGGAATAGATAGTGTCTCCAGTGTTTGATAGATTGTACAACAGCATAAAACTCCACATCATATGTACTGTATCGCATCTTCGCTCCTGACAACTTCTCACTAAAATATGCAATAGGACGCCCCTTCTGACTCAACACCCCTCCAATCCCAACCTTGGATGCATCAGTATGTAGTTCAAAAACTAACTGAAAATCAGGTAGCACTAGAATTGGTGCAGACGTCAGCAATTCCTTGATCTTCCCAAAAGCACTCCCTGCTTCCTCTGTCCATGCAAACTGTTTACCTTTCATGCAATCTGTAACAGGTGCCATCACACTACTAAAGTGTGGAATAAATCTTCGATAAAATGAAGCCAACCCATGGAAACTACGTACTTCCGTTATCGTCTTGGGTTGCGGCCAATCTCTAATCGCTTCAACTTTACTTTGGTCAACCTGTATTCCTTTCTCTGAAACAACATACCCCAGAAATAAAACACTATGCGTCATGAACACGCATTTCTTCGTTGCAGCATAGAATTGTTCTTGTCGTAATACCATCAGCACTTCTCTAAGATGATTTAAATGTTCCTCCGGACTCCCACTGTAAATAAGAATATCATCGAAATACACCACCACAAATTTCCCAATGAACGGTCTAAAAATCTGATTCATCACCCTCATGAAAGTACTCGGTGCATTTGATAGACCAAACGGCATTACCAGCCATTCATACAAGCCTTCCCTCGTCTTGAATGCTGTCTTCCATTCGTCCCCTGGTCTAATGCGAATCTGGTGATAACCGCTCTTCAAGTCAATCTTAGAAAAGATAGTAGCTCCGCTTATTTGATCCAACAAGTCATCCAACCTCGGCATTGGAAATCTATATCTCACAGTGATCTTATTCAATGCTCGACTGTCAGTGCACATCCTCCACGTCCCATCCTTCTTGGGTACCAATAAAGCTGGTACAGCACATGGACTCAAACTTTCTTGTACACGTCCCTGCTCAAGCAATTCTTCCACCTGCCTCCTTAATTCTTCATGCTCCTTCGGACTCATTCGATAATGTGGTCTGTGTGGCAACACAGCACCTGGAATAAGATCTATCTGATGTTGTATATCTCTCAACGGTGGCAACTCCGTTGGTAACTCTTCTGGAAATACATCGTCAAATTCCTTCAAAATTGGTTGAACTTCTTCAGGAATTTCCACTTCTTCATTGCTCTCACGTCCAATCAACAAGAATACTTCTGGTTCTTCCTCAACCTCCTTAACAAATTCCTTCAAAGATAATAAAGTTTTCAGCTCTTCGATTTCTTCGGACTTACTTTCTTCTTGTGATCTCTTCTTCGGAACTAAGATAATCTTCGTGCCTTTAAACATAAAACTGTAGCTATTGGTCCGACCGTCATGTAGTACTGCTCGATCATATTGCCATGGTCTTCCCAATAATAAGTGGCATACATCCATCTCTACTACATCACACCATATTTCATCTTTGTATTTCTTCCCAATAGAGAATGGAACTCGAACTCGTCTATCCACTTTCACTTCTCCTCCTTTTCTCAACCATGCTAACTTGTATGGACTCGGATGTTTCTCTGTCTTCAATTTCAACTTCGTCACAGCTTCGGTTGAAATAATATTATCACAGCTTCCTGCGTCGATCACAAACTTACACACCTTCCCCAGAATAGTACATGTTGACTGAAAGATATTACTCCTCAACCAACTAGCTTCCTCCTACTTCGGTGTTAAACACGATCTCCTCAGCATTAGGTTACAACCTTCGTCTCCTGACGCAATATCCTGCTCATCCTCCTCAGCTGGATTAGAACAATCTTCATCAACATCCTCATCGTCAACTTCTGCAATCATGGTTCTCTTCTTTGGTTTTGGACACTCACTGCTTTTATGACCCATTTCCTGACAATTGTAACATTTGAAACCATTGTTAACCCTTGTCTTCTCAGCCTCCTTCACCACTGGTCTACTGATAGGTTTAGAAACATTAGAATTTCCTCCAACACCCTTCGCTTGATTGTTAGAATTAGTAAACACACCACCTCCTCGTCTCCCTTGTTTTTCCCAAGCCAACGCTTTCTGATGTGCTTCCGCTACAGATCTTGGATCGAACATATTGACCATATCCTGAATCTGCATCCTCAATCCTCCAATGAACCTAGATGTCAGCTGCTCTTCTGTTTCCATAATATCATTCCTTGCAATGAGTTGATAAAATTCATCAGCATAGTCATTCACAAACTTCGTTCCTTGTCTCAAGTTCTGCAATCTCTGATACATAAGCGATTGATAATTATAAGGTAAGAATGTCGCTTTCATCAATTTCTTCATCTTTTCCCAAGATTCAATCTTTGACTTCCCCATACGTTCACGTGTAAGCTTGGTTTGCTGCCACCATGCCAAAGCTCTACCCCTCAGCCTCGTAGCAACCAACTTCACTCTTCTATGCTCTGGAACTTCCTTGAAGTCAAAAATTTCTTCAACATTAGCTACCCAATCCAGAAACTCCTCTGCTTGCATACCACCTTTGAATTCAGGAATTTCAGTCTTCATCCCCGACTCCCACTTGTGATCATACTCAGAGTAATTTCTTCCTTGACCTCTTCCTTGAACACTACCACCATCATACTCCTCTTCAAAATCAGATGCATAACGATGTCGATTCTGACCACCAACATCTCTACTACCATTACGCCTTCCACCATCATCCCTTCTATCAACATTCCTCCGTTCGCGATCATTCACGTTCCTCCCACGTCCTTGATCATTTTCAATACTTCGGTCTCGATTAGAATGTGGCGAGACTCTACTACCCCCATGGTTAGATTCTGGTGAAACCCTTCTCCGATTTTGATTCATCTCCGTCATAAGCTTCTCTAATCGGCCAATTCCTTCATTAAGCTTCTCACTAAAATTCTCATTGATTCTTTGCTCCATCTCATCAGCCTCTTCTCTTCGATATAAAGCTTCTACGTTTTGGTGGCGATTAGCTCTTCTTGGCGGCATACTTGAAAACTTCACAAATTCTAACACTTCAAATTCAAACACTTTTCGAACTTTGATCCAAAATGAAACGGATCGAAATCTTCCACTTTGTAGCAAATCTCGATGAACACGATGAACACGACTTCTCCAAATCACAAATCCAAACTTCAAACTTCAAAAGTAAGCACGACCCACTTCCTCAAATTCTCGGCCGTGATTGATAACTTCAAATCTTCGAATGAATAGGCTCCAAGTCTCGATCTAACTATGATTGGTTAGAACAAGCTCCGATACCAAAAACTGACGCAGCAGATATTACAAAAATGATGTAGATCGGTGAAAGTAGCAGTCGATGGATTGATGAATGCTGAATTGCCCGAATTCGTTGATCCGAAGATACCGAACTCTAGCTATCTCGAACTCGTTGATCGCGCACGATACCGGGTTCAAAGATCTTCAATTCTTCAAGCGTTGATCAAGCGCACTTGATTCCGCGAATCGGCTTCTACAATCGTTGAATCGAGCGCACTCGATTATCCGAAAGAGGAGATAGGAGATTACACTCAACTACCAATTTGAATGAAAGCACAAAGCAATCAAAAGAGAATTTTATTCAATATTCAACAACCTTTACAAATGACTTCACTTGCCTATTTATAGGCTACAACACACCAAAACAGAAAAAGTACAAGTCATAAGTCGGCAACCGACTTATCAACCTTGCCGACTTAACATAAGTCGCCTTATTTACAACACAGTTCAGAAAGCTTAAAAAAATTACAAGTACTAAGTCGGTTCCGACTTATCAAAGCCTCCGACTCACCATAAGTCGTACACGACTTAAGCTCAACGAGTTACAACATACCGACTTACAATAGAATACAACAGACAACTCCTTAAGTCGTTGCCGACTTACAACATACTGACTTACAAACAGACCCGCTTAAGTCGTTGCCGACTTAACAGCTCTACACGACTCAACTATTAACGACTTAAGAATAGGGGTCCAGATTAACTCGGCATCAAGATCAACGGCAACAGCTTCAGCAACTTAAAACATGCGGCATCTCAAAAGAACCAATGGTGGAGGTTAACTCGGCAGAGGAATCAACGGCATCAGGGCTTTCGCGACTTAAAATTTCGACCGACTTAAATAAGTCGTAACTCGGTGCCGACCTATCTCTTTTCTTAAGTCGGGGTCGACTTAACACTTGTGCCTTGTAACTCGGTGCCGACTCATCACCTTCCTTAAGTTGGTGTTGACTTAACACTTGTGCCTTGTAACTCGGTGCCGACTCATCACCTTCCTTAAGTCGGTGCCGACTTAAATCCGCTTCGTTAAGTCGCAACCTTGAAGCAACGTCCCCTTTGTTTTTCCAGTTGAGTCGGAGACGACTCATCACCGCCTCCTTAAGTCGGTTACGACTTATGCCTTCACCCCAGTTGAGTCGGTCACGACTCATGCCTGTTTTCTTAACTCGTAGATGACTCATAGCTCCTTCCATAAGTCGCCTACGACTTATGTCTTCATCTCCGGTCTGAGCTACATCATGATCTTATCTGTTGAGTTGCCTTGTTTCAAGTTGAGAATGGAAGAAATATTTTCTATTTCAAACTTGGTTCGAATGAGATAAATGAAGACAGGATAGAGGTATATGGAATAGAAGAATGAAGCTTTCAGGGTAAGCCAAGGTTGAGATTTTTTTCAGTTTGCTTTGAAAATGTTTTGACCTGACTTTGATAAGGTTTTGTATGAGGCTTTAAATGCTTGTCTCCTCTTTTGTTTACATGCCTATCCATATATATATATATATTATTTATTTATACATATACCCATTTACATCTACATACACTCATATATATACTTACTTATGCATATTATTTTGTCTTCACATACATATTCTCATGTTAAAAATATGTTTTTTGTATACTTTTGATATTATATATATAGATTCACATTTTTTTACAACTTCTTATACTTTGCTTCATATCATATACACACACTTATATTTATACATTTTTTTAATATACACTGCTTATGTATATTTTATCATTATATGTATATATATATATATTCACATTTACACAACTTTTCATGTATATTAGTTCATGTGACAAATATATATGTATACATATTACTTATATGCTTGTATAGTTATATACACTTTTATGGATATTCCATCTAGATTTCAAATGGAAGAGTTTTTATATATTTTTCTATGAAATTTATCATAACTAAAATGTTATAACTTAAGTTTGAATATAGTTTTTAAATCAACATATATATATATATATATATTCAGATATTTTGAATATCAGAAATTCATTTGTTCGACTAATCAAAACTAATATTTCAATAATTACATCAGTTAATCACCCGATAAATAGACATTAAAATCCGGGTTGTCACATTCCTCCCCCCTTTAGAACTTTTCGTCCTCGAAAAGGAACGATGCCAGAATTTTATTAAAATGCTTAAAATCAGATAAATATTCTTTAATCATTTTTAAAACACTTTTTAATATCCATATAATATTATTTCCAAAGTAGTTTTTATAAAAATACTTTTATAACTCGATGTTTCGACAAGTCCATCCTTATTGTAACGATCCCAAATTTTAGATATTTTTTAATTAATAATTGAATTAAATTTCTATTTAAAATTATGAATGTGTTTGAATTTTTCAAGTTTAATATGAGGAATATATTTGAATATAAAATTTGAGTTAGGAGTTTGAAATTGAATATTAAATTTGTATTTAAAATTCGAACTAATGACTTAGCAAAATAGTTTGATATAAGAAAATATCTACAAAATAAATAACATAATTTATTAATAAAAAAAAATTAACATACCTCTAATACAAAACAAAATGACACCAGCCCATGCCCTAGACCACGATTTTCTCTGCAAAGTCGCGTACCTATCAGCCACCCTCTCTTTGTTGCTAGCCACCCTACGAGGAAGAAAAATATCACCCTATTGTATAAACAAATCGCACCCTTCACTTCAAAACAGAACGAAAGAAAAATCAGGTGAACGAAAAAAAAAATTGGCGGCCACGAGTTCTTCTTCGTCCCCAAAAAAAATTAGGGCTTCGGCGATTTCGATTCTCTGTAGCTCTGGCGTATGCGTCGTTGATGCGCCTTGCCTCGACTGGAATTAGGGCTTCTTCGCGTTCGGTCCTGTGAGGATCGACCACGGCTTCGACTTCCATCTCTTAGCTCACGACTGCTCCAATCGGAGGTGAGTAATCTCGATTACTCACATCTAATTTAGCCTCGAGTTGTAGAGTTTTATCTCTGTGATTTTCGTTCGTATTAAATTGTTTTAATTTGCGATTTTGGTTGCATGATTAATTGATGCTCACGATTTTGATTTCTGGAATTTTGACTTCGTGAATTTATGTTGATCTTGGTTTCACCTCTGATCGTTTTTCTGTTGACTTTGGCCTTCGTGGATGAACTTACTGCTGCGATTTGGATTTTGATTTCACTGACTTCAATTTGGACCGAAATTATGGTTGTAGCATACTTGGTTTGAACTTGATATAACTGCATATTTTTTTCTTTTATTAAAGAAACTGATTAGAATTGCTTTTAAACCCAGATTGGAATTTATCTGTTTATTTGCTTCGGCACAACGCCTTGCTCTTGATGGTGATACTTGTGCATTTGTCACTAGTGCATGTTCATATACATTGATTTCATGTTGTCTTCTATTTTGGTCTGGGCACGTGAGTTTTCAGGCAGTCTTCATTTCAGGCAGTCTTCACATTTCATTTGCACTTGGGCTTATGCTTGAAACTGATACACTGCATATGCTCCTATTAGGATTGGTGTAGTTGTTCCCATTTGCACTTGAGTTCGACCTGTAGCTTGCATTGTTAGTTGCACTTCATTGTTCATAAATTTCTTGTGTCCACATATATACGGTCTGGTATCAATTGAAGACTTTTGGCTTTGTATACATGTACACTTATATCATTTCGAAGTTCCAGATGTACTTTTTGGACTTGATGTTTGAGTTTCGAGTCTGATACTTTTTGGAGTTGCCATTTGTTAGCTTGTAGTCCCTGTACCCTCTGGGTTACCGCTTGCTGTTGTATGTTGTACCTGTTACTCTTGTAGGGTGTTGAAATACATGTATGCACATATGTTTATACTTGTAGTTGCCAGTTTCTTCTTTGCTGCACTGAGTTGTAGTTACTGTCTGGTTGAGGTTTTGATCATATGTATACATACATTCTTGTATGTATATATGTGTATGGCCATCCTGTGTTTGTCTGCACTATGAAGTCTTGTAGTTGTTCAACTTGGTTTGCATCACTGTGGTTGTAGTCTGTTACATCTGGACTTCGGCACTTGACTTTTTGAACATGAATTTTATCACTTGACTTTTGTATATTTTTACGATTTGCTTACTTCCATTTGTTCATCTTGACCGGTTTGCATCAAGTCAGTTTGAATTTTCTTTTTATGGCATCTGAAGCCTTTGTGGTCTGCACTTGCATACTACTGCTTGTTGCACTTGGTATCACTTATGACTGTAGACATTGTGTACTCGAGTCTGACCATTTTTGTGTTCATTTCTGAGTGATTTCCAGACTAGTTTGCATCTTTGTATTTTAGTGTGCTTCAATCTAGTTCATGTATATAACTACGTACAGGTATGTATATATGTGTGTACATGTGCATTTGTTTTGATCATTGTAGTCTAGATCCTTTTGTTGCATGCACTGTCCACATGAGTTAATGTTATCCATAGCCTTCATGCCTTTGACATTGTTTGTCTGGCATCTGAACTGCTGCCATGTTACCTTTACATTATTTGGAGCCTAACTTGAAGCAGTCTTCATTTTAGAGTCACTGTTCTCTGTAGCATCTCGGTCTCACTTTCCTATTGTTAGTCGAAACTTGTCATTCATTTGTATCACTGGTAGCTGCATGATTTACTGTAGTCGAGTTATATCCATGTGTTTACTATGAGCATGTTGTAGTGTTCATTTGTGTTGTATTTGCCTGTTCGGTCTTGCATACTTGATGTTTTGATTTTCATTTTTAACTTCACTGGAATTTGTGCCTTGATGCTATTCATTTTATATATGTTGACTTGAGCTTTTTGTTATTTCACTGCAACATATGTTTGCATAATTAATATGCAAA
Source organism: Allium fistulosum (assembly GCA_030737815.1). Taxonomy (NCBI): domain Eukaryota; kingdom Viridiplantae; phylum Streptophyta; class Magnoliopsida; order Asparagales; family Amaryllidaceae; genus Allium; species Allium fistulosum. The sequence goes on from CM060903.1 coordinate 95,828,180, forward strand.
TACACTTTGCTGTGCCGCTGCTGCGTTGCCTTATTTTTGAGCAGTTGTGAGCTCTTGGTCATTGTTGCCTCGAGTTTGAGTTTTGCTGGCCTTGAAGTTTTCAGACCTGTAGCATTTTGATTTACTCTATCTTGATTTGTTAGTTGTGCTTTTGATTGGTGCACATGAGTTGGCGAGGCCGTACACATTAGCGTGTACTGCAGCCACACATTTTAATGTGGCGAGGCCGTGCACGCGTGCGTGTACTGCAGCCAATCAGTATTGATGTTTTAAAGTGACAATTTCAATTGTTTAAATTCATTTGGTTGATTTGATGATTTTTTTTGTTAATCGCTGTTTCGGCAATTCTGTTCTTTTCTAAAATCACCTTCATTTAAAAAAAAATCTTTTCATTTATCTCTGCTGATATTTTTAAATCTGCTGATTTGTTGTTTAACACTGTTAAGTGTTATATTTACCGTTACCCGATTTCTTTGTTAAAAGGGTCGGATAGACGGAGAATTATTGTGACTGTCGTCTATTTGATTATTATTACATCTATGCATTAATAACTGGTTTGAATTAGACTGACCTGTGTATTATTTTCTTTTGATTGTAATACTCGGGTCAGACCGAGTATTTTTACAGCTTGAAGATTTTCGAGTAGCGAAGTTAGAGAGAGAGAGGGTAAAAGAATCACTTTAGTTTTCAAGAATCTTGTATTTAAAAAGATATTCCGCTGTATCAATTTAATACATTGTATAAACTCTGATGTATGTAAAAGAAATTCATAGTAATGAAATATTATTATTCTTTGTTTCTGTGGCTGATTCTTTTTAAATTACATAAACTAAATAACAATCCGTCTTTTTGAACGTTTCGAGTTGGTTTAATTACCGACTAGGGACGGTCAGAAAGGCGGGATGTTACACTTATTCTCACAAAAATTCGGTCATACATTGATCAGGCGTAGGACTGAAAATCTATAAGTACTTAGCAGACCCATTTCAACATTCAGTGAAAATACTTGGAAAATAATTTTATTGAAATGTCGAAAACATTTTTGAAAATAGGGGAAATATCTTTGGTGAGAATGCTCTGGAAATCATCACCCCATCCATGGTCGCAGTTACATCCTGGGTTACGTTGCCATCGCAGCAAAAGTCCATGTAACTGTAGGCACTCCGCGCCCCTCGATTACGACATGGAACCCACAACAGATCGCAGTTACATTCCAGGGTTACATTGCCATCACAGCAAAAGTCCATGTAATTGTAGGCATCAACGCCCTCGATTTTCGCTGTCAAAAATGAAACTTCTCCACTCCCACATAGGTTGCAGTCTATCGATGTAAAATCAAACGCAGACTGTTGGCTCTCAGCGGCACACATGACTTTCGCCATGTTACCATAGTGTCGCAGTCTACCGATATAAAATCAAACGTAGACTGTTGGTTCTCACCGGCACACACGACTTTCGCTATGGTCTGCAGTAGATCGCAGTGACATCAAGTTACACTGTCGTCACAGCATAACTCAAATGCCTCTGTAGGCATCAGCGCCCTCGACTTTCGCTACCAAATAATCCTCAGGAACTAGTTTTGTCCGGACTCCTCACGGGATCAACTTTAGAACCTCCCCCTTTGAGGCTCAAGGCAGTACCACCATGTGGCACTCCTGAGAAGTTCATTTCAAGTGAGCGCCTTTTTCCCCAAAGCCACTTCAAAACGCTCTATACTATACACATATAGTATTTCCCAAATCATACATCTAGTATGAATCTCATATAAATCTCCTTTACAAAATCGATTCCCAAAATCGATAATTCTCATATTAGGCTTTTCCCAAATTCCAATATTGATTTTACCCAAAAATCAAAAGCCTTTCCAAATGCCATAGGTTCTCAAAACCTTTCCTCAAAAATCATTTTTCACAAATCCTTTTTATATATACATATTTATACATATAATAATCTTGGAAAATCTTTGGTTCAATTCATACTTGTATAAATTTCCTTTTTATACTTTAAATACTTTCAAAAACCCTTTTCTTCTGGCAACAAATTTCAACAAGGGGAGTTTTATCATATATAACAAAGATACGTTACTTTGTTTATTCCAAATCAAATATTAAAATTTTGATTACTCTTTTATAAAGTTATTAACCATATTACTTTTCTTCAGAAAGTGAATCTTTAATCATAGAAATTTCCAATTTCCATTTTACCTCATCATATATTCCACACAATATACTCTTCATTTCAAAGACCATTTTACAGTTCTTATCTCCAATTTCAATATCAATTTCATTCAAACTCGTACGATGTCCACATATCATCCGTACGCAATATCACTCTGATCGCCCATTCAATCACACAATTTCACTTCTGAACTAGTATTGTCCACCCGACTTCCTAGTGCGGACTCAGATCTAGTTTCGTGATCAGAAACCGTCATTCTCCGTGCATAGTCACAACTATGATAAAGAATATACAGAACCAATCAAAAATCCATATCCAGGTTCGCCGTCGAAAATCGAGTGAAAAAACTCAAATCGGATCGATAATACTATCTCGAAATTATGTGCTCGAATCTGGATCAAACCACTATGCGAATAGAATAATATACGTACATCCTACGTATTTATCTTCATTGATTATCAGTTCAATCAATTACCTTTCACCCTTACCTTGATTTTATTTAGTTATTCACATTTGCTTCAATCCTCTCTTGGATTATCACTTCTATTCTTATCTCGGTTGGGTATTTAATCAATAACAGTTTGAACTCCGTCCAGTTTATAATTAGAAAATAGCATGAAAATTTAAAAATAGATAAATAGTTGAAAAATAATTATTAACTGTAAAATAGCTGTAAAATAGTTAAGTAATTGTAAATAGTTGGAAACTAGTAAGATAATTTCAAAATGGTTGTAAAATAGTAATTTAGTTATAAAGTAGTTATAAAATAGTGATTAGTTTGTAAACAGATATAAAATAGTAATTAGTTTTCAAAATTGTAAGATAAATATAAAATAGTTTGGGTTTTAAAAAGAAAGGTTTTATAAAGTAAATAGTTTGGGAAAAATAAGTTTATATTAAACTATTTATTTTGAAAATAGTCCAGAGTCAAACTGTTCAACTTCCCAATCTCCATTTTCAATCAATTCAATTTAAATTCCCACTTCCATTTAAATTGACTCAATTCCAATTTGAATAAATTTAATTACCCTTGTACTTGATTTATCTCCAAATTCAAGTTGAATTAACCTTAATTTCTTTCCAAATTCAATTCAAATTCCATTTGACTTTAAACCTATTCAACTTTAATTTCAATTCCAAATTATTCAAATTAATTTAGACTAATTTCAAATTGAATCCACTTCAATTTCAAATCATTTCAATTTCTATATGAATTAATCCCAATTCCTATTTGAATTTGAACTCATTCAATCTTCAATTTTATTTCAAATTAATCTAATTCAAATTTTCCATTTGAATTTTATACTTATCCATCTTAAATCACAATTCCCATTTATTCAAATTAAATTTAGTTTGAACTAATTCAATTTAAATCTCTATTTTAAACCATCTCGAATTATATAAATTCGAGTTAAATTTTCAAATGTTGATTTAACCGCTTAAATCAAATTAACCTTTATTTTTAAATCCATAATCCAAATCTTTAAATAATTTAATTCTGAGTCCAATTCTCAAAATTCCATTTTGAATTATCTTTACTTAACTTATTTCATAGTTCAAATAAGAGTTCAAAACAAATTTTATCTTAAAAATTAAATATATTACCCAATTTTATCTTCCAGTTTTGAAACCAGTTCTTACACAAATTCTAACTTACAAATTATTCAAAGTTTTCAGTTCAAGGTACATATCCTTAATTTCAAATTAAAGTTTAATTTCCCTTTTATCACAATGATGGATATATTACCACACTTCATTCCTCATTCATTTAAACAAATCCAATTCACACTTTAAAGATTATTAATAACAATAGGATGATATCATCCAATTTATTCTAAAACATCCATCCATTTCCAATTTCCAGATCTCAAACCCAATTTGAGATCACACAAACTCCCAATTCAAATTAACCATTAAACTTCCCAAGTTAGATTCCAAATTTTAAGCTCCATATTAATAATCTTATAAATTTAAAAACTTAGCACCTGTATCACATCTCATTCTAAATTTAAAAATCAACATTTAGACACTACAAGAAAAAATACCATCAACAGCACCTAATGTCAGCGTTTGTGACTTAAGTGCGGTCATTAAAAATTTTGGGGGGAAAATTTTCCGTGTGAACGCTGACAAAAGCTAAATTATACAATTTTTGCGCCATTTTTTTCACTTCCCCTAATTCCTCTTTTCATCCTTCCTTACCTTGAAACATTTTCACCACGTAAAAAGAAGAAAACCTCCCTTCCAATAATCAAAATTCTCCTACATCACCGTCGCTTCATTAAACTTCTCCATTCATCATTCAGTGATCTCATTCATCGTTCAGATATCGTCTACAGGTACAACGCCATCAATTTTTTAGGTTTAAATGGGTTGTTTGATTCTATATAGGTTTAAAATGGGTTCTTTCAATTTTGAACGTATTTTCAACACGTTCAAACATCATTCATCAATCGCGATTTAGAATTGAAGTATTTCCGTATTTCCTTTTCTTTGTGTCCAATTTTAGTTCTTTGATTTTCTAATATTAGTATTTTCAACATCGTTCAGACCGTCTATATGTAGATTGCATTATTTTAAGCATTCTAGCATGATTATTTAGAGCGGACCGCTAAATTATGTGTTTTGTTTAGATCTTTGTGATAAGTGTAAACTGTCTAACTTTAATTGAATATGTTAACTTCAATTTTTAAATAGTTATTTTTATGTTAGAGAAAAATAATGTTTGTTCCTATTCCTGGACATTTACATTTACAATTATGTTTAACTTTGTGTCAGTTGTTTGTATAATCTTGTGGATTTCTTATGGCAATTAAATCATTAACACCAATGCCTGTACATGGCTACAGAAAGTCCCTTGCTGTTTGTATCCAAATTCCTGAGCAGCCATATCTAGCAGTAGCAAAATATTTGTATGATGCAAGAGTTTTGCGTACAAATAGACTCTCCTCTACTCTTTTCCTTTCCCTACCATGATGGGCACATAACCTTTTTGTAACGACCCGGAAATTTCGAACCCGAAATTTCCAGATAGTTAGAAGAAAAAGAAAAGAGATAGAAAAAAAAAGATCAGAACAAGACACAGATTCTCACATTCGCAGCGGATCAAAATACAATATCAAATAATAATATCAGTTATACAAAGAAAACTGTATTTGATAATTACATTTTAATACATCAGAGTTACAATATTCACAAATATACTAGACAATTAGAATTATCATGTCTCAGACAACTATAATATATACAACGGATATCACTCCATACGTTCCTGCCATCCAGCTTGTCTCCTGAACTCCAGAACGTCCTTACCTGAAAATCTGTAATACTCGATCTGACCCGAGCATTACATCAAAGTAACACCCGGGTCAGGCTGGAAACCAGCGTGAGTAAACTCATCTAACAAGAAATTCCAATCTATAGAACTTATTTAAAACCCGGGGTAACTCGTACATTATTACAAGTAAACAACTTATATAGTCAACACTTATTTTCACAAAACAATATCTAAGTATCCAACTTAGTTTAAATGGTCCATTTTATCCCAACCAGCCTATTGGTTTCACATATCAATCTATAAAGTATTTTAGATGATTTCAAATCGAAGTGGTTTCGGATATTTACTAATACCCGACCCCGGTCTCTTCGAAACCAATGTCATCTTATATCCAAGTTGTTAAGTTTAAACAATACAATTCATATTCAGGATACCATACAACAATTCAACTCAGATAGGTAACCTACATTATCACAATTTAACCCATTTGTATCACAGCACATCTCAATCGCGCATCAGAGATAAAATCAATCCAGGTCATCTGATATCATTCAACCAATTTATAACAAGTTGATTCATTCTTAATTAATTTAATTAATCTCTAATTAAATTAATTACTAACCTTTAATCACTTGGATTATCTTAATCCATCTTATTTAACATTAATTAATTACAAATTAATTAATCATTTCTTAATTATTTATCTTAATTAATCTTCCTCGATTAATTATCCCTTAATTTCAATAAGTAATTATTCTTTTTAATACTCATTCTTGATTAATTACTTTTTAATTACATTAAGTAATTAGCCTTTAATTAATTATATAAATGAATTAACCTTAATCATTTACAATAATTATCCTTTAAATAAATTTCATTAATTAATTAATAAACAAATGATCCTCTAATTAATTCCATTAATTAATTATTCTTTAATCAATTACCTCAATTAATCCACCCTTAAATAAATTACACTTAAGTAATTAATCCTTAATCACTTCCATTTAATTACCTTCAAAATCTTAATTACTTTTTAGGATAAACCATCATCTTTATTAATTTCCTAAAAACATTAACCTTTAATTAACATTTTAATTTTAATTTTAAAAAAAATAAAATTTAAAATATCTTAAAGCTTTTACTTAACAAACTTAAGTTAATAAACCTACAATTTCTTAATTAAAGTTCTAAGAATATTTAAAATGGAAAAGAGATTATTTCTGAAAGGTTTTAAAACAAAACCATTTTTAAATTTTAAAGTTTTACTTTATAAAAATCTTTTAAAAACATGTTTAAAAACTCTCCTGCTCACTGCTTCGAGTTAATCCCGTTATTTACTCGAGATGGTCTCGAGTTCCCTCCATCTCCTTCTTCTACTAAAAATTTAAACTTAGCAATGGTAAGCAAAACAACTGCACTACACACGAACTCGATTCATACCCGATCTATTCGTCTTCACGCACGAGAACACCCCTAGTCAACACACGATACCAAAACACCAGACATAGTTACATCGTCGTGCACGTGCACAGGCGATCGTGACGACGTCGCTCACCGATGACACTCCGACTCCATCCACGTTCGTCCCACGACCACGTTACGATCCTCCATTTCTGATCACCAACCAAAAATCGAAAACGAGGAATATCATGCAACACCAGTAACAACAGCCTCGCCTGAAATTTCATCGAACCCACGTCGCTGACCACCGTAGCACTTGAAACTCCTGTCACATCACCGCAAGCCATCCACGCAACTATCCCCATTGCTCCGGTGCCACTCGATCCACCATAGATGACCCCGTCATCACGTTTCCAACCACGACCAAACAAAGTGTTTAAACCCTAGTTCGTCTGACTTCCAACGCCATGGTGGATGATAAATTCATTTGACATTTTTGCCGAGACCCCCAGACTTCCTACTTCCTCCAGCGAAGTTACCGTCCATCTCGAGACCACCAATCGCCAGAAAACTCTCAAAAACCCCCTTCTAGTTAACTTAGGATTACTCTCTTGATATAACATTAAAAATCAGGATTTCCTTTTCAAAAATCATATTTTCTTAGTCTATTCAAATTATAAAATTGTATCAGTGAATTGCAATACTTGAATTTAACATGTTATTAAAATTTATACTGTATATTTCCTAATTCCAGCAGATTTCAAACCTGAGATACTTAACCATATTTTTAAAACCTAAATTACATTTAAACAATCTTATCTTGTTTGAAAACAAAGGCTTAACAGAGAATAGATAAGGAGGTTTTGAATTTTTGATTTAATTTACACTCTGTAACTTAAAAACAGAGACACAGACATGCACAATTCAACACAAACAACATACAGATCTAAACTTGTATATATATATATATATACATGCAGAGCATAAATCATTCCAGAAATCTCATGTACAAAATTTAATTTACTTAGGCTTTTAAAACAAATATTTACTCACCTTATATCCTGAAACAGAGAACAGAGGAGCAGATTTTTGTTCCAGACTTGTTTTGATTTTTGAACTTCATTTTCTTTTTGTTTTGTTGAATTTAAATTTGGCTGTTGATCTTCAGTATCATTTGCATGACCTCAGGTTGTTGAAGATTTTGAAACTGCTATTGAATTTACCTAATTCTATGAAGACTTGTTGTAGATTTGCTTCCTTGCTTTGAATTTCTTGATTTAAGCTTTTACTGGAAACAGGCTTTGGTATTTTATTTTGTTTTTCTTGTAGATTTTGGAAATTTTGAAATGAACTTGAGATTTTTGTTCGAAAAGTGGAAGTTGGATAAAATTCAGGTTTACAATTTATTGGCTTTTCTTTGCTTTAAGAAAATGAGAGGGGACCAAATTGGGTGAAGAAGATGAAATAAAGTTTTATAGATTAAAATTTTGATTTATTAAAATTAAGAAAATAATATAAAAATGTGACACTTGTCACTAACCACACTTAACTTATTAACATATGTTATTAGAGATGTTCACAAGTTAACACATGTACTTTTCATGCAAAAGTAGATTTTTAAATATTTAATAAAGCTTTCATAATTAATTATCCAATTTATAAATACAATTTAATTTAAATAAATCAATCTCTTTTAAAAAGAAATTAATATAAAACCATTTTGTATTCTAAGTAAAATAATGAAAATACACTTTAAAACCAAAGTATGATTTAAGATATAAATAACTATCTTTTGAACTTCAATTTAAATAATTAAAATTTCAAATTAAATTTCAAATTCAATTAAAAATCCAATTTGAAATCAACTCAAATATATGTATATATTTAAACAACACAAAATTCAATTTGGAAAAAAAATAAAAATAAATTTTATTTAAAATCTGTATATATATATACATACAACACAGTTACAATTATAAATATTTGTTTGATCGGATTCATTTGTTCAATCTAAAATTCAGTATTTCAATTAATTAATCCAGTTAATTATCAATTAACCAGTGTTCAAAAATCCGGGTTATCACATTCCTCCCCCCTTAGAATCTTTTCGTCCCCGAAAAGGAATGAAGCAAGAATTTTATTACAGTTAAATTATTCCTTAGACATCTTAACTCTTAACTCTTTATTTAAATTTTCAAAACATTTTTAAAAATTTACATAATATTATCAAAATATTTTTTATAAAAATACTTTTTATAACTCGATGTCTCAACCAGTCCATCCTTGTTCTCACAGAAATTCGGTCATACGTTGATCAGGCGTAAGACTGAAAATCTATCAGTACTTGGTAAACCCGTTTTCAACACCCAGTGAAAATAATTGGAAAATAATTTATGAAAATATAGAAACAGTTTTGAAAATAGAGGAAATATCTTTGTTGAGAATGCTCTGGAAATCATCACCCCCATCCATGGTCACAGTTACATCACGGGTTACGTTGCCATCGCAGCAAAAGTCCATGTAACTGATGACAGCATGGAACCCACCACAGATCGCAGTTACATTCCAGGGTTACGTTGCCGTCGCAGCAAAAGTCCATGTAACTGTTGGCTCTCAGCGGCACACACGATTTCGCTGTCAAAATGAAACTTCTCCCACATAGGTCGCAGTCTACCGATATAAAATCAAACGCAGACTGTTGGCTCTCAGCGGCACAAACGACTTTCGCTATGTTACCATAGTGTCACAGTCTACCGATATAAAATCAAACGTAGACAGTTGGCTCTCAGCGGCACACATGACTTTCGCTATGGTCTGCAGTAGATCGCAGTGACATTGAGTTAAATTGTTGTCACAGCATAACTCAAATGCCTCTGTGGGCACCAGCCCCTCGACTTTCGCTACACAAATAATCCTCAGGAACTAGTTTTGTCCGGACTCCTCACAGGATCAACTTTAGAAACCCCCCTTGGGGCTCAAGGCAGTACCACCCAGTGGTACTCCTGAGAAGTTCATTTCAAGGAAGCGCCTTTTTCCCCAGAGTTATTCTCAAAACACTTTATACTATATACTTATAGTATCTTCAAATCATATCCTTTATGATTTATCAAAATCTCCTTTACACAAAATCGATTACCAAAATCGATAATTCTCAAACTAGGCTTTTCAAAATCCAAAATTGATTTTCTCAAAAATCAAAAGCCTTTCCAAAATTTCATAGGTTTCCAAAACCTTTTTCAAAATCATTCTCATACGATCCTTTATATATATAGATATAGATATATATAACTTTAAAAAATCTTTGGATCATTTCAAACTTGTATAAACCTCTTTTATACTTCAAATATTTCAAAACCCTTTTCTTCTAGCAATAGATTCAACAAGGGAAGGTTTACCTTATATAACAAGGATATATAACTTTATTTTATTTTAAATCAAATATTCAAATTTGATAAATCCTTTATAAAGTTATTAACCATATTTTTTTTCTATAAAATGAGTTCTAATCACAAAAATATTCAACTCCCATTTTATTTCATCATTTATTTTTCAAAATATACCCTTTCATTTAAAAATCATTTTACAGTTTTTATCCATAAAATATCAATTTCATTCAAACCCGTACGATGTACACATATTATTCGTACGCTATATCAATCTGATCGCTCACTCGATCACACAATTTCCCTTCCGAACTAGTATCGTCCACCCGACTTTCTAGTGCGGACTCAGATCTGGTTTCCTGATCAGAAACCGTCATTCTCCTTGCATAGTCACAACTATGATAGAGAATATCCAGAACCAATCAACAATCCATATCCAAGTTCGCCGTCGAAAATCGAGCGAAAAATCCTAACTCGGATCGATAATACTATCTCGAAATTCTGTGTTCGAATCTGGATCAAATCACTATGCGAATAGAATAATATACGTATATCTTACGTATTTATCTTTATTGGTTATTAGCCAAATCAATTCTCTTTTCTATTCATATTTCTTTTAATTCCATTCACTTATTCTTAATTGCTTCCCTTTCCAATTGAGTTATTACTTCAATTACAAACAGTTTGAACTCTGACCAATTTAAATTTAAAAATAGCTTGAAAAAGTTTAAAATAGATAAGTAGTTGAAAATAGTTGTTAGTTTGTAAAATAGCTGTAAAATAGTTAAGTAGGTATAAAATAGTTAGATAATTGCAAAATAGTTTTTAAAATAGCGATTAGATATAAGTAACTGAAAAATAGTAATTAGTTTATAAGATAGTTTCAAAATAGTTAAATAGTTCCAAAATAATTGTAAAATAAGTATAGGATAGTTTGGGGTTTAAGAAGAAAGATTGTATAGTAAATAGTTTGGAAAAATATATTTGTATTAAAACAATTTATTTTTTAAAATAACCCAGAGCCAAACTGTCTAATTTTCCAATCTCCAATTCTAATTAATTTCCCATCAATTCAATTTAAATTCCACTTCCATTTAAATTGACTCAATACTTCAATTTCCATTGAAATTGATTTAATCCCAATTCAAGTTGAATTAATCTTAATCCCTTCCCAAATTCAAATCAAATTCCATTTGATTTTTAAACTTATTCAACTTTAATCACAATTCCAAATTATTTCAAATCAATTTGGATAAATTTCAAATTGAACCAGCTTCAATTTCAAATCATTTCAATTCTAATTTACCATTTAAAATTATGCTTATCCATCTTCAATCATAATTCTAATTAATTTAAATCAAATTCAATTTGAACTAATTCTATTCAAATCTCAACTTAAAACCATCTCGAATTATATAAATTCGAGTTAATTTAATTTTTTTTTTATAACTTAAATCTTAAACCATTTAATTCTGAATCCAAATTCCAAAATTCCATTTTAAAATATCTTTACTTAGCTTATTTCAAAGTTCAAATTAGAGTTCAAAAACAATTAAATTTTAGATTCTAATTTATTATCCATTTTCAATTTCCAGATCTCAACCCCATTTTGAGATCACTCATAACTCCCATTTAAAATCAACCATTTAACTACCCAAATTAAATTCAAATTTCATCTTGAAATTTTCAAATCAGATTGTTCATTCCAAACTTATTTAACTTCTTCTAAGTTAATTTCAATTTAATCCCATTAACCTTACTCAATTTGAATCCCCATTTCAAATTTTAAACTTTATATTAATAATCTTCCCACTTATAAGTTCAAAACTTATCACTTTGGGTTTTCATATCACATTCCAAGGAAAAATTTAAAACTCAACACTTAGAGTTTATTTTAAATTGTCTTTGATATTATGTATATCCTCATTTATACATTTTCTTGATTTACTTTATACACCAAGTTATGTCTTAATTTTTATTTTTTAAACCACCTTTGGTTTTAATTTCAAACAGATTTCTTTAAAATAATTCCAAGTTTTCTGGATTTAGAATTTAAAATTTCACAATTTCAAACTATCTTCAATTCCAATTTATAAGTCATATTCAATTAAAAGTTTACTTCCCTAAACATTTCATTATTATCTTTATTTCTACAAATTTAATTTCAGTTTGGATCCATTTCAAACTTATCTTTATTCAATTTTAATTTGGTTGTATTTCTATTACCACTTAATTTAATTCCAATATTTTAACAACCAATTACCTTAATATTTATTAGAAAGAAATATCATTTTATATATCAAAATATGTTCTTATATAAAATCATTTAAAACCCTTATATAGGAAAATAACAATTACGCTCTCATATATATATATATACACACTCAACTCGTTCTAGGGTACCATTGACCCTATTCTTAACGAGTAATCCCAACAGAGCCAAGGTTCTTGCTTAACCTTTAGCTCTGATACCAAATGTAACGACCCGGAAATTTCGAACCCGAAATTTCCAGATAGTTAGAAGAAAAAGAAAAGAGATAGAAAAAAAAAAGATCAGAACAAGACACAGATTCTCACATTCGCAGCGGATCAAAATACAATATCAAATAATAATATCAGTTATACAAAGAAAACTGTATTTGATAATTACATTTTAATACATCAGAGTTACAATATTCACAAATATACTAGACAATTAGAATTATCATGTCTCGGACAACTATAATATATACAACGGATATCACTCCATACGTTCCTGCCATCCAGCTTGTCTCCTGAACTCCAGAACGTCCTTACCTGAAAATCTGTAATACTCGGTCTGACCCGAGCATTACATCAAAGTAACACCCGGGTCAGGCTGGAAACCAGCGTGAGTAAACTCATCTAACAAGAAATTCCAATCTATAGAACTTATTTAAAACCCGGGGTAACTCGTACATTATTACAAGTAAAGAACTTATATAGTCAACACTTATTTTCACAAAACAATATCTAAGTATCCAACTTAGTTTAAATGGTCCATTTTATCCCAACCAGCCTATTGGTTTCACATATCAATCTATAAAGTATTTTAGATGATTTCAAATCGAAGTGGTTTCGGATATTTACTAATACCCGACCCCGGTCTCTTCGAAACCAATGTCATCTTAAATCCAAGTTGTTAAGTTTAAACAATACAATTCATATTCAGGATACCATACAACAATTCAACTCAGATAGGTAACCTACATTATCACAATTTAACCCATTTGTATCATAGCACATCTCAATCGCGCATCAGAGATAAAATCAATCCAGGTCATCTGATATCATTCAACCAATTTATAACAAGTTGATTCATTCTTAATTAATTTAATTAATCTCTAATTAAATTAATTACTAACCTTTAATCACTTGGATTATCTTAATCCATCTTATTTAACATTAATTAATTACAAATTAATTAATCATTTCTTAATTATTTATCTTAATTAATCTTCCTCGATTAATTATCCCTTAATTTCAATAAGTATTTATTCTTTTTAATACTCATTCTTGATTAATTACTTTTTAATTACATTAAGTAATTAGCCTTTAATTAATTATATAAATGAATTAACCTTAATCATTTACAATAATTATCCTTTAAATAAATTTCATTAATTAATTAATAAACAAATGATCCTCTAATTAATTCCATTAATTAATTATTCTTTAATCAATTACCTCAATTAATCCACCCTTAAATAAATTACACTTAATGTAATGATCCGGATTTTCGCGTTCGAAAATCGACATCCGTACTTTACATCGTACTCGAATGTCGTAGATTCGAGCGTTCAAATCCGAGTCGCCGGAGCTTATAACACAGTTAAGTAAATAACACAGCGGAATAAAAAGAATAATACATTGATATACAATATCTGATACAACAGAGTGATACAATGAATATCAATATACATCAGAGATATGATACAACAAATAGCAGCGGAAAAGAAAACGATAACATCAGCAGCGGATAATCTCCATCTTCAAAGCAGCAAATCCAAATATAGCTCAAACTCCAAATAACGATGCACAAAGCTAAGCAAGTGCAGTCCGATCCAAAAACTGAACTAGCTCCAGATAATCTACTAAACCTGAATAGCTGGAAAACCCAACTCTAGACTGCCCGTGTGGAAAATAGTGGGCACCTAGAGTTTAGGAAGGGAACAATAAACTCCGGATCAGTCATGGGACTGGTGTGAGCAACAAAAACAGTTTATCTTTAAAAACGAACAACAAAAGAATTTAAAGTCAATTAGAAATGCTTTTGGAAAATGAAACTACCATAAGGCCTCCCGCCACACACACAATGCAAACGCAGACTTGGAGGAGATTTCTCCTTATGATAGTCAAAGATGCTTACTACGCAAAATCAAATCATTTTTGATATTATTATTAGTGCATAGTGTAGAGAAAACATTTCGAAAGTATAATATTAATCTTAGCCAGCATAGGCATTCCGCACTTATGCCTACTATAGCTACCATCCAAACAGTGGTGACCACCATAAGTGAATGATAGGTTCTACAACTAAAACCGTACAAGTCTCGTATTGTTTCTTTGGATTTCCAACAAATGATCAGGCTAAGGAACTTCCTATCCACGATGGGTACGTCCCTGGAATAGACGACCCGAGAACCTAACCGGATCTCTGCCAACACAAGGCCGGGTTACCTTTGCAAAAATAGGTAACTACTGACACGCGTATGCCATCCCCCGATCGTCACCGATCTTCCCGAGGATCCCCGATTTCCAACAACCACAAAGTAATAAATTTGCAGCAACCACAGAGGTTAAGTATCTGGGCTCCATACCATGATACCACCTTTATCCAGAAGGAATGACATACACTAAGGGGCGCTACTCCCTAGAACCTTGCCGCATCTTTCCTGTTTTGACCATTTCCGGGGTGTGAGGCTCGATGAAGTCTCGTCCACAAAGCTACGCTTTGTCACAAAGCCATGCTTCGGGTCAAACAGATGATCAACCTATGATCACAAAGATATAAGATCAAACAAATGATCATATCGCAAATGATCAAACACTGATCATCACACAGCAACACTCAGCATGCCACATTACCAAATTGGGATATATCGCTGATAAATTTCAACTACATAACCTCTGAGCTCGTACGTCTCAAAGAAGGGTGTTAAGCTAAGAGAATAAATTCTCCGCCACCAACAGAAATGTATTTGAAAGAAATCGGCTTTATATCTCAAAGTGTAATGTCAGACATGTATCCATACAAGTCTGTTCCGGGTTCGAACAGAACCGAAGGCACTTCTCACGAAGCCCTTGCAATTCCGGATAACTTTCAATCACGTCCGGACTTCCCGTCACAAAAGAGTGATATAAATCTCTATACCGGCGCGACTCAGTGCAGAGACATTCGACAGGTTGTCCTTTCATTTTCGAAAAATATCCGGTCTTCAACACCGGTCTTCAAATGCTATCCATATACGACGTATCACTATTCGGAATGAGTTATACGACCCAAAGGTCCTTTCCCGGCTAACCCGAATAGTGAGCGAAATATTTAAAAACATACGGATATTGGGATTTCAATTAAGTCACAACTTAAACCCAAACTTTCTTTTCAAATGGTTTAACAAATTACCATTTTAATCCTTTAAACAAAAAGATTCAATTCATAAAGTTCACTTAATTTCACAAAGATTCATTCTCAGATTTTCCAAATCAATTTCCCTTTCAATTTGATCAATTCGTTAAATCTTTAAATCAAAGATTTAACTCATAGCTTTCAAAACAATTTCATTTCGAATGGGTTAAACAAATAATCATTTTAAATCTGTTAAAAATAGACAGATTTAATTCATAGCTTTCAAAAAGAATTCATTCATAACTTGGAAAAATCATTTTTCAATTCAATCTTGAAATTCCTTTAATTAAACTAGAATTTCATTTCTTATCTGAAAGCTTTTATCATTTGAAAAAAACAGTTTTCAATTTGGAAATCTGATTCATTCATACGAGTTGAAATCCTTGGTTTAAATTCAAATTCCCAAATTATACTTTTAAAATGGTTTAATTCATACAAACACATTTATATCATCTTTTATCCCTAGTTTCCAAATCATAGATTTAATTTCAAACTTGAATTCAAATTTAAATCAAATTATTTAAATTTTCAAAACTCGATTTAAGTTATTCAAAATAACTTTTATCTTTGAAATTCCATTTCGAAAGCTTTTCACTTTTTATTTTAAATCCAAATTTCAAATTTCAAAATCAATTGAAATTAAAATTTCAATTTCAAAAACATCAAATTTAAATTATCTGTGACTTAACCGATTTCCACGTGAAATCCATATTTGTGTGTGTATAAGTGTGGTCCAGGGGTTTTACACACAATAGTGCAACATCAATCATCACAGATATATTGATAAGCGGTATAATCGATAACGCTAATCAGATTCATAGATTCATAGATAAAATAAATTTATCGGTCACAAAGATTCATCATTACAATTCGATGTGGGTTTCGGATAACCAACTAGAATCCGACTCCCTGTCGCATCGAAACTCAAATGTCGTTCTATGGGTCAAGGGTTTCATATTCACATAGTAACATATCACAGAAATAGAAATTACATCTCAGATCACAACATAAATCAGGATGTATCACAAAGCATCATATATCAGGGATATCAACAATTCAATCATTCAGTCAGGTTCAAACATTCATAGATAGGATCAAATTAATTATCTGATAAATTTAAATCAGATTAATTTCTTATGAATTATAAATCCCGGGTTAATCAACATTGATAGTTTACAAATCATTTTGATTAATTATTCTTTAATCTTTAAATTGATCAATTCTAATCATTTAATTACCTTTAATTCATTAATCACATAATTAATTATTCTTTAATTACTTGGTTAATCAAACTTAAATCATTAATTAACTAACCTTAATTACTTTCATTAAAAAATTATCTTTAAGTAATTAACTACCTTAATTACTTACATTAATTAATCTTAATAAATCACTTACAAAATCACCGTAATCTTCATTAATCAATCCCTTACTTTAAGATAAATCTTTTATCTTAATTAACTACCTCATTTCATCATTTAAATCTTATTCAATAACCTTTGACATAAATCCATCGTTAACTTAAAACCTTTAAGTTAAATTAAATGATTTTCATCTCTTAATAAATTACAATATTAAGTTTATCGAAAATAAACTTTTTAAAATAAAGGTTATATAGATTAAACACTTTCAACTTAATTTATAAAAGACTTTAATTTATTCTACATCTAGTATAAAACATTTATTATTAACTAAGAAAGGGTTTAAAATTCGATTTATTAAAGTTCCAAAACCTTGAACAGGTTCAGTTTTATGTTTTGAAAAACCTGGAATCACAATTTCTTTTTAAACTTTAGAAGAAAATTGTTTAAACGTTTACTTCGGGTAAGCCCGACCCCTGCTTCGAGGCATGCCCCGATATACGCGAGTACCCATAGTTCTTCGAGTCAATATCGCCAACGACTCGAGAATATCACGAACTCCCCCGTAGCTTCAATCGTTCCAGAAACGACGTGCACGTGTGCACGGTGCACAGCTCCCCGACCACCTCTGGCCAACCTCCTAATCATCAACAAATTCAAGTCGACCTCCTCACCTCAGGCGAACACCCAGATCGATGAACTCCCCCAAAAATCAAGATCGAGCTAGTCGATCACCTGCTTCCCAGACCCGATCACCTACAACCACCACGTCCCATCGCCTCAGGCCATCAGCACTGTCAAAACTTCGGCCAGAGCTTCGTCTACCATTCGAGCTTCGATCCCAATGGGTCCGGTCACGCTCGATCTCTCCACGGCAACGAACAAACTAAAAATCATCACTGGCCAAAAATGAGACTTAAACCCTAAAAGTGCTTCGCCACGCATCCACGGCGAACCAGAAAATCATCGAACATTTTTCTGATGATCCTAGATCTCCAAACATGCTCGCTTTTCGATCACGAGATTTATCATCACTCCGATCATCAGGTTTTCGTCAAAACCCAATTTACGTTCAACTCGTGATTTCTTCATACATATGTGCTTAAAAATCTTGATACTGATCTTAAAAATAATAACTTTCAATTTCAAAACCGATTATATAAGTGAAGCAATAAATCAATAAAGTCAATTTTGTCATACTTTTGAGTTGTTACTGTAATTCATGCTTCCAGATTGAAACTACTCATTAACTATGTTTAACAGTATTTTTAAAACTAAGATCTGGTTAATCTAATCACTTTTTGTTTAAATCTCAAATCCTAAAAAGGATTGGAATAAGAGGAATTAAATTTAAATCTAATATAAGTCTGTATATCTTTTTAACAGGGTGAAATGCCTGCACTCATACATGCATACCTACATATCCTTGAATACTCAGGCGTAAAATCCCATTTATATTCATACAAAATAGTTTTTTTTACTTCACATAGACAAAGCATAACACAGATTTAAGCTTTTAACGAGTATATTTGCTCACCTGAAAAAATTGTATACAGAGAACAAAGAACAGAGGGTCAGGTTTTTGAAGCTTCTATTATTAATATATATTTTTAAATCCTGGAAAATGATTTGAACATGGAAGCTTGCATTTGTTTTTGATCTGAAGTTTGAAACTTGATGTTGATCTTTCTGGAATGCTTGAAAACAGAGCCTGCCTTGATTCCATTTGAAGTTGTTTTGAGTTGTTGTTCAAGTTGAAGTATTTGTTGTTTATAAACTGAAGTTTGTTTCTCTTTTTATTTTTTTTATTTTTTCTTCCAGGCTTTGCTTATTTTTTTCTTTTGTTTGAACGAACCAAAGGAGAGGGGAAGGCTGATATACATGGGATGTGTACAAGGTGATATCCTTTGTTGTACTAAGGGTATGGCTGATATACTTGCATTAAATGCATGAGTACATTCTACACTTATGCCATACCTGAAGATATTTTTGCTTTGCTTTAGCCATACATATTGACTTCGGCTGATAGAATATGAGATGGTTTGCATACTTTATTTTGTTTACAACTTATACTTGTTGTCTTGTTTCCTTTGAATAGAAATGAAGTTCCATTTTATTATGTTGTTTGGTTTCATCATTTTGCAAGCCTAAGGATATTTACTTTATAATTTATAATTCAAATTATCATTAACCATCAAT
Source organism: Allium fistulosum (assembly GCA_030737815.1). Taxonomy (NCBI): domain Eukaryota; kingdom Viridiplantae; phylum Streptophyta; class Magnoliopsida; order Asparagales; family Amaryllidaceae; genus Allium; species Allium fistulosum. The sequence goes on from CM060903.1 coordinate 95,847,626, forward strand.
TGAAATATTTATTATTATCAATTATTATTAAAACCATTTATTAAAATTTAAATCCAAATCCATATGACTTTATATATTTTCAATTAGGTTCGGGGAAACTCTCTTCCATTTTATCGATTTATTTTACTAATTTTATCCAAAAATTCATTTAATTATTAATTTAAATTAAATTAAATTTCGGGGTCGTTACACTTAAGTAATTAATCCTTAATCACTTTCATTTAATTACCTTCAAAATCTTAATTACTTTTTAGGATAAACCATCATCTTTATTAATTTCCTAAAAACATTAACCTTTAATTAACGTTTTAATTTTTATTTTAAAAAAAATAAAATTTAAAATATCTTAAAGCTTTTACTTAACAATCTTAAGTTAATAAACCTACAATTTCTTAATTAAAGTTCTAAGAATATTTAAAATGGAAAAGAGATTATTTCTGAAAGGTTTTAAAACAAAACCATTTTTAAATTTTAAAGTTTTACTTTATAAAAATCTTTTAAAAACATGTTTAAAAACTCTCCTGCTCACTACTTCGAGTTAATCCCGTTATTTACTCGAGATGGTCTCGAGTTCCCTCCATCTCCTTCTTCTACTAAAAATTTAAACTTAGCAATGGTAAGCAAAACAACTGCACTACACACGAACTCGATTCCTACCCGATCTATTCGTCTTCACGCACGAGAACACCCCTTGTCAACACACGAAACCAAAACACCAGACATAGTTACATCGTCGTGCACGTGCACAGGCGATCGTGACAACGTCGCTCACCGATGACACTCCGACTCCATCCACGTTCGTCCCACGACCACGTTACGATCCTCCATTTCTGATCACCAACCAAAAATCGAAAACGAGGAATATCGTGCAACACCAGTAACAACAGCCTCGCCTGAAATTTCATCGAACCCACGTCGCTGACCACCGTAGCACCTGAAACTCCTGTCACATTACCGCAAGCCATCCACGCAACTATCCCCATTGCTCCGGTGCCACTCGATCCACCATAGATGACCCCGTCATCACGTTTCCAACCACGACCAAACAAAGTGTTTAAACCCTAGTTCGTCTGACTTCCAACGCCATGGTGGATGATAAATTCATTTGACATTTTTGCCGAGACCCCCAGACTTCCTACTTCCTCCAGCGAAGTTACCGTCCATCTCGAGACCACCAATCGCTAGAAAACTTTCAAAAACCCCCTTCTAGTTAACTTAGGATTACTCTCTTGATATAACATTAAAAATCAGGATTTCCTTTTCAAAAATCATATTTTCTTAGTCTATTCAAATTATAAAATTGTATTAGTGAATTGCAATACTTGAATTTAACATGTTATTAAAATTTATACTGTATATTTCCTAATTCCAGCAGATTTCAAACCTGAGATACTTAACCATATTTTTAAAACCTAAATTACATTTAAACAATCTTATCTTGTTTGAAAACAAAGGCTTAATAGAGAATAGATAAGGAGGTTTTGAATTTTTGATTTAATTTACACTCTGTAACTTAAAAACAGAGACACAGACATGCACAATTCAACACAAACAACATACAGATCTAAACTTGTATATATATATATATACATGCAGAGCATAAATCATTCCAGAAATCTCATGTACAAAATTTAATTTACTTAGGCTTTTAAAACAAATATTTACTCACCTTATATCCTGAAACAGAGAACAGAGGAGCAGATTTTTGTTCCAGACTTGTTTTGATTTTTGAACTTCATTTTCTTTTTGTTTTGTTGAATTTAAATTTGGCTGTTGATCTTCATTATCATTTGCATGACCTCAGGTTGTTGAAGATTTTGAAACTGCTATTGAATTTACCTAATTCTATGAAGACTTGTTGCAGATTTGCTTCCTTGCTTTGAATTTCTTGATTTAAGCTTTTACTGGAAACAAGCTTTGGTATTTTATTTTGTTTTTCTTGTAGATTTTGGAAATTTTGAAATGAACTTGAGATTTTTGTTCGAAAAGTGGAAGTTGGATAAAATTCAGGTTTACAATTTATTGGCTTTTCTTTGCTTTAAGAAAATGAGAGGGGACCAAATTGGGTGAAGAAGATGAAATAAAGTTTTATAGATTAAAATTTTGATTTATTAAAATTAAGAAAATAATATAAAAATGTGACACTTGTCACTAACCACACTTAACTTATTAACATATGTTATTAGAGATGTTCACAAGTTAACACATGTACTTTTCATGCAAAAGTAGATTTTTAAATATTTAATAAAGCTTTCATAATTAATTATCCAATTTATAAATACAATTTAATTTAAATAAATCAATCTCTTTTAAAAAGAAATTAATATAAAACCATTTTGTATTCTAAGTAAAATAATGAAAATACACTTTAAAACCAAAGTATGATTTAAGATATAAATAACTATCTTTTGAACTTCAATTTAAATAATTAAAATTTCAAATTAAATTTCAAATTCAATTAAAAATCCAATTTGAAATCAACTCAAATATATGTATATATTTAAACAACACAAAATTCAATTTGGAAAAAAAATAAAAATAAATTTTATTTAAAATCTGTATATATATACATACAACACAGTTACAATTATAAATATTTGTTTGATAGGATTCATTTGTTCAATCTAAAATTCAGTATTTCTATTAATTAATCCAGTTAATTATCAATTAACCAGTGTTCAAAAATCCGGGTTATCACACTTTTGGTGCTTCTTTTTCTTTCCTGCCCATTGCCTTTTATTTTTATGTTCCGTTTTGTATGCTTTCTCATGATTCTGCAATCTTTTTATTGGAAACTTTTGTTGATTATTTTGGCTTTTTGAATAACCACAATGTCTATGGTGATTGATTGTCTTTATTTGTTTAGTAACAGCAACTTGAATTTTATTTGCATTAGCCTTTAACACGTTTTTTGCTTGTTAAACTACAATGTTTTGGATTTTGGCTGACTTAGCTCGGTTTTAGTGTGAGCTCTTGAGAAAAATGTCCGATTTCTAATTATTCATCAATAGAATTATTTGAAAATTTAGAATTATTTGAAAATTGTAGTCAGTGTTATTCTTTTGCCAATAAGAGACTTCATTACAATGAGTTTGGTATATATTTTGATATTATATCTTGTATGTTCGAATATCCGTTTGATTGAGTTAGTTTGTGAGAGAATTGACTTGCATATCTTGTTTTAAAAAGTTGGTCTTTAATGGTCTTTCCAAAAAGAAGTTTTTGATTAGTTTAGATATCAAGTTGGTTTTATAATCAACAAAAACATGTGTTATGAACAAAGCTAAACGGTCAAGAATGAAATTTGAGTAGTGGTTGTGTTACATCAAACCAGTATTCTAATTTTAATGATTTACCATACCTATCTGAACAATAAGTTGTTTTGCCATTGTAAAAAGAGTTCAAGGTGGAATTGAACACAAACACATCCATTGTTTAGGGTGGTGTAGGAATAGAGATATATAAAGTTATGTATTTCCTTGAAAATAAATATTGTTTAAGAGGATAAATTTTATAGTGTTTAATTTCAGTTTAACCATAGTGTTAAAATTTTGGTTCCTTGAGTTATTTTGAATTATTCTCTAAAACTACTACTGAAAAAATATATAGTATTTTAAAGCTTAAACAACCAAATCTAAAGCAAATAGGTGAGTAAACAGGTGCAGTTCTAGTTTTGATTCTCTTGCATGTTGTTGTTTAATGGATGGTGAGTGGTTGAATAATTTCTGGTTGTTGATCTTTGTTGTTGTGCACTATAACATGCATTTGCTTTATTTTTTTTTACTATAGCTCATTACCATCATCTCAACAGGGATTGTTGATATATATCATTTTTTGATATGCATGTAATTTAGTCAGTTCCAAAGCTATGCATGTTTGCTTTATTTTGTTTTTTTACAAGCAGTTAATATTTGCTTTATCATGAAAATATTCCCAATGCTGCAATGGTTTCAATTTTGCCCAGTCGTTCCCAAGCTATGCCTATTTGCTTTATTTTGTTTATTAAGTCCGAGTGATTAAGCACATTTTTTTAATGAAGTGAAATCCTTTAAATTATCTTTATTCTGGATTAAAAATCCTAAGCATCATGAACATATGGATGCCCTGAGTTTGATCTTTGCATTGTGCATTTGGTAAAGGGGATCAGATTTTTTTAGCCCTTAAGAGTTTTAAATAAAGTTTGTTTTTCCTAAATAAAGTGGCATACTGTATATTAACATGGTTGCATGGTTTCAAACTTTTTGGGTATTCATGGCTTTCTTTCGCAATTGGTTTTGAAACACATGGATTTGGGCATAGTTAAGACTTTAAAAGGGATCATAGGGACTTTTGAATATCTATTTTTTTCTAGCAAAAGCTATGGTTTCATGAATTTGAAGTCTACATAATGTTAAGATAATTACATTCATTATTTCTAATTGGGCATTAGCAGTTTAAAAGACACATGGTTGTCATAATGGTTAAAACTTTGTAGGAAAAGAAAAACTTTTCGTTTATTTATTTTATTTTATTCTATCTTATTTTATCACAATGTCAAAAGGTTGTGAGTTTTTTTTAGTATAAGCAGTTTTGAAGGTAAAAACTATTTTGGAATTTCATAAAGCGAATTTCTAAAATGGTTCAGAATTTTTTTCCTAATAGTCTTCCTCAACGTTATAACTTTGATAGTGATGTTTCCAGCTTTGTAAAATGTCATTTCCTTTGTGCATGCATGTGCATGACTTTAGATCTTAGGTACAGGTGGTTCTGCAGACTCTTCTGTTTTCACAAAGTGTGAAGGTCTGCCCTTCAACTAATTTTGTCAATTGGATATAACTTTGAAATGACCCTCCTATTTCTACTCTAATTCCATAAGGATTTTTTTTTTAAGGTAAAGAGGATATATATATATATATAGATAGATATATCATCCATTGCAATTATAATTCTCAGGGTCAATATCTTTTTCCAATAAACCAAATATATCCAGGATCACAATAATCAACCAATATAAATATATCAGTACATTCACAAAGATAAGCACATACATGTGAGGATGTATATGCCTCTCTTGTTTGAATCAGAGTTCTGGAAAACAAGAGGATATTGGATTGTTGATATTTTTTTTTTGACCAAACAATCCACTGGAAACATATACTTTAGTCTGTTTATCCTAACTAAGAAGTGATCAAGTAAAAATCAGTGGAAAGCAAGCTTTTAATATAGATGTTTGTGTTAAAGTCTGAATAGTATCAAACTCAGGCTAAAAGAAAGCGGGTCATAAGAGAACACAAGCAACATCTAGGCGTAATGGAAACGCGCCTAACTTATACACGAGAGGTCACGAGTTCGAGTACTATGCTGGTTGGTTCAAACACAATTTTTGTTTTTTTTTTCATTTTTCTCCTGTACAGTTTGGAACCTGTTATCTACCTATATCTGCACATATATACTTTATTTTTGCCTATATTCTATCATACAAAACAATAATTCTTGCTTTATTATTTTTGAAACACATTCCTACAACCTGGAAGGCTTCATGATTGATGTAAATTAAGGGTCTGTTGCTTGGGTTTTGGTAAATGATAGAAGTGTTTATCATTATCCAGGTTTAAATTTCTTCTCACAAAATCTATCTGGAATTAAGAATGCATTTGGTTAGAATCTGAGTGAAATTCAGATTCTTATCACAAATACAAAGGAAAAAGGTGTGGTAATATTTGCACTAAACATGTTTATGTGCATATATATCTGCAACTATTTGGATCTGGCTTACAATTCCCTTATTACAAATCCTTTCTTTAAAAATAGGACATGAGACATTTGTATGAAACAAGTTTAATTATGGGAACCTTGCAGCCATATAAAACATTCAACCTATGCCTATTTTCTTTTGTATACATATGCCATGGCAGAAAATAAAACCATTTAATTTTCTGAGAATCAACTATCCAGATTTTCCAAAACTTAAATCCCTTCCAAAGGCTCAAGATTGACTAATACATTTATAAAGTGTAATCATTCGATTTTAACATGGTGTTCTTGCTAAATCCACTTACAAGATTTGATTAAACTTTTTTTTTTAAACATAACAGATATTTAACTTGGTTCATAGATTCCAGATACAAGTCAATCTCTTAATAAAATGCCTAACAAAATATCCATCCAATATTCAACACTTAATACAAGTAGCAATTTTAAATTGTCAATACATGTAGATTTCAACATTTAGGCTCTTATCTAACTAAGTTTAGCATGCTATATCTTCTTCTCAAAGCCTTGCTCCTACTCCTACTTAGTTGCTGCAATCCCTGAAAAAGCATTTGAAACTGCCTCATTTTAAATGAGACACCCCAGATGCCATTAGCACACTAGGGTCAGACACATGTCTGGTATGAGAAAGCTCACAAAAATAATTAGTTAATTAGGTTAAAGTCAAGTTAAGTACATATACAGAAAGTTCGGCCCTTTGGAATCAGGCAAATACTTGTGTGCACGCTCTGTGTCATTGTGCATGTGCACACTTTAATTTTCTTTCCAGAGACTACATATATAAATATGGCACATACATTCAAGCATACAATTCAATCATAGTCAAACAATCATTCATACCAAACAGGAAAATAACCAATATGAGTTAAATCATTTATTCAATTCTCATATTTCAAATCTGGGAAAAACTCTAGTTTTCTCATCATCTCAAGTATTATTCCCTTGGTATATTTATCTATCCTTGGTCTCATCTGCAATATTTATGAATCAATGGACACACTGTAATGAACTAATTCACTCCATTACACAAAGATCTCAGGACTTAAACAAGCCATGTGTCAACTTGTGTTACTCAAGCACACAAGTCATTCCTGCAGTGTTCTTGACCCCAATTTCCTAATCAGGTTTAAGTTAATAATAACTCTTTTGATTTTTCATGACAAAACCATTCAGTGATTCATTTCATTAGCTAAAAACATCCATAACATGGCATCTCATATTATTCATGACCATACAGAGGCAAACAAGCAAACAACCATTGGTGATTACAAAATAAGGTTCTGTATATATATATATTCATCCTGGTATTTAAAAGGAGTTTAGGCAACTAACATTGGCTTATGGTTTCTGGGAGAGTTTTTCTTTTGCAAACATTTGTGCTTGAGTTAAACTCAGGATGACCTGGTTTCACTGAATCACAAAATTTTGTTTGCTATGCATTTTATTGGATCAGGAGCATCAGCACATAGGCAACCCTATTGCACCCCTAATTCCTTTCTATTTCAAGCCTCAGCACTTATACATGAGTATATTGCAGCTCAACATTATTTACATCTTTCTGGGTTGAGCCAAAACCAATACTACTTGCCTATTCTCAACATTTTATTTTCTGGGTATTTGTTTATATCCCTAAACATTAACATATCAGAGATCTGAGTGTATAAAACAGATATGTATACTAACAACACATAAAACTTTGTTATAATAAAACAAGTGATCAACCAAAGAGAATCAAAACATTTTCAGATTTAAATTCACAGATAAGCATTCATATATGAAAATACTCTTTTAAGAAAAATACTTATAACTGGCTGCCTACATTAGGACTTATTGCCTTAGATTTTTGAGTGAGTTTTCTCACCTAGCTCTCTTCTTTGTTTCCTTAATTAATTGATGAGCTTCTGCCCTTAGCCTCAAGCTCTCTTCCTTCCCTTGTCTTATGATTTCTATGGTGTTGTTTTTTTTTTCAAAATTCTTTTCTGAGGAGGAGAGGAGGCTGCTGCATATACATGTATATATATACAGGGTCTCTCTTAGGGTTTTGGGTATTGGCTAAGGCCATTTTTGCCCACCAGAAAAATCATGTTATCTGCATTTTTTAAACCCAAAGTTTTACCCTTCCCGGCTTAATTTGGGTGAAGGGAAAAGTGGTTACACATTTTTCTCAGAAATTTGCTTTTCAGAAAATACTTTTCCCCTTGTCTACAATCATGCTAAAAATGTGGCTTGATTTTTGTTATTTATTAAGTACTCTTTTCTAATTCTGCCTATACCAAGCACTTTCCTGTTTTATCTTATTTTTTTTTTCTATTTTTAGCTTTCATGCAAATGGTATGTACTTCCTTCATTTATTTATAAGAGGATTGTTCCTTTTTATATCTTCATTCTTTTCATTTCTGCTTATATTAAAATATGTCTGTATATTTTATTTCACTAGTTTAAACTCTAGTATTTTATTAACACATATATATTTATATAAGTCTTACTGAAATAATTAGTACACCCACCTATATATTCATACATCATTCTATACTGACACACACACATACACATGTACACTCAAAAATATTCAGTAGCATTCATATATACACTTACTCATGCATACTACTTTTAAGAATTTAATCTACATACATATATATATATATATATATTTCCATACACATCAATATGTATGTATTATTGGAGTTCAGGGTTTTAGCTTATATTCATGTGCATTTCCTGTGCACACATGTACACACACTGATACACTATCAAGCTATATCAATTCCTCCTTCAAAATTAATTTAAAAATTATTTTAAATTTATTTATATTTTCCAGAATAAATTCCTAAAATCTTGGGTCATTACATACACCCCTCCTTTTAGAAATTGTGTCCCACAATTTTCCTAAGCTTAAAATAAATTTTAAACTTAATTCAGAGAACAAGTATATTCTCTACCAAATAGATTCTTAGTTCTATACTAACTAAAAATATATTCATCCAAAATAAAGAAAACAATCAAAAATCAGAATTACCTTAATCTGAAAATAGCTTAGGATAATTCATCCTAACTTTGTCTTCTAATTCCCATGTGCAATCACTAGGATCAAGACTCCACTGTACCTTCACAAGTTTCAGAGATTTATTCCTCAACTTCTTCACATCTTTTGCCAAAATTCCCACTGGATCCTTTTCATAAATCAAATTAGGATTTATCTGCACTTGGGTTGGGGTTTCAAGAATTTCTGCCTTGTCATGGACCCATCTTCTCAATTGTGATACATGAAAAACATCATGTATACCTTGCATGTTTTCTGGTAATTCCAACTTATATGCCAAGGGACCAATTCTCTCCAGAATTTTGTATGGTCCAATATATCTTGGGGTTAATTTGCCTTGTTTTCCAAACCTCAGCACATTTTTCATGGGTGAGATTTTGATGAAAACAAAATTTCCCACCTCATATTCTACCTGCCTCCTTCTCATGTCTGCAAATTTCTTTTGCCTATCTTGAGCTGCTGTCATTCTTCTTCTTACCAACTCAATTTTCTCCTTGGTTTCTTGTATGTACTCAGGTCCTAAAATAGACCTTTCTCCTGCTTCTACCCAGCAAACAGGTGACAAACAGGGTTTACCATATAAGGCTTCAAATGGAGCCATTCCTATGGTGCTTTGGTAGCTGTTGTTGTATGTAAATTCAACTAGATGAAGATAATCTTCCCAGTTGCCCCCAAAATCCAGTATACATGCCCTCAACATGTCCTCCAAAACTTTGTTTACCACCTCAGTCTGCCCATCTGATTGAGGATGGTAGGCAGTACTTAAACATAGTTCACTTCCCATTGCTTCTTGAAAGCTTCTCCAGAATTTTGAAGTGAAGATGGTATCCCTATCACTCACAATGGTTTTGGGAATGCCATGTAACTTTACCACTTCTTTTATAAAAATTTGAGCTAGTTTTGGTGCTGTTCTTTCTGACTTGACTGGGATGAAGTGTGCTACCTTGGTTAGCCTATCAACTATCACCCATATACTTGTATTACCTCTCTTAGATCTAGGCAGTCCATCTATGAAGTCCATAGATATGTCTTCCCACTTCCACTGTGGTACACTAAGAGGTTGCATCAACCCTGATGGTCTTTGAGTTTTAGCCTTGACTTGTTGGCAAGTCATACATTTGGCAATGTACTTAGCTATATCAGATTTCATCCCCTTCCACCAGAAGTCTCTTTTCAAATTTTGATACATTTTTGTGTTACCTGGGTGTATGGAGTATTTACTTCTGTGATATTCATTCAATATCTCCTTCTTCAATTCTATGTCCTCTGGTACACACATCCTATTCTGGTATCTCATATAACCATCTTTATCAATGTGGTGATTCATTACTTCTTCCCCTCTTGAGAGGAGCATTTTCTTCTCTAATAAGTGAGCATCTTGTTCTTGCATTTTTCCTACCTTCAGAATTAAATCTGGTTGAAGTGTCATTAAGCTTAACTTCCCTTTATCTTCTTGTGCACCATGCATCTGCTCATTAGTGTGCACACAACCATTCTCCCCAATCTCTAACTCAGTTAGCAAAAATAAGTTTTTAAATTCTTCTATCATCATCATAGCCAATTTAGCATGCTGTCTACTTAGAGCATCTGCAACTTTGTTTGCTTTACCTGGTGTATAAAGTATGTCAAAGTCATAAGCAGCTAAGAACTCCACCCATCTATGTTGCCTCATGTTTAAATCTTTTTGTGAAAACAAATATTTTAGAGACTTGTGGTCAGTGTAAAGTTCAAACTTAGTGCCTAACAAATAATGTCTCCAAAGTTTTAAAGCATATATCACAGCTGCTAATTCGAGATCATGTGTGGCATACCTTACTTCATGGGGTTTAAGTTGTCTGGATGCATATGCAATGACTTGGCCTTGTTGCATCAACACTGTACCCAAGCCAAATCCACTAGCATCAGTGTATACCACTAATTCTTCATTTCCATGTGGTACCTTTAGAATTGGAGCATTCACCAATGCCTCCTTCAACTGTTCAAAAGACTTTTCACATTTTTCTGACCAAACAAAAGCTTGGTTCTTCCTGGTTAGGTTAGTGAGTGGTGTAGAAATTTTTGAAAAATCTTTTATAAACCTCCTATAATACCCTGCCATCCCCATAAATGACCTCACTTCACTCACAGTGCTTGGCCTCTTCCATGCTTGAATAGCCACTACTTTATTGGGGTTCACAGAAATTCCTTTGGCAGATATAACATGGCCAAGAAAATGTACTTCCTCTTTCCAAAACACACATTTTGAAAATTTTGCCTTTAAATCTTTTTCCCTTAATCTAGACAAAACCAGGTGCAAATGATGCTTATGTTCTTCCACTGTCTTGGAATAAATCAAAATGTCATCTATAAAAATAAGCACAAACTTGTCTAAACAATCTCTAAAGGTTCTGTTCATTAAATCTACAAAGTAAGATGGTGCATTGGTCAAGCCAAATGGCATAACCAAAAATTCATACAACCCATACCTAGTGTTAAAGGCAGTGTACTTGATGCTTGATTCTTCCACCTTCATTTGATGAAAACCAGATGCTAAGTCTAGTCTAGAAAATACTTTTGCCCCTGCTAATTGATCAAAAAGATCATCTATTCTTGGCAATGGGTATTTATTTTTAATAGTTACTTTGTTTAATTCTCTATAATCTATGCAGAGTCTTAAGGAGCCATCTTGCTTCTTAACAAATACCACTGGTGCTCCCCAGCAAGAATTACTTGGTCTTATAAAACCCTTTTCTTCCAATTCTTCTAACTGTTTCTTTAATTCTTTTAGTTCATTTGGCCCCATTCTAGTTGGCTTTTTAATCACTGGGCTTGCTCCTGGAACTAGATTGATCTGGAATTCTACTGGTCTATGGTGTGGAATACCCTTGACCTCACCAAACACATCCAAATATTCATTGACTATGGGAATTTCTTCAATGGTTAGTTCACTGAAATCTTTTTCTGAGTCAACTAAATGATATAGTTTTCCTTCATTAGCTACCTCACATAAAACTGTGATTCTCTGGCCTCTAGAATTTTGCAATGATATGGTGGATGAGTCTAAATTAATTATGGCTTTAAATTGCCTTAACCAGTCTACCCCCAATATAACACCTATATTTGGGTAATTCAAAACATATAAATTGGAAATAAAAATATTTCCTCCTATGTTTAATTCCACATCCACACAAATCATATTTAAAACACTAGAACTCCCCAATGGACTGTGTATATGCAATGGGGTTTCAACCAATATGCAATTCAGTTTTAGCATTTTAACCAATTCATAAGAAATTAAAGAGTGAGTTGCCCCAGTATCATATACTACTGTTATGGGTATGGTACAAATAAGTAATGTACCTTCCACTTGGCTATGGTTTACAGTGTTACTCTCCACTGTGGCTTTGCCTTTTCCTTCCAAATTTGCCAATTTGCCTTGCTGTTTATACTCAGGACAATTCCTCTTCATATGCCCCTCTTTCCCACATAGATAGCATTTGAAAGCTCCTCCTTTCAATTCTGGACATCTTGGTTTGATATGCCCTTCCTTTCCACACTGATGGCACACAATTTTCTTCTTGTTTTCCTTAGCTTTGACATCTCCAGTGCTTTTGTTACTAGCCTCTTCTTTCTTCTTATCATAAGGGTGATACCTCCCCTTACCTTTCTTGATATTATTGCTCTTAAAATTTCTGAACTTCTCCCTTTCCTTGTCATGCTGCTCCAACCTCAAAGCTAAGTCTATCACATGGTCAAAAGTCTTGTCTGCATAGGGTAACATGGCTCTGCTAAGTCCTAGGTTCAGACCTTTTATGTACCTATCATTTTTAGATGCCTCATCTGCCACAAGCATTGCTCCATATGTGGAAAGCCCCTCAAACTTTTGAGTGTATTCTGTGACAGTCATGGTTCCTTGTCTAAGTCTAATGAATTCTTCTAGCAAGGTAGTCTTTGCTGATGCTGGTACAAACCTTGCTTCCAACATCTCTTTGAATTGATTCCAAGTGATTTCATTCTCATTCCTTCCTGCAATGATTACTTCCCACCAGCCTAAAGCTACTCCTTTTAGCTGTCTTGAAGCCACTTGCCTCTTTCTTTGATCATCAAGTTGCATGTCATTGAAAATTCTTTCCAATGTTCTTAACCATGTTTGAATTTCCATGATATTCTCTGTCCCTTCAAAGCTTTTGCCTCCTAAATGAATATATGTCTTAAGTAATTTTGAGAGTTCTTCATAGGGATTTTCTTGCCTTTGTCCTGCCCCATCCCTAAATGCTCTCACTAAGTCTTGCAGATTGACCATTGGTGGTGCATGGGAAGATCCTGCTCCCTGATTTGGTGGTCTCCCAACCATAGTTTGCTAATAATAATTTACATAGCTGGTTAGTTTGATTGGTAATTTGGTTGTTTCAGTGGTTTTTTTTTTCACACTGAACACATTGTTATATATATATATATATATATATAGTTCCTTTTAATTTTATTTCTATCTAAGAACTTGATCCTTACTTCTACTATGTTAAATAACATAGCTCTGATACCAACTGAAATGACCCTCCTATTTCTACTCTAATTCCATAAGGATTTTTTTTTTTAAAGGTAAAGAGGATATATATATAGATAGATATATCATCCATTGCAATTATAATTCTCAGGGTCAATATCTTTTTCCAATAAACCAAATATATCCAGGATCACAATAATCAACCAATATAAATATATCAGTACATTCACAAAGATAAGCACATACATGTGAGGATGTATATGCCTCTCTTGTTTGAATCAGAGTTCTGGAAAACAAGAGGATATTGGATTGCTGATATTTTTTTTTGACCAAACAATCCACTGGAAACATATACTTTAGTCTGTTTATCCTAACTAAGAAGTGATCAAGTAAAAATCAGTGGAAAGCAAGCTTTTAATATAGATGTTTGTGTTAAAGTCTGAATAGTATCAAACTCAGGCTAAAAGAAAGCGGGTCATAAGAGAACACAAGCAACATCTAGGCGTAATGGAAACGCGCCTAACTTATACACGAGAGGTCACGAGTTCGAGTACTATGCTGGTTGGTTCAAACACAATTTTTGTTTTTTTTTTCATTTTTCTCCTGTACAGTTTGGAACCTGTTATCTACCTATATCTGCACATATATACTTTATTTTTGCCTATATTCTATCATACAAAACAATAATTCTTGCTTTATTATTTTTGAAACACATTCCTACAACCTGGAAGGCTTCATGATTGATGTAAATTAAGGGTCTGTTGCTTGGGTTTTGGTAAATGATAGAAGTGTTTATCATTATCCAGGTTTGAATTTCTTCTCACAAAATCTGTCTGGAATTAAGAATGCATTTGGTTAGAATCTGAGTGAAATTCAGATTCTTATCACAAATACAAAGGAAAAAGGTGTGGTAATATTTGCACTAAACATGTTTATGTGCATATATATCTGCAACTATTTGGATCTGGCTTACAATTCCCTTATTACAAATCCTTTCTTTAAAAATAGGACATGAGACATTTGTATGAAACAAGTTTAATTATGGGAACCTTGCAGCCATATAAAACATTCAACCTATGCCTATTTTCTTTTGTATACATATGCCATGGCAGAAAATAAAACCATTTAATTTTCTGAGAATTAACTATCCAGATTTTCCAAAACTTAAATCCCTTCCAAAGGCTCAAGATTGAGTAATACATTTATAAAATGTAATCATTCGATTTTAACATGGTGTTCTTGCTAAATCCACTTACAAGATTTGATTAAACTTTTTTTTTTAAACATAACAGATATTTAACTTGGTTCATAGATTCCAAATACAAGTCAATCTCTTAATAAAATGCCTAACAAAATATCCATCCAATATTCAACACTTAATACAAGTAGCAATTTTAAATTGTCAATACATGCAGATTTCAACATTTAGGCTCTTATCTAACTAAGTTTAGCATGCTATATCTTCTTCTCAAAGCCTTGCTCCTACTCCTACTTAGTTGCTGCAATCCCTGAAAAAGCATTTGAAACTGCCTCATTTTAAATGAGACACCCAGATGCCATTAGCACACTAGGGTCAGACACATGTCTGGTATGAGAAAGCTCACAAAAATAATTAGTTAATGAGGTTAAAGTCAAGTTAAGTACATATACAGAAAGTTCGGCCCTTTGGAATCAGGCAAATACTTGTGTGCATGCTCTGTGTCATTGTGCATGTGCACACTTTAATTTTCTTTCCAGAGACTACATATATAAATATGGCACATACATTCAAGCATACAATTCAATCATAGTCAAACAATCATTCATACCAAACAGGAAAATAACCAATATGAGTTAAATCATTTATTCAATTCTCATATTTCAAATCTGGGAAAAACTCTAGTTTTCTCATCATCTCAAGTATTATTCCCTTGGTATATTTATCTATCCTTGGTCTCATCTGCAATATTTATGAATCAATGGACACACTGTAATGAACTAATTCACTCCATTACACAAAGATCTCAGGACTTAAACAAGCCATGTGTCAACTTGTGTTACTCAAGCACACAAGTCATTCCTGCAGTGTTCTTGACCCCAATTTCCTAATCAGGTTTAAGTTAATAATAACTCTTTTGATTTTTCATGACAAAACCATTCAGTGATTCATTTCATTAGCTAAAAACATCCATAACATGGCATCTCATATTATTCATGACCATACAGAGGCAAACAAGCAAACAACCATTGGTGATTACAAAATAAGGTTCTGTATATATATATATTCATCCTGGTATTTAAAAGGAGTTTAGGCAACTAACATTGGCTTATGGTTTCTGGGAGAGTTTTTCTTTTGCAAACATTTGTGCTTGAGTTAAACTCAGGATGACCTGGTTTCACTGAATCACAAAATTTTGTTTGCTATGCATTTTATTGGATCAGGAGCATCAGCACATAGGCAACCCTATTGCACCCCTAATTCCTTTCTATTTCAAGCCTCAGCACTTATACATGAGTATATTGCAGCTCAACATTATTTACATCTTTCTGGGTTGAGCCAAAACCAATACTACTTGCCTATTCTCAACATTTTATTTTCTGGGTATTTGTTTATATCCCTAAACATTAACATATCAGAGATCTGAGTGTATAAAACAGATATGTATACTAACAACACATAAAACTTTGTTATAATAAAACAAGTTATCAACCAAAGAGAATCAAAACATTTTCAGATTTAAATTCACAGATAAGCATTCATATATGAAAATACTCTTTTAAGAAAAATACTTATAACTGGCTGCCTACATTAGGACTTATTGCCTTAGATTTTTGAGTGAGTTTTCTCACCTAGCTCTCTTCTTTGTTTCCTTAATTAATTGATGAGCTTTTGCCCTTAGCCTCAAGCTCTCTTCCTTCCCTTGTCTTATGATTTCTATGGTGTTGTTTTTTTTTTCAAAATTCTTTTCTGAGGAGTAGAGGAGGCTGCTGCATATACATGTATATATATACAGGGTCTCTCTTAGGGTTTTGGGTATTGGCTAAGGCCATTTTTGCCCACCAGAAAAATCATGTTATCTGCATTTTTTAAACCCAAAGTTTTACCCTTCCCGGCTTAATTTGGGTGAAGAGAAAAGTGGTTACACATTTTTCTCAGAAATTTGCTTTTCAGAAAATACTTTTCCCCTTGTCTACAATCATGCTAAAAATGTGGCTTGATTTTTGTTATTTATTAAGTACTCTTTTCTAATTCTGCCTATACCAAGCACTTTCCTGTTTTATCTTATTTTTTTTTTCTATTTTTAGCTTTCATGCAAATGGTATGTACTTCCTTCATTTATTTATAAGAGGATTGTTCCTTTTTATATCTTCATTCTTTTCATTTCTGCTTATATTAAAATATGTCTGTATATTTTATTTCACTAGTTTAAACTCTAGTATTTTATTAACACATATATATTTATATAAGTCTTACTGAAATAATTAGTACACCCACCTATATATTCATACATCATTCTATACTGACACACACACATACACATGTACACTCAAAAATATTCAGTAGCATTCATATATACACTTACTCATGCATACTACTTTTAAGAATTTAATCTACATATATATATATATATATATATATATATATATATATTTCCATACACATCAATATGTATGTATTCTTGGAGTTCAGGGTTTTAGCTTATATTCATGTGCATTTCCTGTGCACACATGTACACACACTGATACACTATCAAGCTATATCAATTCCTCCTTCAAAATTAATTTAAAAATTATTTTAAATTTATTTATATTTTCCAGAATAAATTCCTAAAATCTTGGGTCATTACAAACTTTTAAGTATATCAGGTGTTGTTGTATATGGTTCTGACATTGTTGTATAAGTGGATAAAATTGTTGTTAATGGTGCAAGCCAAGTCAGGAGAGGGGTAATGCATAGACATTACTCTGGTGCTACAAAATAGCGCCGTTGTAATGACAATTTTTTTGGAAACAGTTTGGTGCTAATGTTAACTTTTATAGAATTTCTATTTTTATAATTAAGAGTATCATAGAAAATAGTCTATATCAATATACTTCACACATCTAAAAACATGACCCTTACCTTACAATGTGGGACTATTCTCAAATAAGAGCATATATGCTCTTCTCGTATTTTTAATAATTCATTTCAATTCAAAAAAAATTCAATAATTTCCCACTTGAATTTTTTAAAAATATTCTTTTCGAGCAATTGGAACGAGGACCCATTGAAGGGCAAGTCTCATGTTATGTTATATATGAATTTTTATATGTATCACTCGTAATGTATATCCATGATATTTTAGTCTAAAGTCATTTTGTTTTTTAATGTAAACCTAAACCAATAATGTTTCCTGCTTGATATTATATTTTCTAAATGGAGTTGTAGAAAATTGGAAATTTTGAGATAAGATGTCAATAATACTTATGTAATAATTTTGGGAAAAAAATTCCCTTGGAAAGATAAATAGTCAATTAGAATCAAAGATGGAAAAATATTACTTCATGCTACAAGCAGAGAAAAAACTACAAAGAACACATAACAAATTCCACATTCAAAAGCACATAAGAAAATATTAAAGGAAGAAAAAGATTTTACAATAACATTGCAAAAATATTTCTAATCAGTAGTTATGTTCAAATAAATTTACAAAATTCATTTATAATGCTTCATATATTTTGTAGACCACAGCCTAAATTTTTTATTTTTATCAGTAATTAGATTTTAATATTTGTAGCAATCCAAAGTCTTTCTAGTTGAATCTCACTTTTTTTACCTCCTCTTTTTAAGCTTAGAATCCATTTTAGGATAATTATAAATACTGATGAAAAAAAGTATTCTCAATTTTAATTGGCATTTGTAAAATAACATGGTACATGTTTTAAAACTTAGCATTTGAGATGATATTAATGTTTAATCCATTATTAATTTCAGATCTCAAATTTTAACCAAAAAATAATTTTTATAACTGGTTTTTTGTTCTAATTGAAATATTTTTAATGTTTAGAGTTCATCTTCTAAATTCATGAAATTTGGATTTGAGAAACAACTGAACTAATGCCAAATGAGGTCTCAGTTTTGAGGAGCTCAGTTTTGTTAAAACTGAGCATGACAAAACTGAGGTCTCAGCTCTCAGTTTTGAGGAGCTCACTCAGTTTTGAAACAAAATTGAGTTGACCTCCTCTTTTTTTGAGATATAGAAGTTACCGGATGGTGGGAAGGTTGTTTGGAATTGTTGAGTTGCTTCTAGTTATGATGGGGAGATGGTTGAGAGGTTCAGGGCAAGTGTTGTGTTGTCTGGTCGTTTATGTGTAGTGGCAGTGAATGGAGGTTATGAAGCTTATGAGTGTAGGGACAGTGAATGTACGTAGGGACAGTTTCAAATGAATTAGCTGACATGTTCATATTTCACGGTTCAATAATATGTCATCTAATATCAAAAAGAAAAGAGACGTCAAAATTGAGATTAAGAATAATATTAGAGCATCTCCTGTAGACGATTACATAATGTAATACATATACTACGAGCACCTCTCCGGCAACAATTACATAATACAATCGGTTACATTTCGAGGCTATTTAGTTACAAATTTATAATCAGTTTGAGCGTTTGTTGAGCAAGCGCGGTGTTCAGACATTTGCTGAACAAGCGCCTAAAATGTGTATTTGATCATTAACTTTTGAATTTCATTGTTACAGGTAGGTGAAGTTTTTAGATGCAAAAAATGGACAAGATACTCTTTAGATTTTTGGGTGCATGTTTTGTCATTAATATTTGAAGCAAAACTTTGTAGATGTTGGGCCTTTGTCTAATGTTATATGAAGATGGTTTATAAATTTCATCGTTGTTTGTAAGCAAGCTTTGTTCGTGGATATTGTATAGCTATTTTATGGAAATGATCAATTGTTATGCTTTTATTTTATAGTTTTTTACTTTGATTTGTATATGATTTGTATATTATCCGATTGAAATATAATTAAATGCAATTAGATTACGGATATGTGATTATTGTAGTGGTATGATTTGTCATAAACGACAGTGTTTAAAAAGTGCGGTCAGTATTTTGGAAAAATAACTCATGATAATACGACAGCGTTAAAGCCTTGCTGTAAGTTATTTAAAAACATAAATCACATTGATACAATAGCGTTTTAGAAATGCTGATGAATAATTAGTAATAGCGTTTACCGTCGCTGCTAAAAACTGATGAGTTTGTTTTAGACAGGGTATTTTAAACGCTGTGGAAATGTAAAATACCACTCTAAACACTTTTCCACAGCAAAATATAAACGCTGTAGAAACAAAATAAACAACGACAAAATAACGCTGTGGAAAATTATTTTTGACAGTGTTTTTTTTCGCTGTTTGAAATTACATATCAACGACCGCATGTCGTTATACAGCGTTCTTCACAACGCTGTTATATCATTTAACAGCAGTTTTGAAACGCTGTTAAAAGGCTATTTTGTTGTAGTGAGAGTTTATTTCAAACCATTTTTGATATTATGTATATCCCTCATCTATACATATTTTTTCCTTTACACACCAAGTTATCCTTAAATTTTAAACCACTTTTGGTTTTTAATTCAAAACAAATTTTCAAACCACCCTTTTTTGCAACAAGTCCCTTTTATTCAAATAATACTAATTTATTATTTCTTTTAGCACTTTGAAATAAATTCCAAATTTTCTGGCTTAGATTTAAAACTTCACAATCTAGATCATCTTCAGTTCCAATTTATAAGTCATACTTATCTAAAACATTGCATTTTGCTTACCCATTAATTCACATCTTATTATTAAACACAACAATCACTTATGATAATAATCAAGATTATCATATCTAAAAACTAATTCATTGTTATCTTATTCTGAAACTTTTTCCCAAATTCAAGATTAAATTACAGTTTGAAACCATTTCAAACTTACCTTTATTTAATTTCAATTTGGTTGTATTTCTATTACCTCTTAATTTAATTCCAATAATTTTACAACCAATTACCTTAATAGAAATATTGCATTATATACCCAATATAATTTTATATAAAATCATTTACCTTTAAAACCATTTAAAATCTTTATATAGGAAAATAACAAGTACGTTCTCTCATATATATTAAAGTCAACTCATTCTAGGGTACTATTGACCTTATCCCTTGAGTACACCCTCCAGAGCCAAGGTTCTCGCTTAACCTTTGCTCTGATACCAAGTGAAACAACCCGGAATTTCCGATCCCGAAAATTCCAAATAGTTAGGGAAAAGAAGAAAGAGATAGAAGAAGAAGAAACAGAAACACCAAAACACAGATTCTCACATTCGCAGCGGATAAAATATAATATCAAATAATATTCTTTACACAAAGAAAGCTGTACCAGTCAATTACATTTTAATACATCAGAGTTACACACATACACAAACACTGGACATATACAATTTAACATGTCTCAGATAAACAAAAATATATCACAGTGGAAACACTCCATACGTTCCAGCCATCCAGCTCGCCTCCTGAGCTCCAGAACGTCCTTACCTGAAATCTGTAATACTCGGTCTGACCCGAGCATTACCATAAAGTAACACCCGAGTCAGGCTAGAAACCAACGTGAGTAAACCTATCTAACATGAAATTCCAATGCATAGAACTTATTTAAAACCCTGGGTAACTCGTATCAGTTTACAAATTCAAAATTTGATATAGACATCACTTATTCCGCACATCAATTTCTAAGTACCAAAGCTTATATTAAATGGTCCAATTCACTTAAATCATTCCATTCTAGACTATTGATTTCACGTATCAATCTATAAAGAATCGAAGTGGTTTCGGGTATTTACTAATACCCGACTCCGGTCTCTTCGAATACAATACCATCTTAACCCATATTATTTAAGCGAATTCTACTTTAAATACAAGATGTCACTTTACACAACAATTCATCTCAATAGATAACCACATTATCACTGTTCAACCCAAACATACCATATCACAAACATTTCATATTAGAGATATCAACCAATTCAAGGCATTGAATATAACCCAAACATCCATAAGCAAGCCTTATTAATTCATACTATAATTAATTTAATGAACTCAAATTAAATTAATCACTTAAGAATTAATCACCTAACCCTGCTAAAACAATCATTAATTAATTACAAACCATTTGAATTTATTAATCATTCTTTAATTATCAATCTAATTTAATTGTCCATAATTACTTTCATTAAGTAATTATCGCATTGGTTAATTATCCTTAATTGATAGTTAACCATCCTTAATTAATCTATAATTGCAGATTAATTATCCCTTAATTATTAATTAATTAATAAAACCTAATTATTAATTAATAAAACTTAATTATAAATTAAGTACTTCTTAATTACCAATTAATTTACCTCTAATTACTTAATTAATTATTCTCTAATCATTAATTAATCAATCATAATTACTTCATTAATAATCCTCAATTACAAGTTAATTATCCTTTAATTACTAGTTAATTAAATTAATTAATTTCTCTTAAATTTTCTTAATTAACTTAATTAATCTCAAATCATTAATATCTTAATTATCCTTTAAGGCAAAACATTATCTTTATAAATTACAGAATTATCATTAACATTTAAAACATTTTATCTTTATAATTAACTTCCCTAATTAAATCATTTAATTAAGTTTTGAAATAAAATAAACATTTAACTTGATAATTTATGATACCAAAACATAACTTCCTTTAAATACTTAAACATTATCAAGTAATAGTTTAAAACTAGTTTCAATTTAAATTTTATAAAAAAAGCTTGCTTTTATAAAAACTTAGATTTTATTTTTAAGTTTAAAATCATGTAGCACATTTCAGTCACGATCTACTGGAGTTTTTACTCGAGTCACCTACCAAAATACCCGAGCATCATATCGCGTAACCCTTCCTCGAGTTGCACACGAGAAAACTTTGAGAAAAACCCGGGCCAAGCTCATCTTCCCAAACCCAACTCCAAATTCACAGAATCGTGCACATCCACGTGCACATCGCCGCTGGTCGACGGCGAACTCCACTCCGGCCTCCGACGCATCGCGTACGACCACGGTAACCACTCACGAACATCCATAAATATTGATTCGCACGAGAATAAAAAACGACCAAAAATCCACATAGACCGGTAACACATATCACCAGAAAAACGCTCGTCATCGACAATCCCTGGCCCCAGTCACCTCGCCATCATCACCAAAGCTCCGCCATATCTTCCAGCATCTATGGCTCAACTCATGATCAATCCCGATCGCCACTAGGTATCGCGAAACCCACCTGAACACTCGCAACAAAACCAGGTACTAAAACCCTATCTAGATCGTTCTGGCCATCACAATCATCTGTAAATCACCATAGCTAATTTCCTAATGATCCCCTTCGCCCACTCGCCCTTCAAACCCAATCGCGACGACTAGTTCGCTGTTGATCGATAGAAATCGATCAAAACCTTCCCGACATTCTACTCAATAATGCACACAGATTCCACAACTAAAAATCGTGATATGATTACTAAAATTCATGATTTAGCATTTCGAATTCAAACCTATAATATAATCGGAAAATTGAATTGATTAAATTTTGACCAAAAATAAGATTTCACTGAAAAATTTAAATTTTCAAACCAAAGATTGATTCTAAATCCCTGTAATTATTTTTAGGTGAGATGTTACATGGTTACAAACAACTTTCATTTACAAATCATGGGCTAATTCGAATTCACAGTTAAGGTATTGAATTTATTTAAGAAATCCAAACCTGTAGTTTATCAACAGAGCCTATTTTCAAAACTACACAGGCATTCAATAATCACACATATAACATGCATCCATTCCATCCAGATTTCCAGGCTAACAAGATGAATTACATTCAGATATCTCAAAAAAAAATAGGTTTTAAAACTGTTTTAAAACTTATATTTACTCACAGTTCTAGAAAGCAGAGAACATGAAAACAGACTTCTTCCTTTGAACTGATGCCTGATGTTTGAATTCAAATTGCTTGATTTATGATGATCTTATCTGTTGAGTTGCCTTGTTTCAAGTTGAGAATGGAAGAAATAATTTCTGTTTCAAACTTGGTTCAAATGAGATAAATGAAGACAGGATAGAGGTATATGGAATAAAAGAATGAAGCTTTCAGGGTAAGCCAAGGCTGAGATTTTTTTTCAGTTTGCTTTGAAAATGTTTTGACCTGACTTTGATAAGGTGTTGTACTAGGCTTTAAATGCTTGTCTCCTCTTTTTTTACATGCCTATCCATATATATTTTATTTATTTATTTATACATATACCTATTTACATCTGCATACACTCACATATATACTTACTTATGCATATTATTTTGTCTTCACATACATATTCTCATGTTATAAATATGTTTTTGGTATACTTTTGATATTATATATATAGATTCACATTTTTTTACAACTTCTTATACTTTGCTTCATATCATATACACACACTTATATTTATACATTTTTTTTAATACACACTGCTTATGTATATTTTATCATTATATGTGTATATATATATATTCACATTTACACAACTTTTCATGTATATTAGTTCATGTGACAAATATATATGTATACATATTACTTATATGCTTGTATAGTTATATACACTTTTATGGATATTCCATCTAGATTTAAAATTGAAGAGTTTTTATATATTTTTCTATGAAATTTATCATAACTAAATGTTATAACTTAAGTTTGAATATAGATTTTAAATCAATATATATATATATATATATATTCAGATATTTTGAATATCAGAAATTCATTTGTTCGACTAATAAAAACTATTATTTCAATAATTACATCAGTTAATCACCCAATAAATAGACATTAAAATCCGGGTTGTCACATGTAGTGTCTGCATTTATATATATATATATATATATATATATATTGTTAATATATATAGCCTGTATATATATTGGGAGTAGCAGGTATATATGTGCATATAGTTGATAGGACTTTGGTAACTAGTATATTGGTTTTAAGTATTGTTTAAAAGAGGATATGCATAGATTTTAAATAAAAAGTTTTTAAATTTAATATTGATTTTATAAATAATATTAATAACAATAATAATAATGCATATATTTTCTGCCTCTATGAAACTGATTGATTATTCTCATCGATTGCTATTTATTAGTTTAGCTCGTCAAATTCGTGCCAATCTAGCATTGATTTGGAAGTCGTGCTTGCATTTTGTAACTCAACTTCATCGTCCACTCTATCTAGCCTCGAAAGGTGAGAAATCACTCACGAATAACGTTCTTGTATTTATTAAATTTGATTTCAATTGAAACGTCGATTGAAATATGCTGCTGTTAGTCATTTCCATTGTTATATATGCTATTATCTGTATCTGTTCACCTGTGACATCTGACACCATTATCTATTATTAATATTGATGATTTATGCCAGCTATGTTATTATCATATCTGTTATCACTCTGCAAGTTCCCTGTTAATATAGAATTCACTATGGGTTGAAATGATACATAGCCGAACGGACTTTAGAATAGGAGAAAATCGTTATAGGTTGAAATGATAGACCCAAGCGATTTTCATTTGATTGAATTTGGGATTACGGGTCGAAATGATATCTACCCGTATATATTAAAATTACGGATTGAAATGATAAATATCTGTATCACTTGACCATAGGACAGGAAATTATATACAGACACCGTTGGTCCATATATAAATATTTTGAAAATTAATTCTATGGTTTTGGAAAGAAATAGATGGTTTTAATAAATGTTGATTCTTAAATTTTTTTATATAAATGGTAATGATATATATAGCTTTAATAATAATATTTAATTTAATTAAGATTGATCTAATACATATAATATGTTTAAGTGTTTAAATTTATATTTCAAAATAGATTTTGGTAATAATTTGAATAAGTTAAGTTTCGGAAGATAATTTGAATTTAAGTAAATTTGTATCTAATTAAGAATTCTACTTAATTAAATCGGTTTGAACTATTGAATTTTAAGTTTATAATTTGATTTTATAACTTGATTTTTGATTTAAAGTAATTAAATGGATATTTCAAGTTTAACAAATCAAAGGGAATATTTAGTTCAAAAGGTAAATTTAGGCTATTTAAATAATACTTATTTATTAAGTGAATATTTCAAGACTAAATAATAATGAGGTTAAATCGAGACCTATATGAAACTATTAAATTGAACTTCCAAATGTCGAATATTAAAGCTTTGAAATATAATGGAATCTAAATGGTTTATTTGTGATTAAGATCTGTATTTGAAATCAATAAAATTTGAATTTGTTATTTAAGAAACTGAATTGAATGGAAATTGATAAATTGAGATTGAATTAAATTTGAATGGGAAAGTCGAGTTGATTTTGAAGCGATTTGTGAAGTTTGGGAAATTACAAATACTTTACTTTATAAATTATTTAATATATATATATATATACTATTTTGGGAAATAGAGATATTTGAAATAAAAGTGAATTTTTGGTTTTGAAGTATAAATTAATTTGAAATGTCCACGGTGTTATAATGTATATTTCTACATTGTAGATAGTTCCACGAATCCTTAGAGGATGGTTATCCCAAACATCCTTTAAGTTACTTGTATTCTAGTTGATATTTCACTTGAGTTGGATTTATTAGTATAAGAATGTTAATCCTGACTCGAGTGTTTTGTGTTTTGCTTTACGCTCGGGTCAGACCGAGAAATTCAGCATTTGAGACTCACCTTTGGAGTTTGGAGCTTCGCTTGGAGATCCAACTATCGATTCACCCTTCAGCTTTCCAGTTGATTTGTTCAGAGAGGTCATCTGTTTGTACTGGAGACTTCGCTGTATTTGAGATATTCTACTGTATTTTATTTTTAACTCTGATGTTTATATAGCTTCATGAACTACTATTTAACTATTTCGCTGCATTATTGTTATATTACTCTGTATCTTTGACTCTGTGATTGTTTTATTTACCGTATATGCTGAGTTTTGCCAAAATTAAATTAACAATCTGATATTTTGAGCAATTCTAGTCCGACATATGTAGATGCGAATGGTTGAAAATACCAGGTCGTTACACTTATGCTCTTTACTCTTATACTCTGATATAATCTTGATCTCTAGAAATCATATATTTGTATTCCACTCTTCCATATATACAGAACTCTTCAATCAATATCTTCTAGATATATATATTGGAAGCAATTGTAATTAATAGTCAATATTCGTGTTATAGAACACACACTTAACAAGAACACGCTTTTGTAATCAAGCCTATTCCTCTGGGCGAAGTGAGGGTGTTTGATAGTCGAATTCTGAAGAGGAGCTTCGGGACTGGACGTAGGACGGGAGGTCTGAACCGATACAAAATCCTGGTGTGCTTGGTTTATATTTTACTAGATTAACTTTATATTAGTTACAACATATAATTAGTCACATATACTTGCATATACACTACATGATCCATCTTATAGACTTTCAGACTCTGGGGTAGAAAATTATGTACGGACACCGGATTAGTTAAATTAAATGATTTTAAAATCTTTAATTTTTAAATTTAGTTAAATGATATTTTGAAATAAGAAATTTGATTTTTATAAACTGAATTATTATGGAAAATCAAGTTATGTTGAAATTTGAATTATTTAAAGGAACTAGATTAAAAATTTAAGTTGAATTTTGAAGTATAAATGGAATTAAATGGAATTGATTTATTGAAATTGTTTGAATATATAACTTTGAAATATATTGGAATGTGAGCGATTTAAATTTGTTGTGATGCCCCGGCTCCAGTGACCGAAATATCAGAGGGAGTTTACCGTCCGATAGCTTGGATCATGGGCACTAAAGGAGTAATCTCTCATCTATACTACTTTGGATCAATATGGATACGTTTAAAATACCTGAACATTTCTAAAATGATACGTATCTCATCTCGATTCAATGTAGTATACACGAGTTCAGAGAATTTGTATTTAAATCACATAGCAGAACACAATAAATAATGGTTTCACAAAACAGCGGACCAAAAAGATAGATATATATACATATACATAGGTACAAACAGACATCAGACTACAACATATATCTACAGCTATACATAACTGCCCCAAAAATGACGTCCTAATACATACACAGACGAATATATACAAAGGACATACGACATGACTACACAAAATCAACTTAGCATAGTTCAACGGACTCTAAATGTATTTCTCTAACATTTCTCCTCCAGATGACTCTAACAGTTCCTTTTAGACATGTAGCAAGCATACGTCCGTGAAGCTCTAAATCTACAACTACCTTAAATTTATACACTGTATGCCAGTGCCGTCCATCTCAATGTCGTATGAAGTCACCTCAAAACGTGGAAAGGTAATAATTCTGAAATGCCTCGGTATGACCCGAGGAGTTGTCACAAAACAAAACCTTGAGTCAGGCTATAAATCTAGCTGTGAGTATAATAGTGTAACAATGATTTATATAAATGTGTGGAGTTGGGTTATATATGTGATATTAAAAGAAATATGTCACACACTCCATAATCTAAACCCGCCCACATCCCATTGAATTATTCTAGGTCAAATACATGTGTCGTGGCACTATTTAAAGTGAATCACAGCTGCAACTCTAATTAACCGGGATATCACATCCTTTTCATTTATAAGTTGCATTCATTATTCAATAGACATACCACTGTTAAATCATTCATTTACGAGGTATGGAATTACTAGTGAATCCTATTCATTATTCACTCTTACTAGACTCTGTATCGAACCGATATTACGGCCTTTTTCATTCGCATATCTTTCGATAAGAAATTGTGGGTGCCCCACACGATCTATTAGTTGCACTATCTTATCCTGTTCACCGTTGGCGCTCATCCCGTTATGCTGTAATCTTCATCTTTCTTTCACCACATATCCATTAATGAGATTACTCTCAATTCTTCCTTGTTTCTCGTTTGCACTGCGCCTTTCACCGTGGTTGTGTCCGTGCAACAGATCGTTTGGACAATGAGTGATGAGGGACCAAGTCATCACGATTCAGGGAGTGACCCCGAATCTGTCCGCTAGGATGGATTCTAGCATTTAGTAGTCTCACCTCGTCTCATTTGTTTCATCGGTTAAATTCATTCAAATTCTTTTGTATTTAACGTCCCAATATACCATTTATCCCCAAAATGGTATCGTTTTCTATTTTATATCACATATAAATGTCATGTTCGTTCAACATAGGATTAACTAGCATTATATAGCATCATGAATATTCATAAACATAACATGTATACACAATTTGGAAGAAATTCATCGGATTTGAATTTAAATTATAATAAAATATACATTTCAAATTTAGACTTGATTTTTGATGACGTCATTTTAATTTAAGTGGAAATTAGCCACAAGGGCCTCTTTAGCAAGTGGAATTAGTTTCTAGGACACACAACTAAAATAATTACTTTCAAGGACAAAACGTAAAATAATTAGTTTCTATGGCCTAAAAACCTATGAAATTATGTCCTTGAAAGTAATTGGACCGCTGACTTTGTCCTTAAAAGTAATTATTCTGCTGATTTTGGCCTTGAAAGTAATTTCTATGAATGTGTGTCCTAGAAACTAATTGGACTGCAAAGTTTGTCCTTCTGATAAAATGCCCCTTAATTTAATTTATAGAATTTTTCCATAATTTTTAATTTAGAAAATAAAATATTTTGGGTTGACGCGTTTTGCGTCAAATGCTGGTTCTTTTGAAGTTTTACAAAATAAGTTAACCGATTTATTTTATTGTAGTTTTGTGATCGCGTAACGTTGTCGTGTGCGATCGTATTTTTATTCTAGTCGCTCGCGGTCCGTACGCGAACGGAGTATTGCATAGCGTTGTACTCTAAAACTTTTTGATTTTGTTCACCCCACTACACACCTCCGACGAGCGAACCGAGACTATCGTCGTGATGTGCTACGCAATACGGTCCTGCTGGTACCTTTCGTTTTGGCCGTAACACTTCCGTTCATCATACGGTCGTGGACTTAACGATGTCATTTCTGATCACCACGGGGTCCGCCAGTCAGGCGAAAGCTAGTCGATTTGTTCGTCTCACTTCCCTATACATATTCCCTTTTGGTTGCATGCTCAAAATCATCATAGATTTTGAGTTATTAATAATTAAATTTTTGAAACCAAATTTTTTTTAATAATATTTGTATGGATTCTAGCATGCACACACCCCTACTGGCTCACGTATGCACACTTACACAAATATACACACACGCTAACTCAAACACACGCACTTTCACATATATAACTAGAAACACATATATGCATGCAAATCTCCCTCACACACTTGAATGGAAAAGGAAAGATTTGTTGTGTGTAAATTTGTTTGTAGAGAAATGTGAAGGAATGAATTGTGTCCATCTTTGTGTGTATACTTTTGTCCATATTGCCTACTTGTTCATGTTTTGCAAAGTATAGAATAATGTAAGAAAAATATGTCCTGTAAATATTTTGTACTAACATGTTCCATACAACTTGAACTAAAAATAGCATGCACGTCATGCATGCTTTTCAAGAGAACATAAGCATAACTAGAAATGTAAAGTTTAACTACTGTTCAAATAATTTAGTTAGTAGAAATGAAAGGAAGTTATACTCAGTTCACATAGCTTCCATATATGGGTTTGGTTGATATTATACAACCTACTACTCTCAATTACATTTTTCTTTTCTTTTTTCTTTTTTTTATCTCCTGCTGTATACTGAAACCCACGGCCATGCCTAATGCTGCCACCCAAGAATGACATATGTATGCAAAGGACTAAATGATAGAAATTAAAAATATGTGTCTGTGTTTCTTTTATTTTGCAAAGGAAGTAAAAATGTTAATGTTACCGTGCGTTAAATGCAGTGAAGTGAAAATGGAATGAACAATGATAAAAATGAATGTGTAAACGAACTAAATTATCTTTTCACAGTAAGTAGAGAGAAAAGAAAAAAGAGAAATTTATACTCACTTTGCTTTGGGCAGCACTATTATGAAAATTAAAAAAAAAATATTGCTTGCGTTAGTATTAAAGGGAGTGCGGTGCTTATATAAGTTTCATACTGATAATTTAGGCTTAAGCAATTGAATGAGTTAAAATATAATGATGGAAGGGATAAGAATGAAAACAACGGTCCAGTTAAATTAAAGACTTTTTTTTTCAATAAATAATTTTATACCCCTTAAATAACATTCGCACCCTTAACCGCAATATTGTCCTACCGCAATTTGGTCTCCGATTACAATTTCGTTCATGGCGTTTGACTCCAAATTTTATTTTATATCCATAACGATTTTTTTTTAAACAAAATTTATTGCTATAGTAGCGGGATGTTACAGACTTCCTCCTTAAAGAAATTGCGTCCTCGCAATTTAATAGAGAGTACTGTATGATATTCGTATATTAAAAATCGTCCTATCAATTAATAATGTCCTAACATCCATGACTCGATGAATATATAAATACGTACCTAATTGGTTTCAATTAACTCAGAATGTGATTTCCTAATTTGTTCCGCAGTTTCCCAAGTGCAGTCTTTGGGATTATCTGACCATTGAACTTTGACTAGTGGAACTTGCTTGTTTCTTAACTGCTTCATCTTTGAGTCCACTATTCTAGCAGGCTCAACGGTGAAAGTCAAATTCGGTTCAATTTCTAGTTTCTCTAGCTGCTTTGGTTCTATAATAATATTGGAATCCCGTAGACATTTCATTAATTGAGATACGTTGAATACGTTATGAACTCCAGATAGATATGCTGGTAATTCAACTCGGTAGGCAAGGCTTCCTATACGCTCCATAACTGGATAAGGTCCAATATACCTTTGAGCTAATTTTCCTGCTTTTCCAAATCTTATAACTCCTTTCATTTGGGATACCTTTATAAAAACGTAATCTCCAATCGCAAATTCCAAGTCCCTTCTACGTTGGTCAGCGTAGCTCTTCTTTTGAGATTAAGCAATCTTCATACGATCTCTAATGTCCTAGATTTTCTCAGTCATTTCTCAGACCATATCTGGTCCTAGTATAAGTCTATCTCCTGTCTCTAACCAACAGGCTGGAGAACGACATGGTTTTCCCTACAAAGCTTCAAATGGTGCCATACCAATACTGTATTGGAAACTATTATTGTAGGAGAATTCAACCAAATGAAGATATTCTTCCCATGAACCCCCGAACTCTAAGATACATATCCTGAGTAGATCTTCTACAACTCGATTTATTCTTTCATTTTGTCCATCCGTCGGAGGATGGTACACTGTGCTTAAATTGAGTTGTACACCCAAGACTGAATGCAAGCTTTGCCAGAATTGACTGGTAAATATCGGATCACGATCGCGTACTATATTCTTTGGAATTCCTTGCAATCGTACAATATGTTTGAGGAATAGTTTGGCTAAACTTTCTACGGTTCTATTCATTTTAACAGGAATGAAATGGGCACTTTTAGTGAGTCTATCGACTATCACCCATATACTTTCATTTCCTGATCTTGATCTTGGAAGTCTATAAATGAAATCCATAGAAATCTGTTCCCATTTTCATTGAGGAACTTCGAGAGGTAATAAAAGTCCACTGGGCTTTTGATGCTCGCCCTTAACTAACTAGCACGTAATACATCGTTTCACATATTCACCGATGTCTTTCTTCATGCCTTCCCAATAGTACATCCGCTTCACATCATTATACATCTTTGTACCACCGAGATTTATAGAAAATAAAGATCAATGACTTTCGTCTAGAACTTCTTTTCTCAAATCGACTGTTTTAGGAACACGCAACCTTCCATTAAATTTCAAGTTCCCCTTCAAGTCTAACTCGAACTTACTTAGAGCTTCTGATGCATTACCATTCTTCAACTGATTAATTTAATCGGCTAGGATAGTGTCATTTCTTTGATTAGCTTGAATTCGATTGAGTAAACTCGGTCGAATATCAAAACTTGCCAACATGGTCGTTGTTTCATCCACTCTTCTAAACTGAAGGTTACAAGAAGATAACACGTCTAATTCTTTCCATTCTACCATCATCATTGATACTACGGCTTAGTGTTTTCGGCTGAGAGCATTTACCACCTTATTACCCTTACCAGGCGTATAGTGAATTTCTAAATCATACGCGGCTAGAAATTCTAACCATCATTGTTGTCGCATATTCAAGTCTTTTTGAGAGAATAAATATTTTAACGATTTGTGGTCTGTGTATAAAACAAACCCTTTGCCCAATAAATAATAGGGCCAAAGTTTCAAGGCAAATACCACGACTGCTAACTCAAGATCATGAGTTGCATACTTTACTTCGTGAGGCCTGAGTTGTCTAGACGCATAGGCTACAACTTTGTCTTGTTGCATTAATACTGCACCAAGCCCTGTTCCACAGGCATCTGCGTATACTACCAGATCCTGATTTCCTTCTGGAACAATTAATATTGGAGCATTAGAAAGTAATTATTTCAAATTCTAGTAAGCCCCTTCACATTTATCCGACCAGATAAATTTAACTCCATTCTTCGTTAAATTAGTTAATGGAGCAGAAATCTTGGAAAAATCTTTTATAAATCATCTATAATATCCTGCTAAACCTAAGAAACTTCTGATTTCAGTTATTGATTCGGGTCGCTTCCACTTTTGAATAGCTTCAACCTTAGCTAGGTCGATTGAAATTCCTTTCCCCGAGATTATATGTCCCAAAAATTTCACTTTCTTCTGCCAGAAGCGACATTTTGAAAACTTCGCTTTAAGTTGGTGCTCTCTTAATGTTTCTAATACCAGTTTCAAATGAATCACATGCTCTTCTTCTGTCTTTTGAGTAGACGAGGATGTCATCAATAAAAACAAGGACAAACTTGTCCAAATAGCTTCTGAAAACTCTATTCATCAAATCAACAAAATAAGCTAGAGCATTCGTTAATCCAAATGGCATTACTAACCATTCGTAGGAACCATATCCAGATCGAGATGCTATTAGTGGAATACTGTCCTCTGCAACTCTTAGTTGATGAAAACCTGTAGCTAGATCTAGTTGTGAAAAGACCTTTGCACCACTCAGTTGATCGAATAGATCATCAATCCTTGGCAGTGGATATTTATTCTTGATAGTATAGTCATTCAATTTTCTGTAATCTATACAGAGTCGAAGTGATCCATCTGCCTTTTTAACAAATAAATCCGATGACCCCCAAGGAGAACTATTCGTTCTGATGAAATTCTTTTGCTTAAGATCCTCTATTTGAGTCTTAATTCTTCCATCTCACTAGGGCACATTCGATTTGGTGGTCTACTAAAAGGTTGAGTTACAGGTTTCAAATCTATCCTAAATTCAACTGCTCGATGTGGTGGTAGACCAGTAACTGGTTCAAAGATATCAGAAAAATCTCTATCTACTGGAATCTGTCCTTTTTCATCTTCTTTATTTTCCAAAGCAAATAAAGAATAACTTGAACTAGCGTTTTCTCTTTCTAGGGCTATAAGGATTCGCTTGGGGTACTCGCGATGTTGGAGAGTGATTACTCGTTCCGAACTGTATAATTGAGCTTGATAGTGCTCGAGCCAGTCCATTCCCAAAATAACTCCATAACTCAACGAATCCATAATAAACAAATCACATGAGAAAGATACCCAAATAAGCAAATCACGACTCCACTACATTTCATCTCCAGGGTAACGCATCCTCTGACAGGATTGGCCACCCTAAGAGAATTGTTAAGAGAAGAAACATCCAATTTTAACTTTTCTACTATCCCTTTCTATATAAATGAATGTGATGCACCTGTATCGAAAAGAATTCTAATATATAATCCATGCCATAAAATTGTACCTTCTAGGACTGAAGCTTCTTTTCCCTCATCTGGTTTCATTGAAATGGTACCATCTAGTGCGAACATTTTCCCTTGAGTCTACTTCTTCGGCTTTGTGCATTGTCTCGCTATATGTCCCATTTCATTGCAATTGTATCGTTTCTTCATAGGACCTTGACTTGTGTTTCTATATTCATTGGCATAATGACCGTTTTTTCCACACGAGTAACATTCTACTTGTGCTTTAGATTGTTGCTTCTTTTGTTCCTCTTGCTTAGGCTGGAATGGTCGCTTGTTCTTTCGAAATTTTGCATTCTTCTTCGATAAGAATGGCCTCTTCCTTTGTTGCTGGTTTTTCTGAGTAGTTTGACTTTCAAAAACCAAATCTCGCTCTCGTACCTTTTCAAACCTTAAAGCCATATCCGCAATCTCCTCAAATGGAAATCAAAGTTGAGTAAGTAATTTATCTCTCAGCTCATTATTTAGATCAAGCACAAACTTCTCATTCTTTTCCAATGGGGTGCTAATGAGTGATGGTCCATAATTCGATAGTGCATTAAACTCATTGACATACTCAGTTAAAGATAAAAATTTTTGAGTAAGGTCGCTAAATTTTCGAAGCAGTGCTGCTCTCTCTGCTTCAGGCACAAAATGGGCTTTGAAAATATCTTTGAATTCTTGCCAAGATATGTCTTCCTATAGAGTTGCAGTAGTTATGGCTTCATACCTGATGCAGCCCAGCCTGAGTCAAGTCACTCAAGACAAGGTGACGAGTTACCCCTAGGTCGCGAACGACCTAACGATGCAGCACGTCATGGTTTACAATCACAAAATATACGTCGCGAACGACCTAGCGATGCCTGTAAGTCGCTCCAGCGACCTAGTGATGATAACGAGTTATACTTAAGTTGCTCCAGCGATCTACCGGGTCAAGCAACTGCTTGTATCGACCAGTTTACCTTTGGTCGCTCTCACATGCCGTTTCCTATAGGTCACAAGAAGTTAGGTCGCTGCAAGTGGATTTCTGTAAGTCGCGAGAAGTTAAGTCGCGTCGCCTAGGTCGCTCCTTTCCTTAGGTCGCTCACTGAAGAGATGATATTCCTTATGTCGCTGAAGGGTTAGGTCGCTCCAGATGCTAAGTTGTTATCTTGAAGGTCGCTCACAAAGCCGAAACTCAACCTGAAGATGTGTTATCTTTTAGGTCGCTCAAGAGTTAGGTCGTAAGTTGTTCCTGTTGAAAACTGTGATGTTGTAACTGTTGTAAATACTATAAGTCGTAAGTCGCACTGCTGTACTTTGTTGTGTTGTAATGTTTTTAAGTCGCGCGTGTTGTAATTTGTTAACTCGTTGATGATGTTTCCATAGGTCATAGGTCGGCTGCCTGTTAGGTCGTAAATGCTGTGATGTGTTGTATTGTATTTGTTTGTTTCTTTTAAGTCGCGTCTGTTAGGTCGTTAACGACCTATGTTAGGTCGTAGGTCGTCTGTGATGTATGTAGGTCGAGTATTGTGTGTGATGTAACCCTATAAATAGGGATGTTGGGTCATTTGTAAAGTTATTTGATTTTGAATAAAAGTTTGTTTGTGTGCTTTGTGCCACTTTGAAATTGGTAGTTGAGTGTTATCTCCTATCTCCACTTTCGGCATTCGAGTGCGCTCGAATCAATGATTTTTGAAGCCAATTCACGGTACCAAGTACGCTTGATCAACGTTCGAAGAATTGTAGATCTTCTTTCGTGGTATCATGCGCGATCAACGTGATGAAGATAGCTAGAATCCGGTAACTTTGAGATCAACGGATTTGGGCATTCGGTATTTTTGAATCCGTCGATTTCTACTTTCACTGATTCATCCATTTTTGATATTTTCCGCTGCATCATTTGGTATCAGAGCTAGACTTAGCCAATCATAGCTAAGCCGAGTCTTTGGAGCCAATTCTTATTGAAGAGTTCAAGCCGAGCCAGATTCAGTTAGGCCGAGCTAAGCGGAGTTAAGCCGAACTAAGCCGAGCCAGGGTTAAGCCGTGTTCAGTTTGATTCGAGCTAGTTAAAGCCAAGTATAGAGTTTGATCTAGGCTGAGTGTTGAAGGTTTCGTGTTCAAGTTCAGATTTGTTCAAGCCGAGAGTTGAAGTTTGTTGAAGATTCAATCATGCCTCCGAGAAGAGCTAATCGTCATCAAAATGTTGAAGATTTGTATAAAAGAGAAGATGCCGAACAAATGGAACAACGAATGAGCAATAAATTCAATGATAAGTTGGATGAAGGTATTGGTAGGTTGGAGAAACTGATGATTGACATGAATCAAGGTCAAAGGAGAAGGTCACCAGTCTTGAACCATGGAGGAAACAGAGTTTCGCCATCGGTTACGGAAGCGAGGAGGGTGTCGCCACAATCTTACCGAGAAAGAAGAAAATCTTCAGTTTCATTGAGACGAGAACATCATGAGCATAGAAGTGAAGAGAGAAGAACTCCACGGGAGTATGAATATGAGCCATATCGTGATGCTGAAAGACATAGTCGAAGAGATATGCGTGATAATAGAGATGTTGATGATCGAGATCGATATCGAAGTCCATTTAATTATAATGAAGAGAGTGATAGATGTAGTGCTCATTATCGAGATCGAGACCAAGTACGAAATGTATATCGGGAGGTTGAAGATGATCGACGATGGGAGTCAGGGATGAAAACTGAAATTCTAGAATTCAAGGGTGGTTTGCAAGCTGAGGAATTTTTGGATTGGTTATCTAATGTTGAAGAAATTTTTGACTTTAAGGAGGTTCCTGAGCATCGAAGAGTTAATTTGGTTGCTACTCGTTTGAGAGGATGAGCTATGGCGTGGTGGCAACAAACTAAACTTACACGGGAGAGAATTCGGAAGTCAAAGATTGCTACATGGGAGAAGATGAAGAAGTTAATGAAGGCTACATTCTTGCCTTATAATTATCAGTCTCTTATGTACCAACGATTGTAGAATCTGAGACAGGGAACAAAGTCAGTGAATGATTATGCGGACGAATTTTATCAATTGATTGCGAGGAATGATATCATGGGGACAAAGGAACAATTGACCGTTAGATTTATTAGAGGGTTGAGAATGCAGATCCAAGATATGGTTAATATGTTTGATCCGAGATCTGTCGTTGAGGCACATCAGAAAGGACTTGCTTGGGAGAAACAAGGGAGACGAGGATGTGGTGTGTTTACAAATTCCAACAATCAAATGAAAGGGGCTAGTAGCAATGCGAATGTTTCCAAGGCTGTTGCAAAACCGGTTGTTAGTAACGTTGCTGAGACCAAGGTCAATAGTGGTATCAAATGCTTCAATTGTTAGGAGTTTGGTCACAAAAGCAATGAATGTCCGAAGCAAAAGAAGCGAACAATGATTGCTAAGGTTGAGGATGTAGAAGCTGAATGTTCTAATTCACCACATGTTGAGGAGGAAGAGAAAGTGTCGGGAGATGAAGGGTATTCATTAATGATGAGGAGATCTTGTTTAACACCAAAGCAAGAGGATGATTCTAGTTGGCCTAGGAGTAATATCTTCCAGTCAACGTGCACTATCTTGGGAAGGGTTTGCAAGTTTGTTATCGATGCTGGAAGTTGCGATAACATTATCTCTACAGAAGCTGTGAGAAGTTGGCGTTGAAGACTGAGAAGCATCCAAAACCCTATAAGTTAGCGTGGTTAAGGAAAGGTGGTGAAGTGAAGGTTAAACGACGAGCTTGTGTAAATTTTTCGATTGGGAAGAAATACAAAGATGAAATTTGGTGTGATGTTGTGGATATGGATGTATGTCATCTGTTGTTGGGGAGACCATGGCAGTATGATAGAGCTGTGCAACATGATGGACGTACCAACAGCTATAGTTTCATGTTCGAAGGCACAAAAATCACTTTAGTTCCCAAGAAGCGACAACAAGAAGAAAGCAAGTTGGAGGAGATTGAAGAACTTAAAACTTTGCTATCTTTGAAGGAGTTTGTTAACGAAGTAGAAGAGGAGCCTGAAGTATTTTTGTTGATTTGACGTGAGAGTAATGAGGTGGTTGAAATTCCTGAAGAAGTAAAGCCAGTGCCGGAAGAATTTGAAGATGTATTTCCTGAAGAGCTGCCAACGGAGTTACCACCATTGAGGGACATACAACACCAAATAGATCTAGTTCCAAGAGCTGTGTTACCACATAAGCCACATTACAGGATGAGTCCAAAGGAACATGAGGAGTTGAGAAGGCAGGTTGAGGAGTTGCTTGAACAAGGGCGCATACAAGAAAGCTTAAGTCCTTGTGCTGTACCAGCATTGTTACTGCCGAAGAAGGATGGTTCGTGGCGGATGTGTACGGATAGCAGGGCACTCAACAAAATAACTGTCAGATACAGATTTCCGATGCCGAGGCTTGATGATTTGTTAGATCAGTTGAGCGGGGCTACTATCTTTTCGTAGATTGATCTGAAGAGTGGTTATCATCAAATTCATATAAGACCAGGGGATGAATGGAAGACAACATTCAAGACGAGAGAAGGATTATATGAATGGCTGGTCATGCCGTTTGGTCTTCCGAATGCACCTAGTACATTTATGCGGGTGATGAATCAGATCTTTAGACCATTTATTGGGAAGTTCGTGGTGGTGTATTTTGATGATATACTGATATACAGTGGAAGCCCAAAAGAACACTTGCATCATTTAAGAGAAGTGTTGATGATACTGCGACAGGAATAATTTTATGCTGCAACGAAGAAATACGTATTCATGACGCATAGTGTTTTATTTTTGGGATATGTTATATCAGAAGGTGGTATACAGGTGGATCAGAATAAAGTTGAAGCAATCAGAAATTGGCCACAACCCAGGATGATAACAGAAGTTAGAAGTTTTCATGGTTTAGCATCATTCTACCGAAGGTTTATTCCACACTTTAGTAGTGTGATGGCACCAGTTACTGATTGTATGAAGGGGAAGCAGTTTTCATGGTCAGAGGAAGCAGGATTTGCTTTTGAGCGAATCAAGGAACTCTTGACGTCAGCACCAATTATAGTATTGTCGAATTTTCAGTTGTTGTTTGAGTTACATACTGATGCATTTAAGGTTGGAATTGGAGGGGTGTTAAGTCAGAGGGGATGACCAATTGCATATTTCAGTGAGAAGCTTTCGGGAGCCGAGATGAGATATAATACATATGATGTGGAATTATATGCTATTGTGCAAACCGTTAAACACTGGAGACATTACTTGTTTCACAAGGAGTTTGTGTTATATACTGATCATGAGGCTTTGAAACATTTGCAAGGGCAAGAGAAAATTTCAGCTACGCATGCATCGTGGATTGCATACCTGCAGCAATTTACATTTGTTGTGAAACATAAGTGGGGGGTTACGAATCGCATGGCAGATGCCTTGAGCAGGAGGAATCATTTGTTGACTACAATGAAGATTGAAGTGACGGGGTTTGATGTGTTGCTAGAATTGTTTGTTGATGATCCTTACTTTGCCAAGGTGGTTGATGAAGTCGAAAAGGGAAAGACGGATGAGTTTGTGTTGGTGGATGGTTTTCTCTTCAAAGGAAATCAATTGTGTATACCAGAGGGTAGTTTGCGAATGAAGATTATCAAAGATTGCATGAGGAAGGACACGTGGGCCGTGATCGTACAATGCGGTTGATTGCAAAATATTATTATTGGCCTTCGATGAAGCGAGAAATTGAAATGTTTGTGCGTAGATGTCATGTTTGTTAGGTTTCGAATTCGAAAGGGACAACTACAAATGCGGATTGTATATGCCTTTACCTATTCCTACAAAACCATGGGTAGATGTAAGCATGGATTTCGTGTTGGGCTTGCCGAGGACTCAACGGGAAAATGACTCTATATATGTTGTGGTGGACCGTTTCTCGAAGATGGTACATTTTGTTGCTTGTAAAAAGACGGCAGATGTAGTCCATGTGGCACAGTTGTTCTTTAGAGAGATCTATCGCTTGCATGGTTTACCAAAATATATAGTTTCAGACAGGGATACTATATTTCTAAGCCATTTTTGGTTGAGTTTGTGGAAGATGGTTGGAATGAAGCTGAATTTTAGTAGCGCCTATCATCCGCAAACAGATGGGCAAACGGAAGTAGTGAACAGATCATTGGGAAACTTGTTGCGATGTCTTATGCAGGATAATTTGAAGAGTTGGGATATGAAATTATGTCAGGCAGAGTTTGCACATAATCACACTGTTAATCGTAGTACGGGTTTCATTCCATTTCAGATTGTATATTCAAGCTTGCCAAAGGGGCCGTTGGATTTGACGATAGTGCCACAACCAAAGGGGACAGTTAAGCGGGCCGCTGATTTCGTTGATGGGTTGACAGAATGCCATAGAATCGTTCAGGAACGATTAGAGAAGACGAATGATAAGTATAAACGATCTACGGATCTGAAGCGAAGAAGTGCTGAATTTAATGAAGGACATTTAGTATATGTTGTACTAACGAAGGATCGTTTTCCAGTGGGAGCATACAATAAACTTAAAGCTCGAAAGATTTGTCCTGTAATGATTGTGAAATGGATCAATGAAAATGCTTATAGGTTGAAACTGCCGGAGGATGTGTACACTTCTGATGTGTTTAATGTTAAACATCTTATACCTTATTATGGAGATGAACAATCCAATGGGGAAGAACTTTTAAATTCGAGGATGAATTTTTCCCAATCTAGGGAGGATGATGCAGCCCAGCCTGAGTCAAGTCGCTCAAGACAATGTGACGAGTTACCCCTAGGTCGCAAACGAACTAACGATGCAGCGCGTCATGGTTTACAATCACCAAATATACATCGCGAACGACCTAGCGATGCCTGTAAGTCGCTCCAGCGACCTAGTGATGATAACGAGTTATACTTAAGT
Source organism: Allium fistulosum (assembly GCA_030737815.1). Lineage (NCBI taxonomy): Eukaryota > Viridiplantae > Streptophyta > Magnoliopsida > Asparagales > Amaryllidaceae > Allium > Allium fistulosum. Next base: position 95,888,689 of record CM060903.1, read on the forward strand.
CGCTCCAGCGATCTACCGGGTCAAGCAACTGCTTGTATCGACCAGTTTACCTTAGGTCGCTCTCACATGCCATTTCCTATAGGTCGCAAGAAGTTAGGTCACTGCAAGTGGATTTCTATAAGTCGCGAGAAGTTAAGTCGCATCGCCTAGGTCGCTCCTTTCCTTAGGTCGCTCATTGAAGAGATGCTATTCCTTATGTCGCTGAAGGGTTAGGTCGCTCCAGATGCTAAGTTGTTGTCTTGAAGGTCGCTCACAAAGCCGAAACTCAACCTGAAGATGTGTTATCTTTTAGGTCACTCAAGAGTTAGGTTGTAAGTCTTCCTGTTGAAAATTGTGATGTTGTAACTGTTGTAAATACTATAAGTCGTAAGTCGCACTGCTGTACTTTGTTGTGTTGTAATGTTTTTAAGTCGCGTGTGTTGTAATTTGTTAACTCGTTGATGATGTTTCCATAGGTCGTAGGTCGGCTGCCTGTTAGGTCGTAGATGTTGTGATGTGTTGTACTGTATTTGTTTGTTTCTTTTAAGTCGCGTCTGTTAGGTCATTAACGACCTATGTTAGGTTGTAGGTCGTCTGTGATGTATGTAGGTCGAGTATTGTGTGTGATGTAACCCTATAAATAGGGATGTTGGGTCATTTGTAAAGTTAGTTGATTTTGAATAAAACTTTGTTTGTGTGCTTTGTGCCACTTTGAAATTGGTAGTTGAGTGTTATCTCCTATCTCCACTTTCGGCATTCGAGTGCGCTCAAATCAATTATTGTTGAATCCAATTCACGGTATCAAGTGCGCTTGATCAACGTTCGAAGAATTGTAGATCTTCTTTCGTGGCATCGTGCGCGATCAACGTGACGAAGATAGCTAGAATCCGGTATCTTTGAAATCAACGGATTTGGGCATTCGGTATTTTTCAATCCATCGATTTCTACTTTCACCGATTCATCCATTTTTGATATTTTCCGCTGCATCATTTGGTATCAGAGCTAGACTTAGCCAATCATAGCTAAGCCGAGTCTTTGGAGCCAATTCTTATTGAAGAGTTCAAGCCGAGCCAGATTCAGTTAGGCCGAGCTAAGAGGAGTTAAGCCGAACTAAGCCGAGCCAGGGTTAAGCCGTGTTCAGTTTGATTCGAGCTTGTTAAAGTCAAGTATAGAGTTTGATCTAGGACGAGTGTTGAAGGTTGAGGTGTTCAAGTTCAGATTTGTTCAAGCCGAGAGTTGAAGTATGTTGAAGATTCAATCATGCCCCCGAGAAGAGCTAGTCGTCATCAAAATGTTAAAGATTTGTATAAAAGAGTAGATGTCGAACAAATGGAACAACGAATTAGCAATAAATTCAATGAGAAGTTGGATGAAGGTATTGGTAGGTTGGAGAAACTGATGATTGACATGAATCAAGGTCAAAGGAGAAGGTCACCAGTCTCGAACCATGGAGGAAACAGAGTTTCGCCATCGGTTACGGAAGCGAGGAGGGTGTCGCCACAATCTTACCGAGAAAGAAGAGAATCTTCAGTTTCATTGAGACGAGAACATCATGAGCATAGAAGTGAAGAGAGAAGAACTCCACGGGAGTATGAATATGAGCCGTATCGTGATGCTGAAAGACATAGTCGAAGAGATATGCGTGATCATAGAGATGTTGATGATCGAGATCGATATCGAAGTCCATTTGATTATGATGAAGAGAGTGATAGATGTAGTGCTCATTATCGAGATCGAGACCAAGTACGAAATGTATATCGGGAGGTTGAAGATGATCGACGATGGGAGTCAGGGATGAAAACTGAAATTCCAGAATTCAAGGGTGGTATGCAAGCTGAGGAATTTTTGGATTGGTTATCTAATGTTGAAGAAATTTTTACTTTAAGGAGGTTCTTGAGCATCGAAGAGTTAAGTTGGTTGCTACTCGTTTGAGAGGAAGAGCTATGGCGTGGTGGCAACAAACTAAACTTACACGGGAGAGAATGGGAAAGTCAAATATTGCTACATGGGAGAAGATGAAGAAGTTAATGAAGGTTACATTCTTGCCGTATAATTATCAGTCTCTTATGTACCAACGATTGTAGAATCTGAGACAGGGAACGAAGTCAGTGAATAATTATGCGGATGAATTTTATCAATTGATTGCGAGGAATGATATCATGGAGACAAAGGAACAATTGACCGCTAGATTTATTAAAGGGTTGAGAATGCAGATCCAAGATATGGTGAATATGTTTGATCTGAGATCTGTCGCTGAAGCACATCAGAAAGCACTTACTTGGGAGAAACAAGGGAGACGAGGAGGTGGTGTGTTTACAAATTCCAACAATCAAATGAAAGGGGCTAGTAGCAATGCGAATGTTTCCAAGGCTGTTGCAAAACCGGTTGTTAGTGACGTTGCTAAGACCAAGGTCAATAGTGGTATCAATTGCTTCTATTGTCAGGAGTTTGGTCATAAAAGCAATGAATGTACGAAGCCAAAGAAGCGAGCAATGATTGCTGAGGTTGAGGATGAGGATGTAGAAGCTGAATGTTCTAGTTCACCACATGTTGAGGAGGAAGAGAAAGTGTTGGGAGATGAAGGGTATTCATTAATGATGAGGAGATCTTGTTTAACACCAGAGCAAGAGGATGATTCTAGTTGGCCTAGGAGTAATATCTTCCAGTCAACGTGCACTATCTTGGGAAGGGTTTGCAAGTTTGTTATCAATGCTAGAAGTTGGGATAACATTATCTCTACAGAAGCTGTGAAGAAGTTGGCGTTGAAGACTGAGAAGCATCCAAAACCCTACAAGTTAGCTTGGTTAAGGAAAGGTGGTGAAGTGAAGGTTGGACGACGAGCTTGTGTAAATTTTTCGATTGGGAAGAAATACAAAGATGAAATTTGGTGTGATGTTGTGGATATGGATGTATGTCATCTGTTGTTGGGGAGACCATGGTAGTATGATAGAGCTGTGCAACATGATGGATGTACCAACAGCTATAGTTTCATGTTTGAAGGCACGAAAATCACTTTAGTTTCCAAGAAGCGACAACAAGAAGAAAGCAAGTTGGAGGAGATTGAAGAACTTAAAACTTTGCTATCTTTGAAGGAGTTTGTTAAGGAAGTAGAAGAGGAGCTTGAAGTACTTTTGTTGATTGGACGTGAGAGTAATGAGGTGGTTGAAATTCCTGAAGAAGTAAAGCCAGTGCTGGAAGAATTTGAAGATGTATTTCCTGAAGAGCTGCCAACGGAGTTACCACCATTGAGGGACATACAACACCAAATAGATCTAATTCCAGGAGCTGTGTTACCACATAAACCACATTACAGGATGAGTCCAAAGGAACATGAGGAGTTGAGAAGGCAGGTTGAGGAGTTGCTTAAACAAGGGCGCATACAAGAAAGCTTAAGTCCTTGTGCTGTACCAGCATTATTAGTGCCGAAGAAGGATGGTTCGTGGAGGATGTGTACGGATAGCAGGGCACTCAACAAAATAACTGTCAGATACAGATTTCCTATGCCGAGGCTTGATGATTTGTTAGATCAGTTGAGCGGGGCTACTCTCTTTTCGTAGATTGATCTGAAGAGTGGTTATCATAAAATTCATATAAGACCAGGGGATGAATGAAGACAGCATTCAAGACGAGAGAAGGATTATATGAATGGCTGGTCATGCCGTTTGGTCTTTCGAATGCACCTAGTACATTTATGCGGGTGATGAATCAGATCTTTAGACCATTTATTGGGAAGTTCGTGGTGGTGTATTTTGATGATATACTGATATACAGTGGAAGCCCAGAAGAACACTTGCATCATTTGAGAGAAGTGTTGATGATACTGCGACAGGAACAATTTTATGCTGCAACGAAGAAATGCGTATTCATGACGCATAGTGTTTTATTTTTGGGATATATTATATCAGAAGGAGGTATACAGGTGGATCAGAATAAAGTTCAAGCAATCATAAATTGGCCACAACCCAGGACGATAATAGAAGTTAGAAGTTTTCATGGTTTAGCATCATTCTACCGAAGGTTTATTCCACACTTTAGTAGTGTGATGGCACCAGTTACTGATTGTATGAAGGGGAAGCATTTTTCATGGTCAGAGGAAGCAGGATTTGCTTTTGAGCGAATCAAGGAACTCTTGACGTCAACACCAATTCTAGTATTGCCGGATTTTCAGTTGTTATTTGAGTTACATACTGATGCATCTAAGGTTGGAATTGGAGGGGTGTTAAGTCAGAGGGGACGACCAATTGCATATTTCAGTGAGAAGCTTTCGGGAGCCAAGATGAGATATAATACATATGATGTGGAATTTTATGCTATTGTGCAAGCCGTGAGACACTGGAGACATTACTTGTTTCACAAGGAGTTTGTGTTATATACTAATCATGAGGCTTTGAAACATTTGCAAGGGCAAGAGAAAATTTCAACTAGGCATGCATCGTGGATTGCGTACCTGCAGCAGTTTACATTTGTTGTGAAACATAAGTTGGGGGTTACGAATCGTGTGGCAGATGCCTTGAGCAGGAGGAATCATTTGTTGACTACAATGAAGATTGAAGTGATGGGGTTTGATGTGTTGCCAGAATTGTTTGTTAATGATCCTTACTTTGCCAAGGTGGTTGATGAAGTCGAAAAGTGAAAGACGGATGAGTTTGTGTTGGTGGATGGTTTTCTCTTCAAAGGAAATCAATTGTGTATACCAGAGGGTAGTTTGCGAATGAAGATTATCAAAGAATTGCGTGAGGAAGGACACGTGGGCCGTGATCGTACAATGCAGTTGATTGCAAAATCTTATTATTGGCCTTCGATGAAGCGGGAAATTGAAATGTTTGTGCGTAGATGTCATGTTTGTTAGGTTTCGAAAGGGACAGCTACAAATGCGAGATTGTATATGCCTTTACTTGTTCCTACAAAACCATGGGTAGATGTAAGCATGGATTTCATGTTGGGCTTGCCGAGGACTCAACGGGGAAATGACTCTATATATGTTGTGGTGGACCGTTTCTCGAAGATGGTTCATTTTGTTGCTTTTAAAATGACGGCAGATAAAGTCCATGTGGCACAGTTGTTCTTTAGAGAGATCTATCGCTTGCATGGTTTACCAGAATCTATAGTTTCAGACAGGGATACTAGATTTCTAAGCCATTTTTGGTTGAGTTTGTGGAAGATGGTTGGAACGAAGCTGAATTTTAGTAGCGCCTATCATCCGAAAACAGATGGGCAAACAGAAGTAGTGAACAGATCATTGGGAAACTTGTTGCGATGTCTTGTGCAGGATAATTTGAAGAGTTGGGATATGAAATTATGTCAGGCAGAGTTTGCACATAATCACGCTGTTAATCGTAGTATGGGTTTCAGTCCATTTCAGATTGTATATTCAAGCCTGCCAAAGGGGCCGTTGGATTTGACGATAGTGCCACAACCAAAGGTGACAGTTAAGCGGGCCGCTGATTTTGTTGATGGGTTTACAGAATGACATAGAATCATTCAGGAACGATTAGAGAAGACGAATGAGAAGTATAAATGATCTGCGGATCTAAAGCGAAGAAGTGCTGAATTTAATGAAGGAGATTTAGTATATGCTGTACTAACAAAGGATCGTTTTCCAGTGGGAGCATACAATAAACTTAAAGCTCAAAAGATTGGTCCTGTAACGATTGTGAAATGGATCAATGAAAATGCTTATAGGTTGAAACTGCCGGAGGATGTGTACACTTCTGACGTGTTTAATGTTAAACATCTTATACCTTATTATGGAGATGAACAATCCAATGGGGAAGAACTTTTAAATTCGAGGATGAATTTTTCCCAACCTGGGGAGGATGATGCAGCCCAGCCTGAGTCAAGTCGCTCAAGACAAGGTGACGAGTTACCCCTAGGTCGCGAACGACCTAACGATGCAGCGCGTCATGGTTTACAATCACCAAATATACGTCGCGAATGACCTAGCAATGCCTGTAAGTCGCTCCAGCGACCTAGTGATGATAACGAGTTATACTTAAGTCGCTCCGACGATCTACTGGGTCAAGCAACTGCTTGTATCGACCAGTTTACCTTAGGTCGCTCTCACATGCTGTTTCCTATAGGTCGCAAGAAGTTAGGTCGCTGCAAGTGGATTTCTGTAAGTCGCGAGAAGTTAAGTCGCGTCGCCTAGGTCGCTCCTTACCTTAGGTCTCTCACTGAAGAGATGTTATTCCTTATGTCGCCGAAGGGTTAGGTCGCTCCAGATGCTAAGTTGTTATCTTGAAGGTCGCTTACAAAGCCGAAACTCAACCTGAAGATGTGTTATCTTTTAGGTCTCTCAAGAGTTAGGTCGTAAGTCGTTCCTGTTGAAAATTGTGATGTTGTAACTGTTGTAAATACTATAAGTCGTAAGTCGCACTGCTGTACTTTGTTGTGTTGTAATGTTTTTAAGTCGCGTGTGTTGTAATTTGTTAACTCGTTGATGATGTTTCCATAGGTCGTAGGTCGGCTGCCTGTTAGGTCGTAAATGCTGTGATGTGTTGTATTATATTTGTTTGTTTCTTTTAAGTCACGTTTGTTAGGTCGTTAACGACCTATGTTAGGTCGTAGGTCGTCTGTGATGTATGTAGGTCGAGTATTGTGTGTGATGTAACCCTATAAATAGGGATGTTGGTTCATTTGTAAAGTTAGTTGATTATGAATAAAACTTTGTTGGTGTGCTTTGTGCCACTTTGAAATTGGTTGTTGAGTGTTATCTCCTATCTCCACTTTCGGCATTCGAGTGCGCTCGAATCAACGATTGTTGAAGCCAATTCACGGTATCAAGTGCGCTTGATCAACGTTCAAAGAATTGTAGATCTTCTTTCACGGCATCGTGCGCGATCAACGTGACGAAGATAGCTAGAATCTGATATCTTTGAGATCAACGGATTTGGGCATTCAGTATTTTTCAATCCATCGATTTCTACATTCACCGATTCATCCATTTTTGATATTTTCCGCTGCATCAATACCAATCTATGGCACCTCCTTGTAACTATCGATATGCTAACCTTCTCTTGTCCTGATCAGAGAGATTCGGATCTCCAAAGATTCTTTCGCATGTCTCACCTATGTATGAACTCCCATTATGCCTTCATTTCCTAAGAATGGTTTACCACCTAGACTTGAGTAGTCTGTGCAGAGGTTGGTAAACTCTGATCCAGGATTTTAATTATTTTCTCTGAGCATGCCCATATCTTGAACATGCTTCATGACTTCGACCCATTGATCCATAGTTAAAAGTACATTTTGATTGCTTGATTGACCATTTGGTGACTCAACCGTCGAGCCTGTTCTAGGTCTACCTGGTCCTACCATTTTCTGATAAAGAACATTTGTCATTTTATTATATAATAAAATTTCACTAACAATTACGTATGTTACATAAATACGTATCAAGTATTATCCCAATGTTTTATCTTTAAAATGTTTATTAGAACTCGTCTATCACCTATACGAGTTAAACCTAATTCCCGTGGGTTTTACTGACAGGGTAACAAACTAAGTCCGACTCCCTTATGGTCAAATGTGTTCTAATTACTGATTTATACAAATTCTATTGAATCCTCACTCTAATACCACGCTGTGATGCCCCGGCTCCAATGACCAAAATATCAGTGGGAGTTTACCGTCCGATAGCTCGGATCAATGGGCACTAAAGGAGCGATCTCTCGTTTATACTACTTTGGACCAACATGGATACGTTTAAAATACCTGAACATATATAAAATGATACGTATCTCATCTCGATGCTATGTAGTATACACAAGTTCAGAGAATTTGTATTTAAATCACATAGTAGAACACAATAAATAATGGTTTCACAAAACAACGGACCAAAAAGATAGATATATATACATATGCATAGGTACAAACAGACGTCAGACTACACCATATATCTACAGCTATACATAACTGCCCCAAAAATGACGTCCTAATACATACACAGACGAATATATTCAAAGGACATATGGCATGATTACACAAAATCAACTTAGCAAAGTTCGACGGACTTTAAATTTATTTCTCTAACATTCTCCTCTAGATGACTCTAACAGTTCCTTTGAGACATGTAGCAAGTGTACGTCCGTGAAGCTCTAAATCTACAACTACCTTAAATTTATACACTGTATACCAGTTGATGTCCATCTCAATGTCGTATGAAGTCACCTCAAAACGTGAAAAGGTAATCATCCTGAAATGCCTCGGTCTGACCCGAGGAGTTGTCACAAAACAAAACCTCGAGTCAGGCTATAAATCTAGTTGTGAGTATAATAGGGTAACAATGATTCATATAAATGTGTGGGTTGGGTTATATATGTGATATTAAAAGAAATATGTCACACAATCCATAATCTAAACCCGTCCACATCCCATTAAATTATTTTATTTAAAATACACGTGTCGTGGCACTATTTAAAGTGAATCACCGCTGCAACTCTAATCAACTGGGATATCACATCCTTTTCATTTATAAGTTGCATTCATTATTCAATGGCATACCACTGTCAAATCATTCATTTACAAGGTATGGAATTTCTAGTGAATCCTATTCATTATTTACTCTTACTTGACTCTGTATCGAACCGATATTACGGCCTTTTTCATCTGCATATCTTTCGAACAGAATTTATGGATGCCCCCACACGATCTATTAGTTGCACTATCTTCTCCTATTCACCGTTGGCGCTCACCCTGTTGTGTTGTAATATTCATCTTTGTTTCACCAAATATCCATTAATGAGATTATTCTCAATTCTTCCTTGTTTATCGTTTGCACTGCGCCTATTACCGTGGTTATGTCCATGCAACAGATCGTTTAGACAATGAGTGATGAGGGAGCAGGTCACCACGATTCAGGGAGCGAGCCCGAATCTGTCCGCTAGGATGGATTCTAGCGTCTAGTAGTCTCACCTCGTCTCGTTTGTTTCATCGGTTAAATTCATTCAAATTCTTTTGTATTTAACTTCCCAATATACCATTTATCCCTAAAATGGTATCACTTTCTATTTTATATCACATATAAATGCCGTGTTCGTGCAACATAGCATTAACTTGCATTATATAGCATCATGAACATTCATAAACATAACATGTAAACACACTTTGGAAGAACTTCATCGGATTTGAATTTAAATTATAATAAAATATACATTTCATATTTAGACTTGATTTTTGATGACATTAGTTTAATTTAATTTATAGAATTTTTCCATAATTTTTAATTTAGAAAATAAAATATTTTTGGTTGACGCATTTCGCATCAAACACCGGTTCTTTTGAAGTTTTACAAACTAAGTTAACCGGTTTATTTTATTGCTGTTTTGTGATCGTGTAACGACCTACTATTTTGGACCATTCAAATCGACAATAAACCACACATGTAAGACTTGAATAATTCAATACAATAGATTGTAAATAAATTTGGAGCAAATAAAACCAATCACAGAATCACAGACACAAAATATCAGAATAACTCGCAGCGGAAATAAAATACATAGTAGTTCATGAAGTTACTACAATACATAGTCTCAAAACTGATACAAAATACCATAGTCTGAAAATAGATAAAACAAAAGTCTGAATACATAAGTTCACAAATACATAAGCAAAGCTGAATAGGAAATAACTGAAATGGAAATAGACAACTAGATAGATAGATAAACTCCAGCAAATCTCTAGCTCCAGAAGATGAATCCAAAGCTGTGATACTCAGGCTGACCCGAGCGTGAAGCAAAACACAAAACACTCGAGTCAGGACGTACGTACTTATAAAATGTAAATCAACTCAAGTGACACTGTAATAGAAATGCATCAATAACTAAAAGGATGCTTGGGATCGCCCATCCTTTAAGGATCCGTTAAACTATCTACTATATAGTAAGATACGATATTACAATAATGTCTAAAGTAAAGTAAACTTATTTAAAAATAGCGTTAAGGCTTTACATTTTCCATATTACACATTTTTAGGTATGCCAATAGTCTATAGAGTGCCGTAATACTCCGTAAACTGGAGCTACCAGAGGATACTCCATAGGTACGACACAAATCAAACTCGTAGTAAAGCACGCTATGGTAGGTGACACGGCACAACTAGGAAATGCCAGGGTAGATATACCAATTACACTTCCGGGCCGGTGGTAAATCAGAGCCTTAACAATCGCCTGCCTCGAGCCACACTCCCGAATCAAGGGGTGCACCCAATCAATCACAAAGTAATAGAACGGTATACGATGGAATGAGTCCGATAAGAGGAGCTACCTCATTAGCCTGTCAATTGCTCCTGTTTTACCCACCTTATGCCAACTCACAGGAGTTGGGTCCACGTTTATACCTCAAAATAGAATCGTTGCCACCATCCTACTTCATTCTGGAATCTCCACCGTGTACACAGTTGTTAAAGTGGTTTTCGGTATCGACAGAGAGTATGTCCATATCCGATCCCGGTCTCTTTAACAACCAACCATTATTCTAACCCGTGGTTATACAAAATGGTTTATATTTCAAATCAAAACATTTCATTTTAAATCATTTAAATTCGATGTTAATATCTTTCAAAAATAATATCCATTTCCAAAGTTGTAGCATTTCTAAGTTCATTCATTCAATTATAACATTTCAAAACATTGTATTTTAGCATTCGTAGCACTTTGAAAATGTGCTAATAGACATAGTAGTATTTCGAAAATATTATCTTATTAGAAACAGCAGCACTTAGAAAACGTTACTGTAGATATATTGGTGTTTGGAAAAACAATACATTGTTAGAAGTGGTAGCATTTATAAAAAGCTACCTTAAAACCATAGCATTTTGGAAATGCTAACAATACTAATCTAAGTTTTTCTATAACATTTCAAAACATTATAATTTCAGTTTTTCATCATTTTTAACTTATAAAACATACCTCACTTTTCAAAAATATTTATTTGGATATCATTTCACTTATGATTTAATAAAATAAAATTTTATTAAATAAAAGATCCAATTAAACTATAATTCATTTATTAAGTCAAAAATACATTTAAATCGCTTAACTTTTAATTTAACAAATAACTTGATACTTTATTTACTTTAAAAATATCCATTTCATAAATAAAATATTTTATTACCAAGATAAGCCTAAAATTCCATTTCAAATCAAATTTCAATTATTAAGTTAAATTACATTTTAAATTTACATTTTAATCATTTATTAACTCATACAATTTTAACTTATAGAAAGTCACTATAAAATTTATTTAAATCAAATTTAAGTTAAAATCTCATATATTTTAAATCCCAAATACTTAAAAATTTCAAAAATATTTATATTTAAAATTAACCATGGGTCTGTATAATATTTTCTAACCTAGGTCAAGTGATACGGATATATATCATTTCAATCCGAAATATAAAACCCCGGGTTTGATCATTTCAAACCCACAATCCCAAGTCAAATAAAAATTGCTCGAGCCTATCATTTCAGCTCATAATGACTTTTCCTTATTCTAAAGTCCGTTCGGGTATGTATCATTTCAACCCATAGTGAAGGAACTTGCAGTGTGAGAAACATAAATATAAATTAAACAGCATAGCATAGCATATCATATCAGGTAATGAAACAGGTATATAATCAGGTTATATCATCAAACATCATATCACTGGCATATATGAAACTATTATCAATATGGTGTATCACTATTACAATTCACATGACATTGTTTCACAATTTTATAAGTACGAAGTCGAGAGTGATAACTCACCTTCTAAAGCTAGAGACAATAATTCAAGACACACAACCAAACTCTGAAAAGCACGACAAAGCACGAACTAGATTCGAGGAGAAGTAGCACCCAAATCCAAATCTTGTAAACAAATAAAATACAACACACATAAGAAAATATTCAACAAAAAATGTATGAATTAAAACAAGTAAAATGGCTATACAAAATACAAATGGGCTCGGCCACATACACATAGGCTCATCCAACATGAAAGTGGGTAGACCATCATGAAAGTGGCCCGGCCATGATAGGTTCTTGAGCTAGATAGGCTCGGCTAAGGCAAGAAAACACATGGCTATGGGTCGATGAAGGGATGGCATAGCAAAAGTCATGTGGAAGGCAAAGTGGCAAAGGAAAATGAAGGGTCATGTGCACTTTGGGTTCGGCCTAGGCTTAAATGGGTTCGGCCTATGGCTAACATGGTTCGGCCACATGGTTCAAGGCTTGGATCAGGTCAACGCACATCTAAAATGGTGCGGCTATGGACTGGGATTGGTCACGACAAGGCTAAGGAAGGTGGTGGAATTTGTGGTGGCCGAGGCTAGTAAAGAGGAGGTGGTGATCATATATGGTCTCGGCTATGGTTTGTAGCTAGGTTTGGTGATGGTTTGGATCTAGGAATAATGAGAAGGTAGAGGGATGGTGATGAGATGGTGATAGCCGGTCATAGGTGATGGTGAGGAGAAGCTGTAGTCGGCCTAGGGATTGGATGATGGCCGAACATAGCAAGAGAAAGAAAAAGAAAAGAGAAAAAGAAAAGAGGAAGAACAAGACATGAAATAACTTACTGTAATTTTTTTCTTCAGGAAATGAAATGAGAAGGAGGTGAGAAGCAAAATGATTTGTACGGCTAAGAAATGGAAAAGGAAAAGGCACTTATTCATAAACAAAAATAAACATATGTCTCTTGGAATTTCCTAAGCCCATTAGCCAAGCCCAAATCAAAACAAGCTCAACACAACAAAACAAAAATCAAAGTCCAAACCAAAATTAAAATAGAAAATAAGCATAGAAAAATAGGAAATAAAATACTGAAAATAATTGTGTGTAAAATGCTGAATTTTATCAGAATTAAAAAAGTGTAAAACAGAATTTGACGAAACGAAAAGCAGAACGAGTATCGGAATCAAATTCAGCTTAAAAGAAAACGATTGGAAATTTAAAATTCCAATTTAAAAATTGTTTGGTATGTTTCAGCCAGATCAACACCACCGGACCAAGTCCTGCCTCATCGAACTCCCACCAACGCATATCCCACTCGCGACCGAACCAAGCCTACCGGTTCATTCGTCTCAATGCCGAACCAATCCTCACCGGTCCAACCCGCAAAGCCGAACCAAGCCTCACCGGACCAACATGCATCCCATCTCAATGCCGAACCAAGCTTCCTACCGATCCATACTCCCACCGGATCAACTGCTATACCGAACCATGCTCCACCATACTCCCACCGGACCAACTGCTATACTGAACCATGCTCCACCATACTCCCACCGGACCAACAGCAATACCGGACCAACTCACTACTCAAGCTCCTACCGGACCATACTCCAAACCGGACCAAGGTTCTACCACATAGCACCGGATCACCTACAACCGGTCCACTCTACACTCCAACCATCTCCGAACCAAGCGATGCCGAACCAAGACGTACCAGGCCAGATCATGTCAGCCCAGGCCCATCAGCAACTGTACACATCCTAGACCCCTACCCCCAGCCTCACTCTATAAATAGAGGGGCAGGGGTACGACAATGGGGACAAGTTTGAGAGCTCAAGCACGGAAGGAACTTTCAAACAAACAACTTTCTTTTACTTGTATCAAAGCTTTGTACTTGTAATCAAAAGAAGAGAAGAGAAATAACATATAAAGTGGACGTAGGCACATTCTGGCTGAACCACTATAAATTTGCATGTCTTTTTACAGTTTAGCCCCTGCTTTTCATATATTTGCATAAATCACTCAAATCGCTAAGAACAACATAAGATCTACTAAATCATACAACTTTGAGGTGTTTGTCCATTTTTTGTGCAAACATTAAGCTCGAAGCTTCAGCTTCATCCGCTTAACAAGTTTTCCTAACAGCATCGTCCGCCACTTGGAAAACATGCCTCCCAAACAGAGAAAAGATGTTAACAAAGGAAAAAACATCGCATCCAGCAGTCTTCCAGATCCAGCTGTCACGAATCAAGTAAATCGTCCTCCTCCAGCAACAGTAACAAATGAAGAACAGGCTAACCCAACTACTCCTGCCACAGAACAGCCTGCAGCAATTACTAGAGCAGATCTGAACAGAGTTGTGGTTGAAGTAACTAACCGCTTCACGTCCCAGCAGGAAGCCTTGGTGGACCATCTCATGTCACGCTTAAGGGACGCTGAAGAATCCAACCGCAACACTGAATCATGGGGCGAGTCCCAGTCTGGAGGATCTCAGAGACAACAAAGATCTTCCTTCTTCGAAGGAGCTAACGGTAGAAGTAGCCGTGGTAGGAGCCGAGACCGAGCACGGCCCGAAGTTAGGCCTGAGGAAACGTTTGGTACCGAACCCAACGGGGAAGGTACCGGGCGAAGGTCAACTGTAGCTGAGCCTGTCATGCTGCCTAACCACAGAAACGCCAGTGAACGGGGTCGAGCTAGAGTCCAGCCCGAAGTTGGACCCGAGGAAGTGCTTAGATCAGAACCCAACAGGGGGAGATCAAGGCAAGGGCCAACTGTAGCTGACCCAAGCATGCTCCAAGAAGATCAAAGGCAGCCACTGGAAAATATGAGGAATGATAGACGATACCATCCCTACAGGTCATCTGGACGGAATCAATCCCACAGAACAGAACCAAACTCATTTCTATCTGCTCCAAGTTCTGATGAAAGGATGGCACGCTTATTCAGAGAGTGTGTCCAACAGGAGCAAAGAGATCGAGGGATAGGCGCTAGGGTAACCAGCCCTTTCGCCCGCAATATCGAAATTGCTATCACCCCCCGAGAATGGAAGATGCCAACAATGGAACCCTACAAAGGAACCACCGATCCCGTTGTACACTTACAGAGGTACACGCAGCATATGCTCATGAGTGGAGCGACAGAGGGAGTACTGTGCAAATGCTTTCCGCTCTTCTTAGCAGATCTTGCTACCTCCTGGTTCTGTCATCTACCCCAAGGATCCATCAGCTCGTGGGAAATGTTGAAAGAAAAATTTATCAGTCAGTTCCGCATTCATGTGGAGCAACCTAAGGACGCTTATTCCTTATCCAGCGTCAAACAGAATCCTGGAGAAAAGCTGCAGCAATACCTAACCCGATTCATCGCCGCAGCAGCCGCAGTCCAAGATGCCGATGAGAAGCTTATCCTAATGGCCCTCTGCAGTGGTGTGCATCCGGACACTAAATTTGCTAGAAGGTTGACAAAAGAAAAACCAGCTACTTTACCCGATTTCTTCCATGAAGCCGGGAAATACATGAGGCTTGAGGATGCTGCCGTTGAGGGGTAGTCAGGACAGCAAAATAAGACAACCCATGGAAACGCCCCTGCTGTGGCAAGGGACGTTCGAAGAAATGATTCCAGAGACAATGCTGGGGGCAAGAAGGGAGAAAAGCGCCTATATCGGCCAGGACCAAGATTCGACACTTACACCCCTTTGAACGAGACCGTCGAAAATATCTACCTTGCCACCCAAGGCGAAGTTAGATACAAACGCCCACCATACAAGAAAGAATCAGATAACGCACAGAAGTCTGGAAAATTCTGCCGCTTCCACGAATCTCACGGGCATGATACCAACGAATGCCATCATCTCCGAGATCTGATTGAGGAACACATCAGAAGAAAGAAACTGGAACGTTATGTAAAAGGTCAGGACAGGACCCCAGCTCCTACCAATGAAAACCCAAGGCTACCCTCACCAGGGGCCGACAGAGGAAACTGCAACGCTAGCAGCTCTAGCCAAGAAAAGATAGTGGTCCATACCATCTCAGGAGGGCCACACATCGCAGACAGAAGCTGGAAAGAGATGGAAAGATACGGAAAGTCGCTTAGAGACAATAAAGACTATGTCAATTCGGTTATAGAAGAGCGCCACGCGAAGCGGAAAGAAAGTAATGACATCACGTTCGGTAAGCGTGACCTAGAAGGAAGGCAGTACCCTCACATGGATCCCATGGTCATCTCTGCCCGACTTGGTCCCGCCGAAGTCTACCGAATCCTGGTAGACACTGGAAGCTCGGTAAACATCCTGTTCAAACACACATTCGACAAAATGAAGCTATCAATGAAGGATGTATCCCCCTGCGATAAACCAGTACACGGCTTCACTGGAGATGTGAAGATGCCCCTCGGGCAACTGGACCTTTTTGTTGAAATTGGAAGCCATCCCTGCTCTGCTGTACGGAAACAAACATTTGTGCTAATAGAAAACCAGTCGGCCTACAATGCCTTCTTAGGAAGGCCATCCTTGTCTGACTTCCAAATTGTCTTAGCCCCATGGTGCCTAAACATGAAATTCCCAACAGACAATGGAGTAGGGGAAGTGGAAGGAGACCAGGACGTTGCTCGAGACTGCTATGTGACTGAACTTCGCAACAACCACAGGAAGGATAAAGGGAAGGGTGTAGAGATTGCCCTCTGCACAAAAAGCCTAGAAGCATAGCAACTAAAGAAAGCCCCTCCTCTTCGATATACCAGCGACCCTTTCAATGAATTAGACCCTAGGGACAAAGAGGAGGAGGCCACCGCCGAGCCTGCAGAGGCTATGGAGTTTATATCTGTAGACAAGCATGACTCAAGCAGACTATTGAAAATTGGGTCCCAACTAAAAGCCGAATTGAAGGAACAGCTCATCGATTTTCTCCGCCACAACTTGGATGTATTCGCTTGGTCACACGCTGACATGACCGGAATCTCCCCCGACATAGCATGCCACGTATTAAACATTGATCCTACCAAGGCGCCTGTAAAACAAAGAAAGAGAAGTATGGGGGCAGAACGATCAGCAGCCCTCGATGAAGAAGTAAAAAACCTACTCGCCAATGACTCCATACGAGAAGCTATCTACCCGGAATGGATCGCCAACCCGGTGCTGGTAAAAAAGGCTAATGGGAAGTGGCGAACCTGCATTGACTTTTCCAACCTAAACGACGCCTGCCCAAAGGATTGCTTCCCACTTCCCAGAATCGACCAACTTGTAGACAGCACAGCCGGGCACGAACTCCTATCTTTTATGGATGCATACTCAGGATATAACCAAATTCCTATGCATGCTCCCGACCAAGACCACACTAGTTTCATCACCGATCGAGGTTTATACTGCTATAAGGTAATGCCTTTCGGACTTAAAAATGCAGGAGCCACCTACCAGCGCCTCGTCAACAAGATGTTTGCGGGGCTAATAGGACAAACTATGGAAGTATATGTGGATGACATGCTGGTAAAGTCAAGGAAAGCCAAAGATCACGTAAGCCACCTAGGCAAGATGTTTCAAGTACTTCGAAAATATGGAATGAAGTTGAATCCACTAAAATGCTCCTTCGGAGTGTCATCAGGAAAGTTCTTAGGATTCATCGTTCATGCCAGAGGGATAGAAGCAAACCCTGAACAAGTCCGAGCGCTAAGGGATATCAAGATACCTTCCACTCGGAAGGAAATGCAAAGTTTGAACGGAAAAGTGGCCGCTCTAAGCCGATTCATCTCCAAGGCGACGGACAAGTGCGTCCCCTTTTTTGAAGCCCTAAAGAAAGACAAGGGAAAGTTCGAATGGACTGGCGAATGCCTGACCGTTTTCCTTCACTTAATCGAACACCTCCAGAAACCACCGGTACTCTCAACTCCAAGCGAAGGAGAAGAATTATACCTATACCTCGCTGTGTCATCTCACGCCCTAAGCGCTGCCTTGGTAAGGGAAGACAACCGCACGCAACGACCAGTTTACTTCATCAGCAAAAGGTTTACTGGGGCAGAAGTTAGATATCCTAAACTTGAGAAGTTAGCATACTGTTTACTAATCACTTTACGAAAACTACGTCACTACGTCCAATCCCATTCCATCAAAGTTCTGACCGATCAACCACTGAGGCAGGTACTCCATCATCCCGACACTTCCGGGCGACTACTTAAATGGTGCATTGAGCCGAGTCAATATGATATCACCTATCACCCTCGCACCGCCATCAAGGGACAAGCCATGGCTGATTTCATTGCAGAATTCACTACCAGCGAGGATAAGGAGCAATTGGAAATAACAGAAGATATCAAGTGGAATCTCTTTGTGGACGGTGCATCTAACGAACAAGGCTTGGGGGCAGGTGTGGTAATAATCACTCCCAGGGGAAATAAACTGCACTATGCTATAAGGTTGGAGTTCGCTGCCACCAAAAACGATGCAGAATATGAAGCAGTGATAGCTGGACTAGAAATTGCCATAGAAATCGGAGCCAATTCTTTGTGTCTTCACAGCGATTCTCAACTTATTGTTAATCAAATACTAGGAGAATTCCAAGCTCAAGAAGAACGACTCATAGCATATCTAAAGAAGACCAAGTTACTTCTCAGCCGATTGGACCACTACTTAGTCAAACACATCCCTCGGGAGGAGAACCGAGAGGCCGACGAATTAGCAAAGCAAGCAAGTGTGAGAGACATCACCATCTTCGGGGCAGTAACCATCTCAAAGCAACTGGCCCCAAGTTTTGAGCAAGTGAATCTAATAGCTGCAACCGAAGAAGCAACTTGGATGACTCCCATCCGAGACTACCTACAAAGTGGCACTCTACCCAACGGGCGTAACGAAGTCAAGAAAATCTTGAGGAAAGCATCCCGCTACACAATACAAGAATACATCCACTATCGGCGCGGATTCTCTAACCCGTTATTAAGGTATGGAGTCCCACTCAAAATCATATCAGACAATGGACTTCAGTTTGACAGCGAGGAATTCGCCAACTGGTGCCAAGGGCACGGAATTCACAAGAGCTTCTCATCCGTAGCGTACCCCCAAGCAAACAGACAAGTCGAAGCCGTCAACAAAATTCTGAAAACTCTAATAAAAAAGAAGCTCGAAAAGTCAAAGGGCGCTTGGGTGGATGAACTCCCTACGGCACTATGGGCCTATCGCACATCTTTCAGAACATCAACAGGGCACACTCCTTTCTCTTTGGCATACGGATCAGAGGCTATGCTCCCAGTTGAAACCATTGTGCCTTCCCACCGTAGAATCCACTATAACCCAGAAGAGAACGAAGAACTCCTTCACATGTCTTTGGATCTAATTGAGGAGAGAAGAAATGATGCAGTCCTTAAAGCAGCAGCCCACAAACAAAAAGTGGCGACACACTACAACTCCAAAGTCAAGCATCGTACCTTACAAGAAGGGGATCTTGTCCTCAAGCTAATCTTCCCTCGTCCCGGAGCACTAGACCCAATCTGGGATGGACCATATGTAATTTATACAGATCTCCACAACGGAGCCTATATTTTGTCAACAGTGGACGGAGAGGTGTTCCAGAGGGCATGGAACATCCAACACCTCCGTCGATACTTTTCTTAACTTGTATTGCCCATATGAAGTGAATTAATAAAGAGAATCAATGGACGTAGGCATTTTCGTGCCAAACCACTTTAAAAAACCTTGTCTCTTTTTTAACTTGTTCCTTTGTATCTTGGCTGCTTGTTAACTTTATCCTTTTCTGTTGAACAAAATCCTGAGCATATAGCATTTCTATTCAAAGCACTCCACAACGCAACTTCACCTGGACAAGACCTAGCAGGTACTATGCGAATCTATGCCCTCGCCAATGAGACACTTTTGCTCCGGCATCCCTCTGCTGCGGGTTAACTCATTGCTCGCGACGGCCCTCAAAGCCAACTGTAATGAGCCGATTATAAGCCACCGAGAAGGCCGACTATAGCCGAGGCAGCTCATTACGGCGTTAGGCTCGCCGGCAACTGTGAACCGACTATAAGCCCCAACATAAGGTGTGGCCAGCCAGGGGCAGTTCACAGTTGACGATCGGCACCCACGCTAGCCGGCCACAGTAAATCGAATAATACCCACGATTACGGGCCATAATGGCCCGGGTAGTTACTGTGCGCGATCTCTGCTCCGATGTGTCTTAAGTGCGGCTGTGGTAAAAAAGAATTAACACCCCGCGGAGGTGTAAGATGGGTGACAAATGTCTCCAAGACCCACAGCTAGGGAAAGTGACTACAAAACCCGTTTGCCACGAACTTAAGCACATCGAAGACCTTCCGTGATTGGAAGTTTTACCTTTTCACATATTTCAATTTTACTTAAAAAGCTTTTTCCCTATCCTCTATAACAATCCCTAAAGTACAGGATACAGAGTAGGAGATACTCGCCAATGGGTGTAGGGACTCACAATTGGATGGCAGGGCATTCGACTGCATTCCATGCTCGGTCATACAAGATATTCAAGACTACCATCTACGATTAAAACATGAAAGGCGGTATTTTCTTCTTTTGTGTACAAATACATGACTATAATTTGTTCACACCACGCGCTAATATTGCAAGTCATGAAATTATGTTTTAGAACCAGAACCTGACATCAAACACAACTCAATTACAAGAATATACATAGCTATATTTCTCATGCGACATGTCAAAATAGCAACAAACATTCAGAAAAACGACAAAATCAGCTTAAGTTAAAGAATTACACATCAAGAATGGAGCTATTTATTACAAGTAGCAAAATAATGCAACCTAAAAACTAATTTACTGTTTTAAGACTAACATATACAACCCTGTCAAGTCCACAAAAAAGAGTTTTTCCAGGTCTAATCAAGGGGCCGGTTGCATTGAAGTTTTATCCTTGTCCTGTTGACCACCTGTCCAGTCAAAGAAAGGATTCATTAGTGATAAGCAACCAGGTTAATGGGGAGACTAAGAAAGGAAGACTTACCAGCACCTGCTTCTTGGCCATCCTGGTCATCATCCTCAACTTGCACACCTGCCTCCTCAGCAGCAAGCAACCGCATACCCTCCTTCACCGCCATCTTCTCCTCCTTGGCAAACTGGGCAGTGACCACATCCATGCTGAAGGCCACGCCACCATCTTTATCCGCATCGGCCTTGGCCTCCTCCAGAGCCCGAAGATAGATCTTAGCCATGACCCTAGGATAATCATCCATCTAGGATAGGTTGCCCTGCTTCCAGGTTCGGAAGTACATGTCCTGAAGCATTTCGTCCATCATCCCCTCATTCTCCTCAAACTCCCTCATCCGGGCCTCGGAAGCCGACAACCTTTCAACGTCAGCATCTCTCTCCGATCGGTATCTCGAGCAGTCAACCAGAAGGGATCCCCGCATTGCCTCCATCTCCTCCCTCAACTTGGCTTGAGCAAGCTCTGCAGCCTTAAGTTTCCCGGACAACTCCTCTACCTGCTCAAGATCCGCTTTCCGAACCTCGTCCACCGTGGCAATAGCCATGTCAATCCGTTCTTTGCAAGTAGCTTCCATTTTCCGCAGTTCGGCCCGGCTGGCCTCTTCCATGGTTTTCTTTAGTCGTCCAGAAGCAGCCTCATGCTGAGAAATCTGAATAGCCTGATCTGCAATCTGTTTGGCCTGATCCGAAACCACCAATCGCAGTCGGATGTTGGCACTCCCAATCTCCTCTCCGGCCTTAACTAGCCGGGCATGATGCCCCATCAGCTTCTTAGTCTCCTCCGCCACCCGATCAATATTAGCCTTGGCCTCGTCTCCCATAGTAATTATACGAGTAGTGAGTAAATCGAGATCTAAGGACTTAGCTTCATCAAGTACCCGTACCATGGGGTTGTGGGGAAGAAGGTGCTCACCGGTGACCTCGTCAAAGGTAATATCATGGGAGCTTGGATCCAGGTCAGGATGACCCGCAAATGGATTACGAGCCAAGTCAGGACGGTCGATATGAATAACGGTAGGGTTTCCGGGCGGGCGCGGAGAGAGTGCAAACTCGCTATCCTCCCCCGTGATATCATGAAGAGGCTGAGCCGGGAGCTGAGGACCAAGTGAAGGTTCGGATGAAGGATGACTCCTCTTTCTCCATTGAATACCCTCTTCGATAACCCCGAGAAGAGGACGGTAGCCGACTACATCCCCGGAGTGGTGGGTCGAAGACTTTGGCTTAGCGGAAGTTTTTGAAAGCTTGTATTGCTCAAGCCTGTGCCGAAGATCCGAGGCCTTGGATGTCTTACCTGCTCCTGACATGAAGAACAAGTGTCACAAACTTACATCACTATTTAATTCGAGAATCGCGGCAGATTAAAAGAAGAAAGAAAACACGTCTGTTATACAAACCCTGGGGAGAAGTAGGATACTGCAATGAGTCCTGGATTTCATTCCAGGACGGGAGCGGATCATAAAATATTCCTAAGTTCCTATCATTAATGAAGCTTGCAGGAATCAAGAGTTCACCTTGAGTCGTCGGAGCCACCTTGGCTGGAATGGTCTGAGAAGACTCACTTGCACCGGTCCTGGCCTTGTCCGCTTTCCCAGTTTTCCCTACCAAAGGCGGATCTTCGTCCAGCCCCTCGAAAGCCTGGTGGAACGCATCGTCCGTCCACTCCTGAATCTCGCCCGCTTGCCCATGAAGCAAGGCCCCGATGCCATCGCCACCTTTATCACCTTCCCGACCATCTCCACCCTCACCTCTTTCCTCCTCTATGTCTTCCTCCTCCTGGGTAAGTGGACAATTGCTGGGGGAGGGACCGTACGACTTCTTGAGTTTCTTACCTCCGACGGCTGGAGGTTTTGTGAAAGGTTTCCTCTTGCTACTCTCTACCGTAACACCTCCCTTAGTCTGAGCAGCCACCCTCTCCTCCGCCGTTTCCCTCAGCTTGACTACTGACTGCTGTGGAAGGATTAAGTTATACTCCAGGAGGGTCGGATTTCTGATCAGGAAGGCAGATGATCTATACTTCCCGAGAATAGCTTCTATCTCAGCCGCCGTCTGAACCAGGCGGTCAGTCTCCACAATCGCAAAGCCACCTGTCGCTAGCAAAAAATGAGAAAGTATGAGAAGAAGCATCGCAATCGGAATGGAAATTATAAGTAAAAGCATCAACTTACATCCAGAAGTAAAGCGCCGAATTGAAACGGAGTCGTCCCTGACAAAGAACCACTCCTTCTTGAACATTCTGAATTTAGAATACAAATCCAAGACCGGCTTGAAGGTCACAGCTGACTCCAAGCTAATGTATGGGGACCCCTTCTTATAGCCCCTCAGATTATATAGATACTGGATCTCCCGGTTGGAAGGAGCACGACCATACTTCCTCTGGAAAATGACGAAGAGGCTCACCAATATAGCATAGGAGTTGGGTTGAAGCTGGAAGGGGGTCACCTTTAGATATGTGAGGAAGCTGGCTATCCAAGCGTTAAGAGGAGGAATGGCACCACACATGCAGTGGTATCTGCTATAGGCGAAGTACCCTTCAGGAGGATCGTATGGCATAACTTCTCTCCCTAGCAACAGCAAGTGCGCCCTATCAATTCCAAAAGATCGGGAAATGACATCAAGCTGCTCCTCCTTGAGGGAGCTAGGAAAGCAATCGGGCGGGGAGTTCAGAAGCTCCTGAGGGTCGTACCCGTCCACTAGGGATCTCGGGGTAGATCCATGACGTTCCGGACCTGGCTGAACAGGGGCACTGAGGAAGTTTCTCCTTCGTCCTGGGACTTCTTTTTATCCGAGCGGGTTTCTGCTTTTCAAGACATTTATCTACAACACCGGAAAAGCATATTGTTAGAACAAAGGATGTAAACAAGTAAGTATATAATATGGAATTTCACTCATAAAATCAAAATGCTCAAACTCCCGTTGTCATTCGGTAAAGTAAGTGCAAAATTCTCAAGGTCATTCGGTAGTTTCTCATGTCCATTCGGCATTTAAAGTCATCGGTTCCATCCGGTACTTTCCCATTCGGCACTTTCAAAAATCCATTCGACATTCTCATCTCCAAAAACCACAGCCCATTCGGCATTTTCGAAAGGCTCATTCGGTAGTATAAAACTTAATAGTCATTCGGCGAGGAAAGAAGGCCTCACCTGATCCGGCAAAACTAGCCTAGTTCGGCACTACAAATGATTCGGTGTTGAGAATTTGGCTCAGCACTTTTCGATCGGTAAGGAAACAACAAGGGTACGGAGCCCCTACTTATAGAGGAAAGGAAAGATAGCCGGACCACCGGTTCGTTTCTGAGACCGGATGGGAGTGTCTAGGATAGACAACCAAAAACAAAGCACGCCATATGCATGCACATGCCCTACTTTGGGGGGCAAGTGTTGGGTATGTTTCAGCCGGATCAACACCACCGGACCAAGTCCTGCCTCATCGAACTCCCACCAACGCATATCCCACTCGCGACCGAACCAAGCCTACCGGTCCATTCGTCTCAATGTCGAACCAATCCTCACCGGTCCAACACCTCAAAGCCGAACCAAGCCTCACCGGACCAACATGCATCCCCTCTCAATGCCGAACCAAGCTTCCTACCGATCCATACTCCCACCGGATCAACTGCTATACCGAACCATGCTCCACCATACTCCCACCGGACCAACTGCTATACCGAACCATGCTCCACCATACTCCCACCGGACCAACAGCAATACCGGACCAACTCACTACTCAAGCTCCTACCGGACCATACCCCAAACCGGACCAAGGTTCTACCACATAGCACCGGATCACCTACAACCAGTCCACTCTACACTCCAACCATCTCCGAACCAAGCGATGCCGAACCAAGACGTACCAGGCCAGATCATGTCAGCCCAGGCCCATCAGCAACTGTACACATCCTAGACCCCTACCCCCAGCCTCACTCTATAAATAGAGGGGCAGGGGTACGATAATGGGGACAAGTTTGAGAGCTCAAGCACGGAAGGAACTTTCAAACAAACAACTTTCTTTTACTTGTATCAAAGCTTTGTACTTGTAATCAAAAGAAGAGAAGAGAAATAACATATAAAGTGGACGTAGGCACATTCTGGCTGAACCACTATAAATTTGCGTGTCTTTTTACAGTTTAGCCCCTGCTTTTCATATATTTGCATAAATCACTCAAATCGCTAAGAACAACATAAGATCTACTAAATCATACAACTTTGAGGTGTTTGTCCATTTTTTGTGCAAACAAAAATTTCAACTGAAAGTCAAAGCTTGACCAAAGTTGACCAAAATGTAAAATTTTCAAAAAATCATTATTTTATTATATTTGGAAAATAAATTATAACCATAATCCAAAAATACATTGGAAAATTCCAAAATTTCAACTTTTAAATGATTAAAATCAAAGTTTCAAATAAATTCAATTAAAATATTTATTAAAATTTATGGGTTATTACACTCTCCCCCACTCAAAACTTTTCGTCCTCGAAAAGGAACGAGACACAGAAAGACAGAAAGAAAAGATAGAATAACAAATAGTACCTGAAATAAACAATTCCGGATTCAAAGCATGAATGCTCTACTCCGTCTCCCAGGTACAATCCCGATCATCAGTACTCCACTGCACTTTGACAAGGTTAACAGATTTCCTTCTCAGTTGCTTCGTACCTCTTGACAATACGAAGTGGCTTCCTCTCGACAGTCAGATTAGGCTCAATATCCAAACTCTTAAGAGTAGAAGTGTAACAACCCGGGGTTTTACACCAATTAATAATCATCATTAAACGATTAATGGTGAGAGCTGATTGCTGTTAGAAGTTTTGAATCAGGTTTAAATTCTTTTAAAAATTCGTTATGGGTTAAGCGGGCTTTAAATTGAAATTTGGCCCACGTTTCATTTTGGTGCCATGTTATTATCGAGTAAAACCCGTTCCCTTTTATTCTATTCATCTAAAACCCTAAAAAATAAATAAACGAAAAGAAGAATGGCGGCTTCTTCGTTCGTTCCTCTTTGCAAATTAGGGTTTAGATTGACTTCGTGGTGCCACGGCTTCGATTCCAGTTGTTCGATCTTCGTTCTTCTCTGAAGCTTAGGGCTTTTCGAAGCGTCGTTTTAATTCGAGCGAATTAGTGATGGGTTGGTCGCGTGTTGCCTTGCTCGATCGATTCTTCGTTGCACTGCGGCTATTTCTATTTGCTTCGAAGCAAATGTGAGTGACCCTCACATCTAATTCAATACTATGCGTCGACAGTTGATTTTTGTTTCGATGTTGATTTTGAACTGTTCGTTCTTCTCTATCATCACTGTTTCGATATTGATTTTGACGATATTGATTTCATTTTACTTTGGTTATTTCTTTGCTACTTGATTTGTACGGCATTGATTTTGATTTCTTTGTTGGCCACGGCTTTGTTTTTTTGACTTGTTCATTAAACTAACTATGGCGAATTCACTGTGACTTCGGTTTGCTTGGCATTGACCAGGCTTTGAAAAATTGATTTGCTATTGCCTATAAGAATTTGTTCAACGTTGATGATTTCTGGTATTCGACCTTGGCCATACTAGTACTACCTGAACTAGTTTGCTTCTTTGATTTGTAGTGTCATGTTGTTTAATTACAGTCACTGGTAGTTGAGCTTTGAGTATGTTCATACCTGAACTGGTCTAGATTGTATTTGTAGTTCGCATTGTTGTAGTTTTGAGTTGTTCATAGCTTTGTCAAATTGCAAATCAGGTTACACTGATTTTTGTACAGCCTGATTCACTGGTCGAGTTCTTCTGCATTGTACATTTGCTCTGTTCAGTTTATACTTGAGGTCTTTGTGTTAAATTCACTTGTTTTACTAGAGTCTGATTTATGTTGTACTTTTGTATGGCTTTGACTTGTGATCTGATGCATCGAGTCGGCAAATATTGTATCACTTTGTTAATGATGTTTTGACTGTGAACTTGGTTTGGATTTGGTGTCTTGTGTTATTGTTTTAGTTCCGTGTAGCCATTGCCAGACTATTCTTGTCCGTCTGCACTTGTTCATTCTACTGGTATCACTTGTGCATCACTTGACTTGTGCATATGCGTCTGTTCTTTGTTTCAGATCTGATGCTAAGGCTTTGCCTTTGTGGTCTGCACTTGCATACTGCTACTTGTTGCACTTGGGATCTGGTTTTATTTTCACTTGTGTTGACCCCGGCTCATTTGGGTTTGACCTTGTGTTTGTTGTGAATTTTCATTGTGCATTCATGTGCACTTTGTTCATTTGGTGGTTACTGGGTGGATGCTGTGCTTGCTGTTGCAGTTCCATCTGGTTCATTTTGATTTGATTTGATGCCATTTGTTTCTGATTCATTGAGCTTTTTTGTATTTCATCACTGTAGTGGCGAGGCAGTGCACGCGAGCGTGTACTGCAGCCAAACAGTATTGATTATCTTGTTGTTAATTGCTGTTTAGGCAATTTTGTTGTTTTCTAAATTATCATCATTGATACCTCTTTCATTTATCTTTGTTGATGACTTGAATTTGCAGATTCACTATTTATTGCTGTTACGTGTTATATCTACCGTTATCCGATTCTCTTATTGAAGGGTTGGATATACGAGATTTATTGTGACTGTCGTCTATTGATTATTTAATTATTATTGCTTCCGTGCATTAATAACTGAGTTTGAATTAGACTGACCCGTGTATTATTTTCTTTTGAATTTAATACTCGGGTCAGACCGGGTTATTTCAGGTTGTTGATATCTTGCTTTGGGTTGCTACTTGAGCTATGAAGTCTCTTCATATCTTTTGGAGTGGTCGTTGTCATATTATAGTATGATATGTATTCATGTATAATATTTACAATAATGTACTTGTATATGTAACTTCCAGTGTCGACAGTTGTAGTTGTATCATATGTATTGTATCACATGTATTGTAACCGACTTCAGTTATATATATATGAGATTTTTATATTATCTGTGTTCCGCATTTAGTTTATCTGTGTTATTATTATATATGTGTCCTAAACTATTATGAACCATCGTAGTTCGTTTTATACTGGAATTGGATATGTCGATGGGAGTAAATAAACAAAGAGATGAAAAATATATATACTACTCCTATCGAGGTAACCAATACTAGTGTAAGGCCTAACTACGGATGGCCGCTCCTATCCAACCTTATTCTTCATAATAACAAACATTATTTCTTTTAATACTCTTTGTTATTGTGAGCATAGAGGTGGGGCGTCACAGTTGGTATCAGAGCGAGGGGTTTATGGACATAATATAGAACATAACTTAGATGGAACATGTATTACAACTAATTGTTGATGTTTTTATTTGTGCTTTGAGTCAAAACTAAAGTTTTGAAATTATGATGAAATTTTTAAATATCATTATTTAAAAATAAAAGTGAAATTGTGTTTTGATGATTGAGCAATTTATGTTCTGTTTATCAGAGTGCGCAGCGGAAACAGTGACTGTCTTCGTCGAGTACAGCTGATAACCTTTTTGATTTAAAAATCAGAATATGAAAATGAAATTAGTTTCATTGTGTTGGTTAAACAGTGGTCTTGATTTTGTTGAGATTTTTGATGGTTTTCTTTTATGCTAATCATATATTGATTAGATTTTTGCTGTTTCAAATATATCTTCATTGAAGATATAATCGAGTGATTTCTTTGTTCATCTTGTAGTGTGCGTGCAAATATGAGTTGCACGTTACTGCATTGATTTTACGTTGAACCGATGTTTGGTTTAAACGTATTTTGTTGTCGTTATTTTTACAACGGGATTTTTACACCAGTGCTAAATATTTGAAGCACGGTGTTTTGTTGACACTTTTAATGAATGAAAATTCACTGGTATTATTTTGATGAGATTTTGACGCATAAAAATTACTGTCGCTTTGACTTCAGTAACCGTCAGATTTAAAGTGGATTTTCAAGCGGTTATTCCGCAATGCTGATTTGATATCCGTTTTTACGATGTTTTGAGAAGTGCGATTTCCTTATCGAAATTACTACAGATGTTGCTGTTTTAATCACGTGTTTTGAAAACGATTTAGTAAAATACGTGGTATGGGACATGTGCGTTTGCTATTTCGGTTAATTCCGGACTCGTTAATTGAAACATCTGCTGTTTGATGATTCTGATGATTTGTTGGGCTTTCGAGCCACTCTGCTGGACCTTCGGGTCATTTGTTGGGCTTTCGAGTCACTCTGGTGGACCTTCGGGTCATCTGATGGACCTTCGGGTCAATTACCAGTACTAGACCTTCGGGTCACTCTACGGACTTTCGGGCCATCCGATGGGCGCCAAAAATTATAGTACTTGGTAGGCTTCGGCCATCTTAGATGCACGTGCGGCATAGCTAAAACTCGCCATCTGCTGGGATCGATCCACCTTTTATGTTGATTTTCTAGTCATCTTATTTGATTTCTAGATATTTTTTGTTTCTAATTATCTGCAGGTAATTAGATATTTGCTGATTTGAGATTCTAATTATCTTTGTTGATAATTAGATATTTGTGATTTCTGATTATCGTTTTAGATAATTAGATATTTGAGATTTCTGATTATCGTTTTTGATAATTAGATATTTGTTGTTTTCTGATTATCGTTTTTGATAATTAGATATTTGTTGTTTCTGATTATCGTTTTTGATAATTAGATATTTGCTGATTTTAGTTCTAATTATCTTTGTTGATAATTAGATAATTGCTGATTTGAGTTCTAATTATCTTTGTTGATAATTAGATATTTGCTGATTTGAGATTCTAATTATCTTTGTTGATAATTAGATATTTGTGATTTCTGATTATCGTTTTTGATAATTAGATATTTGTTGTTTTCTGATTATCGTTTTTGATAATTAGATATTTGCTGATTTGAGTTCTAATTATCTTTGTTGATAATTAGATAATTGCTGATTTGAGTTCTAATTATCTTTGTTGATAATTAGATATTTTCTGATTTGAGTTCTAGTTATCTTTGTTGATAATTAGATATTTGCTGATTGTAGTTCTACTTATCATTTTTGATAATTAGATAATTGTTGTTTCTGATTATTGTTTTTGATAATTAGATATTTGTTGATTTGAGATTCTAATTATCTTTGTTGATAATTAGATATTTGTGATTTCTGATTATCGTTTTTGATAATTAGATATTTGAGATTTTTGATTATCGTTTTTGATAATTAGATATTTGTTGTTTTCTGATTATCATTTTTGATAATTAGATATTTGTTGTTTCTGATTGTCGTTTTTGATAATTAGATATTTGTTGTTTCTGATTATCGTTTTTGATAATTAGATATTTGCTGATTTGAGATTCCAATTATCTTTGTTGATAATTAGATATTTGTTATTTCT
Organism: Allium fistulosum; assembly: GCA_030737815.1. Classification (NCBI taxonomy): domain Eukaryota; kingdom Viridiplantae; phylum Streptophyta; class Magnoliopsida; order Asparagales; family Amaryllidaceae; genus Allium; species Allium fistulosum. The sequence goes on from CM060903.1 coordinate 95,918,668, forward strand.
GGTTATTGTTTTTTTATAATTAGATATTTGTTGTTTTTGACTAATTATTTGTTGTTTCTGATTATCGTTTTTGATAATTAGATATTTGTTGCTTCTGATTATCGTTTTTGATAATTAGATATTTGTTGTTTCTGATTATCGTTTTTGATAATTAGATATTTGATGTTTTCTGATTATCATTTTTGATAATTAGATATTTGTTGTTTCTGATTATCGTTTTTGATAATTAGATATTTGTTGTATCTGATTGTCGTTTTTGATAATTGAATATTTGTTAATTTTGCTAATTATGAGATTTTCTAGTCTCTAATTGATTCTAGATTAGGTTGATTATATTGAATTGCTATTTTCTATCTATCTATGTTGATAGTTAGAGTTTGCTGATTATGAAGTTCGTGTTCTCTAGTTATTTGTTGGATAACTAGATATTTGCGGTTTTGCGATTTGTGATTTGTGTTTTCTAATTGTCTTTGTTGGTAATTAGATTTTGCTGTTTTCTAATTATCGTATCGATAATTAGATATAGTTGTTTTGTGATTTCTGTATTCTAATTATCTAATTGATAATTAAATATTGCTGATAATGGTATTTATCCAGTTTTGTTGTTTTCTGGTTATCTGATTGATAATTAGAATTTTATTGAGGATTGGTGAATTTCTTTTGTGAAATTAAAAGATTTCTTTTGCATTTGTATCCTTGGCCTTTATTTTTCTAGCTTCACCAGCTTATGTTAGAAAAATAATTGTTATTGATGACTTTAATTATGAAAATTGCGGGGACACAATTTTTATAAGGAGGGGAGTTGTAACAACCCGGGGACACAATTGCTGTTAGAAGTTCTGAATCAGGTTTAAATTCTTTTAAAAATTCGTTATGGGTTAAGCGAGCTTTAAATTGAAATTTGGCCTACGTTTCATTTTGGTGCCGTGTTATTATCGAGTAAAACCCGTTCCCCTTTATTCTTTTCATCTAAAACCCTAAAACATAAATAAACGAAAAGAAGAATGGCCGCTTCTTCATTCATTCCTCTTTGAAAATTAGGGTTTAGATTGACTTCGTAGTGCCATGGCCTCGATTCCGGTTGTTCGATCTTCGTTCTTCTCTGAAGCTTAGGGCTTTTCAAAGCGTCGTTTTAATTCGAGTGAATCAGTGATGGGTTAGTCGCGTGTTTCCTTGCTCGATCGATTCTTCGTTGCACTGCGGCTGTTTCTATTTGCTTCGAAACAAATGTGAGTGACCCTCACATCTAATTCAATACTATGCATCGACAGTTGATTTTGGTTTCCATGTTGATTTTGAACTGTTCATTCTTCTCTGTCATCACTGTTTCGATTTTGATTTTGACGATATTGATTTCGTTTTACTTTGGTTATTTCTTTGCTACTTGATTTGTACGGCATTGATTTCGATTTCTTTGTTGGCCACGACTTTGATTTTTTGACTTGTTCATTAAACTGACTGTAGCGAATTCACTGTGACTTCGGTTTGCTTGGCATTGACCATGGCCTTGAAAAATTGATTTGCTATTGCCTGTAAGAATTTGTTCGACGTTGATGATTTCTGGTATTCGGCCTCGGACATACTAGTACTACCTGAACTAGTTTGCTTCTTTGATTTGTAGTGTCATGTTGTTTAATTACAGTACACTGGGAGTTGAGCTTTGAGTATGTTCATACCTGAACTGGTCTAGATTGCATTTGCAGTTCGCATTGTTGTAGTTTTGAGTTGTTCATAGCTTTGTCAAATTGCAAATCAGGTTACACTGATTTTTGTACAGCCTGATTCACTGGTCGAGTTCTTCTGCATTGTACATTTTCTCTGTTCAGTTTATACTTGAGGTCTTTGTGTTAAATTCACTTGTTTTACTCGAGTCTGATTTATGTTGTACTTGTGTATGGCTTTGACTTGTGATCTGATGCATCGAGTCGGTAAATGTTGTATCACTTTGTTAATGATGTTTTGACTGTGAATTTGGTTTGGATTTGGGGTCTTATGTTATTGTTTTAGTTCTGTGTAGCCATTGCCAGATATTCTTGTCTGTCTGCACTTGTTCATTCTACTGGTATCACTTGTGCATCACTTGACTTGTGCATATGCGTCTGTTCTTTGTTTCAGATCTGATGCTAAGGCTTTGCCTTTGTGGTCTGCACTTGCATACTGCTACTTGTTTCACTTGGGATCTGGTTTTATTTTCACTTGTGTTGACCCCGACTCATTTGGGTTTGACCTTGTGTTCGTTGTAAATTTTCATTGTGCATTCATGTACACTTTGTTCATTTGGTGGGTACTGGGTGGATGCTGTGCTTGCTGTTGCAGTTCCATCTAGTTCATTTCGATTTGATTTGATGCCATTTGTTTCTGATTCATTGAGCATTTGTGTATTTCATCACTGTAGTGGCGAGGCAGTGCACGCGAGCGTGTACTACAGCCAAACAGTATTGATTATCTTGATGTTAATTACTGTTTAGGCAATTCTGTTGTTTTCTAAATTATCATCATTGATAACTCTTTCATTTATCTTTGTTGATGATTTGAATTTGCTGATTCGCTATTTATTGTTGTTTCGTGTTATATCTACTGTTATCTGATTATCTTATTGAAGAGTTGGATATACGAGATTTATTGTGACTGTCGTCTATTGATTATTTAATTATTATTGCTTCCGTGCATTAATAACTGAGTTTGAATTAGACTGACCCGTGTATTATTTTCTTTTGAATTTAATACTCGGGTCAGACCGAGTTATTTCAGGTTGTTGATATCTTGCTTTGGGTTGCTGCTTGAGCTATGAAGCCTCTTCATATCTTTTGGAGTGGTCGTTGTCATAGTATAGGGTGATATGTATTCATGTATAATATTAACAATAATGTACTTGTATATGTAACTTCCAGTGTCGATAGTTGTAGTCGTATCATATGTATTGTATCACATGTATTGTAACTGACTTTAGTTATATATTTATGAGATTTTTATATTATCTGTGTTCCGCATTTAGTTTACCTGTGTTATTATTATACATGTGTCCTAAACTATTATGAACCATCGTAGTTCGTTTTATACTGGAATTGGATATGTCGATGGGAGTAAATATACAAAGAGATGAAAAATATATATACTACTCCTATCGAGGTAACCAATATTAGTGTAAGGCCTAACTACGGATAGCCGCTCCTATCCAGCCTTATTCTTCGTAATACAAGATAGTATTTCTTTTAATACTCTTTGTTATTGTGAGCATAGAGGTAGGGCGTCACAAGAAGGCTTGACAATAAGGGATGGATCATGAAGATACCGACGAAGATGCGAAACATGGAAAACATTATGCACTCCAGAAAACTTCTCAAGTAAATCCAGACGATAAGCTAAAGAACCAATCCTCTCTAAGATACGGAAAGGACCAATGAACCTAGGAGAAAGCTTCCCTCTACGACCAAACCGAATCACATTCCTTATGGGAGAGACCATAAGAAAAACCAGATTACCGACATAAAACTCCAAACTCCTTCTACGCCGATCGGCGTACTTCTTCTGCCTATCCTGAGCACTCCTCATCTTCCTCTTAATCTCCTCAACTCTCTTAGAAGCCTCCAGAATCATATCAGGACCAAGAACCAAATGGTTACCTGGTTCAATCCAACAAGATGGAGATCTGCAAGGTCGTCTGTAAAGAGCAGCAAACGGAGACATTGTAATACTAGCCTGAATTCAAAAGATGAAATGACATAGATAAAGGATTAAGATAAGATTAAGATAGAAGGTTTGAGATTATACCTGATAACTGTTGTTATAAGTGAATTCAACAAGATGGAGATGATCTTCTCAAGATCCTCCATAATCAAGAAGACAAGCACGAAGAAGATTCTCTAGAATCTGATTCATTCTTCCGTTTGACCGTCGGTCTACGGATGGTAAGTAGTGCTCAGATTCAGATGAGTACTCAAAGACTCTTGAAAAGCTTTCCAATACTGGCTGGTAAAGATGGGATCTCGATCACAAACAATACTAACAGGAACACCATGGAGACAGATGATCTCCCTTATATAGATCTCAGCCAAACTCAAAGCTGAACGGGTAGACTTGACCGGAATGAAATGAGTTGACTTGGTCAATCTATCCACAATAACCCAAATACTCTCATTACCCCTCCTAGTCCTCGGTAATCCATCAATAAAATCCATAGAAACCTGTTCCCATTTCCAATTGGGAACCTCAAGGGGCTGCAATAAACCAGTGGTCTTCTGATGATCGGCCTTGACTTGCTGACAAGTTGCACACCTACTAACAAAAATGGAGATATCACGCTTCATACCTCTCCACCAATAAAGCTTCTTCATATCCTGATACATCTTCATCACACCCTGATGAATAGAAAGTCTGGATTCTTGAAGTAACTCTTGTCTCAATCCATCAACATTTGGGACACAAATCTGAGTATTAATCCTCAAAATACCTCTATCATCGATCTGAGCTCCACTACCATCAAGACTACTACCACCAAGCCTGCTACGAACATTCTCCTTAATAAGCCTAAGCATCCGATCTTCATCCTTCCTAGCAATGATACGATCCAAAAGAGGAGAAGAAACAACAAGCTGACACAACATCGCCTTCTTCTGACTCAAAGCATCAGCCACAACATTATCTTTCCAAGGGGTATAGTTGATGTCGAGGTCATAAGAAGCAAGGAACTCTAGCCACCTAACTTGTCTCTGATTCAAATCCTTTTGGGTGAAAAATATACCTCAAAGACTGATGATCCGTAAAAAGCTCAAACTTAGTTCCCAAAAGATGATGCCTCCAAAGCTTTAAAGCAAAACCATGGCAAGAAATTCCAAATCATGAGCAGCATAATTGGCTTCATGGGTCTTCAACTGATGACTGGCATAAGCAATGACCTTCCCATCCTGCATTAGAACAGCTCCAAAACCTTCACGATTAGCATCAGTGTATACCGTTAATCCCTCATTTCCATTTGGAACGGTAAGAACTGGTGCGGAAGTAAGCTTGCGCTTTAACTTATTGAATGTAGCTTCACACATATCATTCCATATAATCTTAGCATTCTTACAAGTCAAAGCAGTGAGCGGTGCAACAATTCGAGCAAAATTCTCAATGAATCTCTGATAATAACCGGCAAGGCACAGCAAAACTATGGATATCAGATGGATTTCTTGGAGTTTCCTAATCCTGAAATAGAATAGGAAAAAATAAGAACTACTTACAAATATAGAAAAATTAGATCACAAAAGAAAGACGAGAAAAGGTAGACTTACATTGATCGCAGCGATCTGGACTGGATCAATAGAAACTCCATTGCTAGAAACAATATGTCCAAGAAATCGGACTTCATCCTTCCAGAAATGGCATTTAGAGAATATAGCTTTCAATTGGTGACTCCTAAGAGTCTCCAGAACAAAATTCAAATGGACTTTGTGCTCCTCCTCAGACTTCGAGAAGACAAGAATATCATCAACGAAGACCAAAACAAACTTGTTAAGTACATCAGGAATGACACGATTCATCAGATCCATAAAGAAAGCTGGGGCATTAGTCAAACCAAAAGGCATAACTAACCATTCATAGAAACCATTCTCCGTACAGAAAGCAGTCTTGGGAATACTTTCCTCAGCAACTCTGAGCTGGTGGAAACCCATGGCAAGGTCAAGCTGAGAGAAAACATTAGCTCCATAAAGCTGATCGAACATATCATTGATACGAGGCATAGGATATCCGTTCCTCACAGTGAGCTTGTTCAGCTCCCTATAATCAACACACATCTTTAATGATCCATCGGACTTAGTGACGAAAACCACTGCTGCTCTCCATTCGAAATAACTAGGTCTGATCGGACTCTTGGAGAACAAGTCCTCAATTTGTTTCCTCAACTCAACCTTCTCACGGGGTGCCATTCTTCTGGGAGGAAGAACTACAGGTCGAGCTCCAGGAATAAGATCAATGCAGAAATCAATTGCCCGCTTAGGAGGTAAAGAAGAGACTTCACCAAATACATCAAGATAGAGCTTAACCACTGGGGTGGAATCAAGATCACCAGAAGAAGAATCCAAAGAGAAAATAAAACTGCCAGCAAAATCCTGAGGCATACAACACTGAATCACCAAAGGGTTACCCCGATCATCAACAAGAGAAACAGTTCGGGTTTTACAAGAGAAAATGGCTTCATGCCTCTTCAGCCAATCACCCCCAAGTAACAAATCAAAAGCATTAAAACCCAGAACATAGAAATCACCAGAAAATCGATAGCCAGAATAGAAGAGTTTCACTTAGTTACAAATCGTACTAAGGTTTGCGGGACCCCCAATAGGATTAGTAACACACAAAGGTACATCCACAAATATTAGTGAAAGGAGATGCTCAAACTTACCACAAAGATCCACAGAAATAAAACTATGCGAAGCTCCGGTATCAAATAAAACACGAACATGAAAATTAAACAGAGAAAAAGTGCCCTGAAGAGTACCTTGGGTATCACTAGGAGCAGGTGGAGTAGTAGTGGAAGAAGTAATGGCAAAGACTCCAGATGTCTTGCCCTTCTGATACAAAGGACGGTCCTTCTTGAAATGACCAGGCTGTAGATAGACATGACAGAGGTTGTTCCTGGTATCCTGAGGTGGAGGAACAGCAACACCAACTGAAGTAGGGCAACTATTGGCATAGTGTCCCTTCTGATCACACTTGAAGCAGGTGATGGAAGATAGGTCGATAGGATGCTTCCGAGGAGTAGATCCTAAACCAGGATTCTTGAGCCAATTCTGCTTTTGCTGATGAAAATTAGCCTTCCTCTTCTTAGATTGCCAAAACCAGGCTGAGATGGAGAAGCACGAGGAACAGAAGCTTCCTTAGAAGTGGGATTCTCATATCTAGTGGCCATGTCCATCAACTCCGTAAAGGTACTATGAACATGAGAAATGAGACGATCATAATACTCTGGGCGAGCTCCAACAATAAATTTCTCATTCTTCTTAAGAGAGGTGTCAATTAGGCCAGGACCAAACTTGGAAAGTTCATTGAAATTCTGATCATACTTAGAAAATGACATGCTCCCTTGCTTAAGATCCATAAACACCCTATATAGCTGGGACTTTCCGGCTTCAGGCATCCACTTTGTCACAAAAGCCTCCCTAAAAAGATAGATAAGCTTAAGAAAGATTCCAAAGAGAGAAAACTGAACAGAAAACAAGAGAAGACAAGAAGATAGCTAAACTGCTCCGAAGAAATATCTGCCTCCACAGTCTGAGCTGTGACAGACTCCCACCAAACTTGGGCCGCCTCCTGCAACTGCCAAGCTGCTGACTGACGCTTCTAAGCCTCAGTAATCTCCAAACCAGTGAAAATCCTCTCTAGACTCCTCGACCACTGCTGAGCCTCTACGATGCTCTCAGATCCAATAAACTTTGTACCACCAAGCTGAGTGAATTCCTTACAAAGAGTGGTGAACCTGATGGGTGCAACAGGCTCGGGAACTGGGGCAACACCACGACCCTTACCTCTGGCATTCCTACGATTCATCCTGGAAAAATCAAGAATGAATTTTAGGACAAAGGTAAAACGGAAAGACAATATAAGATTCAACTAGAATGGAAATCCTAATCAAAGAATTCAAATAAACAAGGTGGATTCGAAAGGAATGAAGTTAAGGAAAATGAGATTTTAAAACAAGAAAATTTTATATCCAAAATAATCTTTTAAAAATCTTTAAAATCATTTGAAAATTATTTTATACTTAAAATACGTTCTCTCACAAAGAAATGATTCTAAGATTGATTGCACTCATTCTAAGGAATTTCTACCCTATCTCTAATGAGTTTTTGCTCCATAGGCTAAGGTTTGCCTAAAACCTGGCTCTGATACCAAATGTAACGACCTACTATTTTGGACCATTCAAATCGACAATAAACTACACATGTCGGACTTGAATAATTCAAAACAATAGATTGTAAATAAATTTGGAGCAAATAAAACCAATCATAAAATCATAGACACAGAATATCAGAATAACTCATAGCGGAAATAAAATACATAGTAGTTCATGAAGCTACTACAATACATAGTCTCAAAACAGATACAAAATACCATAGTGTGAAAACAAATACAACAGAAGTCTAAATACATAAGTTCACAAATACATAAGCAAAGTAACGCTGCCGTGTGCGATAGTATTTTTCTTTCAGTCATTCACGGTTCGTACGCGAACAGAGTATTGCGTAGCGTTGTACTCTAAATTTTTTTGATTTTGTTCACCACTCTACACACCTCTGACGAGCGAACTGAGACTATCGTCGTGATGTGCTACGCAATACGGTCCTGCTGGTACCTTTCGTTTTGGCCGTAACGCTTCCATTCATCATACGGTTGTGGACTTAATGTTGTCATTTCTGATCACCACGGGGTCCATCGGTCAGGCGAAATGATGCCGCGCAGAATGTTAAAGGCATAGGTCGTTCACGACCTAAGGGGTTTGTAGGTCGTTCACGACCTAACAAGGTAGAAGTACCGAACGAGTCACAACCTAACGAGCTCCGATCTAATGAAATACGACCTAGTGAAGAAGTCTTAGGTCGCTCACGACCTAACAAGGGGAAGCCTAAAGCATCCAAGCGACCTATCAAGTTAACTCGTGTACGACCTAAGGAGTTAAAGGATAGCTCGCTGAAACAACCTAATTTGTTTTTAGGTCGCATACGACCTAACAAACCAAAACTGGAAAATAAGTTGTTAAAAGTTGAAGTCTTAGGTCGCTCACGACCTAATGGGATCTTAGGTCGCTCACGACCTATGGAAGGTGGGCTACGAGCTAATGGAATCAACACTCAGGAATGCGAACGACCTAACGAATTCCTTAAGTCGATCCAACGACTTAGTAAAGGCGTACGATCTAACAAAGGATGCGCGCGGAGTTGTTCAGAGGAAGGAGATTTAGGTCGCTCATGACCTAAGTTAAGTCGTTCTACGACCTACGACCTAGTTAGGTCGCGTGAAGATGTTCTGTCCTTAGGTCGCGAGGGTGAGTTACAACCTTCTTTATGTTGCGAAGATTTAAGTCGACCTATGTTAGGTCGCTGGAAGATGAGACGTGTGAAGTTAGGTCGCGAGAATGACCTACGACCTAAGATAGGTCGCGAGAAACTTTAAGTCGCGAAGACTTTCTGAAGCCGCTTCTGTTAGGTCGCTAATGAAGGGATGCCGTTCATTCTTAGGTCGCGGAGCTCCAGATGCCGTTGTTTGTTGAGTCGTAAGGTGTATGGGTCTTATGTCGTGAGTAGTTAGGTCGTCTACGACCTAAGAGATGTAATCTGTTTGTATTTCTTACTTTTAAGTCGTATGTTTGTAAGTCGTAAGTCGTCTAAAATTTTAGGTCGTGACTGATAGGTCGGCAACGACTTAGGAGTTGATGAAATTTTGTTGTTTTTTCGTGTGAGTTGTAAAATGCTATAAATAGGCTGGTGGTGCCATTTGTAATGGGTTGTTGATTTTTGAATAAAATTCTCTTTTGTTAGCTTTGTGCTTTCATCTCAATTGGTAGTTGAGTGTAATCTCCTATCTCCTCTTTCGAGTAATCGAGTGCGCTCAATTCAACGATTGCAGAAGCCGATTCGCGGAATCAAGTGCGCTTGATCAACGCTTGAAGAATTGAAGATCTTTGAACCCGGTATCGTGCGCGATCAACGAGTTCGGGAAAGCTAGAATTCGGTATCTTCGGATCAACGAATTCGGGCATTTCAGTATTCATCAATCCATCGATTGCTACTTTCACCGATTGAAGATTGTTTTGATTAATCCGCTGCGTCAGTTTTGGTATCAGAGCTTGTTCTAGCCAATCATAGCTAGATCGAGACTTGGAGCCTAATCATTTTGGAGTTTTGAAGGTTAGCCGAGCTTGAGTGTGGAAGCCGAGCTAAGAAGAGGGTAGATCGAGCATCATTTCATTGTCTAGCCAAGAATTTTGTTCATCGTGTTCATCGCGATTTGCAACAAAAGTGGAAATTTCGATCCATTTCATCTTAGATCAAAGTTCGAATTGTGTTTGAATTTGAAGTGTTTGTGAAGATTTCAAGTATGCCGCCGAGAAGAGCTAATCGTCACCAAAACATAGAAGCTTTGTATCGAAGAGAAGAAGCTGATGAGATGGAGCAAAGAATCAATGAAAACTTTAGTGAAAAGCTTAACGAAGGAATTGGACGGTTAGGGAAGATGATGTTAGAGATGAATCAAAATCGGAGAAGGGTTTCACCTGAATCTAACCATGGAGGAAGTAGAGTCTCACCACAATCCAATCGAGAAAGAAGTGTTGACAATGATCAAAGGCGTGGGAGGAACGTGGATGATCGTGAACGGAGGAATGTAGATAGAAGGGATGATGGTGGTAGGCGTGAAGGTAGTAGAGATGTGGGTGGACGAGATAGACAACGATATACATCTGATTTTGAAGATGAGTATGATGGTGGTAGTGTTCGAGGACAAGGACGAGGACAAGGATGAAATCACTCTGAGTATGATCACAAGTGGGAGTCGGGGATGAAGACTGAAATTCCTGAATTCAAAGGTGGTATGCAAGCGGAGGAGTTTCTAGATTGGGTGGCTAATGTTGAAGAGATTTTTGACTTCAAGGAAGTTCCAGAACAGCGTAGAGTGAAGTTGGTTGCTACGAGGTTGAGGGGTAGAGCTTTGGCATGGTGGCAGCAAACCAAGCTTACACGTGAACGAATGGGGAAGTCAAAAGTTGAGTCTTGGGAGAAGATGAAGAAATTGATGAAAGCAACGTTCTTACCTTACAACTATCAATCTTTAATGTATCAACGTTTGCAAAACTTGAGACAAGGGACGAAATCTATGAATGACTATGCTGACGAATTTTATCAACTGATTGCAAGGAATGATATTATGGAAACGGAAGAGCAGCTGACATCTAGGTTCATTGGGGGATTGAGAATGCAGATCCAGGATATGGTTAATATGTTCGATCCAAGATCTGTAGCGGAAGCACATCAGAAAGCGTTGGCTTGGGAGAAGCAGGGTAGACGAGGAGGTAGTGTGTTTACTAGTTCCAACAATCAAATGAAGGGAGTTAGTGGAAGTTCAAATGTGTCTAAACCTAGCAGTAAACCGGTGGTGAAGGAGGCTGAGAAGGAGAAGGTTAACAATGGTTTCAAATGTTACAATTGTCAGGAATTGGGTCATAAAAGCAATGAGTGTCCAAAGCCGAAGAAACGGACTATGATTGCTGAACTTGAAGATGAGGATGGTGATGGAGAATATTCTAGTCCAGTTGAGGATGAATAGGATATTGCATCAGGAGATGAAGGTTGTAATCTAATGCTGAGAAGATCATGTTTGACACCGAAGCAGGAAGAAGCCAGTTGGTTGAGGAGTAATATCTTTCAGTTGACATGTACTATTCTGGGGAAGGTGTGTAAATTTGTGATTGACGCGGGAAGCTGTGACAATATCATTTCAACCGAGGCTGTGACAAAGTTGAAGTTAAAGACAGAGAAGCATCCTAATCCATATAAGTTAGCATGGTTGAGAAAAGGAGGAGAAGTGAAAGTGGATAGACGAGTTCGTGTTCCATTCTCTATTGGGAAGAAATACAAAGATGAGATCTGGTGTGATGTAGTAGAGATGGATGTTTGCCACTTACTTTTGGGAAGACCATGGCAGTATGATCGAGCAGTACAACATGACGGTCGGACCAACAACTACAGTTTTATGTTTGAAGGCACGAAGATTGTCTTAGTTCCAAAGAAGAGACAACCGGGAGAAAGTAAGTCAGAAGAGATTGAAGAGCTAAAAACTTTATTGTCTTTAAAGGAGTTTGTTAAGGAGGTTGAAGAAGAGCCGGAAGTATTCTTGTTAATTGGGCGTGAGAGCAGTGAAGAAGTTGAAATTCCAGAAGAAGTTAAACCAGTTTTGAAAGAATTTGACGATGTATTTCCAGAGGAGTTACCAACGGAGTTGCCACTGTTGAGGGATATACAACATCAGATAGATCTTGTTCCAAGTGCTGTGTTGCAACACAGACCGCATTATCGAATGAGTCCGAAGGAACATGAAGAGTTGCGGAGGCAGGTAGAGGAATTGCTTGAGCAGGGGCGTGTGCAGGAGAGTTTAAGTCCTTGTGCTGTACCAGCTTTATTGGTACCCAAAAAGGATGGAACGTGGAGGATGTGCACAGACAGTCGAGCATTGAATAAGATCACAGTCAGATACAGATTTCCGATGCCGAGGCTTGATGATTTATTGGATCAAATTAGTGGGTATGTAGACTTTTCTAAGATTGACTTGAAGAGCGGTTATCATCAGATTCGCATTAGACCGGGGGATGAATGGTAGACAGCATTCAAGACGAGGGAAGGATTGTATGAATGGCTGGTAATGTCGTTTGGTCTATCGAATGCACCGAGTACATTCATGAGGGTGATGAATCAAATTTTCAGACCGTACATTGGAAAATTTGTGGTGGTTTACTTTGATGATATTCTGATCTACGGTGCTAGTAAAGAAGAGCAAGTTCAACATTTGAAGAAAGTGTTAATTATTCTTCGTGAAGAACAATTCTATGCTGCTACAAAGAAGTGTGTCTTTATGGCGAGGAGTGTTTTATTTTTGGGTTATGTTGTGTCGGAAGAAGGAATACAGGTTGACCAAAGTAAAATCGAAGCTATCAGAGATTGGCCGCAACCCAAGACGATAACGGAAGTTCATATTTTTCACGGGTTGGCTTCATTCTATCGGAGGTTCATTCCACACTTTAGTAGTGTGATGGCGCCTGTTACGGATTGCATGAAGGGTAAACAATTTGCATGGACGGAGGAAGCCGGGTTTGCTTTTGATCGAATCAAAGAACTCTTGACATCTGCACCAATTCAATATTACCAGATTTTCAGTTAGTGTTTGAACTACATACTGATGCATCCAAGGTTGGGATTGGAGGAGTATTGAGTCAGAGGGGACGTCCGATTGCATACTTTAGCGAGAAGTTATCAGGAGCAAAGATGAGATACAATACATATGATGTTGAATTTTATGCTGTTGTGCAATCTATTAAACACTGGAGACACTATCTATTTCAGAAGGAGTTTGTTCTTTACACTGATCATGAGGCGTTGAAGCATTTACAAGGGCAAGACAAGATTTCAACAAGACATGCATCATGGATTGCATATCTGCAACAATTTACTTTTGTTGTTAAACACAAGTCAGGGGTGACGAATCGAGTGGCTGATGCTTTGAGTAGAAGAAGTCATTTGTTGACTACACTAAAAGTTGAGGTAACAGGGTTCAATGTGTTGCCAGAATTATTTGTCGATGATCCTTACTTTGCAAAGTTTGTTGATGAAGTCAAGGAGGGAAAGACAGATGAGTTCGTGATGGTAGATGGTTTTCTATTCAAAGGAAATCGATTGTGCATACCTGATTGTAGTTTGAGAATGAAGATTGTAAAGGAGTTACACGAGGAAGGCCACGTGGGTAGAGACCGTACATTACAGTTGATTTCACAGTCTTACTTTTGGCCATCAATGAGGAAAGAGGTGGAGAGGTTTGTGGAGCGTTGTCATATTTGTCAGGTTTCGAAAATAACTGCGACTAATGCAGGTTTATATATGCCGCTACCTGTACCAACTAAACCATGGGTTGATGTGAGCATGGACTTTGTGTTGGGGTTAACAAGAACGCAGCGTGGTAATGATTCCATTTATGTGGTGGTTGATCGATTTTCAAAAATGGCATATTTTATTGCTTGTAAGAAGACGGCGGATGCTGTTCATGTTGCTCAGTTGTTTTTCAAAGAGATATATCGACTTCATGGATTTCCAGAATCTATTGTGTCGGATAGGGATACTCGTTTCCTGAGTCATTTTTGGCTAAGTTTGTGGAAGATGGTGGGAACGAAGCTGAAGTTTAGTAGCGCTTATCATCCGCAAACAGATGGACAGACCGAGGTTGTGAACAGATCATTGGGAAATTTGTTGAGGTGTCTTGTGCAAGACAATCTGAAGAGTTGGGATGTGAAGTTATGTCAGGCCGAATTTGCTCATAATCATGCAGTGAATCGTAGCACGGGGTTCAGTCCATTTCAGATAGTATATTCAAGCTTACCGAAGGGACCGTTGGATTTCAAGGTAGTGCCACAATCAAAGAAGACAGTTAAGAAAGCTGCTGATTTTGTTGATGGATTGGCGGAATGTTATAAATCGTTCAGGAACGATTGGAGAAAGCAAATGAGAAATATAAACGATCTGCAGATTTGAAACGAAGGAGTGTTGAATTTCATGAAGGTGATTTGGTTTATGTAGTGTTAACAAAAGATCGTTTTCCAGTGGGCGCTTATAACAAGTTGAAAGCCAGGAAAATTGGTCCGGTGGAAGTCGTGAAACGAATTAATGAAAATGCTTATAAATTGAAGCTGCCAGATGATGTGTACACGTCTGACATATTCAATGTTAAGCATCTCGTACCATATCATGGGGATGATTTTGTTGTGGATGCAGAAAGTACAAATTCAAGGTCGAATTTTTCTCAACCTAGGGAGGATGATGCCGCGCAGAATGTTAAAGGCATAGGTCGTTCACGACCTAAGGAGTTTGTAGGTCATTCACGACCTAACAAGGTAGAAGTAGCGAACGAGTCACAACCTAACGAGCTCCGATCTAATGAAATACGACCTAGTGAAGAAGTCTTAGGTCGCTCACGACCTAACAAGGTGATGCCGCGCAGAATGTTAAAGGCATAGGTCGTTCACGACCTAAGGAGTTAAAGGATAGCTCGCTGAAACAACATAATTTGTTTTTAGGTCGCATACGACCTAACAAACCAAAACTGGAAAATAAGTTGTTAAAAGTTGAAGTCTTAGGTCGCTCACGACCTATGGAAGGTTGGCTACGAGCTAACGGAATCAACACTCAGGAATGTGAACGACCTAACGAATTCCTTAAGTCGATCCAACGACTTAGAAAAGGCGTACGATCTAACAAAAGATGCGCACGGAGTTGTTCAGAGGAAGGAGATTTAGGTCGCTCACGACCTAAGTTAAGTCGTTCTACGACCTACGACCTAGTTAGGTCGCGTGAGGATGTTCTGTCCTTAGGTCGCGAGGATGAGTTACAACCTGCTTTATGTTGCGAATATATAAGTCGACCTATGTTAGGTCACTGGAAGATGAGACGTGTGAAGTTAGGTCGCGAGAACGACCTACGACCTATGATAGGTCGCAGGAAACAGGAACGACTTAAGATAAGTCGCTGGGTGATCTGGGGAGTTAAGTCGCGAGGACTTAGGTCGAAAGGCTTAGGTCGCGAAGTTTCTGAAACCGCTTATCTTTTAGGTCGCAGAGCTCTGGATGCCGTTGAATCTTAGACCGAGTTAATCTCTACCGTTGATTTTTTTAGGTCGCTGATATGGAATGCCGCATGTTCTTATGTCGCAGAAGCTTGTAGCCGAAGATCTTGATGCCGCATCAATCTGGGCCGTTGATGTTAAGTCGTGTGTACTTTAGGTCGTTTACGACCTATGTTAAGTCGTGAGTCGTTTGTCTTTGAGTTGTTTGTATTTTCTTTAAGGTCGTAGCCTGTTTGTTTTTAGGTCATTGTGTTGTACTGGTAATGTTGTTATGTCGCTATGTTGTAACTGTTTTGCCTTAGGTCGTCACCGAGTTATGATAGGTCGTAGGTCGTAAGTCGGAACCGACCTAGGAGTTGTATTTTTGTTATTTTTTTGGGTGAGTTGTAAAATGCTATAAATAGGCCGGTGGTGCCATTTGTAATGGTTGTTGATTTTTGAATAAAATTCTCTTTTGTTAGCATTGTGCTTTCATTCAAATTGGTAGTTGAGTGTAATCTCCTATCTCCTCTTTCAGACAATCGAGTGCGCTCGATTCAACGATTGTAGAAGCCGATTCGCGGAATCAAGTGCGCTTGAACAACGCTTGAAGAATTGAAGATCTTTGAACCCGGCATCGTGCGCGATCAACGAGTTCGGGATAGCTGGAATTCGGTATCTTCGGATCAACGAATTTGGGCATTTCAGTATCTTCCAATCCACCGATTACTACTTTCACCGATTGAAGATTGTTTTGATTAATCCACTGCGTCAGTTTTTGGTATTGTTGTGTGCATTTCTACCACCGAACCAAAAGGCAAGAACCAACTCTCATCCGGTCTCCCACCGAACCAACTCTCATCCGGTCTCCCACCAAACCAACTCTCATCCGGTCTCCCACCGAACCAACTCTCATCCGGTCTCCCACCGAACCAACCCACATCCGGTCTCCCACCGAACCAACCCACATCCGGTCTCCCACCGAACCAACCTACATCCGGTCTCCCACCGAACCAACTCTCATCCGGCCTCGCCAACCCAACCACCGGACCAACCTCACCGAACCAAACCCCCGGACCAAGCATTACCGGTCCACACCATCGCACTCCTACCACCGAACCATGGGATGCCGAACCAAGGTGTGCCAGGCCAGATTGCATCAGCCCAGGCCCACCAGCAGCTATATACATCCAAGACCCCTGCCCCCAACCTCACTCTATAAATAGAGGGGCAGGGGTACAACAATGGGGACAAGTTTGAGAGCTCAAGCACGGAAGGAACTTTCAAACAACTTTCTTTTACTTGTATTAAAGCTTTGTACTTGTAATCAAAAGAAGAGAAGAGAAATAACATATAAAGTGGACGTAGGCACATTCTGGCTGAACCACTATAAATTTGCGTGTATTTTTACAGTTTAGCCCCTGCTTTTCATATATTTGCGTAAATTACTCAAATCGCTAAAAACAACATAAGATCCACTAAATCATACAACTTTGAGGTGTTTGTCCATTTTTTGTGCAAACATTTTTGGTGCTTTCACTGAGAAAATAGAAACTCGAAGCTTCAGCTTCATCTACTTAACGAGTTTTCCTAACAGCATCGTCCGCCACTTGGAAAACATGCCTCCCAAACAGAGAAAAGATGTTAACAAAGGAAAAAACATCGCATCCAGTAGCCTTCCTGATCCAGCTGCCGCGAATCAAGTAAATCGTCCTCCTCCAGCAACGGCAACAAATGAAGGACAGGCTAACCCAACCACTCCTGCCACAGAACAGCCTGCAGCAATTACTAGGGCAGATTTGGACAGAGTTGTTGTTGAAGTAACTAACCGCTTCACGTCCCAGCAGGAAGCCTTGGTGGACCATCTCATGTCACGCTTGAGGGACGCTGAAGAATCCAACCGCAACACTGAATCATGGGGCGAGTCCCAGTCTGGAGGATCTCAGAGACAGCAAAGATCTTCCTTCTTCGAAGGAGCTAACGGCAGGAGTAGCCGTGGTAGGAGCCGAGACCGAGCCCAGCCCGAAGTTAGGCCTGAGGAAACGTTTGGTGCCGAACCCAACGGGGAAGGTACCGGGCGAAGGTCAACTGCAGCTGAGCCTGTCATGCTGCCTAACCACAGAAACACCAGTGAACGGGGCTGAGCTAGAGTTCAGCCCGAAGTTGGACCCGAGGAAGTGCTTAGATCAGAACCCAACAGGGGAAGATCAAGGCAAGGGCCAACTGTAGCTGACCCAAGCATGCTCCCAGAAGATCAAAGGCAGCCACTGGAAAATATGAGGAATGATAGACGATACCATCCCTACAGGTTGTCTGGACGGAATCAACCCCACAGAACAGAACCAAACTCATTTCTGTCCGCTCCAAATTCTGATGAAAGGATGGCGCGCTTATTCAGAGAGTGTGTCCAACGGGAGCAAAGAGATCGAGGGATAGGCGCTAGGGTAACCAGCCCTTTCGCCCGCAATATTGAAATTGCTATCACCCCCCGAGAATGGAAGATGCCAACAATGGAACCCTACAAAGGAACCTCCGATCCCGTTGTACACTTACAGAGGTACACGCAGCATATGCTCATGAGTGGAGCAACAGAGGGAGTACTGTGCAAATGCTTCCCGCTCTTCTTAGCAGATCTTGCTACCTCCTGGTTCTGTCATCTACCCCAAGGATCCATCAGCTCATGGGAAATGTTGAAAGAAAAATTCATCAGTCAGTTCCGCATTCATGTGGAGCAACCTAAGGACGCTTATTCCTTATCCAGCGTCAAACAGAAACCTGGAGAAAAGCTGCAGCAATACCTAACCAGATTCAACGCCGCAGCAGCCGCAGTTCAAGATGCCGATGAGAAGCTTATCCTAATGGCCCTCTGCAGTGGGGTGCATCCGGACACTAAATTTGCTAGAAGATTGACAAAAGAAAAACCAGCTACTTTACCCGATTTCTTCCATGAAGCCGGGAAATACATGAGGCTTGAGGATGCTGCCATTGAGGGGCAGTCAGGGCAGCAAAGTAAGACGACCCATGGCAACGCCCCTGCTGTGGCGAGGGACGTTCGAAGAAATGATTCCAGAGACAATGCTGGGGGCAAGAAAGTAGAAAAACGCCTATATCGGCCAGGACCAAGATTCGACTCTTACACCCCTTTGAACGAGACCGTCGAAAATATCTTCCTTGCCACCCAAGGCGAAGTTAGATACAAACGCCCACCATACAAGAAGGAATCAGATAGCGCACAGAAATCTGGAAAATTCTGCCGCTTCCACGAATCCCACGGACATGATACCAACGAATGCCATCATCTCCGAGATCTGATTGAGGAACACATCAGAAGAAAGAAACTGGAACGCTATGTAAAAAGTCAAGACACGACTCCAGCTCCTGCCAATGAAAACCCAAGGCTACCCTCACCAGGGACCGGCAGAGGCGACCGCAACGCTAGCAGCTCTAGTCAAGAGAAGATAGTGGTCCATACCATCTCAGGAGGTCCGCACATCGCAGACAGAAGTTGGAAAGAGATGGAAAGATATGGGAAGTCGCTTAGAGACAATAGAGACTGTGTCAATACGGTTATAGAAGAGCGCCACCCAAAGCGGAAAGAAAATGATGACATCACATTCAGTAAACGCGACCTAGAAGGAAGACAGTACCCTCACATGGATCCCATGGTTATCTCTGCCCGACTCGGTCCCGCCGAAGTTTACCGAATCCTGGTAGACACTGGAAGCTCTGTAAATATCCTGTTCAAACACGCATTCGACAAAATGAGGCTATCAATGAAGGATGTATCTCCCTGCGATAAACCGCTACACGGTTTCACTGGAGATGCGAAAATGCCCATCGGGCAGCTGGACCTCTTCGTTGAAATTGGAAGCCATCCCCGCTCCGTTGTAAGGAAACAGACGTTTGTGCTGATAGAAAACCATTCGGCCTACAACGCCTTCCTAGGAAGACCAGCCCTATCTGACTTCCAGATTGTCCTAGCCCCGTGGTGCCTGAAAATGAAATTTCCAACAGACAATGGGGTAGGGGAAGTGGAAGGAGACCAAGATATTGCACGAGACTGCTATGTAACCGAACTTCGCAACAACCACAGGAGAGATAAAGGGAAAGGTGTAGAGATTGCCCTCTGCACAAAAAGCCTTGAAGCATAGCAACTAAAGAAAGCCCCTCCTCTTCGATACACCAGCGACCCTTTCAATGAATTAGACCCTAGGGACAAAGAGGAGGAGGCCACCGCCGAGCCTGCAGAGGCTATGGAGTTTATATCTGTAGACAAGCACGACTCAAGTAGGCTACTGAAAATTGGGTCGCAGCTGAAAACTGAATTGAAGGAACAACTCATTGATTTTCTCCGCCACAACTTGGATGTGTTCGCTTGGTCACACGCTGACATGACCGGAATCTCCCCCAACATAGCATGCCACGTATTAAAAATTGATCCTACCAAGGCGCCTGTAAAACAAAAAAAAGAAGTATGGGGGCAGAGCGATCAGCAGCCCTCGATGAAGAAGTAAAGAATCTACTCGCCAATGACTTCATACGAGAAGCTATTTACCCAGAATGGATCGCCAACCCGGTACTAGTAAAGAAGGCTAATGGGAAGTGGCGGACCTGCATTGACTTCTCCAACCTAAACGACGCCTGCCCAAAGGATTGCTTCCCGCTTCCCAGAATCGATCAACTTGTAGACAGCACAGCCGGGCACGAACTCCTGTCTTTTATGGATGCATACTCAGGATATAACCAAATTCCTATGCATGCTCCCGACCAAGACCACACTAGTTTCATCACCGATCGGGGGTTATACTGCTACAAAGTGATGCCCTTCGGACTTAAAAATGCAGGAGCCACCTACCAACGCCTCGTCAACAAGATGTTTGCAGGGCTAATAGGACGAACAATGGAAGTATATGTAGACGACATGCTGGTAAAATCACGGAAAGCCAAAGATCACATAAGCCACCTAGGCGAAATGTTCCAGGTACTTCGACAGTATGGAATGAAGTTGAATCCACTAAAGTGCTCCTTCGGAGTGTCATCGGGAAAATTCTTAGGATTCATCGTCCATGCCCGAGGGATAGAAGCAAACCCTGAACAAGTCCGAGCATTAAGGGACATCAAGATACCTTCCACCCGAAAGGAAATGCAAAGCCTAAATGGAAAAGTGGCTGCCCTAAGCCGATTCATCTCCAAAGCAACGGACAAGTGCGTCCCCTTTTTCGAAGCTCTAAAGAAAGATAAAGGAAGGTTCGAATGGACGGACGAATGCTTAACCGCTTTCCTTAACCTAATCGAACACCTCCAGAAACCACCGGTACTCTCGACCCCAAGCGAAGGCGAAGAATTATACCTATACCTTGCTGTGTCATCTCACGCTCTAAGCGCTGCCTTGGTAAGGGAAGACAACCGCACGCAACGACCAATTTACTTCGTCAGTAAAAGGTTTGCTGGGGCAGAAGTCAGATATCCTAAGCTTGAAAAGTTAGCATACTGCTTACTAATCACTTCACGAAAGCTACGTCACTACTTCCAATCCCATTCCATCAAAGTTCTGACCGATCAACCACTGAGGCAGGTACTCCATCGTCCCGACACTTCCGGGCGACTACTTAAATGGTGTATTGAGCTGAGTCAATATGATATCACCTATCACCCTCGCACCGCCATCAAGGGACAAGCCATGGCTGATTTCATTGCAGAATTCACTACCAACGAGGATAAGGAGCAACTGGAAATAACAGAAGATATCAAGTGGAATCTCTTTGTGGACGGTGCATCTAACGAACAAGGCTCGGGGGCAGGTGTGGTAATAATCACTCCCAGGGGAAATAAACTGCACTATGCTATAAGGTTGGAGTTCGCTGCCACCAACAACGATGCGGAATATGAAGCAGTAATAGCCGGATTGGAAATTGCTATCGAGATCGGAGCCAATTCTTTGTGTCTTCACAGCGATTCTCAGCTTATTGTTAATCAAATACTAGGGGAATTCCAAGCTCGAGAAGAACGACTCATAGCATATCTAAAGAAGACCAAGTTACTTCTCAGCCGATTGGACCACTACTTAGTCAAACACATCCCTCGGGGAGAGAACCAAGAGGCCGACGAATTGGCAAAGCAAGCAAGTATGAGAGACGTCACCATCTTCGGAGCAGTAACTGTCTCAAAGCAAACGATCCCAAGTTTTGAGCAAGTGAATCTGATAGCTGCAACCGAAGAGGCAACTTGGATGACTCCCATCCGAGACTACCTACAGAATGGCACACTACCCGACGGGCGTAACGAAGTCAAGAAAATCTTAAGGAAAGCGTCCCGCTACACAATACAAGGAGACATCCTCTATCGGCGCGGGTTCTCTAACCCATTGTTAAGGTGTGTCGCCGGAAGGGGAGCCAAGGAAATCTTATCCAACATTCATCAAGGAAGCTGCGGAGATCACACCGGAGGGCAAACGTTAGCAAAAAAGATACTCCGATACGGATCTTTCTGGCCCACCTTAAGCAAGGACGCCTTAGATTTCGTCAAAAAGTGTGACAGATGCCAAAAATTTGCTAAGATCCCTCGGCTACCAACAACCGAGATTACTCAGATGACCAGCCCTTGGCCCTTTGCAGTATGGGGAATTGACTTAATCGGTGAACTGCCAATGGGTCGAGGCGGCGCCAAATATGCTATAGTAGCAGTC
Organism: Allium fistulosum; assembly: GCA_030737815.1. Taxonomy (NCBI): domain Eukaryota; kingdom Viridiplantae; phylum Streptophyta; class Magnoliopsida; order Asparagales; family Amaryllidaceae; genus Allium; species Allium fistulosum. Next base: position 95,940,686 of record CM060903.1, read on the forward strand.
GACTATTTCACCAAATGGGTGGAAGCAGAACCTCTAAATAAAGTATCTTCAGCGAAAGTTATCAACTTCTTAATCAAAAATGTTCTGTGCAGGTACGGAGTCCCACTAAAAATCATATCAGACAATGGACTTCAGTTTGACAGCGAGGAATTCACCAACTGGTGCCAAGAACACGGAATTCACAAAAGCTTCTCATCCGTAGCATATCCCCAAGCAAACGGACAAGTCGAAGCAGTCAACAAAATTCTGAAAACTCTGATCAAAAAGAAGCTCGAAAAGTCAAAGGGCGCTTGGGTGGATGAACTCCCTACGGCACTATGGGCCTACCGCACATCTTTCAGAACATCAACAGGGCACACTCCTTTCTCTTTGGCATACGGATCGGAGGCTATGCTCCCAGTTGAAACCATTGTGCCTTCCCACCGTAGGATCCACTATAACCCAGAAGAGAACGAAGAGCTCCTCAACATGTCTTTGGATCTAGTCGAGGAGAGAAGGAATGATGCAGTCCTAAAAACAGCAGCCCACAAGCAAAAGGTGGCAGCACAATACAACTCCAAAGTCAAGCATCGTACCTTACGAGAAGGGGATCTTGTCCTCAAGCGAATCTTCCCTCGCCCCGGAGCACTAGACCCAATCTGGGATGGACCATATGTAATTCATAAAGATCTCCACAACGGAGCCTATATTTTGTCAACAGTGGACGGAGAGGTGTTCCAGAGGGCATGGAACATCCAACACCTCCGTCGATACTTTTCTTAACTTGTATTGCCCATGTGAAGTGAATTAACAAAGAGAATCAGTGGACGTAGGCATTTTTTCGTGCCGAACCACTTTAAAAAAGCCTTGTCTCTTTTTTAACTTGTTCCTTTGTATCTTGGCTGCTTGTTAACTTTATCCTTTTCTGTTGAACAAAATCCTGAGCATATAGCATTTCTATTCAAAGCACTCCACGATGCAAATTCACGTGGACAAGACCCAACAGGTACTATGCGAATCTATGCCCTCGCCAATGAGACACTTTTGCTCCAGCATCCCTCTGCTGCGGGTTAACTCATTGCTCGCGACGGCCCTTAAAGCCAACTGTAATGAGCCGATTATAAGCCACCGAGAAGGCCGACTATAGCCGAGGCAGCTCATTACGGCGTTAGGCTCGCCGGCGACTGTGAACCGATTATAAGCCCCAACATAAGGTGTGGCCAGCCAGGGGCAGTTCACAGTTGACGATCGGCACCCACGCTAGCCGGCCACAGTAAGTCGAATAATACCCATGAGTACGGGCCATAATGGCCCGGGTAGTTACTGTGCTCGATCTCGGCTCCGGTGTGTCTTAAGTGCGGCTGTGGTAAAAAAGAATTAACTCCCCGCGGAGGCGTAAGATGGGTGACAAATGTCTCCAAGACCCACAACTAGGGAAAGTGACTACAAAACCCGTTTGCCACGAACTTAAGCACATCGAAGGCCTTCCGTGACTGGAAGTTTTACCATTTCACATATTTCAATTTTACTTAAAAAACTTTCCTCCTATCCTCTATAACAAACCATAAAGTACAAGATGCAGGGTAAGAGATACCCGCCAATGGATGCAGAGATTCACAATCAGATGGCAGGGCATTCGACTGCTTTCCATGCTTGGTCATACAAGATATTCGAAACTGCCATTTACAAACAGAACATGAAAGGCGGTATTTTCTTCCTTTATGTGCATATGCATGACTGTAATTTAATTTTTTCACACCACACGCTAACATTGCAAGTCATGAGATTATGATTTAAAACCAGAATCTGACATCAAACACAATTTAATTACAAGAATATACATAGCTACATTTCTCATACGATATGTCGAAATAGCAACAAATATTCGAGAAACGACAGAATCAGCTTAAGCTAAAAAATTACACGTCAAGAATAATATTATTACAAGTAGCAAGAATTACAACTTAGAAGTTACTCTACTGTCTTAAGACTAACAGATACAACACTGCCAAGCCTACAAAAAGAATTTTCCAGGTCCAATCAGGGAGCCGGTTGCGTCGAAGTCTTGTCCTTGCTCTTTTGCCCGCCTGTCCGGTCATAAAAAGGATTCATTAGTGATGAGTAACCAAGTTAACGGAAAGACTAGAAAGGAAAACTTACCAGCACCTGCTTCTTGACCATCCTGGTCGTCATCCTCTACCTGCACACCTGCCTCTTCAGCAGCAAGCAGCCGCATACCCTCCTTTACCGCCACTTTCTCCTCCTTGGTGAACTGGGCAGTGACCACATCCATACTGAAGACCGTTCCACCCTCTTTATCTGCATCAGCCTTAGCCTCCTCCAAAGCCCGAAGATAGGTTTTGGCCATGACCCTGGGATAATCATCCATCCAAGAGAGATTGCCCTGCTTCCAAGTCCGGAAATACATGTCCTGGAGCATGTCATCCATCATTCCCTCGTTCTCCTCAAACTCCCTCATCCGGGCATCGGAGGCCGACAACCTTTCGACGGCAGCATCTCTCTCCAGTCTGTATCTCGAGCAATCAGCCTGAAGGGACCTCCGCATCACCTCCATCTCTTCCCTCAACTTAGCTTGGGCAAGCTCTGCAGCCTCAAGTTTCTCGGACAATTCCTCCACCTGCTCGAGATCCGCTCTCCGAACCTCATCCACCGTGGCAATAGCCATGTCAATCCGCTCTTTGCAAGCAGCTTCCATTTTCCGCAATTCGGCCCGACTGGCCTCTTCCATGGTTTTCCTTAATCGCCCAGTAGCAGCCTCATGCTGAGAAATCTGGATAGCCTGATCCGCAAGCTGCTTGGCCTGATCCGAAACCACCAATCGAAGTCGGATATTGGCGCTCCCAATCTCCTCTCCGGCCTTAACCAGCCGAGCATGATGCCCCCATCAGCTTCTTGGTCTCCTCTGCCACCCGATCAATATTAGCTTTGGCCTCGTCTCCCATAGTGACTATACGAGTGGTGAGTAGATCGAGATCTAAGGACTTGGCTTCATCAAGTACTCGTACCATGGGGTTACGGGGGAGAAGGTGTTCACCAGTGACTTCGTCAAAAGTAATATCATGAGAACCTGGATCCAGATCAGGATGACCCGCGAATGGATTACGGGCCAAGTCGGGACGGTCGATATGAATAACAGAAGGGTTTCCGGACGGGTGTGGAGAAGGTACAAACTCGCTACCCTCCTCAGTAATATCATGAATAGGCTGAGCCGGAGGCTGAGGACCGAGCGAAGTTTCGGATAAAGGATGACTCCTCTTCCTCTGCTGAATACCCTCTTCGATGACCCCAAGAAGAGGACGGTATCCGACTACATCCCCGGAGCGTTGGGTTGAGGGCTTCGGCTTAGCAGAAATTTTGGAAAGTTTATATTGCTCGAGCCTGTGTCGAAGGTCTGAAGCTTTGGGCGTCTTGCCTGCTCCTGATATAAAGAACAAGTGTCACAATCTTACATTACTATATGATTCAAGAAACGCGGTAGATTACAAGTTAGAAAAGGAAAAGAAACACAGCTGTGGTTGTACAAACCCTGGGGAGGAGTGGGATACTGCAATAAGTCCTGGATTTCATTCCAGGACGGGAGCGGGTCATAAAATATTCCTAAGTCCCTATCATTAGTGAAGCATGCAGGGGTCAAGAGTTCACCTTGAGTCGTCAGAGCCACCTTGGCCGAAATAGTCGGAGAAGACTCACTTGCACCAGTCCCGGCTTTGTCCGCCTTCCCGGTCTTCTCTACCAAAGCCGGATCATCATCCAACCCCTCAAAAGCTTGGCGGAAAGCATCATCCGTCCACTCTTGCATTTCGCCTACTTGCCCAGAAGACAGAACCTTGGAACCATCGCCACCATCATCACCAAGATGCTCAACGTCACTTCCGCCCTCAGCCTCACCTCTTTCTTCCTCCGCATCTATCTCCCCCTGAGTAAGTGGACAATTGCTGGGAGAAGGACCGTCCGACCTCTTAAGTTTCTTACCTCCGACGGCTGGAGGTTTCGTGAATGGTTTTCTCTTTCCACCCTCTGCCGCAACGCCTCCCTTAGCCTGAGCAGCCGCCCTCTCTTCTGCCGTTTCCCTCAGCTTAACTACAGACTGCTGCGGAAGGATCAAGTTATATTCCAGAAGAATCACATTTCTAATCAAGAAGGCAGATGATCTGTATTTCCCAAGAATGGCTTCTATCTCAGCCGCCGTCTGAACCAGGCGGTCAGTCTCCACAACCGGAAAGCCACCTGTCGCTAGCAAAAATGAGAAAGTATGAGAAGAAGCATCGCAATCGGAATAAAAGTTATAAGTAAAAGCATCAACTTACATCCAGAGGTAAAACGCCGGATGGAGACGGAGTCGTCCCTAACAAAGAACCACTCTTTCTTGAACATGATGAATTTAGAGTACAGGTCCAGGACCGGCTTGAAGGTCACAGCGGACTCCAAGCTAATATATGGGGACCCCTTCTTATAGCCCCTTAAATTATACAAGTACCGGATCTCCTGGTTGGAGGGAGCGCGACCATACTTCCTCCGAAAGATAACGAAAAGGCTCACCAGTATGGCATAAGAGTTGGGCTGAAGCTGGAATGGGGCCACCTTCAGATACGTGAGGAAGCTGACTACCCAAGCATTGAGAGGCGGGATAGCACCACACATGCAATGGTACCTACTATAAGCAAAGTATCCTTCGGGAGGACTGTATGGCATGACTCCTGGGCCCGGCAGCAGCATGAGGGCTCTATCGATCCCAAAGGAACGAGATATAACATCGAGTTGCTCCTCTTTGAGAGAGCTAGGAAAGCAGTCAGGCGGGGAATCCAGCAGCTCCTGGGGACCATATCCATCCACTAATGACCTCGGGGCGGGCCCATGACGCTCTGATCCTGATTGAGCTGGGGGCACGGCCGAGGACTCTCCTTCACCCCCGGATCTCCTCTTATCTGATCGAGTTTCAACTTTTCGAGACATTTATCTGCAAACATGGGAAAAGTATATCGTTAGAATATACAAGCAGCGTAATCTGGAATTTCGCTTAAAAATTCGAAGTATGAAACGCATGTTCACTCGATACAACAGTTCATTCGGCGGGCAGATGCAACAGGTCAATAGTTCATTCGGCACTCAACTCGTAAGTTCATTTGGCACTCAACTCATAAGTTCATTCGGCACTCAACTCGAAAGCTCATTCGGCACTCAACTCGTGAATTCATTCGGCAAAAAGAACCTCACCTTGATTCGGCTAGCAACGTGATTCGGCAAAGAAGTTGATTCGGCTGGGAGGGATCTGGTTCGGTTGTTACACTTGGTAGGGAATAACGGTGGCACATGGCCTCTACTTATAGACGAAAGTGGACTACCGGACCGGTTGGCTCGGTAATGAAAACCGGAAGAAAGCTCCTCCAAACTTAAAGCAAAGCACGCCATGCGCACGCACATACCCTACTTTGGGGGGCAAGTGTTGTGTGCATTTCTACCACCGAACCAAAAGGCAAGAACCAACTCTCATCCGGTCTCCCACCGAACCAACTCTCATCCGGTCTCCCACCAAACCAACTCTCATCTGGTCTCCCACCGAACCAACTCTCATCCGGTCTCCCACCGAACCAACCCACATCCGGTCTCCCACCGAACCAACCCACATCCGGTCTCCCACCGAACCAATCTACATCCGGTCTCCCACCGAACCAACTCTCATCCGGCCTCGCCAACCCAACCACCAGACCAACCTCACCGAACCAAACCCCCGGACCAAGCATTACCGGTCCACACCATCGCACTCCTACCACCGAACCATGGGTTGCCGAACCAAGGTGTGCCAGGCCAGATTGCATCAGCCCAGGCCCACCAGCAGCTATATACATCCAAGACCCCTGCCCCCAACCTCACTCTATAAATAGAGGGGCAGGGGTACAACAATGGGGACAAGTTTGAGAGCTCAAGCACGGAAGGAACTTTCAAACAACTTTCTTTTACTTGTATTAAAGCTTTGTACTTGTAATCAAAAGAAGAGAAGAGAAATAACATATAAAGTGGACGTAGGCACATTCTGGCTGAACCACTATAAATTTGCGTGTCTTTTTACAGTTTAGCCCCTGCTTTTCATATATTTGCGTAAATTACTCAAATCGCTAAAAACAACATAAGATCCACTAAATCATACAACTTTGAGGTGTTTGTCCATTTTTTGTGCAAACAGGTATCAAAGCTTGTTCTAGCCAATCATAGCTAGATCGAGACTTGGAGCCTAATCAATTTGGAATTTGAAGTTTGAAGTGTAGATTTGAACACAGCCGAGAGTTTGAAGAATTGGGTCGTGCATTACTTTGAAGATTGAAGTTCGGATTTGTGATTGGGAGAAGTTGTGTTCATCGTGTTCATCGTGAAGTTGCAACAAAGTGGGAGTTTCCGATCCATTTCATTTTGGATCTAGGTTCGAATTATTTTTAAATTTGAAGTGTTTGTGAAATTTTCAAGTATGCCACCAAGGAGAGCTAATCGACACCAAGAAGAGAAGAAGCTGATGAGATGTAGCAAAGAATCAATGAAAACTTTAGTGAAAAGCTTAACGAAGGAATTGGACGGTTAGAGAAGATGATGTTAGAGATGAATCAAAATCGGAGAAAGGTTTCACCTGAATCTAACCATTGGGGAAGTCGAGTCTCGCCACATTCCAATCGAGACAGAAGTGTTGATGATGATCAAAGCCGTGGGAGGAACGTGGATGATCGTGAACGGAGGAATGTAGATAGAAGGGATGATGGTGGTAGGCGTGAAGGTAGTAGAGATGTGGGTGGACGAGATAGACAACGATATACATCTGATTTTGAAGAGGAATATGATGGTGGTAGTGTTCTAGGACAAGGACAAGGAAGAAATCACTCTGAGTATGATCACAAGTAGGAGTCGGGGATGAAGACTGAAATTCCTGAATTCAAAGGTGGTATGCAAGCGGAGGAGTTTCTAGATTGGGTGGCTAATGTTGAAGAGATTTTTGACTTCAAGGAAGTTCCAGAACAACGTAGAGTGAAGTTGGTTGCTACAAGGTTGCGGGGTAGAGCTTTGGCATGGTGGCAGCAAACCAAGCTTACACGTGAACGAATGGGGAAGTCAAAAGTTGAATCTTGGGAGAAGATGAAGAAATTGATGAAAGCAACGTTCTTACCTTACAATTATCAATCTTTGATGTATCAACGTTTGCAGAATTTGAGGCAGGGCACAAAGAATGTTAATGATTATGCGGATGAATTCTATCAGCTTATTGCAAGGAATGATATTATGGAGATGGAAGAGCAGCTGACATCTAGATTGATGCAGCCTGGAAAGAAGTCTTAGGTCGCTCACGACCTAAGGAAGTCTTAGGTCGCTCACGACCTAAGGAGGAGATTAACGAGTTATCATTTTGTGAAGAATTATGGAAAGTTCAAGTTTTAGGTCGCAGCCGACCTAACGAAGCCTTTAAGTCGTTGGAACGACTTAGTGAAGATCGGCAACGACCTAGTGGGAATGTGCGAGCTAACGAGAAACTGGAACGACCTAACATGTTTTTAGGTCGTGTACGACCTAACGAGTTGGAAGATAGGTCGCTGGAACGAGCTAACAGGGTGCTATGACCTAACAAGTCACGACCTTTGATAGGTCGCAGGAGACAGGAACGACCTAAGATAAGTCGCTGGGTGATCTGGAGAGTTAAGTCGCAAGGACTTAGGTCGCAAGGCTTAGGTCACGAAGTTTCTGGAAACGCTTATCTTTTAGGTCGCAAATCTCTGGATGCCGTTGAATCTTAGACCGTGTTAATCTCTGCCGCTGATATCTTAAGTCGTTGGGTCTTAAGTCGCGAAGACTTTCTGAAGCCGCTTCTGTTAGGTCCCTAATGAAGGGATGCCGTTCATTCTTAGGTCGTGAAGCTCCAGATGCCGTTCATTTGTTAAGTCGTTTATCTGGTGTAACTGATAAGTCGCATGAGTAATATTTTAGGTCGTGACCGACTTATGTGTTGTAAAGGGCTATGTTGTATTTTCTTATATTGTAATATTTTAGGTCGTTTGTTTTAAGTCGTGTGCTTTGTTAGGTCGCGTCTGTTTTAGGTCGCACCATTTTAGGTCGTAGGTCGTTCACGACCTAAGAGTTGTACTATTTTCCATGTTGAGCTGTAAAATGCTATAAATAGGCCGAGACTCTCATTTGTAAAGGTTGTTGAATATTGAATAAAATTCTTTTTTGTTAGCTTTGTGCTTTCATTCAAATTGGTAGTTGAGTGTAATCTCCTATCTCCTCTTTCGGATAATCGAGTGCGCTCGATTCAACGATTGTAGAAGCCGATTCATGGAATCAAGTGCGCTTGATCAACGCTTGAAGAATTGAAGATCTTTGAACCCGGCATCGTGCGCGAAAAACGAGTTCGGGATAGCTAGAATTCGGTATCTTCGGATCAACGAATTTGGGCATTTCCGTATCTTCCAATCCACCGATTACTACTTTCACCAATTGAAGATTGTTTTGATTAATCCGCTGCGTCAGTTTTGGTATCGGAGCTTGTTCTAGCCAATCATAGCTAGATCGAGACTTGGAGCCTAATCATGTTGAAGTTGAAGTGTTAGCCGAGCTTGAGTGTGGAAGCCGAGCTAAGGAGAGTGTAGATCGAGCATCATTTCAATGTCTAGCCGAGAATTTTGTTCATCGTGTTCATCACGATTTGCAACAAAAGTGGAAGTTTCGATCCATTTCATCTTGGATCAAAGTTCGAATTGTGTTTGAATTTGAAGTGTTTGTGGAGTTTTCAAGTATGCCGCCAAGAAGAGCTAATCGCCAGCAAAACGTAGAAGTTTTGTATCGAAGAGAAGAAGCTGATGAGATGGAGCAAAGAATCAATGAAAACTTTAGTGAAAAGCTTAACGAAGGAATTGGACGATTAGAAAAGATGATGTTAGAGATGAATCAAAATCGGAGAAGGGTTTCACCTGAATCTAACCATGGGGGAAGTAGAGTCTCACCACAGTCCAATCGAGACAGAAGGGTTGATGATGATCAAAGGCGTGGGAGGAACGTGGATGATCGTGAATGGAGGAATGTAGATAGAAGGAATGATGGTGGTAGGTGTGGAGGTAGTAGAGATGTGGGTGGACGAGATAGACAACGATATACATCTGATTTTGAAGAGGAGTATGATGGTGGTAGTGTTCGAGGACAAGGACAAGGAAGAAATCACTCTGAGTATGATCACAAATGGGAGTCAGGGATGAAGACAGAAATTCCTGAATTCAAAGGTGGTATGCAAGCGGAGGAGTTTCTAGATTGGGTGGCTAATGTTGAAGAGATTTTTGACTTTAAAGAAGTTCCAGAACAACGTAGAGTGAAGTTGGTTGCTACAAGGTTGAGGGGTAGAGCTTTGGCGTGGTGGCAGCAGACCAAACTTACACGTGATCGGATGGGAAAGTCAAAAGTTGAATCTTGGGAGAAGATGAAGAAATTGATGAAAGCAACGTTCTTACCTTACAATTATCAATCTTTGATGTATCAACGTTTGCAGAACTTGAGGCAGGGCACAAATAATGTTAATGACTATGCTGATGAATTCTATCAACTTATTGCAAGGAATGATATTATGGAAACGGAAGAGCAACTGACATCTAGATTCATTGGGGGATTGAGAATGCAGATTCAGGATATGGTTAACATGTTTGATCCTAGATCTGTAGCGGAAGCACATCAGAAAGCGTTGGCTTGGGAGAAGCAGGGTAGACGAGGAGGAGGTGTGTTTACTAATTCCAACAATCAAGTGAAGGGTGTTAGTGGGAGTTCTAATGTTTCTAAACCTATCAGTAGACCAATGGTGAAGGAGGCTGAGAAGGCAAGGGTTAACAATGGTTTCAAATGTTATAATTGCCAGGAATTGGGTCATAAAAGCAATGATTGTCCGAAGCCGAAGAAACGAACTATGATAGCTGAACTTGAAGATGAGGATGGTGATGGAGAATGTTCTAGTCCAGTTGAGGAAGATGAACAGGATATCGCATCAGGAGATGAAGGTTGTAATCTAATGCTGAGGAGATCATGTTTGACACCGAAGCAGGAAGAAGCTAGTTGGTTGAGGAGTAATATCTTTCAGTCAACATGTATTATTCTGGGAAAGGTGTGCAAGTTTGTAATAGATGCAGGAAACTGTGACAATATCATTTCAACCGAGGCTGTGACAAAGTTGAAGTTAAAGACAAAGAAGCATCCTAATCCATATAAGTTAGCATGGTTGAGAAAAGGAGGAGAAGTGAAAGTGGATAGACGAGTTCGTGTTCCATTTTCTATTGGGAAGAAATACAAGGACGAGATCTGCTGTGATGTAGTAGAGATGGATGTTTGTCACTTACTTTTGGGAAGACCATGGCAGTATGATCGAGCAGTACTGCATGACGGTCGGACCAACAGCTATAGTTTTATGTTTGAAGGCACAAAGATTATTTTAGTTCCAAAGAAGAGACAACCGGGAGAAAGTAAGTCAGAAGAGATTGAGGAGCTGAAAACCTTATTATCTCTGAAGGAGTTTGTTAAGGAGGTTGAGTAAGAGCTGGAAGTATTCTTGTTGATTGGACGAGAGAGCAGTGAAGAGGTTGAAATACCAGAAGAAGCAAAGCCAGTTTTGAAAGAATTTGAAGATGTATTCCCAGATGAGTTACCAAAGGAGTTACCGCCTTTGAGAGACATACAACATCAAATCGATCTTGTTCCAGGAGCAGTGTTGCCACACAGACCACATTATCGAATGAGTCCGAAGGAACATGAAGAGTTGCGGAGGCAGGTAGAGGAATTGCTTGAGCAGGGGCGTGTGCAAGAGAGTTTAAGTCCTTGTGATGTACCAGCTTTATTGGTACCCAAAAAGGATGGAACGTGGAGGATGTGCACGGATAGTAGAGCATTGAATAAGATCACAGTCAGATACAGATTTCCGATGCCGAGGCTTGATGATTTATTGGATCAGATCAGTGGGTCTGTAATCTTTTCTAAGATTGACTTGAAGAGCGGTTATCATCAGATTCGCATTAGACCAGGGGATGAATGGAAGACAGCATTCAAGACGAGGGAAGGATTGCATGAATGGCTGGTAATGCCGTTTGGTCTATCGAATGCACCAAGTACATTTATGAGGGTGATGAATCAAATTTTCCGACCGTACATTGGGAAATTCGTTGTGGTTTACTTTGATGATATTCTAATCTACAGTGCTAGTACAGAAGAGCATGTTCAACATTTGAAGAAAGTGTTAATCATTCTTCGTGAAGAACAATTCTATGCTGCTACAAAGAAGTGTGTTTTTATGGCGAAGAGTGTTTTATTTTAGGGATATGTTGTTTCGAAGGAAGGTATACAGGTGGACCAGAGTAAAGTTGAGGCGATCAGAGATTGGCCGCAACCCAAAACGATAACGGAAGTTCGTAGTTTTCACGGGTTGGCTTCATTTTATCGAAGGTTCATTCCAAACTTTAGTAGTGTGATGGCACCTGTTACGGATTGCATGAAGGGTAAACAGTTTGCATGGACGGAGGAAGCCGGGGTTGCTTTTGATCGAATAAAAGAACTCTTGACGTCTGCACCAATTCTAATATTACCAGATTTTCAGTTAGTGTTTGAACTACATACTGATGCATCCAAGGTTGGGATTGGAGGAGTGTTGAGTCAGAGGGGACGTCCGATTGCATACTTTAGTGAGAAGTTGTCAGGAGCAAAGATGAGATACAGTACATATGATGTGGAATTTTATGCTGTTGTGCAATCTATCAAACACTGGAGACACTATCTATTTCAGAAGGAGTTTGTTCTTTACACTGATCATGAGGCGTTAAAGCATTTACAAGGGCAAGACAAGATTTCAGCGAGACATGCATCGTGGATTGCATATCTGCAACAGTTTACTTTTGTTGTTAAACACAAGTCAGGGGTGACGAATCGAGTGGCTGATGCTTTGAGTAGGAGGAGCACTGAAAGTTGAGGTGACAGGGTTTGATGTGTTGCCAGAATTATTTGTCGATGATCCTTACTTTGCAAAGTTTGTTGATAAAGTCAAGGAGGGAAAGACGGATGAGTTTTTGATGGTAGATGGTTTTCTGTTCAAGGGAAATCGATTGTGCATACCTGATTGTAGTTTGAGAATGAAGATTGTTAAAGAGCTACATGAAGAAGGACATGCTGGAAGAGACCGTACATTACAGTTGATTTCACAGTCTTACTTTTGGCCATCGATGAGGAAAGAGGTGGAGAGGTTTGTGGAGCGTTGTCATATTTGTCTGGTTTCGAAAGGAACTGCAACTAATGCAGGGTTATATATGCCGTTACCTGTACCAACTAAACCATGGGTTGATGTAAGTATGGACTTTGTGTTGGGGTTGCCGAGAACACAGCGTGGTAATGATTCCATTTATGTGGTGCTTGATCGATTTTCGAAAATGGCACATTTTATTGCTTGTAAGAAGACGGCGGATGCTGTTCATGTTGCTCGGTTGTTTTTCAAAGAGATATATCGACTTCATGGATTGGCAGAATCTATTGTGTCGGATAGGGATACTCGTTTCCTGAGTCATTTTTGGCTAAGTTTGTGGAAGATGGTGGGAACGAAGTTGAAGTTTAGTAGTGCTTATCATCCGCAAACGGATGGACAGACCAAGGTTGTGAACAGATCATTGGGAAATTTGTTGAGGTGTCCTTTGCAAGACAATCTGAAGAGTTGGGATGTGAAGTTATGTCAGGCCGAATTTGCTCATAATAATGCAGTGAATCGTAGCACGGGGTTCAGTCCATTTCAGATAGTATATTCAAGCTTACCGAAGGGACCGTTGGATTTGACGGTAGTGCCACAATCAAAGAAGGCAGTTAAGAAAGCTGCTGATTTTGTTGATGGATTGGCGGAATGTCATAAAATCGTTCAGGAACGATTGGAGAAAGCAAATGAGAAATATAAACGATCTGCAGATTTGAAATGAAGGAGTGTTGAATTTCATGAAGGTGATTTGGTTTATGCAGTGTTAACAAAAGATCGTTTTCCAGTAGGCGCTTATAACAAGTTGAAAGCCAGGAAAATTGGTCCGGTGGAAGTCGTGAAACGAATTAATGAAAATGCTTATAAATTGAAGCTGCCAGATGATGTGTATACGTCTGACGTATTCAATGTTAAGCATCTCGTACCATATCATGGAGATGAGTTTGTTGTGAGGGATACAGAAAGTGCAAATTCGAGGGCGAATTTCTCTCAACTTGGGGAGGATGATGCAGCCTGGAAAGAAGTCTTAGGTCGCTCACGACCTAAGGAAGTCTTAGGTCGCTCACGACCTAAGGAGGAGATTAACGAGTTATCATTTTGTGAAGAATTGTGGAAAGTTCAAGTTTTAGGTCGCAGCCGACCTAACGAAGCCTTTAAGTCATTGGAACGACTTAGTGAAGATCGGCAACGACCTAGTGGGAATGTGCGAGCTAACGAGAAACTGGAATGACCTAACATGTTTTTAGGTCGTGTACGACCTAACGAGATGGAAGATAGGTCGCTGGAACGAGCTAACAGGGTGCTACGACCTAACAAGTCACGACCTTTGATAGGTTGTAGGAGACAGGAACGACCTAAGATAAGTCGCTGGGTGATCTGGAGAGTTAAGTCGCAAGGACTTAGGTCGCAAGACTTAGGTCGCGAAGTTTCTAGAAACGCTTATCTTTTAGGTCGCAAAGCTCTGGATGCCGTTGAATCTTAGACCGTGTTAATCTCTGCCGCTGATATCTTAAGTCGTTGGGTCTTAAGTCGCGAAGACTTTCTGTTAGGTCGCTAATGAAGGGATGCCGTTCATTCTTAGGTCGCGAAGCTCCAGATGCCGTTCATTTGTTAAGTCGTTTATCTGGTGTAACTGATAAGTCGCATGAGTAATATTTTAGGTCGTGACCGACCTATGTGTTGTAAAGGGCTGTGTTGTATTTTCTTATATTGTAATATTTTAGGCCGTTTGTTTTTAAGTCGTGTGCTTTGTTAGGTCGCGTCTGTTTTAGGTCGCACCATTTTAGGTCGTAGGTCGTTCACGACCTAAGAGTTGTACTATTTTCCGTGTTGAGTTGTAAAATGCTATAAATAGGCCGAGACTCTCATTTGTAAAGGTTGTTGAATATTGAATAAAATTCTTTTTTGTTAGCTTTGTGCTTTCATTCAAATTGGTAGTTGAGTGTAATCTCCTATCTCCTCTTTCGGATAATCGAGTGCGCTCGATTCAACGATTGTAGAAGCCGATTCGCGGAATCAAGTGCGCTTAATCAACGCTTGAAGAATTGAAGATCTTTGAACCCGGCATCGTGCGCAATCAACGAGTTCGGGATAGCTAGAATTCGGTATCTTCGGATCAACGAATTTGGGCATTTCAGTATCTTCCAATCCACCGATTACTACTTTCACCAATTGAAGATTGTTTTGATTAATCCGCTGCGTCATAGATTCATTGGGGCATTGAGAATGCAGATTCAGGATATGGTTAATATGTTCGATCCAAGATCTGTAGCGGAAGCACATCAGAAAGCGTTGGCTTGGGAGAAGCAGGGTAGACGAGGAGGTGGTGTGTTTACTAGTTCCAACAATCAAATGAAGGGTGTTAGTGGAAGTTCCAATGTTTCTAAACCTATCAGTAAACCAGTGGTGAAGGAGGCTGAGAAGGCGAAGGTTAACAATGGTTTCAAATGTTACAATTGTTAGGAATTGGGTCATAAAAGCAATGATGTCCAAAGCCAAAAAAACGAACTATGATTGCTGAACTTGAAGATGAGGATGGTGATGGAGAATATTCTAGTCCAGTTGAGGATGAACAGGATATTGCATCAGGAGATGAAGGCTGTAATCTAATGCTGAGGAGATCATGTTTGACACCGAAGCAGGAAGAAGCTAGTTGGTTGAGGAGTAATATCTTTCAGTCGACATGTACTATTCTGGGAAAGGTGTGCAAGTTTGTGATAGACGCAGGAAGCTGTGACAATATCATTTCAATCGAGGCTGTGACAAAGTTGAAGTTAAAGACAGAGAAGCATCCTAATCCATATAAGTTAGCATGGTTGAGAAAAGGAGGAGAAGTGAAAGTGGATAGACGAGTTCGTGTTCCATTCTCTATTGGGAAGAAATACAAAGATGAGATCTGGTGTGATGTAGTAGAGATGGATGTTTGTCACTTGCTTTTGGGAAGAACATGGCAGTATGATCGAGCAGTACAACATGACGGTCGGACCAACAGCTACAGTTTTATGTTTGAAGGCACGAAGAATATCTTAGTTCCAAAGAAGAGAAAACCGGGAGAAAGTAAGTCAGAAGAGATTGAAGAGCTGAAAACTTTATTATCTCTGAAGGAGTTTGTTAAGGAGGTTGATCAAGAGCCGGAAGTATTCTTGTTGATTGGACGAGAGAGCAGTGAAGAGGTTGAAATACCAGAAGAAGTTAAACCAGTATTGAAAGAATTTGAGGATATATTTCCAGAGGAGTTACCAACGAAGTTGCCACCGTTGAGGGATATACAACATCAGATAGATCTTGTTCCTGGAGCAGTGTTGCAACACAGACCACATTATCGAATGAGTCCGAAGGAACATGAAGAGTTGCGGAGGCAGGTAGAGGAATTGCTTGAGCAAGGGCGTGTGCAGGAGAGTTTATGTCCTTGTGCTGTACCAGCTTTATTGGTACCCAAAAAGGATGGGACATGGAGGATGTGCACAGATAGTAGAGCATTGAATAAGATCACAATCAGATACAGATTTCCGATGCCGAGGCTTGATGATCTATTGGATCAAAATAGTGGGTCTGTAGTCTTTTCTAAGATTGACTTGAAGAGCGGTTATCATCAGATTCGCATTAGACCGGGGAATGAATGGAAGACAACATTCAAGACGAGGGAAGGATTGTATGAATGGTTGGTAATGCCGTTTGGTCTATCGAATGCACCAAGTACATTCATGAGGGTGATGAATCAAATTTTCAGACTGTACATTGGGAAATTTATAGTGGTTTACTTTGATGATATTCTGATCTACAGTGCTAGTAAAGAAGAGCATGTTCAGCATTTGAAGAAAGTGTTGATTATTCTACGAGAAGAACAATTTTATGCTGCAACGAAGAAATCCGTGTTCATGACGCATAGTGTTTTATTTCTAGGATATGTTGTTTCGAAGGACGGAATATAGGTTGACCAAAGTAAAGTCGAAGCTATCAGAAATTGGCCGCAGCCCAAAACGATAACGGAAGTTCGTAGTTTTCGCGGGTTGGCTTCATTTTATCGAAGGTTCATTCCACACTTTAGTAGTGTGATGGCACCTGTTACGGATTGCATAAAGGGTAAATAGTTTGCATGGACGGAGGAAGCCGGGGTTGCTTTTGATCGAATCAAAGAACTCTTGACGTCTTCACCAATTCTAATATTACCAGATTTTCAGCTAGTGTTTGAGCTACATACTGATACATCCAAGGTGGGGATTGGAGGAGTATTGAGTCAAAGGGGACGTCCGATTGCATAATTTAGCGAGAAGTTATCAGGAGCAAAGATGAGATACAATACATATGATGTTGAATTTTATGCCGTTGTGCAATCTATTAAACACGGGAGACAATATCTATTTCAGAAGGAGTTTGTTCTTTACACTGATCATGAGGCATTGAAGCATTTACAAGGGCAAGACAATATTTCAGCAAGACATGCATCGTGGATTGCATATCTGCAGCAGTTTACTTTTGTTGTTAAACACAAATCGGGAGTAACGAATCGTGTGGCTGATGCTTTGAGTAGGAGGAGTCATGTGCTGACTACACTGAAGATTGAGGTGACAGGGTTTGATGTGTTACCGGAATTATTTGTCGATGATCCTTACTTTGCGAAGTTTGTTGATAAAGTCAAGAATGGAGTGACGGATGAGTTCGTGATGGTAGATGGTTTTCTGTTCAAAGGAAATCGACTGTGCATACCTGATTGTAGTTTGAGAATGAGGATTGTAAAAGAGCTACATGAAGAAGGACATGTTGGGAGAGACCGTACATTACAGTTGATTTCACAGTCTTACTTTTGGCCATCAATGAGGAAAGAGGTGGAAAGGTTTGTGGAACGATGTCATATCTGTCAGGTTTCGAAAGGAACTGCGACTAATGCTGGTTTATATATGCCGTTACCTGTACCAACTAAACCATGGGTTGATGTGAGTATGGACTTTGTGTTGGGGTTGCCAAGGACACAGTGTGGTAATGATTCCATTTATGTGGTGGTTGATCGATTTTCGAAAATGGCACATTTTATTGCTTGTAAGAAGACGGCGGATGCTATTCATGTTGCTCAATTGTTTTTCAAGGAGATCTATCAACTTCATGGATTGCCAGAATCTATTGTGTCGGATAGAGATACTCGATTTCTGAGTCACTTTTGGTTGAGTTTGTGGAAAATGGTGGGTACGAAGCTGAAGTTTAGTAGTGCTTATCATCCGCAAATGGATGGACAGACCGAGATTGTGAACAGATCATTGGGAAATCTGCTGAGGTGTCTTGTGCAAGATAATCTGAAGAGTTGGGATGTGAAGTTATGTCAGGCCGAATTTGCTCATAATCATGCAGTGAATCGTAGCACGGGGTTCAGTCCATTTCAGATAGTATATTCAAGCTTACCGAAGGGTCCGTTGGATTTGACGGTAGTGCCACAATCAAAGGGGACAGTTAAGAAAGCTGCTGATTTTGTTGAAGGGTTGACGGAGTGTCATAGAACCGTTCAGGAACGATTAGAGCAAGCAAATGAGAAGTACAAACGATCTGCAGATTTGAAACAAAGGAGTGTTGAATTTCATGAAGGTGATTTGGTTTATGCAGTGTTAACAAAAGATCGTTTTCTAGTGGGCGCTTATAACAAGTTGAAAGCCAGGAAAATTGGTCCGGTGGAAGTCGTGAAACAAATTAATGAAAATGCTTATAAATTGAAGCTACCAGATGATGTGTATACGTCTGACTTATTCAATGTTAAGCATCTCGTACCATATCATGGGAATGATTTTGTTGTGGATGCAGAAAGTACAAATTCGAGGTCGAATTTTTCTCAACCTAGGGAGGATGATGCCGCGCAGAATGTTAAAGGCATAGGTCGTTCACGACCTAAGGAGTTAAAGGATAGCTCGCTGAAACAACATAATTTGTTTTTAGGTCGCATACGACCTAACAAACCAAAACTGGAAAATAAGTTGTTAAAAGTTGAAGTCTTAGGTCGCTCACGACCTAATGGGTTCTTAGGTCGCTCACGACCTATGGAAGGTTGGCTACGAGCTAACGGAATCAACACTCAGGAATGCGAACGACCTAACGAATTCCTTAAGTCGATCCAACGACTTAGTAAAGGCGTACGATCTAACAAAGGATGCGCATGGAGTTGTTCAGAGGAAGGAGATTTAGGTCGCTCACGACCTAAGTTAAGTCGTTCTACGACCTACGACCTAGTTAGGTCGCGTGAGGATGTTCTGTCCTTAGGTCACGAGGGTGAGTTACAACCTGCTTTATGTTGCAAAGATATAAGTCGACCTATGTTAGGTCGCTGGAAGATGAGACGTGTGAAGTTAGGTCGCGAGAACGACCTACGACCTATGATAGGTCGCAGGAAACAGGAACGACTTAAGATAAGTCGCTGGGTGATCTGGGGAGTTAAGTCGTGAGGACTTAGGTCGAAAGGCTTAGGTCGCGAAGTTTCTGAAACCGCTTATCTTTTAGGTCGCAGAGCTCTGGATGCCGTTGAATCTTAGACCGAGTTAATCTCTACCGTTGATTTTTTTTTAGGTCGTTGATATGGAATGCCGCATGTTCTTAAGTCGCAGAAGATTGTAGCCGAAGATCTTGATGCCGCGTCAATCTGGGCCGTTGATGTTAAGTCGTGTGTACTTTAGGTCGTGTACGACCTATGTTAAGTCGTGAGTCGTTTGTCTTTGAGTCGTTTGTATTTTCTTTAAGGTCGTAGCCTGTTTGTTTTTAGGTCGTTGTGTTGTACTGGTAATGTTGTTATGTCGCTATGTTGTAACTGTTTTGCCTTAGGTCGTCACCGAGTTATGATAGGTCGTAGGTCGTAAGTCGGAACCGACCTAGGAGTTGTATTTTTGTTATTTTTTTGGGTGAGTTGTAAAATGCTATAAATAGGCCGGTGGTGCCATTTGTAATGGTTGTTGATTTTTGAATAAAATTCTCTTTTGTTAGCATTGTGCTTTCATTCAAATTGGTAGTTGAGTGTAATCTCCTATCTCCTCTTTCGGACAATTGAGTGCGCTCGATTCAACGATTGTAGAAGCCGATTCGCGAAATCAAGTGCGCTTGATCAACGCTTGAAGAATTGAAGATCTTTGAACCCGGCATCATGCGCGATCAACGAGTTCGGGATAGCTGGAATTCGGTATCTTCGGATCAACGAATTTGGGCATTTCAGTATCTTCCAATCCACCGATTACTACTTTCACCGATTGAAGATTGTTTTGATTAATCCGCTGCGTCACAAGGGGAAGCCTAAAGCATCCAAGTGACCTATCAAGTTAACTCGTGTACGACCTAAGGAGTTAAAGGATAGCTCGCTGAAACAACCTAATTTGTTTTTAGGTCGCATACGACCTAACAAACCAAAACTGGAAAATAAGTTGTTAAAGGTTGAAGTCTTAGGTCGCTCACGACCTAATGGGTTCTTAGGTCGCTCACGACCTATGGAAGGTGGGCTACGAGCTAAGGGAATCAACACTCAGGAATTGAACGACCTAACGAATTCCTTAAGGCGATCCAACGACTTAGTAAAGGCGTACGATCTAACAAAGGATGCGCGTGGAGTTGTTCAGAGGAAGGAGATTTAGGTCGCTCACGACCTAAGTTAAGTCGTTCTACGACCTACGACCTAGTTAGGTCGCGTGAAGATGTTCTGTCCTTAGGTCGCGAGGGTGAGTTACAACCTGCTTTATGTTGCGAAGATATAAGTCGACCTATGTTAGGTCGTTGGAAGATGAGACGTGTGAAGATAGGTCGCGAGAACGCCCTACGACCTAAGATAGGTCGCGAGAAACTTTAAGTCGCGAAGACTTTCTGAAGCCGCTTCTGTTAGGTCGCTAATGAAGGGATGCCGTTCATTCTTAGGTCGCGGAGCTCCAGATGCCATTGTTTGTTGAGTTGTAAGGTGTATGGGTCTTATGTCGTGAGTAGTTAGGTCGTCTACGACCTAAGTGATGTAATCTGTTTGTATTTCTTACTTTTAAGTCGTATGTTTGTAAGTCGTAAGTCGTCTGAAATTTTAGGTCGTGACTGATAGGTCGGCAACGACTTAGGAGTTGATGAAATTTTGTTGTTTTTTCTTGTGAGTTGTAAAATGCTATAAATAGGCCGGTGGTGCCATTTGTAATGGGTTGTTGATTTTTGAATAATATTCTCTTTTGTTAGCTTTGTGCTTTCATCTCAATTGGTAGTTGAGTGTAATCTCCTATCTCCTCTTTCGGGTAATCGAGTGCGCTCGATTCAACGATTACAGAAGCCGATTCGCGGAATCAAGTGCGCTTGATCAACGCTTGAAGAATTGAAGATCTTTGAACCCGGTATCGTGCGCGATCAACGAGTTCAGGATAGCTAGAATTCGGTATCTTCGGATCAACGAATTCGGGCTTTTCAGTATTCATCAATCCATCGATTGCTACTTTCACCGATTGAAGATTGTTTTGATTAATCCGCTGCGCCACGAAAGCTAGTCGATTTGTTCGTCTCACTTCCCTCTACATATTTCCTTTTGGTTGCATACTCAAAATCATCATAGATTTTGAGTTATTAATAATTAAATTTTTGAAACAATTTTTTTTTTAATATTTGTATGGATTCTAGCATGCACACAACCCTACTGGCTTATGCATGCACACTTACACAAATACACACACACGCACTCTCACATATATAACTAGAAACACATATATGCATGTAAATCTCCCTCACACACTTGAATGGAAAAGGAAAGATTTGCTGTGTGTAAATTTGTTTGCGGACAAAAGTGAATGAATTAATTGTGTCCATCTTTGTGTGTATACTTTTGTTCATATTGCCTACTTGTTCATGTTTTGCAAAGTAGAGAATAATATAGGAAAAATATGTCCTATAAATATTTTGTACAAACATGTTCCATACAACTTGAACTAAAAATAGCATGCACGTCATGCATGCTTTTCAAGAGAATATAAGCACAACTAGAACTATAAAGTTTAACTACTGTTAAAATAATTTAGTTAGTAGAAATGAAAGGAAGTTATACTCAGTTCACATGGCTTCCATATATGGGTTTGGTGGATATTATACAACCTACTACTCTCCATTACATTTTTTTAATCTCCTGCTGCATACTGAAACCCACGGCCATGCCTAATGATGCCACCCAAGAATCACATATGCATGCAAAGGACTAAATGATAGAAATGAAAAATATGTGTCTGTGTTTCTTTTATTTTGCGAAGGAAGGAAAAATGTTAATGTTACCATGCGTTAAATGCAGTGAAGTGAAAATGGAATGAACAATGATAAAAATGAATGTGTAAGCGAACTAAATTATCTTTTCACGGTAAGCAGAGAGAAAAGAAAAAAGAGAAATTTATACTCACTTTGCTTTGCGCAGCAGTCTTATGAAAATAAAAAAAAAGATTTTATTGCTTGCGTTATTGTAAAAGGGAGTGCAGTGCTTATATAAGTTTCATACTGATAATTTAGGCTTAAGCAATTGAATGAGTTAAAATATAATGATAAAAGGGATAAGGATGAAAACAACGGTCCAGTTAAATTAGAGAATTTTATATTATTTTTTAATAAATAATTATATTTCCCTCAAATAACATTTCGCACCCTTAACCGCAATATTGCCCTACCACAATTTGGTCTCCGATTACAATTTCGCTCGTGGCGTTTTACTCCAAATTTTATTTTATATCCATAACGATTTTTTATTTATTTATTTTTAAACAAAATTTATTGCTATAGTAGCGGGATGTTACATTTATATTCAAACATGGTTTGGAGGCAATATAAAATTTAATAGCTTTATTGAGAGTTGAATTGAATGATTGAAATTAGGTTTTGTGATTTGGAAATGTGAAAATGTCCAGATGTGTTGAAATAAAATAAATAGTTAAATTTATAGAAGTTCCAAATTTCATATTTAATATATACTGTTTTAAAAATATATTATTTTAAAAATCCTAATTATTAAGATTTCAAAATTATTAAACTATTTTAGCCTATATTAACTAAATAAATTATTTTAACCTATTTTTGAACCAAGTTAATTTATTTTAAACTAATTTAACCATTTAATTTAACTTAAGTCTAATTAATCTATTTTAAAGTTATTTAATTTATTTTAATTATATTTAAATCTATTCAACTATCTTAAATCAAGTTAAACTAATTTTAATCTATTTTAAATTATTTAGAGTATTTTAACTATTTATAACTATTTAAACTATTTATAACTATCTAAACTATCTTTCTAAATTTCAACTAAATAAAGTAGATGTGTTTATATTTTAAATCCGTAATTTTAAAGTGAATATGGTTACATGAAATTATAACCTAAGTTGGGATTTAAATTTACATATTTGATTTGAATATGATGTTTTGAAATAAGGGTTTTAAACTATTTTGAAATATGGTTTTTGAAAGTGATTATAATTTCGAAAGTGATATGGTTTGAATTGAATATGATATTTTGATATCAATTATGAATTGATTTCGGAGATTTAAAAGAACCATCCGGTGTGTAATAAGCGTTTGGTTGTTAAAGAGACCGGGATCAGATATTGTCATACTCTCTACCGATACCGAAAACCACTTTAACAACTGTGTACGTGATGGAGATTCCAGAAATGAAGAAGGATGGTTTGGCGAACGATTTTGGTATAAGGTATGACGTGACCCTCACTCTCGTGAGTCAACTTAGATGTGACTAAAATAGGTGCTATACATGGGCCAAGTGAGGTCATTCCTCCGATCGGACATGCTTCTTTGATACAATTCTATGACATTTGTGATGATTTGATGGCCACCCCTTGATTTTGATTTGGGAGTGTGTTCCATGGTGGGTGGTAGTAGCTGCGATGCGTTACCACCAGCCTGGCTCTGGAATTGGTAAATCTACCTCGGCATTGCCTCGAGTACCGTGTTCACATGCCATAGAGCACCTTTTACGAGTATATTTTGTACCATACCTATGTGATGTCCTTTGGGTAAACCATCAGTTTGGTGGAGCATACGACATTATATAGACTATGGGAATATATAAAATATATCAAGGGGGATATGGGTAACGCCTTAACGCTATTTTAATACTTTTACTTTACTATAGCCATATTATAATGGCATATTGTACTACATTGTAGATAGTTTAACAGATCCTTAGGAGATGTGAATCTCGAACATCTCTTAAGTTAGTGCACTCACGTTAGACACTGGATAGGAGATGTCAAACCCCGTAAACATCTCTGACGCCATTCCACTCGTATTCATTTATCGTTGATTTAACTTACATAAGGTCTTTTAGTTCTAACTCGAGTGTTTTGTCTTTTCGATTCGCTCGGGTCAGCCCGAGCATTTTAGCGTTGAAGACCTTATTCTGGAGGACGAAGACAAAGATTTGTACTATTATTATTATATATTTATTCCACTACATCGTGTTGTTCCGCTGCATTTATTTATTTACCCCTGTTCATGTAACTCTGATGTTTGTGTTGTAAAGTATAATCCAATTTATTTGTAAACAGCTTCATGAACTGTTATTTGATTATTATATTTTATCATCCCGCTGCGAGATTCTATATTTGTTTTATTTCTTTATTTTTTTTCTAATTTACCCCAATAACAATTTGCCTCTTTGTATGGTTTAAGTTGACGTGGCTGTCTGCTTAAAAAGTCCAAAAGGCGGCTCGTTACAGAGTCTAAAGCAGAATACAACAGAAATCTCAAATACAAAGTAGTCTCAAATACAAAAGTAAATGACAAAACTGAACAGAAATAACTGGAATAAACAGAAGTGACTGAAAGATGGATAGATGGATCTTCAAACAAGCTCCAATCTCCAAAGGTGAGTCGCAATGCTGTGACACTCAGTCTGACCCGAGCATAAAGAAAACACGAAACACTTGAGTCGGGACTAACATTCTTATATCAGTAAATATAACTCAAGTGAAATGTCAACTAAAATACAAGTAACTTAAAGGATGTTTGTGATTTCCATCCTCTAAGGATCTGTGGAACTATCTACTATGTAGTAATATACGCTACTATAATATGTCTATAGTAAAGTAAAAATATTAAAATAACATTAAGGCGTTACCCATAATACCCTTGTAACAACCCATAATTTTAACAAATATTTTTAAATTAATTTTATTTTGAAACCTTGATTTTTAAATAATTTTAAATTGAAGTTTGGAATTTTCCAATGTATTTTGGATTTTTGTTTCTATTTTATTTTTCCAAATACAATTAAATATTGATTTTTTTGGAAATGTTATATTTTCTCAAACTTTGACTTTTAATTGAAAATTTTTAAATTTTGAATTTTTAAAATTTAATCTTTTTCTTTGAAATAGTAATTGGTTCTGATATCCGCTCTGTTTTTCATTTCGTCGAATTCCGTTTTTAAACTTTTTAGAATTTGATGAATTCAGCATTTTACACACAAAATTTTATCTGGATTTTATTTTCATTTTCTGTTTTGCCATCTTTTATTTTGTTTTGGGTTTTGAATTAAATTGTGTGAATTTTGTTGTGTTTGGAATTTTAATATAAATTAGTTGTATTTTGTTTACAATTTTTATTTCTAGTTTCAATAAATTAAACTATTTTCTTTATTTATTTTCTTATTTTCCTAAGACAAATTATTTATCTTCATTTCCACTTTATTTTGTTTTGATTTTTATATTATTTACTTGATTTTTATTTTGTTTATTTTGTGTAAATGAAATTGGAAATTCAAAGAGCCAAAATTTTTTTATTTGCTTGGGACTTTTCCTTTTCTTGTCTCTTCATTGCTTGGCCGTCCATTTCCTCTAGAATAGTCGTACATTTCATTTGCTTATTCACGTGAAAAACTTCCCATCTCAACATCATTCACGTCCATTTCATTTCTGAAATTTTTTGTAAGTAATGGCTTCCTCTTTTTCTATTTTTTCTTCTTCTTTTCATTGATTTTGTCTTGCTCCTCTTCAAGCTTTGCTCGGCCATAACCCATTATCTCCTACACTGACCACCACCATAACTTCCTTCCCCACATCATCCATGGCCAGCACCTCCTCTCCCCTGTCCAGTCATGGCCATGAACACCTTATTAATCAAACTCCACAAAAATTGCAAACTCCTTGCAATTTTGCCTAGCCGAGCCCATATTTCCACCATCCCTCCATACTTAGCCTCGGCCACCAGCTCTAACACCACCACCACTTACTGCCATGACCTCTGGCCTTCACTTCAGCACTGACCTGACCTGTACCTGACCATGATTGAGCCAAATATGACTCTAGGCCGAGCCTAGTTGTGCACCAAACCTTCCCCTTTTTCTTCTTCTTTTCATTGATTTTGTCTTGCTCCTCTTCAAGCTTTGCTCGGCCATAACCCATCATCTCCTCCACCGAACACCACCATAACTTCCTTCCCCACATCATCCACGGCCAACACCTCCTCTTCCCTATCCAGTCATGGCCGTGACCACCTTATTAATCATACTCCACAAAACTTGCAAACTCCTTGCAATTTTGCCTAGCCGAGCCCATATTTCCACCATCCCTTCATACTTAGCCTCGGCCACCAGCTCTAACACCACCACCATTTACTGCCATGACCTCTGGCCTTCACTTCAGCACTGACCTGACCTGTACCTGACCATGATTGAGCCAAATATGACTCTAGGCCGAGCCTAGTTGTGCACCAAACCTTCACGTTTTGCCTTGTCCTTTGACCTTCCCTACCATGTAAATCCCAAATCCTTCACATCCCCATGTAGCCGTGCCTATGAGATGCCAAACCTGAGCCATTTCCACCAATATAACATGTATGGTCGAGCAATCAAGGAGTCTTGGTCAAGCAAATTTGATTTCAAAGCTTGGTGATGTCTTTTGTAAATTCTATTTCCATTTTGTTTCATTTAATCTTTGGTGTTATATACATATTTATATTTTCTTTGTTTTATTGTTGTATACAAGATTTATATCTTCGCTCCCTCTCCACTTGAATCAAAAGTCGTGCTATCGTACTTTCTAGAATTTATCTGTTTGTTTTGATTTGCGAACTCCAACTTAAAAAGGTGAGTTATTCACGCTTGACATTTATACTTATAGAATTGTGAAACGATAACAAGTGAATGTGTAGAATTGTTATATCATGTTATACATGCCTATAATATGTATTATATGATGTTAAACTCTATTATAAACCTGTCACATCATCTGATATGTTATATTCTATTATATTGTTTATTTTATTCTGTTTATCACACTGCAAGTTCCCTGTAGAATAGAATCAGTATAGGTTGAAATGATACATAGCCGAACGGACTTTAGAATAGGGAAAAATTGTTATGGACTGAAATGATAGGCCTGAGCGATTTTTATTTACTTGGGATTGCGGGTTTGAAATGATAGAACCCGGATTTTCTTTGTAAATTATGGATTGAAATGATATATTATCCGTATCACTTGACTTAGGTTAGAAAATATTATACAGACCCGTGGTTATATTATATATTTTTCTAGAAAATTTTAAGTATTTTTAAATGTAAAAATATGATAATTTGATTTAAATTGAATTTAAAATGATTTATTAAAGGGTTAGTGATTTTTCTATAAGTTAAAAGTGTTAAATAAATAAATGATTAAATTGTAATTTGAAATATAACTTAATTTGGAAATTTGCGATTTGGTTTAAAATGAAAGTTTAAGTAAAGAAAATGAAATAGAAATTAAGTTTATTTTTGAAATGGTAATTTCAATTTAAGTGGTGAGTTAATTGTTAAAAAATGCAAAGAATAAGAAAATTGTAAACTTTGATTTAATAAGTAAATTATTGAAAAATTTGGATTTAATTATGAAAATTTTACTTTATAAAACCATAAGTTAAAGGGTATTTAAATGAACATTTTTGAAGTGGAAAAATATGATTTTTTGTATGGTAAATTGGTTAAAATCGAAGTTTATTTGTTTCTGAAATTTTATTATAAATCTGGAAATTGAATTAGTAGCACTTCAGAAATGCTATCATTTCTGAAATTAACTAAAAATCTGAAGTAAAAGATATTGCAGCACTTTGTAAGTGTTGTAGTTGATACAAATGAACTAAAGGCTGCTGCAGCACATGGTAAGTGCTGTGGCTGCAGAAAGAAAATCTAAAATCTAAAACTAATAAAAGCGCTACTGTAGCACTTGATAAGTGCTGAAGTTGGCTGAAATGAGGTTTTCAAATGTAATTGAACTACTACAGCAGTTTATAAATGCAGTTGGCTGAAATGAGGTTTTCAAATGTAATTGAACTACTCTAGCAGTTTATAAATGCTGTCTTTGCTGAATTGAATTGTTTTCAAATGTGATTGAACTACTACAGCAGTTTTAAATGCTGTCTCTGTTGAAATGAATTGTTTTCAAATATAACTTACCGCAGCATTTTCTAAGTGCTGCGAATGCTGAAATTTTAATGTTTTGAAGTATTTAACTAAATAAACAAGCTTCAAAGGTGCTAAATTTTTGGGAATTGAGTATTTGATTTAAATGTACAATGACTTCACTTTTAATGGTTTAAATGAATGATTTTAGATTCGAAATTAAAACCATTTTTGAATTATAACCACGGGTACACTTCTGTGTTGGCTATTTGATTTCGTTGTGATTGTTTTGATGCACACATTAACACTGTTATTTGCATTGTTTACTTTAATATGGTTATTTCTATGATAGCGTTTATTTCTGCTTAATTGATTGTTTAACGAATCCTAAAAGGATGGGCGATCCCAAGCACCCTTTAAGTTATTGTGCATTACTATTACAATTCACTTAAGTTGGTTTACATTGTATAAGTATGTATGTCCTGACTCGAGTGTTTGTGTTTTACTTTGAGCTCGGGTCAGCTTGAGAATCACAGCTTTGGATTCACCTTCTATAGCTCGAGATTAGTTGGAGCTTATTTGTCTATCGGTTCATCGATTTCTATTCCAGTTATTTCCTATTCAGTATTGTCTCTGTATTATTGACTTATGTATCCTGACTTCTATTGTATCAATTTTAGACTATGAGATTTTGTATATATTTTGAGAGTATGTATATAGTAGCTTCATGAACTTCTATGGTATTTTATTTCCGCTGCGAGTTATTCTGATATTATGTGTCCGTGATTCTGTGTTTGATTTTAGTTGCTCCAAATTTTCTTGACAATCCATTGTTTTGAAGGATTCAAGTCTGACATGTGTGGATTTATTGTCGATTTGAATGGTCCAAAATAGTGGGCTGTTACACCCCTTAACACATTTTTATATATTCTCATAGTCTATACAATACCGTAATTCCTCCGTAAAATGGAGGGCTATTAGTGGGCACTCCATAGGTATGGTACAAACCAAACTCGTAGAAGGCGCGATAGGACATGCGACACGACACTCAAGGCAATGCCAGGGTAGATATACCATTTGCACTCCCAGACTGGTGGAAATGCATAGCAGCTACTACCGCCCATCTCGTGACACACTCCCAAATCAAAGGGTGTACCCAATCAAATCACAAAAGCAATAGAATCGTATCGAAGAAATGTGCCCGATCTTGGGAATGACCCCACTTGGCCCGGTATAGCTCCTGTTTTAGCTACATCAAGCTGACTTACAGGAGTCAGGACTACGTAAATACCATATAGAATCATCACCAAACCATCCTACTTCATTCTGGAACTCCACCACGTACATAGTTGTTAAAGTGGTTTTCGGTATTGGTAGAGAGTAGGACAATATCTGATCCCGGTCTCTTTAACAACCAACGCTTATTTCACACCGTGGTCATTTCATTTCTAATAGTTTATACTTCATATCAAAATATCATATTCATTTCAAAACCATATCAATTCGATATCATTATTCAATTTAAATAATATTCATTTCAAGAATCATAATACTTTCAAAATTATAACACTTCGAAATCATAATGCTTTTGAAACCATAACGCTTTTGAAAACATAACACTTTCGAAATCATAACACTTCCAACTTAAACAGTTTAGATATTTAAAACATTATATATATTAAAATAGTTATAAAATAAAATAGTATATATATTAAAATAATTTATATATTAAATTATTTTATATATATTAACAATGCTTTATATAATAGAATAGTTTCCTCCAATTTCGCAAATCGATTCAAATCATCTTAAATTCTAAAAAAATTCAATTTGAATCAATTCCAATTTAATCATTTCAATTTAAAGTTCAAAGATTCAAGTTTAAATATTCAAACTTTTACAATATATAAATTTCATTTATATTTCAATATTTTACTTTAATTTTATTCAAATTAGAAAGTATTCACTTAATCATTTCAACAACAATTTATTAAAATCCCAATTTATAAATTTAAATCAATGTTAAATATTCAATCTCAATTTTATTTAAAATCTAGAATATTCATTTAATCACTTTTTATCAAATCGAGTTATAAATCGTATTTTTCAACATCTAAAATCAATAAGTTCAAGTAAATTCTTATTTAAATTCAATTTATTAACCAATTAAAATTCCATCTCAACATTAATTAGTCTGCCTAACCTTTATTATTTAAGTTATAAAAATCCATTTTTTAAAATATAAATATAAATTTAAATAAATACTTAAACATTTTATAAACCAATTAAGTTAATTTTTTTATATTAAATTAAATCTTATCATTAAATGTATTTTGTATTAAATCTATTTTTATATATTTTTTAAAATTATAAGAAAAATCTTAAAAATTATATTTTCAAAACTAACTTATAAATTAAAATTTCCAAAACATATAAATTTAAAAATCTAAAATTTAGATATATATTAAAATAGCCTATATATATTTATTTTAAAATCAATATTTATTAAAACCATATATTTACTTTCAAAACATTGTAAATCATTTTTCAAAAAATAGACCCACGATGTCCATATAAATTTTCTATCCTATGGTCAAGTGATACAGATATTTATCATTTCAATCCGCAATTTAAATATCTACGGGTATATATTATTTCAACCCGTAATCCCAAAATATAAAATTAATGAAAATCGCTTGGGTTTATCATTTCAACCCATAACGATTTTCCCTTATTCTACAAAATCGTTCAGGTATGTATCATTTCAACCCATAGGGAATTCTAAATTAACAAGGAACTTGCAGAGTGAGAACAAATATGATAAAATATAACATATCAATAACAGGCTTATATCATCAGTGATAGATTAAATAAAATATATACAACAAGATATGGTGTCATATATCATATGTGAACAATTGCGGATAATGGTATATCATATGTAACAATTAAATAACTAGCAATTCAAATTTAACAGCATATTTCAATTGTCGTTTCAAGTAAAATCAAATTTATTAACTATAATAATGTTAATCGTGAGTGATTGCTCACCTTTCGAGGCTAGAGAAATTTGATAACGAACTAAGCTGCGAATCCGAGCAAAGAATTCATAGTAAAATACGATGAGCATGAATTTGACGATCAAAGCGAAGCTGGAAGTTTTGAATTTGATGCGTAAACAAATCAAAATTAGCTTAATATAAACTGAGCAAAATAAATGTTATATATAAATTTTTTCTAAAATCAACTTCAACAGATATTCAAAATAAAATCTATATACATAAATTTCAAATCAATATTAAATTTAAGCACATTTAAAATAAAATCTCTATATATGTTTGAAACCAAACCCATATATACTTATATACATATATATACACTTTAGGTTCCAATTGAAAGCTTCACCAATTTATATATATATATATATATACTTACATATTATGTATATATATTTATAAACAACAAGTTGGACAAATACACATATCAAAATATCCATACATTATAATAAAATCAAACTTGAAAAGCTTTATAATATTTATACAACACATACAAGTAAAGACGTGTTAATATAAAACTGTTAACAAAATAAAAAGAAAAAATATATAGATATAAAACTGTAACCTAAAAGAAAATACCAGACTATGTTAATACACACACACACCTCTTTTCAAATTCCTAGTATACTTGAATCAAAACTTTGAAAAGAATATAAAACAAGAATTTAGATAGAATTTAAAGCATAAAATACCCATATACTTATTAAAATCAGCCAACTTGTAACGATCCCGTTTTTTAGCCAAATTTAATTTGGTAATTAATATAAATTCTAGAATTTAATTGTGAATTAATTTGAATTTTTCAAATATATATATGTAATTATTTTTAGTGTATAATTAGATTTTAATTATTTTCTTTAAAAAGTTATATAAGTATAAGTAATAGAAAATGAATTAACAAAAATATAAAACATATATATATATGTAAAACATATGTTAATAAAAAAAGAAATGTAAATATAAAACTAAATAAGGGTTTAAACATAAAATGCTTACATTTAAACATTTGTAAGATAATGTGATGCAGCTCAAGATAAAGGTCTAAGTTGTACACGACTTAAGGGGCTAAGTCGCACACGACTTAAAGAAATAACTATAGGTCGTCTTCGACCTAAGGAGGCATGTGAGGCATGTGAGCAGGAGCTACGACTTAACTGGAAACCAGGAGAAGGAGCTAACTCGAGTTTACGACCTAAGGAGAAGGTTCTGGGTCGTCTACGACCTAACGGATTAGGAGGAAAAGGGCTACGACTTAACAAAGGTTTAAG
Organism: Allium fistulosum; assembly: GCA_030737815.1. Classification (NCBI taxonomy): domain Eukaryota; kingdom Viridiplantae; phylum Streptophyta; class Magnoliopsida; order Asparagales; family Amaryllidaceae; genus Allium; species Allium fistulosum. The sequence continues at coordinate 95,972,582 of CM060903.1, forward strand.
TCACTCGGAGTTGATAAGTCGTCCATGACATACGGAGAAGGCCACGGAAGGAGCGGTTCGAATTGAGAACGAAGTGTTAAGTCGTCTACGACTTAAGGAAGAAGTTAAGTCGGAAGCAAGCTACGACTTAGTTAAGTCGCACAGTTTTAAAGCGCACCCTCTTAAGTCGCTTGAAGATAGAAACCGTTGATGCTTATGCCGAGTTAATCTCTGCCTTTAATTTCCTTAAGACGGTTGATCTGGGATGCCGCATGTTTTTAAGTCGCTGAAGCTGTTGCCGTTGATTCTTCTACGAGTTAATCTAGACCATTGTTTTGAAGACACTGCTATTGATGAGTCGTGATATGTTGTTAAGTCATTCTATTATAAGGCTTAAGTCGTGGTGATTGTGTTGTAATCTGATAAGTCGTAAACGACTTATGGTGAGTCGCCTGTTTGAGTCGTTTGTAATACACATGTATGTAGAGTCGCATCTTTTTAAGTCGTAAGTCGCTGAATAGTTATGTCGTGTGTTTTGTTGAGTCGGAGGGTATGTTAAGTCGTGAGTCGGAGATCTTGATAAGTTGGAGACGACTTAGGAGTTGTATTTTTTTTTTCTGTTTTTTGCGTATTGTAGCCTATAAATAGGCAAGTTGAATCATTTGTAAAGGTTGTTGATTTTTGAATAAATTTCTCTTTTGTTAGCTTTGTGCTTTCATTCAATTGGTAGTTGAGTGTAATCTCCTATCTCCTCTTTTGGATAATCGAGTGCGCTCGATTCAACGATTGCAGAAGCCGATTCGCGGAATCAAGTGCACTTGATCAACGCTTGAAGAATTGAAGATCTTTGAACCCGGCATCGTGCGCGATCAACGAGTTTGGGATAGCTAGAATTCGGTATCTTCGGATCAACGAATTTGGGCATTTCAGTATCTTCCAATCCATCGATTACTACATTCATCGATCTACATTTGTTTTTGATTAATCCGCTGCGTCAGTTTGGTATCAGAGCTTGTTCTAGCCAATCATAGCTAGATCGAGACTTGGAGCCTAATCATTTTGGAGTTTTGAAGAGATCAAGTGTTAGCCGAGCTAAGAAGAGTGTAGATCGAGCATCATTTCATTGACTAGCCGAGAATTTTTGTTCATCGTGTTCATCGCGCATTGCAACAAAAGCAGAAGATTCGATCCATTCATTTTGGATCAAAGTCCGAAAGGTGTTTGAATTGAAGTGTCTGTGAAGATTTCAAGTATGCCGCCGAGAAGTGCTAATCGTTACCAAAATGTAGAAGCTTTGTATAGAAGAGAAGAAGCTGATGAGATGGAGCAAAGAATCAATGAAAATTTTAGTGAAAAGCTTAACGAAGGAATTGGACGATTAGAGAAGATGATGTTAGAAATGAATCAAAATCGGAGAAGGGTTTCATCTGAATCTAACCATGGGGGAAGTAGAGTCTCGCCACATTCCAATCGAGACAGAAGTGTTGATGATGATCAAAGGCGTGGGAGGAACGTGAATGATCGTGAACGGAGGAATGTAGATAGAAGGGATGATGGTGGTAGACGTGAAGGTAGTAGAGATGTGGGTGGACGAGATAGACAACGATATACATCTGATTTTGAAGATGAGTATGATGGTGGTAGTGTTCGAGGACAAGGACGAGGACAAGGAAGAAATCACTCTGAGTATGATCACAAGTGGGAGTCGGGGATGAAGACTGAAATTCCTGAATTCAAAGGTGGTATGCAAGCGGAGGAGTTTCTAGATTGGGTGGCTAATGTTGAAGAGATTTTTGACTTTAAAGAAGTTCCAGAACAACGTAGAGTGAAGTTGGTTGCTACAAGGTTGAGGGGTAGAGCATTGGGGTGGTGGCAGCAGACCAAACTTACACGTGATCGGATGGGAAAGTCAAAAGTTGAATCTTGGGAGAAGATGAAGAAATTGATGAAAGCAACGTTCTTACCTTACAATTATCAATCTTTGATGTATCAACGTTTGCAGAACTTGAGGCAGGGCACAAAGAATGTTAATGATTATGCAGATGAATTCTATCAGCTTATTGCAAGGAATGATATTATGGAGACGGAAGAGCAGCTGACATCTAGATTCATTGGGGGATTGAGAATGCAGATTTAGGATATGGTTAATATGTTCGATCCAAGATCTGTAGCGGAAGCACATCAGAAAGCGTTGGCTTGGGAGAAGCAGGGTAGACGAGGAAGTGGTGTGTTTACTAGTTCCAACAATCAAATGAAGGCTGTTAGTGGAAGTTCTAATGTGTCTAAACCTTTCAGTAAACCGGTGGTGAAGGAGGCTGAGAAGGCGAAGGTTAACAATGGTTTCAAATGTTACAATTGTCAGGAATTGGGTCATAAAAGCAATGAGTGTCCAAAGCCGAAGAAACGAACTATGATCGCTGAACTTGAAGATAAGGATGGTGATGGAGAATATTCTAGTCCAGTTGAGGATGAACAGGATATTGCATCAGGAGATGAAGGTTGTAATCTAATGCTGAGGAGATCATGTTTGACACCGAAGCAGGAAGAAGCTAGTTGGTTGAGCAGTAATATCTTTCAGTCGACATGTACTATTCTGGGAAAGATGTGCAAGTTTGTGATAGACGCAGGAAGCTGTGACAATATCATTTCAACCGAGGTTGTGACAAAGTTGAAGTTGAAGACAGAGAAACATCCGAGTCCATACAAGTTAGCATGGTTGAGAAAAGGAGGAGAAGTGAAAGTGGATAGACGAGTTCGTGTTCCATTCTCTATTGGGAAGAAATACAAAGATGAGATCTGATGTGATGTAGTAGAGATGGATGTTTGTCACTTGCTTTTGGGAAAACCATGGCAGTATGATCGAGCAGTACAACATGACGGTCAGACCAACAGCTACAGTTTTATGTTTGAAGGCACGAAGATTATCTTAGTTCCAAAAAAGAGACAACCGGGAGAAAGTAAGTCAGAAGAGATTGAAGAGCTGAAAACTTTATTATCTCTGAAGGAGTTTGTTAAGGAGGTTGAGGAAGAGCCGGAAGTATTCTTGTTGATTGGACGAGAGAGCAGTGAAGAGGTTGAAATACCAGAAGAAGCAAAGCCAGTTTTGAAAGAATTTGAAGATGTATTCCCAGATGAGTTACCAAAGGAGTTACCGCCTTTGAGAGACATACAACATCAAATCGATCTTGTTCCAGGAGCAGTGTTGCCACACAGACCACATTATCGAATGAGTCCGAAGGAACATGAAGAGTTGCGGAGGCAGGTAGAGGAATTGCTTGAGCAGGGGCGTGTGCAGGAGAGTTTAAGTCCTTGTGCTGTACCAGCTTTATTGGTACCAAAAAAGGATGGAACGTGGAGGATGTGCACCGATAGTAGAGCATTGAATAAGATTACTGTGAGATATAGATTTTCGATGCCGAGGCTTGATGATCTATTGGATCAAATCAGTGGGTCCGTAATCTTTTCTAAGATTGACTTGAAGAGCGGTTATCATCAGATTCGCATTAGACCAGGGGATGAATGGAAGACAGCATTCAAGACGAGGGAAGGATTGTATGAATGGCTGGTAATGCCGTTTGGTCTATCGAATGCACCAAGTACATTTATGAGGGTGATGAATCAAATTTTCCGACCGTACATTGGGAAATTCGTTGTGGTTTACTTTGATGATATTCTAATCTACAGTGCTAGTACGGAAGAGCATGTTCAACATTTGAAGAAAGTGTTAATTATTCTTCGTGAAGAACAATTCTATGCTGCTACAAAGAAGTATGTCTTTATGGCGAGGAGTGTTCTATTTTTGGGATATGTTGTTTCAGAGAAAGGAATACAGGTTGACCAAAGTAAAATCGAAGCTATCAGAGATTGGCCGCAGCCTAAGACGATAACAGAAGTTCGTAGTTTTCACGGGTTGGCTTCATTCTATCGAAGATTTATTCCACACTTTAGTAGTGTGATTGCACCTGTGACGGATTGTATGAAGGGTAAGCAGTTTGCATGGACGGAGGAAGCTGGGGTTGCTTTTGATCGAATCAAAGAACTCTTAACGTCTGCACCAATCCTAATATTACCAGATTTTCGGCTAGTGTTTGAACTACATGCTGATGCATCCAAGGTGGGAATTGGAGGAGTGTTGAGTCAGAGGGGACGTCCGATTGCATACTTTAGCGAGAAGTTATCAGGAACAAAGATGAGATACAGTACATATGATGTTGAATTTTATGCTGTTGTGCAATCTATTAAACACCGGAGACACTATCTATTTCAGAAGGAGTTTGTTCTTTACACTGATCATGAGGCGTTAAAGCATTTACAAGGGCAAGACAAGATTTCAGCAAGACATGCATCGTGGATTGCATATCTGCAACAATTTACTTTTGTTGTTAAACACAAGTTAGGGGTGACGAATCGAGTGGCTGATGCTTTGAGTAGGAGAAGTCATTTGTTGACTACACTGAAAGTTGAGGTGACAGGGTGATGCAGCCCAGAAAGAAGAAGTCATAGGTCGTGTACGACCTAACATGTTGGTAAGTTGGGTACGACCTAAGGAGGAGGCTAATGAACTAGATTCTGGTAAAGAGTCACGAGAAGTTGTAGTTCTAGGTCGTATGTGACCTACCAGTTTCAAAGATCACATGCTACGACCTAACAGACTAGGAGGAAATGAGCTACGACTTAAGGGAAGTGCTGAGCTACGACCTAAGGGAGGTGCTGGGTCACGACCTAAAGCTACAGGAGCAACACGGGTTGAAAAATGCGAAGGCTTAAGTCGGCAACGACGTAAGGGAAGAGTTTTGGTTAGTGTACGACTTAACGGAACAGATGATAAGTCGATGACGAGGTACGACTTAGTTAAGTCGTCTAACCGACCTAACGAGTCACCCAGAGGAAAGGCAAAACAAATTGGTGAAGTATTAGGTCGTGAACGACCTAATGAGTCAGGAGTTAAGTCGCAAGGAATTAGGTCGCAAGGCTTAGGTCGTGAAGTTTCTGATACCGCTTTTGTTTTAGGTCGCAAAGCTCTGGATACCGTTGAATCTTCTGACGAGTTAATCTCTGCCATTGATTTTCTTAAGTCGCATGAAGATGCTATGGTCTTAGGTCGCGAAGTTATGATCCTTAAGTCGCAAGGTCTTATCTTTAAGTCGCTACAGCGGGATGCCGTTAATTCTTCTACGAGTTAATCTCTACCGTTGAGTTCTTTAGGTCGCTGATCTGGGATGCGCATGTTTAAGTCGCTAAAGCTTATTACCGTTGATTTGTCTGCCGAGTTAATCTCTACCGCTGATGGAAGCTGAATCTGTTGATAAGTCGTGTACGATTTATACTAAGTCGTAGGTCGCAACTTTTATAAGTCGTGAGTAGTTTGTAATACATATATGTTGAGTCGCTTCTGTTATAAGTCGTAAGTCGTCTATTTTCATATGTCGTCTGTTGTAAGTCGTCTGGTGTCTGTATTCTGTTGAGTCGTAAGTCGTGTACGACTTATGTTGAGTCGGAGACTTTGTTAAGTCGGAAACGACTTAAGAGTTAGTGAAATTTCTGTTGTAAAGTTGTTCGCCTATAAATAGGCCGTGAGTCTCATTTGTAAAGGTTGTTGATTTTTGAATAAAATTCTCTTTGTTAGCTTTGTGCTTTCAATTTCAATTGGTAGTCGAGTGTATCTCCTATCTCCACCTTCGACATTCGAGTGCGCTCGAATCTTCGATTGTTGAAGCCGATTCGCGGAATCAAGTGCGCTTGGTCAACGCGTGAAGAATCGCAGATCTTTGAAACCGGTATCGTGCGCGATCAACGAGTTCGAGATAGCTAGAATTCAGTATCTTCGGATCAACGAATTCAGGCCTTTCAGTATTCATCAATCCATCGATTGCTACTTTCACCGATTGAAGATTGTTTTGATTAATCCGCTGCGTCAATTTTTGGTATCGGAGCTTGTTCTAGCCAATCATAGCTAGATCGAGACTTGGAGCCTAATCATTTTGCAGTTTTGAAGAGATCAAGTGATAGCCGAGCTTGAAGTGGGAAGCCGAGCTAAGTAGAAGAGTGGGAGATCAAATTTACCTCATTTGGAGAAGTTGTGTTCATCGTGTTCATCGTGATTTGCAACAATAGTGGAAGTTTCGATCCATTTCATTTGGGATCAAAGTTCGAATTGTGTTTGAATTTGAAGAGTTTGTGAAGATTTCAATCATGCCGCCAAGAAGAGCTAATCGTCACCAAAATGTAGAAGCATTGTATCGAAGAGAAGAAGCTGATGAGATGGAGCAAAGAATCAATGAAAACTTTAGTGAAAAGCTTAACGAAGGAATTGGACGATTAGAGAAGATGATGTTAGAAATGAATCAAAATCGAAGAAGGGTTTCACCTGAATCTAACCATGGGGGAAGTAGAGTCTCACCACAATCCAATCGAGACCGAAGTGTTGACAATGATCAAAGGCGTGGGAGGAACGTGGATGATCGTGAACGGAGGAATGTAGATAGAAGGGATGATGGTGGTAGGCGTGAAGGTAGCAGAGATGTGGGTGGACGAGATAGACAACGATATACATCTGATTTTGAAGAGGGGTATGATAGTGGTAGTGTTCGAGGACAAGGACGAGGCCAAGGAAGAAATCACTCTGAGTATGATCACAAGTGGGAGTCGGGGATGAAGACTGAAATTCCAGAATTCAAAGGTGGTATGCAAGTGGAGGAGTTTCTAGATTGGGTGGCTAATGTTGAAGAGATTTTTGACTTTAAAGAAGTTCCAGAACAGCGTAGAGTGAAGTTGGTTGCTACGAGGTTGAGGGGTAGAGCTTTGGCATGGTGGCAGCAAACCAAGCTTACACGTGAACGAATGGGAAAGTCAAAAGTTGAATCTTGGGAGAAGATGAAGAAATTGATGAAAGCAACGTTCTTACCTTAGAATTATCAATCTTTGATGTATCAACGTTTGCAAAACTTGAGACAAGGGACGAAATCTGTGAATGACTATGCTGACAAATTTTATCAACTTATTGCAAGGAATGATATTATGGAGACGGAAGAGCAGCTGACATCTAGATTCATTGGGGGATTGAGAATGCAGATTCAGGATATGGTTAATATGTTCGATCCAAGATCTGTAGCGGAAGCACATCAGAAAGCGTTGGCTTGGGAGAAGCAGGGTAGGCGAGGAGGTGGTGTGTTTACTAGTTCCAACAATGAAATGAAGGGTGTTAGTGGAAGTTCCAATGTGTCTAAACCTATCAGTAAACCGGTGGTGAAGGAGGCTGAGAAGGCGAAGGTTAACAATGGTTTCAAATGTTACAATTGTCAGGAATTGGGTCGTAAAAGCAATGAGTGTCCAAAGCCAAAGAAGAGAACCATGATTGCTGAACTTGAAGATGACGATGGTGATGGAGAATATTCTAGTCCAGTTGAGGATGAACAGGATATTGCATTAGGAGATGAAGGTTGTAATCTAATGCTGAGGAGATCATGTTTGACACCGAAGCAGGAAGAAGCTAGTTGGTTGAGGAGTAATATCTTTCAGTCGACATGTACTATTCTGGGAAAGGTGTGCAAGTTTGTGATAGACGCAGGAAGCTGTGACAATATCATTTCAACCGAGGCTGTGACAAAGTTGAAGTTAAAGACAGAGAAACATCCGAGTCCATACAAGTTAGCATGGTTGAGAAAAGGAGGAGAAGTGAAAGTGGATAGACGAGTTCGTGTTCCATTCTCAATTGGGAAGAAATACAAAGACGAAATATGGTGTGATGTAGTAGAGATGGATGTTTGTCACTTGCTTTTGGGAAGACCATGGCAGTATGATCGAGCAGTACAACATGACGGTCGGACCAACAGCTACAGTTTTATGTTTAAAGGCACGAAGATTATCTTAGTTCCAAAGAAGAGACAACAGGGAGAAAGTAAGTCAGAAGAGATTGAAGAGCTGAAAACTTTATTATCTTTAAAGGAGTTTGTCAAGGAGATTGAAGAGGAGCCTAAAGTGTTCTTGTTGATTGGACGAGAGAGTCATGAAGTGGTGGAAGTGCCAGAGGAAGTAAAATCAGTTCTGAAAGAATTTGACGATGTATTTCCAGAAGAGTTACCAACGGAGTTACCGCCGTTGAGGGACATTCAACATCAAATCGATCTTGTTCCAGGAGCTGTATTACCTCACAGACCACACTACAGAATGAGTCCGAAGGAACATGAAGAGTTGCGGAGGCAGGTAGAGGAATTGCTTGAGCAGGGGCGTGTGCAGGAGAGTCTGAGTCCTTGTGTTGTACCAGCTTTATTGGTACCCAAGAAGGATGGGACGTGGAGGATGTGCACAGATAGTAGAGCATTGAATAAGATTACTGTGAGATATAGATTTCCGATGCCGAGGCTTGATGATTTGTTGGATCAGTTGAGCGGGGCTACTATCTTTTCGAAGATTGATTTGAAGAGCGGATATCATCAAATTCGTATCAGACCAGGTGATGAATGGAAGACTGCTTTTAAAACCAGAGAAGGTCTATACGAATGGTTGGTAGTGCCGTTTGGTTTATCAAATGCAACGAGTACATTTATGCGGGTTATGAATCAGATTTTTAGACCATTCATTGGGAAGTTTGTGGTGGTGTATTTTGATGATATTTTGATATACAGTGGAAGCGCAGAGGAGCATTTGCAACATCTGAGAGAAGTGCTAATGGTACTGAGACAGGAACAATTTTATGCTGCAACGAAGAAATGCGTGTTCATGACGCATAGTGTTTTATTTCTGGGGTATGTTGTTTCGAATGACGGTATACAGGTTGACCAGAGTAAAGTCGAATCAGTTAGGAATTGGCCGCAACCCAAGACGATAACGGAAGTTCGTAGTTTTCATGGGTTAGCTTCATTTTATCGGAGGTTTATTCCACACTTTAGTAGTGTGATGGCGCCTGTTACCGATTGCATGAAGGGTAAATAGTTTGCATGGACAGAGGAAGCAGGAAGTGCTTTTGAGAAAATCAAGGAGTTGTTGACGTCGGCACCTATTCTAGTGTTACCAGATTTTCAGTTATTGTTTGAGTTACATACTGATGCATCGAAGGTTGGAATTGGAGGAGTGCTGAGTCAGAAGGGACGTCCAATTGCATATTTCAGCGAGAAGTTGTCAGGAGCAAAGATGAGATACAGTACATACGATGTTGAATTTTATGCTGTTGTGTAATCTATTAAACACTGGAGACACTATCTATTTCAGGAGGAGTTTGTTCTTTACACTGATCATGAAGCGTTAAAGCATTTACAAGGGAAAGACAAGATTTCAGCGAGACATGCATCGTGGATTGCATATCTGCAACAGTTCACTTTTGTTGTTAAACACAAGTCAGGGGTGACGAATCGAGTGGCCGATGCTTTGAGTAGGAGGAGTCATTTGTTGACCACACTGAAAGTTGAGGTGACAGGGTTTGATGTGTTGCCAGAATTATTTGTCGATGATCCTTACTTTGCAAAGTTTGTTGATAAAGTCAAGGAGGGAAAGACGGATGATTTTATGATGGTGGACGGTTTTCTGTTCAAAGGAAATCGATTGTGCATACCTGATTGTAGTTTGAGAATGAAGATTGTAAAAGAGCTACATGAAGAAGGACATGTTGGGAGAGACCGTACATTATAGTTGATTTCACAATCTTACTTTTGGCCATCGATGAGGAAAGAAGTGGAGAGGTTTGTGGAACGATGTCATATCTGTCAGGTTTCGAAAGGAACTGCGACTAATGCTGGTTTATATATGCCGCTACCTGTACCAACTAAACCATGGGTTGATGTGAGTATGGATTTTGTGTTGGGATTGCCAAGGACACAGCGTGGTAATGATTCCATTTATGTAGTGGTGGACCGCTTTTCGAAAATGGCACATTTTATTGCTTGTAAGAAGACGGCGGACGCTGTTCATGTTGCTCAGTTGTTTTTCAAAGAGATATATCGACTTCATGGATTGCCAGAATCTATTGTGTCGGATAGGGATACTCGTTTCCTGAGTCATTTTTGGTTGAGTTTGTGGAAAATGGTGGGAACGAAGCTGTAGTTTAGTAGCGCTTATCATCCGCAAACGGATGGACAGACCGAGGTTGTGAACAGATCATTGGGAAATCTGCTGAGGTGTCTTGTGCAAGATAATCTGAAGAGTTGGGATGTGAAGTTATGCCAAGCAGAATTTGCTCATAATCATGTGGTAAATCGTAGTACGGGGTTCAGTCCATTCCAAATTGTATATTCAAATTCGCCAAAGGGACCGTTGGACTTAACGGTAATACCACACTCGAAGGGGACAATTAAGAAAGCCACTGATTTTGTTGAGGGGTTGACAGAATGTCATAAAATCGTTCAGGAACGATTGGAGAAAACAAATGAGAAGTATAAACATTCTTCAGATTTGAAACGAAGAAATGTTGAGTTTAATGAAGGAGATATGGTTTATGCAGTGTTAATGAAAGATCGTTTTCCAGTGGGTGCTTACAACAAGTTGAAAACCAGGAAAATTGGTCCGGTAGAAGTCGTGAAACGAATTAATGAAAATGCTTATAAATTGAAGCTGCCAGATGATGTGTATACGTCTGACGTATTCAATGTTAAGCATCTCGTACCATATCATGGGGATGAGTTTGTTGTGGAAGCATAAAATCCAAATTCGAGGACGAATTTTTCTAAACCTGGGGAGGATGATGCAGCCCAGAAAGAAGAAGTCATAGGTCGTGTACGAGCTAACATGTTGGTAAGTTGGGTACGACCTAAGGAGGAGGCTAATGAACTAGATTCTGGTAAAGAGTCACGAGAAGTTGTAGTTCTAGGTCGTATGCGACCTACCAGTTTCAAAGATCACATGCTACGACCTAACAGACTAGGAGGAAATGAGCTACGACTTAAGGGAAGTGCTGAGCTACGACCTAAGGGAGGTGCTGGGTCACGACCTAAAGCTACAGGAGCAACACGGGTTGAAAAATGCGAAGGCTTAAGTCGGCAACGACGTAAGGGAAGAGTTTTGGTTAGTGTACGACTTAACGGAACAGATGATAAGTCGATGACGAGGTACGACTTAGTTAAGTCGTCTAACCGACCTAACGAGTCACCCAGAGGAAAGGCAAAACAAATTGGTGAAGTATTAGGTCGTGAACGACCTAACGAGTCAGGAGTTAAGTCGCAAGGACTTAGGTCGCAAGGCTTAGGTCGTGAAGTTTCTGATACCGCTTTTGTTTTAGGTCGCAAAGCTCTGGATACCGTTGAATCTTCTGACGAGTTAATCTCTGCCATTGATTTTCTTAAGTCGCATGAAGATGCTATGGTCTTAGGTCACGAAGTTATGATCCTTAAGTCGCAAGGTCTTATCTTTAAGTCGCTACAGCTGGATGCCGTTAATTCTTCTGCGAGTTAATCTCTACCGTTGAGTTCTTTAGGTCGCTGATCTGGGATGCGCATGTTTAAATCACTAAAGCTTATTACCGTTGATTTGTCTGCCGAGTTAATCTCTGCCGCTGATGGAAGCTGAATCTGTTGATAAGTCGTGTACGATTTATACTAAGTCGTAGGTCGCAACTTTTATAAGTCATGAGTAGTTTGTAATACATATATGTTCAGTCACTTCTGTTATAAGTCGTAAGTCGTCTGTTTTCATATGTCGTCTGTTGTAAGTCGTCTGGTGTCTGTATTCTGTTGAGTCGTAAGCTGTGTACGACTTATGTTGAGTCGGAGACTTTGTTAAGTCGGAAACGACTTAGGAGTTAGTGAAATTTCTGTTGTAAAGTTGTTCGCCTATAAATAGGTCGTGAGTCTCATTTGTAAAGGTTGTTGATTTTTGAATAAAATTCTCTTTGTTAGCTTTGTGCTTTCAATTTCAATTGGTAGTCGAGTGTATCTCCTATCTCCACCTTCGACATTCGAGTGCGCTCGAATCTTCGATTGTTGAAGCCGATTCGCGGAATCAAGTGCGCTTGGTCAACGCGTGAAGAATCGCAGATCTTTGAACCCGGTATCGTGCGCGATCAACGTTCGAGATAGCTAGAATTCGGTATCTTCAGATCAACGAATTCGGGCCTTTCAGTATTCATCAATCCATCGATTGCTACTTTCACCGATTGAAGATTGTTTTGATTAATCCGCTGCGTCACAGGGTTTGATGTATTACCGGAACTATTTGTCGATGATCCTTACTTTGCGAAGTTTGTCGATAAAGTCAAGGAGGGAAAGACGGATGAGTTCATGTTGATTGATGGTTTTCTGTTCAAAGGAAATCGATTGTGCATACCTGATTGTAGTTTGAGAATGAAGATTGTAAAAGAGCTACATGAAGAAGGACATGTTGGGAGAGACCGTACATTACAGTTGATTTCACAGTCTTACTTTTGGCCATCGATGAGGAAAAAGGTGGAGAGGTTTGTGGAGAGATGTCATATCTGTCAAGTTTCGAAAGGAACTGCAACTAATGCTGGTTTATATATGCCGTTACCTGTACCAACTAAACCATGGGTTGATGTGAGTATGGACTTTGTGTTGGGGTTGCCAAGGACACAGCGTGGAAATGATTCCATTTATGTGGTGGTTGATCGATTTTCGAAAATGGCACATTTTATTGCTTGTAAGAAGACGGCGGATGCTGTTCATGTTGCTCAGTTGTTTTTTAAAGAGATATATCGACTTCATGGATTGCCGGAATCTATTGTGTCGGATAGGGATACTCGTTTCCTGAGTCATTTTTGGCTAAGTTTGTGGAAGATGGTGGGAACGAAGTTGAACTTTAGCAGCGCTTATCATCTGTAGACAGATGGACAGACTGAGGTGGTAAACAGATCATTGGGGAATTTTTTACGATGTCTTGTACAGGAAAATCTGAAGAGTTGGGATGTGAAGTTATGTCAGCAGAATTTGCTCATAATCATGCGGTAAATCGGAGTACTGGGTTCAGTCCATTCCAGATTGTTTATGCGAGCTTACCTAAAGGACCGTTGGATTTAACGGTAATACCACACTCAAAGGGGACAGTTAAGAAAGCTGATGATTTTGTTGAGGGGTTGACGGAATGTCATAAAATCGTTCAGGAACGATTGGAGAAAGCAAATGAGAAGTATAAACGATCTGCAGATTTGAAACGAAGGAGTGTTGAGTTTCATGAAGGTGATTTGGTTTATGCAGTGTTAACAAAAGATCGTTTTCCGGTGGGAACGTACAATAAATTGAAAGCACGAAAGATTGGTCCAGTGGAAATTTTAAAGAAAATCAACGAAAATGCTTATAAATTGAAGCTGCCAGATGATGTGTATACGTCTGACGTATTCAATGTTAAGCATCTCGTACCATATCATAGGGATGAACGAACTGATGTGAAAGAATTTACAAATTCGAGGTCGAATTTTTCTCAACCTGGGGAGGATGATGCAGCTCAAGATAAAGGTCTAAGTTGTACATGACTTAAGGGGCTAAGTCGCACACGACTTAAAGAAATAACTATAGGTCGTCTTCGACCTAATGAGGCATGTGAGGCATGTGAGCAGGAGCTACGACTTAACTGGAAACCAGGAGAAGGAGCTAACTCGAGTTTACGACCTAAGGAGAAGGTTCTGGGTCGTCTACGACCTAACGGATTAGGAGGAAAAGGGCTATGACTTAACAAAGGTTTAAGTCGCTCGGAGTTGATAAGTCGTCCACGACTTACGGAGAAGGCCACGGAAGGAGCGGTTCGAATTGAGAACGAAGTGTTAAGTCGTCTACGACTTAAGGAAGAAGTTAAGTCGGAAGCAAGCTACGACTTAGTTAAGTCGCACAGTTTTAAAGCGCACCCTCTTAAGTCGCGTGAAGATAGAAACCGTTGATGCTTATGCCGAGTTAATCTCTGCCTTTAATTTCCTTAAGACGGTTGATCTGGGATGCCACATGTTTTTAAGTTGCTGAAGCTGTTGCCGTTGATTCTTCTACGAGTTAATCTAGACCGTTGTTTTGAAGACACTGATATTGATGAGTCGTGATATGTTGTTAAGTCGTTCTATTATAAGGCTTAAGTCGTGGTGATTGTGTTGTAATCTGATAAGTCATAAACGACTTATGGTGAGTCGCCTGTTTGAGTCGTTTGTAATACACATGTATGTAGAGTCGCATCTTTTTAAGTCGTAAGTCGCTGAATAGTTATGTCGTGTGTTTTGTTGAGTCGAAGGGTATGTTAAGTCGTGAGTCGGAGATCTTGATAAGTTGGAGACGACTTAGGAGTTGTAATTTTTTCTTTTGTTTTTTGCGTATTGTAGCCTATAAATAGGCAAGTTGAATCATTTGTAAAGGTTGTTGATTTTTGAATAAAATTCTCTTTTGTTAGCTTTGTTCTTTCATTCAATTGGTAGTTGAGTGTAATCTCCTATCTCCTCTTTCGGATAATCGAGTGCGCTCGATTCAACGATTGCAGAAGCCGATTCGCGGAATCAAGTGCGCTTGATCAACGCTTGAAGAATTAAAGATCTTTGAACCCGGCATCGTGCGCGATCAACGAGTTCGGGATAGCTAGAATTCGGTATCTTCGGATCAACGAATTTGGGCATTTCAGTATCTTCCAATCCACCGATTACTACATTCATCGATCTACATTTGTTTTTGATTAATCCGCTGCGTCATAATGATAAAAGATTTATACAAGTGTAAGCGTAATTTTAAAATGTATTAATGTGACGCCCCACCTCTATACCCACGCTAGCCAAGAACACTACGGTGTAGTGCTGTCAACTAGCATGGAGAATAAGGCTGTTGAGGAGCAACCATCCGTGTAATTGCTTTGTGCGAGCACCGATATGTCAGATAGAGTAACATGCATTTTTATTTCAGGAGAAAATCCGACATACAGATACAAACTCAAAGCTACTACACAGTGGCTATAATAGTTTAGGACAATAGATATAAAAATAACACAGATAACATAAATGCGGAACACAGATGGAACAAAAAGTCTCATATATATAATAACTGATGTCAGTTACAATACATTTGACATGATACATATGATACAACTACAACTGTCGACTCTGGAAGTTATATATACAAGTACATTATCAACTAATATACATGAATACATATCATCCTATACAATGACACGACTTCTACAAAACGACGAAGACTACTTCAGAAGATATAAAAAGTCTTCATATCCCGAACAGCAACTCAAAGCAGGAAATCTACAACCTAAAACAACTCGGGTCGGACCCGAGTATTAGATTCAAAAGAAAATAATACACGGGTCAGTCTAATTCAAACTCAGTTATTAATGCACAGAAGCAATAATAATAAATATCAAAAAGACGACAGCAATCGAAATCTCGTATATCCAACCTCTCAATAAGAGAGTCGGATAACGGAAGATATAACACTAAACAGTGTTAAACATCAAATCAGTTATAGCATAGATGTACGAAATAAAATCTGCAAATTTCAGGGAAGCAATTCATGAATCAACCCATGTAAACAATGGTGCAACTGATCAGAGATGGAAGCTAGTAACATCAGACCAAAGTGGATGCAGACCAGAGACAAGGAGTGACAACATAGGACAGTACAACTAAAAGAAATAGGTCAAGCATATATAGATATGCAGTGACAAAGTGGACCAATTCACAAGGTCACAGCAAGATCAAGTGACAGTGGCAATCACAGGACAGACAAGTCAATACAGAACTACTGCAAATGCAACTCAAGTGCCACAGTAGTTAAGACAACACCAAGTTCAGCCAGAAACAAGTCAAAGCAGTGAAACCAGGCTGGACAACAATGAATGCAGAGGAATGAATGCAACTGATGACAACTAAAACCAGAACACAAGCAACTACAAAAGCTCACCACCACAACATCAATGAAGAACATGGATGTAGATTCAAGACTGTCACAAACGAACATGGACAGTGACACAGTGAAGTGCCAACATCACAAACAAACTCGAATGCTCAGAATATATCAAACAATCAGGTCAAATGGTGCAACTACCAGGGAACAGTTAAATACAACAACAGGTGAGTGGATCAAGCTATGGCAACCATAGACAGTGATCAGGGACCACAAACAAATGTCACCTACATAACAAAGGGACCAAACAGCTATACAACGAATACAATACGAAAAATGAATGTATCAGTTTTGAACAAGGCAGTCAAACCAGAGGCTCGAACTCAAGTCAATGACAACAGAAGCATAGACAAATGAAGACTAAATGATAATATTCAACATGCTATGCAACCTGAACCATGTACTACCAGTACAAAGACAAATAAATACAAGCTAATAACTCATGCTACACATCAGGTCAAAGTGAACCAATACCAAACAAAAGGGTGTACATATCGGCAAGGACAGGCATGATGTTCACACATACCATTTAGGCAGAGCAACAAAATACAAAAATCTAAATGCTCCAAGGAAATTATCAGGGAACACTCACACCAGAACAAGGATGAGTAGCAATTAAAAGCACAGTTCAAGTTCAGAAATCAATGATTAAAAAATCAGATTTATAACAAGTCAAAGCCGTATCACCTGAAAACTGAATCAATCAAGCAATGCAAATTTTAAACAAGTCATAAGAACAAACTCAAATCACCGGCCAAGGTAAATCAACATCATCACAGGAAAGTCGAAGCCAAAAAGGAATTATCGGACATGCCACAGTCACCATAAAAATCCATTCAATGTCAAAGCTAAGGTGATGGCCGAAACCAACAAAATTAACAAAATCCAAGCTCTTAGAGAATCAAAACCGGTATCTCAAAATTTTCACGGCAAAAATTATCAATTGCGATGTCAAATAGAATTCAAACCAAAACAGACAAAACCCATTGACACCAAAACGGAATCAAACGACCTAGCACAGTAGTGAGAATAACCTAGATGTGAGTGATAGTTCACTCACCTTTGCCAACGAAGCAGAGACCATCGAAGTCGAACACGAATGAATTGAAGAAGCCGATTGCCGAAGCCCTAGTTTTCGAGCAAGCACCAGAAATCGGCAGCAAAGCTCTAGCTGCTGATGATTGAACGAGCTTTGAAGTCGACGCCCCTCATTTTGAAAAGCCCTAATTATTGAACGAAGAGGAAGGAGGACGAAGCCGCCATTTGTTTCGCTCGTTTGTTTTAATTAGGGTTATGAAAATGATAAAAGGGGGGAACGGGTTCGAATGAATGCCAGATAAAGAACGGTACTGGTATCATCTCTTCATCGAAACAAATGGGCCACTATAAAATAGAAAGGTATATTTATTTAAAGCCCGAATACTTTTAACCATTTTTATAAAAGAATTTCAAATTGATTTTAAATTTCAATAGCAATTTTAATCGTTTAATGACGATAATCAATTGATGCAAAATACTGGGTTGTTATAGACTTCCCTCCTTAAAGAAATTGCGTCCTCGCAATCATAAGGAATAAATGGATAAAAGGTAACAACCATAAGAGCATGGCAATGTCGAATGCATAAGCAAAGCAAAGGTCAACAGGGAAGTATTGAAATCATGGAAGTATCAGATATAAAAATCAAAAGGTTCGACTGCTTCAAATCAAAAGAATCAACATCGTGGGGATCAAGGAATCAAAATCAGACGACTATATAAACAACCCCAAACATAATCATCGACTAACAAAAGCAAGAACAATCGTGTTCCAGCA
Source organism: Allium fistulosum (assembly GCA_030737815.1). Classification (NCBI taxonomy): domain Eukaryota; kingdom Viridiplantae; phylum Streptophyta; class Magnoliopsida; order Asparagales; family Amaryllidaceae; genus Allium; species Allium fistulosum. Next base: position 95,990,186 of record CM060903.1, read on the forward strand.
TTTAAAAGAAAAGGAAAAACAGAGCAGAAATCACGTACTGCATGAATTGAATGTGAGTAAATCAAATTACTCACCTGAATCGCCAAAGAAAAAGATGAAGCTCAAATCTCAAAATCGCAAATATTCAATCATCAAAAACGATAATCGAGTTTTCAAATCGCAAATATTTAATTATCAAAACGACAATTAGAATCTCAAATATCTAATTATCACAAGCGATAACCAGAAACGACACGATTATCAAAAATGATAATCAGAAATTACAAATATTCGATTAATCAAATCGAAAAATATTTAATTATCTCAAACGGTAATTAAATCGAAAAAAATATTTAATTATCACAAATGGTAATCAAATTTCACAAATATCTGATTATCAAAAATGATAATCAGAAATCACAAATATTCGATTAATCAAATCGAAAAATATTTAATTATCTCAAATGATAATCAAATTTCACAAATATCTGATTATCAAAAACGATAATCAAAATCACAAATATTCGATTAATTAAATCGAAAAACATTTAATTATCTCAAATGATAATCAAATTTCACAAATATCTGATTATCAAAAACGATAATCAAAAATCACAAATATTCGATTAATCAAATCGAAAAAATATATTTAATTATCTCAAACGATAATTAAATCGAAAAAAAATATTTAATTATCACAAATGATAATCAAATTTCACAAATATCTGATTATCAAAAACGATAATCAGAAATCACAAATATTCGATTATCAAAAACGATAATCAGAAATCACCAATATCCGATTATCAAAAACGATAATCAGAAATCACAAATATCCGATTATCAAAAACGATAATCGGATATCACAAATATCCGATTATCAAAAACGATAATCAGAAATCACAAATATCTGATTATCAAAAACGATAATCAGAAATCAAAAATATCCGATTATCAAAAAACGATAATCAGAAATCACAAATATTTAATTATCACAAAATATAATCAAATCTCACAAATATTTGATTATCAAAAACGATAATCAGAAACACAAATATTTAATTATCACAAAAGATAATTAAATCTCACAAATATCTGATTATCAAAAACGATAATCAGAAACACAAATATTTAATTATCACAAAAGATAATCAAATCTCACAAATATCTGATTATCAAAAACGATAATCAGAAACACAAATATTTAATTATCACAAAAGATAATTAAATCTCACAAATATCTGATTATCGAAAACGATAATCAAAAACACAAATATTTAATTATCACGAAAGATAATTAAATCTCACAAATATCTGATTATCAAAAACGATAATCAGAAACACAAATATTCAATTATCACAAATGATAATCAAATCTCACAAATATCTGATTATCAAAAACGATAATCAGAAATCAGAAATATTCAATTAACGAGTCCAGAATTAACCGAAGTAGTAAAAGTATGGTTCCATACTCCGTACTTTTGCTAAATCATTTAAATCTCTTTATCGTTTCCTTGAAAGTGCAAAATTGTGTATTCTAAAAAAAATAACATTTCACATTTACAAACGGACAAGTCCGGAATTAAGCGAATCAGTAAAACAAAGGGGTCATAGTCCTCGATTTTGCTAAAACGTTTAAATCGCTTCCTCATTCTTTTGAAAATGCAAACTGTAAAAATTTTGGAAACAATTTTAATTTATATTTTTGAAACAACCTTTAAAAATAAAGAATTTTGAAAACACGTGATTAAATTAGCAATATCAGTAGTAACTTTGATAAGGAAGTTGCACTTCTCAAAATACCGTAAAAACGGACAACAAAATCCGCATTGCGGGGGAACCGCATGTAAATCCATTTCAAAATTGACGGTTAATGAAGTTAACACGTCAAAATCTCATTAAAATAACTGGCATCAAAATATAATACCAATGAATTTTCATTCATCAAAAATGTTACATGAATCTTCTCAAAGATAGAAAGGGATATCATACCCTAAACTTGTATTCATAACAAGTCAATAACACATGAATTCACCAATGCACAAAAACTAATATCATATCAATGAAAATCATGAAAATCGGTGAAGCACAAATTCCAGAAATCACACAAGAAATCCAGAAAACACATAAAAAGGGGGGAGGCCTAACATGAATGGGAGCATGAAAACTCACCTACGCGTAAAACACATGACGAGAAGCTATCTCATGGAAGCTATCCATTAAATTTTCACACAGGAATGGCCCGAAGACCGTAGGTTGCTACCCTACATATGTGATAGCGAAACATCACACAAACGGGGTATACTCTCCCTCGCAGACAAAGATACTTCGCACAATCGCTAGTCTAAATCATAAAAAAGGGGGGGAAGGCCTAACACATGAATGGGAGCATGAAAACTCACCTACGCGTAAAACACATGACGAGAAGCTATCTCATGGAAGCTATCCATTAAATTTTCACACAGGAATGGCCCGAAGGCCGTAGGGTGCTACCCTACATATGTGATGGCGAAACATCACATAAACGGGATATAGTCTCCCTCGCAGACAAAGAGACATCGCTCAATCGCTAGTCTAAATCACAAAAATGATCGTCATGATCATCAGGTATTTACGAACAAACTGTAGATCTTCACTAGAAAATTGTCACAAAAAGGTTTCAATTGAACAAGTCCAAGAGTTAACCGACGAAGTGAACGCAAGCGTTTCATACCACTTGTTTTACTAAGCCGTTTAATTCAATTTCTCATACGAGTGAAATAAAGGTTTGTATATACTAATAGATTGGAAAACGGTTTAAGAAAAAGAGCTTTGTAGTAAAATAGTTTTGAAATCATTTGGAGAAAAAGGATTTTAATATTTACTACTAGTATAGAAAACCTTTATATTTTTAAAGTGACAAATCACAAAAATGATTGTAGAAACAATCAATCACAAGAATTCACATAAAAAGATGTGAATAGAATCCAAAGAAATCGATTCCAAATTCATCAAAGTAGGAATACCCAAAAATTCCTGAAATAGAAGTTATCAAAATCAATAAAGGTGATAACAACTAATTGGAAAAGAAGAATCGATTATCAATTGGAAAAACAAAGCAAAACGAGCATAAATGCATAAATGACTTCAACAAAAATAAGAGTCAAGTCAATGTCGAAGTCAACAATTAATGGTAACTGTCGAGTACAAAATGAATCAATATCATCATCAAAGAATCCAATGGCAAACAAAATCAGAGTCTTGGAAATCAAGAAATTAGCAATTTCACGAAAACAAAGTGACCGAAGTCGAATGGTGTAACAACCCTGTATTTTGTGATTATTTTAATTATTTATTTTGGTTATTTTAATTGATTTCCTGATTTAAAAACTTTATTTTATTTATTAAAATGAATAAATTTTGTTATTTTAAATATAAATTTTGATTTTGATGTGAATTAGAATTCCAAACATGACTAAAAAGGATATTTTCCAGAAAAGTGAATTTTGGTTAATATGGTCAAACTTTGACTTTTAATTTAGAAATTTGAAAGTTTGAAAATTTGAATTTTATCTTTTATTATGAAAGTAAATAAAATTTTAAGAATAATGCTTTTCGTTTCGTTGAAATCTGATTTATAATGTGAAAGTTATGCCTTTTTCAATATTGTGTGTAATTTGCTGTATTTAACAAAATTATTTATTTTAAATTATAAAAAAATAATATTTTATTTGGTCATGTAATATTATAAATTATATTTATATGGGTAAAATAACATGTTATGTATATACTTTGGTTTTAAAACATTTTAAAGATATAATTGGCATTTTCCAGTGTTAGCTGTATTTTGTTTAAAATTCTAATTTCCAGTTTCAATTAATTAAAGTAATTCTTTATTTGTTTTTCTATTTTTTTCTTAAAATCTTATTTTATTCTCGTTCCCACTTTATTTTGTTCCTCATTTATTTTATTTATTTGACCTTTTATTTGTTTAAAGTGAAATAGAAATTTTATAAGGCTAGTGATACTTATTTGTAATTTTCATGTCTTATTTCCAATTTTTAAACATTTTTCTTTAGTTTTTTTCTATTTTTCTAAATTAAATTATTTATTTCACTTTGAAAATACTTTATAAATTATTTTATTTAAAAAATTTTCTTTAGAATATTTTTAAAATGAAGTAGATAATTTTCCAAAGACAATCGTGATTTATTTGTAATTTCTGGACCCTGTTTTCAATTTTTAAGCAATTTCTTATATTCTTTTTCCATTTTCTTTAAAATTAATTAATTATTTTTATTTTTATTTTATATTACTTTGTTTCGGTTTTAAAGTCAATTGACTGATTTTATTTTTGTTTTATTTGAATATAAAGAAAAAGAAATATGAAGAGTTTTAAAAGCTTATTTACCTTAAGTCCTTTCATCTCCTTTGTCCTTTCATTTGCCATAACTCCTCAATTACTATCTTGGCTGTGCATTTTTGGTTTGTAGCCGTGAGTTTTCAGCCTCCATTCACCCAAAAACATTTTACCTTCTCATTCATTCATGGCTTCAAGAAAATCTATGGGTAATGGCTACTTTTTTTACACTTTTCTTCTCATTTTTCATGTATTTTGCCTTGTTTTCTTTGCTTCTTCGAATGGCCTCCACTCCATATCCACGGCCACCACCCCCTACATCTCTTCCCTGCCATCACCACCAGCTACTCCTCTAGTCTTGACCAAGGCCGAGCCACCATGATGCCAAAACTCTACAAAAATTGCAACACAAGCCATAAAAACATGATTGTTTACCACTATTGCTTCACCACTCCATTTTCCACCACCACCACCACCTTAGGCCGCCTGCACCACCTTTGGCCAGACCACCACACACCTTTCCTTCCACTGACCTGATCCATACCTCTCTGACCTGACCACACAAGCCCATGGCCAAGCCATTTTTGTGAACAAAACCCACCAATTTTGCCTTAAACTCTTCATATTCCTTTGTATAAACTTTCTCCTCATATTCTACTACCTAGGCCATGCATACACATGACCAAACCTGAGCCAAACTTGTTCAAACCAGAGCCAAAAACATTCCTAGGCCATGACAAAAGAATAGAGAAAGCAAGGCAAAAGATTTGGCATTCGTATCTCTTTTTATTTAAAAGTTATGTCATTTCTAGTGTATTGAAATTTATGGTTTGCTTTGATTTTTGTTTGGGTTGTAACACAAGATCTATATCATTGGATTTGCTCTCCACACTCAAATTGTATTAGAGTTGTCGTGCCTTCATAATCTTTCTGTTGTGAGCTTTGTTGGCAAATCTCCAGCTTAACAGGTGAGTTATTCTCACCAGACATTATGTACATATATAACTAGTCAATTGACCCCTTTTGAATCTGTAAAATGCACTATCATGTTACACTTGCTATGTTATGATTTATGATGTTCACCAATGCTTAAACACCTATTATATTATATGTTACTGTTATATTATGCTGTTCTATTATTTTTATCAGTTTATCACACTGCAAGTTCCCTTTAGATTAGAATCACTATGGGTTGAAATGATACATACCCGAACGGACTTTAGAATAGGAGAAAATCATTATGGGCTGAAATGATAGGCCTGAATGATTTTCAATTATTTTTCATTTCCTTGGGATTGCGGGTTTGAAATGATCAAACCCGGGTTTTCTTTGTAAATTACGGGTTGAAATGATATATTACCCATATCACTTTACTTAGACTAGAAATGAAATACAGACCCGTTGTTAAAATATGTTTTTATAAAAATCTTAAAAATATTTTTGAAATGTAAATATTATAATATTTGATTTAAACTAAATAAAAAATGATTTATGTAAGCATTATTGATTTTTTGAAAATTTATAAGTGAAATAAATTATTGGTAAAACTAGAAAATTTGAAATGTAAGTTATTTTGGGAAATTTTAATTGGGTGATAATTGGAATTTAAATTAAATATGAAATGTGATAACTTCATGATAATTTGGATTAAAGTGAATTTAAATGATTTTTATATTATATTAATGATTTTGAATAAAGTTAAAATGTGAAATGAATGAATATTTAAGTTGAAATTTTGAAATATAACTAAAATTGGAAATTTGTGAATTTGGCTTAAGAGTGAACTTTAAGTTAAGTAAATAAAAATGGAATTAAGTTATTTTGAAATTTTAAAATTAAGTGTTAAGTTAATTTAATTTAATGAATTTATAATTTAAAATTGGAATTTAATAAGTGAATTATTATTAAATTTTGATTTTTGAATGGAGTTTTAACTTTATAAAATCATGAATATAAGGGTATTTGAATAATTGTTTTAAAAGTGAAATTATATGATTTTATAAGTAAAAAAATGATTTATATAAAAATATAATTGTTTGTGAAATTATACTGAATATTTGAAGTTAGTTAACTGCATTTCTGAAACGCTATTAAATTCTAATGTAAATGATAATACAACATTTGTAAATGCTGTAGTTGATAATAATGAACCAAATGGCTAAATTTAATTAAAGGCTATTATAGCATTTTTGTAAATGTTATAATGGTTGAATTTAACTAAGTTTATTTGAAACTAATGTAACCATATTACAGAATTTTAAATGCTGTCTTTTGTTAAATTGAACTATTTTAAATGTGACTTTCCGTAGCATTTTCTAAATGCTGCGAAAGTTAAAATTTCATTGTTTTAATTAATTTAAGTGAACGAATGAACTTTGAAAAGTTAAATTTTTGGAAATTTAAAATTTTAATTATTAAATATACTAACTTCATTTTTATGATTTAAAATGAAGTAATTTGTTTCGAAATATAAATTATTTTGAAATATGATATTTTGATATTTTGAAATGGATTTTATAAGGATATTGAATTTTGAAATGATATTTGATTTCGAAGTATAAAATACCATTTTGAAATTTTAACCACGGGATGTATTTAATTTATAGTTTAACTGATCCTTAAAGGATGGGCGATCCCAAGCATCCTTTGAGATATTGTGCATTTCTACTACAGTTCACTTGAGTTGGTTTACATTATATAAGTATATATTGTCCTGACTCGAGTGTTTTGTGTTTTAGTTTACGCTCGGGTCAGCCTGAGTATTTACAGCTTAGCTTTGGATTTCTTTCTGGAGCTAGGAATCGCTAGAGATTCTGCTTGTCTAGTTATCTGTTCCTTTCAGTTCTGGTATTCATAAACTTCTATTTATTTGAGATGTCTATTGTATATGTTTTCAAGCAGATATTATGTATTATGTTTTGAGAGTTTGTTATAGTAGCTTCATGAACTACTATGGTTTTTTATATTCCGCTGCGAGTTATTCTGTATGTTCTGTGTCTGTGATTCTGTGTATTTGATTTCATTTGCTCCAAATTTATTTACAATATGTTATTTTGAATTATTCAAGTCAGACATGTGTGGATTATTGTCGATTTGAATGGTCCAAAATACCGGGTCGTTACAGTTGGTATCAGAGCTTTGGTTTTAGGCAAACCTTAGCCTGCGGAGCAAAAACTCATTAGAGATAGGGTAGAAATACCCTAGAATAAGTGAAATCAATCTCAGAATCATTTCTTTGTGAGAGAACGTATTTTCGAAGTATAAAATGATTTTCAAATGATTTTTAAAGAATTTTCAAAGATTATTTTGATATAAATTTCCTTGCTTTAAAAGTAAAATATTTCTTAAACTTCATTCCTTTCGTATCCACCTTGTTAGTAATTTCTTTGATTAGGATCCTCTAAAATTTTGAACTTCTCTCTTTATTGATCTAGATCCTTTGTTGATAGGAATCTATTTTGGGTATGGCAAAATCAGTAGTTTGTTAGGATGCTTTGAGTAAACTCTGTTGTATCTTATGCTTAGCTAAAGTTGTCCAACTAAAGATATTTATGCTTCTGTTTTCGTATGTTATGAATTCGAGTCATTCCAAATTTTGAATGGGAATTTTTCTGTATCGATATAGGTTATATATCTCTAATCTTCGTTTGGATTCTTATCGAATAGGATTCCTTTGAATTTTGGAACACTCCCACTTGTTCTGAAATCCATTCCTATCTCCCATAATTGTATTCTTTTGATTTTGGAGCATTGCATCACTCCACTTTGTATGACCTTTATAGGGTGGCGATTCCGCCAATCTTTGAATGATTATAATTGGCACTGATTCACCGGAGATTTATGTATCCTCGGTTTACGATGTTTTCTATCTTCTGCTATATTTAGATTCTATCTCTGGCAATCGAAGGTCGATTTTCCTTAGATTTTCACATCGATTATATTCCTGAAATCACGGTTGACCGGTTAAGGTCGCCCGCGATTCATATAGGCTTATCCATCTTCTATTTGGTAATTTAATTATCTTATCTTCGTTTGAGCCTATCTTTGAATTAGAATTCTATTTGATTAGAGTCCTTCTAAATTTGAATCTCTGTTTTGCTTTGAAATCCATCCTTGAATCGTCCCTTGGAAAGTTTGTGGTTGATTGTCTTTTGAAAATTGTGTATTCATCGTAGTTTTTATTTTGATAAGGATGACCATATTTTTATATAAAGATGAAATGTTTTTGATAAGGATTATATACCTTTTAAAAAAAATGAGAATTTGAAGTTTTGAAAGGATTTGAAATTGTGAAAATTTTATAAGAAATGGTTTCATATAAAATGATTTATAACTGAAGGTTTTGAATCTGAATTTAAGTGATTGAACTCCGGCATTTTGGAACTGGTTTTAAGATTTTGAAATAATAAATAATATGATTGAAATTATTTTTCCGAATAAGTAATGTTTCAATGATTTTAATGGGTTTTAATGATTTTGAAGGAATTTCAAAGAAGTTTTCAAAGTAAATGGAAGTCCAGAACTCACTTGTGTCGCTGGAAAATAATTTCGGTGATGAGTGCACGCATCATCGACATTGATTTTCGAGTTTCTGAGTGAGGGAGAGGCCACTTCGGTAACTTTGCTATGCGATTGATTTGTGAAACCATTTTTGATTTCAAATTCCGAAGTATGATTTGATATTCGAAAGATATATGTAAATATATTTGAAACGATTTGAAATGAACCGGTGTTCAGTCCTCGAGTTTTGGATTTGATATAACCCTATCTATTAAAATTGATTTACTGATTTGTTGCTAATTTCCAACTCTTGAATTTGAAAATGATTTCTTCAACTATTTCGAAGTTCGAGTACTTCCAAATCAAGGTTAACTTTTCAAAGCTGAGAAATTTGAAAAGTATTTTGATAAAGTATATAAGTTAGTTTTGAATGTTTAAGTATGAAGTAATCTGATTTAAATAAGTTGAAACTGTTTTGTTAAGTAAATGAATAAGGCAATTTAATTTTTTTTCTAATATGAAATTTAGATTTGAAATGTTTTGAAAAGAAATTGTTCTTCAAAATATTTTGAATAAATTTTAAGTGTTTTAACTTAGTAACATCTTTATGAAACTATATAGATAACAAGTTGGAATAAATATATAAGTTGTATGTATGCTGTTTTATTCGCATAATTAATTTGATCCAAGTTTGAGTACACAAGTTCGAGGTGAATTACACCATTTCGTGTTAGGATTTTTCATTCGATTCTTGATGACGAATATTTGATATGGATTTTGGGCTCGATTCTAGAATTCTCTATCATAGTATATGGCTATGCAAGGAGACTGATGGCTTCTAGTCGAGAAACCATATCGAAATCTGCATTAGGGAAGTGAATGGACAATACTAGTTCGAAAGCGAACTTGTGTGATCGATCGAGCGATCGAATGTGACTTTGCGAAATGATGACATATGTACATCTTATATTCTAATATCTTTGATATATTTTGACGCTGAAATTGAAAGCTGTCGGGTTAGAATATCTTTGCTTACTTTTCCAATTTAAATTACAAAGATATATAACCTATAAAAGCAAAGATATTCAATCCCATATGGCTCTTCATACAGCGAAATTATTTTGAAAATTTGATCCTTATGTAAGATAGACCTTACGTAAGTATAAGATGATTTTGAAAACATTTGATTTTGAAAATGAATTGGTTGACTTAAATTATATTGATTTGGAAATTTGGATTTATTTTCTAAATCTATTATTTTGGAAACTTTGAAACTAAAGATAATTAATTTGAGAAGAAATAATTTGGTGAAATTGTATATGATTTTGAAATTGAACTGATATTGAAACAAATTGAAATTTGAGAACCTTATGTTACTAAACACTTGATTTGGGAGTTGTCGAACTTATATAAAATTGATTTGTATGAGTATGAAATTTATTCGAAAACTATAGATTTGAAAAGGTACTCAATTTGAAAGTGAAATCTTATATAATTGAAGTCTATATAAGTATTATTTGATATACTATTGATTTTGGAAAGTATTTGATTTGAAAATTAAATCTTATATATAATGGATTTTATATAAGTACGATATTTGAAAGTGATTTGAAAAGGTACTATATGATACATATTTTCGAAGTAAAGATATGGAAAGTGCCTTCTGCTTGATATCCGATTTGTGGCCACATCTTGGATTCATTCTATCGATATTATTCTCTCTGATTTTTGGTTTTCCGGATATGATACTCGAGTGTCCTTCGAATTCCATGGCGTTACCCATGGTCTTATTGTTCTCTCGTGACTGCATAGCGCAACTGCCTGGCTGAGTCTTGCCTAGGGGTACGGATTGTTTCCTGGGGGATCCAGGCGTAATCATTGTGTATCCTGCAATCTGTGTAGGTCGCGAATAGTAGCGCAAATGCTTGGCTGAGTCTTGCCTGGGGGTACGGATTGTTTCCTGGGGGATCCAGGCGTAACCATTGTGTATCCTGCATTCTACTAGTCATCATGGCGTAACTCGCAGGGCTGAGAAAGCTTACAGATATGGATTGTTTGCTGGGGGATCCAGGCGTAACCATTGTGTATCTGCGAACCATGGTTAGACAAAGGTTTTGATTCGTTTTTGTTTGGATTGTACTTTCCATATCTGTTTTTAAAGGTTTTCCCAGTATTTTCACTAGGTGTTGAAACAAGTCTACTAAGTACCTGGAGAATTCTAGTTTTGCGCCTGATCAACGCACTACCAGAGTCTATAGGAACAAGGATAAACTTGTTAAGACATCGAGTTATAAAAGTATTTTGATAAAATATTATATAAATGATACTTTGATTAGTTATTTCCTTTTTAAACGATTTTAAAGTGTTTTAAATATTTTACCTCTTCAACCAACAATTTTAAATTAATGGCTCATCCTTGTCTTTCGTCCTATTTTCCCTTCTAGCTATTCATATTCTCCACCTTATTAAACTTACCCATAACAATAGTTATCAGGTATAATTTTAATCTTCTTGTCATCTTGTCTTAATCCTATTCCATTTTATCTTTTCTGTGTTTTCCGTACCTCATTCCTTTTCGAGGACGAAAAGATTTGAGTGGGGGAGAGTGTAACAACCCTGTATTTTGTGATTATTTTAATTATTTATTTTGGTTATTTTAATTGATTTCCTGATTTAAAAACTTTATTTTATTTATTAAAATGAATAAATTTTGTTATTTTAAATATAAATTTTGATTTTGATGTGAATTAGAATTCCAAACATGACTAAAAAGGATATTTTCCAGAAAAGTGAATTTTGGTCAATATGGTCAAACTTTGACTTTTAATTTAGAAATTTGAAAGTTTGAAAATTTGAATTTTATCTTTTATTATGAAAGTAAATAAAATTTTAAGAATAATGCTTTTCGTTTCGTTGAAATCTGATTTATAATGTGAAAGTTATGCCTTTTTCAATATTGTGTGTAATTTGCTGTATTTAACAAAATTATTTATTTTAAATTATAAAAAAATAATATTTTATTTGGTCATGTAATATTATAATTTATATTTATATGGGTAAAATAACATGTTATGTATATACTTTGGTTTTAAAACATTTTAAAGATATAATTGGCATTTTCTAGTGTTAGCTGTATTTTGTTTAAAATTCTAATTTCCAGTTTCAATTAATTAAAGTAATTCTTTATTTGTTTTTCTATTTTTTTCTTAAAATCTTATTTTATTCTCGTTCCCACTTTATTTTGTTCCTCATTTATTTTATTTATTTGACCTTTTATTTGTTTAAAGTGAAATAGAAATTTTATAAGGCTAGTGATACTTATTTGTAATTTTCATGTCTTATTTCCAATTTTTAAACATTTTTCTTTAGTTTTTTTCTATTTTTCTAAATTAAATTATTTATTTCACTTTGAAAATACTTTAGAAATTATTTTATTTCAAAAATTTTCTTTAGAATATTTTTAAAATGAAGTAGATAATTTTCCAAAGACAATCGTGATTTATTTGTAATTTCCGGACCCTATTTTCAATTTTTAAGTAATTTCTTATATTCTTTTTCCATTTTCTTTAAAATTAATTAATTATTTTTATTTTTATTTTATATTACTTTGTTTCGGTTTTAAAGTCAATTTACTGATTTTATTTTTGTTTTATTTGAATATAAAGAAAAAGAAATATGAAGAGTTTTAAAAGCTTATTTACCTTAAATCCTTTCATCTCCTTTGTCCTTTCATTTGCCATAACTCCTCAATTACTATCTTGGCTGTGCATTTTTGGTTTGTAGCCGTGAGTTTTCAGCCTCCATTCACCCAAAAACATTTTACCTTCTCATTCATTCATGGCTTCAAGAAAATCTATGGGTAATGGCTACTTTTTTTACACTTTTCTTCTCATTTTTCATGTATTTTGCCTTGTTTTCTTTGCTTCTTTGAATGGCCTCCACTCCATATCCACGGCCACCACCCCCTACATCTCTTCCCTGCCATCACCACCAGCTACTCCTCTAGTCTTGACCAAGGCCGAGCCACCATGATGCCAAAACTCCACAAAAATTGCAACACAAGCCATAAAAACATGATTGTTTACCACTATTGCTTCACCACTCCATTTTCCACCACCACCACCACCTTAGGCCGCCTCCACCACCTTTGGCCAGACCACCACACACCTTTCCTTCCACTGACCTGATCCATACCTCTCTGACCTGACCACACAAGCCCATGGCCAAGCCATTTTTGTGAACAAAACCGACCAATTTTGCCTTAAACTCTTCATATTCCTTTGTATAAACTTTCTCCTCATATTCTACTACCTAGGCCATGCATACACATGACCAAACCTGAGCCAAACTTGTTCAAACCAGAGCCAAAAACATCCCTAGGCCATGACAAAAGAATAGAGAAAGCAAGGAAAAAGATTTGGCATTCGTATCTCTTTTTATTTAAAAGTTATGTCATTTATAGTGTATTGAAATTTATGGTTTGCTTTGATTTTTGTTTGGGTTGTAACACAAGATCTATATCATTGGATTTGCTCTCCACACTCAAATTGTATTAGAGTTGTCGTGCCTTCATAATCTTTCTGTTGTGAGCTTTGTTGGCAAATCTCCAGCTTAACAGGTGAGTTATTCTCACCAGACAATATGTACATATATAACTAGTCAATTGACCCCTTTTGAATCTGTAAAATGCACTATCATGTTACACTTGCTATGTTATGATTTATGATGTTCACCAATGCTTAAACACCTATTATATTATATGTTACTGTTATATTATGCTGTTCTATTATTTTTATCAGTTTATCACACTGCAAGTTCCCTTTAGATTAGAATCACTATGGGTTGAAATGATACATACCCGAACGGACTTTAGAATAGGAGAAAATCATTATGGGCTGAAATGATAGGCCTGAATGATTTTCAATTATTTTTCATTTCCTTGGGATTGCGGGTTTGAAATGATCAAACCCGGGTTTTCTTTGTAAATTACGGGTTGAAATGATATATTACCCATATCACTTTACTTAGACTAGAAATGAAATACAGACCCGTTGTTAAAATATGTTTTTATAAAAATCTTAAAAATATTTTTGAAATGTAAATATTATAATATTTGATTTAAACTAAATAAAAAAATGATTTATGTAAGCATTATTGATTTTTTGAAAATTTATAAGTGAAATAAATTATTGGTAAAACTAGAAAATTTGAAATGTAAGTTATTTTGGGAAATTTTAATTGGGTGATAATTGGAATTTAAATTAAATATGAAATGTGATAACTTCATGATAATTTGGATTAAAGTGAATTTAAATGATTTTTATATTATATTAATGATTTTGAATAAAGTTAAAATGTGAAATGAATGAATATTTAAGTTGAAATTTTGAAATATAACTAAAATTGGAAATTTGTGAATTTGGCTTAAGAGTGAACTTTAAGTTAAGTAAATAAAAATGGAATTAAGTTATTTTGAAATTTTAAAATTAAGTGTTAAGTTAATTTAATTTAATGAATTTATAATTTAAAATTGGAATTTAATAAGTGAATTATTATTAAATTTTGATTTTTGAATGGAGTTTTAACTTTATAAAATCATGAATATAAGGGTATTTGAATAATTGTTTTAAAAGTGAAATTATATGATTTTATAAGTAAAAAAAATGATTTATATAAAAATATAATTGTTTGTGAAATTATACTGAATATTTGAAGTTAGTTAACTGCATTTCTGAAACGCTATTAAATTCTAATGTAAATGATAATACAACATTTGTAAATGCTGTAGTTGATAATAATGAACCAAATGGCTAAATTTAATTAAAGGCTATTATAGCATTTTTGTAAATGTTATAATGGTTGAATTTAACTAAGTTTATTTGAAACTAATGTAACCATATTACAGAATTTTAAATGCTGTCTTTTGTTAAATTGAACTATTTTAAATGTGACTTTCCGTAGCATTTTCTAAATGCTGCGAAAGTTGAAATTTAATTGTTTTAATTAATTTAAGTGAACGAATGAACTTTGAAAAGTTAAATTTTTGGAAATTTAAAATTTTAATTATTAAATATACTAACTTCATTTTTATGATTTAAAATGAAGTAATTTGTTTCGAAATATAAATTATTTTGAAATATGATATTTTGATATTTTGAAATGGATTTTATAAGGATATTGAATTTTGAAATGATATTTGATTTCGAAGTATAAAATACCATTTTGAAATTTTAACCACGGGATGTATTTAATTTATAGTTTAACTGATCCTTAAAGGATGGGTGATCCCAAGCATCCTTTGAGATATTGTGCATTTCTACTACAGTTCACTTGAGTTGGTTTACGTTATATAAGTATATATTGTCCTGACTCGAGTGTTTTGTGTTTTACTTTACGCTCGGGTCAGCCTGAGTATTTACAGCTTAGCTTTGGATTTCTTTCTGGAGCTAGGAATCGCTGGAGATTCTGCTTGTCTAGTTATCTGTTCCTTTCAGTTCTGGTATTCATAAACTTCTATTTATTTGAGATGTCTATTGTATATGTTTTCAAGCAGATATTATGTATTATGTTTTGAGAGTTTGTTATAGTAGCTTCATGAACTACTATGGTTTTTTTTATTCCGCTGCGAGTTATTCTGATATGTTCTGTGTCTGTGATTCTGTGTATTTGATTTCATTTGCTCCAAATTTATTTACAATCTGTTATTTTGAATTATTCAAGTCAGACATGTGTGGATTATTATCGATTTGAATGGTCCAAAATACCGGGTCGTTACAAATGGAAATCAAACCGAGGAAAACACAAGATATCAAGTTCAAACTTGCTGAGATTCGAACAAAATCAACATCGGCTAAATCAATTCAAAGCCGAAAACACAAGAACAAGATCCTCATCATCAAAAACCCAACTTGAGTTCGTAAAGCAAACGGAGGCAGAAGCCAAAAATACTTTCACGAAATCAAAATCAAACATAGTTAAAGATGAGAGATAAAACATCGACAAATAGTTGTAACACATGCTCCATCTAAGTTATGTTTTATAATTTTCCTAAACCCCAGGCTCTGGTACCAAGCTGTGACAACCCACCTCTATACCCACGCTAGCCAAAAACACTACGGTGTAGTGCTGCCAACTAGCACGGAGAATAAGGCTGTTGAGGAGCGACCATCCGTGTAATTGCTTTGTGCGAGCACCGATATGTCAGATAGAGTAACATGCATTTTTATTTCAGGAGGAAATCCGACATACCGATACAAACTCAAAGCTACTACATAGTGGCTATAATAGTTTAGGACAATAGATATAAAAATAACACAGATAACATAAATGCGGAACACAGATGGAACAAAAAGTCTCATATATATAATAACTGATGTCAGTTACAATACATTTGACACGATACATATGATACAACTACAACTATCGACTCTGCAAGTTATATATACAAGTACATTATCAACTAATATACATGAATACATATCATCCTATACAATGACACGACTTCTACAAAACGACGAAGACTACTTCAGAAGATATAAAAAGTCTTCATATCCCGAACAGCAACTCAAAGCAGGAAATCTACAACCTGAAACAACTCGGGTCTGACCCGAGTATTAGATTCAAAAGAAAATAATACACGGGTTAGTCTAATTCAAACTCAGTTATTAATGCACAGAAGCAATAATAATCAATATCAAAAAGACGACAGCAACTGAAATCTCGTATATCCAACTTCTCAATAAGAGAGTCGGATAACGGAAGATATAAGACTAAACAGTGTTAAACAACAAATCAGTTATAGCATAGATGTACGAAATAAAATCTGCAAATTTCAGGGAAGCAATTCATGAATCAACCCATGTAAACAATGGTGCAACTGATCAGAGATGGAAGCTAGTAACATCAGACCAAAGTGGATGCAGACCAGAGACAAGGAGTGACAACATAGGACAGTACAACTAAAAGAAATAGATCACGCATATATAGATATGCAGTGACAAAGTGAACCAAGTCACAAGGTCACAGCAAGATCAAGTGACAGTGGCAATCACAGGACAGACAAGTCAATACAGAACTACTGCAAATGCAACTCAAGTGCCACAGTAGTTAAGACAACACCAAGTTCAAGCCAGAAACAAGTCAAAGCAGTGAAACCAGGCTGGACAACAATGAATGCAGAGGAATGAATGCAACTGATGACAACTAAAACCAGAACACAAGCAACTACAAAAGCTCACCACCACAACATCAGTGAAGAACATGGATGTAGATTCAAGACTGTCACAAATGAACATGGACAGTGACACAGTGAAGTGCCAACATCACAAACAAACTCGAATGCTCAGAATATATCAAACAATCAGGTCAAATGGTGCAACTACCATGGAACAGTTAAATACAACAACAGGTGAGTGGATCAAGCTATGGCAACCATAGACATTGATCAGGGACCACAAACAAATGTCACCTACATAACAAAGGGACCAAACAGCTATACAATGAATACAATACGAAAAATGAATGTATCAGTTTTGAACAAGGCAGTCAAACCAGAGGCTCGAACTCAAGTCAATGACAACAGAAGCATAGACAAATGAAGACTGAATGATGATATTCAACATGCTATGCAACCTGAACCATGTACTACCAGTACAAAGACAAAGAAATACAAGCTAATAACTCATGCTACACATCAGGTCAAAGTGAACCAATACCAAACAAAAGGGTGTACATATCGGCAAGGACAAGCATGATGTTCACACATACCATTTAGGCAGAGCAACAAAATACAAAAATCTAAATGCTCCAAGGAAATTATCAGGGAACACTCACACCAGAACAAGGATGAGTAGCAATTAAAAGCACAGTTCAAGTTCAGAAATCAATGATTTAAAAATCAGATTTTTAACAAGTCAAAGCCATATCACCTGAAAACTAAATCAATCAAGCAATGCAAATTTTAAACAAGTCATAAGAACAAACTCAAATCACTGGCCAAGGTAAATCAACATCATCACAGGAAAGTCAAAGCCAAAAAGGAATTATCGGACATGCCACAGTCACCATAAAAATCCATTCAATGTCAAAGCTAAGGTGATGGCCGAAACCAACAAAATTCACAGAACCCAAGCTCTCAGAGAATCAAAACCGGTATCTCAAAATTTTCACAACAAAAATTTTCAATTGCGATGTCAAATAGAATTCAAACCAAAACAGAAAAAACCCATCGACACCAAAACGGAATCAAACGACCTAGCACAGTAGTGAGAATAAGCTAGATGTGAGTGATATTTCACTCACCTTTGCCAACGAAGCAGAGACCATCGAAGTCAAACACGAACGAATTGAAGAAGCCGATTGCCGAAGCCCTAGTTTTCGAGCGAGCACTAGAAATCGGCAGCAAAGCTCTAGCTGCTGATGATTGAACGAGCTTTGAAGTCGACGCACCTCATTTTGAAAAGCCCTAATTATTGAATGAAGAGGAAGGTGGACGAAGCCGCCATTTGTTTCGCTCATTTGTTTTAATTAGGGTTATGAAAATGATAAAAGGGGGGAACGGGTTCGAATGAATGCCAGATAAAGAACGGTACTGGTATCATCTCTTCATCGAAACAAATGGGCCACTATAAAATAGAAAGGTATATTTATTTAAAGCCCGAATACTTTTAACCATTTTTATAAAAGAATTTCAAATTGATTTTAAATTTCAATAGCAATTTTAATCGTTTAATGACGATAATCAATTGATGCAAAATACTGGGTTGTTACAATTAACATGTGTAAGTTTTGCAATTACAAGTGGCAAGTAAATTTTCTTTTAATTTAAATTATAAATAACATGTAATAAAGAAGAAACCAGGCTAATGCAAATTTCCTCAAATCTTCTCATCTTCTAAAACTAAAAAGTTAAAATCAAAAAAATTAAATCAAACAAAACAATCTGTACCAAACTTCAAACCTGAGATCAAAAGAGAATCAAAAGCTGCAAGCAAAACAAATTCAAAATCAAAACAAACATCATCTCAAAAACAATCAAGCGGTTCAAAATCAAATCTAAGTTCTAGTTTCAAGTTCAAATTCTGTAACGATCCCGTTTTTTAGCCAAATTTTATCTGGTAATTAATATAAATTTTAGAATTTAATTGTGAATTAATTTGAATTTTTCATATATATATATATCTGTGTGTGTAATCATTTATTAGTGTATAATTAGATTTTAATTATTTTCTTTAAAAAGTTATATAAGTATAAGTAATAGAAAATGAATTAATAAAAATATAAAACATATATATATATATATATATGTAAAACATATGTTAATATAAAAAAGAAATGTAAATATAAAACTAAATAAGGGTTTAAACATAAAATGCTTACATTTAAACATTTGTAAGATAATGATAAAAGATTTATACAAGTGTCGGCTTAATTTTAAAATGTATTAATATGTGTAAGTTTTGCAATTACAAGTGGCAAGTAAATTTTAT
This sequence comes from Allium fistulosum, assembly GCA_030737815.1. Lineage (NCBI taxonomy): Eukaryota > Viridiplantae > Streptophyta > Magnoliopsida > Asparagales > Amaryllidaceae > Allium > Allium fistulosum. The sequence continues at coordinate 96,009,494 of CM060903.1, forward strand.
TTTAATTTAAATTGTAAATAACATGTAATAAAGAAGAAACCACGCTAATGCAAATTTCCTCAAATCTTCTCATCTTCTAAAACTAAAAAGATAAAATCAAAAAAATTAAATCAAACAAAACAATCTGTACCAAACTTTAAACCTGAGATCAAAAGAGAATCAAAAACTGCAAGGAAAACAAATTCAAGATCAAAACAAACATCATCTCAAAAAAATCAAGTAGTTTAAAATCAAATCTAACTTCCAGTTTCAAGTTCAAATTCTGTAACGATCCCGTTTTTTTGCCAAATTTAATTTGGTAATTAATATAAATTTTAGAATTTAATTATGAATTAATTTGAATTTTTCAAAAAGAATTTTATATATATATATATGTAATCATTTATTAGTGTATAATTAGATTTTAATTATTTTCTTTAAAAAGTTATAAAAGTATAAGTAATAGAAAATGAATTAATAAAAATATAAAACATATATATATATATATATATATATATATATATGTGTGTGTGTGTGTGTGTGTGTGTGTAAAACATATGTTAATATAAAAAAATAAATGTAAATATAAAACTAAATAAGGGTTTAAACATAAAATGCTCACATTTAAACATTTGTAAGATAATGATAAAAGATTTATACAAGTGTCGACTTAATTTTAAAATGTATTAACATGTGTATGTTTTGCAATTACAAGTGGCAAGTAAATTTTCTTTTAATTTAAATTATAAATAACATGTAATAAAGAAGAAACCAAGCTAATGCAAATTTCCTCAAATCTTCTCATCTTCTAAAACTAAAATGATAAAATCAAAAAAATTAAATCCAAACAATCAATACGAGCCTTGTACGGTTTTAGTTGTAGAACCTGCCATGTGATGTGGTGGTAACCTGCTATTTAGAATGGTAGCTATAGTAGGCATACTATAATGGTAGTATGCTGGCTAAGATTAATATTATACTTTCAAAATGTTTTCACACTATGCACTAATAATAATATCAAAAGGATTTTCGCGTATCAAGCATGTTTGACTTCTATAAGGAGAAATCTCCTCCATGTGTGTGATTGCATTGTGTGTGCGGCGGGAGGCCTTATGGTAGTTTCATTTTCAAAAAAAAAGCATAATGGATTTCTTTTTATCTCTTTTGTTCAAATAACTATGTTTGTTTGCTCACACCAGTCCCATGACTGACCTGGAGTTATTGTTCCCTTGTCTAAACTCTGGGTGCCCATAATTTTTCACACAGGCAGCCTAGAGTCAGGTTATCAGTAGATTGTGAAGCTAGTTCAGATAGTAGATGTAGATTTTAGGTCTTTGGATCTGGAAGTCTTTAGATCAGGGAGTACACCCAGTTTTCTATAAGTTCTGCATGATAGGGTTTCGAGCTTTTTACATTTGTCTTTGGAGTGTTTTGCTATGAAGGCGCAGTTGTTGGATTCTATCTCTCTCTTTTGGAAGACTATATTGGAGTTATCTTATTCCGCTGTTGTTTTTGCGATACATACATACATACATACATATATATATATATATATAAAATCAAAATACGATAGAAATGATTGCCCCTGTAACCATTTTATATTCATATCCCTAATACTTAATTAAATTACTAACTATTACACACCCAAAGGATGAGACTTTAGGTCATCTAAGTTTAGATCTTGACTCTGTGCAAGTAATATTCTATACTCTTCTGAATAACTTTAATCGGTGTGTTTATTACTTCGTATTAATATTGTATACATCTAAATCTCAGTTCAGATCCTCAAAAAGGTAAATAAGACGTGTCAGTGTTAGTATAAAGATATATTCACATTCGATCGCCCTTAACCAGCCGTATTCTCTGGATTAGCAGACGACATTACTTTTAATGTTCTTTGCTAAACTGGGCATAGCGGTGGGGTCGTTACAGCTTGGTATCTTTGTAAATCTTAAAATGAGATTGTGTATAAGGTATATATACGTTTTGAAATACCCTCATAATAATAGCCTGTCATTTCTTATCTTATAGGATGTGTATCTATTCATATTTAATATATGCACCTAGCCTTGTTGTCAAGATATTAGTAACCTGGCATATTATTATTTTTAAGTATGGACTTGTTTGTGTATTATATGTATTATAACTTACTTATAAACTACTTTATACATGTAAGAACTGACTTCAAGATAGTTTGAAAAGATTGCCTGAATATATTTTGTAAGTTTAGTGAATACCTTTGTCAGTTACTGTTTTATAATTTCACTCTTATAAAACAGTTTGTTCTAGAAATATATTATTAACTTGTTTCATATTAAAAAGTATACATGGATTAAAATTTGATTAATTTGATTTGTCCAAAAATGGAAATAAGGACACACGTCCTTTATGTGTAATATAGTTCTAAGTTATTGATAATAAGTGACGACAAAAGTCATTTATATGTCCATCGTTTTCTAATTCAAGGTTTATTATTTCCTTGCTTTGGAAGCTAATTTAATTGTATTCATTCAGTCTGGCCTCAAATTTTCCGCAATTCATATGCAGCCAAAAAAATGAACATAAACTTATGGTGAACATTCAATTTAAATTCAGAAGGACAACGAAGCTAGCACTTTTAAAATAGAGCACTTTATTTTGGCTTGTACTGTATGTTCAATACTATTTAACTCATATAAACATCAACACATAAAATTTATTTAAATAAAGTTATAACTTACATCATAAATATAATGTATGTGCTTTATGTGTGTGTACCAATTCATAATTTTGTGTTATTTGATTATGCGAATTGATTTTTTGCCGTGAATAGGAGATATACTATTTGGACTTCTAGTTTATCTCATTTGGACTTTGTATAGTTGAGATTATAGAATTGTCACCTGTATATTATTTGAGTCCAATATTCTAATTTGTAGACTCAAACTTTGTATAAGTTATGAAAATTATTATTACGCTGTGATCTGTGTTTCTCTGATATTTGTTTCATATTTTATTCTATTCTGAATACTATTAAATCGGTGTGTTTATTACTTTGTATTGATACTGTATACGTCCAATTTAAATTCAGATATTAAGAAAAAGCTATAAATGATGTATCAGTGTTAGTATAAAGATATATTCACATTCGATCATCCTTCAACAGCCGTATTCTCCAGATTAGCGAACGATATTACTTTTAATATCCTTTGCTAAACTGGGCATCGCGGTGGGGTCGTTACAGTTGGTTTGATGCTGTATTCCGCTGTGGTGTTGTATTATATATATTGGCTCTGATGTTGAGAATTTGTTGTAGAATGTTGGAGTTCGATGTTGTATCCATGTATCAATAATTATCATTTTGTTTCTGATGTTTTTTTATCATCTAACGTGTTATAAGCTCCAGCGATACGGACTTCGACGTTTGAATCTCCGGTATTTCAATATGGGTGAAGTATTGGATGACGATTTTTGAGCACTGAATCCGGGTCGTCACAAGTGGTATCTGAGCTAAAGGTTGAGTAAGAACTTTAGCTTTGGAGTATAACTCATTAGGTGGCTCATTAGAGATAGGGTGAAGTATACCCTAGAATGAGTATATTCCCTAAGATATCTTGTCCGTATGTCTCAGTCAATTCTCTTACTATTCACTGATAGTGAGAATGAGTGCAAGAAGAGGATGAGGTAGGGAACAGGGGAGTACCACTATAAATGGTGGAGTCCCTGAAACAACAAGAAACAACTTTTCTCATCCAACCCCAGCCAAATCTGCAGGAGTTAAATCTTGAACCCGAATTCGTAGAGGAACATATTTGCATGAAGAACCCGGTAGGAGACTGATACAGGTTAGACATTCTCTTTTGAAAGTTCTTTTCGTTTTTAACTTTAATGAATTTGAAATTTTACTTGCAATGAATTGGTAAACAAAATATGAAGCTAAATTAGATTGTATCAATAGAACGATTTCGGTCAAAACCAAACTTGGAAATTTTTGTTGTGATTTCTTATGAGGATCCAAGTCCAAAGAGGTACAAGCTAATGTATACTTTAGGGTATTCCGACCCGAATTTTGAATACATACCTATTGGTCGAGATGAAAAGCGGTTAAGGAATAAAGTGGTGAAATTGATGAAAGTACAATAGAGTAGAGATCCGAATGATTGTATCTAGGAAACTCTAGATAGCATTAAAAGCCTATCCGGATTTGTGTCCGGATAGTTAAAAATGTTTGTTGAATGAATTGTTTGCTTTGGGTGCTAATATATGGCTAATATGTATGCTTTGATTATTTGAAATAAAAGCAAAAGATAATCAAATTTACTTTCAAATTTCGAGGACGAAATTTTCTAGGGGAGGGGGGGAATTTGTAATGATCCCGTTTTTTAGCCAAATTTAATTTGGTAATTAATATAAATTTTAGAATTAAATTGTGAATTAATTTGAATTTTTCAATATATATATATATATATGTGTAATTATTTATTAGTGTATAATTAGGTTTTAATTATTTTCTTTAAATATAAGTATAAGTAATAGAAAATGAATTAATAAAAACATAAAACATATATATATGTAAAACATATGTTAATATAAAAGGAGAAATGTAGTTTTATATTAAAAATAGCTGTATATTAATCTCTTGTCAAATGGAGTCTGGTTTTTTCTCTCGCGATCTCAATTCATCATCTTCGTTTCAACCGTCTTATTATTCTCCTTCTGATTCTATACATTGCGAATCTGTTCTATATCGATCTTATGCACAAGTGGTAAAAGATAGTCGACCTTTTTTCGGTTATCAAAATTCTTCATCATTTTCTTTAAACAAGAATCAATTTGACTCAAGGAATAGAAAGGGATTCTGTTATAAACGTGGTGATTACAACCATTATGCTTCCCAATGTCGGGATCCTATCAGATGTTTCGCCTGTGGCAAGGCTGGTCACAAGAAGTATAATTGTTCGTCAAACTCGAACTACTCTCTCTCTCTCCCGCAAATCTAGTAGATCATGGATTCCAATTCGTGTTAAAATGTATGAAATTGAAGGGGATTCTATTGGAACATTTATGGCAAAAACAAAATGAGGGAATCAAGTTATTGGAAGAAGACGCAGCGGATTAATCAAAACAAACTTCAATCGGTGAAAGTAGCAATCGATGGATTGATGAATACTGAAATGCCCGAATTCGTTGATCCGAAGATACCGAATTCTAGCTATCCCAAACTCGTTGATCGCGCACGATACCGGGTTCAAAGATCTTCAATTCTTCAAGCGTTGATCAAGCGCACTTGATTCCGCGAATCGGCTTCTACAATCGTTGAATCGAGCGCACTCGATTAACCGAAAGAGGAGATAGGAGATTACACTCAACTACCAATTTGAATGAAAGCACAAAGCTAACAAAAGAGAATTTTATTCAAAAATCAACAACCTTTACAAATGTCTCAACCCCGCTATTTATAGCTTTACAACTCACACAACAAAAATTCGTACAACACTTAGGTCGATTCCGACCTATAACCTTCGACCTAACAACAGACGACCTAAACAGATGACTTAAGACAACACAGCTTTCGACTTAACAAATTGCAATTACAACAACACTTAGGTCGTGAACGACCTACGACCTAAAACATTGCGACCTAAAAACAGACGCGACCTAACTTCAACACATCAGCTTCCTTCAGCGACTTAAGAATCAACGGTTTAGGGTAAAGTGGCATAAGAATCTACGGCCCAATCTTCAGCGACTTAACACCCAATCGACTTAAGATATCAGCGGCAGAGATTAACACGGTCTAAGATTCAACGACATCCAGAGCTTTGCGACCTAAAAGATAAGCGGTTCCAGAAACTTCGCGACCTAAGCCTTGCGACCTAAGTCCTCGCGACTTAACTCTCCAGATCACCCAGCGACCTATCTTAGGTCGTAACTCGTTTACGCGACCTAACTTAGGTCGAATCAAAACTCCGCGACCTACCATAGACCGAATTTCCATCTCGCGATCTATAGTGAGCGACCTATCTCTTTGCAGCTTCCCGCGACCTAACTTAGATCGAAACTTAACCCCGCGCCTAAGGTAAGTCGTAACTCGTTAGGTCGTTTGAGCGCCTTTCCTCTTAGCTCGTTAGCTTGCAAATCTCCGGTAGGTCGTTGGAGCGACCTAAAGGTCTCCTTAGGTCGTATGCGACCTAACACTTCACCAACTTCAACTGTGCCGCTCTTTAGCTTGCTTAGCGACTTATCATAGGTCGCTAAACCACTCTTCCCAGCATCACTCGCTCCCTCCTCTATCTTGTTAGGTCGTGAGCGACCTATGCCTTTAACATTCTGCGCTGCATCATCCTCCCCAGGTTGAGAAAAATTCGACCTCGAATTTGTACCCTCTTCTTCCACAACAGACTCATCCCCATGATATGGTATAAGATGTTTAACATTGAACACGTCAGAAGTGTACACATCCTCCGGCATCTTCAACTTATAGGCATTTTCATTAATTCGTTTCATGATTTCTACAGGACCAATTTTCCTGGCTTTCAACTTGTTATAAGCGCCTACTGGAAAACGATCTTTTGTTAACACTGCATAAACCAAATCACCTTTATGAAATTCAACACTCCTTCGTTTCAAATCTGCAGATCGTTTATACTTCTCATTTGCTTTCTCCAATCGTTCCTGAACGATTTTATGACATTCCGTCAACCCCTCAACAAAATCAGCAGCTTTCTTAACTGTCTTCTTTGATTGTGGCACTACCGTCAAATCCAACGGACCCTTCGGTAAGCTTGAATATACTATCTGAAATGGACTGAACCCTGTACTACGATTCACTGCATGATTATGAGCAAATTCTGCCTGACATAACTTCACATCCCAACTCTTTAGAATATCTTGCACAAGACACCTCAGCAGATTTCCCAATGATCCGTTCACAACCTCGGTCTGTCCATCCGTTTGCGGGTGATAAGCACTACTAAACTTCAGCTTCGTTCCCACCATTTTCCACAAACTCAACCAAAAGTGACTCAGAAATCGAGTATCTCTATCCGACACAATAGATTTTGGCAATCCATGAAGTCGATAGATCTCCTTGAAAAACAATTGAGCAACATGAACAACATCCACCGTCTTCTTACAAGCAATAAAATGTGCCGTTTTCGAAAATCGATCAACCACCACATAAATGGAATCATTACCACGCTGCATTCTCGGTAATCCCAACACAAAGTCCATACTCACATCAACCCACGGTTTAGTTGGTATAGGTAATGGCATATATAAACCAGCATTAGTCGCAGTTCCTTTCGAAACCTGACTATGACAACGTTCCACAAACCTCTCCACCTCTTTCCTCATCGATGGCCAAAAGTAAGACTGTGAAATCAACTGTAATGTACGGTCTCTCCCAACATGTCCTTCTTTATGTAGTTCCTTTACAATCTTCATTCTCAAACTACAATCAGGTATGCACAATCGATTTCCCTTGAACAGAAAACCATCCATCATCACGAACTCATCTGTCTTTCCCTCCTTGACTTTATCAACAAACTTCGCAAAGTAAGGATCATCGACAAATAATTCCGGTAACACATCAAACCCTGTCACCTCAACTTTAAGTGTAGTCAACAAATGACTCCTCCTACTGAAAGCATCAGCCACTCGATTCGTCACCCCTGACTTGTGTTTAACAACAAAAGTAAACTGTTGCAGATATGCAATCCACGATGCATGTCTCGCTGAAATCTTGTCTTGCCCTTGTAAATGCTTCAACGCCTCATGATCAATGTAAAGAACAAACTCCTTCTGAAATAGATAGTGTCTCCAGTGTTTAATAGATTGCACAATAGCATAAAATTCAACATCATATGTACTGTATCTCATCTTTGCTCCTGATAACTTCTCGCTAAAGTATGCAATCGGACGTCCCCTCTGACTCAATACTCCTCCAATTCCAACCTTGGATGCATCAGTATGTTGCTCAAACACTAGCTGAAAATCTGGTAATATTAGAATTGGTGCAGACTTCAAGAGTTCTTTGATTCGATCAAAAGCAACCCCGGCTTCCTCCGTCCATGCAAATTGTTTACCCTTCATGCAATCTGTAACAGGTGCCATCACACTACTAAAGTGTGGAATGAACCTTCGATAAAATGAAGCCAACCCGTGAAAACTACGAACTTCCGTTATCGTCTTGGGCTGCGGCCAATCTCTGATAGATTCGATTTTACTTTGATCAACCTGTATTCCTTTCTCTGAAACAACATATCGCAAAAATAGAACACTCCTCGCCATAAAGACACACTTCTTTGTAGCAGCATAGAATTTTTCTTCACGAAGAATAAGTAACACTTTCTTCAAATGTTGAACATGCTCTTCCGTACTAGCACTGTAGATCAGAATATCATCAAAGTAAACCACTACAAATTTCCCAATGTACGGTCTGAAAATTTGATTCATCACCCTTATGAATGTACTTGGTGCATTCGATAGACCAAACGGCATTACCAGCCATTCATACAATCCTTCCCTCGTCTTGAATGATGTCTTCCATTCATCCCCTGGTCTAATGCGAATCTGATGATAACCGCTCTTCAAGTCAATCTTAGAAAAGATTACGGACTCACTGATTTGATCCAATAGATCATCAAGCCTCGGCATCGGAAATCTGTATCTGACTGTGATCTTATTCAATGCTCTACTATATGTGCACATCCTCCACGTTCCATCCTTTTTGGGTACCAATAAAGCTGGTACAGCACAAGGACTTAAACTCTCCTGCACACGCCCCTGTTCAAGCAATTCCTCTACCTGCCTCCGCAACTCTTCATGTTCCTTCGGACTCATTCGATAATGTGGTCTGTGTGGCAACACTGCTCCTAGAACAAGATCGATTTGATGTTGTATGTCTCTCAAAGGCGGTAACTCCTTTGGTAACTCATCTGGGAATACATCTTCAAATTCTTTCAAAACTGGCTTTGTTTCTTCTGGTATTTCAACCTCTTCACTGCTCTCTCGTCCAATCAACAAGAATACTTCCGGCTCTTCCTCAACCTCCTTAACAAACTCCTTCAGAGATAATAAAGTTTTCAGCTCTTCAATCTCTTCTGACTTACTTTCTCCCGGTTGTCTCTTCTTTGGAACTAAGATAATCTTCGTGCCTTCAAACATAAAACTGTAGTTGTTGGTCCGACCGTCATGCTGTACTGCTCGATCATACTGCCATGGTCTTCCCAAAAGCAAGTGACAAACATCCATCTCTACTACATCACACCATATTTCATCTTTGTATTTCTTCCCAATAGAGAATGGAACACGAACTCGTCTATCCACTTTCACTTCTCCTCCTTTTCTCAACCATGCTAACTTATATGGATTAGGATGCTTCTCTGTCTTTAACTTCAACTTTGTCACAGCCTCGGTTGAAATGATATTGTCACAGCTTCCTGCGTCTATTACAAACTTGCACACCTTTCCCAGAATAGTACATGTCGACTGAAAGATATTACTCCTCAACCAACTAGCTTCTTCCTGCTTCGGTGTCAAACATGATCTCCTCAACATTAGATTACAACCTTCATCTCATGATGCAATATCCTATTCATCCTCAACTGGACTAGAATATTCTCCATCACCATCCTCATCTTCAAGTTCAGCAATCATATTCGTTTCTTCGGCTTTGGACACTCATTGCTTTTATGACCCAATTCCTGACAATTGTAACATTTGAAACCATTGTTAACCTTCGCCTTCTCATCCTCCTTCACCACCGGTTTACTGAAAGGTTTAGACACATTAGAACTCCACTAACACCCTTCATTTGATTGTTGGAACTAGTAAACACACCACCTCCTCGTCTACCCTGCTTCTCCCAAGCCAACGCTTTCTGATGTGCCTCCGCTACATATCTTGGATCGAACATATTAACCATATCCTGAATCTGTATTCTCAATCCCCCAATGAATCTAGATGTCAGCTGCTCTTCCGTCTCCATAATATCATTCCTCGCAATAAGCTGATAGAATTCATCCGCATAATCATTAACATTCTTTGTGCCCTGCCTCAAATTCTGCAAACGTTGATACATCAAAGATTGATAATTGTAAGGTAAGAACGTTGCTTTCATCAATTTCTTCATCTTCTCCCAAGATTCAACTTTTGACTTCCCCATTCGTTCACGTGTAAGTTTGGTTTGCTGCCGCCATGCCAAAGCTCTACCCCTCAACCTTGTAGCAACCAACTTCACTCGACGCTGTTCTGGAACTTCTTTGAAGTCAAAAATCTCTTCAACATTAGCCACCCAATCTAGAAACTCCTCCGCTTGCATACCACCTTTGAATTCAGGAATTTCAGTCTTCATCCTTGACTCCTACTTATGATCATACTCAGAGTGATTTCTTCCTTGTCCTCGTCCTTGTCCTCGAACACTACCACCATCATACTCCTCTTCAAAATCAGAGGTATATCGTTGTCTATCTCGTCCACCCACATCTCTGCTACCTTCACGCCTACCATCATCATCCCTTCTATCTACATTCCTCCGTTCACGATCATTCACGTTCCTCCCACGCCTTTGATCATCATCAACACTTCTGTCTCGATTGGAATGTGGTGAGACTCTACTTCCTCCATGGTTAGATTCAGGTGAAACCCTTCTCCGATTTTGATTCATCTCTAACATCATCTTCTCTAATCGTCCAATTCCTTCGTTAAGCTTCTCACTAAAGTTTTCATTGATTCTTTGCTCCATCTCATCAGCTTCTTCTCTTCGATACAAAGCTTCTATGTTTTGGTGGCGATTAGCTCTTCTTGGCGGCATACTTGAAAACTCCACAACTCTTCAAATTCAAACACAATTCGAACTTTGATCCAAAATGAAATGGATCGAAACTTCCACTTTTGTTGCAACTACGCGATGAACACAATGAACACAACTTCTCCCAATCACAAATCCGAACTTCAATCTTCAAAGTAATGCACGACCCAATTCTTCAAACTCTCGGCCGTGTTCAAATCTACACTCCAAACTTCAAATTCCAAATTGATTAGGCTCCAAGTCTCGATCCAGCTATGATTGGCTAGAACAAGCTCTGATACCAAAACTGACGCAGCGGATTAATCAAAACAAACTTCAATCGGTGAAAGTAGCAATCGATGGATTGATGAATACTGAAATGCCCGAATTCGTTGATCCGAAGATACCGAATTCTAGCTATCCCGAACTCGTTGATCGCGCACGATACCGGGTTCAAAGATCTTCAATTCTTCAAGCGTTGATCAAGCGCACTTGATTCCGCGAATCGGCTTCTACAATCGTTGAATCGAGCGCACTCGATTAACCGAAAGAGGAGATAGGAGATTACACTCAACTACCAATTTGAATGAAAGCACAAAGCTAACAAAAGATAATTTTATTCAAAAATCAACAACCTTTACAAATGTCTCAACCCCGCTATTTATAGCTTTACAACTCACACAACAAAAATTCGTACAACACTTAGGTCGTTTCCGACCTATAACCTTCGACCTAACAACAGACGACCTAAACAGACGACTTAAGACAACACAGCTTTCGACTTAACAAATGGCAATTACAACAACACTTAGGTTGTGAACGACCTACGACCTAAAACATTGCGACCTAAAAACATACGCGACCTAACTTCAACACATCAGCTTCCTTCAGCGACTTAAGAATCAACGGTTTAGGGTAAAGCGGCATAAGAATCTACGGCCCAATCTTCAGCGACTTAACACCCAATCGACTTAAGATATCAGCGGCAGAGATTAACACGGTCTAAGATTCAACGGCATCCAGAGCTTTGCGACCTAAAAGATAAGCGGTTCCAGAAACTTCGCGACCTAAGCCTTGTGACCTAAGTCCTCGCGACTTAACTCTCCAAATCACCCAGCGACCTATCTTAGGTCGTAACTCGTTTACGCGACCTAACTTAGGTCGAATCAAAACTCCACGACCTACCATAGACCGAATTTGCATCTCGCGATCTATAGTGAGCGACCTATCTCTTTGCAGCTTCCCACGACCTAACTTAGATCGAAAGTTAACCCCGCGACCTAAGGTAAGTCGTAACTCATTAGGTCGTTTGAGCGCCTTTCCTCTTAGCTCGTTAGCTTGCAAATCTCCGGTAGGTCGTTGGAGCGACCTAAAGGTCTCCTTAGGTCGTATGCGACCTAACACTTCACCAACTTGGACTGTGCCGCTCTTTAGCTCGCTTAGCGACTTATCATAGGTCGCTAAACCACTCTTCCCAGCATCACTCGCTCCCTCCTCTATCTTGTTAGGTCGTGAGCGACCTATGCCTTTAACATTCTGCGCTGCATCACTATTGGAACATTTATGGCAAAAACAAAATGAGGGAATCAAGTTATTGGAAGAATTGCTGTTCCATTTCGACATTGTAAATGCACCGAACATTGGAAAGGGATACAGAGAAAAATTTGGTGATCCAAAACAATATTCCGGTATATATGCTTCCTCTCCTAAAAATTCTATTTCGAAAAAATCTTATTGTTTTGAACAAAGGTGAAAAAGAAAAAGTTTTTCCTATTCCTGTCAAGAGTGAGGAATCATCAAGAATCGATCCTCTTTCGCTAGATCCTGCTGTTGTTGCCCTGTATAATTGTTGTTCTGAATCGTTTGCCGCAAAGGCTGATGGAAATGATTTTGAATCGAACGAAGGATTTACTCATATAAAGACCAAGAAAGGTAAGCCCTATACCTCTAGATTGGATAATTTTGAGATCCACACTACCAACAAATTTGAATGTCTAGGATCGGCGACTACTATAGATTTTATTGAGAATGATAAGGTTATTATGGATAGTGATATGAGTGGTCTTTCTTTGTCTGGCAATTCGATTGAAAATCATATGAGAGCTAATGTTTGTAAAAATGTCTCTGTTGACAGTAATGGCATTAGTCTTAATGACTTTTTTATCTTGAGTGAATTCTTGCTTGATCACGATTTGGATCATCAGAGTATTTTGTCAGTTGATTGTAAAGTTTCTGAAAATCGATTGGATGTTGATCAGTATTCCATATCCATCAAAGACTCTAGTAGTGATCTATGGTCGAAGTATTTTGATGTTGAATCGCTGTCTGTTGTTGGCTTAAATAATCAGATTGTTTTGATGGATTTTAGTAAACGAGATGGAGTGATGGTGGATGAACTAGAGACTTTAATTGCCAGTGAGGATATTGCTTTTTCACGTGATGATTATATTTTTGAGTTTGAAGACTTATGTGAATGGATCAAGTCAATCGATCAGAAGAATGATATAGATAAAGTCACTGAGTTAGAAGCTAAAGTTTATTTTGATATTATGTCTGAACACTTGTCTGGAGCGATATCAAAATCGTTCACAGCTTCTCTAGATGATATGCGTACTGTCTCAACTGTGCTTGGTGCACAGCATGATACACAGAACTTGTCAATGGCTGATATATCGAACTCTTCAAGTTCTTCTCTGGTGGTAGACAGTCTTACTGAGGTTAATCTGTTGGGTGATTCTCAAAATGCTGTTGTCAATAGTTGTAAAGGCGTGTCTGCTTGTGATAAAAGCGCAGATAAGGATGTTTCTTCTGTTACGAATGTGGGTGGAGATGTTAATCTGGAAGGGGAGTGTTCAGGTCCTTCAGCAGATATTGAATCTGTTGCTTTGTGTAAAGATTTAGTGAATGTAGGGACTTCGATAGTTTTGGCGAGTTATTGTGGAAGTAGTGATTATGCTCCTTCGCAAACATGTGAAGGGAAACCTGGTCTTCATTTGGATGTTCATTATGAGGAGTTAGGTAGTAATTCTGGTACTTGTTATACTTCTTCGAAGAGAGGTAGACAGAGTAAGTCAGTGGAAGCAAACGGGTCGGTTCGTCATAGTGTCAGGATTTGTAGCAGTCTTTCTCAGTCATCGGGTAAGTATCCTGATTCGAGTACCATGAGCGGTGCTACAGATTCAGGCCCAGGTATGCATATTGATTTGGGTAGTACTTATTCATCTTATGCTTTAGGTAATTTGCATGCCTCTGAGTTTCGTCAGTTAGCCAGCGATACTGCTTTTATCTTTACTGATATTGAGTTAGATCGTGAGTTTATTAGAAGTAAGGAATTTGAAAGGGCTAGGTCTTTGGGTATATGGGGATTATTAAACATTAGAGGTTTGAATGGTTTGAATAAGTGTGATAAGGTTAGAGCATTATTTAAAGATTATTCTATTGACATTGCTCTTCTTTAGGAGGCTAAAATTAATTGTCCTGACATTCATTTTTTTAGAAGATTAGGCGGTTATCATTTTAGAAAATGGGGTTTTCTACCTTCTATGGGTTCTTCAGGGGGATTAATGATAGTGTGGCGTGACAATTATTTTAAGTTACTTCAATGTATTATTAAGCAGCATTCTCTTCATATTATTCTTATTAATCTTTCTGATAATTCTTTTTTTAATATTTCTAATGCCTATGGGCCCAATTCTAAAATTAAGCGGAGAATTTTATGGAAAGAATGCCTAGAATTTAGATCCTTAGCTCCAGGTTCTTGGATTTTGGAGGTGGTGATATTAATGTTACGCAATTTATAGGTGAACGTTTTCCTAGGGAAAGGGATTATTCTACAATGGAGGAATTCGATCAATTTATTATTAATTATAATTTGATCGAAATTCCCCTTTCAAATAGAGAGTTTACATGGAATAATGCAAGGGAGTCTCCATCCATGGCTCTTCTTGATAGATTTTTTGTTAGTGATGAAATAGAAGAAAAATATCCAATCTAAAGAGTCTCTGGTTTACCTTACACACACTCTGATCATTGTCCTATTATCCTCACTTGTGAGCACCACAGAGCTATTATTAATAATTTTAAATTAGAAAAGATGTGGCTTTTCGAATCTAACTTTGTGAATTTAATTAATGGTAAATGGATTTCATTAAGTTACCATAATATTAGAAATAAGGATAATTATGCAAAATCTTTTGTTTTAAAACTTAGAGACCTTAGGAATTTTCTTAAAAATTTGAACAAAAATGTTTTTGGTAATATAAAAATAAAAAATGATAATATTCTTAATGAGATGCTTAAAATTAATAAGATAGAAGAATCTAGACAACTAAATTAAAGTGAACGTAATATTCTTGCCAATTTAAAAGATGATCTAAATTCAATTTTAGAAAAGGAGGAGGTTATGTGGAAGCAGAGATCCAGAATCCAATGGATCAACGAAGGAGATAATAATCCTAAATTTTTTCATAATATAGCAAATGGTAGAAAATGTAGTAATACAATTAACTCTATTATTGTTAATAATGAAGAGTTAGTTGAACAAAAAGGTCTTAACAAAGCTTTTACAAACTATTATAAGGATATTTTTGGCGCTAGAATCAAACATAGAATCAATGTTAGATGGGAAGATCTGTATCCATCTGATTCTATTGTTGATTTATCTGAGCTAGATAATCCTTTTAATGTAGAGGAAATTAGAAAAGCTATTAATGACTTGCCAGGTGATAAATCCCCGGGTCCAGATGGGTTTCCAATTTTGTTTTATAAAACTTTTTGGGACGTTTTAAAACATAATTTATTTAACATGTTTAATGATTTTTATAATTGTAGTTTGCAATTAGGGAGATTTAATTATGAAAATGTTATTTTGTTACACAAAAAAGTAGGAGCTAAAACTTTAAAAGATTTTAGACCTATATCTTTGATTAACTATTCAGTTAAAATCATCTCTAAAGTTCTAGCTAATAGACTTAGTATAAGAATGAATGATTTAATTAATTGTTCACAATCGGCTTTTATTAAAGGGAGAAATATCACCGATGGAGTGGCAGTTGTTCAAGAATATATTAATCACTGTTGTAAGAATAACATAACTTGTGCGATTTTAAAACTAGATTTTGCAAAAGCTTTTGATTCGGTAGATTGGGATTTCCTTATAGATATCTTTCATGCTAGAGGTTTTGGTCATAGATGGACCAGTTGGATTATGAATTTGCTTAGAACTGGAAACTCTAGTATTATGGTTAACGGTATTTTTATGTAATAAAATTCAATCTAAGAGAGGTTTAAGGCAAGGGGATCCTTTATCGCCTTCCTTTATCGCCTTTATTATTTAACTTAGCTGCCGATGTTTTTTCTAAGATTATTAAAAGAGCAGTGAATAATGGGTCTTAAGGGTATGTAGGAAATGACATATCCGTAATGGTATATCGGTTCTCCAATTTGCCGATGATACCTTGCTTTTTTCTTCTCATTTACCTAGACACATTATTACCCTTAAGTTCATTTTATACAGTTTTGAACTTTTATTAGGTTTAAAAATAAATTTGGACAAAAGTTCAGTTTTAGTTTTAAATGATTTTGAAAATTTTGAAAACTTAGTTGCTAATACTCTAAATTGCAAAACTATGAACTTTCCTTTTGACTATCTTGGCTTTGTGATTAGACCCACCAATCTCAACCATGATGATTGGATTATTATCATTGATAAAATCAAAAATAAGATTTCTAATTGGAATGGGAGATATTTATCAAGAGCAGGTAGACTAGTTTTAATAAATTCGGTTTTATCAGCCCTTCCGATTTATTGTATGTCCATGCATCTATTTCCAAATTGGGTTATTGATAAAATTGATAAAGTTAGAAGAGGTTTCTTATGGAGTGGGGAAAATTCTAATAATAATATAAAATGTCTAGTAAATTGGGAAACAGTTTGTGAGGCCAAAAAGGAAGGTGGTTTAGGAGTTATTAATTTGCGTAATATGAATTTGTCCTTGCTAGGTAAATGGTTATGGAAGTTTAAGGTTATAAATGATAAAGCTATTTGGAAAGAGATCATTTCAAAATATTACTATAATGGAAATAGCAATTTATATCAAATTGCTTCTCCTACTACTAAAAATATTTCTAATTTTTGGAAAAACATTTTAAAATGTCATGAGATTTTTAAATTAGGAGTAAATACAATAGTTCATTCAGGTAATTGTACTTCTTTTTGGCATGACCGTTGGATTTCGGTCTTACCTCTTAAATTGGAATTTAAAGAGCTTTATGAAATTTGTAATTTTAAGTTTTCTTTAATTAAGGAAGTTTATTCTCCTAAAAATGATCCTCCTTAGAATTTTAGCTTTAATAGTATTTTAGTAAGTTCAACTCTTAGGCAACTTTATTTGCTTTATGCAAGATTAAATCTTTATAATATTGATAATGATAATGATATTATTGGTTGGGAATGGGATAAAAGTAAGAAATATACTTCTAATTCTTTTTACAGATTTATTAATTTTTCCGATACAATTAATAACTCATTTAAATTTATTTGGAAATGTAACGCTCCTCCTAAATCTAAAATTCATATGTGGTTAATACTGCATGGAAAACTTAATACAATAGAATTCTTAAAAAGAAAGAATATTCAAAATGATAATAAATTTTATTTTTGTAATCCGCATCTTTAAGACATAAAACATATATACTATGATTGCACAGATTCTTATTACATTCTAAATAATATTCTTAAAATTTTTAATTTTAATATAACAACTAAAATTTTGGATTGTGAATTCTACTGGAATAATTTTAGATTTAGGTTCAAAAAGAATATTAGATTTTTACTTGACACTTTAATCATTATTATTAGTTGGTATATTTGGTTTGAAAGAAATCAAAGAATTTTTAATAATAATAATAGTAATTTTAACAAATTGATTTTTATAATTTCTTCATTCTGTTT
Source organism: Allium fistulosum (assembly GCA_030737815.1). Lineage (NCBI taxonomy): Eukaryota > Viridiplantae > Streptophyta > Magnoliopsida > Asparagales > Amaryllidaceae > Allium > Allium fistulosum. Next base: position 96,027,196 of record CM060903.1, read on the forward strand.
TAATTGGATTTCTAATCCCAAATATAAATTAGCTAAAAATAATCTATTTTAAGGGTGTCTTAATAAGGTTAGTTATAATATTAACTTATTCAAACACAACAATAATATATTTAACATTAACAATATTAGCATTAATATTTTTTCAAATTTATATGGTGATCTAAATGTTAATCATAACTTACTTATGATTAAAGATTCATAAGAATCTTTTAAGTTTTGTTTTAATTATTGTTCTTGTCTTTGGTGTTATTAGTTTATAGTTTTTTTAATTCTATTGTTTTTGTCCTGTTTAGTCTTATTTAGGTTTTATTTTCTACCTCATCTATACATATATACGTATATTAATTATATAAATATACATACATACATACATACATATATATATATATATAATTATTACTTTTTCCTTAGTCATCCTTCAGATACAGGTATGGGTGATAGGGTGTCAGGCTCTTTTTACAGGTTCTCATGTCTTAAGATTGCAGGATTATGGATTGCAGAGAGGCCATCATAGTGGAGTTTTCTACTCAGGATTATTTGCAGTCCCATCACTGATGCAGGATACTTTCATCTCCATTATGGCGTATTATCTTCAGGAGGATCCATTCTTCTGCTTGGCACTTCTTCCTTTGTACAGAGTCTCCAGAGTAGATTTTCCATTCAGCATCATATTCAGTTCCACTTCAAAGTAGATACTTCTTCATTCCTTCCGATCCAGATGCATGGAGATTCCTTCTTAGTTTGTGATGCATAGAGCACCTGATTCAGATGCATGGAGTATCATATTCTTTTGTTTCTAGGTACTTCAAACATCATAGTATCAGGTGGTGGCCATGCCGGAACTCGATATTGGGGTGTGATGGGTGGTGGCCTTGCCGGAACTCATCTTAGGGGTACCTGATTTTTCTTTGATACTTATATTTAGTTTTGTTACCTACCAGGCATGTCGGCAGCACCTTATTATTGTGATATATATAGTTGCATGTGTGCTCTCATCTATTTTCAGAGGATCACAAATTTTTCTTTTAAAAAAAAAGAAATGTAAATATAAAACTAAATAAGGGTTTAAACATAAAATGCTTACATTTAAACATTTGTAAGATAATGATAAAAGATTTCTGCAAGTGTAGGCTTAATTTTAGAATGTATTAACATGTGTAAGTTTTGCAATTACAAGTGGCAAGTAAAGTTTCTTTTAATTTAAATTATAAATAACATGTAATAAAGAAGAAACCAGGCTAATGCAAATTTCCTCAAATCTTCTCATCTTCTAAAACTAAAAAGATAAAATCAAAAAACTTAAATCATACAAAACAATCTGTACCAAACTTCAAACCTGAGATCAAAAGAGAATCAAAAGCTGCGAGCAAAACAAATTCAACATCGAAAACAAGTCCTCAGATCAAAGATTGAGCTTCAGATCAAAATCAAATTCAAGTTTCAGCTTCAATACATCAGGTTCTAGATCAATGAAACAAAGCCTGTCTCTCTGTTCTTCATTTTGGTGGTGAGCAAACTTCCGATTTAAAACTTAATCTATGTAGTGATAGTGAAAATATGATTTGCGTGGATGAAATTCTGTTTGAATATGGTAAAGTAATATGTATATGTAACTGTACATGTCTGGTATATATATATATATATATATAAGTCTCTGTTTTGAAATTATAAAACAGAAATAAGTTAAAAAAATTAAAATCCCTTCCCTCATTCACTTTTAAGTTACATGTATAAAGGAAAATTGTTTAAATTAACAAGATTTAAGATTTAAAAATATTGTAAGGATAATCGGCTTGAATATTTTCTGGAAAATGGGGAAATACAGTGAAAACTCTGGAAACATGTTAAATTCGAACATCATGATTCTTTGATTCACCAATGTAATCTAAATCGTCTTCGAAATTCATGAATTTTAAAGGTAAAACCCAGATTTTTAATGTTGTTTCGAGTGAGGATTCTCGAGTTGGACGCGAAATTGTTTTTCGTCGATTTTCGACGATCAACGAGGAGTGGTAGGTCGGGCTTGATGTCGGAGGTAGGATGAAGGATGAGGATCGATGGAAAAATAGTGGGAAGTTTTTTAGGTGGTCGGAGCGGTCAGGCGACGTCGAAATAGGGTTTAAGAACTGGGTTTGGTTGACGATGATTCTCGGGTTCGTACGGCGTCGTGAGTGGATCGGAGCGGATCAGACCAAGGGGAATCGTTGCATGGGTCATTGGCGCGGCTCTGGGTAGATGGGCGAGGTCTCTGGCAACCGGGATTTTGACGATCTGTTTTGTTCCAAGTAGAAGTTGAGATGCTCGATTTCGATTCTCTGTCGAATTGGATGATCTAGGTGTTCGTGATGGATGAGGATGTGTTCGTCAATGTGCTGGAGGTTGCCGCGATGGTCGGAGGTGACCAGATCATCGGTGCATGTTCACGAGGTATCAATGATGCCTAGATAACGTTGTTGTTTGGGGAAGAAGGAAGTAGCTCGGGTCTGGATCGAAGTTTTTCATGTGTTGGTCTCGAAGGAAGGTGATGTTCGTATAACTCGGGGTATGGCTCGAGTGTTTTGTGAGTGTGGCTCGGGTTTTGTTTTGTGTTCAAGTAACCAAGTTATTAAAATAAAAGTATGATCAGGTTTTCAAGTATTAATAAGTTTAAAACAATGTAAATGTTTTAATCAAGTTTTTAATAAGCATAAGAAGATGAACAAGGTTTAAAAACAATAGTAAATTTTGTTAATCAAGTTTAAAATGTTTTAATATATATATACTTTCATTAATTAATTCTTAAGCTTATTTTAAATAACTTAAATAGCTTAAGTAAGAAGTTAATTAAAAGATAAAGTTGTTTATAGTTGTTAATTAACTTAAAGGTCTAAGTTAATTTATGGGTTAATAATAATTTATTTCAAAGGTTAAATTTTTTTAAAAGGTTAACTGTTTCTAAGATTAATTGATTTGGTTTTTAAATAATTATATATTAGGTTAATTATTTGATTTAAATCCCTAAGTGTTTTTAAAGAATTTAATGATGTAATTAAGTGAGTGTTTAAGGTAAATGTTTTAATTATTAATTTAAAGATCTTGGTTAATTCATATGTTAATGATAATTAATTTAAAGGGTTAATTTGTTAATGAAAGTAATTAAGGGTTAATTTGTTAATGAAATTAATTAAGGGTTAATTAATCTGTAACGACCACTATTTTGGACCATTCGAATCGACAATAAATCCACACATGTCGGACTTGAATTGTTCAAAATATCAGATTGTTAATTTAAATTTGGCAAAACTCAGCATATACATTAAATAAATCAATCACAGAATCATAGACACGGAGTAATACAATAATACGCAGCGGAATAGATAAAATAGTAGTTCATGAAGCTACTATATAAACATCAAAGTTAAAAATAAAATACAACAGAATATCTCAAATATAGTGAATTCTTTAGTACGAATAGATGACCTCTCTGAACAAATCAACTGGAAAAGCTGAAAGCTGAATCGATAGTTGGATCTCCAAATGAAGCTCCAAACTCCAATAGTGAGTCTCAAATGTTGTACCACTCGGTCTGACCCGAGCGTAAAGCAAAACACAAAACACTCGAGTCAGGAATAACATTCTTATACTAATAAATTCAACTCAAGTGAAATATCAATTGAAATACAAGTAACTTAAAGGATGTTTGGGATAACCATCCTCTAAGGATCCGTGGAACTATCTACAATGTAGAAATATACACTATAACACCGTGGTCATTTCAATTTTATTTATACTTCAAACCAAAATTTCATTTCATTTCAAAATATCTATTTCCAAAATAGTATATATAGGTTAAATAATTTAAAAAGTAAAGTATCACCAATCGATTCAAATCAACTCAAATTCCAATTCAAATTTTCAAAGCTCAATTCATCAATTCAATTCAGTTCTAAATAGACCATTTAAATTTCAATATATTTCAAAGCTTTAATATTCAACTCTTCAAAGTTAAATTTAACAGTTTCATATAGCTCTTGGTTCAACTTCATTATTATTTAATCAGGGAATATTCACTTAATAAATTCAGTATCATTTAACTAGCCTTAAGTTACATTCTACTAAATATTTCCTTAAATTTATTTAAACAAGAAATATTCATTAATTTCCTTAAATCAAACCCAAGTTATAAATCATATCTTAAATCTCAATTTCAATAAGTTTCAAATCGGTTTAATTAAATAAAATTCTTTAATGAATAAAATTTCAACTAAATTCAAATTATCTTCCCAACCTTAACTTATTCAAATTATTACCAAAATCTATTTTGAAATATAAATTTTTTCTTAACATATTATATGTATTAAATCCATTTTAATTAAATTAAATATCATTATTATATCTATAGATATCATTACCATTTATATATAAAAATTTAAGAATCAACATTTATTAAAACCATATATTTCATTCCCAACCATAGAATTTATTTTAAAATATTTATATATATGGACCAACGGTGTCTGTATATATATCCATCATATGGTTAAGTGATACGGATATTTATCATTTCAATCCGAAATTTAAATATATATATACGGGTAGATATCATTTCAACCCGTAATCCCAATTTCAATTCAAATGAAAATCGCTTGGGTCTATCATTTCAACCCATAACAATTTTCTCCTATTCTAAAGTCCGTTCGGGTATTTATCATTTCAACCCATAGTGAATTCTATACTAACAAGGAACTTGCAGAGTGATAACAGATAATAATATAAAATACAACAACGGGTATATATCATTAATAACAATATTATAAATAATAGGATATGGTGTTATATCCCACAGGTGAACAATTATAGATAATAGCATATATAACAATTTAAATAACTACAGCAACATATTTCAATTGTCGTTTCAATTGAAATCAAATCTAATAAATACAAGAACGTTAATCGTGAGTGATTACTCACCTTTCGAGGCTAGAGAGGATAGACAATGAAATTGAGTTACGAAATGCAAGCACGAATCCAAACAACAAGGTTGGCACGAATTCAACGATCAGAGCTGATAACAAGAATTTATGGAACAAATCAGAACGGAATCGATGAAGATAATTGATGTAAGTGAATACACACATATATATAACTTAGAATATATATATAAAAAATCATATTCTGAATCCAAATACATATTAAATTAAATGTGTATATATATATATATTCAAAAATTATCATTTCAAATTTAAAACACTTATACAAAAATCAAACATATATATATATATATATATATTTGTATAACTTAAACATACTCATATAAAACTAACCATAGAACAAATGCAAACGTTTATAACTTTAAATCAAATGTATACATGCGCTGCACTATATAAACGTACTTATATTTTAAAATATATACTTGAAACATGTTATACTCAACACATATAATACTATATATACCTAGCTTAAATATAACAAATATATTGTCTTGCAACACGTTTATATATATATATAGACAACTTTATGTTTGAAATATTATATTAAAGCAAGTAAAATAAAATATATAAGGTTACGAATCTGTATACACTTACTATAAATCCAGTATCAAGAGAACAGTTCAAAATATGTAAAATGTAAAGTAGTCTTGCATATTTATATTTATATACAAATACTCATTTATACATATTGTACCTAGAGAGTCACCAAAACTTGCTTTATAAAGTATTCATATATATACTGCAAATATAATAAAGCTTATACCTACATACGAAGAGCACTTTATATTATAAACAACAACTATCATACATTATCCTATCATATAAATATATAATGCCAACACATACAAAAACAAACTATACATTGTCTATGAAAACCAAAACATACTTATTCATCTGTTTATGTAGCTAAAAAAACTAATATGTGTAACATGTGTAACTATAGCCAAATTCTTTTATATAAAAACACATGTAAACTCACGTAACTCAATACTTATATAATAAAACTATATATAAAATCTATATATATAAACTTACGTGACAAATAATATGGCTTATATAATAGTCAGATAATATATACTTATACCTTAATATACTTTCTTTGACAAAGGATGTCCACAAAACTAGCTGTAGATTTAAAATTTTATAATACTCGTATAAAATCTGGAAACACATATATATTGCAGTGCCCAAAATATAGATCTTCATTGTCAAATAATATACATTACATATAAAACAAACACACTAGAACTCCCAGATCAAGATTATAACTCACGCATGCAACATATGCAGATTTGAATAACGTATATTCTAATTGGTAAATACTAATATATATAAAGTAAAACACAAAATAATATATAAACTATTAATATAGACAATTAACAACATAATATACCTAGGATGCAAGTGAAATTATACAAGCGAAAAGAAGAGTCCAGGGGGAAGAACCGGAGAGGCAGCGGTGACGGGTTGCTTTGGTAGGGGGTCACCGGTTAAGGAGAGGGATGGAAAGTGGGCAAGGGGAAGATCGGTGGTGGTGAGAAGGGGAGGAGGCGGAGGGGAGAGCGGGTGCGCGGTTGCTGGAGGTTGATGACCTTGTTGCCTGGACGTGGGTGGCTGTTCAAGGAGGAGGGGATGACAGGCGGTTGAAGTGGTGGTTGCCACAATGGTCAGTAGCGCAAGCGGGATGGGGAGAAGGATCTTGGGAGATGATGTTCGGTTACTAGAAGAAAAGTGAAAAACAAAGGAGAGGAGAAAGCTTGCAGTGGAAACAAATAAATTATGAGCTGTCACTTTTTCAATATGAACCCAGATCCAAAAGGAAAAGTGATGCAGCAGCGGAATGACAAAATGATGATTCGGTGAAAGTAGCAATCGATGGAATGAAGAATACTGAAAGGCCCAAATTCGTTGATCCGAAGATACCGAATTCTAGCTATCTTCGTCACGTTGATCGTGCATGATACCATGAAGGAAGATCTGCAATTCTTCAGACGTTGATCTAGCGCACTAGATACCGTGAATTGGCTTCTACGATCGTTGATCCGAGCGCACTCGAATGCCGGAAGAGGAGATAGGAGATTACACTCAACTACCAATTTAATTGAAAGCACAAATCTAACAAACAAAAGTTTTCATTCAAATCAACTAAACTATTACAAATTGCACCACCGACCTATTTATAGAAGTTACAACTCAACACTGAAATCTGCACAACACCTAGGTCGGCCACGACCTAAACATCACGACCTACGACTTAAAAGTAGACGACCTAAAACAGACGACCTAAAAACAAACAGTTACAATACAACACATTACAAGGCCTTCACGACCTAAAACAAATAGTTACTTACGACTTAACATATTTACAACGTATATGAGTTACAAACATAACGACATAACAAATATACAAAAAGTACAACAACTTATATACAACATGACTCAAGACAGCAGCCTCCATCAGCGACATAGCCTAGGTCGTTAACGACCTAGTACTTGAGCGACTTAAGAACACACGGCGACAACGACCTAAGAAGATAGGTCCGCAGCGACCTAAGACCAAGGCTTCTGGAAATCTTCACGCGACATAAGATCTTGCGACTTACCGAGGAATGCTTGGCAGTGACTTAAGTTAGGTCGTTGTCGACCTAAGGAATAACAACACGCGACCTATCCACAAGTGACTTAACATTCAGTAGCTGCAAGGAAGAGACGCGACATAAGAGAAATCAACTTCTACGACCTAGAGGCTGCACGACATAAGATAGGTCGTTCGCGACTTATCATAGGTCGTTAGCTTGTTTGACCGTCCTAAGGAATTTGGTTGATATGAGTTCTGCTTTGACTCGCTAGGTCGTTCCAACGACTTATCATTCTGGCTTAGGTCGTTTGGTCGTTCCAACGACTCATCATATAACTCGTAGCCTTCGTTAGGTTGCTAGGGCGGCTTAAAGGTGATGCTAGGTCGTTCGAACTCGGTAGAGTTAGGCCGTAACTCGTCATCTTGTCTCGTTAGACTTAAGGCATGTGGCTCGTTAGGTCGGAGCTTGTTAGGTCGAAGCTTGTTAGGTCGGAGCTTGTTAGGTCGGTGCTGGTAGATAGAGTTAGGTCGTAACTGGCAGTTAGAGTTGGGTCGTAACTCATTAAGTCGGGGTTCTTTAGGTCGTAGTTCGTTAAGTCGGAGCTTGTTAGGTCGGACTTCATAGCTTATTTGCGACCTAAAATGGCGCGACTTAAGGAACAAAATGCTAGTTCGTAAATCAGGGAACTTAGGTCGTTGGCGACCTAAGTCTTCATCAGTCTGGGATGCATCATCCTCCCCTGGTTGAAAAAAATTCATCCTCTAATTTGCGCCCTCCTCTTCCACAGTAGGCTCATTCCCATGATCATATAGACGTGGGTGGTCGATATTGTTATCGAAAATTTGAAATGACTTTGTTCCGAATTCATTTTCTTTTCTTCTTCGAGACGCTGTTTTCCATTCATTATCTGGTTTGATGCGGCTCTGGTGATAACCATTCTTGTGATTAATCTTGTCTTGATTCTTTGATGATGTGGCTCGATATAAAGAACGCATTGCGTAAAACAAACGTGGCATTAGACATGCGGCATAAGAAAGTGATCTGAGAGAAATGACATATGGAAAAGTGTGGAAAGATCGAAGCACTAAATGCCATATCCAATTCATGTAGCACAGAACTTCATGAGAATAGTGTCGTATACCATATTGCCTATGCCAATAGGGAGATGTGATACAGAACCACAACGTGTCGAAAATGTGAGATGTTATAAGGAAGTTTAAAATCACGGAACGACTTAGGACATCGTGTCCGAAGAAGTGCGGTGATTCATGCTCAGATTCTTGTCTTTTCTTGTCTCGCTCAGATCTGCCATCTTTTAGAATCTTCCCTTGATGTGTGGTATCAATTTTCCCTAACTGAAATGAACTCCCACTCGCTTCTCCTTCATCATGTTTATTTTCATGAAATGATTCCAAGCAATTGACGTTAATAACGTCAGCAGTGCAGACATGATCAGGCAATTCCAACTGATAATCATTCTCTTCATCTTGTCTGTTCAACCCTTCTTGTTCTTTCAAATTCACAAGATAATACGATCCTGGTCGTACAATAGCATCAGGTACGAGTTCAGTTTGCTGTTGAATGTCCGGTAGAAATGGTAACTCTTCGGAAAACTCCTCAGAGTACCCGTCTTCAGTCTCATCGAATTCTGATCCAACTTCCTCATAAACATCAAGATCTTCACTCGTTCCTAGCTCGGTCGATTCAAGTAATTCATTAATACTTTCCACCTTTTCGTCAGACTCTTTAAAAATTACAAGACTAGTCTCTTCAGACAGTTCCTCAGAAATTCCATCTTCACATTCTTCAAATATTTCGTTTTCCTCAGGATTCTCTAAATTAGAATCTTTTCCAGGTTCAATCAACATTGACATCTCATCATCATCTTCCATTTCATTGATGAACTCTTTCAAACATAATAAACTATCTAATTCTGTCTTCTCTTTTGTCTCACTCTCTCTTTGTTAATGCTTCTCGGAAACTAAGGAATTTATACTTGGCCGACTCTCATCCACAAGCTCAGGTGTTAAATAAGAATCCTCCATTGTCAAATGAATTTCCTCCACCCCGAACACAGCTTCTTCTTCCATACTATCAACATCAAACTGTGGCAATGAAGAGTAATCAACTTCTACCTCCACATACTTTGAGTCAATTTCTTCTTCATCATCAAATTTCGGCGGTTGATAAAAATCAATTTCAACAGTCCTCCACAACAAGTTACCCCCTTCATCTCTTGAAGAAACTTCTACATCCCCTGACAAAGATCCTTTATCTCTTGACAAAAATTCTTCATCGTTATCAAATTTTGGTGGTTGATTAAAAGTAACTTCTTCAATCCTCCTCAACAGATTACATTCTTCGTTCTCCAACTCGACCTCTTCATCTTCATTGTCACACTTTGGTGGTAGTACTTCGAATGATTCTGTAGGACCAACTTCTTCATCTTCGTTGTCACACCTTGGTGGTAAGTCTTCGAATGATTCTGTAGGCCCAACTCTTTCAAACTCTTACAACATTGGTTTAGCCTCCTCTGGAGTTTTAAGCACGTTACTTGCCTCATTCCTAACCAATGTTTCAGCACTACTTTCTGCTTTTTTGACACTCTCGCTGAAAGATAACGGGCTAGTCGGTTCCTCCTCCCTTTCCGGTATTCTTTCAGTAGAATTATCCTCATCCTCGATTTCACATTCTTCTACCACTAAGGGTTTCTTCTGGGACTCCACACATGTCATCCTTCTATGGTCTGGTTCCTGATAATGATATCGCTTAATTCGATCAACAACATTTGTCTCAGCGTTTCCAGATACAACTGATTTGTTGACTCTCTTAGAATCATCTCTACTATAATGAACATCATTATTCTGATTGCTAGGTCTTATCACAACACCTTTTCCTCGATTCCCTTGACTCAACTTCTGCAATTGTTGGTTCACACGTGTTTGATAATTGTATGGTAAAAAATTCGCCTTCATCATCCTTTCCATCTTATCCCATGCGACAACTTTGGATTTCTTCATTCTCTCTCTGGTTGATTTAGTTTGTTGCCACCAATCCATAACTCTTCCTCTCAGTCTTGTAGCAACTAACTTAACTTGACGGTCTTCTGACACATTGTTGAGTTCAAAAATATTTTCAACCTTTGATAACCAATCCAAGAATTCCTCTGCTTGTAGACCACCTCGGAATTCTGGAATCTCTGTATCCTTCCTTGATTCCCGTGTATGACCACACTCTTTAACATTTCTATATCGATTTTGCCCTTGACCGGAATATCTAAAATGAACACGATCACCATATGGCTCACGCTCATATCCACGATAAGCTCTTCTTTCTTCATTCTGATTATCATGATTGTTTCGAACTCCACAATCTCGATTTATGGTCAAAGATAATTCTCTTCTTTCTCTATCATAACGTGGCGACACTCTCCTTTGATTTCGATTCATATCTGACTTCATTCTCTTCGCTCTTTCGAAATCTTTATTGAATCTTTCATCGATACGTTGCTTCATCTGTTCAAGATCTTCTCTCCCATACAAATTTGCAACACTATGATGACGGTTAACATATCTCGGAGGCATGATCAAATCTTCAACAGATCTAAACATAAACTTCACTTTGATCCAAAAAAATTCGAATCAAATTTTCCCACTTGTTTGAAATTCACGAACACCCCAAATAAACAAACAACTTAATTTGAACTCCACAACTTAAAATCTCAAAATTGACGCCCCAATGAACTTGAGCAAATTTCTCACGGACTTGAACAAGTTCGCTTCTAGCTCACGACTTGACTCTACTCTTCTCCTTAGCTCGGCTGAAATTGAACAAGCACTTCTTCTCGGTCCAACAGGCTCGTCTTAGCTATGATTGGCTAAGTCTCGCTCTGATACCAAATGATGCAGCAGCGGAATGACAAAATGATGATTCGGTGAAAGTAGTAATCGATGGAATGAAGAATACTGAATGGCCCAAATTCGTTGATCCGAAGATACCGAATTCTAGCTATCTTCTTCACGTTGATCGCGCACGATACCGTAAAGGAAGATCTGCAATTCTTCAGACGTTGATCTAGCGCACTAGATACCGTGAATTGGCTTATACGATCGTTGATCCGAGCGCACTCGAATGCCGAAAGAGGAGATTACACTCAACTACCAATTTAATTGAAAGCACAAAGCTAACAAACAAAAGTTTTCATTCAAATCAACTAAACTATTACAAATGGCACCACCGGCCTATTTATAGAAGTTACAACTCAACACTGAAATCTGTACAACACCTAGGTCGGCCACGACCTAAACATCATGACCTACGACTTAAAAGTAGACGACCTAAAACAGACGACCTAAAAGAAAACAATTACAATAGAACACATTACAAGGCCTTCACGACCTAAAACAAATAGTTACTTACGACTTAACATATTTACAACGTATATGAGTTACAAACATAACGACATAACAAATATACAAAAAGTACAACAACTTATATACAACATGACTCAAGACAGCAGCCTCCATCAACGACATAGCCTAGGTCGTTAACGACCTAGTACTTGAGCGACTTAAGAACACACGGCAGCAACGACCTAAGAAGATAGGTCCACAGTGACCTAAGACCAAGGCTTTTGGAAATCTTCACGCGACCTAAGATCTTGCGACTTACTGAGGAATGCTTGGTAGCGACTTAAGTTAGGTCGTTGTCGACTTAAGGAATAGCAACATGCGACCTATCCACAAGTGACTTAACATTCAGTAGCTGCAAGGAAGAGACGCGGCATAAGAGAAATCAACTTCTACGACCTAGAGGCTGCACGACATAAGATAGGTCGTTCCCGACTTATCATAGGTCGTTAGCTTGTTTGACTGTCCTAAGGAATTTGGTTGATATGAGTTCTGCTTTGACTCGCTAGGTCGTTCCAACGACTTATCATTCTAGCTTAGGTCGTTAGGTCGTTCCAACGACTCATCATATAACTCGTAGACTTCGTTAGGTCGCTGGGGCGGCTTAAAGGTGATGCTAGGTCGTTCGAACTCGGTAGAGTTAGGTCGTAACTCGTCATCTTGTCTCGTTAGACTTAAGGCATGTGGCTCGTTAGGTCGGAGCTTGTTAGGTCGAAGCTTGTTAGGTCGGAGCTTATTAGGTCAGAGCTGGCAGATAGAGTTAGGTCGTAACTGGCAGTTAGAGTTAGGTCGTAACTCTTTAAGTCGGGGTTCTTTAGGTCGTAGTTCGTTAAGTCGGAGCTTGTTAGGTCGGACTTCATAGCTTGTTTGCGACCTAAAATGGCGCGACTTAAGGAACAAAATGCTAGTTCGTAAATCAGGGAACTTAGGTCGTTGGCGACCTAAGTCTTCATCAGTCTGGGCTGCATCAAAAAGTATGGGAGAAGACGAAAGAAGTACTTGGTCCAGCTCTTTATTTAGACGTGAAATTATTAAAGAATGTGAAAAGGCAAAGGCAACGGTCTCAGCTATATTTCAGCTGAAAGATTAAAAGCAATATAACGCGTGGTTTGTTCTACACATTGATTCATGAAAAATCAAAGCAATTGATCGATTTGTAACTGATGTAAGATTTGAATGGACAGGGAAGAAATAAGTTATTTGCAACAGTCAATTCCCTTGATTTCGTGCAAATTACTGAAGCAATTAATTATTTGCTTGGGTTGCATGTTTAGATTTGAAAACAAGGGAAAAATGTAAAGTCAAAATGTGGTACCGCTACGATGAACAGTTTATTGTCTCCGTCGCGTACCGGACCTCAAAATAAAAAAATAAATATACCGTAGAGATCAGCACGACGAGACGATCAAAACGGTATACATATATTTGTGGTACGATCATCTGATCGGAAGTCGATAATCGGTACTACAAATGCTGCTATTTTAACAGAAATAAGATAAACGGAGCAATAAAAGTCCAAATTTGGAAAAACGAATGATGCCGTCTCACTCCGAAGTGGATTTAGAAATTTTCTATAGAAAAATATACAAGTTTGGAAAACATTTTATTATCGTCAATTATTAACTGATTTGAGTTTGAAAAAAATTATATCATCAATAAACTTCAATATTATCAGGTGAAAATTTACCATTTGCTATGTTTTTAAATACGTATTCCAAATATAAATTTTTTTATTTTCAAATTTTATTGTTTAAAATTTCACAAAATTTCAATTAATTATCTTATTAAAAATTATTAAAATTTACGGGTCGTTACACTCTCCCCCACTCAAAACTTTTCGTCCCTGAAAAGAAAGGAGGTAGAAGAATAGAAACAACCAGAAAGAAAAATAGATTGAAAGTTAAGATTAAACAATTAATTTGAAACTATATAAATTTTACCTGAAATATTCATACTTTTCAAAACCCATTTGTAAAATTTCTTGCTTCCATCATAAATACCATCTGTATGTTTAAATAACACCTTTATAAATATATGTAAACTATTTGAAAACAATTTTTTTATATCATTACTTATATTTACAAAAAGGCTATTTGAAAACATTCAATCCATAATTCATAAATTTATAAATTTCATTTCAAGATACCTTTCAAATATTATTAATAAATCAATAAATATTTACTTTAAATATGTTTTATTTAATTAATAACTTCTAAAATATTTATAACACTAAATTTTTCTATTAAACCACATAGTATATAAATAAACAATATTTAAAAGGATATAGTCAACAAGGAAAAGAAGGACTTGGAAAAACAGAATATAGGTGAATAAATAAAGCTGAGCAGATAAGGTAGATTCAAAAGAATAGTATCGGGCATGAATAATTAATTCAAACCATAAGGGTTTCAATTTCAAATATTAATACAAAAATTTCTTTGTTGGAAATACTTTTATAAATAAATACCTTTATAATAAAATACTTTTATAACTCGATGTTTCAACAAGTTTACCCTCGTTCCTGCAGACTCTGGCAATGCGTTGATCAGGCGCAAAGCTAGAATTCTCCAGGTACTTAGTAGACTTGTTTCAACACCCAGTGAAAATACTATAAAACTTTTAAAAACAGATATGGAAAGTACAATCCAAACAAAAAACAAACAAAACCTTTGTCTAACCATGGTTCGCAGATACTCAATGGTTACGCCTAGATCCCCCAGGAAACAATCCATATCTGTAAGATTTCTCAGCCCTGCGAGTTACGCCATGATGACTAGTAGAATGCAGGATACACAATGGTTACGCCTGGATCCCCCAGGAAACAATCCGTACCCCCAGGCCATCTCAGCCAGGCGGTTTCGCTACTAATGTGACCTACATAGATGTAGGATACACAAAGGTTACGCCTGGATCCCCCAGGAAACAATCCGTACCCCTAGGCCATCTCAGCCAGGCAGTTGCGCTATGCATCCGCGCTCGTAAGACCATTGGTAATGCCATGGAATTCGATGGAAACTCGAGTATCATATCCGGAAAACCAAAAATCAGAGAATATCGATAGAATGAATCCAAAATGTGGCTACAAAGCGGATATCAAGCAGAATGCACTTTCCATATCTTTACTTCGAAAATATGTATCATATAGTACCCTTTCAAATCCCTTTCAAATATCATACTTATATAAAGTCCATTATATATAAGATTTCATTTTCAAATTAAATACTTTCCAAAATCAATAGTATATCAAATCACCCTTATATAGACTTCAATTAAATAAGATTTCACTTTTCAAATTGAGTACCTTTTCAAATCCATAGTTTCCGAATCAACATCATACTTATACAAACCAAATTTTATATAAGTTCGATAACTCCCAAATCAAGTATTTAGTAACATAAGGTTCTCAAATTTCAATTTGTTTCAATATCAATATAATTTTCAAAATCATATACGCTTTCACCAAATTATTCTTCCAAATCAAATATCTTCAGTTCCAAAGTTTCCAAAATAATAAATTTAGAAAAATAAATCCAAATTTCCAAATCAATATAATTTAAGTCAAACAATTCATTTCCAAAATCATCTTATATTTACATAAAGTCCATCTTATATAAGAATCAAAATTTTACAAAATAAATTTCGCTGTATGAAGAGCCATATGGGATTGAATATCCTTGCTTTTATGGGTTATATATCTTTGTAATTTTAAATTGGAAATTTTCTTTTTAGTAAGCAAAGATATTCTAACCCGACAGCTTTCAATTTCAGCGTCAAAATATATCAATGATATTAGAATATAAGATGTACATACGTCATCATTTCGCAAAATCACATTTGATCGCTCGCTCTATCACACAAGTTCGCTTTCGAACTAGTATTGTCCATTCGACTTCCCTAATGCGGATTTCGATATGGTTTCTCGACTAGAAGCCATCAGTCTCCTTACATAGCCATATACTATGATAGAGAATTCTAGAATCAAGCCCAAAATCCATATCAAATATTCGCCATCAAGAATCGAATGAAAAATCCTAACAGGAAATGGTGTAGTTCACCTAGAACTTGTGTACTCAAACTTGGATCAAATTCAATTATGCGAATAAAACAGCATGCGTACAACTTATGTATCTATTCCAACTTGTTAAATATATAGTTTTATAAAGATGTTACCCAGTTAAAACATTTAACTAAATTTTATTCAAAATATATTGAAGACCAAATTCTTTTCAAAACATTTCAAATCTAAGTTTCATATTAGAAAAATTCCAAATAGTCTTATTCATTTACTTAACAAAACAGTTTCAACTTATTTAAATCATATTACTACACACTTTAAACATACATACCAAACTTATATACTTTATACTTTTCAAATTTTACTTAGCTTTGAAAAGTTAACCTTGATTTGGAAGTGCTCGAACCTTTAAAATAGTTGAAGAAATCATATTTCAATCCAAGAGTTGGAAATCACCAACAAATCAGTAAATCAATTCCAAAAGATAGGGTTATATCAAATCGAATCCAAAACTCAAGGACTGAACACCGGCTTACTTCAAATCATTTCGAATATATATATACATCTATCTTTCGAATATCAAATCTTACTTTGGAATTTGAAATCAAAATGGTTTCACAAAATCACTCGCATAGCAAAACTACTGAAGTGGCCTATCCCCCACTCTGAAACTCGAAAATCAATGTCGATGATGCGTGCACTCATCACCGAAATTATTT
Source organism: Allium fistulosum (assembly GCA_030737815.1). Taxonomy (NCBI): domain Eukaryota; kingdom Viridiplantae; phylum Streptophyta; class Magnoliopsida; order Asparagales; family Amaryllidaceae; genus Allium; species Allium fistulosum. Next base: position 96,043,888 of record CM060903.1, read on the forward strand.
TCCAACGACATAAGTGAGTTCTGGACTTCTATTTTCTCATGCTTCTTTTGAAATTTCTTCGAAATCATTCGAAACTCATTAAAATCATTTGAAACATTTCTTATTCGGGAAATACTTTTAAATCATATTATTATTATTATATATTTCAAAATCTTAAAACCAATTTTAAAATACTGGAGTTCAATTCTCGAATTTCAAATTTTAAAATCCTTCAGTCATAAATCATTTTTAGATAAAATAAATTTCTTATATAATTTTTCAAAATTACAAATCCTTTCGAAACCTCAAATTCTCATTTTAAAAAGGGTATTAAATCTTTGTCGAAACATTTCACTTTTATATATAGAATATAATCATACTTATCAAAATAATAGTTTCGGTTTAGAAAACAATTTCTAAAATATAAACAAACCCGATTTTCAAAGGATGATTCACGAACGGATTTCAGAACAAAGATAGAGATTCAATTTAAAAGAACTCTAATCAAATAAAATTCTGATTCGGAGATAGGCTTGAACGAAGATGAGATAATTAACTTACAAAATATAAAATGGATATACTTATACAAGTCGCGGGCGACCTTAACCGGGTCAACCATGACTTCAGGAGTATGATCGATGCAGAATTTCCAAGGCAAATCGTCTTTCGATTGCCAGAGATAGAATTCGGCATAACCAGAGATAGCAACATCCAAACCAAAGATATAGAAATCTCTGGTGAATCAATGCCAATTGTGAAGGAGTTTCACCCCTTCACAAATCATTCGAAGATAGGTGGGATCGCCTATTCTTATAGAGATCATTCGAAGTGGAGTTATGGGATACTCCAGGATCAAAAGAATACCAATAGAGAGACAAGAATGAATTTTGGAACCGTAGGGAATGTTCCAAAGTTCAAAGGAATCCTAATCGAAGCAAATCCCAACCAAGATTAGAGATATATAACCTATATCGATACAAAATAATTCCCATTCAAAATTTGGAAAGACTCGAATTCATAACATACGAAAACAGAAGCATAAATGTCTCTAGTTTGACAACTTCAGCTAAGCAAAAGATACAATAGAGTTCACTTAAAGCAACCTAACATACAACAGATAACAAAAGGTCCACAGATTTACCACTCCTACATAAACAAAGCATCAGTATTAATTCTTCCGGGTGGTACATCAACGGGTCCAGAACACTCCCCCTCAATGTGCCCCCAACATCTGCATTTCTGGCATAGGTGCACTACACTCCCATCTTCCTTAATGAACTGCGGGTACGCAACCTTCTTTCCGTACTTTCACACAGAACAATTCCTGGCTATATGCCCAGGCATCTTACAGTGATAGCAAATGGTTGATTGGTCGACTGATGTAGTGGGTGCAGATTTCACTTTCTTCACCTTCTGGCAGCGACTGGGAAAGTGCCCCTCACTACGGCATCTAAAACAGAAGAACTTGGATCGAAAACGCTTGCCCTCCTTCTTCTTTCCTACGTTTCTTTTCCCGCACATGACTGCATAGTGTCCCTTTTACTGACACCGATAACAAATGACATGGTCATAAGGACCTGGTTCTGCCCTTTCTCTCCACAGCCTCTCTTGTTCCTCGATTGCTTCCTCCCGTTCCTTACGGGCCAGTGCTCTTCGTGCCCAACGGGCTGCTTTCTACTCTTTTGATTTTGCCATTTACAAAATAGTTTCCTATCATTCAATGAGTCCAAAATCAACAAGATAGAAGTTCAAAATTTAAGGGGAAATTAAATCAAAGGGAGTTTCAAAACAAAAGGGAAAGGACTCGAACGAAGATGAGATAATTAAAATTCAAAAAGAGAAGATGGATAAACTCATATAAGAATATAATTAGGGAGAGGCCAGAACGAAAGTGATTCCGCAAATCAATTTACCATATATGTTAAGTTTTGCCTAGAGCCAAAGCTCTGATACCAACTGTAACGACCACTATTTTGGACCATTCAAATCGATAATAAATCCACACATGTCGGACTTGAATTGTTCAAAATATCAGATTATTAATTTAAATTTGGCAAAACTTAGCATATACATTAAATAAATCAATCACAGAATCACAGACACAGAGTAATACAATAATACGCAGCGGAATTGATAAAATAGTAGTTCATGAAGCTACTATATAAACATCAGAGTTAAAAATAAAATACTACAGAATATCTCAAATATAGTGAAGTCTTCAGTACGAATAGATGACCTCTCTGAACAAATCAACTGGAAAAGCTGAAAGCTGAATCGATAGTTGGATCTCCAAATGAAGCTCCAAACTCCAAGAGTGAGTCTCAAATGTTGTACCACTCGGTCTGACCCGAGCGTAAAGCAAAACACAAAACACTCGAGTCAGGATTAACATTCTTATACTAATAAATTCAACTCAAGTGAAATATCAATTGAAATACAAGTAACTTAAAGGATGTTTGGGATAACCATCCTCTAAGGATCTGTGGAACTATCTACAATGTAGAAATATACACTATAACACCGTGGTCATTTCAATTTTATTTATACTTCAAACCCAAATTTCATTTCATTTCAAAATATCTATTTCCAAAATTGAATATATAGGTTAAATAATTTAAAAAGTAAAGTATCACCAATCGATTCAAATCAACTCAAATTCCAATTCAAATTTTCAAAGCTCAATTCATCAATTCAATTCAGTTCTAAATAGACCATTTAAATTTCAATATATTTCAAAGCTTTAATATTCAACTCTTCAAAGTTAAATTTAACAGTTTCATACAGCTCTTGGTTCAACTTCATTATTATTTAATCAGGGAATATTCACTTAATAAATTCAATATCATTTAACTAGCCTTAAATTACATTCTACTAAATATTTCCTTAAATTTATTTAAACAAGAAATATTCATTAATTTCCTTAAATCAAACCCAAGTTATAAATCATATCTTAAATCACAATTTAAATAAGTTTCAAATCGATTTAATTAAATAAAATTCTTTAATGAATAAAATTTCAACTAAATTCAAATTATCTTCCCAACCTTAACTTATTCAAATTATTACCAAAATCTATTTTGAAATATAAATTTTTTCTTAACATATTATATGTATTAAATCCATCTTAATTAAATTAAATATCATTATTAAATCTATAGATATCATTACCATTTATATATAAAAATTTAAGAATCAACATTTATTAAACCCATATATTTCTTTCCCAACCATAGAATTTATTTTAAAATATTTATATATATGGACCAACGGTGTCTGTATATATATCCATCATATGGTTAAGTGATACGAATATTTATCATTTCAATCCGAAATTTAAATATATATACGGGTAGATATCATTTCAACCCGTAATCCCAATTTCAATTCAAATGAAAATCGCTTGGGTCTATCATTTCAACCCATAACGATTTTCTCCTATTCTAAAGTCCATTTGGGTATTTATCATTTCAACCCTTAGTGAATTCTATACTAACAGGGAACTTGCAGAGTGATAACAGATAATAATATAAAATACAACAACAGGCATATATCATCAATAACAATATTATAAACAACAGGATATGGTGTCATATCCCACAGGTGAACAATTATAGATAATAGCATATATAACAATTTAAATAACTACAGCAGCATATTTCAATTGTCGTTTCAACTGAAATCAAATCTAATAAATACAAGAACGTTAATCGTGAGTGATTACTCACCTTTCGAGGCTAGAGAGGATAGACAATGAAATTGAGTTACGAAATGCAAGCACGAATCCAAACAACAAGGTTGGCACGAATTCAACGATCAGAGCTGATAACAAGAATTTATGGAACAAATCAGAACGGAATCAATGAAGATAATTGATGTAAGTGAATACACACATATATATAACTTAGAATATATATATAAAAAATCATATTCTGAATCCAAATACATATTAAATTAAATGTGTGTATATATATATATATTCAAAAATTATCATTTCAAATTTAAAACACTTATACAAAAATCAAACATATATATATATATATATATATATATATATATATTTGTATAACTTAAACATACTCATATAAAACCATAGAACAAATGCAAACGTTTATAACTTTAAATCAAATGTATACATGCGCTGCACTATATAAACATACTTATATTTTAAAATATATACTTGAAACATGTTATACTCAACACATATAATACTATATATACCTAGCTTAAATATAACAGATATATATTGTCTTGCAACACGTTTATATATATATATATATATGGACAACTTTATGTTTGAAATATTATATTAAAGCAAGTAAAATAAAATATATAAGGTTACGAATCTGTATACACTTACTATAAACCCAGTATCAAGAGAACAGTTCAAAATATGTAAAATGTAAAGTAGTCTTGCATATTTATATTTATATACAAATACTCATTTATACATATTGTACATAGAGAGTCACCAAAACTTGCTTTATAAAGTATTCATATATATACTGCAAATATAATAAAGCCTATACCTACATACGAAGAGCACTTTATATTATAAACAACAACTATCATACATTATCCTATCATATAAATATATAATGCCAACACATACAAAAATAAACTATACATTGTCTATGAAAACCAAAACATACTTATTCATCTGTTTATGTAGCTAAAAAAACTAATATGTGTAACATGTGTAACTATAGCCGAATTCTTTTATATAAATACACATGTAAACTCACGTAACTCAATACTTATATAATAAAACTATATATAATATATATATATATATATATATAAACTTACGTGACAAATAATATGGCTTATATAATAGTCAGATAATATATACTTATACCTTAATATATTTTCTTTGACAAAGGATGTACACAAAACTAGCTGTAGATTTAAAATTTTATAATACTCGTATAAAATCTGGAAACACATATATATTGCAGTGCCTAAAATATAGATCTTCAATGTCAAATAATATACATTACATATAAAACAAACACACTAGAACTCCCAGTTCAAGATTATAACTCACGCATGCAAACATATGCAGATTTGAATAACATATATTCTAATTGGTAAATACTAATATATATAAAGTAAAACACACTATAATATATAAACAATTAATATAGACAATTAACAACATAATATACCTAGGCTGTAAGTGAAATTATATAAGCGAAAAGAAGAGTCCAGGGGGGAGAACCAGAGAGGCAGCGGTGACGGGTTGCTTTGGTAGGGGGTCACCGGTTAAGGAGAGGGATGGAAAGTGGGCAAGGGGAAGATCGGTGGTGGTGAGAAGGGGAGGAGGCGGAGGGGAGAGCGGGTGCGTGGTTGCTGGAGGTTGATGACCGTGTTGCCTGGCCGTGGGTGGCTGTTCAAGGAGGAGGGGATGACAGGCGGTTGAAGTGGTGGTTGCCACAATGGTCAGTAGCACAAGCGGGATGGGGAGAAGGATCTTGGGAGATGATGTTCGGCAACTAGAAGAAAAGTGAAAAACAAAGGAGAGGAGAAAGCTTGCAGTGGGAACAAATAAATTATGAGCTGTCACTTTTTCAATATGAACCCAGATCAAAAAGGAAAAGGATGGGAGAAGACGAAAGAGGTACTTGGTCCAGCTCTTTATTCAGACATGAAATTATTAAAGAATGTGAAAAGGCAAAGGCAACGGTCTCAGCTATATTTCAGCTGAAAGATTAAAAGCAATATAACGCTTGGTTTGTTCTACACGTTGATTCAGGAAAAATCAAAGCAATTGATCGATTTGTAACTGATGTAAGATTTGAATGGACAGGGAAGAAATAAGTTATTTGCAACAGTCAATTCCCTTGATTTCGTGCAAATTACTGAAGCAATTAATTATTTGCTTGGGCTGCACGTTCAGATTTGAAAACAAGGGAAAAATGTAAAGTCAAAATGTGGTACCGCTACGATGAACAGTATATTGTCTCCGTCGCGTACCGGACCTCAAAATACAAAAATAAATATACCATAGAGATCAGCACGACGAGACGATCAAAACGGTAAACAGATATTTGTGGTACGATCATCTGAGCGGAAGTCGATAATCGGTACCAGAAATGCTGCTATTTTAACAGAAATAAGATAAACGGAGCAATAAAAGTCCAAATTTGGAAAAACGAAAGATGCCGTCTCACTCCGAAGAGGATTTAGAAATTTTCTATAGAAAAATATTCAAGTTTGGAAAACATTTTATTACCGTCAATTATTAACTGATTTGAGTTTGAAAAAAATTATACCATAAATAAACTTCAATATTATCAGGTGAAAATTTACCATTTGCTAAGTTTTTAAATACGTAATTCAAATATAAATTTTTTATTTTCAAATTTTATTGTTTAAAATTTCACAAAATTTCAATTAATTATCTTATTAAAAATTATTAAAATTTACGGGTCGTTACATAATCAATTAGTAATTAAAGATTAAAAACTTAATAATTGAAGGTTAATTGTTTAATAATTAAAGGATGATTAATTAATTAAAGGTGAATTAATTAATGATTAAAGGTGAATTAATTTATGATTAAAGGTTGATTAATTTATGATTGAAAGATAATTACTTTTGTTAAGGGTTAATTTAATTATGTAATTAACTTAAGGTTAATTAATTAATGTGATTAATTAAGGGATAATTAATTAATTGAGGATAATTAATTAAGATGGATAATAAGGGTGATTAATTAATTTCATTAATTAATTAAAATAATAACTAATGGTTTGTAATTAATTAATGTTAATCAAGCAGGGTTAGGTAATTAATCCATAGGTAATTAATCTATTTTGAGATTAATTAAATTAATTATAAATTATGTGATTTGTTTAATCTTGCTTATGGATTATTGGATTATATTGAATGACTTGAATTGTTTGATATCATCTATATGTAATATTCTGTGATATGAATTGCTTTGGTTTGAGCTGTGATAAATGTAATTTATTTATCTGTGATGAATTTACATATTTATTTGTAAATGGAAGATAAGCGTTATAGGATTATACTGCTTATTGATATTGTTGTACTTAATCTATGATGGTTGTATTGTTGCCTGTAAACCCCTGGAAAACACACACACACACATGTATGGATTCCATGGGAAATTGGTTAAGTCATGGATATTTTGAAAATGGTGAAAGAATTTTAAAGTTGAATTTTGAATTCAAAATGTCTTGGAAGTGAAATTGGGTTAAATATGAAAAGCTTTTGAAAGGGAAGTTTTGGAAATTAAAATGATTTTGAATTTGAATTCAAAGATTAAAATTGAATTCTATATTTATAAATAAGTTTAAAGTTTGAGATTTCTTCCAACATTCTTATTTATAGTTTAATTTGATTTCTGGAAATGTTGGACTTAAAAGATGAATTTTGAGAATTAATAATATTTTATTATTTAAAAGGAAACTATGGTTTACAAAGGGTTATACAGGGTATAAAATGTATATATATGGATTTTAAACCATTTTTATAGTATTTTAAATGAATTGTTTGGGAATTTAAATTTAACTCAAATAGAACTTGCTGAGGATGTGGCAGTTCGCTGATTTTCTGATTTGTAATTTAAAAGGTTATAACTTGAGCAAATTTAATCGGTTTTTTCCGAAACGAAAAACCTTTGTTTTCAAATGATAATAGCTTTCATATAAAGGAAGAATTCCCAGTTTATTGTTGAATGGATTTCCAAGTTATGGGTAAATCAAATTTGAAAAGGAAATAGTTTTGAAAGCTATGAATGAACTTTTGTTAAAGATTTGGTAAACCTTGTTCCAAACCAAAGAGGATCTCAAAGATGGATGTTTTGTTGAAATATTATGAATAAACTTTTGTTAAAGATTTGGTGAACCTTGTTTTCAAATCGAAAAGGATCTTAAAGGTGAATTTTTTTGTTTAAAAGATTAAAAATGGAAAATTTGTTCAAACCATTCAAAGGAAAGGTTTTGGGAAATAAGGGTTGTGACTTAACTAAGATCCAAATGGATCCATATGTTTTTAAAGTTAAGCGCTCATTATTCGAATTAGCCGGGAGAGGACTTTATGTCATAAAACCCATTCCGAATAATGATACGACGGAATGGAATTGCAATTGAAGACGGTGATTGAAGACTGGGTATTTTCGAAAATGAAAGGATAACCTGTCGATTGTCTCTGCACTGAGTTGCTCCGGTATAGAGATTTCCCTATGTGATGAGGTGTCCGGACGTGATTAGAGGATACCCTGATTTGCAAGGACTTCTTTGAAGTACCTTCGGTTCCATTCAGACCCAGGATGGACTTGTTTGGATGTATGTTTGACATTACGCTTTGAGATATAAAGCTGGTTTCTATCAAATACATTTCTGTTTGGTGGCGGAGAATTTATTCTCTTAGCTTAACACCCTTCTTTGAGACGTACGAACTCAAAGGTTATGTAGTTGATGGTCACTAGTGATATACTCCTAATTTGGTAGTGTGGCATACTGATTGTTGATCATTGGTTGATCGAAGCATGGATTTTGTGAAAAGCGTAGCTTTGTGGGACGAGACTTCATCGAACCTCACACCCCGGAAATGGTCGAAACAGGGAAGATGCAGCAAGGTTATGGTGGTCGCGCCCCTCAGGGTATGTGCATTTCCTTCTGGATAAAAAGTGGTATCATGGTATGGAGCCCAGATATTTAACTTATATGGTTGTTAGAATTTTGTTGTTGGGATCCCGGGATAAAGGTTGGTTACGACCGGGGGATGGCATACTCGTGATAGTTAGTTACCTAGTTACAGAGGTAACCCGGCCTTGTGTTGGCAGAGATCCGGTTAGGTTCTCGGGGCGTCCCTCCAGGGGCATACCCATTCGGAAAGGAAGTTCCTTAGCCTTGGCCATTTGTTGGAAATCCAAACAATCAATACGAGCCATGTACGGTTTTAGTTGTAGAACCTACCATGTGACGTGGTGGTAACCTTCCATTTAGCATGGTAGCTATAGTAGGCATACTATAATGGTAGTATGTTGGCTAAGATTAATATTATACTTTCGAAATGTTTTCACACTATGCACTAATAATAATATCAAAAGGATTTTCGCGTATCAAGCATGCTTGACTGCTATAAGGAGAAATCTCCTCCATGTGTGCGATTGCATTATGTGTGCGGCGGGAGGCCTTATGGTAGTTTCATTTTCAAAATTTAACCGGGTGATGTATTGGATGTCGATTTTCGAAGGTTGAAGTGCGGGTCGTCACACAACTTATATGTTTTATGTCTAAAATCTACACTGACAACATGTATATATTGCCATATATATATGAAATAAAAAAATTTAAATACAAACAAATATAAAACAACTTGTATAAACCTATATTCATGCTACCAGATCATACAACTTTAATATGCAACTTATATGTATACAACCAGATGGATTAGATATAAACATATTGACTTATATATACTTATAATACTCTTATGTATAAATATATATAACAACTAGATTATAGGAACTTATGTAAATTTGCATATATACTAACAAATAGATTTTTATATATAAATTACACAAAATAGGCATATCATATTACAATATATATAGACCCTAGTAACCTATACCCAACAACATTTGTGTATATTTGTATATAATTTAAAATAAATGTTTGATAAACAAATATATATAAACCTATATAAATAGTTTAATATTATATATTTTTTTCAAGCAAAAGATGAACATGTAAGGGATACATGAAGGCAACCTGGACATGAGCTCCATATTCCTCTTTCAGAAAGCCGAACCATATGTATATTATTTATATAAATATATATATATATATATATATATATATATCTGTGTGTGTGTATGTGACGACCGCCCATGACTCCTGCACTAAACATAGAAATAGTGCGCTGTAAAGTGTGCCAGGCAGCCATGGATGATCGTCAGGGGTAAGTTAAAACAACAGAATCTATCGTATTACTCACAGCGCATGGATAAAATACAGTAGAGAATATATATAGTGAAGCTTCACAAAATAGAATCTCATCACTTAAGCTTCATAATAGTTGAATACAAACATCTGAATAGTCAATACATCAAGCCTCACTACATATCACTCAGAGAATTATACAAGCAGCGGAACATCCAGTACATATAGTAAGAAAATAATATGCAAGCCTCCAGCTCGTCTTCGTCATCAGCATCGTTGGAAACTAAGAACAACACCTGTCACATGCTACCTAGTCTGCCCATCCCAAAATGGATGAACAGCCCAAGGTAATAAGAGTTGAACATAAAACCTTGAGTCAGACAACAGTCTTAGTGAGCGGTAAATTAACTAACAACATACCAAAAGAGCATAAAGGTAAAAGGAATAGGAATCCAACCCTCCCCACTCCACCTCTTTCTACAGTGATAGCCCCCAGACACACTAAGCAGAAGTAAACATAGCAAAGCAAACATTTAAAGTAAAGCAATTATCACTCGAGTCCAGGTCAATGATTTCCAAGTACAAACCCCCAAGGCCTAAACCAAGATCAGATAAGCACCCAGAAAATATTGCTCTTGAGACCGAATGACGATACAACAAAACATCCATGACTCTGGCTATCACTGTTATCTTTGCTTCGATACCAACGTTAATTTAATGACCGACACATTCTTTCAGCCGTCCGTCAAGGGCTAATGGTAACCCCAGTTCTAGACAGAACTCCGCACGTCGTCGCAGCCCATGCCTAGGACTATCGAATCTTCCCAGAGTACTCGACACCCAACTGTAGTCTTTTGGGACTATCGAATCTGCCCAGCGTACTCTTGCTTTGAGCCTGCTAGAACCTTCAACAACGATGAAATCTCAGCCTTCTAGTCATCCTCCTCGATGACTATTCTCATACTAGCTCAAGCGCCTCTCGAGCCAACCATTATCCTCAAACTCGAACCATTTCACCGAGTCATCAGCATGCTTGGAATGATCCCGTCTGGATTAAACAAAGGCTATCTCACATCATGCCTCGCTTCATCTCATCATAGCAAAGCCTCATCTCAACATCATCATCAAATCTATCCATATGAGCTTTATCATCCACATCATATGCCATGAGCAGCTTTCCTTATTCAAGAACCTTTCCCTTAGCTTTTGAATCATCTTCAACCAACTTGTCCAAATCAAATCATCAATCAACTAATTTACAACAATCAATCAAGTCAAACATTAATCCAAGTAATCAATCATTCAAACATGATTAAATAAACAATTATAACAATAATGGCAATCTTGTAAATAAAGAGTCTAAATCTAACAAGCATGAATCATGAGCAATATCTCTACAACTTGATGAATGAACTTGCATAGGTTAACATGTAGTAAAATGGATGTCAAATCATCATGAACAATAGATCTATACTTAAGTTTAAGGAAATGCATGGAAATCACTATTTTAACACAAAATCAAGCCACCAATCCGATATACTCCTTTGGATCCATGTGAGAGATAACCACCACTCACCAAAGCACCTAAACACATCAAAAGCAACACACTTCAGATCTGGACAGCGAAGGATCTAACTTGATCTATCAAAATTCTGTTTCAAACGATGAAATCTTTCTTCGAAGAATGTAGATCTTCAATCTAAGCTCTTGGATCTTCGATTTGATCTTCAATTTGGATGGAAGGAAGCACAAGATTAAAGAATAGATAAGAAGGGAAGAAGTGTAGTTCTCGAGCTCTCAAAATGGCAGCACTTCGTCGCTTCAAAATCCGGACCTAAAATGTGAGGTAGAACCGTGTATTTATAGGCTCATAAGTCGTTTGCCCCCTTAAGTCATCCACGACTTATGAAAACCCCACGACCTACGACCTAAAAACACCACGACTTACGAGCTAAAAACACCATGACTTACGACCTAAAACCCCACGACTTAAGACCTACCAACTCGAGCCTTCACGCGACTCAACGACTCAACGACCTTGCGACTTAACAACATAAGTCCTCACGCGACCTAACTATACTCACGTGCGCGACCTAATGACCCAACGACCTAAGCCTCAACACTAATGCGCGACCTACGACCTAACTGAGATGCGACTTAATGACTCAACACCCTCGTGACTTAGCGACTCATCCAAGGTCGCGACCTAACTAAACACAGGGTCTTTCGACCTAACACCTAAGTCGTCTGGACGACCTAACTACTCATAACTGCTAAACTTAGGTCGCTCACGACCTAACTAAGCACAACACCCCATAGGTCGCTCACGACCTAACTACAACAACTCCTTAAGTCGCTCGAACGACCCAAACTCCCTAGGTCGTTAACCCGCTTAGGTTGGCCATTCTCCTTAGGTCGCTATATCCCTAAGTTGGTTGCCTAAACCGCTAATCCTATTAGGTAGCTATCTCCTTAAGTCGCTCACCTATGCCGCTGGTTTCCATAGGTCGTCCAAACCCTTAAGTCGTCTACTTCCTTAAGTCGTCTACTTCCTTAAGTTGCTCCACGACCTAACCTTCTTCACGACCTAAGTCCCAACTCGACCAAACTCCTTAGGTCGCTCCAATCTCTTAAGTCGCTCAACCGACCTAACTACTACACGACTTAAGCTTCGAACGACTTAACAACACTATCGACCTAATGACAACAGTTTTACGATCTTTCGATCCGTAGAAATACGGGTCGTTACATTCTCTCCCCCTTAGGAATTTTCGCCCCCAAAATTCCAAACAAACAAGAGCAATAAAAAAAATTATTCTGCATGTCTACCATCCATAGCAATTAACAAACCATGCGTCCAATTACTAGCCTAACATTCAGAATTCTAAAATTAGAACAAGTTACAATGTCGTGAGATGACACGACACCTTATGGCCATACCTCGAAGAGTTCAGGATGAGCTATCTTCATCCTCTCTTCCACCACCCATGTACAGTTGTTAACATCATCACTCCATTGTATCTTGAGCAACCTAACTACCTTCCCCCTAAGCTGTTTCGTGTCAGTTTCCACAACACGAAGCGGCTCACGAGGTCTCTTATCAACTAGGTCAACTTCAAAATCTTCACAGCTATCAGCAGAAACCACAGTATTCGAGTCGTGCACATACTTCCGTAGATGTGATATGTGAAAAACATTGTGCACAACCACCATCTTTTTTGGTAATTCCAATTTGTAGGCGAGCTTTCCAATTCGTTCGATGATCGGGAATGGCCCAACAAATCTCGGAGTCAATTTTCCTTTCTTCCCGAATCGAATAACATTCTTCAGTGGAGAAATCTTCACAAAACCCATATCACCTACGTCGAATTCCAAATCCTTACGACGCTTATCGGCATAACTTTTCTGACGGTCTTGGGCTGCCTTTATTCGTTGCCGAATGATCTCTATGCAATCAGAAGTCTGTCGAATCATTTCAGGCCCAAGTATCAACTTTTCTACCGTTTCCAACCAACATGTCGGAGAGTTACACGGTCTTCCATACAATGCCTCATATGGTGCCATACCAATGCTTGACTGGTAACTGTTATTATACGAAAATTCTACCAAATGAAGGTGATCTTCCCATGATCCTCCGAAATCTAAAACATAAGCTCTAAGGAGATCTTCCAAAACTCGATTGACTCTCTCGGTCTGAACATCTGTTTGGGGGTGATAAGCTGTACTCAAACACAACTCGGTTCCCAAAACTTCCTGGAAGCTCTTCCAAAATCTACTAGTGAACAATAGGTCTCGATCGCTCACTATACTTTTCAGAATACCATGGAATCGAACTATCCACTTAACATACAACTCAGCCAATTTCGACGCAGTCCTAGTTGATCGAACAGGAATAAATCTTGCACTCTTAGTCAAACGATCTACAATGACCCAAATCCCCTCATTTCCCGTTCTTGTTCTAGGTAGCCCATCAATAAAATCCATCGATATTCGCTCCCACTTCCATGTAGGAACTTCTAATGGCTGAAGTAATCCACTGGGCTTCTTTTGCTCAGCTTTTACCAATTGGCAGTTCCTGCACTTGGAAATAAAATTTCCAAAATCCTTCTTCATACCTTCCCAGTAATAGGTTCTCTTCATATCCCGATACATCTTATTTCCACCTGGATGAATTGTCAGCTTCGAGTGATGACTTTCCTTTAGAACTTCAATTCTCAATTCATCTATATCGGGAACAACTAGTCGTCCTTGCTTTTGAAGCCAACCCTCTTGATCGACCTCGAATCATTTATCCTTCTCCGGGTCCAATCCAGATTCCAAATCACGGATAATCTTGACAAGCTTATCGTCTCGCTTTTGGCTCTCGCCAATCCTTTCCACAAGAGTCGGTCTTATCGATAAGTTTGCCAACATCTCAGGTTCCAATTCACATCTAGGCCTGAAGTCAAATTCAGCTAAATACTAGAGACTCTTGCATTCTGAAAATATGGCTCCCAATCCTGCATGTCTTCGACTTAACGCTTCTGCAACTGCGTTACCCTTTCCCGGAGTATGGGCTATACCAAAATCATATGATGCCAAAAACTCTAGCCATCGTTGCTGCCTAAGATTCAAATCCTTTTGGGAGAAAAGATACTTCAACGACTTATGATCTGTAAACAACTCGAATCGAACTCCCAATAGATAATGTCTCCACATCTTCAGAGCAAAAACAATCGCCGCTAACTCCAAATCATGAGTCGGATAATTCCTTTCATGCGGCTTCAATTGTCGACTTGCATACGGAACAACTTTACCCTTCTACATCAGCACTGCTCCAAGTCCAGTACCACATGCGTCGGTGTAAACCACCATCTCATCATTTCCACATGGAATAGTCAAAACAGGAGCACTTGTCAATTGCTCTTTCAGGATTCTAAAAGCTTGCTCACACTTAGCATCCCATCTGAATACTTGGTTTTTATTCATCAATCCTGTTAATGGTGCAGCCACCTTGGAAAAGTCTTTGATAAATCGACGATAGTATCCTGCTAATCCAAGAAAACTTCTCACATCAGATGCATTCTTAGGTCTAACCCAATCCTGGATTGCTGCCACCTTAGCGGAATCAACCGCTATTCCATTACCAGAGATATTATGGTCTAAGAACCTCACTTCACTCTTCCAGAAGTGACACTTCGAAAACTTAGCCTTTAGCTGATGTTTCCGTAAGATTTCCAAAACATCATCTTCAGTTCCAGAATAAATCAAAATATCATCCACGAACACTAGTACGAACTTGTTCAACTGATCTATGAACACTCTATTCATAAGATCCACAAAATATGCTGGCGCATTGGTCAATCCAAACGGCATTACCAGCCACTCAAAGAAACCGGATGGTGTCCTGAAAGCAGTCTTCGGCACACTATCCTTAGCCACTCTTAACTGGTGAAATCCCGTTGCCAAATCCATCTGAGAAAACACCTTAGCTTCGTGAAGCTGATCAAACAAGTCATCTATTCTCGGCAATGGATACTTGTTCTTCTTAGTCACTTTATTCAGCTCACGATAATCCACACACAACCTCAATGATCCATCTTCTTTGGTTGCAAACACAACTGGTGCATCCCATTCGGACACACTATGCCGAATGAATCCTTTCTGTAAAAGATCATCAACTTGAACCCTCAACTCTTGCTGTTCCCTAGGCGCCATTCACCTAAGAGGTATCACAACAGGTCTGGATCCTTCAACTAGATCGATACGAAACTCGACCTCTCTATGCGGCGGTAACCCTTTGACCTCATCAAAGACATCCTCAAATCCATTAGCGATTGGCACCGATGACAGTCCATCTCGTGGAACAACCAGCAAATACATGAAGCTCATGAAGACGCCTTCCTCATGCTTACATCGTATCACAACCTTTCGCCCCTCCACATTCTCGACTGTCACCTCCAACCTTTCACAATCAACCTTTGCCGCATACTTCCTAAGCCAGTCCATTCCCAAAATAATTCCGAACCCCGCAAAGTTCAGAACAAAACAATCACAAACAAAGGAGCAATCATACTCGATACAACCAAACCACGACATAGCATACACAGACAGGACGAACCCCCAACTGGATTAGTCACAACCAATGGTCTATCAACGATATCTGGTTCTAAACCCAACCGGCCTACAAGTTCATTACAAACAAAAGAATGCGACGCCCCAGTATCGAATAACACTCTAACTGGAACACCACATATGGAAAGAGTGCTTTGAACCACCACACTCTTTCCTTTCTCTTCAGCGGTAGGAGCTTTCGAAGATGATGGAACAGCCCCCAAAGCATAAGCTTGCACAATCTACTTGTCCTTTCGTGGTTCTGGACAATTCCTCTTGATATGCCCCGGCTTGTCACAGTTGTGGCATTTCATCGGCACCTTAGGATTCTTGCAATCTCTGGAGAAATGGCCCTTCTACTGACAATTGCAGCAGGTCACTTCGCCCTTCGGCTTCTTCTGGCCATCCTTACCCTTTTGCTGCTGCTGCTTCCTCTTCTTGTTTCCACCCTGTTGTGGTTTAGACTCCTCCTTGGTCACAGCAACAACAGATCCTTCTTTAGGAAACAGATTCTCGTGCCTGAGAGCCTTCTCTACAAGCTTCTCAAATGGATCGTCTAAATGATCCACCAACTGCCTCCCAAGATAACTTTCCAAGCCTGTCACAAACTTCTCGTTCTTCTGATATGAAGATTCAATATACGACCGGGCATACTTGGACAAGGCTTCAAACTCAGAAACATATTCAAGAACTGGTCTTCCACCTTGCTTGAGCTCTACAAACTTCTTGAACAGAACAGATTTCTGAGCTGTAGAAATGAACTTAGCTTCAAATCTGGCTTGGAATTGCACCCAAGTAATTTCTTCCTCCGGAGTATCAATGGTGATAGAATTCCACCAATCAGAAGCTCTCCCTTGAAGTTGTCTTAATGCGAGCTTCCTTTTGGTACCATCCTCAATTCCCAAGTCATCAAAGATCCTTCTACAAGCATCTATCCATTTCTGAACTTCAATAGTTGACTCTGTTCCCATGAAAACCTTTCCTCCAAGAGCAGTATAATCTTTACACAGCTTAGCAAAATCCACCGGTTTTGGAGTTTGAATTTGAACTCCAACATCTACTGATGGCCCCGGAGCTGGCATCCTTCTCATGATCGAAGTCATCATAGCCTCGAACATAGCAGCATAATCAGCAGCCCCCTCAGTAGCACGGCCTTACCTAGCAACTGGTCTCCCTCTTCGACTCATTCTTAATATATATAAAAGAAATGATCAGCACACGTTGAGAAACAACTGCATAAAGGACTCAAATCCTTCTAAGCTACTATATTATATATAGTAATCATCCATCAAAATACAATTACGTCTCTCATACGTAGTTACGTCAGCGAGTGTTGGGTAAAATCGATTAACCAATGCTCTGATACCAAATGTGACGACCGCCCATGACTCCTGCACTAAACATAGAAATAGTGCGCTGTAAAGTGTGCCAGGCACCCATGGATGATCGTCAGGGGTAAGTTAAAACAACAGAATCTATCGTATTACTCACAGCGCATGGATAAAATACAATAGAGAATATATAGTGAAGCTTCACAAAATAGAATCTCGTCAATTAAGCTTCATAATAGTTGAATACAAACATCTGAATAGTCAATACATCAAGCCTCACTACATATCACTCAGAGAATTATACAAGTAGCGGAACATCCAGTACATATAGTAAGAAAATAATATGCAAGCCTCCAACTCGTCTTCGTCATCAGCATCGTTGGAAACTAAGAACAGCACCTGTCACCTACTACCTAGTCTGCCCATCCCAAAATGGATGAACAGCCCAAGGTAAGAAGAGTTGAACATAAATACTTGAGTTAGACAACAGTCTTAGTGAGCGGTAAATTAACTAACAACATACCAAAAGAGCATAAAGGTAAAAGGAATAGGAATCCAACCCTCCTCACTCCACCTCTTTCTACAGTGATAGCCCCCAGACACACTAAGTAGAAGTAAACATAGCAAAGCAAACATTTAAAGTAAAGCAATTATCACTCGAGTCAAGGTCAATGTTTTCCAAGTACAAACCCCCAAGGCCTAAACCAAGATCAGATAAGCACCCAGAAAATATTGCTCTTGAGACCGAATGACGATACAACCAAACATCCATGACTCTGGCTATCACTGTTATGTTTGCTTCGATACCACCGTTAATTGAATGACCGGGACATTCTTTCAGCCGTCCATCAAGGGCTAATGGTAACCCCGGTTCTAGACAAAACTCCGCACATCGTCGCAGCCCGTGCCTAGGACTATCGAATCTGCCCAGAGTACTCGACCACCAACTGTAGTATTTTGGGACTATCGAATCTGCCCAGCGTACTCTTGCTTTGAGCCTGCTAGAACCTTCAACAACGATGAAATCTCAGCCTTCTAGTCATCCTCCTCGACGACTATTCTCATACTAGCTCAAGCGCCTCTCGAGCCAACCATTATCCTCAAACTCAAACCATTTCACTGAGTCATTAGCATGCTTGGAATGATCCCGTCTGGATTAAACCAAGGCTATCTCACATCATGCCTCGCTTCATCTCATCATAGCAAAGCCTCATCTCAACATCATCATCAAATCTACCCATAAGAGCTTTATCATCCACATCATATGCCACGAGCAGCTTTCCTTATTCAAGAGCCTTTCCCTTAGCTTTTGAATCATCTTCAACCAACTTGTCCAAATCAAATCATCAATCAACTAATTTACAACAATCAATCAAGTCAAACATTAATCCAAGTAATCAAGCATTCAAACATGATCAAATAAACAATAATGACAATAATGACAATCTTGTAAATAAAGAGTCTAAATATAACAAGCATGAATCATGAGCAATATCTCTACAACTTGATGAATGAACTTGCATAGGTTAACATGTAGTAAAATGGATGTCAAATCATCATGAACAATAGATCTATACTTAAGTTTAAGGAAATGCATGGAAATCACTATTTTAACACAAAATCAAGCCACCAATCCGATATACTCCTTTGGATCCATGTGAGAGATAACCACCACTCACCAAAGCACCTAAACACATCAAAAGCAACACACTTCAGATCTGGACAGCGAAGGATCTAACTTGATCTATCAAAATTCCGCTTCAAACGATGAAATCTTTCTTCGAAGAATGTAGATCTTCAATCTAAGCTCTTGGATCTTCGATTTGATCTTCAATTTGGATGGAAGGAAGCACAAGATTAAAGAAGAGATAAGAAGGGAAGAAATGTAGTTCTTGAGCTCTCAAAATGGCAGCACTTCGTAGCTTCAAAATCCGGATCCCAAAAAGTGAGGTAGAACCGTGTATTTATAGGCTGAACCATAAGTCGTTCGCCCCCTTAAGTCGTCGACGACTTATGAAAACCCCACGACCTACGACCTAAAAACACCACGACTTATGACCTAAAACCCCTCGACTTAAGACCTACCAACTCGAGCCTTCACGCGACTCAACGACTCAACGACCTTGCGACTTAACAACATAAGTCCTCACGCGACCTAACTATACTCACGTGCGCGACCTAATGACCCAACGACCTAAGCCTCAACACTAATGTGCGACCTACGACCTAACTGAGATGCGACTTAACGACTCAACACCCTCGCGACTTAGCGACTCATCCAAGGTCGCGACCTAACTAAACACAGGGTCTTTCGACCTAACACCTAAGTCGTCTGGACGACCTAACTACTCATAACTGCTAAACGTAGGTCGCTCACGACCTAACTAAGCACAGCACCCCATAGGTCGCTCACGACCTAACTACAAAAACTCCTTAAGTCGCTCGAACGACCCAAACTCCCTAGGTCGTTAACCCGCTTAGGTTGCCCATTCTCCTTAGGTCGCTATATCCCTAAGTCGCTTGCCTAAACCGCTAATCCTATTAGGTCGCTATCTCCTTAAGTCCCTCACCTATGCCGCTAGTTTCCATAGGTCGTCTAAACCCTTATGTCGTCTACTTCCTTAAGTCGCTCCACGACCTAACCTTCTTCACGACCTAAGTCCCAACACGACCAAACTCCTTAGGTCACTCCAATCTCTTAAGTCGCTCAACCGACCTAACTACTACACGACTTAAGCTTCGAACGACTTAACAACACTATCGACCTAATGACAACAGTTTTACGATCTTTCGATCCGTAGAAATACGGGTCGTTACATTCTCTCCCCCTTAGGAATTTTCGCCCCCGAAATTCCAAACAAACAAGAGCAATAAAAAAAATATTCTGCATGTCTACCATCCATAGCAATCAACAAACCATGCGTCCAATCACTAGCCTAACATGCAGAATTCTAAAATTAGAACAAGTTACAATGTCGTGAGATGACACGACACCTTATGGCCATACCTTGAAGAGTTCAGGATGAGCTGCCTTCATCCTCTCTTCCACCTCCCATGTACAGTTGTTAACATCATCACTCCATTGTATCTTGAGCAACCTAACTACCTTCCTCCTAAGCTGTTTCGTGTCAGTTTCCACAACACGAAGCGGCTCACGAGGTCTCTTATCAACTAGGTCAACTTCAAAATCTTCACAGCTATCAGCAGAAACCATAGTATTCGAGTCGTGCACATACTTCCGTAGATGTGATATGTGAAAAACATTGTGCACACCCACCATCTTTTTTGGTAATTCCAATTTGTAGGAGAGCTTTCCAATTCGCTCGATGATCGGGAATGGCCCAACAAATCTCGGAGTCAATTTTCCTTTCTTCCCGAATCGAATAACATTCTTCCGTGGAGAAATCTTCACAAAAACCATATCACCTACGTCGAATTCCAAATCCTTACAACGCTTATCGGCATAACTTTTTTGACGGTCTTGGGCTGCCTTTATTCGTTGCCGTATGATCTCTATGCAATCAGAAGTCTGTAGAATCATTTCTGGCCCAAGTATCAACTTTTCTCCCATTTCCAACCAACGTGTCGGAGAGTTACACGGTCTTCCATACAATGCCTCATATGGTGCCATACCAATGCTTGACTGGTAACTGTTATTATACGAAAATTCTACCAAATGAAGGTGATCTTCCCATGATCCTCCGAAATCTAAAACACAAGCTCTAAGGAGATCTTCCAAAACTCGATTGACTCTCTCGGTCTGACCATCTGTTTGGGGATGATAAGCTGTACTCAAACACAACTCGGTTCCCAAAACTTCCTGGAAGCTCTTCCAAAATCTACTAGTGAACAATGTGTCTCGATCGCTCACTATACTTTTCGGAAAGCCATGGTATCGAACTATCCACTTAACATACAACTCAGCCAATTTCGACGCAGTCCTAGTTAATCAAACAGGAATAAATCTTGCACTCTTAGTCAAACGATATACAATGACCCAAATCCCCTCAATTCCCGTTCTTGTTCTAGGTAGCCCATCAATAAAAACCATCGATATTCGCTCCCACTTCCATGTAGGAACTTCTAATGGCTGAAGTAATCCACTGTGCTTCTTCTGCTCAGCTTTTACCAATTGGCAGTTCCTGCACTTGGAAATAAAATTTCCAACATCCTTCTTCATACCTTCCCCGTAATAGGTTCTCTTCATATCCCGATACATCTTATTTCCACCTGGATGAATTGTCAGCTTCGAGTGATGACTTTCCTTTAGAACTTCATTTCTCAATTCATCTATATCGGGAACAACTATTCGTCCTTGCTTTCGAAGCCAACCCTCTCGATCGACCTCGAATCCTTTATCCTTCTCTGGGTCCAATCCAGATTCCAAATCCAGCTTCGAGGGACAAAAAATTAACGTGAAGGAGATTCAAACCAACATATTATTGGGACCAGTGGGGAAAAGAAAAGTTCACCCCTTAAATTCTGGAAAAATAAAGGCAAGTGGCTGTTAGCTTTACCAAAGGCAAACGAAAGGACACAGAACCCAAAAATATTAAAAATAAGGTACCGATACGGATAATCGTTTCGTGGATTCTACGGCATACTGTACTCTGAAACACACAAATTAATATACTACGGAGATCAGCACAACGAGACGAATAAAACGGTACACAGATATCGGCGATACGATCAAGTTATAAAAACTCGATTTTTCATTACCAAACTGTCGTAAATTCGTCAAATATAAGATAAACGGGGGTAGAGAAATCCAAATTTGATGAAACGAAATATGACATCTTACTCAAAAGTTGATTTAAAAATTTATTATATATAAAAATATTCATATTTTGAAAATTTTATTTCCGTCCATTTTCAACTGATTTTAAATTGAAATGGAAATCTCACAACTGAACAAACTTCCATATTTACCAGTGAAAATTTATCATTTGCTTTGTTAAAATAGACGTATTCCAAATATCAATTTTTCATTGCTGAATTTTATAATTAACTTTCAAGCAAAATTTCAATTAATTATGTTATAAAATCGCTCAAATTACTGGGTCGTTACACTCTTCCCCACTCAAAAATTTTCATCCCCGAAAAGGAACGAGATAGGAGAATAGAAACAACCACAAGAAAAGACAGATTGAAATACAAAAAACAACAATTAATTCATAATCATATAATTTCATCAGTTTTAAATTGACTGGTATTCAACAAATTGGGTTCAATCCATTTTATTCAATAACTATTCATTGTATTCATAGTTTGTTGATTTTCAATTCAAGCTATTTTCATTCAGTTTGAATTGTTTCAATTTATTAATATTTGTTACAAAAATTTCTTTCAAAACAAAATTTATTTGATTTAACTCGTTTACTTAATCTATTTATCTTCAATTGAATTGAATCCATTCAACTATTCTTAAGTCCATATTTATTTATTTAAATAACATTTTCCTTTTATTATTCAATTCATTTCACTAACATATCTTGCAATGTAGGTTAAGTGTATAACATTTATTATACTTACCTAAATTTTTATTTATTTATAAATTCCCTAATAATATTCATTTTGGACATCTTATTTATCATTTTATATTATCCAATTACATTCAAAAGTCTTCCAGGTATGTTTTATTAAGGTTTCTGAATATAATTGAATACTATACAAATTTACCTTTTATTTACACATTTTTATTAAGAAAGATTTTAGTTTGAACAATTTTATTATGAAAAATATATTTTGAGCAATTTATTTCTTAAGTTTTCTATAGCATAACATTCAATTAAATATTTATCCTAACATTTTAACTTTTTGTATAATTCAGGTAAGTCATACATATTTATTAGAATGCAATTGAATATCATACAAATACATTTTATCTCATTTCAACTGTAAGTTGTTTAAATTCTATTTCTCCTTTTGATTCTCCAATTTTTCAAAATTTTGCAAATTTCTATAATTGAAAATTATCATTTAACATTAATTTTAAGAGTTAAATTTCTGATTTCACTTCAAACCATTTTGAAATAATATATACATACACACACACATATATATATATATATATTATACATCAAATCATTTTCAAGATATTCAGATCAAATCCATTTTTTTCAGAACGAAAGTATAGCAAAGCTACCAAGTGGACTCCCTAATTCGAAACTTGAAATGGATGTCGACGATGTTGTAGTCATCACCGAAATTATTTTCCAGCGAAATAATAGGAGAGTACAGACTTACTTCTTTTTAAAATTTCTTTGAAAATAATTTTCATTCAAAATACTTTCAAAAATATATTTCAAAACTTTGGAAACCAAATACTGAAAAGCACCAAAAATTTAATTCTTAAATCCCAACTTTAAATTAATTTCATTTGCAAATCATATTTATAAACCATATTTATAAAATTTTCATTACCTTATACCAACAATAATAATAGAAAACGATTTAGTAGTGTTGACAAAATAATAAATGATAATCTAGTATTATCATTCCTGACAACCAATTTAATTAACTATCCCATTTCAGAAAATTATACTTATTGTTGTTTGACGGAATTTCTATCGAGTTAGAAAACCGTCGAACGAATTTAGAAATAAAAATATCCGAAAGCGCACGGCGTACACTTCTAGTAAGTGGCAAATACGGATCGATCCGTAGGGAATTGATGTAACAACCCGCATATTTGTACCATTTAAGTCGACAATAATCCACACATGTCAACTTAAATAATACAAAACACGAATCATTATGGGATTATAAATACATAAATGTAAATGAGAATCAATACAATATCACAGACACAGAACAGTCACAGAATAATGAAGCGGAATATACATCATCATAATAGCAGTTCATGAAGCCACTACATAAAATACAACAATGTCTTAACATCAAGTGACTAATACAAAAATGTCCAACAGACTAGGACATCAATACAGGAATAGAAATAGACTGATAAGGATAAATGCTAAGCCTTCAGCATCTTCAACCAACCTTGATCAGCAAACTGGATAGCTTCAGACTGATCCGAGCATATACAAAAAGAAACACTCGAGTCAGGACTCAAAATCTTATACAATAAAATCAAGTGCAAGGGAAAAGTTCATAACTTAAAGATGGATAAAATAACATCTCTAAGGATCCGATAAACTATCTATATATACAATAGAATACGATAGATAGATAATGTCTAATCAGTAAAGTACGATATTAAAATAGTCTTAAGGTGTTACCATAATCCCCTTAACACATTTTATTCCCAAGAGCATATACAAGACCGTAGTTACCCCAAAACCGGAAGTCACCAGAGGGCAATCCATATACTAAAGCTACAAACCAAAACGTAGTGGTCGCGAATAGGATAATCAGTATGACAAGGTACATGAGGCGATACCAACTAGGATACTAGTAGTTGCGTGATCCGGACTGATGTTGAGCATAGCAGCTACTACCTCAACACCGCGAAAACAACACTCCCAAATCAAGGGGTGCACCCAAATCGAATCACAAAAGTAATAGATATGGTATCGAAGAAGTGTGTCCACTAGAGGTGGCGAACCTCAATGGCCCGGCGCGGCTCCTGTTTTAGTCATGTCAGGGGTCATCCAATATCGTTCTCTTTCTTCAGTCAACGCGTTCACCAAACCATCCACTTCGTTCTGGATCAATACTTCGTGTATAATAGTTATTAAAGTGGGTTTCTGTATCGACAGAGAGTATGTCCATATCCGATCACGGTCTCTTTAATAACTACGTATTTATTACCCGATGGTCATTTAAGTTAAAGTTTAAACAAATCAAAGTCCGAAAGTCAAGCTGCAAATTTGACTTCTAAAATTTGACATTTCACGATTCAATTTATTTCGGATATTAAAACATCTTTCCAAATGCAATCTTTAGTTCAACATTTGAGTTAACAATAAAATTACGTATTCCTGTTCAATTTAATAAGATCTAAATTTCACTTCCTAAATTTAGTTAATACTCCAATTAATTCGATTTAATGGGAAATTTTAGTTCATATCATTAAACCAAATTCTATTCATTTCAATTTGTATTTACCTTCATCGTTATATTAACCATAATCATAAATTTGATTAAATCAATTTTATTAAATTTAAAATCATTTTAAATTTTATATTATCACTAAATTAAAACCATAAAACTTTAGTTAGTTTCGTATTCCACTTAAGTCAAATTTTCTAAATCTCAAACTTAATTTATGACAAGTTTCAAATCTATTTAATTAAAATCGATTTTAAAATCTAAATCTAACAACCTAATAAATTTTCAAATTATTAAATTCTAACTCCCTTATTTTTAAATCTCATTTCAAATAAATTTGCCAATTCATTTTATTCAATTAAATAGGTTTATTAATCCGGTTCAATTAAACTCCATTAATTTATTCCTATTAATTTATTTCGATTTAATCCATAAATTAAATCCATTAAGTTCGTTACTAAATTTCCAAACAAATTGTTAAGTTCATTCCTTAATTTCAAATAGATTTCAATTTCAAAAATAATTTTTGTTGACCAATCGGGTTTCTTATTTTTAATTGTCTATCCTAGGCCAAGTTGTTTAATTGGGTATTTATCATTTCAACCCGATATCATTCAATATAAAACAAAGCATAGCAAAGGGAACTTGCAGTGTGATAACTGGGATGGTGTCAAAGTAAATAAACAAGCAATAGCAAACATACATAATAATTTAACAATTTATTCAAATAATCCCGAAATAATCATATTAACTTACATTTGTTATTTATGCAAATTAATATAATTATCCCTAGAATCCACACCATTGACTCATGCGGATTAAAGATCATGGTTTCACTTGGTGTCTATTATCAAATTTCTACATCAATCATACGTTCAATCGTTCAAAGTATAGTTACCGCTATTTCTACGCGACGATTTATTTAACGTCAAAAGGGGTCAAGTTCAACATATATAATCCATTTTTAAATTGTTGGCTATCCTATACCAATTTCAATTTCATATTTATTTTAACAACCACATTCTACATCACATAACAATTTTAGTGTCACAACTATTTGTCATAAACTAACAATGTTCAAATTTAACTTGCATGGCGATTTACAATTTTTATTTTATCAATTTTAACAATCAACAATTTTATATCCAAATTAATATTCATAACAATTATCACTTGATTATCATAGCATAATAGATTGAGTCATGAATAAAATATTCACCTTGCATGGTTGAAGAAGATGACGGCGAAGCACGAAGACGAATAGATAAATAGACAACACAAGCACGAATACGAACATCAACTAGATGCAAATGAAGTAGATGGAAGCCTAGGCCTGAGATTCCGGATTAGCTACAACAAAACAAGTCGGGACGAGAGCGATTGAGCCGAAGCGATGTCCTAAGAATCCGGAGCAGTGGCTGAAACAACACGTAAAGTTTATTAAAATATATATACTGCTAATCTTAAACTACCGGAAAACCACTGTATATTTATAAAACACTGCCGTATAAAACTACACAATTTTACTAAACAACTAAAGTTTATATAATAACAACTCACATATATAAAGTTTTATACTGTACCTCACAAAATAACAAAACAGAGATATATAGTTTTATGTTTCAACTTTATATGCAACCTGGAGACTAACTAACAACAGCCAAAGCCTGTATATATCAAAACAAAACGTGTACACTTATATATTTTTCAACAGAACTCTTACATATATTTTAATATAACTGTATACATGTTTATACTTCTCCTTCTTGCGTGGTCTGGGCTGGGCAGGGGGCTCGAGTGCGGCAGGGTGGTGGGGAGGTAGGCATGGGGCCGTGTGGTGTGCGGAGGGCTGGGTGGGTACGGGGCAAGTGGCGGGCGGAGGGCTGGGTGGGTACGGGCGAGTGGCGGGCGGAGGCTGGGTGGGTACGGCGAGTGGCGGGCGGAGGCTGGGTGGGTACGGGGCAAGTGGCGGGCGGAGGCTGGGTGGGTACGGGGCAAGTGCTGGGCTGAGGCCAGGGTGGGTGCGAGCGAGTGCTGGGCTGAGGCCAGGGTGGGTACGGGCGAGTGCTGGGCTGAGGCCAGGGTGGGTACGGGCGAGTGCTGGGCTGAGGCCAGGGTGGGTACGGGCAGGCGGAGGGGAGTGGGACGGGCAGGCGGGGCTGGAGGCCTGGGCTGGAGCGTGGGCGAAGGCGGAGCGGGCTGGTGGTGAGGCGGACGGCTGGGTGGAGGGGAGTGGGACGGGCAGGCGGGCTGGGTGGGGTACGGCGAAGGCGGAGCGGACTGGTGGAGGCAAGGCTGGGCGGAGGTGGGATGGAGCTGTATCATTTTGCAGAAAAGAATGAGAGAAAAATAAACAGAATATGAAGAGGGAGGAGAGGTTGAGAGTGGGTTTCTGTAGCTTTTGAAAACAAAGAAATATGTGAAAGAAGAAGACAGTGGCAGAGCAACGTACCAATTTTCTTTCTTCTGAAGCGAAGTGAACTGATGTAGAGCAATAAATGAAGGAAGATATATACACAGGATTCAGAGTGTGCATACGTCCGTGCAATGATGATTTTTCAAAGTGGAGGCTGTTGGATTTCCAAGACAGCTGAACAAACTTATTGAATTTTGGACATTGGGAGGTTGGGTACCGGTTCGTGTGGCGTAACGGACCAGTTTGTACTCCGTTAACCAATTTATAACTTGCAACGCCGAACTCCGATTGACACAAATAAATATACCGTTTTGATCAGCGCGATGAGGCGGACACAACGGTATGAAGATATTGATGGTTTGACATTGTTTGCGAAGTGGTAAATCTTATTGAACCATTTTCTCGAGCAACAATTGAACTAGCAATTAAAAGCGGAATTTGACGAAACGAAATGCGCCGTCATGATCAGAATATTTTTCTTATGCCAAATTGTGAAAAATATTTGAGTTCAGACGATAGAAAATTTACACATAAAATTTAAACTAATATGCAAATGCGACGAGCGAAATTTACTTCCATATTATTCGACGAAATTTGGCGTACGCCTATGTCTATCTAGACGCATTCCAAATATGAAGTTTGAATAGCAACGGAAGTTGTTTGTGAAAATTCGAAATTTCTATTATGGAGAATGCAGTAAAACACCGAAGAATAAGATCGACGGAGCTAAAGATGTCCGAATTTTGAAAAACGAAAAATGACGTCTTTGTCAGAAGATGATTTAAAATTTTTCTATGTAAAAATATTTAGGTTTGGAAGATAAAAATTTTCACGTTTTAAAATGAACTGATGTGCAATAAAATGCGAACGAAATTTACTGTGGTATTTTCCGACGAAACTTTACACATATCTATAACCATCTAGGCGCAATTTAGAAACAAAGTTTGGACGTTGATTGAAATCGTATGTAAGTTTCACATTTTATATTAAAATAATGGTTCTAAAATTTTTAAAATTGGGTCGGAATTTCAGGGTCGTTACATTCTCCCCCACTCAAAACTTTTCGTCCTCGAAAAAGAACAAGGTAAAGAGTGGAAGAACAGATAACAGAGATCCCATGGATTCAGAATAGGTTATTGAATATAGTAAAGGATATAGAATGGAATTTACCTTTAACAAACAATTCTGGATTAGAATCTCGGATACTCTCCTCGGTTTCCCAAGTACAATCACGATCATCGGGACTCCACTGGACTTTGACTAGGCTAACCGACTTCCTTCTAAGTTGCTTTGTATCCCTATCAACAATACGGAGTGGTCTCCTCTCTATAGTCAAATCCGGCTCAATATCAACCTCATCTAACTGAGCAATAGGAATGGTCATGGATGGGTCATGTACAACCTTCCGAAGATGTGAAACGTGGAATACGTTGTGCACGCCCTCAAATTTTTCCGGCAATGCAACTCTGTAGGCTAGTGTACCAATTCTCTCAGTGATAGTGAATGGTCCAACAAATCTAGGAGCGAGCTTCCCTCTACGACCAAATCGAATAACATTCTTCAAAGGTGATACCTTAAGGAATACCTCATCCCCAACCTGGAATTCTAAATCTCTTCTATGCCTATCAGCATAGCTCTTCTGCCTATCCTGTGCCATCTTCATCTTTCTTCTGATCTCATTAACCTTTTTGGATGCTTCTATAATCATATCTGGGCCAAGAACCAATCGATCACCAGGCTCAATCCAACAAGCTGGCGATTTGCATGGCCGTCCATATAAAGCTTCGAACGGTGCCATATTAATACTCGCCTGAATATAAAGGTGGTTAAATTTCAATTCAATTTTACTTATTCAAATTGAAATTTTTTATTTACCTGATAACTGTTATTATAAGTGAATTCAACCAAATGGAGATGGTCTTCCCAAGATCCACCGAAATCAATAATGCAGGCTCGGAGCAGATCCTCCAAAACCTGATTCACCCTTTCAGTTTGGCCATCCGTTTGAGGATGATAAGCTGTGCTCAGATTCAGTTTAGTGCCCAAGACGTCCTGAAATGCCTTCCAAAATTTACTAGTAAATAAAGGGTCTCTATCGTACACAATACTAGATGGAACTCCATGAAGTCTAACAATCTCTCTCATATATATCTCGGCCAAACTCAAAGCAGTACGAATGGTCTTAACAGGAATCAAGTGAGCATATTTGGTCAACCTATCAACGATCACCCATATACTCTCGTTACCTTTTCTGGTCCTCGGTAATCTATCAATGAAGTCCATAGAAATCTGATCCCATTTCCAACACGGAATCTCTAGGGGTTGAAGTAATCCTGCCATCTTCTGGTGATCGGCCTTAACTTGTTGGCAAGTGGTGCATCTACTGACATATATAGAAATATCCCTCTTCATCCCACTCCACCAATATAAACGCTTCATATTTCGGTACATCTTAGTGACACCAGGATGGAATGAAACTGATGACTGATGGTTTTCTCTAAGCACTTCTTGTCTCAATCCATCGACATTAGGAACACAAATACGGTTGTCAATCCTCAGAACTCCATTACTACCTATCTGTGCTCCCACTTTACTGT
Organism: Allium fistulosum; assembly: GCA_030737815.1. Lineage (NCBI taxonomy): Eukaryota > Viridiplantae > Streptophyta > Magnoliopsida > Asparagales > Amaryllidaceae > Allium > Allium fistulosum. The sequence continues at coordinate 96,074,231 of CM060903.1, forward strand.
CGGCATTTCCAACTCTACCAAGAACTAACTCCTTCATGCGATAGAGCAAGGTGTCCTCATATTGCTTAGCTTTGATGCGATCCACAAGAGATGGGGAGATAACAAGCTGAAATAGCATGCCTTCTACAAGATTACAACATGACAATGCTTTGCTACGGCTCAAAGCATCAGCTACGACATTTGCTTTCCCAGGAGTATAATTGATGTCGAGATCATATGCAACTAAGAATTCGAGCCATCGAACTTGTCTCTGGTTCAAATCCTTCTGAGAAAAGATATATCTCAAGGAATTATGATCAGTGAATAATTCAAATTTAGTTCCCAAAAGATGATGCCTCAACAATTTCAAAGCAAATACAACTGCAAGAAGCTCTAGATCATGAGTTGCGTAGTTTACTTCATGGATCTTCAACTGGCGGCCAGCATAAGCAATAACCTTTCCGTTTTGCATAAGAACAACGCCTAAACCTTCTCGGCAAGCATCTGTATAGACAGTTAATCCTTCACTTCCATCGATCACCGCAAGAACTGGGGCTGAAGTTAACTTACACTTCAACTTATTAAAAGTTGATTTGCACTTCTCACTCCAAATAAACTTGACATCCTTTCGGGTTAAAGCAGTGAGTGGGGCAGAAATCCGGGAAAAGTGCTCAATAAATCTACGATAATAGCCGGCCAAGCCCAAGAAGCTACGGATATCAATAGGAGTTTTGGGAGTCCCCCAATCCTGTAGATAAATTTCAAAATAGAAAGGGATAAGAGGAATTGAATAGAAATAGCGAATAGGATAGAACTTACATTGATTACGGCGATCTTAGCTGGATCGACCGAAATCCCATTTTCAGAAACTATGTGGCCCAGGAATCTCACTTCGTCTCGCCAGAAGTGGCATTTAGAGAATTTGGCCTTAAGTTGATGATTTCGGAGAGTTTCCAGAACATAAGCAAGGTGTGTCTCATGCTCCTTCTCGTCTTTGGAGAAAACGAGAATATCGTCAATGAAAACAAGAACAAACTTGTTAAGGACATCGCGGAAGACTCGATTCATTAAGTCGACGAAATAAGCAGGCTCGTTTGTCAAACCGAATGGCATAACCAACCATTCATAGAATCCATTCTCGGTACGGAAAGCAGTTTTATGGATACTATCTTCTGCTACTCTGAGTTGGTGGAACCCAGTGGCAAGATCAAGTTGGGAGAAAACTTTAGCTCCATGGAGCTGATCGAATGAATCATTGATGCGAGACATCGGATAGCGGTTCTTGAGAGTGCGTTTGTTCAGCTCCCTGTAATCAACACACATGCGAAGAGACCCATCCGATTTGGTGACAAATACAACTACGGCGCCCCATTCAGAACAACTTCTCCTAATCAAACTCCTAGCAAATAGATCATCAATTTGAGTTTTAAGTTCAGCTTTCTCTTTAGGAGCCATTCTTCCGTGAGGGAGAACTACGGGAGTAGCTCCAGGAATAAGGTCAATGCGGAAATCAATTTCCCATTTAGGCGGTAGGGAGTTGACCTCTCCAAATACATCGGGAAACTTCCGAACAATAGGAGTAGTACTAAGATCATCCGGGTGAGCATCAAGAGAGAATATGAAGCTTCCGGCATATTTCTACAGTGAGTTGCATTCAATGACAAGCGGTAGACCCTTGTATTGACTAGAGAAACAGAACGAGCTTTGCAAGAAATAACAGCATCGAATTTCCTTAACCAATCAGCACCTAACAAGATGTCAAATGCTGCAAAGCCAAGCACATAAAAATCTGATATGCACGTAAATGTGCATATTTTTACCACCATATTTAATCTAATTAATTCAAATAAATGATCATATTGGGTATTTTATCGTGTTTTAACCAAAATCCATATTAATTCCAAATTGTCACATATTCATCTTCATCCAAGGGCAAAATAGTCATTCTTTGTGCGTAAATTAACTTGAGAAGATTTAATTAGAAATTTCCATACTGTTTTGTAGGAATTTGATTTCCATTACAAGTGGTTTCATGAAGAAGATATGCATGCACAAAAAGAACACAAAGGAATGAAGATGTAAATAATTCAATGTGAAGATCATGGAGGACCCCACCTACCCACCTACCTTAATGTACACATTAGAGGCTAATGCACATGCTTATGGAATTAATGGCTTCATGTACACTTAAATGATGATTAATGGATGCTAATGGTTACTTGGCCAGCACACTTCCTAAGGGGTAGTTTGGGCATTCCCCAAATTATGGATTAGGGTTTCATGCTTGTATAAATAACCCATTATGTTCATGTAACCTCCCTCCCCTCTCTTAGTCTCTCTTAGTTTAGTTTTAGATCAAATAAAAGAAAGCTCTCTTATTTTTTTCATGGCTACTTAGCCATTTTTATTTTCATGTAACTTCCTTTTTTTATGCAATTTTAATTAGTGCTCTCTTTCTTTTACATGCTTCTTTTGTTTATTTACTTTCATGTTAGCAGTGTAGATTTATTTTTCATGCAAGTAGAATAGTTTTTCTTTCTTTCATTTTTCTCTTTTTTTTCCTCTTGTTAGTTTCATGTTGTTTTCTACGTTTGTTGATTTGATAACAAATATGAGAGCTTAATCCCTACAATTTAGGGGTAATGAAGCTCTCTAATATGTAGATGCAACATTTTGATGCTTATACTCTCTTTTTGTGCTTTAATGGAAACACTTGAAGTGGTTTAATGATGTTGTTTAGCTTTGAATTTGATAGTCTATATTGTTCATAACAAATAGGCTGAGCTTAAACAAACATAACACAAATTGCCTCTTCATCTAAATATGATTATGACAAAGAAGTGAATGTTGAGACTGAAATTTGATAGCCTATATTTTTAAACAATAGTTAATAGGCTATGCTTAAAATAGATTTTTATTTCAACTTTGTTGTCATATTTCATAAGAGTTAAATGTGTATTAGTGGTTGTGTTATAGTTTGATGGTTTATATTGGGCTAATTAATAGCACAAATATACCAAACTTATGATAAGCACATCAACTAATTACACTAATGACAAGAAAAGAGAGATCATAACTTCATTTTGTTGATTTATGTGATCTAGAGAGTGGATTTACCTCTAAATTGCCTCTACACTCTCATATTTTTATCTATTTTCTTTGCTAGTTTGTTAGTTTTCTCATTTTAGTTAGTTAACAATCACTCGACTTTGGAATAATTTGATTGAATAGAATTTTAAAATCATCAATTCGCTGCGGATCGACCCGTATTCGCCACGTACTACAAGTGTACGCCGTGCGCTTGCGGTTAATTTTATTTCTAAATTCGTTCGGCTATTTTCTAGTTCATAGACACTTAGCCGTCCTAACAAAATCCCAAGTGAATCGATATCTTCCATATAAGAGCACAACCTCTTTACAAATTCTACTGAGGTTGGCAAGTCCTCCAATAGGGTTGGAGACGCATAAGGAAGTAGTAGCAAGAGTAGGTTCTAATTTGAGCTTATTGCAAAGATCAATAGATATGAAGCTATGAGAAGCACTAGTATCGAATAATACCCTAATAGGTAAATCATGTAATGAAAAAGTACTTCGTAAGGTACCTTGGTCATCCTGAGCAGGCGGTGTAGGAGTGGTGATAACAAATACTCCAGATGGTGTGCCACGATTATATAGTGGGCAGTCTTTCTTGAAATGACCCGGTTGGAGGCAGACATAGCATAAATCTTTCCTAGTCGTAGAAGGTGGTGGAACAGCAGCTCCGGTAGATGGACAACTATTAGCATAATGGCCCTTCTTATCGCGTTTGAAGCAAGTGATATTAGCAAGGCCGATTGGGCTTTTCTGAGCATATCCCAATCCTATAGTCTTCTGCCAAGCTTTCTTTTGTTGATCAAAGTTCATCTTCCTCTTCCCGGGCTGGCTAGAGGAGGGCTGAGTAGGAGTGGTCTTGGCAGTAGGTCCCCTAGGCTTTGCCTCATATCTAAGAGCATAGTCAACAAGCTCTGTGAAGGTGCAGTGGGTGTGGCCAGTAAGCAAGTCATAATACTCTTTTCTTGCTCCCAAAATGAACTTCTCATTTTTTATAAGGGGTGTATCAATCAATCCCGGGCCGAACTTGGAGAGTTCGTTGAATTTCCTCTCGTACTCAGAAAAAGTCATACTGCCCTGCTTAAGATCCATGAAAGCTCTATAAAGCTGGGTTTTCCCAGCAGCTGGCATCCATTGCGCCGAGAAAGTATCCCTAATCAAAAGATAGACAAGATGAATAACATTCCAAAGATTAAAAGAAGAATTTAGACTATGAAATCCAAATAATTTTATACCTAAACTTGGCCCAAGTGATGGTGTTCTCCTCAATACGAGAAGTAACTGATTCCCACCAATCTTGCGCGGCATCCTAAAGTTGCCAGGCAGCAAGCTGACGCTTCTGAGCATCAGTGATCTCTAGACCAGAAAATATCTTCTCTAAGCCTTTAAGCCATTGCCGAGCCTCAATAATGTTCTTGGATCCAGAAAACTTAATACCTCCCAACTGTGTATATTCCTTACTAAGAATGGTGAATTTGACAGGAGCTGGAGCGACAGGTGCAGCCTGAGTAGGACCATGGCCCCTTCCTCCCCTATTGTTTCCTCTGGTACCCATCCTGAAATACCAAAGAGATTGTTAAAAACCAAGGATAGAAAATCATAGAATTTTAAGGAAAGTCTAATCAACGAATCAAAGAAGTTTGAAATGAAAGGGTTTGGATATTGAATCGATTCTCCTCATTCTAGGGTATTGCTACCCTATCTCTAATGAGTTTATATATAATCCCAAACTAAGGTTTTTAGGGAAACCGAAGCTCTGATACCAACTGTAACAACCCGCATATTTGTACCATTTAAGTCGACAATAATCCACACATGTCAACTTAAATAATACAAAACACGAATCATTATTGGATTATAAATACATAAATGTAAATGAGAATCAATACAATATCACAGACACAGAACAGTCACAGAATAATGAAGCGGAATATACATCGTCATAATAGCAGTTCATGAAGCCACTACATAAAATACAACAATGTCTTAACATCAAGTGACTAATACAAAAATGACCAACAGACTAGGACATCAATACAGGAATAGAAATAGACTGATAAGGATAAATGCTAAGCCTTCAGCATCTTCAACCAACCTTGATCATCAAACTGGATAGCTTCAGACTGACCCGAGCATATACAAAAAGAAACACTCGAGTCAGGACTCAAAATCTTATACAATAAAATCAAGTGCAAGGGAAAAGTTCATAACTTAAAGATGGATAAAATAACATTTCTAAGGATCCGATAAACTATCTATATATACAATAGAATACGATAGATAGATAATGTCTAATTAGTAAAGTACGATATTAAAATAGTGTTAAGGTGTTACCATAATCCCCTTAACACATTTTATTCCCAAGAGCATATACAAGACCGTAGTTTCCCCAAAACCGAAAGTCACCAGAGGGAAATCCATATACTAAAGGTACAAACCAAAACGTAGTGGTCGCGAATAGGATAATCAGTATGACAAGGTACATGAGGCGATACCAACTAGGATACTAGTAGTTGCGTGATCCAGACTAATGTTGAGCATAGCAGCTACTACCTCAACACCGCGAAAACAACACTCCCAAATCAAGGGGTGCACCCAAATCGAATCACAAAAGTAATAGATATGGTATCGAAGAAGTGTGTCCGCTAGAGGTGGCGAACGTCAATGGCCTGGCGCGGATCCTGTTTTAGTCATGTCAGGGGTCATCCAATATCGTTCTCTTTCTTCAGTCAACGCGTTCACCAAACCATCCACTTCGTTCTGGATCAACACTTCGCGTATAATAGTTATTAAAGTGGTTTTCGGTATCGACAGAGAGTATGTCCATATCCGATCCCAGTCTCTTTAATAACTACGTATTTATTACCCGATGGTCATTTAAGTTAAAGTTTAAACAAATCAAAGTCCGAAAGTCAAGCTGCAAATTTGACTTCTAAAATTTGACATTTCATGATTCAATTTATTTCGGATATTAAAACATCTTTCCAAATGCAATCTTTAGTTCAACATTTGAGTTAACAATAAAATTATGTATTCCTGTTCAATTTAATAAGATCTAAATTTCACCTCCTAAATTTAGTTAATACTCCAATTAATTCGATTTAATGGGAAATTTTAGTTCATATCATTAAACCAAATTATATTCATTTCAATTCGTATTTACCTTCATCGTTTTATTAACCATAATCATAAATTTGATTAAATCAATTTTATTAAATTTAAAATCATTTTAAATTTTATATTATCACTAAATTAAATCCATAAAACTTTAGTTAGTTTCGTATTCCACTTAAGTCAAATTTTCTAAATCTCAAACTTAATTTATGACAAGTTTCAAATCTATTTAATTAAAACCGATTTTAAAATCTAAATCTAACAACCTAATAAATTTTCAAATTATGGAATTCTAACTCCCTTGTTTTTAAATCTCATTTCAAATAAATTTGCCAATTCATTTTATTCAATTAAATAGGTTTATTAATTCGGTTCAATTAAACTCCATTAATTTATTCCTATTAATTTATTTCGATTTAATCCATAAATTAAATCCATTAAGTTCGTTACTAAATTTCCAAACAAATTGTTAAGTTCATTCCTTAATTTCAAATAGATTTCAATTTCAAAAATAATTTTTGTTGACCAATCGGGTTTCTTATTTTTAATTGCCTATCCTAGGCCAAGTTTTTTAATTGGGTATTTATCATTTCAACCCGATATCATTCAATATAAAACAAAGCATAGCAAAGGGAACTTGTAGTGTGATAACTGGGATGGTGTCAAAGTAAATAAACAAGCAATAGTAAACATACATAACAATTTAACAAATTATTCAAATAATCCCGAAATAATCATATTAACTTACATTTTTTATTTATGCAAATTAATATAATTATCCCTAGAATACACACCATTGTCTCATGCGGATTAAAGATCATGGTTTCACTTGGTGTCTATTATCAAATTTCTACATCAATCATACGTTCAATCGTTCAAAGTGTAGTTACCGCTATTTCTACGCGACGATTTATTTAACGCCAAAAGGGGTCAAGTTCAACATATATAATCCATTTTTAAATTGTTGGCTATCCTATACAAATTTCAATTTCATATTTATATTAACAACCACATTCAACATCACATAACAATTTTAGTGTCACAACTATTTGTCGTAAACTAACAATGTTCAAATTTAACTTGCATGGCGATTTACAATTTTTATTTTATCAATTTTAACAATCAACAATTTAATATCCAAATTAATATTCATAACAATTATCACTTGATTATCATAGTATAATAGATTGAGTCATGAATAAAATATTCACCTTGCGTGGTTGAAGAAGATGACGGCGAAGCACGAAGACGAATAGATAAATAGACGACACAAGCATGAATATGAACAGCAACTAGATGCAAATAAGGTAGATGGAATCCTAGGCCTGAGATTCCGGATTAGCTACAACAAAACAAGTCGGGACGAGAGCGAATGAGCCGAAGCGATGTCCTAAGAATCCAGAGCGATCGCTGAAACAACACGTAAAGTTTATTAATATATATATATACTGCTAATCTTAAACTACCGGAAAACCACTGTATATTTATAAAACACTGCCGTAGAAAACTACACAATTTTACTAAACAACTAAAGTTTATATAATAACAACTCACATATATAAAGTTTTATACTGTACCTCACAAAATAACAAAACAGAGATATATAGTTTTATGTTTCAAATTTATATGCAACCTGGAGACTAACTAACAACAGCCGAAGCCTGTATATATCAAAACAAAACGTGTACACTTATATATTTTTCAACAAAACTCTTATATATATTTTAATACAACTGTATACATGTTTATACTTCTCCTTCTTGCATGGTCTGGGCTGGGCAGGGGGCTCGAGTGTGGCAGGGTGGTGGGGAGGCAGGCATGGGGCCGTGTGGTGTGCGGAGGGCTGGGTGGGTACGGGGCAAGTGGCGGGTGGAGGGCTGGGTGGGTACGGGCGAGTGGCGGGCGGAGGTTGGGTGGGTACGAGGCAAGTGGTGGGCGGAGGCTGGGTGGGTATGGGGCAAGTGCTGGGTTGAGGCCAGGGTGGGTACGGGCGAGTGCTGGGCTGAGGCCAGGGTGGGTACGGGCGAGTGCTGGGCTGAGGCCAGGGTGGGTACGGGCAGGCAAAGGGGAGTGGGACGGGCAGGCGGGGCTTGAGGCCTGGGCTGGGGCGTGGGCGAAGGCGGAGCGAGCTGATGGTGAAGCGGACGGCTGGGCGGAGGGGAGTGGGACGGGCAGGCGGGCTGGGTGGGGTATGGCGAAGGCGGAGCGGGCTGGTGGTGGCAAGGCTGGGTGGAGGTAGGATGGAGCTGTATCATTTTGCAGAAAAGAATGAGAGAAAAATAAACAGATTATGAAGAGGGAGGAGAGGTTGAGAGTGGGTTTTTGTAGCTTTTGAAAACAAAGAAATATGTGAAAGAAGAAGACAGTGGCAGAGCAACGTACCAATTTCCTTTCTTCTGAAGCAAAGTGAACTGATGCAGAGCAATAAATGAAGGAAGATATATACACAGGATTCAGAGTGTGCATACGTCAGTGCAATGATGATTTTTCAAATTGGAGGCTGTTGGATTTCCAAGACAACTGAACAGACTTTTTGAATTTTGAACGTTGGGAGGTTGGGTACCGGTTCGTGTGGCATAACGGACCAGTTTGTACTCCGTTAACCAATTTATAACTTGCAACGCCGAACTCCGATTGACACAAATAAATATACCGTTTTGATCAGCGCGATGAGGCGGACACAACGGTATGAAGATATTGATGGTTTGACATTGTTTGCGAAGTGGTAAATCTTATTGAACCATTTTCTCGAGCGACAATTTAACTAGCAATTAAAAGCAGAATTTGACGAAACGAAATGCGCCGTCATGATCAGAATATTTTTCTTATGCCACATTGTGAAAAATATTTGAGTTCGGACGATAGAAAATTTACACATAAAATTTAAACTAATATGCAAATGCGAAGAGCGAAATTTACTTCCATATTATTCGATGAAATTTGGCATACGCCTATGTCTATCTAGATGCATTCCAAATATGAAGTTTGAATAGCAACGGAAGTTTTTTGTGAAAATTCGAAATTTCTATTAGGGAGAATGCAGCAAAACACTGAAGAATAAGATCGACGGAGCTAAAGATGTCCAAATTTTGAAAAACGAAAAATGACGTCTTTGTCAGAAGATGATTTAGAATTTTTCTATGTAAAAATATTTAGGTTCGGAAGATAAAAATTTTCACGTTTTAAAATGAACTGATGTGCAATAAAATGCGAACGAAATTTACTGCGGTATTTTCCGACGAAACTTTACCCATATCTATAACCATCTAGGCGCAATTTAGAAACAAAGTTTGGACGTTGATTGAAATCGTATGTAAGTTTCACATTTTATATTAAAATAACGGTTCTAAAATTTTTAAAATTGGGTCGGAATTTCAGGGTCGTTACAATTGATCATTTTAAAATTCTATTCAATCAAATTATACCAATTTCAAGTGAAAGTTAAGCTAGAGAATTAGAAAATTAGCTAACTAACTAAAAGAAAAGAGATGCAAATATAAGAGCTAAATGACAATTTAGAGAATAAATCCACTCTCTAAATCATGTAGTTCAACACACATGAAATCATAATCTCTCATTTATGGTCATTTGTGCTTTAATTGTTCTGTTTATCATAAGTATGGCATATTTGTGCTATTGATTAGCCGACATAAGCCACCAAACTATAACACATCCCTTAAACCACTTACTAACTTTCATGAAATTTGACAATGAAAATGAAATTTATTTTAAGTATGGCCTATTAACTATTGATTAGAAATATAAACCATCAAATTTTATTTCAAATCACTTTCTTTTGCCATAATCATATTTTGATGAAGAGGCAATTAGTGTTAGTGATTGTTTAAGCATAGCCTATTTGATGTCAACAATATAGGCTATCAAATTCAAAGCAAAAACCATTAGTAAACCATTTCTATCATCATCATTAAGCACAAAAAGAGAGCATGAATTAAAAAATAGTTGAAGCTACATAATTAGAGAGCTTCATTACCCCTAAATTGAAGGGGTTTAGCCTCTCATATTTGTCATTTTATTAACAAATGTAGCTAGCAACATGAAAGCAAAAAGAAAGGAAAATGAAAGCAAATACAAAAGAAAACTAATCTAATTGCATAAAAGAAAATCTACACTACTAGCATGAAAGGAAATGAACATGTAAGTAAAAGGAAACACAAATTAACATTGCATAAAAAGAAAAGAAAATTACATAAAATAAAAATAGCTAAGTAGCCATGAAAAGAGAAAGAGAGCTTTCTTTTATTTAATCTAAACTAAACTAAAGAGAAGGAGGCCTAAGAGAGACTAAGAAGAAGAGGGTTACAAGAAGATAAGGGTTATTTATACAAGTGTTAAACTCTAATTCATATTTTTGGGGAATGCCCAAATTGCCCTTGAGGTAGTGTGGTGACCAAGTAATCATTAACAACCATTAATCCCCCACTTAAATGTACATGAAGCTTTAATGTCCTTTTATCATGTGCTTAGTTCCTAATTGAAAATCAAGGTAATTGGGCGGGGTCCTCCATGATCATCACTTTGAATTATTTCCTTCTCCATTTGTTCTCTTCACTTTTGTGCATGCATATATTATCATGAAGCCACATGTAAAATTCATCAAATTTCCTACAAAACAACATAGAAAATTCCAAGTAAATTTTCACAATTTAATAAATGCATAAAAATGACCATTTTACCCCTATATGAAGATGAATATGTGACAATTTGAAAATAATTTGAATTTTGGTTTAAACAAATTAAAATACCCGATATGATCATTTATTTAATTTAAATAGATTAAATATGGTGGTAAAAATATGCACATTTACGTGCACATCAAATACCCCCACACTTATCTTTTTATTCGTCCTCGAATAAAGAGAGAAAAAACTAAGATAAATATGTTTTCGTTGGGAGCAGGATTGCAATGAGCGTATGCAACAAGCCGTTAAACCTCTAGGTGTCCCCAGTAGGACGAGTGTTGTCTCGTGAGGGTTTTCAGCGGATACTACCCACAAAATCCACATGCAGAATGAAAATATTTACTAAATTCAAGATTTATTTACAAAGACGTGAATGCAAGTTTTTGAAAATATTTACAATGAAGGATTTATTTTTAAATTGACACAACTAAGTTAAATATTGGTTTTGGTCATTAACTTGAAAATTTAAGTCACTTACTCGTCAAAATTTCCAACAAAAATCAAGTTATCATAACAAATAGACAATAGTTTAACTCATTGTTTTGGTTGATAACAAAGTGTAATTATAAAATGGATCCTTATTTGATTAACAAAGTTTATCAAAGTGGTATTTTCATTTCTTTTCAATAACAAGTCAAATCAAATAAGTTAAAATAGTACTTGGATTTCATTTTCTTACTCTCTCCATTTATTTTTTTGGAAATTTTATTGATATTAACAATATTTATATATGCCTAACTCAGATAAAATGAGGCTAGATATATTACGCATGCACTGCCTTACGGACTGATGTGAGGGGAATACAGAGCGTGGCGAGTGAACACACAAGTGTGAACACTTATTTATTGTAGGCTTATTAGTAAAATAATTTTTATATACACACCTAACTCAGATAAACTGAGGACAGATATACCGATCATGCACTGCCTTTCGGGCTTACGTGAGATGGGTATAGAGCATGGCGAGTGAACACATGACTTTAGGTGTTTATTAAGAAAATATATACATATATACAAGAAATATATTTTTTTGTTTTTGTTTTTTTTAGGGAGAGAGTTTCGCAAAATCATCTTAGCATCATTTAACCTAGAAGACAAAAAAATGTTATATCCTTTACTTTAAATTAACTACTTTTTAAAACAACGATTTTCAATTTGGATATATTTCATAATTAACACGTATGAATTTTCCTATATACTAGTTAAACCATTTTTATTTGTAATCAGACTTCATTTTTATTTTTGTTAAGACGAATAAATTTTCAAAAATTTTAATTTAATAAACTATTACCATATATTTATCCTATAGTGTTTTTTTAAAAATAAACCAAAAGAAAATTTGTTTTTCGGATTTTTAATTTTTTTTTTTGAGTTTTTAAAAGAAAATGCAAAAATAAACCATGAAAAATTAAAAATAAAGATGGGTCTTCCCCCCACACTTGATTTTGACTGTGTCCCCTCAGTCAACCCAAGTGAAAGGAGAAAAAAAAAGATGACCTATATTTACATGAAGGTGAACGATATTTACACGAGACCAGAAAGTATATCGTCAAAGCGTAAATGAAACGGTCTTCCAACGACTGATTCATTTGTCTCTTCAAATATACGAGAAACAGCTTAATCTCAAAAAACCAAATCGTAAAAGATTTCGGAATTGAATGTTGATTTGGAAAAATGAATTTCGTTTTATTAAAAATCGTACAAGTTGTTTTGTTTTCGATAATTTTCGGGGTTGATAGAAAAATTGGTTGAAGTTCAAGTTTATTCTTACCAATTGAAATTGAAATTCATCATTGAAAACTACTTTAAAGTTGTTGATTTCAAAGTCAAAATGGTGATTTAAATCTTCCCCTTCAGCATTTGACAACTCGTTTTCGAAAAGTCCAAAGAAATCGTGTTCGTTAAATTCATCTTCCTTTATTGGATTATCAACAACTTCATTGTGTATCTTAAGTTCAAAATCTAAAGTTGTTGTATTTAAAATTTTAAAATCGAGAAAAGGAAGATTGAATTTTAAATTTGGTTCCACACCCTCAAAAGAATTGAAATCCAACTCAATTACCGTGTTTTCAACAACTTCATTAAGATTATTATTTTCAATTTCAAAAGTTGTTATTTGAAAATCGTCGATTTGGGTAAAAGATGGATTATTACTTAACCCGTCACACGTTGGGATTTGGTTTTGTTGTTCACGTTGTTTCATATAAGTTTCAAACAACGAATCCGTGTGATCATCGTAAATTTCATTTAGTTGTTCAACAAAATCCAATTTATAATTATTAGCTTGAGGATTTCCGAGTTGGATTTGTTGAGAACAAACATTTTCACTTGCATCATAGTCGAGATTATTCCCATTACCAAAATTATTTGAACATTTTCGTTTTGATTTTGAAATTCATTTTGGAGTTCAAAATTGAATTGGCATGGGTTATACTCGAAATCATTTGAGTTTTGAAGTGAGTTCAAATTTTGATTATTTTCAAAACTTTGATTTGAATCATTGCCCAAATATGAATTACACAAATCATTTATCATTTGATTTTGTTGTGTAGAGATTTCAAGTAAAGACGAAATGCTCTTTTCAAGATTTGAGGGTTGGTTAACGTTTTGAAAATTTTGTGGTTCAAAATTTGAATCATTTAAATCGTTGTTGTTGTTAAAATATCCATACGAATTTGGATTGAAATCATATGGATTATATTGATTTTCACAAATATTGTAAAATTCAAGTGAGTGGGGAAACTCGGACATTTTCAAGAATGTTTTTGTTTTTGTTTTTGTTTTCTTTTTTAAGGCAAAATATATATTTTTTCAAAAGGGAAATTGATTTTTGTTTTGTCTTTTGGTTTTTCAAGTTTTTTTTCGTTTTTGAAAAGGTTTTATAAGTTTTTTTGTTGGATTTTTTATTTTCTAAAAAAAACTAAGTAATTTTTTTTGGAATTTTCAAAGGAAAAGAAAAAAAATAAGTTAAGAAATAATTACAATTTTTTTTAGTTTTGGATTTTGAATTTTTTTTTTAAAATATGAATGAACTAATGCAACTAAATGAATCCAAGTGTTAATTACAAATGATTTATCCTAAGTTAACCAAAAATTGTATAATCACACATTGTCTTAAATCAACAGGATAGTTCTCAGCCAGGTAACGGGAAGGAGTTATCGGTGCACCACGAATCACCGTAGCAATGCAGCCGAAGGTTTAAGTACCTTCAGAGAAACAATTCAGTATAATATTTACGAATCACCGTAATATTTATAACTGATTATTGCTCTGCCGTAGCCTAGACACCAAGAAAATAAATTGTTCAAAGAAAGCAATTTGTCAATATACAATTAAGAGCCATCGTTATTATTAATCAAAATCCTAAATGAAATGCAAAGCAGAAATTAAACGTGTATTAACAATGCAACTATGAATGGATTTTTGTTTTTGTTTTTCAAAATTTTTTTTTTGGTTTTTGAAATAAAAATGGAAGCAAACAACAATGCAAATAAAACAAGAGATAGAGCAAGCAAGCAGTTTATTTTTTTGGCAAGCAAAGCGAAGCAATTATTTTTGGCAAGCCAAGCGAAGCAAGCGACTCTTCCAATCTGTTTTGGCAACCTAAAAATAAAATTAAGATACATATGCACATTTTATATATATATATCAAAGAAGAAACTAAGAAAAATGAAAACAGAATAGCAATGAACCTAAAACAAAACGAATGAAACTATACAAAAGAAAACAACATTAAATCTAACTTGTTTGTTTGTTTGTTTTTTCTTTTTCTTTTTTCTTATTAAGGAAGAAGTAAAATAAATTAAAATGAAACAACTTGGGTTTTTAATTAAGAAATAAAACAAATGAAACTAAAAAAACTTTTTTTTAGGGAGGGAGTCTTTTTTTTTTTAGTTTTAATGAAGATAAGAGCTTAACATGTACCTAGCCCAATAACCACACAACTTACCTACGTTTCCCTTTTTTTTTAAACATAGAGAAGGATGCTGCAGAACTAAATTTCAAAATCAAATTCACATGTAAACACACTTTTCTCCTTCGAATCCCACAATAAAATAAAATAAATCAAAACTTGAAAATCAAATTCGAGGGGCAATTTCAGGCGATTGACCGAGGAAGGCAATTTGAAGGTTGAATTTTGGGTTCGCAACTAAGTTCGAGTTCGTGGTTAGAAGTGGAGAGGTGGTCTTCGAAGTTTCATCGATTGGTGGTTGGGTGTCACTAGTCAAGGCAACTAGAAAGCGAATTGTTGTAAGTTCGGTTGTCAACTGTCGAATTGGTAGAGGTTGGCGATTGGGGGAGCATTGGCGTCGAGTACGATTTGGGTTTTCAGGCGATTGACAGTTAGCTTGTGGTTGAGGATTCGACTGTGATTGGCACGTATTCCGATTCTCCATTTCAGGTGAGGGTTGTGGTTGTTTGCGAAGTCGTTTGGAGTTGAAGTTGCAGTTGGTTGTTTTCGATGATGGTTTTGTGGGATTGATGAATGTTCGGTTGTAAAGGGTGATATGTGCAGGCAGACAAGTTGTGATGGAAAAGTGGTTAGGCTTGTGATTGTCGGAGGATGACTGTAGAGGTGTAGCAAAGGCGATGTTGGATATTGGCCAGTGGATGGTGGTTTAATTTGTTGTTTGGTTTATGGTTATGAAGGTGGATTTGCAGGCAGGAAGATGGAGGGAGCAGTGGTTTGTCAAGTTTTCATGGAGATGGTGAAGTGGTAGTGACTGCAAGTTGTTGTGGTAGTGATGGTCAGTTTGAATTGGAAGGATGTTAATGAATTGGCAGGCGAATTTGTAACGTGGAGTAAGTTTGCAAAGTTGGCATGGTATGCTGTAGGAAGATGATGGCTGTAGTGGCTTCGGGTTGATGGGGCTATTAATGATTGTCTACAGGTGGAAGAACAGAGGTGGTTTGCAGTTGCTTAGTGCGATTGTTGGAGGAGTTGTTGGAGGAGTGGTTAAATTGGTGGCTGCTATGATGTGGTATGCGTAACGTTGATTTGATGTCAGTGGTAGTTGTGACAGGGGTTATTTGTTGAAGTGGGTGACGTGCAGAACAGGCAGTAAGATGTTTAATGTTGTAGTTTCGGAGGAGAAGTGTGATATCCCGGAAATTTGGCAATATCAATTTAATAATCTTTATTAATAATTAAATTGATTTGATGATTTTATTTTATAAAAGTGACAAGTTTATTCATTTTAAAAGGCTAATAATATTTTAATTGGCAATATGTATTAATATCTTTTCTAACAATTTAAAATTGGGAAGATTTATCTTTCTAAATCTAATATAAGTGTTTATATTTATAATGTATATATATAGGTATATATATTATAAATAGGGAGTCTTTAATTTAATAAAACTATGTTTTCAAATTTATAATATGTATGAATATATATATATATTGTGTTTTGGAGTTATGTTATAAAATTCAATATAGTAATTATCTAAACTAATGTTAAAATATTTCCCATTTAGAATATATAAAATATATATATATATATATATATATTTGTATATTGAAATGGAAAGGTAATGACTTGAATTTAATAAAGGTGTTTTCAAACTTTAAATATATACATAGTTTGTAATTTGGAAATTATATTTAACATAATACTTTTAGAAATGATAATTGAGATTTAATTAACAAGAATAATTTCTTATTTATTATAAATATATATTTTAGTTTAAGTTTTAAATAAGATTTAAATTAAGAAGTTCATTTGTTTTTAATATTCTTTTCTTTTTAAAATTCAAAAATAAGTTGAATTGATTTGTAAATATATATATATATAGTTAAAATAAATTTCTCAAGTATAAAATATGTTATATTCATTTGATCAAGGCATAAGTTATTTTAAATAATTGATTTTACATTTGTATATTTATATAGAAATTTAAAAGCTTAATTTATAAAAGATAAATACATTTTATACTTGTAAATATTTCATAAATAAATATATGTATAACTTAAATAAGTTTTAAATAAGATAATAACTTTTGTAACAATTGTTAAACATTAATTAAACATTAAATAACCCTTATATAACATTTGTAAATCATTAATTAAGTATTAAAAACACTTGTTCACATTTTGATATATGTAAGTGACAATTGTAAATATGTGTAAACAAACTAAGGCATTAAAGAGACACATGTCAAATTCTCTTAATAACTAAATTTAAAAATTAATATGTAAGAAGAAAAATATGTTTTCTCTTTTCAGTTGAAGATTATCTTTTCTTCATTTCTTTCTCCACTAATACAATTCGAATCTAAATATTCAAAGAAGAATGAAAAACCTGAAATCAAAATAGAAACCTGGAAACCAAATTCAAAGAAGATGTAAATTTGGAATTCTCAAATACTAATCAGTCTGGAAAATCTGGGGATCTAACTGCAAATCAAAAGAAGATCAAATCAGTTTCAAACCTATCAATTAGTAACCAAAGATCAACAGCAAGAATCAAATTGCAAGTTTTTAATTCAACAAAGCAAAAGAAATTCAAATCTGGAACATGCAGCCTGGAACAAATCTATTTTCTGCTTCTCTGTTCTCTGCATTTTGTCTGGTGAGTAAATTTAGGTTTTAAAAACACTTTTAAATCTTGTTTTCACTTTGATATGTGAATAAAAACCATGTGTTAGCCTTTATACTTGAATTGAATTATATGCATGTTTGTTTGTATGGCTGTGATGGTCTCTGTATGTTATAAACAGGATTCATCTTCTTATTTAATTCAATAATTCAAGTTTGAATTCAAACTAGCTTTTGATTTGTAAAGAAAGGTTGTTTGAAATCATGTAATCTTCCTTCTAAAAATAATTATAAGTTTTTATAATGGATATTTAGTTCCAATTTTCAAATTTACAGTAGATACCTTTATATGGTCAAAAATTTATTGAATAAAATTTTAGTTTGGATTACATAATTGAATTCACTATAGGAAATCATGAATTTTAATATATATATCATGATTTATAGTTTGGTAATTGAAGAGAATTTTGGGATTTATGTTTTTGGGCATTTTGGTCAATCGGTGGCGAACGAAGATGATCTGGGTGCCGTGGTTGAACTCGAAGGTGGAAGGGAAGGGGGAGATCATAGGAAAAATGCATAAGAATTTTTCTGATGAATAAATTCTTCGAATTGGATCGAAGTAGGGTTTTAGGCTGCTTTTAAATGGGTTGAACTGTTGAGGTAGTCGCGACGTCCAGGCACAACCGGAAGTGATCGCTCTTGTTTTCGTAGATTCTAGAGGTCGAGAGGGAGCTACGGCTAAGGTGTCGGGGTTTCTCGAGGTTGGGGTCGCCGTGGAGGGATGATTTTCTGGTGATGGGTTTCGAGCTATTTGGGTTCGATTTATCAAAATTCGATTCTCGATCAAATTTGCATTTCTGGGTTGCGTGATGCATGGTAGGGATCGTGAGTGACTTGATGGAGGCCGGAGAGAAGATCGCCGATGGTCGACGGTGATGTGCACGTTTATGTGCACGGTTATGTATCAGGGAAGTATGGGTTTTGGGGAAGAAGAGATGGAGCTCGAAGTGTTTTTCGTGTATACTGAAGTTATTCTCGAAGCAGTTGTAAGATAGGGTGACTCGGGGCTTTGTTGGATTTACCCGAGGTAGACGCAGAAGTTTCTGGGAGTTCGTTCGAGATTTTTGGGGAGATAGATTCCAGTTGTTCAGATTTTTTTTAAATACAACAGAATGTTTAAGTTTTAAAAAAAAACAAAGTTAAACAAGTTTCACTTGTAAAATAAATGGTTTTTAAAATGTTGTATTTAGGAGTTTAAAATGTTTTAGTTATAATTGATTCCTAAAATGTTTTATTTTAAATGAGTTTAAATGATAAGGATTTAATAAATCAAATATAATCAGGATTTATCTTAAGTAATTAAAGGTTTGATTAATTAAAAATAATTAATGTGGGAAGATAATTAAATTGTTGGTCAATTTAATTAACTTAATTAAGATAAATGATTTTCTTAATTAAGATCTTTAAGTATAAGGAGTTAAGGAATTATTTAATTCAATTTAAATAATTTGTTAAATAATAAAGAAGTTAATTAATGATTAACTTAAGATAATCATTTATAAATTAATTAAGTATAATTACTTGTTGAAGTAATTAAGGAATAATTACTGAATGTAATTTAGTAAAGATAAAATATTTAATAAAGTAATTAAAGGATAATTATTTTATGAAAGTAATTAATTAAGAAGTGATTAAGAGTTAATTACTTAGTGTTATTAATTAAATAAATTATTTAATTAAGTTAATTAAAGGATAAAGATTAATTAATAAGGTAATTAATTATTGGTTAAGGTAATTAATTAAAGGTAATTAATTAAGGGAAGTTAATTACTGAATTAGATTAATCAAACATGATTAATAATTATGGTTTAATTAAGATTAATTATTTAATTAATTTAAATAATAAATAATTAAAGATTATAATTAGGAATCATTAGTTTATAATTAATTAATGATGTAATTAAGAGTTAATTAATTAAGATTAATTAATCAAATGATAAGAGATTAATTGTAATTAATTAAGGATTAAAGTAATTAATTATAATTAATTAATTAATGAAGTAATTAAAGGTTAATTACTGTATTTGGTTAAGGATAATTAATTTGTGAAATTAATTAAGATAATTACTTAAATGTAATTAAAGAATGATTAATCAAGGTGATTAATTAAAGTGGATAATTAGAGAAAGATTAATTAATTTATTTGTAATTAATTAATGATTATATAAATAAGATTTATAATGAAGTAATTAATTTAATTTATTTTAGATTAATTAAGAGATGAAGTAATTAATTTAATTCACTTTAAATTAATTAAAGATAGTGATAGTTAATTTAATTCATTTTAAATTAATTATGTTATGATTAAGTAAATCATTTCTTATATAAGAATGGATGACATTGATTGTCTTGAATGGATGTAATCTCAGAAATGAGATAAGTAATGTTGTGTGGAATAAATGCTTGGTCGCATTATGATGGTAATATAGATTAACTATTGTGATGTTGATATGGATTACCTATTTGGTTATGAATCATCTGTTTAAATGATAATGTGATTATCAATTGTGATTTGTGAATTATCTATCTGAATGAATATAGATAAGTTAAATTGTTTAAACCTTTAAACAACTTGGCCTTAAAAGATACGTTTTGGATTTCGATGAGACCGGGATCGGGTTTCCGTATACCGGTATTCCAGGTCTGGAGACCCGAATACCACATCGATCCAAATTAACGATAGGTCGTGAATCCCAAGTGAAGATGAAGATTCAGAGTGCAAGGGTTATTGTCGTTAACTCTGAGGGTGATTCCAAAACGAGTGTAACGAGATAATGCCTTCGGTTTCGTTCGAACCCGGAACGAACTTGTATGGATTGAATGCTTTCAACACATCGTCAGGCGGACGATGAGCATTCTAAGTGATATGTTCTGATTAAAGGTAATCGTAACCTCAAGCCTCATCAACCGGGAATGGCTAAAACAGGGGAGGTGCAGCAAGGCTTCGTGGGTAGCGCCCACTGAGAGCAAGATAGATCCCTGTCTAGAGGTCCCTTTCTATATTTCGGCTTAGTGGGTAGTTGGAACTACAGCCAACTACGGGGTTGTCTTGTTCGGGATTATCCAGTAAGGGATGGTTCCGGCTTTGTGTTGCAGGGGAGCGGGCGTACTCCTCGGTACGGTGATCTAGGCCACGTACTGTGACGGGCGGTACCCCAGTAGCCCTGCCATTGTATGGAATCCAAAATCCAATAAGTGCCAACGGACTTGATTGTATACCTATGTATGCTGGAATTTAATGAATGTAACAATTTCGGCTATTTCATATTTATTTGAAAACCCTAGACCCTATTATAATATAACTGGATTTCCTATCAAATGATTTGGTTAGCGTAAGGTAAAAACTTTTCCACGTTTATGTGTGGGAAGTCTTACGTGATACCTTTGTTTTCAAAAGGTTTTGAAGTTAAACAATTTTAACCCGTTTACTCACACCAGACCCATGTCTGACCCAAGTGTTTATTTTCTGTTTTATTAAACCTTGGGTACTCAATTTTTACGAGTAGCCAAGGGATTCAGGTTAGTCTTGACGAATACTGGAGGAGCTGAGGAGCAGGAGGCTTCAGCGAATAGATATATAGAGTTTCCGCTGTGTTTGTATTAGTCTGTATTGTACTGGTATACTTGTGTTGTATAATAGACAGAAGTTTATAACTGTCTATTCTGTGATGTATAAATTGTGTACTCTGATGTATATGATACTATGTAATATCTTATGTGATAATATATTTCTCATTCCGCTGTGAGATTTCTGATGTATTGTTGTTCTCTCTTCTTTTCTTTTCTTCTTCTATCCCTTTCTTTCTTCATAACGATGCGTCTTTCTGGGCTAAGAAAGTCGGGTCGTTACAGTTGGTATCAGAGCGGTAGGTTGAGTGAATACCTAAGCTCTGGAGTGGTGTCTATCTTGAGAGCGCGTATTTGTAATTTTTATATAACTATATATATATTTATTCTACCTATTTGTTGGGTTACCTGTTCGGGTTTTCCAATATGAGTTATAAAGGTAGATAAGGTGGTAGTGTGTGTGACACAATTACCAATAGTTAGAGTCCGAGTGTTGAGGTTGGAAGTGTATCTGTCGAGACTGTAGACCTAATACTGTCTCGAGTAAGCTTTGCTGTGGTGAAGGATTTCACCGATCTCTGAAGGAAACCTGTTAAGGTTCGGAGTTTATCTTTGAAATTGGATGAGCAAAAGCGAATGATGGTATCTTGGTAACTTGTGGAAGAAGTAGCTGTGTGGTGAGACGCAGTGACTATGGATGTTTCCGAAGATGTTTCTTTTGGAGCAAGTTTTAGGAAGTATATCTGCTTCGGTGTTGTGGCTGGGTCCAGCGGGGTGTTTATGTTTGATTTGAGGTCCGAGTTTCTCGAAGAGTTTTGGATTGGGAAGTCTTTGGCGTCAGTGTCAGCAGTGCAACTCGGAAGTGTTCTGTGTTGGCAGGAAGTTTTCTAGCTGAGAAGTTTTTCTAGAGGAGGAATCCAAAAGCAGCAGAGTGGATCCATTTCTTCGATGAATTGGATAGTTAAGTATGAGCTGTTCTAATTTGTGAAGAGAGAACAGTATCTGTGGAAGTTAGGTCGAGTTGATCGCAAAAGAGACTTGCGATTGTTCGAGTGTTCTCATGGGTTATTGGAGATTGAGATTCCGTATCAACTTGATTAGTGGAGTTACCGGAAGTTCAGCTTAGTAGAAGGATGTCTTCTAGAGAAGAATTTGGTGAAGCAGCTTAGGATTTTTTTGAGAGGGATTGATCAGTCCTAATTTTCTGGAGGGAATTCTTCTATGTTTTGACCAAGTGGAGTGGTTCACTAAGATTTTATGGTATGGTGAACTGTGGATGATCAAGTTTGTGCTCGAGTTCTTTGACAGCATTCTCATCTATTCAAGATCAGAGTTGTGCAGCGGAAGCAAGATAGCAGCTATTCTAGAGTGGAAGCAACCAGAAGTTGTAATTTTCTTGGAGTAAAGGATTTCTATAGGAAATTCAAGTATATCTCTAAGTATGAAGGATTTTTCAGGATTTGGAGGTAAGGTTGTCAAGTGCAACTGTTTGGCTATTTCAGATAGGAGAAGTAGTTCGAAGTGCTCTAATGATTGTGGAGTAGAGTTGTGTTCTGGATTTTGGCGTATTTTTGGAAACCATTTTGTTGAGTAGGATCCGGAAATTGGTTTGATGTTGGTCTAGATTATTTCAAGAAGCATCAGCAAGGGTTAAGCTGATCAGGAAGGATCTGTAGACAGCCCAGGATCGTCTGAAGATTTTTGTGGATAAGAGACGGAGGAATTTTGAATTCGAAGTTGGAGACTTCGTTGTTGTTGAAGTTTCTCTGATAAAAAGGGAACTATAAGATTGGGTAAGTCTGGGAAGTCAGCTCCGAGTTATTTTGGATCTCTTCTGTATGCTGATTTGGATAAGTGCTTTGATCTACTGGATTGAATTGTCAGTTTGGATAACTGGAATTCATTTTGTTTCACGTATCTCTGAGAGAGTACGTATTTGATCTATCTCTGGTTGTGGAACCAGCAGTTCTGGAGGATTTGGTTGTTGAGTCAGACTCGTCTGTAGTTTGATATCTTGTTTAGTTCTGTAGATCTAGATGAGTAGAAGCTTTATAGCTTAGTAGTTTTGATTGTTTGTAAAGCGAGTATCCCGGTATATATATACACTTGGGGAAACTCGAGGAAATTCTATCTAGAATTTTGTCTGGATAGTTAAAATTGTTTGATTAGATTAGATGGTTGCTATGATTGATAGTGTATGATTGATTGTGTGATTGTTGTTTAAAATTAAAAACTTTTGCTGGGTTATTAAATTATCTTTGCTTTTAAATTTCGGGGACGAAATTATTTTAAGGGGGGAAGAATGTGATATCCCGGAAATTTGGCAATATCAATTTAATAATCTTTATTAATAATTAAATTGATTTGATGATTTTATTTTATAAAAGTGACAAGTTTATTCATTTTAAAAGGCTAATAATATTTTAATTGGCAATATGTATTAATATCTTTTCTAACAATTTAAAATTGGGAAGATTTATCTTTCTAAATCTAATATAAGTGTTTATATTTATAATGTATATATATAGGTATATATATTATAAATAGGGAGTCTTTAATTTAATAAAACTATGTTTTCAAATTTATAATATGTATGAATATATATATATATTGTGTTTTGGAGTTATGTTATAAAATTCAATATAGTAATTATCTAAACTAATGTTAAAATATTTCCCATTTAGAATATATAATATATATATATATATATATATATATATATATATATATTTGTATATTGAAATGGAAAGGTAATGACTTGAATTTAATAAAGGTGTTTTCAAACTTTAAATATATACATAGTTTGTAATTTGGAAATTATATTTAACATAATACTTTTAGAAATGATAATTGAGATTTAATTAACAAGAATAATTTCTTATTTATTATAAATATATATTTTAGTTTAAGTTTTAAATAAGATTTAAATTAAGAAGTTCATTTGTTTTTAATATTCTTTTCTTTTTAAAATTCAAAAATAAGTTGAATTGATTTGTAAATATATATATATAGAGTTAAAATAAATTTCTCAAGTATAAAATATGTTATATTCATTTGATCAAGGCATAAGTTATTTTAAATAATTGATTTTACATTTGTATATTTATATAGAAATTTAAAAGCTTAATTTATAAAAGATAAATACATTTTATACTTGTAAATATTTCATAAATAAATATATGTATTACTTAAATAAGTTTTAAATAAGATAATAACTTTTGTAACAATTGTTAAACATTAATTAAACATTAAATAACCCTTATATAACATTTGTAAATCATTAATTAAGTATTAAAAACACTTGTTCACATTTTGATATATGTAAGTGACAATTGTAAATATGTGTAAACAAACTAAGGCATTAAAGAGACACATGTCAAATTCTCTTAATAACTAAATTTAAAAATTAATATGTAAGAAGAAAAATATGTTTTCTCTTTTCAGTTGAAGATTATCTTTTCTTCATTTCTTTCTCCACTAATACAATTCGAATCTAAATATTCAAAGAAGAATGAAAAACCTGAAATCAAAATAGAAACCTGGAAACCAAATTCAAAGAAGATGTAAATTTGGAATTCTCAAATACTAATCAGTCTGGAAAATCTGGGGATCTAACTGCAAATCAAAAGAAGATCAAATCAGTTTCAAACCTATCAATTAGTAACCAAAGATCAACAGCAAGAATCAAATTGCAAGTTTTTAATTCAACAAAGCAAAAGAAATTCAAATCTGGAACATGCAGCCTGGAACAAATCTATTTTCTGCTTCTCTGTTCTCTGCATTTTGTCTGGTGAGTAAATTTAGGTTTTAAAAACACTTTTAAATCTTGTTTTCACTTTGATATGTGAATAAAAACCATGTGTTAGCCTTTATACTTGAATTGAATTATATGCATGTTTGTTTGTATGGCTGTGATGGTCTCTGTATGTTATAAACAGGATTCATCTTCTTATTTAATTCAATAATTCAAGTTTGAATTCAAACTAGCTTTTGATTTGTAAAGAAAGGTTGTTTGAAATCATGTAATCTTCCTTCTAAAAATAATTATAAGTTTTTATAATGGATATTTAGTTCCAATTTTCAAATTTACAGTAGATACCTTTATATGGTCAAAAATTTATTGAATAAAATTTTAGTTTGGATTACATAATTGAATTCACTATAGGAAATCATGAATTTTAATATATATATCATGATTTATAGTTTGGTAATTGAAGAGAATTTTGGGATTTATGTTTTTGGGCATTTTGGTCAATCGGTGGCGAACGAAGATGATCTGGGTGCCGTGGTTGAACTCGAAGGTGGAAGGGAAGGGGGAGATCATAGGAAAAATGCATAAGAATTTTTCTGATGAATAAATTCTTCGAATTGGATCGAAGTAGGGTTTTAGGCTGCTTTTAAATGGGTTGAACTGTTGAGGTAGTCGCGACGTCCAGGCACAACCGGAAGTGATCGCTCTTGTTTTCGTAGATTCTGGAGGTCGAGAGGGAGCTACGGCTAAGGTGTCGGGGTTTCTCGAGGTTGGGGTCGCCGTGGAGGGATGATTTTTTGGTGATGGGTTTCGAGCTATTTGGGTTCGATTTATCAAAATTCGATTCTCGATCAAATTTGCATTTCTGGGTTGCGTGATGCATGGTAGGGATCGTGAGTGACTTGATGGAGGCCGGAGAGAAGATCGCCGATGGTCGACGGTGATGTGCACGTTTATGTGCACGGTTATGTATCAGGGAAGTATGGGTTTTGGGGAAGAAGAGATGGAGCTCGAAGTGTTTTTCGTGTATACTGAAGTTATTCTCGAAGCAGTTGTAAGATAGGGTGACTCGGGGCTTTGTTGGATTTACCCGAGGTAGACGCAGAAGTTTCTGGGAGTTCGTTCGAGATTTTTGGGGAGATAGATTCCAGTTGTTCAGATTTTTTTTAAATACAACAGAATGTTTAAGTTTTAAAAAAAAAACAAAGTTAAACAAGTTTCACTTGTAAAATAAATGGTTTTTAAAATGTTGTATTTAGGAGTTTAAAATGTTTTAGTTATAATTGATTCCTAAAATGTTTTATTTTAAATGAGTTTAAATGATAAGGATTTAATAAATCAAATATAATCAGGATTTATCTTAAGTAATTAAAGGTTTGATTTATTAAAAATAATTAATGTGGGAAGATAATTAAATTGTTGGTCAATTTAATTAACTTAATTAAGATAAATGATTTTCTTAATTAAGATCTTTAAGTATAAGGAGTTAAGGAATTATTTAATTCAATTTAAATAATTTGTTAAATAATTAAGAAGTTAATTAATGATTAACTTAAGATAATCATTTATAAATTAATTAAGTATAATTACTTGTTGAAGTAATTAAGGAATAATTACTGAATGTAATTTAGTAAAGATAAAATATTTAATAAAGTAATTAAAGGATAATTATTTTATGAAAGTAATTAATTAAGAAGTGATTAAGAGTTAATTACTTAGTGTTATTAATTAAATAAATTATTTAATTAAGTTAATTAAAGGATAAAGATTAATTAATAAGGTAATTAATTATTGGTTAAGGTAATTAATTAAAGGTAATTAATTAAGGGAAGTTAATTACTGAATTAGATTAATCAAACATGATTAATAATTATGGTTTAATTAAGATTAATTATTTAATTAATTTAAATAATAAATAATTAAAGATTATAATTAGGAATCATTAGTTTATAATTAATTAATGATGTAATTAAGAGTTAATTAATTAAGATTAATTAATCAAATGATAAGAGATTAATTGTAATTAATTAAGGATTAAAGTAATTAATTATAATTAATTAATTAATGAAGTAATTAAAGGTTAATTACTGTATTTGGTTAAGGATAATTAATTTGTGAAATTAATTAAGATAATTACTTAAATGTAATTAAAGAATGATTAATCAAGGTGATTAATTAAAGTGGATAATTAGAGAAAGATTAATTAATTTATTTGTAATTAATTAATGATTATATAAATAAGATTTATAATGAAGTAATTAATTTAATTTATTTTAGATTAATTAAGAGATGAAGTAATTAATTTAATTCACTTTAAATTAATTAAAGATAGTGATAGTTAATTTAATTCATTTTAAATTAATTATGTTATGATTAAGTAAATCATTTCTTATATAAGAATGGATGACATTGATTGTCTTGAATGGATGTAATCTCAGAAATGAGATAAGTAATGTTGTGTGGAATAAATGCTTGGTCGCATTATGATGGTAATATAGATTAACTATTGTGATGTTGATATGGATTACCTATTTGGTTATGAATCATCTGTTTAAATGATAATGTGATTATCAATTGTGATTTGTGAATTATCTATCTGAATGAATATAGATAAGTTAAATTGTTTAAACCTTTAAACAACTTGGCCTTAAAAGATACGTTTTGGATTTCAATGAGACCGGGATCGGGTTTCCGTATACCGGTATTCCAGGTCTGGAGACCCGAATACCACATCGATCCAAATTAACGATAGGTCGTGAATCCCAAGTGAAGATGAAGATTCAGAGTGCAAGGGTTATTGTCGTTAACTCTGAGGGTGATTCCAAAACGAGTGTAACGAGATAATGCCTTCGGTTTCGTTCGAACCCGGAACGAACTTGTATGGATTGAATGCTTTCAACACATCGTCAGGCGGACGATGAGCATTCTAAGTGATATGTTCTGATTAAAGGTAATCGTAACCTCAAGCCTCATCAACCGGGAATGGCTAAAACAGGGGAGGTGCAGCAAGGCTTCGTGGGTAGCGCCCACTGAGAGCAAGATAGATCCCTGTCTAGAGGTCCCTTTCTATATTTCGGCTTAGTGGGTAGTTGGAACTGCAGCCAACTATGGGGTTGTCTTGTTCGGGATTATCCAGTAAGGGATGGTTCCGGCTTTGTGTTGCAGGGGAGCGGGCGTACTCCTCGGTACGGTGATCTAGGCCACGTACTGTGACGGGCGGTACCCCAGTAGCCCTGCCATTGTATGGAATCCAAAATCCAATAAGTGCCAACGGACTTGATTGTATACCTATGTATGCTGGAATTTAATGAATGTAACAATTTCGGCTATTTCATATTTATTTGAAAACCCTAGACCCTATTATAATATAACTGGATTTCCTATCAAATGATTTGGTTAGCGTAAGGTAAAAACTTTTCCACGTTTATGTGTGGGAAGTCTTACGTGATACCTTTGTTTTCAAAAGGTTTTGAAGTTAAACAATTTTAACCCGTTTACTCACACCAGACCCATGTCTGACCCAAGTGTTTATTTTCTGTTTTATTAAA
Organism: Allium fistulosum; assembly: GCA_030737815.1. Taxonomy (NCBI): domain Eukaryota; kingdom Viridiplantae; phylum Streptophyta; class Magnoliopsida; order Asparagales; family Amaryllidaceae; genus Allium; species Allium fistulosum. The sequence goes on from CM060903.1 coordinate 96,102,584, forward strand.
CCTTGGGTACTCAATTTTTACGAGTAGCCAAGGGATTCAGGTTAGTCTTGACGAATACTGGAGGAGCTGAGGAGCAGGAGGCTTCAGCGAATAGATATATAGAGTTTCCGCTGTGTTTGTATTAGTCTGTATTGTACTGGTATACTTGTGTTGTATAATAGACAGAAGTTTATAACTGTCTATTCTGTGATGTATAAATTGTGTACTCTGATGTATATGATACTATGTAATATCTTATGTGATAATATATTTCTCATTCCGCTGTGAGATTTCTGATGTATTGTTGTTCTCTCTTCTTTTCTTTTCTTCTTCTATCCCTTTCTTTCTTCATAACGATGCGTCTTTCTGGGCTAAGAAAGTCGGGTCGTTACAAGAAGCAGGTTGTTATGGAGGCAGCAGTGGTGGAATGTGGTCAGATTGCGATGACAGATTGTAGAAGTGGTAGGAGTTTTGTGGTATTTGATCAATGGAATGTGGTAATTGTGATGGAAACTTGTTGGCAGTAAGTTTGTGGAGATGGTGGTGTAGTTGTATGTGATAGTGATATGCAAATGGTGGTGTGATGTAACGACCCTGAATTTTGAACAAATTAAATTGAGAATATTTAATTAATTTTAAATATTTGAACGATGATTTAATTTGAATCCCCGATATAACTTTGAATTTGGCGATTAAATTATAAAATTTAATCTGTTGAATGTTGAATAAAAATTTAAATCTTCAATTTAGAGTTGAAGAAAAATATTTCGAAAGCTTTTAAAAATTCGTAGTGATAATACTGAAGGTAATAGAAGCTTCAGAAATTAATTTGGAAACAATTTGTTCAATTTTGAAATTAAATCGTTTAAATTGAATTTAAAAATAGTCATTTTTCAAACAGTCTCGGAACTCGACGAAACCAGTTCCATTGGGTCCGTAATAGTTTGTTATTATCGGATTTCAAATTTCGTATTGAACGGAGTTGCCGTGTGACCGTACGATATGCAAACGCGTCGAAATAAAATCAAATTCAAATTTGTATAATATTTAAAATTTAGTCAACACATCAGTTACTTTCCCCCTGTAAACACGCCTTTGAACACGCCGAGAATCACGAAGTCGTGCAACCCATTACGCAACCATCCTCCTTCCAATTTTAAATATTCCTCTTCCTTCGTCTATTCTAAACAAATTTTCACAGAAGAAAAAAAATGGCCGCGTTCTCCCCTCGTTATTCAATTTAAAACGAACGAAACAAACCAACCTTTCCCCTTTATCAGAAACGAAATCAAATCCTCTTCCTTCAGCTTTAATTCGAAATCAACACCTTCATTATAATCATCGCTATATACTCAGCTATTCCATCAGTCATCGCGACTCATCCTTGCCCCTACGCGATATTTCTACTGCCGATTTGAAGTTCTGCTACAGTCTCTTATACTCGAGTTCGAGCAGCGATGGAAGGGAGGGGATATCGAGGGCAAATCAATTGAAAGTCTGGGGGCGAGCATCGCGAGAATAGAAGAATAGCGCGATCTCGCGGGGAGGTTTGTCGACGTCGAGGCTGCGTGGGGATCTTGGTGTCGAACTGTTTCGCGACACTAGAAATCGAGAATTAGGGTTCGCGAGCATGCCGTGGGTTCCTCGACGAAGTGGAGCATCGTGCCTCCACGTGCGCGCGTCGTGGTCAGAGCAACACTTTGAGATGGTCGCGAACGGTGAGCTAGAGGAGGCTCGTGCGCCTACGCGCGATGATGGCCAGTAGAAGGCAAGGAGTTGGAATCGATGACGAGGCTAAGGATGATGAAGTGGTCGTGATTTGGTATCGAACGAGCATTTTAGTATCGTGATTATCTGGGCACAGGGAGGAGGAGAATCGGCATCGAGTTCATCTGCGATGCTCGATCGAGGTAACAATCCATGTTTACCGATTCAAAATTTAAAATTTGTGAAAGAAGATGATGTATAAAAAAATAAACTTATTATAAGGTGGAGCTGTAGTTTTTCTTTCATATTGGCATATGTATATTTCAATCTAAATATGTCTAAGAAAACAGTAAGTATATATATATGGGAAAGGAAGAAAAATATAACAGTAAGGAAAATTTGTTAAAACTAAATTTTTAGTTGAATTAAAATGTTAGTTTCAAATGGAAAATATTTTTTTATTTGTTTGAGAATTAAATCAGATAAGATAAAAACTTTTGGTTAAGTAAATAGATTAAACGATAATTTAATTGTTGGATTTAATTCGAGTATTAATAGAATTGTATAAATTATTTATACAAGGTTTGAATCGAGAAAACAAGTCAGAATGGAAAATGGATGGCAAATTTATAGCTAAGGTGAGATCTTCTCACTCAGATTTATGATTGAATTGCAGTTATTGATTGATTTGTTTGAATGTGCTATTAGATATGATAGGATATATCTATATATATAGCAGTATATACATATTGGCATATGTATATATTGGATTGATGATTTCCCGCCTCGTATAGCGGATGAGACCCTATTGCGCCGTTAGTAAGCGGATTTATAAAAACCTATATACCGCGATAATTCCGTACTGGAGCGGAATTGGTATTGTGCTAACATCTTTGGATGCAGGGAAACAGGTCGGAGGGATCCAACTGGACCCCTCACATTGATTTGATTTATTTCTATTGTGATATGAATCTGTGAATGATTATAGTGATGCTATTAATCATATTGATATCTGGAAATTGTTTGAAAGCTAAAATTTAGCTGAATGGATGTTTTGACATCATTGGATTCCAAAGATAAACGAAATTGAATTTTTGAAATTCAAGTAGAAAATTTCTAAGTGAATCAATTTTTGAAATTGAAGAAATTTTGAAGAAAGGAATTTTAAAGTATAAAAAGTAAATTTTTATAATCGTATTGAATAAATTCCAGAATAAAGTGAAATGTTAAATAAATGGATTTCGTAAAATAGTGATTATAAATTGAAGAATTTAATTTAAAATTTGGATTTTTAAAATAGATTGAAAGAAACGATTGAAATTTATTTCCTTAAAAAGGAATTTATTTAAAAGAAGATAAGTTGGAAATCCAATTAGAAATTTAATTGGTAAATTGAAATAAGTGATGAAATCAATGTAAAATGATTTCAATTTGAAGAATCCATTTTAAAACCGAATATTGAATAATTTGAGAAAAATAAGGAATTCACTTAGTAGTGATAAATAAAATTACAAGTCAATATTGAAATTGATTTGGTAGTGAAGTTTTTATAAATAGAATTAAAAAGTTTAAAAGTTGTTTATAAACCCAAAGTCACTTATTTTGATAAGTTAAATATAGAAGTTGATAAAAGAAGGTTTATAAGTCGAAGTTGTTATAAAAAAGGAGAAATAGAATTTGTAAACGTGTTTATAAATTCGAAATAGATTGAATGTGATAAATTAAATATAGAAGGTTATTAAAGAAGTTATATTCACGATTTTGGACAGTGAATATATTGTTAAGTAAAATGGATTTATTTTTGAAGAAGTGATATTAAAAATGAAGTTAAACATTTTAAAGATGTTTTAAAATGTATTATGAATTGAAAGCATAGATTTCAACAGTTCTTGTTGAAATAGACGTTTTCGAGAAATTTAAGGAAATGGTGGACTATAACACTGTTGTTATGGTAAATGGTTTCCGAAAGGAAATGTTTTATATAGTATTGGGATTTACCTATCTATCTAAATTTTTGAATCCCTATACTAGCGATTTTGGGTCGTCGTAACGATGTTTTACGTAACATTCGTTTTGACCCAAATAAATGTGTTAAAAGAATATTTTCCTTAAAGAATGAAATTATACTTAATTTGATTTAAGTATATCGAATATTTTCCAAGTGTTGAAAATAAATGATTGTGAAATACTTATTATTTAATAAGTATGGAAATGCTTTTCCAATATGAAATGAACTGTTTTGAGATTTTATCTTTTAAAGATAAATTGAAATGTGGAAGTTGATTTGAAATTGTTTTCAAATGGTTAAGTGTGGAAATTTTATATCTAGTAAAGATATTTTTGAAGATGAAATAATTTGGAAAATTATTTGGAATCTGATGATGTTGCGCATCTTTATTGATAGTTAAATAACCGACTATCAATAATTACCTTTAGATAGGTATTTGTTGTGAATTGGATGAATTTGAATGCCACACTTATTTTTAAATAAGCGCTCACTATTCGGGTTAGCCGGGAAAGGACCATGGGGTCGTATAACCCATTCCGAATATGTGATACGTCGTTATGAATTGCATTCGAAGACCGGTGTTGAAGACCGGATATTTTTGAAAACGGAAGGATTACCGTCGAGTTACTCTACATCGACTGATCTTCGATTTAGAGGTTTTATCACCCTTAGTGACGAGAAGTCCGGACGTGATTAGAAATTTATCCGGAAATGCAAGGGCTTTGTGAGAAGTGCCTTCGGTTCTGTTCGATCCCAGAACAGACTTGTATGGATTGTGTGTCTGACGTTACAATTTGAGATATTGAGTTGATTTCTTTCAAATACATATCTGTTGGTGGCGGAGAATTTATTCTCTTAGCTTAACACCCTTCTCTGAGACGTACGAGCTCAGAGGTTATGTAGTTGAAATTTATCAGCGATATATCCCAATTTGGTAACGTGGCATACTGAGTGTTGCTGTGAAATGATCAGTGTTTGATCATTTGCGATATGATCATTTGTTTGATCTTATATCTTTGTGATCATAGGTTGATCATTTTGTTTGACCCGAAGCAGGGCTTTTTGAGAAAGCATAGCTTTGTGGACGAGACTTCGTCGAGCCTCACACCCCGGAAATGGTCGAAACAGGACGAATGCGGCAAGGTTCTAGGGAGTAGCGCCCCTTAGTGTATGTCATTCCTTCTGGATAAATGTGGTATCATGGTATGGAGCCCAGATACTTAACCTCTGTGGTTACTGCATTATTATTATCTATGTGGTTTGTTGCGAATCGGGGATCCTCGGGAAGATCGGTGACGATCGGGGGATGGCATACGCGTGTCAGTAGTTACCTATTTTTGCAGAGGTAACCCGGCCTTGTGTTGGTAGAGATCCGGTTAGGTTCTCGGGTCGTCTATTCCAGGGACGTACCCATCGTGGATAGGAAGTTCCTTAGCCTGACCATTTGTTGGAAATCCAAAGAAACAATACGAGCCTTTACGATTTCAATTGTATAACCTGTCTCCTCAGGAGGCAGCTATAGCAGGCATAATATAATGGTACCTATGCTGGCTAAGATTTATATTATACTTTCGAAATGTTTTCCACTATGCACTAATAATAATATCAAAAATGATTTGATTTTTGCGTAGTAAGCATCTTTGACTATCATAAGAAGAAATCTCCTCCAAGTCTGCGTTTGCATTGTGTGTGTGGTGGGAGGTCTTATGGTAGTTTCATTTTCCAAAAGCATGGCGAATTGACATTAAAAGTTTTCCTGTTGTTTATTTTAAAGAATAACTGTTTTACGATCTCACACCAGTCACCATGACTGACTCGGAGTTTATTGTTTCCCTTCTAAACTCTGGGTGCCCACAAATTTCCACACGGGCAGCCTAGAGTTATGTTATCAGGATATTCTGGAGCTTTGGAGATAAGCTGGAGGACGAGACGTAGTATTTGTATCTGATAGTATTTATTCCGCTGTGTATTCTGTATGAGGACAAGTTTATATAACTGTCCATTGTTGTATATTGACTCTGATTGATGTATGCATAAACTGATAAAATTCTTTGTTTAAAGGATTACTGATTTATCTATTATATATTGTTCCGCTGCGATATGTGAGATTCTAATATTGTTTTCTGTTCTGATGTTGTTATGTTGTTCTTCTCTTCTTTCTTCTACCTTCTTCTTCTTCTGCCTTTTTCTTTATCTAAAACCCTCACTATTGGAGTTTCCGGCACTCGATTGCTCGGCAGTCGATAAAGTGAGTATCGATGTCGAATTTTCGAAAGTCGAAAATTTCGGTATGTGACAAAGTGGTATCAGAGCATATGGTTAAGCGACAACCCTGCTCTGTTGGGTGTTACTCATTAGAGATAGAGTCAGTAGTACTCTAGAATGAGTTGAGTGTAATAATAGATACGAGCGCGTATTTGTTAGTGAATATAAAAATGTTTTATATTGTGTTTGCTTATCCGTTGAGATGTTTATGAATTTTGGTCGGTATGTGGGACGCCCTATTTTCGATAGGGATTTCTAAACACTTAAAACGAGGCAAGACGACATAGTATTGTTTTAAATGGGGTAAATGAAATAATTTTGCCCAAAACTATTTTTGTATAGAAAAGAAAGAATTTTCTATGAATTATTATAGTATATGGATGTTTGGTTGTTAGGAAGTAATAACATTGAAACATTATCATTGTTATCTGAAATTGAATGAGAAATTAAAAATAACAACCAAAGATTTGAAGATAAATCCATTTAACAAATGGAAATTTAAATATGTATTAAGAATATAAGGAAATGAATTCATATACGAACGAAATTTGTAAATGTAAATTATAAATGTGAATTATAATTTAAAACGGAATTCCAAAGAAGTTTTTGGAAATGTTTTAAAAAGAATTTGAAAATTTTGGAGATTTGGAAAGTTTAAATCCTTTTTGATTTGAAAATGAATTCCAAAGGTTTTTAAAAATGTTTTGAATGAATGAAAAGCTCTAAACTCTTTTCGGTCGCTGGAAAATAACTTCGATGATGACCGCGGCATCGTTGGTGTTCATTTTCGGGTTTCCAAAAGAGAAATTGCTGCCAAATTGTTTTAAATAGGAGTTGTTTGAAAATTTGGGTTTTGTTTTAGAAAATTCAAAGGATAATTTGAATTGTTTGCAAAAATGGTTTTGAAAAGGTTGAAAAGATTCTGGAATTGAGTATTGAATTATGAAAATAAAATTGAGAAGGAATGAATCAATTTACAATTGCAAGTACATGAATGTAAATTGAATTCGAATTGAAATCCAGTTTAATATGAGTGGTTATAAACCATAATAGTGAATTGAAAATAAATATAATGTGTATATGGAATATTTACGTTGAACTTAAGAAATGAAGTGTGAAATTCTTAAGTAAAATTTGATGATTGAACAAAAGAATGAAACTGGAGTTAAAACTGAATATTGAAAACGAATTTGAATTGTGTGAAATAAAATGAAGTTTTGAGATTAGTTTGAAGTGAACTAAAGTTAATTGATAAAAATTCAATATTCAGAAGTCAAACGGAATCCAAATTAGATTGGAATAGTGAATTGAATTCAAATGAGAATAGAAATGTAAAATTGAATGGATATGAATATGTAACTTCAACAGTGAAGTAAGCTAAAGATATATAAGCAGTTGATATTGAAAATTTTGTAATGGAATTGGCAAAATAGTTTGAATGCTGTAACTAGATATAATGGCTAGTAGATATACAGGTATTGTAAAGGAATTGGGATTTTAATTTTGAAGAGAATTTGAATTGCTCGGAAAAGGTATGTGTTTAAATTTGAATATGAGATTTGATGACTTATTTCTCTAGCCGCTTGGCTTTTTCTTTTTCTTTTTGAAATCTGAGAGTCCGTAGGGACGTTTTGTAGTCGTACCGTATTAGCCGCGCAAAGGAGACGCTGGCGAAATTTTTCGGAAATTTAGGGCGTTAGAAAATTTTTGAGAAATTTTGAAAGTTTGAAATTTGAATTTAAGCTTAAATTTGAATTTTGAAGTAAACAATGATGTTTTGAAACTTGTAATTGAAGTGGGAAATTTAGTTGAATGATAACGAATCTTTAGTAGAAAGATTTGTTTTGATAAATTGATAAAACTATTGGATGTTGAAAAATAGTAGACGAGTTAAGGACCACTTTTCCTAACTGGTAATTTCGAGGACGAAATTCTTTTAAGGGGGGAAGTCTGTAACGACCCTGAATTTTGAACAAATTAAATTGAGAATATTTAATTAATTTTAAATATTTGAACGATGATTTAATTTGAATCCCCGATATAACTTTGAATTTGGCGATTAAATTATAAAATTTAATCTGTTGAATGTTGAATAAAAATTTAAATCTTCAATTTAGAGTTGAAGAAAAATATTTCGAAAGCTTTTAAAAATTCGTAGTGATAATACTGAAGGTAATAGAAGCTTCAGAAATTAATTTGGAAACAATTTGTTCAATTTTGAAATTAAATCGTTTAAATTGAATTTAAAAATAGTCATTTTTCAAACAGTCTTGGAACTCGACGAAACCAGTTCCATTGGGTCCGTAATAGTTTGTTATTACCGGATTTCAAATTTCGTATTGAACGGAGTTGCCGTGTGACCGTACGATATGCAAACGCGTCGAAATAAATTCAAATTCAAATTTGTATAATATTTAAAATTTAGTCAACACATCAGTTACTTTCCCCCTGTAAACACGCCTTTGAACACGCCGAGAATCACGAAGTCGTGCAACCCATTACGCAACCATCCTCCTTCCAATTTTAAATATTCCTCTTCCTTCGTCTATTCTAAACAAATTTTCATAGAAGAAAAAAAATGGCCGCGTTCTCCCCTCGTTATTCAATTTAAAACGAACGAAACAAACCAACCTTTCCCCTTTATCAGAAACGAAATCAAATCCTCTTCCTTCAGCTTTAATTCGAAATCAACACCTTCATTATAATCATCGCTATATACTCAGCTATTCCATCAGTCATCGCGACTCATCCTTGCCCCTACGCGATATTTCTACTGCCGATTTGAAGTTCTGCTACAGTCTCTTATACTCGAGTTCGAGCAGCGATGGAAGGGAGGGGATATCGAGGGCAAATCAATTGAAAGTCTGGGGGCGAGCATCGTGAGAATAGAAGAATAGCGCGATCTCGCGGGGAGGTTTGTCGACGTCGAGGCTGCGTGGGGATCTTGGTGTCGAACTGTTTCGTGACACTAGAAATCGAGAATTAGGGTTCGCGAGCATGCCGTGGGTTCCTCGACGAAGTGGAGCATCGCGCCTCCACGTGCGCGCGTCGTGGTCAGAGCGACACTTTGAGATGGTCGCGAACGGTGAGCTAGAGGAGGCTCGTGCGCCTACGCGCGATGATGGCCAGTAGAAGGCAAGGAGTTGGAATCGATGACGAGGCTAAGGATGATGAAGTGGTCGTGATTTGGTATCGAACGAGCATTTTAGTATCGTGATTATCTGGGCACAGGGAGGAGGAGAATCGGCATCGAGTTCATCTGCGATGCTCGATCGAGGTAACAATCCATGTTTACCGATTCAAAATTTAAAATTTGTGAAAGAAGATGATGTATAAAAAAATAAACTTATTATAAGGTGGAGCTGTAGTTTTTCTTTCATATTGGCATATGTATATTTCAATCTAAATATGTCTAAGAAAACAGTAAGTATATATATATGGGAAAGGAAGAAAAATATAACAGTAAGGAAAATTTGTTAAAACTAAATTTTTAGTTGAATTAAAATGTTAGTTTCAAATGGAAAATATTTTTTTATTTGTTTGAGAATTAAATCAGATAAGATAAAAACTTTTGGTTAAGTAAATAGATTAAACGATAATTTAATTGTTGGATTTAATTCGAGTATTAATAGAATTGTATAAATTATTTATACAAGGTTTGAATCGAGAAAACAAGTCAGAATGGAAAATGGATGGCAAATTTATAGCTAAGGTGAGATCTTCTCACTCAGATTTATGATTGAATTGCAGTTATTGATTGATTTGTTTGAATGTGCTATTAGATATGATAGGATATATCTATATATATAGCAGTATATACATATTGGCATATGTATATATTGGATTGATGATTTCCCGCCTCGTATAGCGGATGAGACCCTATTGCGCCGTTAGTAAGCGGATTTATAAAAACCTATATACCGCGATAATTCCGTACTGGAGCGGAATTGGTATTGTGCTAACATCTTTGGATGCAGGGAAACAGGTTGGAGGGATCCAATTGGACCCCTCACATTGATTTGATTTATTTCTATTGTGATATGAATCTGTGAATGATTATAGTGATGCTATTAATCATATTGATATCTGGAAATTGTTTGAAAGCTAAAATTTAGTTGAATGGATGTTTTGACATCATTGGATTCCAAAGATAAACGAAATTGAATTTTTGAAATTCAAGTAGAAAATTTCTAAGTGAATCAATTTTTGAAATTGAAGAAATTTTGAAGAAAGGAATTTTAAAGTATAAAAAGTAAATTTTTATAATCGTATTGAATAAATTCCAGAATAAAGTGAAATGTTAAATAAATGGATTTCGTAAAATAGTGATTATAAATTGAAGAATTTAATTTAAAATTTGGATTTTTAAAATAGATTGAAAGAAACGATTGAAATTTATTTCCTTAAAAAGGAATTTATTTAAAAGAAGATAAGTTGGAAATCCAATTAGAAATTTAATTGGTAAATTGAAATAAGTGATGAAATCAATGTAAAATGATTTCAATTTGAAGAATCCATTTTAAAACCGAATATTGAATAATTTGAGAAAAATAAGGAATTCACTTAGTAGTGATAAATAAAATTAGAAGTCAATATTGAAATTGATTTGGTAGTGAAGTTTTTATAAATAGAATTAAAAAGTTTAAAAGTTGTTTATAAACCCAAAGTCACTTATTTTGATAAGTTAAATATAGAAGTTGATAAAAGAAGGTTTATAAGTCGAAGTTGTTATAAAAAAGGAGAAATAGAATTTGTAAACGTGTTTATAAATTCGAAATAGATTGAATGTGATAAATTAAATATAGAAGGTTATTAAAGAAGTTATATTCACGATTTTGGACAGTGAATATATTGTTAAGTAAAATGGATTTATTTTTGAAGAAGTGATATTAAAAATGAAGTTAAACATTTTAAAGATGTTTTAAAATGTATTATGAATTGAAAGCATAGATTTCAACAGTTCTTGTTGAAATAGACGTTTTCGAGAAATTTAAGGAAATGGTGGACTATAACACTGTTGTTATGGTAAATGGTTTCCGAAAGGAAATGTTTTATATAGTATTGGGATTTACCTATCTATCTAAATTTTTGAATCCCTATACTAGCGATTTTGGGTCGTCGTAACGATGTTTTACGTAACATTCGTTTTGACCCAAATAAATGTGTTAAAAGAATATTTTCCTTAAAGAATGAAATTATACTTAATTTGATTTAAGTACATCGAATATTTTCCAAGTGTTGAAAATAAATGATTGTGAAATACTTATTATTTAATAAGTATGGAAATGCTTTTCCAATATGAAATGAACTGTTTTGAGATTTTATCTTTTAAAGATAAATTGAAATGTGGAAGTTGATTTGAAATTGTTTTCAAATGGTTAAGTGTGGAAATTTTATATCTAGTAAAGATATTTTTGAAGATGAAATAATTTGGAAAATTATTTGGAATCTGATGATGTTGCGCATCTTTATTGATAGTTAAATAACCGACTATCAATAATTACCTTTAGATAGGTATTTGTTGTGAATTGGATGAATTTGAATGCCACACTTATTTTTAAATAAGCGCTCACTATTCGGGTTAGCCGGGAAAGGACCATGGGGTCGTATAACCCATTCCGAATATGTGATACGTCGTTATGAATTGCATTCGAAGACCGGTGTTGAAGACCGGATATTTTTGAAAACGGAAGGATTACCGTCGAGTTACTCTACATCGACTGATCTTCGATTTAGAGGTTTTATCACCCTTAGTGACGGGAAGTCCGGACGTGATTAGAAATTTATCCGGAAATGCAAGGGCTTCGTGAGAAGTGCCTTCGGTTCTGTTCGATCCCGGAACAGACTTGTATGGATTGTGTGTCTGACGTTACAATTTGAGATATTGAGCTGATTTCTTTCAAATACATATCTGTTGGTGGCGGAGAATTTATTCTCTTAGCTTAACACCCTTCTCTAAGACGTACGAGCTCAGAGGTCATGTAGTTGAAATTTATCAGCGATATATCCCAATTTGGTAACGTGGCATACTGAGTGTTGCTGTGAAATGATCAGTGTTTGATCATTTGCGATATGATCATTTGTTTGATCTTATATCTTTGTGATCATAGGTTGATCATTTTGTTTGACCCGAAGCAGGGCTTTTTGAGAAAGCATAGCTTTGTGGACGAGACTTCGTCGAGCCTCACACTCCGGAAATGGTCGAAACAGGACGAATGCGGCAAGGTTCTAGGGAGTAGCGCCCCTTAGTGTATGTCATTCCTTCTGGATAAAGGTGGTATCATGGTATGGAGCCCAGATACTTAACCTCTGTGGTTACTGCATTATTATTATCTATGTGGTTTGTTGTGAATCGGGGATCCTCGGGAAGATCGGTGACGATCGGGGGATGGCATACGCGTGTCAGTAGTTACCTATTTTTGTAGAGGTAACCCGGCCTTGTGTTGGCAGAGATCCGGTTAGGTTCTCGGGTCGTCTATTCCAGGGACGTACCCATCGTGGATAGGAAGTTCCTTAGCCTGACCATTTGTTGGAAATCCAAAGAAACAATACGAGCCTTTACGATTTCAATTGTATAACCTGTCTCCTCAGGAGGCAGCTATAGCAGGCATAATATAATGGTACCTATGCTGGCTAAGATTTATATTATACTTTCGAAATGTTTTCCACTATGCACTAATAATAATATCAAAAATGATTTGATTTTTGCGTAGTAAGCATCTTTGACTATCATAAGAAGAAATCTCCTCCAAGTCTGCGTTTGCATTGTGTGTGTGGTGGGAGGTCTTATGGTAGTTTCATTTTCCAAAAGCATGGCGAATTGACATTAAAAGTTTTCCTGTTGTTTATTTTAAAGAATAACTGTTTTACGATCTCACACCAGTCACCATGACTGACTTGGAGTTTATTGTTTCCCTTCTATACTCTGGGTGCCCACAAATTTCCACACGGGCAGCCTAGAGTTATGTTATCAGGATATTCTGGAGCTTTGGAGATAAGCTGGAGGACGAGACGTAGTATTTGTATCTGATAGTATTTATTCCGCTGTGTATTCTGTATGAGGACAAGTTTATATAACTGTCCATTGTTGTATATTGACTCTGACTGATGTATGTATAAACTGATAAAATTCTTTGTTTAAAGGATTACTAATTTATCTATTATATATTGTTCCGCTGCGATATGTGAGATTCTGATATTGTTTTCTGTTCTGATGTTGTTCTGTTGTTCTTCTCTTCTTTCTTCTACCTTCTTCTTCTTCTGCCTTTTTCTTTATCTAAAACCCTCACTATTGGAGTTTCCGGCACTCGATTGCTCGGCAGTCGATAAAGTGAGTATCGATGTCGAATTTTCGAAAGTCGAAAATTTCGGTATGTGACATGTGATGTAACAACCCTGTATTTTGTGATTATTTTAATTGTATATTTTAATTATTTTAAATTGAATTTCCTGATTTGAAAACTTTATTTTATTTATTTAAATGGATAATTTCTATTATTTTAAATATAAATTTTGATTTTGATGTGAATTAGAATTCAATACATGACTAAATAGAATATTTTCCGGAAAAGTGAATTTTGGTCGATATGGGCAAACTCTGACTTTTAAATTTAAAAATTTGAAAGTTTGAAAATTTGAATTTTATCTTTTATTATTAAAGTAAATAAAATTTTAAGAATAATGCTTTTTTTTCGTTAAAATCTGATTAATATTGTGAAAGTTATGCCTTTTTAACTATTGTGTGAAATTTGTTGTATTTAACAAAATTGTTTATTTTAAATTATAAAAATAATATTTTATTTGGTCATGTAATGTTCTACTTTATATTTATATGAGTAAAACAACATGTTATGTATATATTTTGGTTTTAAAAACATTTTAAAAACTGTAATTGACATTTTCCAGTGTCAGTTTTATTTTGTTTACAATTTCTAGTTTCAATTAATTAAAGAAATTCTTTATTTATTTTCTATTTTCTTAAGACCTTATTTTATTTTCATTTCCACTTTATTTTATTCATCATTTATTTTATTTATTTGACTTTTATTTGTTTAGAAGTGTTGTTATAATTTTTCCAAAGTTAACTGTATTTTGTTTGTAATTTATAAATCTAGTTCAATTTATATAAACTATTTCTTTATTTCTTTTTCTATTTTTCTGAAAATTTTATTTTTTTTAAATTTATTTTACTTTGTTTTCATTTTCTAATTCATTTATTAAATTTCATTTGTTTTATTTGATTTAAAGAAATGGAAATTTGAAGAGACAAAAGCTTTAAACATTTGACTTTTCACTTTCTTGCCTTTTCATATTTTTGGCCGTTCCTTTTCTATTGATTAGCCGTGAGTTTTTATTCATTTTTCAGGTGAAAAAGCTTCTCAACATCACAAATTTTCGGCCAAACTCAGATCTGAAAGGTTTGGTAATGGATCTCTCTTCTTTTCTACTTTTTCTTCTTCCTTTTGCCTTGTTTTGGCCATGATTTCTTCACATATTTGCATGCTCTCCACTCTAGTTGCCTCGTCCGTCACCTCCACCACCTCCTCCTCTTCACATCAACCACCTATCACCTCCACCCGCTCTGACCAAATCAGGCCATGGCCTTTAAATGAAGACAAACACCTCAAAAGTTGCACAAAACCTTCCAAAATGCATGCTAGCCTAGCCTAGTTGCTTCACCACCTTCATACATCACCTTGGCCACCCCCTATTGCTCCACCACCACCATGATATGACTACCACACATCGACTTAGCCTCTGTCCAGATCTGAAACATGTATGGCCGAGCCAAACAATGCATGTGGCCGAGCCTTGTGGTGCACCAAAACTCCATTCAGTGCCTTGTCCATTTGTCTTCTTCATGTTGTAGCCTCTACTCTTCATCTTCATGTTTCCTTGCTAGTTTAGGTCCAAACCCAAGCCATTCTTGTAACGCCCCACTCTGAGACCCACATTAGCAAAGAGTATTACAAGGTAACACCGTCTACTAATGCGGAGAATAGAGCTAGATAGGAGCGACCATCTATAACCCTGTCTTAATTATCTATTAAATACGCCGACAATGCCACTTCTTACTTAAATGGATCGACATCTCCAATAAATACTTAACACAAAGCCATAGGTGGCTGAGGATCTATCATAATAAAATATAACAACTCAATGTAATTCACATCACAGAACAGTAGATCATCACATACACTTTCACATATACAGATACATTACAGAGTTTACAAAATGATACATGTCAAGTGGTATAGCAAACTACAATATACAGGCGAGTCAAAAGAATACATTTTAGAGTTACAGACAAAAAGGACTACATAAAAAGCTATAACAAAAAGGAGCTAGCGGAATAGTCCATGCGGAAACAAAATAGGCTAAGTCCAATGTACCTAACCTGAAACATCTCGGTCTGACCCGAGTATAAAATACCCGGGTCAGTCTAGCTAAACAAATCAGTTAGATAAACTAAATGATAATGACTGTTAATGCTAAAAAGTGAACGCTAACACCCGGTGTGTGTAGTAGAATTATGAAAGCACCACTCGTGTGACGGGAACAAGAAGTAAGTAGTAAAATAGCGAAAAAGCAGTAAAAGACAGCAGTTTATAGTGGTTCGGCTTGAGATCGAGCCTACGTCCACTTTGAATCTCTTTATTACTGAATCTGGTTACAAAATGACACAATACACTTGTGAAATACAATATCTTTCGATTCCTAAACACTTTCGACTATTAGCTCAAGCTTCGATGTTGAAGATCTCCTCGAATTCGTGTTGAATGCGGTAGATTTCTCTCAAAGCTTGTTGTAATGTCTTGAGTGAATGGAGTTCTTCAAATGTTGGATGAGTTGAGAATTCGACAGAGTAATGACGCTTCCATAAATGATCGGCCCAAATGTCCTCTACTTGTTGGAGTTTGGGGGTATTTATAGGAATTGAATTCTGGACAGAAGTTTTCCCAAGTCTTAGGTCGCGTACGACCTAAGTTAGGTCGTAGGTCGCGAACGACCTAAGCTAAGTCGCAGTCCACTAACGACTTAAGAAGCAGGCTGATGAATTTGCAAGTGGTAAGTGACGCAGCGGATATAACAAAAACAATGTAGATCGTTGAATGTAGCAATCGGTGGATTGGAAGATACTGAAATGCCCAAATTCGTTGATCCGAAGATACCGAATTCTAGCTATCCCGAACTCGTTGATCGCGCGCGATACCGGGTTCAAAGATCTTCAATTCTTCAAGCGTTGATCAAGCGCACTTGATTCCGCGAATCGGCTTCTACAATCGTTGAATCGAGCGCACTCGATTATCCGAAAGAGGAGATAGGAGATTACACTCAACTACCAATTTGAATGAAAGCACAAAGCAATCAAAGAGAATTTTATTCAAAAATCAACAACCCTTTACAAATGACTTCACTTGCCTATTTATAGGCGTTACAAAAATTACAACACAAATCTGCGCATCTCCTAAGTCGTTTACGACTTACGACTTACGAGTTAGCCTAACTCGGCGACGACTTAAGACACAGTTACAATACATGCCTTTAGCGACTTATCAACCTACAACACGACTCACGACTTATTTACAAAGTACATGACTCAAAAGTAAACGACTCAAACAGACGACTCACCTTAAGTCGTTTACGACTTATCAGATTACAATACAATCATACGACTTAAAAACAAAATTACAAACGACTTATAACAGATGCGACTTAACAACCAACACAACAGCCACTTCCTTCGACTTAAGAATCCACGGTGTAGATTAACTCGCATAAGAATCTACGGCAACAGACTTTAGCGACTTACAAACATTAGCGGCATTCCAGATCAACGTTTAAAGGGAATCAAGGGCAGAGGTTAACTCGGCAGACATATCAACGGCATCCAATGCTTCGCGACTTAAGACCCAACGACTTAAGCCATTACGAGTTAGAACTTCAGCGACCTATGGTAGGTCGTGGCTTCATTAAGTCGTAACTCGTCACCAGTAGGTCGTACCTTGTCTACATGATCTACCTGCTTGCTATCTCGTTTATCTTCCCTAAGTCGTTCCCACGACTTAAGAGCTTTGTTAACTCGTCTATCTTCACTAAGTCGGTCCAACGACTTAAGAGCTTTGTTAACTCGAAGTCGTTTCTCCCCAACTTGGTTAAGTCGTAGCCCTCTTTCACATGACTCCTTAGGTCGCAAACCTGCTTCTTTAAGTCGGATACGACTTATGCTTCCTTCCTTAAGTCGGTCACGAGTTATACCTTGGACAAATGAGGGCTGCGCTGCATTATCCTCCCTAGGTTGAGAAAAATTCGACCTCGAATTTGTAAATTCTTCTCTACCAGCTCGTTCATCTCCGTGATATGGTACGAGATGTTTAACATTGAACACATCTGACGTATACACATCATATGGCAGCTTCAATTTATAAGCATTTTCATTGATTCGTTTCACAACTTCCACCGGACCAATTTTCCTGGCTTTCAGCTTGTTATAAGCGCCTACTGGAAAACGATCTTTTGTTAACACTGCATAAACCATTTCCCCTTCATTAAACTCAACATTTCGTCGTTTCAAATCTGCAGATTGTTTATACTTCTCATTTGCTTTCTCTAGTCGTTCTTGAACGATTTTATGACACTCCGTCAGCCCTTCCACAAAATCAGTAGCTTTCTTAACTGTCTTCTTTGATTGTGGTACTACCATTAAATCCAATGGTCCCTTCAGTAAACTTGAATATATTATCTGAAATGGACTGAACCCAGTACTTCGATTCACAGCATGATTATGAGCAAATTCTGCCTGGCATAACTTCACATCCCAACTCTTCAGATTATCTTGAACAAGACACCTCAGCAAATTTCCCAATGATCTGTTCACAACCTCGGTCTGTCCATCCGTTTGCGGGTGATAAGCACTACTAAACTTCAGCTTCGTTCCCACCATTTTCCACAAACTCAACCAAAAGTGACTCAGAAATCGAGTATCTCTATCCGACACAATAGATTCTGGCAATCCATGAAGTCGATAGATCTCCTTGAAAAACAATTGAGCAACATGAACAACATCCGCCATTTTCTTACAAGCAATAAAATGTGCCATTTTCGAAAATCTGTCCACCACAACAAATATAGAATCATTCCCCCGTTGAGTTCTAGGCAAACCCAAAACAAAATCCATACTAATATCCACCCATGGTTTTACAGGCACGGGTAACGGCATATATAAACCCGCATTAGTCGCAGTTCCTTTTGAAACCTGACAAATATGACAACGCTCCACAAACCTTTCCACCTCTTTCCTCATTGATGGCCAAAAGTAGGATTGTGAAATCAACTGTAAGGTACGGTCTCTCCCAACATGTCCCTCGTCGTGTAACTCTTTGATAATCTTCATTCTCAGACTACCTTCCGGTATGCACAATCGATTTCCTTTGAACAGAAAACCATCTATCATTATGAACTCATCCGTCTCCCCATCTTTGACTTTATCAACAAACTTTGCAAAGTAAGGATCATCGGTAAATAATTCTGGCAATATTTCAAACCCCGTCACTTCAACCTTCAATGTAGTTAACAAGTGATTTCTTCTACTCAACGCATCCGCAACATGATTCGTCACTCCCGACTTGTGTTTCACAACAAATGTAAATTGTTGCAGATATGCAATCCACGATGCATGTCTCGCTGAAATCTTGTCTTGCCCTTGTAAATGCTTCAACGCCTCATGATCAGTGTAAAGAACAAACTCTTTCTGAAATAGATAGTGTCTCCAGTGTTTAATAGATTGTACAACAGCATAGAATTCCACATCATACGTACTGTACCTCATCTTTGCTCCTGACAACTTCTCACTGAAATATGCAATTGGATGTCCCTTCTGACTCAACACTCCTCCAATTCCAACCTTGGATGCATCAGTATGTAGTTCAAACACTAACTGAAAATCAGGTAATACTAGAATTGGTGCAGACGTCAAAAGTTCTTTGATTCGCTCAAAAGCAACCCCGGCTTCCTCTGTCCATGCAAACTGTTTACCCTTCATACAATCAGTCACAGGTGCCATCACACTACTAAAGTGTGGTATAAACCTTCGATAGAATGAAGCCAACCCATGAAAACTACGAACTTCCGTTATCGTCTTGGGCTGCGGCCAATCTCTAATTGCTTCAACTTTACTTTGGTCAACCTGTATTCCTTCTTCCGACACAACATATCCCAGAAATAAAACGCTATGCGTCATGAACACGCATTTCTTCGTTGCAGCATAAAATTGTTCTTGTCGTAATACCATCAGCACTTCTCTAAGATGATTCAAATGTTCCTCTGGACTTCCACTGTAAATCAGAATATCATCGAAATACACCACCACAAATTTCCCAATGAACGGTCGAAAAATCTGATTCATCACCCTCATAAAAGTACTCGATGCATTGGATAAACCAAATGGCATGACCAACCATTCGTATAGACCCTCCCTGGTTTTAAAAGCAGTCTTCCATTCATCGCCTGGTCTGATACGAATTTGATGATATCCGCTCTTCAAATCAATCTTCGAAAAGATAGTAGCTCCGCTTATTTGATCTAACAAGTCATCCAACCTCGGCATTGGAAATCTATATCTCACAGTAATCTTATTCAATGCTCGACTGTCAGTGCACATCCTCCACGTTCCATCTTTTTTGGGTACCAATAAAGCTGGTACAGCACAAGGACTTAAACTCTCCTGCACACACCCCTGTTCAAGCAATACCTCCACTTGCCTTCGCAACTCTTCATGTTCCTTCGGACTCATTCGATAATGTGGTCTGTGTGGCAACACAGCACCTGGAAAGAGATCTATCTGATGTTGGATATCCCTCAACGGCGGCAACTCCGTTGGTAACTCTTTTGGAAATACATCGTCAAATTCTTTCAAAACTGGTTTAACTTCTTCTGGAATCTCAACCTCTTCACTGCTCTCTCGCCCAATTAACAAAAACACTTCAGGTTCCTCCTCTACTTCCTTCACAAACTCCTTCAACGATAACAAAGTTTTGAGCTCTTCAATCTCCTCCAACTTGTTCTCCTCCTGTTGTCGCTTCTTTGGAACTAGAGTAATTTTTGTGCCTTCAAACATGAAACTGTAACTGTTGGTACGCCCATCATGTTGCACCGCCCTATCATACTGCCACGGTCTCCCCAGCAACAAATGACAAACGTCCATGTCCACAACATCGCACCAGATTTCGTCTTTATATTTCTTCCCAATGGAAAACTTCACACAAGCTCTACGTCCAACTTTCACTTCACCTCCCTTCCTCAACCAAGCTAACTTGTACGGTTTAGGATGTTTCTCGGTTTTCAACTCCAACTTCTTCACCGCTTCTGTAGAGATAATATTATCACAACTCCCAGCATCAATAACAAATTTACAAACTCTTCCCAGAATAGTGCATGTAGATTGAAAGATATTGTTCCTCAACCAACTACTTTCCTCCTCTTGCTTCGGTGTTAAACAACTTCTCCTCATCATCAATGCGTACCCGTCATCTCCTGACAGTAAGTCTTCTTCCTCAATTGGTAAAGAATTAGAGCATTCAGCTTCTTCATCCTCATCCTCAACCTCTGCTATCATAGCTCTCTTCTTCGGCTTTGGACAATCGCTACTTTTGTGACCAAATTCCTGACAATTATAACATTTGAAACTGTTATTGACTTTCGCCTTCCCAACCTCATTCACAACTGATTTTGCAACAGCTTTTGAAACATTAGAACTCCCACTAACTCCCTTCACTGGATTGTTGGAATTTGTAAACACACCACCTCCTCGTCTACCCTGCTTCTCCCAAGCCAACACTTTCTGATGTGCTTCCGCTACAGATCTTGGATCGAACATATTAACCATATCCTGAATCTGCATTCTCAATCCCCCAATGAACCTAGATGTCAACTGCTCTTCCGTTTCCATAATATCATTCCTTGTAATAAGTTGATAGAATTCATCAGCATAGTCATTCATAGATTTCGTACTTGTCTCAAGTTTTGCAAACGTTGATACATCAAAGATTGATAATTGTAAGGTAAGAACGTTGCTTTCATCAATTTCTTCATCTTCTCCCAAGATTCAACTTTTGACTTTCCCATCCGATCACGTGTAAGTTTGGTCTGCTGCCACCATTCCAAAGCTCTACCCCTCAGCCTTGTAGCAACCAACTTCACTCTACGATGTTCTGGAACTTCTTTGAAGTCAAAAATCTCTTCAACATTAGCTACCCAATCTAGAAACTCCTCCGCTTGCATACCACCTTTGAACTCAGGAATTTCAGTCTTCATCCCCGACTCCCACTTGTGATCATACTCAGAGTAATTTCTTACTTGTCCTCGTCCTTGTCCCCGAACACTACCACCATCATACTCCTCTTCAAAATCAGATGTATATCGTTGTCTATCTTGTCCACCCACATCTCTACTACCATTACGCCTACCATCTTCATCCCTTCTATCTACATTCCTCCGTTCACGATCATTCACGTTCCTCCCACGCCCTTGATCATTTTCAACACTTCTGTCTCGATTTGAATGTGGTGAGACTCTACTACCTCCATGATGAGAATCAGGTGAAACCCTTCTACGATTTTGATTCATCTCCGTCATAAGCTTCTCTAACCGGCCAATTCCTTCGTTAAGCTTCTCACTAAAGTTTTCATTGATTCTTTGCTCTATCTCATCAGCCTCTTCTCTTCGATACAAAGCTTCTACGTTTTGGTGGCGATTAGCTCTTCTTGGCGGCATACTTGAAATCCTCCAAAACTCTTCAACACTTCAAAATTCCAACACAATTCGGACTTTGATCCAAAATGAAACGGATCGAAAATTTCCACTTTGTAGCAAATCGCGATGAACACGATGGACAAAGCTTCGGCCTCCAATTCAATTCCGATCAAACAATCTTCGAACAAGTCTTCTTACTCTCGGCCGTGATAAACAAGTTCGAACCTTCACTTCAAACTTCTCGGCCAACAACTTCAAATTGAATAGGCTCCAAGTCTCGATCTAGCTAGGATTGGCTAGAACAAGCTCTGATACCAAAACTGACGCAGCGGATATTACAAAAACAATGTAGATCGTTGAATGTAGCAATCAGTGGATTGGAAGATACTGAAATGCCCAAATTCGTTGATCCGAAGATACCGAATTCTAGCTATCCCGAACTCGTTGATCGCGCGCGATACCGGGTTCAAAGATCTTTAATTCTTCAAGCGTTGATCAAGCGCACTTGATTCCGCGAATCAGCTTCTACAATCGTTGAATCGAGCGCACTCGATTATCCGAAAGAGGAGATAGGAGATTACACTCAACTACCAATTTGAATGAAAGCACAAAGCAATCAAAGAGAATATTATTCAAAAATCAACAACCCTTTACAAATGACTTCACTTGCCTATTTATAGGCGTTACAAAAATTACAACACAAATCTGCGCATCTCCTAAGTCGTTTACGACTTACGACTTACGAGTTAGCCTAACTCGGCGACGACTTAAGACACAGTTACAATACTTGCCTTTAGCGACTTATTAACCTACAACACGACTCACGACTTATTTACAAAGTACATGACTCAAAAGTAAACGACTCAAACAGACGACTCACCTTAAGTCGTTTACGACTTATCAGATTACAATACAATCATACGACTTAAAAACAAAATTACAAATGACTTATAACAGATGCGACTTAACAACCAACACAACAGCCACTTCCTTCGACTTAAGAATCCACGGTGTAGATTAACTCGCATAAGAATCTACGGCAACAGACTTTAGCGACTTACAAACATTAGCGGCATTCCAGATCAACATTTAAAGGGAATCAAGGGCAGAGGTTAACTCGGCAAACATATCAACGGCATCCAATGCTTCGCGACTTAAGACCCAACGACTTAAGCCATTACGAGTTAGAACTTCAGCGACCTATGGTAGGTCGTGGCTTCATTAAGTCGTAACTCGTCACCAGTAGGTCGTACCTTGTCTACATGATCTACCTGCTTGTTATCTCGTTTATCTTCCCTAAGTCGTTCCCACGACTTAAAAGCTTTGTTAACTCGTCTATCTTCACTAAGTCGGTCCAACGACTTAAGAGCTTTGTTAACTCGAAGTCGTTGCTCCCCAACTTGGTTAAGTCGTAGCCCTCTTTCACATGACTCCTTAGGTCGCAAACCTGCTTCTTTAAGTCGGTTACGACTTATGCTTCCTTCCTTAAGTCGGTCACGAGTTATACCTTGGACAAATGAGGGCTGCGCTGCATTAGTAAGTCACAGGCGAGTTAAGGAGGGTACTAGGTCGTTGGCGACTTATAGGAATGATTCAGTGCGAAACTTAACCCCAAAGTCTCAGGTCGCGTACGACCTAAGTTAGGTCGTAGGTCGCGAGCGACTTAGGAAGTTAGCCTGATGTAGTTATTCTCGTTCTTCTCTGGATAAGGTGGCAAGTAGTAGGTCGTGTGCGACCTAAGGTAGGTCGTAGGTCATGAGCGACCTAAGGAACAGTTGCTGAGATGTTAGGTCGCTAGGTCGCAGCTTTTCATAAGTCGCAGAAACCTTTAGTAGTTAGGTCGTGAAGTCTGGAGCCACTAGGTCGTGAAGCTTACTAGGTCGCTGACTCTCTTAGGTCGTAGAGAAGTTAGGTCGCGAAGTCCCTTCAGCAGTTAGGTCGCGAAGTCCCTTCAGCAGTTAGATCGCGAAGTCCATTCAGCAGTTAGGTCGCGAAGTCCTTAGGTCGTGACATTCCTTAGGTCGCGACATTCTTTAGGTCATGAGGGTTCTTAGGTCACAACTCCTTTTAGGTCGCAGAGTCTTTAGGTCGCAGCGTTTTAGGTCGGTACTAAAATATGAGTTAACATTTGCCCCTCGAAGTGCAGGCCTATGCCATAGGTCGTGTGCTTCGACTTAACCTTCTTAGGTCGTGAACGACCTAAAACTCGTGATAAATCGTATGCCTGCTCACCTTCCTCCCTTAGTCTCATATAAATAAGTTAGGTTGCTCCTTCCTCCCCATCTTACTGCTCTGAAATTCCATTGCCCTTGACAAATTTTTCAATTTCTCGAAGGAGAATTCAATCCAGCCAATCATCGATTCATTCCCATCAGCATATTACGTAAGTGGATCAATCTCTACTCCTCCATAATCGCTGCTTGATCGTGAATCCTCATTTTCCGGCCTAGGTTTAATTTCATGCGCCATGCTTCATTTTTTGAATGGTGGTTTCGATCGATTTTTGATTGTTGTTTGATATGTTGTGGTGATTCATGATCGCATCGAAATTTTCACAATGGATCGGTGGGATTCGCAATCGATTTGCTGGTCGATTTGGTGGCATGTGGAGATGGAACGAAGAGGATGACGAATTCTTTTATAATGGCGGTATTGGGTTATCGGATCCAGTAAGGTGTTGCGTGGAGAGGAAGTCAGCGACCTACTGGATTTGGGCGACCTGAAAGTTAGGTCGTGCTGGGATTCTTGGCGACCTAAGCCTTGTGATCTAAGAACATCTGTGACTTAAACGAAACCGAACAACCCTTTTTTGCGACCTAAAGAGTTTCCGACCTATGATAAGTCGTGTGCGACTTAGGACTTGAACCAAACCTGTACTGCCTTGAAGATGCTTCGACCTATGATAGGTCGCTGAACGACCTAGGACTTGAACCAAACCTGCACTGCCTTGAACGTCTTGATTCGCATAGTACGACCTAAAAAAGCCTCGACCTACGATAGGTCGCTGAACGACTTAGGACTTAGAGAAATTTGACCAGAAGTTGACTGAGCTTTCAAATGTGAACTGTGTTGTATTTCTTTTCAAATTGTCTTGACTTTAATGCTAATAACCTGTTTAAAAACAACATTTGTAGAAAAACGGGACAAATATACTGCCATTGACTGCCCACATCGCATGAAAGATTAGTTGATAATGAATAATTAACTTAAATGAATTCTGCGGATAAAATGCTGTGAAATGACAAATTGTATTGAGACAAAGCTGAAATAATCAACCTAAGTTGACTTGTTTGCGTCAACACAACATTGTATTTGAACTTGAAATAACAAGCCTCGAAATTTTATAATCGACAAATGTCAACTATCTCAATTTCAATTATGCTTGCTTGTTATCATTGTAGTTCTGCACAACACTTCACACTTTTTAGGAAACGTGCACTTTCATATTTAAATATCCAGTTGATTGTGTAGAATGACATCTCAACAAGAAGATTCAGGACCAGTCGGAGAAGCTTTCCCATAGCCAGCCCACTGATCGATCCTCCGGAGAGAACTCCGACTACTCTGAGCCACAAAGTTTTTAGACAACTATGTATCCAATTTGTTATTGCCGAATCAGATGCTATATTCCCTGCAGCAAGCGACACAGCTGACAGGCCACCCCTCGGTTTTGTCGCAGTGAACCACCAGATGTGTTTAAGCGGAGCTATTCCGCCTTTCAACGAATTTCTTCGTGAACTCTTTCTTCGATTAGCTATCTCGCCCTTCCAGCTACACCCCAACGGTTACGCTGTTGTGATGGGGTTATGTGTTCTGTTTAGGAGGACGCTTGACCGTCTCCCGAGCTTTGACGAAATTTGCTACTTATGCACTTTTTTAAAGAACAAAGACCATCCTTCAATCGTGCTCGTAAGAGGTGCCAGAAACCGGAAATTGATTTTGGATTTGCCCGAAAGCGCTCACGGATTTCTAAGTCAATTTTTCTTTGTCCGATGTCCTCCAGGATTCTACGCTGTTTGGAGAGTCGGAAGTAAGATTGTCTTTTGCCGTTCATCTCATGAGTTTTTCGAAACCCGAATTATCAAATGCTTAACTTCATTCTTTTTCTTCTTCCAGCACTTCCTCCTCCGCTCAGAAATCCCAGCCTCAAGTCAATCCTTGAAACCTTAAATGCTGTGGCGGCGGAAGAAAGAAGCGCCAAAATTTTTGTTGAAAGACAAATTTTTGCATCAATATGGACTTTTACACTCTTCCCGATCTACCCAGCCTTATGAAGTCCCCAATTCTCCAGTAAAAACATCGGATGCCCCAGTCCATGCTGAAGAACTTTCACCGAAAGGACTTACCATTGAGACTTCATTGGTAAAGTGTTCTACTCCTACCGACATTGTGGGGTCATCCAGCAAATTAGCACTTTCTCCCGTTATTGAAGAAGAAGAAACTTCTCAACATTTCGAGAAAGTTGATGATAAAGGAGTCGAGAAAGAAAGCCCCACAAAACACGATGGTGACGATACCTTTGATGGGTTGAGTGATCTGATGATCACTTCACAGGAACTTTTCAAATATGATATAACTAAAACTACATCTCTTTTGACTGAAGCAACATCTACTTTGCAGAAAACTTCGTCGGCTCAAAAATCAACTCCCGCTTCTCAATCCGTTATCACTCCCCAACCAAAGAGTGGTTTGTAGTTTGACACGTGTAGTTCGCACATCACACACATTTAGGATGCTTAGCACTTATACGCACTTTGCTTCTTCAATTTGGAGATTTCTAAGACTTGTCTTTTTTCTTCAATTTCAGGTTCTACAATGGGGCGAAGTGGCTCATATTTCGACAACTTTCGGCGCTACGGAGGGCGCAATTCTTACGATTACGGACGCTATCTCCCCACTCGCAAAGAATCTGACGAAGAGCGAGCAATTAGAAAAACTCAAGAGAGGCGATCTTATGAGGAGCAGCAGAGAAGAAGGGACGATGACTTCCATAAAAGGAAATATCATGATGATAAAGGGAAAAGCCATGCTGCTGAAAACCCGAGTAAACGGGTTAGACTTGGTGAAACGGACGCGTCTGCAATTTCTGGAAAAACTAACGCTCCTATCTCTTCTAATATCCCATCTGGCTCTCCTCCTTTAAAGAAATCTGATATCCAAGCGATTATCAACAGACCCCAGTATCAGGTTAAAGATGGCCCTCCAACGCTTCAAAGCCGATTTCCGAATTGGTGCTTAAAAGGAGTGCGCTTTGATTTAGATCTAGTTCCGATCGACAAACAAGCCATGCTCAGAAATCATGATGCAGTTAGGCTTGATATTGAGAGGATGTCGAAATGGAAAAAGCTTGTTGATGAACTCCAAAGAGTCAACCATATGAATCTCGAAAACATGCTGACTCTGGAGAACGATAAGACTGAATGGGATAAAATCTACAAGCAGCACGATGCGGAGATGACGAGAATCGCAGATGACAACGCAAGGCTTGAATCTGAGGTCAAGCGACTTAAAGAAGATCTTGCCTCTTCTTCTGCATCGCATACTCAAAAAGAAGAAGTCTTTCAGAAGCAAGTGCGAGATGCACATGCTCCGCAAAGGGATACCGAGATGAAGCTTGCAGCCGAGCAGCACACTACTAAGAAATACCGCAAAGAAAATGCTGAGCTGCGGGGTACGACTATTTCCCAAAACGCAGAGATTGAAATGTTAAAAGCTCGACTTCTTAAAGTTGAGAAAGAGCGCGACGATGCAGTTGCTGGACAAGTTGCAGCTGAAGAATCTCATAAAGCAACTAAAGCCATTATTGACTCTACTTTATTCGACTTTTACATCCACAGCGTTTTGGGGCATGGTAGTCTCTCATTCTTGGGACCAAAATATGAGATCACCCTAGCTGAAGTATGGGAGGCTGCGATTGATATGCTCGGGGGAGCCGGCTACAATGAGACGGCGCTTGAGGCAATTTATCTTGATGACGATGCTTGCGCCGCTCTTGCTAGAGGAAAAGAACAACTCGCTGAGGCTAGAGCTGGAACAGTGGCAGAAGAGCAACTAGAAAAGAAAATATCTTTAACTGCCCTTGTCCATACTTCAATTTCGACCGACGTTGATATCGTTGGTTCCAGCTCCCATTCTCCTCTTCCTGCAAAAGACGTTAAGGGTAAGCCCGTTACTACCGAGTCTCCCCTTACCCAAATCGAAGAGAAGAGCCAAGAAGACACTGAGGCTGATAAATTTGAAATTGATTTGTCAAAACCAACTTCTCCAGGTAACTTCGATTCAGATCTGGCTCAAGTGGATTATTCATTTGATTCAATTGACTTGGATGAATTTCTTGCTTATTACATAAGTCCCGGTGATCCGATATCTTCTCTTTTTTCGGAGAATATTAATTTTGACTTCTTTTCTTCTGTAGCGGAAGCACCGAGCACTGTGCACTCTTCCCATCTTCCAACTATTCCTCCTCCATCTCTTCAGGTCACTCCTGCTTCTCAACCAGGGTCGCAGGAAGAACAGATAGAAGCTCACCAAGGCTTGGAGGATCCACTCGCTTCTCAAGAACAAAAAGCGGAAGGGACGGAGGACAGTGAGAAGACTCCGGAGTAGTCATTTGATGACGATACAAAACTTTCCAAGCTAGTGTCTCCGGGAAGTGAATCTTCTTCAAAGAGGAAAGGAAAGTGTACACTAAAGAAGAAGAAGAGAAGTGCTTCAACCGGGGAAGACAAAATAGAACAAGACCCAATCACTCCTCCTTCTCCATCCCGCCCACACCGGATTCTGAAACTAACTATTAGGCCAGACAAAGGCTCCAAAGGTAGCGGGAAGAAGGAATGACAAGCTGGATTTTCTACTTCTTATTTTTCTTTTGACATGTATCGACCGGAGATTGTGCGGGTACCGGTCCCCGCTTCTTTTTGTAACTGCACAATGTAAAAAGTTTTCATGGTATTGAATAAAATAGCTATTTTACTTGTACAAATTCTTGTGTATGTCAGAATGTATCTGTTTCTCATTTTTAGTGTAGAATAAACGATTCTTTTTACTTGTACAAACTTTTTTGTCTGTGTTTGAGAATGCATTTATTCCACATCTACTTTTTGTGATATTGCAATGAACTTGCGGTATGTTGCTTGCATATTACTTTTATTAATGTAACCGAATTGTATAGTGTTGCCCCCATACCACAAGTGCATTGCAACATTTCTTGCTTTTACAAGACTGATACTCTTATTTCAGAGAATAACTATTCCACTTTTAAGGGAAGAATCATTCTGCTTTTAATAGAGTATATCTCGTCTTTGGAGAAATTTTTACTTTCTCTTTCTTTCTTGAAGAACACTTCAACTTTCAGAGATGATCACTTTTATTTGTTAAAAAGTGGTCCTACAAAGTGAAATGAGCTTCTGAAGAAGGTTTTGATTTTGTGCCCCAGTAAAGGGCTTATTTTTGGTGTTTCGAGCACAGTGAAGTGTGCCTCCGAAGAGGTCTTTTTGTAGCATTTCAACTTTTTAGGACATGCCTTCGAAGAGGTCTCCTCTGAAGAGTTGTGCCTCCGAAGAGGGCTTGTGCCTCCGAAGAGGGCTTGTGCCTCCGAAGAGGGCTTGCGGTGCCTCGGGAGAGGGCTTTTGCCTCCAAAGAGGGCATGTGCCTCCGAAGAGGGCTTGCGGTGCCTCGGGAGAGGGCTTTCACCTTCGAAGAGGGCGTGTGCCTCCGAAGAGGGCTTGTGGTGCCTCGGGAGAGGGCTTTCGCCTCCGTAGAGGGCGTGTGCCTCCGAAGAGGGCTTGTGCCTCCGAAGAGGGCTTTTTGATTGCCTGGAAGTTACTTTCTCATGGTTGGATGGATCCACGGGGCGACGCAAGTTGTTTGATTGGATGTTCCTTTGCACAAACGATCGCAATCAATTAACAAGGGCCCTGTTCCTTCAGCTTGGGAAGGTGCCACTTCGGTGGTTCCACCAATCTTTTTTGATTGAGAGAAGCACTTTCATTTTTTGGCGTGCCTCGTTAGAGGGCTTTGTTGACCTTTGGGAAGGAGCATCGGTTGGTTGGTGTGCCAGAAAGGTTGCGTCTCAAGGGCGAGTAGATCCACGGGACGAACGCAAGCTGCCTGATCGGATGCATCACGATCAGTTAGCAAGGGCCATGTTCCTTCTGCTAGGGAAGGTGTCCCTTCGGTGGTTCTACCGGCCCTTTTATTGAGAGGCATACCTCCTTTTGGCTGCTTCTGTGTTTGCTTGGCCATGTTCTCTCATCATCTGCTCATTAGCGATCTTTTATTATCGTTTCCAAGCGCATCTTCTTTCTTTTTGCAAGTAAATTGCCTTATCCGAAGAAGTGGACTTCACTGTTGAATAACTTCACGGGACAAACGCGAGTTACCTAGTTGGATGTCTGTTCATATCGACAATCACAACCAGTTAACAAAGTCTTCCCACAGTGGAGTCGCCAAATTTTTATGTGAAGTTCTTCTTGTATAGGATTTGAATATGGAATTTTTGTCGCTTGGTATTTGCTTAATAGGTGATTTATAGAGGTCGCTTGGCTTTGTGACGAGCAAGCCTTGTTTTAATGTCCTGCAATTTTGAATTGACATTTTAGCAATACATTTAAAGTATTTACATATCGAAATGAAACAGGCATTATGAAATAGTAAAGAACACAAGATTTATAGTGGTTCGGCCAAGAATCGGGCCTACATCCACTTTATAGCTTTTATTAACTTGCACTGATTTACAATGTCTTTCAATACAACTAATACATTCATCACTATTTTACAATTTTGAGCAAAGCTTTTTTCAAGTAAAATAAGGACGTAA
Source organism: Allium fistulosum (assembly GCA_030737815.1). NCBI lineage: Eukaryota > Viridiplantae > Streptophyta > Magnoliopsida > Asparagales > Amaryllidaceae > Allium > Allium fistulosum. The sequence continues at coordinate 96,133,111 of CM060903.1, forward strand.
GTGGTTGCTGTTCCAGGCTCTTGGAATTGGATCTCCTTCAATAGTTATGAGTTTGAAAGTGCCATCAAGAAGTTTACTACCTATGGCATATGGTCCTTCCCAGTTTGGCCCAAACACACCAGTTGCTGTCATGATCCTTTTCAAAACTAAGTCTCCGACCTCAAAGCTGCATTGGCGAACTTTAGAGTTGAAGTGTCTGGCTATCCTTTGCTGATAAGCTAAGACTCTGAGCCTAGCTTCTTCTCTTTTTTCATCAAGAAAATCAAGTGATTCAAGTTGCAGCTTTCCGTTTTCAGCTTCATTGAAATGAATTCTCATGTGTGAAGGAACTTCTACTTCCACTGGAATCATTGCTTCTGATCCGTATGCCAGTGAAAATGGAGTGTGCCCAGTCGTAGTTTTGTGAGTAGTTCTGTATGCCCATAGTGCTAATGGAAGCTTATCAACCCAACCACCTTTTGCTTTTTCGAGTTGCTTTTTGATGGTTGACTTGATAATTTTTTTTACTGCTTCCACTTGCCCATTTGCCTGTGGATGAGCCACTGCTGAGAAGCTTTTTTGAATTCTGAACCGTTTGCAAAAATCCTGGAATTCTTCACTTTCAAACTGAGTGTCGTTGTCTGTGATTATCTTCTGCGGCACACCATATCTGCAAATGATATTTTTAGTTACGAAATTTATCATCTTTTTAGAGGTAATAGTGGCTAAGGGTTCAGCTTCAGCCCATTTTGTGAAATAATCAACATCAACAATAGCATATTTGATTCCAGATTTAGCGATCGGTAAAGGTCCAATCAAGTCTATTCCCCAAATGGCGAACGGCCATGGGCTGACCATTTGCGTGAGTTCGGTGGAAGGTGCTTTTGGGATTTTTGCAAATCTTTGGCATTTGCCACACTTTCGGGAGTAAATGGCAGCATCTCGATTAATGTTAGGCCAGAAATACCCATATCGGAGAACTTTCTTGGCTAGAGTTTAGCCACCTGAATGATCCCCGCATTCTCCTCCGTGTACCTCAGCTATAATTGTCTTGGCTTCCTCCTTGGTTACACATCGAAGTAACGACATTGAGAATCCCTATCTATATAATCGGCCATCTTGAATTATATATCTTGATGCTTTCCTCAATAGTTTTCGACGTTCTTTAGAACTTTCTGGTAGGGAACCATTGAGTAGGTATTCTTTGATTGGAGTCATCCATGATTCATGCTCTTGAGACGCAGCCATAATCCAATCAACATCCATTTCATCAATGCTTGGAGCTGACAGAACTTCCACAGGAACTAATCCCAGTAATTGAGCTTCTCCAGAACATGAGTACTTTGCCAGAGAATCCGCTTTCATGTTTTCTACCCGAGGAATATGACTTATCGTATAATGATCGAAATCTTCGAGAAGTTCACATGCCTTTGACAAGTACGTGGGTAGATTTCCACCTTTAGCTTGAAACTCTTTCTTTACCTGGCAAACAATAAGTTGAGAATCGCTGAAGATCTGTAACACTTTGATGTTTAGTTCCTTGGCAATTTTTAAACCAGCAATTAGAGCCTCATACTCTGCTTCATTGTTCGTTGAAGGAAATTCCAGTCTCAATGCATAACACAACGATCGTCCTTTGGGGGTTTCGAGCACAACCCCTGCCCCAGAACAGTAATCATTTCTCGATCCGTCAACATACAACTTCCACTGGATTGGAATGCCATCAGTTGTTTCATTCTCACTATCACCTTTGTCAGTAGATTCTGCGATGAAATCTGCTAAAGCTTGTCCGTTGATTGCTCTCCGGGGATGGTAAGTGATATTATATTGGCTGAGTTCAATGTTCCATTTCAAAAGACGGCCCGAAGTTTCAGGACGAAACAGGACTTGCTTTAGAGGTTGATCGGTAAGGACCTTGATAGGATGAGCTTGAAAGTATGGCCTCAACTTCCTAGAAGCAATTAGCAAACAATAGGCGAGCTTTTCTATCTTCGAATAATTCATCTCTGCCCCAGTGAACCGTTTGCTGATGTAATAGACTGGACGTTGTATTTTCATATCATCTCGTACAAGCACTGCACTGAGGGCGTGAGATGAAATTACTAAATAGATGAAAAGGTCTTCACCATCAGTAGGCTTGGACAGAACTGGAGGCGTTTCCATATGACAAATTAGTTCATCGAAAGCATTCTGGCATTCGGGAGTCCATTCGAAATTTTTCTTTCCTTTCTTTAGAGCATCAAAGAACGGAATGCATTTGTCTGTGGCCTTGGAAATGAAACGACTCAGAGCAGCAACTTTTCCATTGAGGCTTTGCATTTATTTCTTTGTTTTAGGGGCTTTGACCTCTCTTAGAGCTGTGATTTGAGTAGGATTGGCTTCGATGCCCCCGGCGCTCATAATGAAACCCAAGAATTTCCCGGACTCTACTCCGAACGAACATTTCAATGGATTGAGCTTCATTCCGTACTTTCGAAGAATTGCAAACATTTCCTCCAAGTGACCCATGTGGTCTACAGCTTTCTTTGACTTTACCAACATATCGTCAACATAAACTTCCATGGTTCTGCCAATCTATGGTTTGAACATCGCATTGACGAGCCTTTGGTTGGTTGCCCCAGCATTCTTCAATCCGAAAGGCATAACTTTGTAGAAGTAGAGACCCACATCTGTGATAAAGCTTGTGTCTTCCTGATCCGGCTCATGCATCATAATCTGATTGTACCCGGAGTAAGCATCCATAAATGATAACAACTCATGCCCAGCTGTTCCATCTACCAACTGATCGATTCTGGGCAGCGGGAAGCAATCTTTGGGGCAAGCTTTGTTTAGGTCCGAAAAATCGATGCAGACTTTCCACTTCCCATTTGCCTTCTTAACCAGTACTAGATTTGAAACCCAATTTGGATAAGTGGAGTTTCTGATGAAGCCGTTTTCCATGAGCCGATTGACTTCTTCATTTAGTGTTGTCGACCTTTCTGGGCCTTGGGTTCTTCTTTTCTGTTTCACTGGCGTGAATTTTGGATCAATGTTCAGAGTATGCACAACAATTTCCGGGGAGATCCCACACATATCAGCATGACACCAAGCGAACACATCCAGATTGGCTTTTAAGAATGATATCAGCGTGTTTTGAACTGCTATGCTCAGCTGTGAACCCACATTGAGTACTTTGTTCGGGGCTTTCGAGTCAACAAATATTGGTACCGTTACTTCCACGGGTACCACTCTATTCTCCCCTGTACTGGCTTTCTTGGGGTCCATTTCTTTCCTTGCATTGCTGTGTTCGCCAGTACAGGGGCCACCCCGTAGCTGCTACAAGGTTGGTTCTTTGATGCGGAGCGGAGCTGCCGCATCTTTTCCCATTTCTCTTTTCCTGGCCTCTCGGAGCTCTACAAGATAACATTCTCGCCCCGCGTTCTGACCTCCCTTAATGACAGCAACCCCATTATCAGTGGGAAATTTCATTGTTAAACACCACGGAGCGAGGACGGCCCTGAAAGCAGCAAGAGTAGGCCGACCCAAGAAAGTTATAGGCGGAGAATCCATCAACAATTACAAAAGTTTTCTTCCGAACCAACTTCTTATGTCCTTCGCCCATTTCAACAAACAAGTCCACCGTTCCAATTGGCTGTTTCAGCTCTCCTGTAAATCCGGCAATCTTGTGTGAAGAAGCTTGTACGTCTGTCATTGGAATTTTCATTTGGTCAAATGTCTTTTTAAAGAGTATGTTGCACGAGGCACCACTATCAACCAGCACTCTTCTGACAATAGCCGGCCCAATACCGACAGAGACAACTAAAGGGTCCTCAGTAGGAGATTCCACATCAATAGAATCCCTGGTTCTGAACATAATATCATCATGAAAAGTCTTCTGCTGCTTTAGAGGTGCAGCATCTTCCAAGATTAAGACACTTTCTTCAGCTGGGGCATACTTCAAAGCTCTAGCATACCTTTCCATCTCACCCCAACTCCTGCCAGTCGGATGAGGTCCTCCTGTGATCACATTGATAACAGGTCTTTCCTTTTCAGCAGGCCTCTCTCCTGAACCAGATGAATGAGCTGGGGGTAGTTGCCCTTGGTTAGATGAAAATGGGTCTTTTCTATTCCTTTTAACATACTGCTGCAACTTATTCTCTCTTAACAATTCTTCAATCAGGCTTTTCAAGTGGCGACACTCGTTGGTATCATGGCCTGGTTGGTTATGAAACTTGCAAAATCTTCCGCTTTGAGCAACATTTTTCCCAACTTTTACTGCCGGTGGTTTTGGAAATTCAACAGCATCCTTAGTGGCGATGAAAATATTCTCCGGTGCATCAGTCAGAGGGGTAAAATCCGAAGGTTTGAGGAAGCGGGGCTTTTTGAGATCTTTCTGCTTCTTTCCACCATTACTCTCCCTTTTCTGATTTGCAGATTCTTCCTTGTTTTGAACTGTAGCATTATTTTCCACCACTGTTGTCACAACTTTAGCTTACGCGGAGAGATTCTCTAGGCGCATGAACTCATCAGCCTTTTTGTAGAACTTTTCGAGCGAATTTGGTTCCTTCATTTTTAACCATTTTCCAAACTCGCTTGACTTGTCAATAGCCCGCATTAAGTAGGTTAAGATCATTCGCGGTTCCGCGTTATCAACTTCTGCTAGGGCTAAATTAAAGCGATTCAAGAAGGATTTGATGGACTCTCCAGGATTCTGTTCAAGACTCGAGAGAGACATTATATCCTTTGCTCTTGAAATGTACAATCTGAATTGTTCCTTGAATTTTCGGGTCAGATTGGAAAATTGGTCAACATATCGCACAGGAAGCTTGGTAAACCAAAGTAACGCCACTCCTTCCAAGTATACCGGGAAATATCGGCATTTAATCTCATCAGTTGCTCTGGTGCCAGTCATGTGCCAATCATATTTGTACAGGAATTGATTCGGATCACTTGTTCCTTGATAAGGAGGGATGGTAGGAGGAATGAATTTTCTAGGAAACTCAGCCTTTAGAATCCTTTCAGTAAATGGAGTTTTACTCGGAGCGAATCCCCATTCATTCTCATCTTCGTTTCTCTGCATGCTTTATTTCATTATCTGCCGAATCATGCCGGAGAGATATTCCTCATTGTTTAACAACTTTGCGGAGTAGACTTCGGCCATTTTCTCGGAGGTTTGCCCGGGTAAATGTTCGCGGAGAACTGGTGATGGCCTGGATCCTTCAGCCTGGAGTAGTGCTCCCTCAGGAGCACCTGACCACCCTTGAGGAATATTTCTCCCTTCGGAGTTATGAACAGCATCAGCATAGTTTTCTTCATTGTTTACTGGTCTTTGATTAGCCCCGAGCAAAGCATTCAATTTCTCCATCATTAGAGTATTCTGAGTCTCAAATTGCTGGTACAACCCGGATACAGCAGCATCTAATTCTTCTCGCGTCACTCCGACACTCGGAGCTGCTTGACTTGGAGAGGGAGAAGTGGCTGTATTATCACGAGCATCTTCAGATCTAATAGACTTGCGTTTTCTTCCAGGAGCCATTATGTCTGATAGACTTCTAGTTTTGTAGGAAATTCCTTTAACAAACTTCCGTGAAGCAATGGTGAATGATTGCCTGAGTTGGGTTCTCAGTGAAAGCACCAAAATGTTAACGCTAAAAAGTGAACGCTAGCACCCGGTGTGTGTAGTAGAATTGTGAAAGCACCACCCGTGTGACGGGAACAAGAAGTAAGCAGTAAAATAGCGAAAAAGCAGTAAAAGACAGTAGTTTATAGTGGTTCGGCTTGAGATCGAGCCTACGTCCACTTTGAATCTCTTTATAACTGAATCTGGTTACAAAATGACACAATACACTTATGAAATACAATATCTTTCGATTCCTAAACACTTTCGACTATTAGCTAAAGCTTTGATGTTGAAGATCTCCTCGAATTCGTGTTGAATGCGGTAGATTTCTCTCAAAGCTTGTTGTAATGTCTTGAGTGATTGGAGTTCTTCAAATGTTGGATGAGTTGAGAATTCGGCAGAGTAATGACGCTTCCAGAAATGATCGGCCCAAAAGTCCTCTACTTGTTGGAGTTTGGGGGGTATTTATAGGAATTGAATTCTGGACAGAAGTTTTCCCAAGTCTTAGGTCGTGTACGACCTAAGTTAGGTCGTAGGTCGCGAATGACCTAAGCTAAGTCGCAGTCCACTAACGACTTAAGAAGCAGGCTGATGAATTTGCAAGTGGTCAGTCACAGGTGAGTTAAGGAGGGTACTAGGTCGTTGGCGACTTATAGGAATGATTCAGTGCGAAACTTAACCCCAAAGTCTTAGGTCGCGTACGACCTAAGTTAGGTCATAGGTCGCGAGCGACTTAGGAAGTTATCCTGATGTAGTTATTCTCGGTCTTCTCTGGATAAGGTGGCAAGTAGTAGGTCGTGTGCGACCTAAGGTAGGTCGTAGGTCGTGAGCGACCTAAGGAACAGTTGCTTAGATGTTAGGTCGATAGGTCGTAGCTTTTCATAAGTCGCAGAAACCTTTAGTAGTTAGGTCGTGAAGTCTGGAGCCACTAGGTCGTGAAGCTTACTAGGTCGCTGACTCTCTTAGGTCGTAGAGAAGTTAGGTCGCGAAGTCCCTTCAGCAGTTAGGTCGCGAAGTCCCTTCAGCACTTAGGTCGCGAAGTCCTTAGGTCGTGACATTCCTTAGGTCGCGACATTCTTTAGGTCGTGAGGTTTCTTAGGTCGCAACTCCTTTTAGGTCGCAGAGTCTTTAGGTCGCAGAGTCTTTAGGTCGCAACGTTTTAGGTCGGTACTAAAATATGAGTTAACAATGACCATACAAGATTATAAAGTACCACAAATATCTCCAAAAGAGATAACCAAATCATCTAACATAAGATGAATCATAACAAGCCTCATATCATAGGCAATTCAAATAAACAAAGGACATACATATCCCAAATCAAGCCAAGAAGGAAATTAACAAATACCAACAAAGGTAACACAAGTTTCCATAAGGTAATCGCTACATATCCTGTGGTTCAAAGAACCTACACCGAAGAGCGATACACTAGGGAAATATAATTGTCAAAGAAACAATAGATGCTCGAGCTCAGTACTGTATAACAAGGATCCACAAACCCGAAGGCAACAAACCCAATATCACTCGAGCGGTGACGATGGACCAACTCCAAAAGCGATACTATAGGGCAACAAACTCGAAGGCACAAACCCGAAGGTACAAACTTGAAGGCAACATACCCGAAGGCAACAAACCCCGAAGACTCAAGCCCCGAAGGCAACAAACCGTAGTGGCGAAGGTCCGCAGGCCCAGTACTGGACACCACTAATTGGCGGAATGTGTCACAACTCTTAGAAACGAACCCGAAAAATGTTAACGTGAGTCCCATACCACACGTTCGCACTAAACGGTTTACTAACCATTAGTCAATTTCACACTCAAAGCAGTACAAAGTTCACCTCATATCATCGGTAAACCAGACCCAGAGGTCAAAACGGTCAAACAAATAGATTAGGAATTAACTGGAATAATAAACGCACGTGTTCATAACACGCGTTTTATTTAATCATTTGATTCTCCTCCCTCTTCGCTCGAAGTGCAAAACTGTGTGTGTGTTTTAAATAGAAATTAGAAGTTAGAGAAACAAGCTTTTAATACACTTTAGAAAGATCATTTTATAAAAACCCGTTCACGAAATCAAAAAGGAATTAACAAAGTCAAGAATGCAATAACAACAAATTCGAACAACCCGAATCGGTTAAAGATTTGAAAACCTAAGAAAAATAGGAAAAATAGGCAAAAACAAGCAGGTCAGTCGACTGGCCTTCTACAGTCAGTCGACTGAACCATAACCCGAGAGTTTTCAGACCATGCAGTCAGTCGACTGACTGCAGGGTGTTGGAACCTGCCTTCTTTGATTTTAATGCGACAACTATATATTTCAACCTATATACTATGATGTCAAATATTCTTGCAGGAATCTATAAAGAGAAGCTATTATCATATCATCAACAAAGATCAAGTTCTCAAATTTTATTATTTCTAAGTTAAATATTCTTGTACAATCTCTGATATGATGATAAAACACACACACAAAAATATACTTTTGAAAATCATGTTTTAAAATAATAAATATCTTTAATTATTTAAAGATATAAAAAGGTATTTTCAAAATTATATAATATCTCAAGTTTAGAAGTGCTAAAACAAAGGAAGGAACAAAACAGTACAGGTTTAGACGTCTGTAGTTTTATCTAGCCGTCTAACATCAATGTCAAACGTCTAAAGATAAAATAACAGACGTCTGAACCCTCAGTATAAAGTACTTCTATTTCTATATGAAATAGACGTCTATCAATTTAATAACATACGTCTGTCATCATAGACAGACGTTTGAATTAATTGACAGACGTCTGAAATGACTGATTTTTGTTTCTTCTATTTTTTTTGTTTTTTAACCTTAGTCAGACATCTATCACTTTTCTCTCAGACATCTGAACTTGACGAACTGAAGCATCTCTTCATGAAATATCAAATTCTGAAGAGTTGTCTTCTTCATCAAGAGTTGCACTTCTTCTAATGGTTGCAACTATTAAATTAAAACTATTCAATACTATAAATAGAGATGAAAATCCACTATTTCAATAATTAATTCTTTCTATCTATTCTGATCTTATATTGTTATAATATCAAGTGATTTTCAACTCTCTACTTCCGATCTTTGCATATTCAAATCATCATATCAAGAAAATTATAGGAAGGGTGTACTACATTGACTATATACGTGTTACTCAAGAACACACAAGTCAAGAAACAATTTATTAATTGTATTTGAAGTCCTATTCGGTTGCTTAGGCAGAAAAGTCCTGTTCGGTTGCTCAGGCGGTGTAATACCTGTTCCTCCGGGTTAAGTGAGGATTATTCGAGGAATTCCAGAAGGAGTCTGGGACTGGACATAGAACGGGAAGTTCGAACCAGTATAAAAATCCCTAGTGTCATTTTTTATTACTGCTATTTACTATAATTCCGCATTTGCTAGACTAGTCTTACTATATATTATCGATCCATATACACTTTCATTTGGTATCAGAGCAAGGTCATCACATAACTATAACACAGTTATCTGATTTTTTTAATAATATGGACAATAACACTAGCAACAGTTTTACTGAGGGACAAGCCACTACACGACCACCATTGTTTAATGGATTAAATTATAGTTATTGGTCAACTAGAATGAGAATTTTTATGCAAGCTAGTGGATTTGAAACCTGGAATATCATTCAAACTGAATATACTATTCCTACTACAGAGTATGCTGCTTGGTCTAATACACAAAAACTAGATGCTACTACAAACGCAAAAGCAATGAACATGTTATTTTGCGCTTTAGACAAAAATGAATTCAATCGAGTCAGTATTTGTAAACTGGATATGAAATTTGGAATGCACTTAAGGTTACACACGAAGGAACGAATAAAATAAAACAAAGCAAGATTTCTATGCTTAAAAACCAATTTCAAAATTTTAGAATGAAGCAAGGAGAAAGTATTAGTGAAATGTACTCTATATTCCAGGATATCTATCATTCACTATTAGCTTTAGAGGTTACTTTTACTGAACCTGATATTGTTTCAAAAATCCTTAACTCTTTAACTGATGAATGTGAACGAAAAGTCTAAGCTATCGAGGAAGCTAATGATATTTCAACTATAAAAACAGAAGAATTAATAGGTAATCTAATGTCCTATGAAGTAAACTTACAGGCAAGACGAGCACAAGCACAGGAAAAGAAAACTATTGCTTTTCAAGAAGAAAAAGAAGACTCTGAATCAGAAGACGATATGGCATTTATAGCTAAGAATTTCAAAAAGTTTTTGAAATTCAAAAAGGGTAATAAATTTGAAAATAACAAGGGTTTCAATAAGCCATCAAGCTCATCTCTTGAATGCTACGAATGTCACAAGAAGGGCCACATAAAGAAAGATTGTCCTGATCGGAAGAAAGAAAATAATCTCAAAAAGGACAAATATAAAAAGAAGCAAACCTTCTCAGTTACATGGGATGATACAGAATCTTCTTCGTCAGACAGTGATAATGACAGTGATTCAGAACAAGCCAACGTTTGTTTTATGGCAACAAATGATGATGTAAGTGATCTAACTTTTGACGATTTAATAGAAATAAACTCTGAATTATTAGATAAACTTAGTATCCTAAAGAGTAAATATAAAGATGCTTTAGGAAAATTAAATAGAACTGAAATAGAAACTGACATGTTAAAAGATAAAAAGAAAATATTAGAGGAAGAGTTAGTAAAATCTCAAGAATCTTATGTTAATATAACATCTCAATTCAATGATTTAAGTAGTGAAACGGAAAGACAAAAATATGAGAATATTAAATTAGCAAAAGAGAATTATGATTTAAACTCTAAAATTGAAACACTTGATATAGAAGTATCACATCTTAAAACAAAAGTGGAAAATATTTCTAAAAATGTTTCTAAATTTAACAGTGGAAGAGAGAGTCTCTCTAAAATAATTGAGAATTCTCAAACCTGTTCAAATAAAAAGGGATTAGGATATAATAAACCAATACAAAAGCATTCTAAAAATAATGGTTCTTTATATGCTAATTTTAAGAAAAAGGAATCTATATCTGCTCAAAAATCTTCTTCAAAAATTGGTCATTCAAAATCAATTATGATTTGGGTTCCAAAGACTAATAATAATTTGATTAGGAATAACTACATTAAATCATTCATTAATTATGTACATAAGAATGAAAATTTTATTTTTAAAGGGAACTCTAAACCCAACTGGGTTTGGCTTCCTAAGATTTAACCCTTAGGACCCTAACAGAGGAAGTGTGTACCAATAAAATTTCAATATTTTTTGCAGGTACCGATTAAGAAAAGAGGAAAATGGATTCTAGATAGTGGTTGCTCAAAACACATGATAGGCGACAAAAATATGTTAACTAACATTATCTACTCAGATGGAGGATCTGTCACTTTTGGAGATAATTCCAAAGGTTACATCATCGGCAAAGGCGATGTGAGCAATGACGGTACATCTAAATTACCTCTTATTACAAATGTTTTATTAGTTAAAAATTTAAAACACAACTTACTAAGTATTAGTCAATTATGTGATAAAGGTTTTAACATAGTATTTTCTGAAAATAAATGCAATATTTTTTATCATAACAAAAATCTTATTTTCGAAGGAGTTAGAGATCGTAATATTTATATTCTGAATATAAAAATAAATCATAATACAAATATTTGCTTATTAGTCAAAGAAAATGATCCTTGGCTATGGTATAAAAGATTTTGTCATATAAATTTCAAAGCTATTAATAAATTATCCAAAAACAGTTTAGTAAAAGGTTTACCTAAAATGAATTTTAAGGTAAATAACATTTGTGATGCTTGTCAACTTGGAAAGCTAACTAAATCTTCTTTTAAATCTAAGAAGATCATCTCAACTTTACAACCTCTTGAGTTGTTACATCTAAACTTATTTGGACCAACTCAGACTCAATCTATTAATCACAATAGATATGTTTTTGTAATAGTTGATGACTTCTCTAGATATTGCTTGTTATGTCCTAAATCGTGTCTCTATTCGATCTTTAACTAAACACACTCCATATGAACTTTTCAACGGTAGAAAACCTAATATTTCTTACTTTAAAGTTTTTGGTTCAAAATGTTTTGCTTTAAATACGAAAGATCAACTAGGAAAATTTGATCCAAAATCAGATGAATGTATATTCATCGGATATTCAAAACGTAGCAAAGCATATAGAATCTATAATAAAAGAACTAAAATAATTGAAGAAACACTTCATGTATCATTTGATGAAAATTTCAAAATTAACACAAATGACGATGAAGATATTATAATTAATTCTAATTCAAATATTGACATCAATATACCTCAAAACACTTCTTCTGAAAATCAAAGTGAAAAGGAATTAAAATCCCCACCAAGAATTTTAAAAGATCATCCAATTCAAAATATAATAGGAGAAATTGATGAAAGAGTTAAAACAAGGAATCAACTAAATCAAATGGGTCATATAGCTTTTCTTTCTAATATAGAACCTAAAAATATTAAGGAAGCCTCAACTGATGATTATTGGATTATCGCGATGCAAGAAGAACTAAACCAATTCGAAAGAAATAACGTTTGGGATTTAGTTCCACGACCGAATGATCAATCAGTTATTGGCACTAAATGGGTTTTTAAAAATAAAGCTGATGCAAATGGTAATATCACTAGAAATAAAGCTAGATTAGTTGCACAAGGATATAATCAGGAAGAAGGAATTGACTATGAAGAAACGTTTGCTCCTGTCGCAAGATTAAAAGCAATATGAATCCTATTAGCCTATGCTTGCTTTCATGATTTCAAATTATATCAAATGGATGTTAAAAGTGCATGTTTGCACAAAAAATGGACAAACACCTCAAAGTTGTATGATTTAGTAGATCTTATGTTGTTCTTAGTGATTTGGGTGATTTATGCAAATATATGAAAAGCAGGGGCTAAACTGTAAAAAGACACGCAGATTTATAGTGGTTCAGCCAGAATGTGCCTACGTCCACTTTATATGTTATTTCTCTTCTCTTCTTTTGATTACAAGTACAAAGCTTTGATACAAGTAAAAGAAAGTTGTTTGAAAGTTATCTCCGTGCTTGAGCTCTTAAACTTGTCCCCCATTGTTGTACCCCTGCCCCTCTATTTATAGAGTGAGGTTGGGGGTAGGGGTCTAGGATGTGTATAGTTGCTGATGGGCCTGGGATGATGTGATCTGGCCTAGTACGTCTTGGTTCGTCATTGCTTGGTTCGGAGGTGGTTGGAGTGTAGAATGGACCGGCAGTTGCTTGGACCGGTGGTGGGATGGTGAGGTTGATCCGGTGTGGAGATGGTTCGGCATGGGCTGGTCCGGTTGGTTTGGCAGGAGGGTTGGTCCGGTTGGTTCGGCAGGAGGTGGTTCGGTGGGAGTTAGGAAGGTTGGTCCGGTTATGGAGTTAGGAGAGGTTGGTCTGCCGAATGAGTTCGAATGAGGTCTGCCGGATGGGGTATGCCGAATGGGCCCTGGAAAAAGAGAATGCCGAATGAATCAAGCTTCTTAGTCTCAAGGTCTTCTGGGTGAGAACACGCCCAACATTTGCCCCCCAAAGTGGGGCATATTCTTGAATATGGCGTGCTTTGTTTGACATTTTCAATTGGCCCTTGGATGCCGAACCAGATGGTCCGGTCGTGTCCTTTTGTCTATAAGTAGGGACCGTACGCCTTTGCTATTTCCTACCTGCCGAACTAAACATTTGCTCTTGCCGGATCAAACTTCGTAGCTGAATCGAACGTGGTGCCCGAATCAATTTGGTAACCGAATCAAAGTGATAGCCGAATCAACGTGGTGCCCGAATCAATTTGGTAACCGAATCAAAGTGATAGCCGAATCAACGTGTTGCCCGAATCAATTTCCCTATTTTCACTGAATCAGGTGAGATCCTTTCTATGTTGGACAAATGGTTTATCGAACGTAGTTGTATATCTGTATAAACGGATGGAGTTGGGAATGCCGAGTGGGTTATAGCATGGAGATGCCGGATGGGGTCATATCTGGATGACGTTGGAAATGCCGAATGTATATGAGAACTACCGAACGGCCTTAAGAATTTTGGATTTACTTTACCGAATGACAACGGGAGTTTGAACATTCTGATTTTATGAGTGAAATTCCATATTATATACTTACTTTTTTACATCCTTTGTTCTAACAACATGTTTTTCCGGTGTTGTAGATAATGTCTCGTAAAGTGGAAACTCGATCAGACAAAAAGAAATCCGGGGGTGAAGGAGTTTCCTCTGCCGTGCCCCCAGCTCAACCGAATCCAGAATGTCACGGATCTGCCCCGAGATCACTAGTGGACGGGTACGGCCCTCAGGAGCTTCTGAACTCCCCGCCTGATTGCTTTCCTAGTTCCCTCAAGGAGGAGCAGCTCGATGTCATTTCCCGATCCTTTGGAATCGATAGGGCGCGCTTGCTATTGCCTGGGAGAGACGTTATGCCGTATGATCCTCCTGAAGGGTACTTCGCCTACAGCAGATACCACTGCATGTGTGGTGCCATCCCTCCTCTGAACGCTTGGATAGACAGCTTCCTTACATATCTTAAGGTGGCCCCGTTCCAGCTTCAACCCAACTCCTATGCTATACTGGTGAGCCTCTTCGTCATTTTCCGGAGGAAGTATGGTCGTGCTCCTTCCAACCGAGAGATCCGGTATCTATATAACCTGAGGGGCTATAAGAAGGGGTCCCCATACATTAGCTTGGAGTCAGTTGTGACCTTCAAGCCGGTCTTGGATCTGTATTCCAAATTCAGCATGTTCAAGAAGGAATGGTTCTTTGTTAGGGACGACTCTGTATCAATTCGGCGCTTTACTTCTGGATGTAAGTTGATGCTTTTACTTATAATTTCCATTTCGATTGCGATGCTTCTTCTCATACTTCCTCATTTTTGCTAGCGACAGGTGGCTTTGCGGTTGTGGAGACTGACCGCCTGGTTCAGACGGCGGCTGAGATAGAAGCTATTCTTGGGAAATATAGATCATCTGCCTTCCTGATCAGAAATGCGATCCTTCTGGAGTATAACTTAATCCTTCCACAGCAGTTAGTAGTCAAGCTGAGGGAAACGGCGGAGGAGAAGGCGGCTGTTCAGACTAAGGGAGGTGTTACGGTAGAGAGTAGCAAAAGGAAACCTTTCACAAAACCTCCAGCCGTCGGAGGTAAAAAACTCAAGAAGTCGGACGGTCCCTCCCCCAGCAATTGTCCACTTACCCAGGAGGAGGAAGACATAGAGGAGGAAAGAGGTGAGGGTGGAGATGGTCGGGAAGGTGATAAAGGTGGCGATGGCATCGGGGCCTTGCTCCCTGGGCAGGCGGGTGAGATTCAGGAGTGGACGGATGATGCTTTCCACCAGGCTTTCGAGGGGCTGGACGAAGATCCGGCTTTGGTAGAGAAAACCGGGACAGCGGACAAGGCCGGGACCGGTGCAAGCGAGTCTTTTCAGACCATTCCAGCCAAGGTGGCTCCGACGACTCAAGGTGAAATCTTGACTCCTGCATGCTTCATTAATGATAGAGACTTAGGAATATTTTATGATCCGCTCCCGTCCTGGAATGAAATCCAGGACTTATTACAGTATCCTACTTCTCCCCAGGGTTTGTATAACAGACGTGCTTTCTTTCTTCTTTTAACTTGTACTTTACCGCGTTTCTCGAATCATATAGTGATGTAAGCTTGTGACACTCTTTCTTCATATCAGGAGCATGTAAAACATCCAAGGCCTCGGATCTTCGGCACAGGCTTGAGCAATACAAGCTTTCCAAAACTTCTGTCAAGCCGAAGCCTTCGACCCACCGCTCTAGGGATGTAGTCGGCTACCGTCCTCTTCTCGGGGTTATCGAAGAGGGTATTCAGCAGAGAAAGAGGAGTCGTCCTTTATCCGAACCTTCGCCCGGTCCTCAGTTCCCGGCTCAGCCTCTTCATGATATCATGGAGGAGGACAGCGAGTTTGCACCTTCTCCGCACCCGTCCGAAAACCCTACCGTTATTCACATCGACCGTCCTGACTTGGCTCGTAATCCATTTGCGGGTCATCCTGACCTGGATCCAAGCTCTCATGATATTACCTTTGACGAAGTCACCGGTGAACACCTTCTCCCCCGCAACCCCATGGTACGAGTACTTGATGAAGCTAAGTCCTTAGATCTCGATTTACTCACTACTCGTATAATCACTATGGGAGAGGAGGCCAAGGCTAATATTGATCGGGTGGTGGAGGAGACTAAGAAGCTGATGGGGCATCATGCCCGGCTGGTTAAGGCCGGAGAGGAGATTGGGAGCGCCAATATCCGACTTCGATTGGTGGTTTCGGATCAGGCCAAACAGCTTGCGGATCAGGCTATTCAGATTTCTCAGCATGAGGCTGCTACTGGACGACTAAGGAAAACCATGGAAGAGGCCAGTCGGGCCGAATTGCGGAAAATGGAAGCTACTTGCAAAGAACGGATTGACATGGCTATTGCCACGTTGGACGAGGTTCGGAAAGCGGATCTTGAGCAGGTGGAGGAATTGTCCGCGAAACTTGAGGCTGCAGAGCTTGCTCAAGCCAAGTTGAGGGAGGAGATGGAGGCAATGCGGGGATCCCTTCTGGCCGACTGCTCGAGATACCGATCGGAGAGAGATGCTGCCGTTGGGAGGTTGTCGGCTTCCGAGGCCTGGATGAGGGAGTTTGAGGAGAATGAGGGGATGATGGACGAAATGCTTCAGGACATGTACTTCCGAACCTGGAAGCAGGGCAACCTATCCTGGATGGCTGATTATCCCAAGGTCATGGCTAAGATCTATCTTCGGGCTCTGGAGGAGGCTAAGGCCGATGCGGATAAAGATGGTGGCGTGGCCTTCAGCATGGATGCGGTCACTGCCCAGTTTGCCAAGGAGGAGAAGGTGGCGGTGAAGGAAGGTATGCGGTTACTTGCCGCTGAGGAGGTAGGCGTGCAGGTAGAGGATGACGATCAGGATAGTCAGGAAGCAGGTGCTGGTAAGTCTCCCTTTTTAGTTTCTCCATCAACTTGGTTGCTTATTGCTAATGAGTCCTTTTTCTGACTGGACAGGGGGTCAACAAGGCAAGGATAAAGCTCCACTGCAGCCGGCTCCTTGATTATACCTGGAAAAACTCCTTTTGTGGATTTGACAGTGTTGTATATGTTAGTCGAAAAATAGTAACGTAGCCTTTAGGTTGTAATATTTTGCCACTTGTAATAAATAGTCTTATTTTTGACGTGTAATTCTTTAACTTAAGCTGATTTTGTCGTCTTTTGAATGTTTGCTGTTATTTTGGCATGTCGTACGAGAAATATAGCTATGTATATTTTTGTAATTAAATTGTGTTTGATGTCGGGTTCTGGTTTAAGACATAATTTCATGACTTGCAATGTTCGTGTGTGGTGTGAACAAATTATAGTCATGTATTTGTACACAAAAGAAGAAAATACCGCCTTTCATGTTTCAGTCGTAGATGGCAGTCTTGTATATCTTGTATGACCGAACGTGGAATGCAGTCGAATGCCCTGCCGTTCGACTGTAAATCTCTGCATCCATTGGCGAGTATCTCCTACTCTGTATCCTGTACTTTATGGATTGTTATAGAGGATAGGAGGATAGTTTTTTAAGTAAAATTGAAATACGTGAAATAGTAAAACTTCCAATCACGGAAGGCCTTTGATGTGCTTAAGTTCGTGGCAAACGGGTTTTGTAGTCACTTTCCCTAGCTGTGGGTCTTGGAGACATTTGTCACCCATCTTACGCCTCCGCGGGGAGTTAATTCTTTTTTACCACAGCCGCACTTAAGACACATCGGAGCCGAGATCGCGCACAGTAACTACCCGGGCCATTATGGCCCGTACTCATGGGTATTATTCGATTTACTGTGGCCGGCTAGCGTGGGTGTCGATCGTCAACTGTGAACTGCCCCTGGCTGGCCACACCTTATGTTGGGGCTTATAGTCGGTTCACAGTTGCCGGCGAGCCTAACGCCGTAATGAGCTGCCTCGGCTATAGTCGGCCTTCTCGGTGGCTTATAATCGGCTCATTACAGTTGGCTTTAAGGGCCATCGCGAGCAATGAGCTAACCCGCAGCAGAGGGATGCTGGAGCAAAAAGTGTCTCATTGGCGAGGGCATATATTCGCATAGTACCTGTTGGGTCTTGTCCAGGTGAAGTTGCGTTGTGGAGTGCTTTGAATAGAAATGCTATATGCTCAGGATTTTGTTCAACAGAAAAGGATAAAGTTAACAAGCAGCCAAGATACAAAGGAACAAGTTAAAAAAGAGACAAGGTTTTTTTAAAGTGGTTCGGCACGAAAGTGCCTACGTCCACTGATTCTCTTTGTTAATTCACTTCATATGGGCAATACAAGTTAAGAAAAGTATCGACGAAGGTGTCGGATGTTCCATGCCCTCTGGAACACCTCTCCGTCCACTGTTGACAAAATATAGGCTCCGTTGTGGAGATCCTTATGGATTACATATGGTCCATCCCAGATGGGGTCTAGTGCTCCGGGGCGAGGGAAGATTCGCTTGAGGACAAGATCCCCTTCTTGTAAGGTACGATGCTTGACTTTGGAGTTGTATTGCGCTGCCACTTTCTGCTTGTGGGCTGCTGTTTTAAGGACTGCATCATTTCTTCTCTCCTCAACTAGATCCAAAGACATGTGGAGGAGCTCTTCATTCTCTTCCGGGTTATAGTGGATCCTACGGTGGGAAGGCACAACGGTTTCAACTGGGAGCATAGCCTCCGATCCGTAAGCCAAAGAGAAAGGAGTGTGCCCCGTTGATGTTCTGAAAGATGTGCGGTAAGCCCACAGTGCCGTAAGGAGTTCGTCCACCCAAGCGCCCTTTGACTTTTCGAGCTTCTTTTTGATCAGAGTCTTCAGAATTTTGTTGACTACTTTGACTTGTCCGTTTGCCTGGGGATACACTACGGATGAGAAGCTTTTATGAATTCCGTGCTCTCGGCACCAGTTGGCGAATTCCTCGCTGTCAAACTGAAGTCCATTGTCTGATATGATTTTGAGTGGGACTCCATACCTGCACAGAACATTTTTGATCAAGAAGTTAATAACTTTTGCTGAAGATACTTTATTCAGAGGTTCTGCTTCCACCCATTTGGTGAAATAATCAACTGCCACTATAGCATATTTGGCCCCGCCTCGGCCCATCGATAGCTCGCCGATTAAGTCAATTCCCCATATTGCGAAGGGCCAATGGCTGGGCATTTGAGTAATCTCAGTTGTTGGTAGCCGTGGAATCTTAGCAAATTTTTGGCATCTGTCACACTTCTTGACGAAATCTAAGGCGTCCTTGCTTAAGGTGGGCCAGAAATATCCGTATCGGAGTATCTTTTTTGCTAATGTTTGCCCTCCGGTGTGATCTCCACAACTCCCCTGATGGATGTTGGATAAGATTTCCTTGGCTTCCCTTCCGGCGACACACCTTAATAATGGGTTAGAGAACCCGCGCCGATAGAGGATGTCTTCTTGTATTGTATAGCGGGACGCTTTCCTCAAGATTTTCTTGACTTCATTATGCCCGTCGGGTAGTGTGCCACTTTGTAGGTAGTCTCGGATGGGAGTCATCCAAGTTGCTTCTTCGGTTGCAGTTATCAGATTCACTTGTTCAAAACTTGGGGCCATTTGCTTTGAGATGGTCACTGCCCCGAAGATGGTGATGTCTCTCACACTTGCTTGCTTTGCTAATTCGTCGGCCTCTCGGTTCTCCTCCCGAGGGATGTGTTTGACTAAGTAGTGGTCCAATCGGCTGAGAAGTAACTTGGTCTTCTTTAGATATGCTATGAGTCATTCTTCTCGAGCTTGGAATTCTCCTAGTATTTGATTAACAATAAGCTGAGAATCGCTGTGAAGACACAAAGAATTGGCTCCGATCTCGATGGCAATTTCTAGTCCGGCTATCACTGCTTCATATTCTGCATCGTTGTTGGTGGCAGCGAACTCCAACCTTATAGCATAGTGCAGTTTATTTCCCCTGGGAGTGATTATTACAACACCTGCCCCCGAGCCCTGTTCGTTCGACGCGCCATCCACAAAGAGATTCCATTTGATGTCTCCTGTTATTTCCAATTGCTCCTTATCTCCGTTGGTAGTGAATTCTGCAATGAAGTCAGCCATGGCCTGTCCCTTGATGGCGGTGCGAGGGTGATAGGTGATATCATACTGACTTAGTTCAATGCACCATTTAAGTAGTCGCCCAGAAGTGTCAGGACGATGGAGTACCTGCCTCAGTGGTTGATCGGTCAGAACTTTGATGGAATGGGACTGGAAGTAGTGACGCAGTTTTCGTGATGTGATTAGTAAACAGTATGCTAACTTCTCAAGCTTAGGATATCTAACTTCTGCCCTGGCAAACCTTTTGCTGACGAAGTAAACTGGTCGTTGCGTGCGGTTGTCTTCCCTTACCAAGGCAGCGCTTAGAGCGTGAGACGACACAACAAGGTATAGGTATAATTCTTCGCCTTCGCTTGGAGTCGAGAGTACCGGTGGTTTCTGGAGGTGTTCGATTAGGCTATGGAAAGCGGTTAAGCATTCGTCCGTCCATTCGAACTTTCCTTTATCTTTCTTTAGAGCTTCGAAAAAGGGGACGCACTTGTCCGTTGCCTTGGAGATGAATCGGCTTAGGGCGGCCACTTTTCCATTTAGGCTTTGCATTTCCTTTCGGGTGGAAGGTATCTTGATATCCCTTAGCGCTCGGACTTGTTCAGGGTTTGCTTCTATCCCTCTGGCATGAACGATGAATCCTAAGAACTTCCCTGACGACACACCGAAGGAGCATTTTAGTGGATTCAACTTCATTCCATATTGCCGAAGTACTTGAAACATCTTGCCTAGGTGGCTTACGTGATCTTTGGCCTTCCTTGACTTTACCAGCATGTCATCCACATATACTTCCATAGTTTGTCCTATCAGCCCCGCAAACATCTTGTTGACGAGGCGCTAGTAGGTGGCTCCTGCATTTTTAAGTCCGAAAGGCATTACCTTATAGCAGTATAAACCTCAATCGGTGATGAAACTAGTGTGGTCTTGGTCGGGAGCATGCATAGGAATTTGGTTATATCCTGAGTACGCATCCATAAAAGATAGGAGTTCGTGCCCGGTTGTGGTGTCTACAAGTTGGTCGATTCTGGGAAGTGGGAAGCAATCCTTTGGGCAGGCATCGTTTAGGTTGGAAAAGTCAATGCAGGTTCGCCACTTCCCATTAGCCTTTTTTACCAGCACCGGGTTGGCGCTCCATTCCGGGTAGATAGCTTCTCGTATGAAGTCATTGGCAAGTAGGTTTTTTACTTCTTCATCGAGGGCAGCTGATCGCTCTGCCCCCATACTTCTCTTTCTTTGTTTTACAGGCGCCTTGGTAGGATCAATGATTAATACGTGGCATGCTATGTCGGGGGAGATTCCGGTCATGTCAGCGTGTGACCAAGCGAATACATCTAAGTTGTGGCGGAGAAAATCGATGAGCTGTTCCTTCAATTCGGCTTTTAGTTGGGACCCAATTTTCAATAGTCTACTTGAGTCGTGCTTGTCTACAGATATAAACTCCATAGCCTCTACAGGCTCGGCGGTGGCCTCCTCCTCTTTGTCCCTAGGATCTAATTCATTGAAAGGGTCGCTGGTATATCGAAGAGGAGGGGCTTTCTTTAGTTGCTATGCTTCTAGGCTTTTTGTGCAGAGGGCAATCTCTACACCCTTCCCTTTATCCTTCCTGTGGTTGTTGCGAAGTTCAGTCACATAGCAGTCTCGAGCAACGTCCTGGTCTCCTTCCACTTCCCCTACTCCATTGTCTGTTGGAAACTTCATCTTTAGGAACCATGGGGCTAAGACAATTTGGAAGTCAAACAAGGATGGCCTTCCTAAGAAGGCGTTGTAGGCCGACTGGTTTTCTATTAGTACAAACGTCTGTTTCCGTACAGCAGAGCGGGGATGGCTTCCAATCTCAACGAAAAGTTCCAGTTGCCCGAGGGGCATCTTTGCATCTCCAGTGAAGCCGTGTAGTGGTTTATCGAAGGGGGATACTTCCTTCATTGATAGCATCATTTTGTCGAATGCGTGTTTGAACAGGATGTTTACCGAGCTTCCAGTGTCTACTAGGATTCGGTAGACTTCGGCGGGACCAAGTCGGGCAGAGATGACCATGGGATCCATGTGAGGGTACTGCCTTCCTTCTAGGTCACGCTTCCCGAACGTGATGTCATTACTTTCTTTCCGCTTCGGGTGGCGCTCTTCTATAACCGAATTGACATAGTCTTTATTGTCTCTAAGCGACTTTCCGTATCTTTCCATCTCTTTCCAGCTTCTGTCTGCGATGTGTGGCCCTCCTGAGATGGTATGGACCACTATCTTTTCTTGGCTAGAGCTGCTAGCGTTGCGGTTTCCTTTGTCGGCCCCCGGGGAGGGTAGCCTTGGGTTTTCATTGGCAGGAGCCGGGGTCCTGTCCTGACCTTTTACATAACGTTCCAGTTTCTTTCTTCTGATGTGTTCCTCAATCAGATCTCGGAGACGATGGCATTCGTTGGTATCATGCCCGTGAGATTCGTGGAAGCGGCAGAATTTTCCAGACTTCTGTGCGTTATCTGATTCCTTCTTGTATGGTGGGCGTTTGTATCTAACTTCGCCTTGGGTGGCAAGGAAGATATTTTCGACGGTCTCGTTCAAAGGAGTGTAAGTGTCGAATCTTGGTCCTGGCCGATATAGGCGCTTTTCTCCCTTCTTGCCCCCAGCATTGTCTCTGGAATCATTTCTTCGAACGTCCCTTGCCACAGCGGGGGCATTTCCATGGGTTGTCTTGTTTTGCTGTCCTGACTGCCCCTCAACGGCAGCATCCTCAAGCCTCATGTATTTCCCGGCTTCATGGAAGAAATCGGGTAAAGTAGCTGGCTTTTCTTTTGTCAACCTTCTAGCAAATTTAGTGTCCGGATGCACACCACTGCAGAGGGCCATTAGGATAAGCTTCTCATTGGCATCTTGGACTGCGGCTGCTGCGGCGTTGAATCTGGTTAGGTATTGCTGCAGCTTTTCTCCAGGTTTCTGTTTGATGCTGGATAAGGAATAAGCGTCCTTAGGTTGCTCCATATGAATGTGGAACTGACTGATAAATTTTTCTTTCAACATTTCCCACGAGCTGATGGATCCTTGGGGTAGATGATAGAACCAGGAGGTAGCAAGATCTGCTAAGAAGAGCGGAAAGCATTTGCACAGTACTCCCTCTGTTGCTCCACTCATGAGCATATGCTGCGTGTACCTCTGTAAGTGTACAATGGGATCGGAGGTTCCTTTGTAGGGTTCCATTGTTGGCATCTTCCATTCTCGGGGTGTGATAGCAATTTCGATATTGCGGGCGAAAGGGCTGGTTACCCTAGCGCCTATCCCTCGATCTCTTTGCTCCCGTTGGACACACTCTCTGAATAAGCGTGCCATCCTTTCATCAGAACTTGGAGTAGATAGAAATGAGTTTGGTTCTGTTCTGTGGGATTGATTCCGTCCAGATGACCTGTAGGGATGGTATCGTCTATCATTCCTCATATTTTCCAGTGGCTGCCTTTGACCTTCTGGGAGCATGCTTGGGTCAGCTACAGTTGGCCCTTGCCTTGATCTCCCCCTGTTGGGTTCTGATCTAAGCACTTCCTCGGGTCCAACTTCGGGCTGGACTCTAGCTCGGCCCCGTTCACTGGCGTTTCTGTGGTTAGGCAGCATGACAGGCTCAGCTACAGTTGACCTTCGCCCGGTACCTTCCCCGTTGGGTTCGGTACCAAACGTTTCCTCAGGCCTAACTTCGGGCTGTGCTCGGTCTCGGCTCCTACCACGGCAACTTCTGCCGTTAGCTCCTTCGAAGAAGGAAGATCTTTGTTGTCTCTGAGATCCTCCAGACTGGGACTCGCCCCATGATTCAGTGTTGTGGTTGGATTCTTCAGCGTCCCTTAAGCGTGACATGAGATGGTCCACCAAGGCTTCCTGCTGGGACGTGAAGCGGTTAGTTACTTCAACCACAACTCTATCCAGATCTGCTCTAGTAATTGCTGCAGGCTGTTCTGTGGTAGGAGTAGTTGGGTTAGTCTGTTCTTCATTTGTTACTGTTGCTGGAGGAGGACGATTTACTTGATTCGTGACAGCTGGATCTGGAAGACTGCTGGATGCGATGTTCTTTCCTTTGTTAACATCTTTTCTCTGTTTGGGAGGCATGTTTTCCAAGTGGCGGATGATGCTGTTAGGAAAACTTGTTAAGTGGATGAAGTTGAAGCTTCGAGCTTCTAGTTCTCAGTGAAAGCACCAAAAATGTTTGCACAAAAAATGGACAAACACCTCAAAGTTGTATGATTTAGTTGATCTTATGTTGTTCTTAGTGATTTGGGTGATTTATGCAAATATATGAAAAGCAGGGGCTAAACTGTAAAAAGACACGCAGATTTATAGTGGTTCAGCCAGAATGTGCCTACGTCCACTTTATATGTTATTTCTCTTCTCTTCTTTTGATTACAAGTACAAAGCTTTGATACAAGTAAAAGAAAGTTGTTTGAAAGTTATCTCCGTGCTTGAGCTCTTAAACTTGTCCCCCATTGTTGTACCCCTGCCCCTCTATTTATAGAGTGAGGTTGGGGGTAGGGGTCTAGGATGTGTATAGTTGCTGATGGGCCTGGGCTGATGTGATCTGGCCTGGTACGTCTTGGTTCGTCATTGCTTGGTTCGGAGGTGGTTGGAGTGTAGAATGGACCGGCAGTTGCTTGGGTGGGATGGTGAGGTTGATCCGGTGTGGAGATGGTTCGGCATGGGCTGGTCCAGTTGGTTTGGCAGGAGGGTTGGTCCGGATGGTTCGGCAGGAGGTGGTTCGGTGGGAGTTAGGAAGGTTGGTCCGGTTATGGAGTTAGGAGAGGTTGTTCTGCCGAATGAGTTCGAATGAGGTCTGCCGGATGGGGTATGCCGAATGGGCCCTGGAAAAAGAGAATGCCGAATGAATCAAGCTTCTTAGTCTGGAGGTCTTCTGGGTGAGAACACGCCCAACAGTGCATTTTTAAATGGGTTTATTAAAGAAAATGTTTATGTTGAACAACCTCCCTTGTTTATACACGAACAATTTCCAGACCATGTTTATAAACTTAAAAAAGCTTTATACGGTTTAAAACAAGCACCTCGTGCTTGGTATGATCGTTTAAAAAGTTATTTAATCGACTCTGGTTTTGAAATTGGAAAGGTTGATCAAACTCTTTTTATTAAGAAAAAGAAACATGATATTTTAATTGTTCAAATTTATGTAGATGATATTATTTTTGGATCAACTAATGATAAATTATGTCAAAAATTTTCTAAAATAATGACAAATGAATTTGAGATGTCTCACATGGGAGAATTAACATATTTTCTTGGACTTCAAATTAAACAAGTTAATAATGGCATTTTTATAAATCAAGAAAAATATTGTAATAATTTAATTAAACGTTTTGGTATGGAAAATACTTCTGCCAAACCAACTCCTATGAGTACAACCATACATCTTGAAAAAGATGAAAACGGCAAGAGTGTAGACCAAAAATTATATCGCAGTATGATTGGATCTTTATTATATTTAACCGCTAGTAGACCCGATATAATAATGAGTGTTTGTTTGTGTGCACGATTTCAAGCAGATCCTAAAGAATCACACATTAGAGCAGTGAAACGTATTTTACGTTATCTCAACAAAACCAAAGATTTTGGACTATTCTATCCAAAAGAATGTCCCTTTGAATTAGTTTCATATAGTGATGATGATTTTGGAGGAAGTCGGACGGATAGAAAAAGTACTAGTGGGACTTGTCACTTCATTGGACTGTCTCTAGTATCTTGGTTTAGTAAGAAACAAAATTGCGTATCACTTTCTACTTGTGAAGCAAAATATATATCTGCAGCTTTGGCATGTGCTCAAGTAATTTATATGCAACAAACTCTTCAAGATTTTGGTTTTAAATTATCTAAATCAACAATTTTCTGTGATAATTCAAGTGCTATTAATTTATCTAAAAATCCAGTAAATCATTCACGGACAAAACATATTGATATTCGTCATCATTTTCTTCGTGATAATATTGAAAAAGATATAATCAATCTAGAATTCGTATCTTCGGAAAATCAATTAGCAGATATTTTTACCAAACCATTAAATGAAATCACTTTTGTAAAATTGAGACGAGAACTTGGAATCATCTCATTCAAAAATTTATGAAGTTTACTTCAACTCATTTCTGTTTTTAATTAAAGGTTAATATAAACTTGGTTTTTGTCCTCACATTTTTCTTCTGGTTAAAATTAAATTATTCTACATTTAATCTTAACTATTCATTGTTTAGCCTTCAGTTTTATATATAAATTCTTTCATTCAGAAGAAAACTTTCATTCAGCTTATTTCAAATAAAAAGGTGAAAGAAGAAAATCAATTATGTTTTTTAATTTTGCATTATTCATATATACCATGTGTTTCCTGGGGATTTGACCAGGCAACTAGTACTCGGCAATAAGTGCTCGGCATCAGAGAGCGACTGGCATCAAGGAGTGTTCGGCGAAGCACTGGCCATCCAGGAGTGTTCGGCGAAGCAACTGACATCCATGAGTGCTCGGCGACAAGTGTGCTCGGCATGGTACTCGGCATCCATTAGTGTCCGGCATCGAGACTGTTCGGCGTACCAGAGTACTCGGCGTCAAGGCTGCTCGGCATACAGGAGTACTCGGCATCCCATGGTGTTCGGCGAGGCACTTGACAGCCAGGAGTGTTCGGCGAGGCACCCAACATCCAACGAGTGCTCGGTGACAAGTGTGCTCGGCGTCAAGACTGCTCGGCATACGAGACTGTTCGGCGTACAAGAGTACTCGGCGTAAGGGCACTCGGCGCCAAGAAGAGCGTTCGACTTCAACTGAATAACATCCTACACTTCCCAAACATCAACCACCTCGTTCGGCGGCGCAGAGCGTTCGGCCTCAACAGACAACCATCCTACACTTCCCACGACACCAACATACCGTTCGGCATAGAAGGGATGGTTCGGCGCAAAGCGTTCGGCGAACCTTGCTCGGCATACGACGACCACTGTACTCGGGCTGGAGCGTTCGGCAATCAGCCCACTTGGGAAGTCCAGCCCATCTTTGCCTATAAATAGAGGGGCAGGGTCACAGTGAAATGGATCCTTTTTCGGAGAGAAAACACCGGGGAGACTCTGCCATTTTCAAGACTCATCTTTTCTACATAACAACTTCATTCAAGCATTTGATTCACGAATTGTATTTGTAATCAACTATAGAGAAGATCAATAGAGTTTAACCTCAAAGTGGACGTAGGCAATTACGCTGAACCACTATAAATTTGGTGTTCTTACTTTCTGTATTTAGATTAGCACTGTCTTCTCTGTTTAATTTGATTTCATCACTTATATCTCTTCACAATCTTCTTCTACGAGGTTAGTGACCAATTTTGGTGCTAACACTTTGGTGCTTTCACTGAGAATCGAATTCTCAGACCTCAAGGATCTGCTTTGAAGCTACTGGATTTAACAAATCCCCTAAAGAAGATCCGACTTACTGATAGGACATCCGTTGATTCTACTCAGAGTTCATACCAATAACTCTACAATGGCCAGACCACGTACCAGGTCAGCTTCTCTTAATGCGGATGCCCGAGAGACTGCTAGCGTACAACAAGCAGGACCTAGCAATCAACCTGCGATCCCGAGTGCAGGGATTGCCGCTCAAGAACAGACTCCAGTTGTCACCAGAGTAGAGTTCAATGACTTGATGAGAGAACTTAGGGAAAGCAGGAGACAACTGGGAGAACAGATGCAAGCTAATGCCAACCTGATGGCACAACTCACTCAACAGCAGCAACAGAATGCTGGGGGTAATCCAGCTGCTTATTCCTCATCTGACAGCTCTACTTCTTCTGATGAACCACCCAGGCGTAGACGCCGTAAGACTGAAGCTGCAAGGGCGGATGCCGCTGTTCGAACAGCTGGAGACCGCGACCAAGCCAGAACTGGATGCTTCCGAACCGGGATACAGATGGAGGATGGAGCTCCAGATCATCAAAATGCTAACAATGTTGAACCTCACGACGCACGATTGGCAGATCGCCAGGAAAGGAGGCATCAGCATGGACAGGCGCGTAGAACTGACTCCAACCTCCCAGCTTCCATACAGACACCCGATCTGACAGCCATGATCAGGCAACTGATGAAAGAAAATCAGGGCTTATCAAATGACGACTGGGGAGTGTCAAGAAGTCATACTCCGTTCACGGATGTTGTGCTGCAAGCGGCGTACCCCAATAAGTTTAGCATGCCAACCATTCCTACATACGAAGGAAAGACTGACCCCAGACAACATGTAATGAGGTATGAATGGATGATGGATTCAGCCAGAGCAAATGATTCCACCAAGTGTAGGTGCTTTCCGATTACTCTATCTGGGATCGCTACTATGTGGTTCACCCGACTTCCTCCGCGATCCGTATCAAATTTCAAGGAGTTGGCAAAGAAGTTTATTGAGCAATTCAGGATACACACTACACGCCCGAAGGACGTGATGTCTCTGTCGAGTGTAATCCAGAATCCCAGAGAGTCGCTGAAGGAGTACTTACAAAGATTCCACGTTGCGGCAACTGAAGTCAGTAATCCCAAAGACCATGCAATCCTAATGGCTGTAATGAGAGGTGTAGATCCGGATTCTGAATTTGGAGACTGGCTGGCAGGAAAACCTCCGGCTACGCTAGAGCGTTTCTACTCCAAGGCACACCAGTTCGTAAGAAGAGAGGAAGCTAGGTGGGTACGACGAGATAAGGCACCGGGACCTGCCCAAGAGTCAATCAAGAGCAACATTGCTGTGAAGCAATCTGGAGACAATTCGGGAAAGGTCCAAGTCAATGTCCAGAGTAAGCCTGTGCAGCCCAAAGAGTCCGGAGGAAGAAGTCAAGGAAAGAGGAAAGAAGCGGGAAAGTGGAAGTCGAGAATTCCAAGCTACAGCGAGTACACTCCGCTAAACGCCCCACTTGAGAACATTTACCTATCCACCTGCAATACTTTTCAGTACAAAAAACCACGTCCAAAAGAATCAACTGAAGAACAGAAGCGGACTGGGAAATATTGCCGCTTCCATGAAACTTATGGACACAACACGGAAGAATGTAGACACCTGCATGATGCTATCGAGAAATTGATCAGACAAAAGAAGTTGCAAGAATTCGTAAAGGATCCACAGGAAGGAGGACAGGCAACGTCCAACCCAGGTCGTGCACCAGCTCCACGTCATCCTGAGGAGCCTGCTCGGACTGTTGGAAGACTGGTCATAAATACAATTATCGGCGAACCTCATCCCGCAGATAAGAACTGGCAAGAGATGGAACGATATGCAAGCTCCTTGAAGCATGCAGATTTTGAGTGCTGTTCGAACGTAGAGGACGGGGCCCCTGCTAAACAGCAGTGCGTGATGACGGACGATATTGTGTTCAGGAACAGAGACGCTGATCAAGTAGAGGCTCCGACCGTCGATCCCATGTCATATCTACAACGATCGGACCAGCATATGTAAAAAGAATTTTGATTGATTGTGGAAGTTCAGTCAACATCATCTTCAAGAAGGCCTATGATCAGATGAAGCTAGAGACAATAGACTTGAAACCATCCAAAGCTCGTATCCACGGCTTTAACGGCGCTGCGACTGATGCGGTAGGATATGTCGAGTTACCAGTTGAACTGGGACAAGGCGAGCGTCGGAGGGTACGAATTCTAACCTTTGTAGTTTTGGATGTGGACTCTCCGTATAATGTTTTCTTTGGTCGGCCGGCCCTGGCTGAATTTAGGGCGGCACTAGCCCCGTGGTGTTTGACTTTGAAGTTTCCGACTGACAAAGGAGTAGGCATTGTTCACGGTGACCAAGCAGCTGGTCGTTCTTGTTATGTGGCCGAGCTCCGAGAGGCCCACCGGAGGGAGAAAGGAAAGGTTGCGGACAATCCCGTCTGCATCCTCAATACGAATAATTGACAAGTAGTGCCCGAGCCCTGGCTCGGGCATAGTTCTCGGATCTACGGAGATATAGATCCGAGAGACGACGATGAGAAACCCAGGGAAGAGAAGGCGGCACCGACTGAATTAACAATTGACATCTCAGTTAGCCGTGACGACCCTTCGCGAATACTGAAGATCGGATCACAGTTAGGCCCCGTAATGACTGAAGACCTTAGCGACTTCCTCCGGGCAAACCTTGATGTTTTTGCCTGGACGCATTCTGATATGTGTGGGATTTCTCCCGCCATCACGAGTCATATGTTGAACATAGACCCGAAATACGTCCTAGTCAAGCAAAAAAGGAGAGGAATGGATCCGGAGAGATCCGCCGCTCTTGGAGAGGAGGTGGACAAACTCAAAGCAAATGGGTTCGTCCGCGACGCCCTCTACCCGGAGTGGGTCTCCAACCCCGTGCTAGTAAAGAAGGCGAATGGGAAATGGAGGACTTGCGTAGATTATTCCGACTTGAACAAAGCATGCCCTAAGGACAGTTTCCCGTTGCCTAGGATCGATCAGTTGGTCGATTCCACAGCAGGACACGAATTATTGTCATTCATGGATGCGTACTCAGGATACAACCAAATCCCAATGCATATTCCGGACCAAGAACACACCAGCTTCGTTACAAATGTCGGGCTGTATTGCTATGTAGTGATGCCCTTTGGATTAAAGAATGTTGGAGCAACTTACCAACGTCTGGTGAATCGAATGTTCAAGGACCAGCTGGGCAAAACCATGGAAGTCTATGTGGATGACATGCTCGTGAAGTCACGACGGTCAAACAACCACATTCAAGACTTAGCTGAAATGTTTAACATACTCAGGTTCTATGGAATGAAGATCAACCCGCTGAAGTGTTCTTTCGGCGTTGCATCAGGGAAGTTTTTAGGATTCATCGTCAACGCTAGGGGAATCGAAGCCAACCCAGAAAAGATCCAAGCCATTCGAGATGTACAAGCGCCCAGGACTATAAAGCAGGTACAGAGCTTGAATGGAAAAGTAGCTGCGCTGAGTCGATTTATATCCAAGGCAACTGACAAGTGCATCCCGTTCTTTGACATAATAAAGAAAGGAAAGAGGAATTTTGAATGGACGTCTAGCTGCGAGGAAGCATTCCAGAACCTGGTAAGGCATCTGGAGAGCCCACCAATGCTATCTAAACCAGTTGACCATGAGATGCTGTACGTTTACTTGGCTATATCCCCTCATGCGATAAGCGCAGCTTTGGTTCGTGAGGAGGATCGAGTCCAGAAGCCGGTATATTATGTTAGCAATCGTTTAACGGGGGCAGAGAAGAATTACCCTAAAATCGAGAAATTGGCTTATTGCTTGGTGATTGCATCACGCAAGCTGCGCCCATACTTTCAAGCGCATTCAATCGGCGTTTATACCGATCAACCCCTGAGGCAGGTACTTCAACGACCGGAAACTTTTGGAAGATTGCTAAAATGGAACATCGAGTTGAGCCAATTCGATATCGCGTACTTACCACGGAGAGACATTCGAGGGCAAGCGTAAGCAGACTTCATCGCTGAATTTACCATACCCATCAAACCGGGCAATCACGACATTATTCTCCCCCTTCGATGGAAATTATACACTGACGGTGCATCAAACGACCGTTGCTCCGGCGCGGGCGTAGTTCTTATAACTCTGAAAAACCGATCAATCTGTTATGCCCTGAAGCTCGATTTCCCGGCTACGAACAACGAAGCTGAATATGAAGCACTAATCGCTGGCTTGAAGCTCATCAAAGAACTCGGGATCGAATCAGTCGAAATCTTTTGTGACTCGCAGTTACTGGTTTACCAAGTACGAGGAGACTACCAAGCAAAAGGACGAAAGCTTGCTCCGTACCTCGTTCAGGTCCAAGAACTATTATCAAATCTTGAGCGTTATGACATTTCACATATCCCACGAGAACAGAACAAGGAAGCCGACTTGTTGGCTAAGTTCGCAAGTACCGACGATGCTCAACAAATGGGATTGTATCCCGTTCAAGTCTTGCATGCCCCGAGCGTAGACGAGATGAAAATCGATCGCGTGTTGGAAACAGAGATCGAGAAGGACTCGTGGATAACCCCATTCAGACTGTACCTGACAACCGGGGCTTTACCAGAAAAAAGAAGCGAAAGACGACAGGTCCTTCGAAAGGCTGCGCGGTACGTAATGCAGGGTGGATCCATGTACCGGAAAGGATTCTCAGTCCCATTGTTACGGTGCATCGCTCATGATGAAACAAAGCGAGTCTTGAGGGAAGTTCACGAAGGGTAATGTGGCGACCATACTGGGGGGCAAACGCTAGCAAAGAAGATCCTCCGCTATGGATATTACTGGCCCACCGTAAACCGGGATGCCACGGACTACGCAAGAAAATGCGACAAGTGTCAAAGATATGCAAAAATCCCTAGGGCTCCGTCAACGGAACTCACACAAATGATCAGTCCTTGGCCATTTGCGATCTGGGGAATCGACATAATCGGCTCTTTGCCTCTGTCCAAAGGTGGTGTGAAATACGCAATAGTTGCAGTCGACTATTTCACGAAATGGGCTGAGGCAGAACCTTTGGCCACTATCACCTCTAAGAAGGTCATTAACTTCGTTGTACGAAACATTATATGCCGCTTTGGCCTTCCACGCACCATCATTACAGACAACGGAACGCAATTCGAAAGTAGAGAGTTCAAAGAGTTCTGTTTAAAGTACGGCATCGAGAAAAAGTTCGCCGCCGTTGCACACCCAAAAGCTAACGGACAAGTCAAGGCCGTTAACAAAATAATCAAGTCCATACTAAAGAAGCGTCTGGAGAAGGTTGGAGTCAAATGGGTAGATGAACTCCCGATAGCCTTATGGGCGTATAGAACTACCCACAAGTCCGCGACCGGCCACACTCCGTTCGCCTTGGCATACGGCTCTGAAGCCGTTATACCCGTGGAACTTGAAGTTCCATCGCACCGAGTGACATACTATGATCCCAAGACGAACCAAAACCTCTTGCTGGAATCACTGGACTGCATCGATTAAAAACAGGAAGAAGCTGAATTAAGGGCGGCGGCGCACAGACATCGAGTCAAGCGTTACTATGACGGCAGAGTCCGCCCAAGAATCTTTGATGTGGGAGATCTCGTTCTGAAACGAGTCTTCCCGGTACCATCACGCATGAATCCCAGCTGGGAAGGTCCATACGCCATTGAACGGAAGCTTGGAGAAGGAACATTCAAGCTAGCGACCGTTGATGGCGCGACACTCCCCCGAGCATGGAACAGTGAACATTTGCGGCACTATTACATTTAGCATGTTTCCCTTTCTTGTTATAGGCACTATTGTTTCCAGCATGTTTCATTCAATAATGACTTAGTTTCCTTTTTAAGTTGTAATCGAGCAATTTAGTTGATTTTCATTAATAAAGGCTTGAAGCCACATTTTCTATGAAGTTTCTATATCTCTTAATTGGATGATAAATTACATTATTCTGCGCGACATACAAGCTCGTACGAACGATTCCAAATCTCCGAATCCCCAGAGTGCGGAGCGGAGTACTCTAAGTCCCCCGAGCGCGGACTAGAGTATAAACGATTCCAAATCTACGAATCCCCAGAGTGCGGAGCGGAGTACTCTAAGTCCCCAAAGCGCGGACTAGAGTATAAACGATTCCAAATCTCCGAATCCCCAGAGCGCGGATCGGAGTACTCTAAGTCCCCGGAGCGCGGACTAGAGTATAAACGATTCCAAATCTCCGAATCCCCAGAGCGCGGATCGGAGTACTCTAATTCCCCGGAGCGCGGACTAGAGTATAAACGATTCCAATCTCCAAATCCCCAGAGCGCGGATCGGAGTACTCTAAGTCCCTAGAGCGCGGACTAGAGTATAAACGATTTCCTATCTCCAAATCCCCAGAGTGCGGAGCGGAGTACTCTAAGGCCCCAGAGCGCGGACTAGAGCATAAATGATTCCAATCTCCGAATCCCCAGAGCGCGGATCGGAGTACTCTAAGTCCCCGGAGCGCGGACTAGAGTATAAACGATTCCAATCTCCGAATCCCCAGAGCGCGGATCGGAGTACTCTAAGTCCCCAGAGCGCGGACTAGAGTATAAACGATTTCCAATCTCCGAATCCCCAGAGTGCGGAGCGGAGTACTCTAAGTCCGCAGAGCA
This sequence comes from Allium fistulosum, assembly GCA_030737815.1. Taxonomy (NCBI): domain Eukaryota; kingdom Viridiplantae; phylum Streptophyta; class Magnoliopsida; order Asparagales; family Amaryllidaceae; genus Allium; species Allium fistulosum. The sequence goes on from CM060903.1 coordinate 96,166,886, forward strand.
CGGACTAGAGTATAAACGATTCCAAATCTCCGAATCCCCGGAGCGCGGATCGGAGTACTCTAAGTCCCCCGAGCGCGGACTAGAGTATAAACGATCCCAAATCTCCGAATCCCCAGAGCGCGGACTAGAGCATAAACTATTTCAAGCCTCCAAGTCCCCGGGACACAGAGTCTGCAAGAAGTCCAAGTACTCGAAAGATGTGGGACGAGAGGTACGCCACGTCCAAAAAATGTTTGAACAGCGCAAGAATGGACTGGGAGATAATGCAACTCATAAGAACTTGAGTTATGGCTACAATTAGTCAGCAAACCAAATAAAGACAAGAGAAGCATTCAAACACAAAAGGAACTAAAACTTTATTCAATAAGTCCAAAATGGGGATACATGACCACTCCTACAAAATTCAGACCTCTCTATACAAACTACAAATCATGGGAGATAAAAACAATTACAAAGCTTAGTCAGGAAACTTGTTGAACAAGTGCATCGATTATTTCTTCGACTTCTTCTTCTTGTCTGCCTTTGGTGTTTCCGACGACTCCTCTCCCTTACGTTTTTTCTTGTACTTTTTGCTTGCTAGAGAGACGGAGTCAGGAGTAGGAGACGGAACATCTAGTGGTTTGGACCTGCCCGGGAGAATGATTTTCAGAGGTCTGTTCCGCGGGTCAGTGAGTTCCAGGACTTCAGATTCAACTTTGACTTTGACCTTTCTCTTCTCCTCGTCGGCGAGACGGTCCTTCATGCTCATCTCTGAAGTATGTTCAGAGGCGCCAGTGATTTTAACTTCGTCGCTTCCTTCGGCAGGAGACGAAGTATCAAGTTTGTCATCATCAAGCGCCCCGATCACTTGAGCGTCTGGGCCGGGAGTTACCCCTGCGTGAGCAACGTCGCTTGTTTTCCCCGCTTCCTCCTTGGCGTCATCGCTCCTCAGAGTTAGCTCGGCGTCAGAACGACCTGCACGAAAATATAAGAAGTGGGCATTAGAACGAATAACCACTGCTGAAAAATGACGGGATCTCTTCGACTTCTAGAGAAAGAAGAATTTCCTACCAGGATCCGGTTGGCTATCAGTGGCGCGCGGGGTTTCACCCTCCAGGATAGGTGACAGCACATGAACGCCGAGCCCGGGATCTTCGGGATCATAACTGGCATGCTGCTCGAATGGATCAAGCGTCGACCGACCGGCCGATTGAGCAGCATAAGGAGCGGCGATGTGAGGAGTAGTAGCGTCGGCCTCTGACGGGCCAGCCTCGTCATTCTTCTCTTTCGAAGGGGAAGAGCCTTTGCCATAAAGAGCCAATGCTGCATAAGGACGCGGGCTCCGTACTCGGCGATCAACGGGTCAAACATACTTTTGACCTCTTCCCTGCCGGCCTCTGCGGCCGCCTCAAGGCGAGAATCAAGCTCCTCCACAGCCATTCTTTTGCCCTCCTCACGGGCCTCATCCTTCATTTTCTCGACCCCGGCAAGTTCACCGTCGAGCTTTGCCTTCAGGAGTCGGGTAGCAACAATCTCATCACAATACCGCTGTGATTCTTCCTGAGCGGCTATTTTGTCTTCTTTCTCCTTGGAGAGTTGTTCTTTCAGCTCTTTGACTTGAGTAGCGAGCACGTCCCTTTCTTTTTGGACAGAGTCTTTTTCTAAGGCAAGGGCGCCGCTGCGCTGAACTGCTTCGTCAAGCTCCTTTTTGTGAGCCACCTCTAAGCGAGTAACTGCCTCAGCAGTATCTTTTGCACCTTGTTCAGCCGCTTTTAGCTTTGACTTATAAGAGGCGAGTTCTTCGTCTTGGAGTTTGATGATTTTCTTATCGCTGTCAGCCTCCAGATTCAGACGGTCAATCTCGTGTTGACGCTCGACAGATACTTCTGAGATCTTCTCCACCAAGTGCACGAATGCGTCATGTTGAACATAGACGTCATTGTTGCAGGCAATGGCACTTTGCTTCACGTGCCCAGGAATGGGATGGATGGCCGGGAGGAATTTCAAACCGTCAAAACAGATTTTCGGAAACTTGGCCTTAAGATCGACCATCTTTTCCGCAACAGTTGGGTCCACGGCAGGAGTAGGAGGAGGAGGCTTAGAGAATTCCGTTCTTTTACGCGGCTCCCGAACTTGCCTCGTACTCGATGAATTGGAATGTTGTTCTCGAGCAGCATCAGACTGATAACCCTTCTGCAAAGACTTCTCTTTATCTGGCTCAGTTGTAGGAGGAAGATCGCGGGACTGGGAAGATTGATAGTGTGCTTTATTGCGGTGAGACGACTCGCGCGGACGATTGTCCCTATCTTGATAATCACCTCGATCCCGGCGTTTGCCTGAACCGGAATCCCGTCCGGAGTGATGGAATATAGAAGACCCCTGAAGGCGATCAAGTCCGTGTGAGCGGCCCATATCACCTGCAAAGAAGGGAGATAACAACGAGTTAAGGAGAATTCACGAATTAAAAAGACTTGAAGTATATTATGGAACGCGCATGTGCGTGTGTGTCCTAAGTGTTCCCCCCGACGGACACGTTCGTTTATCTTTGCTAATCGGAGTATTGTCTCTTTGAGCCGGGAGTTGAACTCCTACATTGCCTCTAGCGGGCGAAGAGAATTTGAGAGCTTCAGGATCATCGAACCCGTAATTAAGTATGTCTTCGAGAATAGAAAGGTTCGATAGACCTCTCAAGGAACTTTCCAGATGCTGCGAAGAAGCCGCTTTCTCAGGAGGGGTAGGCGTAACTTTTGAGGTGCCACCAACTTTCTCCTTTTGAACCGTGTATTTCAACTTCTTCTTTCCCTTCGAAGGGGAGGATGATGTCTCAATATCCTGAACTTCGATTGCCGGATTCCAAGCGGGACCCACGTTTTGGCCCTGAGTTTCAGGGGCATCATCCTCTTTGCGCTCGCCTTCTTCATGCGCGTCGGGAGCGCGACGCGACGACGGTCCGGCAAGTTTTTTCCCTTTACCAGATGAAGGTTTGGGAATTGTAACACCGTCTGGAAGGCTGATCCGATGACCAGGAGATAGCAAGCCGAACCCCGACAGCGATTCATTTGAAATGATAGCTCGGATATCTCGATCCTCGGCCGGAAGAGCTCTAATCGCATCGACAGCATCAGAATATCCTCGGCCTTCCGGGCGTGGGCTGATACCTGAAAAGATGAAACGGAAAGTTAGGAAAGACATGCTCGGGTTAAATACGAATAGTAACTCGGCAGAGAGACTTACTGCCTTCAACCCATCTCCTAGCGAAACCGGAAGGGCAGCGCACATAGAACCATTCCTGTTTGTACAGGGCAAATTTGCTACAGGCCCCTGTCAAGATCTAGCACTTGTGGTATGGCTCGAGGAACATGAAGGAAGGGCTATCTTTCCGTCTCTTGAACATATAAATGTATCGGATATCGCCGGGGGTTGGAGGTCTGGAGAAGACGGCCATGAAAAGTAAATAAGTCCCATATAGAAACGCAAGGCCGTTCGGGTGCAGCTGCGACGGAGCTATGTCTATATACTGCAGCACATCCCGGAGAAATAAATTTAACGGAGGCACGCTGCCCATCCAACACATGAACTTGTTGCAGGCTGTGTACCCGACTGGGGGCAGATGAGGGTGGTCGTGTCTCGAAGGAACTAACACGTCAGCAAAGGGAATCCCGTGAATGGAACATATCCGTCGCAGAGCGGCCTCGTTGATCTTCGAGGCTTGAGAATCGATCGGATTGTCCAGTAAGATGGTTGACTCCAGAGCATCGGGCGCCAGGTTATGAGCGGGAGAGATTGACGGGTTGGAAGCATCTGCGGCTCATTGCCTTGCTGACGGCCCAGGCCTGTCAGATATGGTGGCAGAACTAGATTTTCTCGACATCCCGAATAAATAATGAACCTGGCTAAATGCTTGAGAGAGCTATACTTAAAAAACGTTGAACATTAGAATTAGCAACACGATTTTTCCCCCCATGTGGTGTGTGAACTAGTGCAAGCAATTGTGTGCAGGCAATAAGAATCTAAAGGTTCTAAAGATGTAATATTTAGCTTCGAATCATCGCCTTCAAAGACCGTCATCGCTGACCGTCTCAGAAAGCTCGCCTTGAGGAGATTACAGTCCCAGATTCAGAAGACATATGATTTCTAAAGTGACCGGCTTAAAGTGTAGTTAGACACCTATCCTGTTCGGCATTTTTAAGGTTGTTCGGCATTTGTATTGACCGGCTAAAGACATTATCCGGTCCAAGAATTGTCCGGCAATTGCTTTGTTTGACTAAGGTAATGGTTCGACCTAAGGGTTGTTCGGCTAAAGTCATCATTCAGCATGTCAATTATACTGTTCGGCTAAAGTCATCGTTCGGCATGTCAGTTATATTGTTCGGCTAAAGTCATCGTTCGGCATGTCAGTTATACTGTTCGGCTAAAGTCATCGTTCGGCATGTCAGTTATACTGTTCGGCTAAAGTCATCGTTCGGCATGTCAGTTATACTGTTCGGCTAAAGTCATCGTTTGGCATGTCAATTATGTTGTTCGGCTAAAGTCATTGTTCGGCATGTCAATTATATTGTTCGGCTAAAGTAAGTGTTCGGCGTATCAATCGTATTGGTCGGCTAATGTCATCGTTCGGCTAAAAGTGGTGCTCCGCCACGATTTCAACTCTACCCTACACCTTCTCCATCCACGCCGAACGACAGAGACGGATCGCCCGGCAAAGACTACGCCGTTCAACACCCCATCTACCCTTCTATCGTTCGGCACGGAGGAGCAATCCCTAATTAGACAACTCAAAACGAGCAAACCACGATGAACCTAAAATGGAAGTAGTGCAATTGTTAGAGGAAGGATACCTAATTCGACGATCGAAGTTGAGAATGGATTATAAAGGCTTTATATCTGGTAGGATGGGAAGAGTTGAAAGTCTCTAAGGAATGGCTGAAGAGAAGGCGTAAAGGGAAGAGAGACGGTGAGGACCTGGTTATATAGAGGGAGGTAGAAGTTGAAGAGGCTATACCCGGTAGAACCGGTCAACACCGTAGGTTTCGGCATCGTAGCAGTGTGACGTTCGGCACACGAGGTACGTTCGGCTTCGAGCGTATCGTTCGGCATCTAAATCTCGTTCGTCTTGCACCTCCTTCGCTAGCGTTCTCGAGAAGGTACCTCCGAGGTAGATTACATCAGATTCAAAGCGCATCACGTTCGGCCACGCAATACACTTTGGGGGGGCAAGTGTTTCCTGGGGATTTGACCAGGCAACTAGTACTCGGCAATAAGTGCTCGGCATCAGAGAGCGACTGGCATCAAGGAGTGTTCGGCGAAGCACTGGCCATCCAGGAGTGTTCGGCGAAGCAACTGACATCCATGAGTGCTCGGCGACAAGTGTGCTCGGCATGGTACTCGGCATCCATTAGTGTCCGGCATCGAGACTGTTCGGCGTACCAGAGTACTCGGCGTCAAGGCTGCTCGGCATACAGGAGTACTCGGCATCCCATGGTGTTCGGCGAGGCACTTGACAGCCAGGAGTGTTCGGCGAGGCACCCAACATCCAACGAGTGCTCGGCGACAAGTGTGCTCGGCGTCAAGACTGCTCGGCGTACGAGACTGTTCGGCGTACAGGAGTACTCGGCGTAAGGGCACTCGGCGCCAAGAAGAGCGTTCGGCTTCAACTGACTAACATCCTACACTTCCCAAACATCAACCACCTCGTTCGGCATAGAAGGGATGGTTCGGCGCAGAGCGTTCGGCCTCAACAGACAACCATCCTACACTTTCCACGACACCAACATACCGTTAGGCATAGAAGGGATGGTTCGGCACAGAGCGTTCGGCGAACCTTGCTCGGCATACGACGACCACTGTACTCGGGCTGGAGCGTTCGGCAATCAGCCCACTTGGGAAGTCCAGCCCATCTTTGCCTATAAATAGAGGGGCAGGGTCACAGTGTAATGGATCCTTTTTCGGAGAGAAAACACCGGGGAGACTCTGCCATTTTCAAGACTCATCTTTTCTACATAACAACTTCATTCAAGCATTTGATTCACGAATTGTATTTGTAATCAACTATAGAGAAGATCAATAAAGTTTAACCTCAAAGTGGACGTAGGCAATTACGCTGAACCACTATAAATTTGGTGTTCTTACTTTCTGTATTTAGATTAGCACTGTCTTCTCTGTTTAATTTGATTTCATCACTTATATCTCTTCACAATCTTCTTCTACGAGGTTAGTGACCAATTTTGGTGCTAACACCATGGCCGGTTCATCTTCAGATGAGCCTTCCTATTCATCTAGATATTCTTCAATTGACTTTGAAACACCTAGTTCTGGGTCTTCCGAACTTCCAACTCCAACTCCATCCTATATTCCGATATGTCTACCACAAAGTCATCATACGGGATATACGCCAGAAAATAAACCCACGCGAAGAAATTTATTTCCATCTCCAACTACTAAAGAAAAGATAGATGACTTACATCACTATCAGAGGGAAACACTTAATCTTCAGCGTGAAATGTATTTTGAGCAAAAGAGTCATGGTAGAAGACTCAGTTTTCTTGAACGTTGTGCTGCAAAAATATGTGGTTCATCTCCGATCAACACAAATGCACATATTCATTCACCTCAATGTCCTCATGTTTCTCCAAATTCGTGGATTCATCAGCCTCAATGGTCTCCCATTAAACCGGTTGATGAACACAATCAACTCGAATTATCCAAAGGGAAGTCTTCGAAGTCTCCAAAAACTCCGAAGACTCCTAAGTAAATAATATATATATATATATATATATGATATGATTGTATGTTCATTTGGTTACTCATTTTTGCTTTGTATTATTTTCAAAATAAATAAATATATGAATATTTTCTTTTATCATTAAACAGAGCAAAAACACTAAACATCAGACACACAGACGTCTGGAGCATTTATCACAGACGTCTAATTTCAGTGTAAAAAGTTTCAAATTCTCTGTTCCTGGATTAGCCATCTGAATTTTTTTGTCACAGACGTTTGTCCCTGAATATAGACGTCTAAACAATAAAATTCAACCGTCTGATTTTAGTTCGAAAAATTAGAAATTCTTTGTTATCAAATTAGCTGTCTGTGTAAAAATAACAGACGTCTGTCCTAAAAAAAGACGTCTAACATAAACTATTCAGACATCTGATCTCAGTTCAAAATGTTTTTAGTTCTCTGTTTCTTTTTAAAAGCATCTGAGCCGTCTGTCACTAATTTTTTGACGGCTGTCCTTCATTTTAGCCGGCTATTCTAAACATTTAGACGTCTAAACTCCTCTTAATTGTTCATTGATTCTCTTATCTACAGGACTTCAGACGTCTATATATTTTTTTAGACGTCTGAAACCTTGTTAGACAGAAAACCCTATAATTCAAACCAACGGCCTCCCTTCTTCAACACGACTATTCATTCAATCTTCTCTCAAAATCGAAATTCAAAACCCTAGCCTTCTTCAGAAACAATGGCACCCAAATCAAAAACCAAGAAACAAAAAGGGGATTCTTCTCAACAAGCTCCTCATATTCTCCCTACAGAAGATCAAATTGCCGCTTGGCTCTACCATGAACCCCGAAGTATGGCTCGTTACAAACATCTATCTTCTCTGCCTTCATTTCACGGTATTTTCCATGACCTTGATCATTTTCCTGCTTACAAAAGTAAGTTCTTTACTGATAGATCTCAGATCACCAGTCTTATTGATTTCAAAGACAATCAAGTGAACATATGTAGACTTAGTGTCCAATTATTTCTTGCAAATGTCAACAATCCCAAAATTAGGCTTCATAGAGATAAAGGAACGCTTTGGACAAGCGTGTTTGGAAATATTCTACAAATAAATCCGGTTGACATTGGACGAATTTTAAAATGTAGCACGGATGGGGTCGATTTAGATGATTTTAAGTTAGAAGGTAAGGATCTTAAACACATAGAATATCATCTTTTTGAACCAGGACAGTCCACAGATAGATCAAATCATCTTCGTCCCCGACCTTGATTGTTGCTTAGAATGCTAATAAAAACAATATTTCCCCGGCAAGGAAGCCACGAGATCATTTATGATGATGAAGATAAGGTGCTTCAAGCAATATTATCAAATTTACAAATCAATTGGGCACAATATTTTTACGATGCATTTCGTACTTATCATGACTCGATGAAGCGATCAATTGTCTATGCCCCTTACATTACTCGTATACTAACTGACTTGTCTATTCAAAGTCCGACAATTGAGTTTGAAAAGATTAAGGTATCCAATATTCGCTTTTTTAGTTTGATGGGATTACCGGAATCTCCTCCGACGTATCCAACATATCCTGATTATAAAGCGGAACAACTAGCTTTACAAAAAGAAAAAGGAAAAACTAAAGTAGGCAGTTCCGGACACGATGGAGATGAAGGAGATACTGAAAATAAAGGGGATGATAGAGATGAAGGGGAAGATGAAGAAGGAGAAGACGAAGCTATCGAGCAAACTTTTATCCAAAGTTCAATCCCGAAAAATTACGAGATTGAACAAATTTCTGGAACTTCACGCACATATACAAAAAATGAAAAGCTCAAGTCCGACATCACCATCTCTAAAAATCAAAAGAAAATCTCTCAACAAATTGTACAAGGCTTTACTTCCATCAATTCTACATTCGATCATCTAGATGCCAAAGTCGAAGAGAATGCACGAGAGATAAAGAATGTCAAAACAATTCTTCATCGATTGTGGAAAAATTCTCAAGGGTCTTCTCCTCCTCCCTCTCCAACTTCGGGAGCTGTTGAAAGAAGATGATTTCTTTTGGTCTGTCCTTTGGTCCAAAAACTTCAGGTTCATAAAATTCTGTAATTTTTTGTGGCTTTTAAAACTTATGTGTTGTTATTTGTATAATTTACTATGTCTCTCTGAAACTTTTGGTTCACTGTGTTTTGGTTAAACTAATGCTCTATCCTGAAAAATTGATTTGTTTTTATCATCTTGGTACACACTTAGTTGATCAACTATGTATTGTCTACATTTCTTATCTATTTTGTGATATTCATGTTCTAACATTTTTTTACACTCCTGTTACATTCAGTTTTAACACATATATTTTTCTTATTCACAGTTTTGTCACCCTTTAGTACAAACTTTTAATGTGTATTACTATCTCTTTATATCTCACACCCCCTACAACTCTTTTTGTTAATGACAAAGGGGGAGTAATAATAACATTTCTGCTATATAAACTGGTCATATTGACAGGGGGAGCAAAAGGTATGGTTATACTAACTGTTGAATTATATAGTTGTCATCATCAAAAAGGGGGAGAATGTTGGAACCTGCCTTCTTTGATTTTAATGCGACAACTATATATTTCAACCTATATACTATGATGTCAAATATTCTTGCAGGAATCTACAAAGAGAAGCTATTATCATATCATCAACAAAGATCAAGTTCTCAAATTTTATTATTTCTAAGTTAAATATTCTTGTACAATCTCTGATATGATGATAAAACACACACACACAAATATACTTTTGAAAATCATGTTTTAAAATAATAAATGTCTTTAATTATTTAAAGATATAAAAAGGTATTTTCAAAATTATATAATATCTCAAGTTCAGAAGTGCTAAAACAAAGGAAGGAACAAAACAGTACAAGTTTAGACGTCTGTAGTTTTATCTAACCGTCTGACATCAATGTCAGACGTCTAAAGATAAAATAATAGACGTCTGAACCCTCAGTATAAAGTACTTCTATTTCTATATGAAATAGACGTCTGTCAATTTAATAACAGACGTCTGTCATCATAGACAGACGTCTGAATTAAATGACAAACGTCTGAAATGACTGATTTTTGTTTCTTCTATATTTTTTGTATTTTTAACCTTAGTCAGACATCTATCACTTTCCTCTCAGACATCTGAACTTGACGAACTGAAGCATCTCTTCATGAAATATCAAATTCTGAAGAGTTGTCTTCTTCATCAAGAGTTGCACTTCTTCTAATGGTTGCAACTATTAAATTAAAACTATTCAATATTATAAATAGAGATGAAAATCCACTATTTCAATAACTAATTCTTTCTATCTATTCTAATCTTATATTGTTATAATATCAAGTGATTTTCAACTCTCTACTTCCTATCTTTGCACATTCAAATCATCATATCAAGAAGATTATAGGAAGGGTGTACTACATTGACTATATACGTGTTACTCAAGAACACACAAGCCAAGAAACAATTTATTAATTGTATTTGAAGTCCTATTTGGTTGCTCAGGCAGAAAAGTCCTGTTCGGTTGCTTAGGCGGTGTAATACCTGTTCCTCTGGGTTAAGTGAGGATTATTCGAGGAATTCCAGAAGGAGTCTGGGACTGGACGTAGAACGGGAAGTTCGAACCAGTATAAAAATCACTGGTGTCAATTTTTTTTACTGCTATTTACTATAATTCTGCATTTGCTAGACTAGTCTTACTATATATTATCGATCCATATACACTTTCACAGGGAGCCAACCGACTGGCTGTAGTTGAAACTGTTTTCCACCCTATCAAATGGAAGAGCAAACTCTCACCATTTGTAATCGGTCGAGCAATGGACTTTAGGGGCTTTTTCCAATCGATAACCCAGCCGCATTAGCTCTCTGATTCACCACCAAAAACATGTTCAAACATCAAAGCTATGATTTTTAGGGTTTTTGACTTCAAAACACCAAAAATGGAAATGTTCACCAAATCAATTCAAACCAAAAGAAATTGAATATGAATAAGCGTTAGGAATACATACCTAACATCAATGATATCAAGAGAAGTAGATGTGAGTTCAAAACTCACCTTTTTAACTCAAAAACAAAGATGAGAAGCACAAACACAAGAAGAAGATCAACCACTCTTCACTTCAACTCTACAAGCTTCAAACTAGGATCAAAACAAGTATTTCCTAAATTAGGCTTTAGGAGTTTTCTGAAATTGAAGAGGAGAAGAGATGGAGAAGATGAAGATGGAGCTTACCTTAGCTTTTCCAAGAGTTTGGAGCAAGAATTTGTGGTTTGCAATTGAATCTAGGGCTTGGTGTTTTAATTTCCCATTCCTCTCCCCATTTTCAGTTGCTTGAGTGTTTAAGAAAATAGAATGTAGTGAAGAGGAGAGGAGAGGGCTGAACTAGGTTATATGATGAGTTGGGTCAAACCCAAACCAAAAAAGCCCAACAGAAAATAGCCAAATCCAACTTACTCCAAATATATTGAAGCTTATACTCAAAAAAGTCACTAACGCCATTTTGGACTCAATGGAAGTGGTCCCAAGTCCTAATTCGATCGTTTGCAGAAAGTAGCTTTTCGGACTTTAATCCAATTAACGACGCTATATTTAAATAAAATATTTAAATATAAAATCGTAAAATATGCGGGTTGTTACAGACTCTTCTCCTTAAAGAAATTGCATCCTTGCAATACTTAAGAAGAAAATAAAGAGTAACAACCATAAAAGCATATCGACACAAAAGAAAATGTGAAATAAAAGTCCACCATAAAGAGCACGAAAGAGTAAGTCCAGATGTGTTCGCTCGATGAATCCTCAAGATTCCCAAGAGCAAACCTTAGGATTTGAGGGCCATTGAACTTCCACAAGAAGAACATCTTTATTTCGAAGGGGTTTAACCTCCGAAGTAATGATACGAATAGAATGTTGCTCATAAGTCAAATTTGGTGAAACTTCTATTTTCTAAATTACACCATGCTCAAGAATAGAATCGGAAACCCCTAAGGCATTTCCGTAGTTGCGAGACGTGGAAAACGTCATGAATAGAAAAAGATTGAGCCGGTACTAAAAGTGGTGATAAGCCATGGAAACAATGCGTTCGGTGATGGGAAATGGACCAACATCTTGAGGTGCTAATTTTCCCGATCGACTGAGACGCACAACACCCATCAAAGGTGAAATACGAATGAACACCAATAAAATCTAGACCTAAAACCAGCTTCTCACTGGCTTCAAGCCAACTCGAAGGAAATCGACATGGCCTTTCGTAGAGTGCCTCGAAAGGAGCCATACCAATACTCGATTGGAAGGTATTATAGGAAGAAAACTCAACAAGAGACATATGATCTTCCCAACTTCCACCAAAATCAAGAACACATGCACGAAGAAGATCTTCAAGAGTTTGATTCACACACTCGGTTTGTCCATCGCATTAAGGACGATAATCGGTGCTAAAACTTAAGCTTTTCCAAAAGAATTTGAAGACCTTACAAAAATCCACTAGAAAAATAATGGATCACGATTTCTAACAATAGAAGTAGGAACTCCATGCAATATAACAGGACATAGAGTTCCGCCAAAAGAGGTATAGTCGAAAAGAGAAGGACGAGCCTCAAGGCTACACAAAACAAAAGACGAACATGAATTGGATTCACGATCTCGAATCTCACAAGTGGAAAAAGTCTCTAGATCACTCCATTCGGATATCAACAAAGAAACATCCACTTATTGTAGACGATTAAGGGCATCGGCAACTCTATTGCCCTTTCCGGAAGCATAAAATAACAAGATCATAAGATGCAAGGAACTCGAGCCAACGTTGTTGACGCAAATTGAGTTCCTTTTTGAGAAAAAAAATATTTCAAAGATTTTTGATCGGTGTAGAGGAAAATTTTCTCTACTAAAAGATAATGAACCAAATTCTAAGAGCGACAGCAATAGCCGCGAGCACCAGATCATGAATGGCATATCTAGTCTCGACAAGCTTTAATTGTCATGAAGGAAATGCGATAACACATTCCCCTTTGCAAGAGAATGACACCAAAACCAATACGACTAGTATCGGTACAACAATAAAGTCTTGGTTCCCTTTGGGAACCGCATGAATAAAAGCATTAGAAAAGAGTTCCTTTAATCGATTCCTTTTCCCGAAAAGCTAAGACATTCAAAATTATAATTAACTTTGTATATATTTATTTTATTTTATTTTTTTTAAGAAATTTTTTAACTTTTTCCAAGAATTTACTGTGTTTGACTGTCTCATCACAGCATTTAGGGGATTCCTATCGATAACGTTGATCAAGCGCATCGACCAGAATTCTTAAAGCACTCAATGGGCAAAACAACACAAAATCATCTTATATAAGATAAACATGTCTCTTAAAAATTTTACAAATATTCTTTGCTCGTTTTAAGAACAAAACCCAATCATACTTATAAATATCTTATTAAAAAGATTTTCAAATTTCAAATTTGTTATTTTTATCCTTATTCAATAAATATAAGGATAAACTAATCGAGATATTCGTGGAATACTCGATTCACAAAATGGATAAAATAAGGTAGAAGGTTCGTCATATCGAATGACATAGCGAACCAAACACAAAAATCACAACGAGTGCGGAATGCGGTAAGAGGATGCTACCTTCCGCAACTCGTAGCTGAAGAAAACCGGTGGCAAGGTCGAGCTGAAAAGACCTTAGCACCATTAAATAGATTGCTTAGGTGATAATCCTAAGACAAGCTCAAATATACCGGAAAATTCACAAACTACTTGAATGAGAGAAATAACACTTTCCTCATCACGTGAGTTTAAAGAATTAAAATGATATCATCGAATTTGGAAATCAAAGTCATTAAGAACAAAAGAAATCTGCGATGAATAGTCCACATTGGATATAGGATATGGCCTTCATAATAATTAAGCCAATCCTTTCCCAAAAATTAATTTCGAAGCCTAAATAACGCATAATATGCAAATCGGCTCGAAAAGAATAATAATAAAAATAATCTCAACATGTAAGCAAAGCAAACTGAGTGTTGCGGATCCATCAACCGGATTCGCAATTCTCAGCGAAGTCATCAAACCCATAATATTTAAAGAAAAAGAATCAACAAGTTCTCTTGATATAAATGAGCGGGAGGAACCTGTATCAAAAGAAATCAAATAGAATGATCACAAAACATAATAATGGCATCAAGATAGAAGGAGAATTACCTCTGGACCGAGAGGAACCTCCAGAAGCCTTAGCAACATAAAGCTTGCCAAACTTAGCATTAGCAGGAGCAGTAGGGCAGGTGGAAACACGGTGACCTTCCTTCTTGCAATAATGACAGAAGAGAGGCTTAGGACAAGCTCGAATCATATGATCAGGAGAACCACAATTGGAACACTTCCGAATGGAAGGTGTTCCAGTAGATTGAGAGTTAGAACCTGATTCAACGGGCTTCTTCTTCTTGGAAGGAAGAAATCCCTGCTTATGAAATGGAAACTTCTTCTTATTGGGGTTCTTGCGAACGTCAACATCATCACCACTATCACACTCCTTCTCGATGGCCTCGAGATGAAGTGCCGAATCAACCAACTCCTCAAAAGAAAGCTGAAGCTGAAGCATTAAAGACTTCTTAAGATATTTCTTAAGACCAGAGACAAACTTCATATTCTTCTTATTGTAGGATATAGATTAACCTTAGAGGGGGGGGGTGAATAGGGTTATCGCAAATTTTCTCAAATTAAACGCGAAATTAAACTAGAGATAAATAAATATGCAGAAAAGTAAATCACACACAAAATTTACCCAGCTTCGGCAATCCCTGCCTACTGCTGCATTCCCAGATTTCTATTAGGATTAAACAGTATCCCGCTTACAAACACTCCTACAGACTCGCACACCCTGCTCCGCCTATAGGGCTTTGTAAACTCGCACACCCTGCTCACTGAACTAACCCTAACTAGACAATCTGACACTACCTAAACCCTAGGTGGTGATTTACCCTGACTGGACTTTGAAAATACAAACTGAAAAACAAAATACAGATTAAACCCAGGGCAAAAATTTAATTTGAAAATTTAAATTGATTTTTACCTCAAATAAACCCTAGCCTAAACAAGCCCGGCCCGTATAGATAAAATTAAAAACCCTAATTATTAAAATAGGCCGGCCCCTTTGTTTTTCTCTGGCCCGATATCCTGAGAAATAAAAATGGCGAACAAAATTAGGGCTTCGGCGATATTTTGAATCTTTGGCGATTATGCACTTCAGCTCCTCGAATCTCAGTCGCTGGAGATTCTAGAATTGCGGCTCTGCCCTGTTGCGATTTTGAGACTAGAACTTCGGTTCTTCAAATCTCTGTTAGTTCTGAATTGCGATGATCTAATCGATCGTCTGTTGGCTCTGGTATGTATTTCTCTGTTTTGTTTATCTGATTTGAACTTGATTGCTTGAGAACTTGTCAGTGATGATTTGTTGGGTTTCTATTCTGTTGCTCTGAATCACCACAAAGTCGATGATGATTTTGGGGGTTTATATACACGTCTGATTTGATTTACGTGATCACCACGTTGTTTATACTTGCCGTTTTTACATCTCGATATTTTGGGAAATTTCTTTTGACTCACGGCTTCGATTATTGAACGTTCGATCTTTTTGATTTTAAACAGTCGTGATACTTTCCTAATTTATAAAACTTGACTGTTTCTTAACTTTGATTCGAAATATACGGCTTTGACTTGTATCAATAATTTCTTAACTTGATTTCAAAAATGTGATATTATTACTTCTCTGACTTTTGACCACTGCCCTAGACTTGTTCACTGTTGATGATCATAACTTTGACTCGATAACTGTTGATCACGGTTTTGTTTTTCTGTAGCATACTCGTCGACATTGCTATCCTCTTCACTGTGAATTATTTTCTCTGTGATACTCTTCTCTAATTATACTTGCTTCCTGTTGACATTTGCTTTGCTTTGACACAAATAATTTACTTGTTCCCTGTTGTGCATTCGACATTGCCATGCTTCCTTGCTTGTACTTGGATTCATTACTGCATTCTTGACTAGTTGCATTCATTTCATGTTCTCATTGCACTTGTATTTCCTCGAGCTTTTGCTGTCTGGTTGATTGTACTTGAATCAGTGATTTGCTTCATTATGGCCTGGTCTGTTGTAGATTTATAAATATTACTTGAGTACTGGTGCACTGTTGTAGCTGACTAGTTCCCTCTGTTTGTCACTTGAACTTGTTCATGTTGGCACTGGATTCACTTGTGTACTTTGACTCTGGCCTGTCTGCATTTGTGATATTTGTTCATCTGATTACTATAGCCTTTGTAGTTGCAGTTTTACATTTGACTTCCTTGTTTACTTTGTTGACATTGCAACTATGTAGTCGAACATTTGGGTCCTTCATTCCAGTCTTCATGTTGCTCTCTGCATACTTGAACTGATTGGGTTTATTTTAATTTGCTGAGTCTTTGTTCTTGAGTCACTTGAACCTGTAGTTGATGTTCACTAGATATTGGTTCATGGTTCATTCATAAGTATGCATTATGGTCTTTGCATACTTGTCTTGTGCACTTGAATGTTGCTGTGTACATGCCTTGAAATGACCCACTTAATTTTTTTTTTATAAATATTCAGTGGCCATTTAATCAAGAAAATATTTAATTCCAATTTTCTTCTATCCAGGACCTTTCTGCCAATATAAAAATATTGGTTTACTCATTTTATCTTGAACTTATATATGTGCAGATATATAAGTCATTTTCTACTTAAATCAGAGTACAGAAATTTGAAAGTAGAAATCTATTTGAGTATTACTTAAAGGAAATACTCTCTACATAGCAACAGTGTTTCTCAAAACTAGATTTTTCCAAATAACTTGGGTTAATGCATGACTATTGATCTTATGTCTCAAGACTTATCAGAGTACATAAATTCCCCTAATTTTATTACTGGATAAACTGTGCTTTTACTTTTGCATGTGTGTGTGCATGTTTCGGTGCATGTGTGTGTCAGTGGGCAATTCAGGTGCCTTATCTTTCTTGTTAACAAAATTGTCTGAGTTTATCCTATACTTTGGGTTATGAAACAGATCTGAAAACTTAATTTAAAACCCTTGAGTGCTGGCTTAACCCAGGCTCAAGAAAAATGGCTATGTTAGCCCTATTCAGTTTTGCACTATTTTATAGCAAAATACATGCTATTTTGTTTTCTTTTCAAAGCAACTCAAAATCAGATTTTTTTTTTTGGACTTAAACATGGATTTTCTTATGTCAATTCTTTAGATATACATACAAACCACAAATCCTTTCAATCTCAGATTCTCAACTATTTAAACTAACTACTCTTTTTTTTAAAAAGTTTTAGAATTTCATTCCTTAGCAAAGCATTTTACAAAACAAAGCACATAGTTTCAGCTGATACATATAAGTTCAACAACTGCAAAATAGTAAATAACAATACATTGGTTTTTTTTTCTTTTTAAGAAACTTAACCAAAATAGCTAATTTAACTTCAGCAAATTCTTTAAAATAGCATCCAATTCCTTAAGCAGCTAACTCATCCAAGGCCTGCTTAACAAAATTCCTATTTACCTGCATGATCACCATGAACTGCCTCATATAAATATGGAACACCCAATGGTGCATAAACACAAAAGGGTCAGACTATTTGTCTGGTATGAATAATCTAACTGAAAACATGATCTTATTCAATTCTATTTATATTCCAGTACTTTGCATGAATAAGAAACTCAGTATCTTCTGTGTGCATGTTTTTGTGAGGCATGTGCATTCATATCAGTGTTAAACAGATTATATATGATCACAATGATTTAGTTCATAGAAAACAATCATAAGATCCATCAATAAGACATCATAAACCAACCAGTGCCATCATCAATTCAGTCATCCTGCCCCTTTTATAATTTTACTGGCCATCAGGGATTTTACCAAGCCTCTCCTGAACCTATTTCTAAAGTTCACTATCAAATATAATAGGGTCTTTAGCTACTTCCTCTTTTTAAACACACACTGCCTGGGACATCTCTCTGTTAACCCAGCACACTCAGTCCCCTAGGTATAAACATACCATGTGTGAGCTTGCAATGTTCCCCTTGCCAAGCTATATTTTGGTAGCCCTAAGATCCCAAGTCCTTAGTTAAATTACTAAGTGTTATTTCCTTTTCATAACTGTTCTAATCCCTTCTGCATCTCACTTTTTAATCAGAGAAATATAAACAATGCAACCAACATGTATTCATCCAGAGTTTGGTAAGTTATATTCTCAGAAGCAAACATTTAATCATGAAAAATAGATGTGATTTCTTAGCACATTATTTTGCCTATGGGTTTCAATTGATCAAGATGTAAGCATATGGTCCTAAGTAATTTACTGGTTATTTTTTTCTTACCTCTGGTTCAATCAGATTTATGATCTGGCTAAACCATAAGTATATTTTGGTTTGGGTAGTTCATAAAACATAGAAGCTCAGCACATGTACAACATTGCACTTCTACATTTTCTTTTGTTTTAATTAACATGAGACATAAGCAACAACACAATGTTACAGCCCCATATTTCTTTCTATCTTCAGACCATATATCTACCACATGAATCCGGGGATTTTTATAAACAACTTTATAAAGAAAACTTATAAAAGAAATCAATCCATCTCAAAGTTAACCCATATCACAGATAAACATTTTGAACCATGAATCCATGACTCTTATCTTTCTGGGTAAATCAGAGTGGGGTTTTACACTTAAACAGATCATTAACAAACCAAAGTCATCAAATCATAAAACATAACTTGTAAAAGAAAATGAATGATTAGTTCAAATAGGCTACCTCAATATTCAGGACTTAATGCCAAAGTTTTCAGTGAGGTTACTCACACTCAATTCCTTCTTCCTGAGCTTTGCCTTCCTTTTGATCCTCTGCCTTCCTCTAACTCTAATGGCTGGTACTTCTTATTAATTTTTTTTTCTAGGTTAATGAAGAGCAAAATGTGTATGGTCTCACTATACTAAGCCTTTTATATAAATCTTGGCTGTTACTAGGGTTTATGGAATTACCCAATGTCAGTTCTACCCCATACAAAACATAGCCTGCCTCTGGTTTGATTCAAGAAAATAAAAGGGTATGTGGTCCTTGTCTTCCTTTTCAGAAATCAGTTTCTCCCTTTTAATTTTCCCCCGGTCATGCCATATGCATGACTTCTTATTTTTCTTAATTAAAGAAATTACTGGAAATAGATAAAGTGTTTGTTTAAGGACTCATGCCATTTCCATGTAACTTCTGTTTTCTTCCAGAAATTGGTTGACTGTATACATGTATAACATATGTATACCTAAGTCTTTTATTTTTCTTTCTTTCTTTAAATAATTTTAAGTTTATTTCAGCCTAGCTCTTATTTTCTTTGTACTATATTTTATTTAAAGACAAAATTATATCTTCATGCATATGTATTTCTAAATTAGTTATTTTAATTTATTTATTGATTTCTGCTAAATTTTATTACACAGAAATCTGTGTACATGTGTACACTGTCTTGTGCACATGTACATGTTTTAAACCATGTACCTGCAATTCAATTTCCTATTCCTATCTTTTTAATGTGATTTTTAAACAATTATAAACTAAATTAACTTATGAAATTATTCACAAAAATCAGGGTTATCACATATACCCCTCCTTTTAGGAATTGTGTCTCACAATTCTTGCATACTTAACTTAAGTATCATTACTTCAGAAAAATGAATTTCCTGATTTCAAAACCATTCTCAATCCAACCACTTATTTAAGCACTATGCATATCAATACAAGATAAAAATCACAATGCATATTCAATCAACACATTCATTAGTATATATATAAATTTACCTTTCAATCAAACAGTTGTGGATAATCATTTCTGATTTTATCCTCCACTTCCCATGTGCAATCATTTGGGTCTAGACTCCATTGTACTTTTACTAATTTAATTTCTTTGTTTCTCAATTTCTTGGTTTCTCTCGAAACTATGCCCACTGGCTCCTTTTCATAGATCATTCTAGGATCAATCTGCACATCCTTAGAGGATTCTAGGATTGCCTCCTTATCATGAACCCATCTTCTTAGTTGAGACACATGAAAAACATCATGCATTGCTCTCATTTCTTCTGGCAATTCTAATTTATAGGCTACTGTCCCTATTCTTTCTAGAATTTTATATGGTCCTATATATCTAGGAATCAACTTTCCTTGTTTCCCAAACCTTAGAACCTTTTTCATAGGTGATATCTTGATGAATACATAGTCCCCAACATCATATTGTACTGCCTTCCTTCTTTGATCTGCACATTTCTTTTGCCTATCCTGGGCAGAAGCAATTCTTTTTCTGATCAAAGCTATCTTTTCAGAAGTCTCCTTCACATTTTCTGGTCCTAAGACCACTTTTTCTCCAGATTCATGCCAACTTGAGGGTGATAAACATGGTCTCCCATAAAGTGCTTCAAAGGGTGCCATGCCTATGCTACTATGATGGCCATTGTTGTATGCAAATTCAGCTAAAAAGATATGATCCTCCCAACTTCCTCCCCAATCCAATACACAAGCTCTCAACATGTCTTCAAGCAATTTGTTCACAATTTCTGTTTGGCCATCAGATTGAGGATGATATGCTGTGCTTAAGCATAAATCAGTCCCCATTGCTTTGTGAAAACTCTACCAAAACTTTGAAGTGAAGATGGTATCTCTATCACTTACTATAGTCTTTGGTATACCATGCAGCCTGACTACTTCTTTAATAAACAATTGGGCTAGTGTACTTGCATTTCTTTCTGATTTTACTGGTATAAAGTGGGCTGACTTGGTTAACCTATCAACCACTACCCAAATACTATCATTTCCCCTCCTAGTTCTAGGCAAACCATCAATGAAATCCATTGATATGTCTTCCCATTTCCACTGTGGTATTTGCAAAGGTTGAAGCATCCCTGAGGGTTTTTGATACTCAGCCTTCACCTGTTGGCAAATCATACATTTAGATACATAGGTTGCCACTGCACTCTTCATTCCACTCCACCAAAAATTTCTCTTGAGGTTGTGATACATTCTTGTGCTTCCTGGGTGTATAGTGTATTTGCTTTTGTGGTAAGCATCCAAGATTTCTTGCTTCAACTCATCAACTGCTGGAACACATATTCTTTCTCCTTTCTTCAAATGGCCTTGATCATTCAACTGAAAACCTTCCACTGCATCACCATTTAATATTTGAGTCTTCTTTTCAAATAAAAATGGATCTTGGTTTTGTAGCATTACAACTTTATTCTTCAATTCTAATCCCAGAGTAATAAAACATAATTTTCCCATTTCTACATTCCCACTGCATAAGCTCATATTTTTTATGTTATTACTTTCTATCTCTGAATCAATTAATAATGATAAAGTGTTAAACTCTTCTATCATTAATCTAGCCACTTTAGCATGTTGTCTACTTAAGGCATCTGCTACTTTATTAGCCTTACCAGGTGTGTACAATATTTCAAAATCATATGAGGCTAAGAGTTCAATCCATCTTTGCTGCCTCATATTTAATTCTTTTTGTGAAAACAAATATTTAAGTGATTTATGGTCTGTATACACTTCAAATTTTGCTCCTAACAAGTAGTGTCTCCATAATTTAAGAGCATACACTATGGCAGCCAATCAAGGTCATGAGTAGCATACCTTACCTCACTTGGTTTCAACTGCCTAGAAGCATAAGCTATTACTTGATGTTGTTGCATCAACACTGCCCCAAGCCCTTGTCCACTTGCATCAGTATACACCACCAAGTTTTCATTTCCTTCAGGTACTTTAAGAATTGGAGCTTGTACCAATGCTTCTTTTAATTTCCCAAAGGCTTTTTCACATTCTTCAGTCCAAGTAAACACTTGATTTTTCCTAGTCAATCTGGTTAGTGGAATTGATATTTTTGCAAAATCTTTTATAAATCTCCTATAGTAACCAGCCATTCCCATGAATGATCTGACTTCAGTGACATTAGTAGGTCTTTTCCAAGCTTGCACTGCAATGACTTTATTGGAATCTACAGATACTCCTTTTTCTGATATAATATGACCTAGAAAATTCACTTCATTTTGCCAAAAAGTGCATTTTGAAAATTTGGCTTTTAATCCTTCCTGCCTCAGTTTCTTGAATACCATATGCAAATGATTTTCATGCTCTCTAACTGACTTAGAATAAATTAGTATATCATCAATAAATATCAATACAAACTTATCCAAGTATTCTCTAAATATCCTATTCATCAAATCAACAAAGTAGGAAGGAGCATTTGTCAAGCCAAATGGCATCACTAAAAATTCATAAAGTCCATACCTGGTGTTAAAGGCTGTATACTTAATGCTTTCCTCTTCTGCTTTCATCTGATGAAAGCCTGAAGCTAAATCAAGCATAGAGAATATCTTTGCACCACTCAATTGATCAAAGAGATCATCAATTCTTGGTAAGGGGTATTTATTTTTAACTGTGACTTTATTTAATTCCCTATAGTCAATATATAATCTAAGGGATCCATCATGTTTCTTAACAAAGACTACTGGTGCTCCCCATGATGAGCTACTGGGTCTAATAAAACCTTTTTCTTCTAGTTCAACCAATTGCTTTTTCAACTCCATCAACTCCTTAGGCCCCATTCTAGTTGGTCTTTTAACCACTGGGTTAGCTCCTGGAATTATCTTGATTGAAAACTCAACTGGTCTGTGGTTTGGAACTCCTCTCACTTCACCAAACACATCAACATATTGATTAACTATGGGGATCTCTTCTAATGCAGGCATGGGTTTTTCATTTGACAATGTAGAAAGATTGGCTATACTTCTATTTTTGTTTGCCTCACAGAGAACAACTATTCTTTGTCCATCAGAAACTTTCAATGATATGGTGGATGCCTCCATATTAATGATAGCCTTATATCTACTCAACCAATCAACCCCTAAAATAATCCCTATGCCCGGATATTGCAACACATATAGGTCTGACTCAAACACATGTCCCCCTATGTTTAATCCTAGTTGTTTACATATCATACCCAGAACACATGAACTACCTATAGGGCTTCTAATTAACAGTGTCTTATCAACAATCATACAATTTAATTTTAGTTGTTGTACAATATCATGGGAAATCAAGGAGTGTGTAGCCCCAGTATCATACATTACTACAAAAGGTATTGAGTGAATGAGCAAAGTACCTTCAACTTGGCCATGGTTCTCAACATTTGGTCCCTCAGTTGCTTTACCTTTCCCTTCCAAGGTTCCTACTTTTCCTTGCTTAAACTCTGGACAGTTCCTCCTTATGTGACCCTCCTTTCCACACTGGTGACACTTGAAGGATGCTGGTCTAGGATTGGTGCACCTATTTTTCATATGCCCCTCTTGACCACAGTTGTAACAAGTGATTTTCTTCTTAATTTCAGTAGCCCTGACTTCTTCTGGTTTCTTGGT
Source organism: Allium fistulosum (assembly GCA_030737815.1). Taxonomy (NCBI): domain Eukaryota; kingdom Viridiplantae; phylum Streptophyta; class Magnoliopsida; order Asparagales; family Amaryllidaceae; genus Allium; species Allium fistulosum. The sequence continues at coordinate 96,190,102 of CM060903.1, forward strand.
GGAAGCTATGTCTGTTTTCTTCTTATCATAAGGGTCAAATTTACCCTTTCCTTTCTTGTTTTGATTATTTTTGAATGCCCTGAAATTCTCTCTAGCTTTATCATGTTGTTCAATGCTCAGAGTCAAATCCAAAACTTGATCAAAAGTCTTATCCTTGTATGGTAGCATGGCTCTACTAAGGCTAGGGTTCAACCCTTGAATATATCTGCCATTCTTAGCCTCCTCAGTAGTGATGAGCACTGCACCATACTTTGCCAATGATTCAAACTTCTGAGTGTACTCAGTGACACTCATAGTCCCTTGCCTCAATTTGATGAACTTCTCCAGTAAAGACTCCTTAGCTGATGCAGGAATAAATCTTCCATCCAACATTGCTTTAAATTGATCCCATGTCACTTCTCCTTCAGGTCTTCCAGCTATGATAACCTCCCACCAATCCAAAGCTGCTCCTCTCAATTGCCTGGATGCAATCTGCCTCTTCCTTTGGTCTTCAACTTGCATGTCTGCAAAGATTCTTTCCAAAATTCTAAGCCAATTTTGAACCCCCATAACTCCTTCTGTGCCATCAAATGTTTTGCCTCCAAGATTGGTAAAAGTCTTGAGTAGTTTTGAAAGTTCCTCATGTGGATTTTCCTGCCTGTTGCCTACTCCATCTCTTATGGCCCTCATGAATTCTTGCACATTCACCATGGGTGGTTCACTTGTTCCTACATTTTGATGTCTGGGTCCTACCATAGCTCTATGGATATAACACTTAGGTTAGTCTGTTTTGCCTAATGCTCTATAGATTAATTCATTTTAATCTATCACTTATTCTGTCATAATAGATATCAATAGTGTAAACATTAACAAACAAAACATCCAAAGCAGTAAACACTTCTATACATCCAATGCAAACAAATTCATACAAAATTTTTGCTATGTTATTGAACAACATAGCTTTGATACCAAATGAAATGACCCACTTAAATTTTTTTTTTTTAAATATTCAGTGGCCATTTAATCAAGAAAATATTTAATTCCAATTTTCTTCTATCCAGGACCTTTCTGCCAATATAAAAATATTGGTTTACTCATTTTATCTTGAACTTATATATGTGAAGATATATAAGTCATTTTCTACTTAAATCAGAGTACAGAAATTTGAAAGTAGAAATCTATTTGAGTATTACTTAAAGGAAATACTCTCTACATAGCAACAGTGTTTCTCAAAACTAGATTTTTCCAAATAACTTGGGTTAATGCATGACTATTGATCTTATGTCTCAAGACTTATCAGAGTACATAAATTCCCCTAATTTTATTACTGGATAAACTGTGCTTTTACTTTTGCATGTGTGTGTGCATGTTTCGGTGCATGTGTGTGTCAGTGGGCAATTCAGGTGCCTTATCTTTCTTGTTAACAAAATTGTCTGAATTTATCCTATACTTTGGGTTATGAAACAGATCTGAAAACTTAATTTAAAACCCTTGGGTGCTGGCTTAACCCAGGCTCAAGAAAAATGGCTATGTTAGCCCTATTCAGTTTTGCACTATTTTATAGCAAAATACATGCTATTTTGTTTTCTTTTCAAAGCAACTCAAAATCAGATTTTTTTTTGGACTTAAACATGGATTTTCTTATGTCAATTCTTTAGATATACATACAAACAACAAATCCTTTCAATCTCAGATTCTCAACTATTTAAACTAACTGCTCTTTTTTTAAAAAAGTTTTAGAATTTCATTCCTTAGCAAAGCATTTTACAAAACAAAGCACATAGTTTCAGCCGATACATAAGTTCATAAACTGCAAAATAGTAAATAACAATACATTGATTTTTTTTTTCTTTTTAAGCAACTTAACCAAAATAGCTAATTTAACTTCAGCAAATTCTTTAAAATAGCATCCAATTCCTTAAGCAGCTAACTCATCCAAGGCCTGCTTAACAAAATTCCTATTTACCTGCATGATCACCATGAACTGCCTCATATAAATATGGGACACCCAATGGTGCATAAACACAAAAGGGTCAGACTATTTGTCTGGTATGAATAATCTAACTGAAAACATGATCTTATTCAATTCTATTTATATTCCAGTTCTTTGCATGAATAAGAAACTCAGTATCTTCTGTGTGCATGTTTTTGTGAGGCATGTGCATTCATATCAGTGTTAAACAGATTATATATGATCACAATGATTTAGTTCATAGAAAACAATCATAAGATCCATCAATAAGACATCATAAACCAACCAGTGCCATCATCAATTCAGTCATCCTGCCCCTTTTATAATTTTACTGACCATCAGGGATTTTACCCAAGCCTCTCCTGAACCTATTTCTAAATTTCACTATCAAATATAATAGGGTCTTTAGCTACTTCCTCTTTTTAAACACACACTGCCTGGGACATCTCTCTGTTAACCCAGCACACTCAGGCCCCTGGGTATAAACATACCATGTGTGAGCTTGCAATGTTCCCCTTGCCAAGCTATATTTTGGTAGCCCTAAGATCCCAAGTCCTTAGTTAAATTACTAAGTGTTATTTCCTTTTCATAACTGTGCTAATCCCTTCTGCATCTCACTTTTTAATCAGAGAAATATAAACAATGCAACCAACATGTATTCATCCAGAGTTTGGTAAGTTATATTCTCAGAAGCAAACATTTAATCAGGAAAAATAGATGTGATTTCTTAGCACATTATTTTGCCTATGGGTTTCAATGGATCAAGATGTAAGCATATGGTCCTAAGTAATTTACTAGTTATTTTTTTCTTACCTCTGGTTCAATCAGATTTATGATCTGGCTAAACCATAAGTATATTTTGATTTGGGTAGTTCATAAAACATAGAAGCTCAGCACATGTACAACATTGCACTTCTACATTTTCTTTTGTTTTAATTAACATGAGACATAAGCAACAACACAATGTTACAGCCCCATATTTCTTTCTATCTTCAGACCATATATCTACCACATTAATCCGGGGATTTTTATAAAAAACTTTATAAAGAAAACTTATAAAAGAAATCACTCCATCTCAAAGTTAACCCATATCACAGATAAACATTTTAAACCATGAATCCATGACTCTTATCTTTCTGGGTAAATCAGAGAGGGGTTTTACACTTAAATAGATCATTAACAAACCAAAGTTATCAAATCATAAAACATAACTTGTAAAAGAAAATGAATGATTAGTTCAAATAGGCTGCCTCAATATTCAGGACTTAATGCCAAAGTTTTCAGTGAGGTTACTCACACTCAATTCCTTCTACCTGAGCTTTGCCTTCCTTTTGATCCTCTGCCTTCCTCTAACTCTAATGGATGGTACTTCTTATTAATTTTTTTTCTAGGTTAATGAAGAGCAAAATGTGTATGGTCTCACTATACTAAGCCTTTTATATAAATCTTGGCTGTTACTAGTGTTTATGGAATTACCCAATGTCAGTTCTACCCCATACAAAACATAGCCTGCCTCTGGTTTGATTCAAGAAAATAAAAGGGTATGTGGTCCTTGTCTTCCTTTTCAGAAACCAGTTTCTCCCTTTTAATTTTCTCCCGGTCATGCCATATGCATGACTTCTTATTTTTCTTAATTAAAGAAATTACTGGAAATAGATAATGTGTTTGTTTAAGGACTCGTGCCATTTCCATGTAACTTCTGTTTTCTTCTAGAAATTGGTTGACTGTATACATGTATAACATATGTATACCTAAGTCTTTTATTTTTCTTTCTTTAAATAATTTTAAGTTTATTTCAGCCTAGCTCTTATTTTCTTTGTACTATATTTTATTTAAAGACAAAATTCTATCTTCATGCATATGTATTTCTAAATTAGTTATTTTAATTTATTTATTGATTTCTGCTAAATTTTATTACACAGAAATCTGTGTACATGTGTACACTGTCTTGTGCACATGTACATGTTTTAAACCATGTACCTGCAATTCAATTTCCCATTCCTATCTTTTCAATGTGATTTTTAAACAATTATAAACTAAATTAACTTATGAAATTATTCACAAAAATCAGGGTTATCACATGCCTTGATTTTGACCATTTGTTCATCACTGGTCACTGGTTCAGTTGCTTTCTTTGATCTTTGATCCATTGATGATTGTGAACTAGTTGGTCTGGTTTGCTGATTAGTTGCTTTTGATTTCCCTGTGCATTCATCTGGCTGATGTATGTTCCTTTGCATGTTGAATTGAACTTGAGTTTTTGTGCATTTTCAAATTGCTGTTTCAATTTGCACTTCTTTGACTTCACTATGTACATGCACAGTTTATTGTTGCAGTGATCATTGAATTTTGGTCGAGATCATTTGCACTTGTGTAGAATCTGATTTTGATTTGACCTTGTGCACTCGAGTTGGCGAGGTAGTGCACACGTTTATACGTGTGTACTGCAGCCACTCGTAATTACCTGTCCCTGATATGAATACTGATATGCACAGATATTACATAATTAAAGATGATGACGATAACCCATATATCTAAGACAGCTATAAAAACAAATTTTATATTTTTGCAAATTAAAATTTGTTTCTTTTCAGATTACTACTGTAGTTGTTTAATTATACAGGTACACAAGAGACAGGACAAATACTAGAGCTGGACAATGCAGATGCAGAAGACTAAGTGTATGAGTGATGTAGTGAGGACAGAAATGTAAATGTGAAAATGTATGAGTGAGAGTGAACTGTATATATGAAATCAGTGTACTATATGAAATCCGTGTATGAACTGAAAACATTGTACTGAATAAAATATTATATTGAATAAAATACTGATTGAATTTGTTAAATTCTGTGCAATAGTATTATTACTCAAAATGATATTTATTCCTGTATGTGTATAGTAAAATCTGCAAACACATCTAAAAATCCGATATATATTTTGTTATCATCAAATACTAAACACACATCAAACAATCTCCACCTTTTGATGATGACAAACATATATATTAAAGATTTTGAAATTCCAGTAGATGTTTTTAATATGAAATATTTAGCTCCCCCTATATGTATGCTCCCCCTACATGAATACTCCCCCTACAACTGAGACTATTCCCTATTCAGAAGATTTAGGAAATTACAGACGAATACAAGAACTATAGAAAAATAAACTAACAACATTTAACAAATTTAGTGAATTATTCCAAAAATACTTATTTCCTTATCAAAATATTATTCTTCGCCCCCTTTTGTTATCATCAAAAGACTGACTAAAAATAATGAAACAGTAGGGGAAAACAAATGGAAAAAACAAGGAAAAACCATAATATTTCATAACAAGATAACAATTTCCACATTTTAGAGAATGGATCGATGTTTTGGTTTTTATATAATGAGAAGAGGGATGTTTTATTTTATTTATTAGAATTTTTTTTAAAAAGATTTGACATTTAAGCACAAAAAAAAATAAGCACTTACTAACCACGCATAACCATAAGGACTTTTAAATGGGATTAGCAGTTACTCATTAGTTATCAAGCTCCATCCATGCATAACCATAAGGACTTTTAAATGAGAATGGAGTGATGATAACCTCACATGATCCATCCATGCTTAACCATAAGGACTTTTAAATGAGAATGGATGCATGAGAAATATTTTTAAATTTTTTCTTTATTTTCCTTTTTAATTTAAAAAGTAATTCACTCTTCTCATTTTTCAAAACCATTATGAATGATAGAAAGATGGTAGAAATAGAAATGGTCGTGGAATAAGTTACCAAATTAATCATATTATGAAATTTCATAAACCAAACGTATTTCCACTACTGAATACCATATTCGAATCAATCTTTGAATGATATCCAAAACAGGTTTGAATTCTTGAAATTGAAGTTGAAAATAAATATCCAAGAATATTTCAACCAAAAATTGAAAAATGATTAGTCAATTTCCATAATCCCCAAATCCAAACGTAATCTGGAAAATCTGTCTTTGTGGAGGGGTTTTGTGAAAATATCAGCAAGTTGATCCTCAGTTGAAATAAGTTCAATGCAAATGTCTTCCCAAGCAATGTGATCTCTAAGAAAGTGGTGTCTCACATCAATGTGTTTCGTGCGTGAATGATGAACAAGATTATTAGACAAGTCTATTGCACTTTTACTATCACATTTTAATGGAACTTGTTTATAAACTAAGCCAAAATCAGAAAGAGTTTGCAACATCCATAAAATTTGAGCACAACAACTTCCTAATGCAATATATTCTGCTTCAGTGGTGGATAATGCAACACAATTTTGTTTTCGACTAGACCATGAAACTAATGAATGTCCTAGCATAAAACATGTCCCACTAGTACTTTTCCTGTCAACCAATGAACCCGCATAATCAGCATCAGAAAAACAAACTAAATCAAACTTTTCACAAGAAGGATACCATAGTCCAAATTTGTGTGTGTATGAAAGATATCTTAAAATTCGTTTAGTGCCTTTTAAATGTGATTCTTTAGGGTTAGATTGAAAACGTGCACACAAACACACAGAAAACATAATATCAGGTCTAGAAGCAGTAAGATAGAGAAGTGAACCAATTATCCCTCGATATTTCTTCTTTCAAATTGATTAAGTTCAACTTTGCATCTCTCAAATCCAAATTTCATTATTAAGAATCATTTCAACAAAATCAGATTCAATTTCAAAAATAAACCACTGTGACAACAAAACGTACACAAACTTTTATCAAATGAAGAGCGAGTGTGTATACCTTCCGTAGGATCACAGTTAAAATATCATTATTATCTCAAAAGCAATTTGAAGTTTTCATCAGTGAAGTTTCAATAGTTTCAACAGTTTCTAAAAACACTTTTATAGCATGAGTACTCTATAATCAATCAATATCATAATTTGACCAAGCAGATTAAGTTCAAGAAAAAATGGTTAATCAATTTTTAAGCACAGATTAAAATCAAATCATATAAGATCATAAATCAAGCAAGTTAGATTCTGTCAACTATCACAATTACTTCGAGTAAGATGATTGGTTAAAAATCAGAATTAACATCATCAATCATAACTCATAGCTGGTTGATTTAATTCAGATTATGGTGCAGATTCTTACCGGTTATCTATCATTTGAAATTAAATACAACTACCTGTTTTACCTATACGATAATCTTTCGTTGTTTGCCCATAGTGAATTTTTCACCTTTATACTGGGCTAAGGAACGTTGATTTGTCGCCCGTTGTGTATCTGGAATAGCCAGAATCCAAATAACACTAATGTTGTTCCTTAGCCTGCCACCACACCTACACGGTTAAAGATTTTTGTGACCTATTTGTTTTTATAGGTCCATGGTTGTTAGTGGCAGAATAATTGTGAATAAACAATCCCTTTGGAACCCAAACTTGTTTTGTCTTTTCATTTTTGTTCCAATAGACATGAAATTTGTTTGTAGAATTTTTAGGAACCCAAACTTTTATAAATTTCGTGTACTTGTTTCTATGACTACAATTTTCAACATGATGTCCAATTATTTCACATCCAGTAAAGATACCCTTTCCTTTTGCACTATTATTAACTAGTGATTTACAAAAACCTAGTCCTTTTCGGTTGTTAGCAAACAGTTGATTTCCTAACAACATATTGAATGATTTTTCTCCTCTAGAAAAGTTATTCAGTGATTTCTCAAGATCTTGGACTTTGGTTTTCAGTGTTGAGTTTTCAGACACAAGTGAGGTGCATCTATTTATAAAATCCTTTTTCCTAGTCTCAATGGTCTCTTTTAGATTCAAGTTTTCTTTTTCAAGATCCTCGAAGCTATTCTTCAGTTTTGATAATTTTGAATCTAAAGTTTTACAGTTTTTACAGTCTAGGTTTTGAATCTTTTCAAGTTCAGTTTCTAACCTAAAATTTTCACAGGCAAGTTCTCTCCTATCAGATTTCAGTTTATCAATTTTAGAATCAAGAGCATCAACTGTTTTAGTAAGATCAAGGCACAAATAAACAAGTTCTTTATAAGAATAGTTCTTTACCTCATTAGATTCCTCTGAGCTTGCTTCTGAATCTGATCTTGCCGTAAGACACAAGTTAGCCTCCTCTGAGCTATCAGTTGAAACTTCCTCTCCTTCCTCATCATCCCAAGTCGCTGCGAAGGCCTTCGTCTTTTTCTTTCCTTTGTTGATTTTGAGAAGTGGGCAATTTTGTTTGAGGTGACCAGGCTTGTTGCAGTTATAGCAGGTTAATTCATTTTCAGAGTTGTCAGAATCTTTTGACCTATTACCACTGGTTTTCCTCTTGCGTGGCTTGAATCTTCTTCTAAGATTATTGACAGCCATTGCAAGCACTTGAATTGGATCTTCTTCTTCTTCATCGCTCTCTTCTCTGCTCTTTAAGGCAATTGTCTTCTTCTTTGGTTCGAAATTGATGCGTTCCTCCTTTGCTTTTAACTCAAGCTCATACGTCATCAGATTTCCGATCAAATCCTCCATGCTCAGTTTACTTAAATCTTTTGATTCTTGTATTGCCGTGACTTTTGCCTCAAAGTTCATTGGTAAGACCCGTAGTATCTTCCTCACCAGCTCTACCTCAGTGAATACTTTCCCAAGTGCTCTAGCATTGTACACCAAGGTTGAGAAGCGTCCAAACATGTCCTTTATGCTCTCGCCTTTGTCCATCACGAAGTTATCGTATTCATTGCTGAACAGGGCTAGACGAGACTTTTTGACTTGAGAAGTTCCTTCGTGTGTCACCTCCAAAGTATGCCAAATTTCTTGTGTTGTTTTACAATGAGAAATTCTATTAAATTCAGTCTTATCAAGAGCACAGATCAAAGCATTCATAGCTTTAGCATTTGTAGTTTTTAATTTCTTATCGTTAACATCCCACCTCTCCTAAGGTTTAGGAATCTCTGTATCACCAATAGTTATAGTGGGAGGTGTATAGCCAGTTTCAATAATATCCCAAACATCATAATCAACAGAACTAAGATAAATACTCATCCTAACCTTCCAGTAAGCATAATCATTCCCATTAAACATTGGTGGCCTAGCAGTAGATTGCCCCTCAGAAAAAGCATTATTTGATGGATTCATGACTCTAGAGTTAAAAAAAATTACCTCGCTCAAATACCACTTGTAGGATCTAGATTAACCCTAGAGGGGGGGTGAATAGGGTTATTGCAAATTTTCTCAAATTAAACGCGAAATCAAACTGCAGATAAATAAATATGCAGAAAAGTAAATCACACACAAAATTTACCCAGCTTCGGCAACCCCTGCCTATTGCTGCATTCCCAGATTTCTATTAGGATTAAACAGTATCCCGCTTACAAACACTCCTACAGACTCGCACACCCTGCTCCGCCTATAGAGCTTTGTAAACTCGCACACTCTGCTCACTGAACTAACCCTAACTAGACAATCTGACACTACCTAAACCCTATGTGGTGATTTACCCTGACTGGACTTTGAAAATACAAACTGAAAAAGAAAATACAGATTAAACCCATGGCAAAAATTTAATTTGACAATTTAAATTGATTTTGCTCTCAAATAAACCCTAGCCTAAACAAGCCCGGCCCGTATAGATAAAATTAAAAACCCTAATTATTAAAATAGGCCGGCCCCTTTGTTTTTCTTTGGCCCGATCTCCTGAGAAATAAAAATGGCGAACAAAATTAGGGCTTCGACGATATTTTGAATCTCTGGCGATTATGCACTTCAGGTCCTCGAATCTCAGTCGCTGGCGATTCTAGAATTGCGGCTCTGCCCTGTTGCGATTTTGAGACTAGAACTTCGGTTCTTCGAATCTCTGTTGCTTCTGAATTGCGATGATCTAATCGATCGTATGTTGGCTCTAGTATGTATTTCTCTATTTTGTTTATCTGATTTGAACTTGATTGCTAGAGAACTTGCCAGTGATGATTTGTTGGGTTTCTATTCTGTTGCTCTGAATCACCACAAAGTCGATTATGATTTTGGGGGTTTATATACACGTCTGATTTGATTTACGTGATCACCACGTTGTTTATACTTGCCGTTTTTACATCTCGATATTTTGGGAAATTTCTTTTGACTCACGGCTTCGATTATTGAGCGTTCGATCTTTTTGATTTTAAACAGTCGTGATACTTTCCTAATTTATAAAACTTGACTGTTTCTTAACTTTGATTCGAAATATACGGCTTTGACTTGTATCAATAATTTCTTAACTTGATTTCAAAAATGTGATATTATTACTTCTCTGACTTTTGACCACTGTCCTAGACTTGTTCACTGTTGATGATCATAACTTTGACTCGATCACTGTTGATCACAGTTTTGTTTTTCTGTAGCATACTCGTCGACATTGCTATCCTCTTCACTGTGAATTATTTTCTCTATGATACTCTTCTCTGATTATACTTGCTTCCTGTTGACATTTGCTTTGCTTTGACACAAATACTTTACTTGTTCCCTGTTGTGCATTCAACATTGCCATGTTTCCTTGCTTGTACTTGGATACATTACTGCATGCTTGACTAGTTGCATTCATTTCATGTTCTCATTGCACTTGTATTTCCTCGAGCTTGTGCTGTCTGGTTGATCGTACTTGAATCAGTGATTTGCTTCATTATGGCCTGGTCTGTTGTAGATTTATAAATATTACTCGAGTACTGGTGCACTGTTGTAGCTGACTAGTTCCCTCTGTTTGTCACTTGAACTTGTTCATGTTGGCACTGGATTCACTTGTGTACTTTGACTCTGGCCTGTCTGCATTTGTGATATTTGTTCATCTGATTACTATAGCCTTTGTAGTTGCAGTTTTACATTTGACTTCCTTGTTTACTTTGTTGACATTGCAACTGTGTAGTCGAACATTTGGGTCCTTCATTCCAGTCTTCATGTTGCTCTCTGCATACTTGAACTGATTGGGTTTATTTTAATTTGCTGAGCCTTTGTTCTTGAGTCACTTGAACCTGTAGTTGATGTTCACTAGATATTGGTTCATGGTTCATTCATAAGTCTGCATTATGGTCTTTGCATACTTGTCTTGTGCACTTGAATGTTTCTGTGTACATGCCTTGATTTTGACCATTTGTTCATCACTGGTCACTGGTTCAGTTGCTTTCTTTGATCTTTGATCCATTGATGATTGTGAACTAGTTGGTCTGGTTTGCTGATTAGTTGCTTTTGATTTCCCTGTGCATTCATCTGGCTGATGTATGTTCCTTTGCATGTTGAATTGAACTTGAGTTTTTGTGCATTTTCAAATTGCTGTTTCAATTTGCACTTCTTTGACTTCACTGTGTACATGCACAGTTTATTGTTGCAGTGATCATTGAATTTTGGTCGAGATCATTTGCACTTGTGTTGAATCTGATTTTGATTTGACCTTGTGCACTCGAGTTGGCGAGGCATTGCACACGTGTATACGTGTGTACTGCAGCCACTCGTAATTACCTATCCCTGATATGAATACTGATATGCATAGATATTACACAATCAAAGATGATGACGATAACCCATATATCTGAGACAGCTATAAAAACAAATTTTATATTTTTGCAAATTAAAATTTGTTTCTTTTCAGATTACTGCTGTAGTTGTTTAATTATACAAGTACACAGGAGACAGGACAAATACTGGAGCTGGACAATGTAGATGCAGAAGACTGAGTGTATGAGTGATGTAGTGAGGATAGAAATGTAAATGTGATAATATATGAGTGAGAGTGAACTGTAAATATGAAATCAGTGTACTGTATGAAATCAGTGTATGAACTGAAAACATTGTACTAAATAAAATATTATATTGAATAAAATACTGATTGAATTTGTTAAATTCTGTGCAATAGTATTATTACTCAGAATGAATATTTATTCCTGTATGTGTATAGTAAAATATGCAAACACATCTAAAAATTCGATATATATATTTTGTTATCATCAAACACTAAACACACATCAAACACTTATAAGAAGTGCTAATGAACTCATGACCATACTTAGATAAGGCCTCAAAAGATGCAACATATTCAGAAATGGAAGACTTCCCTTGCTTCAACTCAAGGAAGCGACGGGCTAATAAAACTTTCTCAGATTCAGGAACGAATTTAAGTTCGAATCGTTCCCGGAACTGAGTCCAAGAAAGAACAAACTTATCAAGTTCGGCTATAAGAAGCTTGTACCAATCAAGGGCACGCTCTTGCAATAAGCTAGAAGTTACAAGAACTCGATCGTGGTCAGAAAGATCCATGCGAGTGAAGATACGTTCGCATGTGCGAATCCAAGCTTGGACCTCAAGAACGGACTCGGAGCCTTTGAATGGCTTTCCACCAAGATGAGCAAAATCACTGCACAGGCGTGCAAAAGCAGACTTGCATGGAGGAGATGCACGAATAGAAGCCGGAGGCTGACTGCTCCTACATAACTCCAAAAACTGATCAGCAGACATATAAACGACGTCCGGATGCGAGCCACTGGATTGCCCAACATCCGAGCGTCGTCCTCTGCCTCTTTCGGCCATTAGTTGAAAGAAAAGATAAGAAAACGATTATTCACAAGGTAGATATCATTAATTCAAATATGGAATACTACGGAAAAAAACATTCCTAGACGTATTCCCAAAAATTCTATCTACCCCAAAGGCACGGAAAGAATAAAGGCACAATGATTCAAAAATTCGTAACATTCGTACAACACTTTAATGTACCGTAATATGTGTCTCTGTTCTATGTTTATCATATTTTGTTCTGAACCTCGCTTTGATACCAAGCTGTAACGCCCCACTTCGAGACCCATATTAGCAAAGAGTATTACAAGGTAACACCGTCTGCTAATGCGGAGAATAGAGCTGGATAGGAGCGGCCATCTATAACCCTGTCTTAATTATCTATTGAATACGCCGACAATGCGACTTCTTACTTAAATGGACCGACATCTCCAATAAATACTTAACACAAAGCCATACGTGGCTGAGGATCTATCAGAATAAAATATAACAACTCAATGTAATTCACATCACAGAACAGTAGATCATCACATACACTTTCACATATACAGATACATTACAGAGTTTACAAAATGATACATGTCAAGTTGTATAGCAAACCACAATATACAGGCGAGTCAAAAGAATACATATCAGAGTTACAGACAAAAAGGACTACACAAAAATCTATAACAAAAAGGAGCTAGCGGAATAGTCCATGCGGAAGCAAAATAGGCTAAGTCCAATGTACCTAACTTGAAACATCTCGGTCTGACACGAGTATAAAATACCCGGGTCAGTCTAGCTAAACAAATCAGTTAGATAAACTAAATGATAATGACCATACAAGATCATAAAGTACCACAAATATCTCCAAAAGAGATAACCAAATCATATAACATAAGATGAATCATAACAAGCCTCATATCATAGGCAATTCAAATAAACAAAGGACATACATATCCCAAATCAAGCCAAGAAGGCAATTAATAAATACCAACAAAGGTAACACAAGTTTCCATAAGGTAATCGCTACATATCGTGTGGTTCAAAGAACCTACACCGAAGAGCGATACACTAGGAAAATATAATTGTCAAAGAAACAAAAGATGTTCGAGCTCAGTACTGTATAACAAGGATCCACAAACACGAAGGCAACAAACCCAGTCCCACTCGAGCGGTGACGATGGACCAACTCCAAAAGCGATACTATATGGCAACAAACCCGAAGGCACAAACCCGAAGGTACAAACCCGAAGGCAACATACCCGAAGGCAACAAATGCCGAAGGCTCAAGCCCGAAGGCCACAAACCCCAAAGGCAACAAACCGTAGTGGCGAAGGTCCGAAGGTCCAGTACTGGACACCACTAACTGGCGGAATGTGTCACAACTCTCAGAAAGGAACCCGAAAATTGTTAACATGATTCGTATACCACACGTTCGCACTAAACGGTTTACTAACCGTTAGTCAATTTCACACTCAAAGCAGTACAAAGTTTACCTCATATCATCGGTAAACCAGACCCAGAGGTCAAAACGGTCAAACCAATAGATTAGGAATTAACTGAAAAGATAACTGCATGTGTTCATAGCATGCGTTTTATTTAATCATTTGATTCTCCTCCCTCTTCGCTCGAAGTGCAAAACTGTGTGTGTGTTTTAAATAGAAATTATAAGTTAGAGAAACAAGCTTTTAATACACTTTACAAAGATCATTTTATAAAAACCCGTGCACGAAATCAAAAAGGAATTAACAAAGTCAAGAATGTAATAACAACAAATTGAAACAACCAGAATCGGTTAAAGATTTGAAAACCCAAGAAAAATAGGCAAAATAGGCAAAAACAAGCAGGTCAGTCGACTGGCCTTCTATAGTCAGTCGACTGAACCATAACACGAGAGTTTTCAGACCCTGCAGTCAGTCGACTGACTGCAGGGAGCCAATCGACTGGCTGTAGCTGAAACTGTTTTCTAGCCTATCAAATGGAAGAGCAAACTCTCACCATTTGCAACCGGTCGAGCAATGGACTTTAGGGGCTTTTGCCAATCGATAACCCAGCCCCATTGGCTCTCCGATTCACCACTAAAAACATGTTCAAACATCAAAGCTATGATTTTTAGGGTTTTTGACTTCAAAACACCAAAAATGGAAATGTTCACCAAATCAATTCAAACCAAAAGCAATTGAACATGAATAAGCGTTAGGAATTCATACCTAACATCAATGATATCAAGAGAAGTAGATGCTAGTTCAAAACTCACCTTTTTAACTCAAAAACAAAGGTGAGAAGCACAAACACAAGAAGAAGATCAACGACTCTTCACTTCAACTCTACAAGCTTCAATCAAAGATCAAAACAAGTATTTCCTAAATTAGGGTTTAGGAATTTTCTGAAATTGAAGAGGATAAGAGATGGAGAAGATGAAGATGGAGCTTGCCTTAGCTTTTCCAAGAGTTTGGAGCAAGAATTTGTGGTTTGCAATTGAATCTAGGGCTTGGTGTTTTAATTTCTCATTCCTCTCCCCATTTTCAGTTGCTTGAGTGTTTAAGAAAGTAGAATGTAGTGAAGAGGAGAGGGCTGAACTAGGTTATATGATGAGTTGGGTCAAACCCAAACCCAAAAAGCCCAACAGAAATAGCAAAATTCAACTTACTCCAAACATATCAAAGCTTATACACAAAAAAGTCGCAAACGCCATTTTGGACTCAATGGAAGTGGTCCCGAGTCCTAATTCGACCGTTTGCTGAAAGTAGCTTTTCGAACTTTAATCCGATTAACGATGCTATATTTAAATAAAATATTTAAATATAAAATCGTAAAATATGCGGGTTGTTACAATTCTAGTCCATGTAGTCGTGCTATATTAGGTCCAATCCCGAGCATTTTAAACCCCTAGGTCGAGCACTTGATGGTTGAAATAATGACCAAAGCAATCGTGTTCATTTGATTTTTATTTCAAAGATCATCTCAATATATGTTGTATTATATTTATGTTTATATTTTGTCTTATTTATGGGTTGTTCACAAGACTAAAAGCTTGGTTCTCTTCCTACTTGAGTCTATTTTCGTGTCATCGTGCTTTCTGGAATTTGTTTGTGTCATTTGATTTGCTAACTCCAGCATAAAAAGGTGAGTAAATCTCACCTGACATTTACACTTATGCAAATGCGAATTGACAATAATTGAATGTGTAGTACTATTATGTTATGTTATCCCTATCTGTGATTATTAATTATATGATGTTAAACTTGTTTATTTATCTGTCATCTCATTTGTTACTAATATATGTTGTTAAACTGTTCATTTATATCTGTTTATCACACTGCAAGTTCCCTATAGGTTAGATCACTATGGGTTGAAATGATACATACCCGAACGGACTTTAGAATAGGGAAAAATTGTTATAGGCTGAAATGATAGGCCTGAACGATTTTTATTTATTTTATTTTATTTGGGATTGTGGGTTTGAAATGATAGAACACGGATTTTTCTTTCTAAACAGCGTATTGAAATGATATATATCTGTATCACTTGACCTAGGTTAGAAAACTATATATAGGCCCATGGTTATTTTATAAAGTATTTTGAATATTTTAAATATGTTTAAGAGTGTAAATTTATGAAAATTTGATTTAAATTGGATTTTTAATGTTTAAATAAAGAAAATTTGATTCTTCTATAAGTTAAAAATGTAATTAAATGAATGGTTAAATTTTAATTATTGAAATATAACTTAAGTCTGGAAATTTTGGATTTAAAAGAAAATTTGAGTTATATAAATAAAAATGGAAATTTAATTATACTGGAAAAATGGAAATAAAAATTTAAGTGTTAAGTTTAATTATTAAAATGAAGAGAATAGAAATTTTACACTTAACTTTTATTAAGTGAATTCTTGAAAATTGGTTTTATTTATAAGAAAACTTATTATAAAAATCATAAGTTAAAAGTATTTTAAATGAACATTTTGAATGTTAAAGTATGATTTTTATAATGTTTAATGGTTTAAATTGGGATTTATTGTTTGTTGGAAATACACTAAAATCTAAAAATACTTTTAATAGCACTTCAGAAATGCTATCGTTTCTAAAATGAACTAAAACTTAAATATAAGGCAATTACAGCAGTTCTGTAAATGCTGTAGTCGCTGAAGTAAAGTAGAAGGCTAAAAACTTAATAAAGGGCTATTACAGTAGTTCTGTAAATGCTGTAGTTGCCTGCTGTCTTTGCTGAATTTAATGAAAACTTTTATTATGAAATCTGAATATTACAGCATTTCTAGAAATGCTGTCTTTGCTGAATTGAACTAATTTTCAACTAAAATTGAGATTTTACAACAATTTTAAATGTTGTCTTTGCTGAATAAAAATGTTTTCAAGTATAACTTATAACAGCTTTTTCTAAATGTTGTGAAAGGCTGAAATTTTCAATGTTTATGGTTTTTAACTAAGTAAATGAACTCAGAATGGTCTAAACTTTGGAAATTGAATACTTGAGTTGAAAGTATAATATCTTCACTTTTAGATGGTTTAGATGAATTAATTTGATTGGAATATAAACTATTAAAAAGGTGATTTGAAATGAGAATAAATGAATGATATCTTTGAATTTAAAAGGTATTTAAAGTTAAATATGGGCTTTGAATTCAAATGATGATTAGATAATGAAGTTTTTTGAAAGATATGATATTTAGAAATATTGAAATGGTTTAGAAATGATTTAACCTATAATTTGATAAAGATTTGAATTTGAAATGATATTTTGTTTTGAAGTATAAAATATTATTTTGGAATTTTATAACCACGGGTATACTTCTCTGTATGTCATTTGATTTCCTGGTGATTGTTTGATGCACATTAACACTGTTAGTTGCATTGTTTACTTTGACATGGACATTTCTGTGATATTGTTATTACTGCTTAATTGATGGTTTGACTGATCCTTAAAGGATGGGCGATCCCAAGTATCCTTTAAGTTATTGTGCATTTATATTACAGTTCACTTGAGTTGGTTTACATTGTATAAGTATGTATGTCCTTACTCGAGTGTTTTGTGTTTTACTTTACGCTCGGGTCAGCCTGAGAATCATAGCTTTGGATTCATCTTCTGGAGCTAGAGATTTGCTGGAGCTTATCTGTCCATCTGTTATTTCTTATCTTCTAATCCAGTTATTTACTATTCGGTATTGCTTCTGCATTAGTGATTTATGTATCCTGACTTCTATTGTATCCATTTATAAACTATGATATTTTATATATGTTTTGAGAATTTTATATAGTAGTTTCATGAACTACTATGGTATTTATTTCCGCTGTGAGTAATTCTGATTTTCTGTGTCTGTGATTCTGTGTTTGATTTTATTTGCTCCAAATTTTATTACAATGTGTTATTTTGAATTATTTAAGTCAGACATGTGTGGATTATTGTCGATTTGAATGGTCCAAAATAGTGGGTCGTTATATGTGATGTTGGTTTTGAGGTTGCTGTTGGATGTAAATGTGAACTATAGTGGTATGTTGCTGCTGAATTTGTAGAAGGTTATATACAGGGTGGTAGCACTGTTGCTGATGAGGATGTTTGTAATAGAGAAGGGTTGTTGACTGAAATGGAAGATGTAATGGTAGAGGGTGGATGGGAAGGATGTAAGAATGGTATGTTAATCGATTATTATCGTCAGTTGTGCACTACAGTGATGAGTGCACTGGTAGTTTGAACTATTGGTTTGGCAAGTTTGGTTTGGGCTAGTTGATGAAAGTGTTGTTGTGTTGTGGAGGGTGGTTCACTGATGGGTGGCAATGTAGTTCATAAGTGATGAAGATGGTATGGGTATTGGGGTATTGGTCAGTTATGGAAGAAGGGATGATCAGGTTGTGGTTGCAGTGAATGTGAAAGCAGTGAGATTTGAAGGTTTAACTGTCGTGGAGGATTGTGATGATAGGGTTGTAGTTTGGGGATGACAGTGGTAAACAGTGGGGATGGATGAAATGCACAGCAGTGGGTATGAACCAGGGAACAGTAAACAGAGAGGTAGATTTCTTTTATGAAAATTGCAAATGTATAAATGTGAATGCAAATGGAAATGTAAATGAAAATGGAAAATAATAAAGAAAATTTGTTATGAAATTGGGATTGTTTTTTTTGTTAAAAGATGCAAATGCAAAATAAAAGAACAAGAAAACAACACACACCCAAAATGAAATCAAAAATCAAACGAGCATGAATATTTTTTTTATGCAATACACACAATAAAAATCAAACAACAATAATTCGAAGAATAGAAATTCAAAATCAAAACAATTCCCCAGGAACAGCGCCAAAAACATGTTGTTCGACGGAATTTCTATCGAGTTAGAAAGTCGTCGAATGAATTTAGAAATAAAAATGTCCACAAGCACACGGCGTACACTTGTAGTACGTGGCGAATACGGGTTGATCCGTAGGGAATTGATGATTTTAAAATTCTATTCAATCAAATTATACCAATTTCAAGTGAAAGTTAAGAATTAGAACATTAGCTAACTAACTAAAATAAAAGAGATGCAAATATAAGAGTTAAATGACAATTTAGAGAATAAATCCACTCTCTAAATCATGTAGTTCAACACACATGAAATCATAATCTCTCATTTATGGTCATTAGTGCTTTAGTTGATGTGTTTATCATAAGTATGACATATTTGTGCTATTGATTAGCCAACATAAGCTATCAAACTATGACACACCCCTTAAACCACTTACTAACTTTCATGAAATTTGACAATGAAAATGACATTTATTTTAAGTATGGCCAATTAACTATTAATTAGAAATATAGACCATCGAATTTTAATTTCAAATCACTTTCTTTTGCCATAATCATATTTTGAGGAAGAGGCAATTAGTGTTAGTGATTGTTTAAGCATAGCCTATTTGATGTCAACAATATAGGCTATCAAATTCAAAGAAAAAACAGCTAGTAAAACTTTTCTATCATCATCATTAAGCACAAAAAGAGAGCATGAATTAACAAATAGTTGAAGCTACATAATTCACGAGCTTCAGTACCCTTAAATTGAAGGGGTATAGCCTCTCATATTTGTCATTTGATTAACAAATGTAGCTAGCAACATGAAAGCAAAAAGAAAGGAAAATGAAAGCAAATGGAAAAGAAAACTAATCTAATTGCATAAAAGAAAATCTACACTACTAATATGAAAGGAAATGAACATGTAAGTAAAAGGAAACACTAATTAACATTGCATGAAAAGAAAATAAAACAACATAAAATAAAAATGGCTAAGTAGCCATGAAAAGAGAACGAGAGCTTTCTTTTATTTGATCTAAACTAAATTAATGAGAAGGAGGCCTAAGAGAGACTAAGAAGAAGAGGGTTACATGAAGATAAAGGTTATTTATACAAGTTTTAAACCCTAATTAATTCATATTTTTGGGGAATGCCCAAATTGCCCTCGAGGTAGTGTGGTGGCCAAGTAATCATTAACAACCACTAATCTCCCACTTAAATGTACATGAAGCTTTAATGTCCTATTATCATGTGCTTAGTTCCTAATTGAAAATCAAGGTAAGTGGGTGGGGTCCTCCATGATCATCACTTTGAATTATTTCCATCTTCATTTGTAACGACACATAAAATTTTAGTGATTTTATTTATTAAATTAATTGAAATTTTGTGAAATTTTAACAATAAAATTTGAAAATAAAAATTTATTATTTGGAATACGTCTATTTTAACATAGCAACTGGTAAATTTGCATCTGATAATATTGAAGTTTATTGTGTGATTTTTATTTTAATTTAAATCAGCTAATAACAGTTGAATTTAAAAGTGTTCCGAAACCTAAATGTGTCAACATGAGAAAATTTATTTAGTACACTTTGAATTAGACTGCGAAATTCGTTTCGCAAAATTCGGACGTTTCTAGCTCCGTTTCGATTTTTCCGTACGGAATAGCAATGTATATCGGTATCGATTATCGACTTTTGATCGGATGATCATACCACTAATATCTGTATACTGTTTTGATTGTCTCATCATAAAGATCTCAGCGCTATATTTATTTCTATATTGTGAGGTCCGGTACGCGGCGGAAACAATTAAACTGTGCGCCTTACCGGTACCGAAAATGTGACTTTTAACTTCCCAATCCTTTTCAAATCTTTACCGTGCAGCTCAAGCAAATTATCAATGGCATTTAATAGCTTCTCGGCTGAAATCAAGGGAATAGACCGTTACCATTCCTTTTATATATATTTATAATTTGGTTCGTTTCCTCTTCTTTCCTGGTCCCAACATTCTGATGCGATTCCACCACTTAAATTCTCTTCTTTACATTCTCTGTCAAAGGAAATTATTTTTATTTTCCTTCCTCCTCCATTTTTGCGTTCCCACCTTCCACCATATAAACTCCAAAACGTCACCTCTCTTCCTCTCCGCTCCTTCAACCGCGCTCCACAGCGGCCTACAACTCGCAACAACCAGCCACAGTTCCTCCCAGCCTTACTACCCACTCGACCTTCAACTTCCGTAGCCGCCGCCATGCCTGCCTGGTCGCGGTGAGCTTTGTTTCTCTCTTCCCTTATCTCTTCCCTTGTTGTATAATGTGTATAAGTATATTAAACTTATATACATACCTTCTCGATTTTGGTTTAAAAGCATTAATATGCAGATATATGTGCAAGCTTATATATTGGTTAAACAAATACACGTGTATATGAACTGAGTTGTTTTAAATGTTATTTTGTACTGTTTAATGGATATATACATAAGAATTGTTTGATATATTATATATAAAAGTTTATATATTCTGTTATATATATAAAATTATAATATGTTATGATATATAAGTTATGATATATAGATTTATACATATGATAGTCTGTTCGCATATATATATTCCTCTAAGTTAAATATTTTTTTTTGTTATATTGATTGTAAATTTTATAAAGTTGTTATATATTAAGGTATATTATATATATGTTTATGCATATCGTTTGTATGCTGTTTGTATAGGTGTGACATCACCTATTTAAAATGAGATATAGTTGCCTCTGTTATAAATTATATTATAAGTTAGGTGCATTTTATATATATTATATTTTAAACTTTTGCTAGTTGGATCTACTCTTTTATGTGATGTAAGGAGGGACGTATAGGTTGAAACAAGTTGTTGTACACATTAATTAAGTCTGCATCTATATATTTCGTTATATATGGTTTGCACATATTTAAGTGGAGCGTATATTTGTCTTGTTTTCTATTTGGTATTGCTGAAAAGAAAGCTACATAGATATGTATTTAATAGTATTTATACTAGTATATATATATATAAGTTTATATATAACAGAGTTGGTTTGAATATATATGCATTATTTTAAATTTTCTAACTTGTGTACTTTCTTATATTGTTTATATCCATATTAGTGTATATATATATTACGTGTATATATATACGTCTAGGTAGCATATTATAAAATATTTTATAGACGTGTTTTTCTATATATGTTATAGCATATGTAGATCTGCTGGTTTATATGTATTGGCTTTGGATACTATGTTGATGAACCGTGTGTATATATATATATATTTTAAATATGCCATTTCATATTATATATATAAATTATATACATGTTGTATTTTTATAAGTCTTATATACATTAGTTATATATTAGTGTATACATAATTGATTCCAAAGTATTTATGCATGTAAGTTTTTATATGTGGATTTATATACATTAGTCTTTTTATATGAGTAATGTTATGGCTGGGTATGTATATAGAAGTAATAGTTTCAACATATATTGTTTATATATATATATATATATATATATTTGATTGTAAAATATTTGAGTTTTAGTTTAAAACAATGGATTTTGAAATGCATATATATATATATATTTAATTTAATATATACTTTAATTTAGAATCTGACTATATATATATTATATATAGTTATAATTTGATATAAGTTCATTATACCAATTATCTCCATCGATCCAGTTCTAATTTGTTTCATCGACTTCTATTTATCAGCTTTGATTATCGAATCGTGTCAATTTTGCTTTGCTTTGGAATTCGTAGCTTGTGCTGTTTTCAAACCCCTCTAACCTCGAAATGTGAGCAATCAATCACAATTAACATTCTTGTATTTATTAAATTTGATTTTAATTGAAACAACAATTGAAATATGCTGCTGTAGTTAGCTAAATTGTTATATATGCTATTATCTGTAACTGTTCACCTGTGGGATATGACACCATATCCTGTTGTTTATATTATATTGTTGTTTATGATATGCCTGTTATCATTATTATCGTATCTGTCATCACTCTGCAAGTTCCTTGTTAGTATAGAATTCACTATGGGTTGAAATGATACATACCCGAACGGACTTTAGAAAAGGAGAAAATCGTTATGGGTTGAAATGATAGACCCAAGCGATTTTCATTAAATTGAATTTGGGATTGCGGGTCGAAATGATATCTACCCGTATATATTTAAATTACGGATTGAAATGATAAATCTGTATCACTTGACCATAGGATAGCAAACTTCATGCCAACACCGTTGATCAATATATATAAATATTTAAAAATTATTTCTATGATCTTGAAAGGGAATACATATATGGTTTTATTTAATATTGGAAAGATTTTATGTAGAAATAAGTTTTAATATAAAGTATATTTAATAATAAACTTTAATTTAATAAAGTTTGATTTAATTAATATAATATGTCTAGGTATTATATTTTTAAATATATTTTTAAGGATTTGTACGAGTTAAGGAGGATAAAGTTGAATTAATTGAAATTGTATGTAATTAAGAATTCTACTTAATTAGGGTGATTTGAACTATTGAATTTGAAATTTAAGATTTAATTTTATAACCTGACTTTTGATTTAAAGTGATTAAATGGATATTTCGAGTTTAAATAAATCAGAGGGATGCTGAGCGTTGGTTGTCGCCGAGTGCCAGTTGACGCCGAACACTACTTGACGCCGAGTCTCCTGGTCGCCGAGCATTACGGATGCCGAACGCTATGAATGCCGAGTCCCACTGGATGCCGTGTGCTTCGCCGAACACTCCTTGATGCCGGTCACTCTCTGATGCCGAGTGCTACCTGATGCCGAGCACTAGTTGCCTGGTCAAATCTCCAGGAAACACTTGCCCCCCAAAGTGTATCGCGTGGCCGAACATGATGCGCTTTGAATCTGGTTCAACTTCCCTTGATGATGCCTTCTCGAGAATGCCTGTGACGGAGGTGCGTGACGAGCGTGGTTTGGACGCCGAACGATACGTTCGAAGACGGACAGCCCTTATGTGCCAAACGATACTTCGTTTCGATGCCGAACACTCTGGTATTGACCGGTTCTACCGGGTATAGCCTTTTCAACTTCTACCTCCCTCTATATAACCAGGTCCTTCCTGTCCCTTCTCCTTTACCTTTTCATTTCTGTCACTCTTCCAAGATTAGCAATTTTCGCTAGACGATCAGATTTCCTTCACAATCTCCAACTCTGCAAACTAGGTACTATTCCTCGCATAACTCGAATAGGTTTCAAACGAGATGGAAGTGTGTCACGTAGAAAGCTTTCGAGTATATTGCCGAACGATAATGCGAGGCGAGGAGGAAGGATTCGGGGTGTTTGCACATATGATCATCGTATTTAGCTTCATCGTGCCGAACTATAGTTGAAAAAGGAAAAGGAAAACGTTGGAGGTGGTAAGGGTGTTGGATGGCACAGCTCTGGTTCGGCGTGTGTTGTCATGCGCCGAATGGTGGAGGCTGCCGAACAGTATTTCATTTGAATGCCGAACGATAACTTAGCCAAACAAACCAAAGCCAAACACAAATGCCGAACAATAATTTAGCCGAATCGAACTCTGGTTGCCGAACACACTTAGACGCCGAACTGTATCAATGTCGAACGTCATAAATATTGAGCACGTGACATGCCGAACCATGTTTATGCCGAACAATACAATTGCCGAACATAACTTAGATCGAGCAAAACAAAACCGAACATTGTACTTAGGCCGAACATTTTGAATGCCGAACAGGACTTTTAACTGGACAATGACTTAACCGAACGAGGCCTTTAGCCGAACACAGACTTAGCTGAACAAGGCTTTAGCCGAACACTGTGGCATGTCGAACAAACATACACACTGACCTATACTTAGGATGAACAATACAATTGCCGAACAACATTCAAATGCCGAACAGTATAAATGTCAAACTACACTTAGGCCGGTTACTTTATAAATCATATGTTTTCTGAATTTGGAACTGTAATCACCACCAGGCGGGCTCTTTGAGACGGTCAGCGATGACGGTCTTCGAAGGCAACGATTCGAAGCTCATTTTTATATCTTTGAAATCTTTAGATTCTTATCGCTTGTACACAATTGCTTGCACTAGTTCACACACCACGCGGGGGGAAAACTCGTGTTGCTAATTCTAACGTTCAACGTTTTTTAAGTATAGTTTTCTCAAGCACTTAGCCAGGTTCGTTATTTATTGGGGATGTCGAGAAAATCTAGCTCTGCCACCATATCCGACAGGCCTGGGCCGTCATCAAGGCAAGGAGCCGCTGATACTTCTAATCCGTCGACTTCTCCTGCTCATAACTTGGCACCTGATGCTCTGGAGGTGACCATCCTACTAGACAATCCAATCGATTCACAAGCCTCGAAGATCAACGAAGCTGCCCTACGACGGATATGCTCCATTCATGGGATTCCTTTTGACGACGTGTTAGTTCCTTCGAGACAGGATCGTCCTCATCTGCCCCCAGTCGGGTACACTACCTGCAACAAGTTCATGTGTTGGATGGGCAGCGTGCCTCCATTCAATTTATTTCTCCGGGATGTACTGCAGTATATATACATAGCTCCATCGCAGCTGCACCCGAACGGCCATGCATTTCTATATGGGACTTACTTACTTTTCATGGTCGTCTTCTCCAGACCTCCAACCGCCGGTGATATTAGATACATTTATATGTTCAAGAGACGGAAAGACAGTCCTTCCTTTATGTTCCTCGAGCCATACCACAAATTCCAGATCTTGACAGGGGCATGTAGTAAATTCGCCCTGTACAAACAGGAATGGTTCTATGTGCGCTGCCCTTCCGGTTTCGCTAGGAGATGGGTTGAAGGCTGTAAGTCTCTCTGCTGAGTCACTATTCGTATTTAATCGGAGTCATGCTTTTCCTAACTCTTCATTTCATCTTTTCAGGTATCAACCCGCGTCCGGAAGGCCGAGGATATTCTGAGGCTGTTGAAGCCATTAGAGCTCTTCCTGCTGAGGATCGAGACATCCGGACTATCATTTCAAATGAATCACTGCCGGGGTTTGGCTTCCTAGCCCCTGGTCGTCGGATCAGCCTTCCAGAAGGTGTCACCATTCCCAAACCTCTGTCCGGTAAAGGGAAAAAACAGGCCGGATCGTCGTCGCGCCGCACCCCCGATACGCACGGAGAAGGTGAGCGCAGAGAAGATGATGTCCCTGAGACTCAAGGAGAGAACGTGGCTCCCGCTTGGAATCCGGCAATCGAAGTTCAGGATATTGAGACGTCATCCTCCCCTTCGAAGGGAAAGAAGAAGTTAAAATATACAGTTCAAAAAGAGAAAGTTGGTGGCACTTCAAAAGTTACGCCTATCCCGCCTGAGAAAGGGGCTTCCTCACAGCATCTGGAAAGTTCTCTGAGGGGACTGTCCAACCTGTCCATTCCCGATGGTTTACTTAATTACGGGTTTGATGATCCTGAAGCTCTCAAATTTTCTTCGCCCGCGAGAGGCAATGCAGGAGTTCAACTCCCGGCCCAAGGAGACACCACTCCGATTAGCAAAGATAAACGAACGGGTCCGTCGGGGGGAACACTATGTGGTGACCCTCATCTTTAAATCACTTAGATTTTTTTTTATTTCAAGAGGAATTCACCACTAAACCCCATTTCTTTTATATTTGAAATTTTATATAGTTTCCAAATATTTTTCCCAAGACCCTGGATTTACCAATATAATCATATCAGTGTACAAACAAATTAAGACAATTATATATTTGATGATATACAATTGTTTCTTTATTTTTATTATTATTTTTTTTCCAGAGGGAATTTAAATTAGATTGAAAATAAAATACCATACAAGCTATTGACAAGCTACTTATTTCCTTTCTAATTTTGTTCTACTGCCAAAGGTATATTTTTAGCAAACTACAACACTTATACTTTTATTTGAATATATATTAATCTGCCTAAATAATTCTATTTAACACTTAAAATAGTATTTCCTTGATCTCATGATAGTTATCAAGTATATGCATGAAATCACTTACAAATCTTTACTAACAGGCATGGATATTGGACTTAATTTCCATTTATCATTTCAGGTTGATCAAATGAGGATTTTTAGCATTTTCAAATTTATTATGGTGCAGACTTACATACTTGGTGATTTCTGGGATATGCTTGGTGTTATCCCAAGGTTGCTTGGTGTTTTCTTTGATTTGTCCCGGTAGCACTTTACACTTCACTGATTGAAATGAAGTGGTTCCAGGCTCCAAGGGTTTGACCCATGGCCATCTAGACCAGCCATAGTCCCCCTTTTTACCACTTGCAAACCCATACCCCTCATTTTAACAAGCTTCTACAAATTCCTACTCCTAATCCCCAGCATGTTAGTGCCTAGTTTTTTTTTCTGAAATGCATCCTTGTATGTGTTCTTTCAAGTATTCAAAATTTAGTATCTTCCATGTCTACTGCTCTCATAGTGATATTTGAAATTTAAATATTCAAATACATACAAACTTCCAGAATTCATGCACATGCCAGTATCATTTACTTGCCATGCTCAAATTCATTTCACTTGTATATTCTACTTAAAATCTTGAGAGTTCATTTCAAAAATTCAATCCCCTTAGCTGTTAAATTTCCATAGGGCAAAATATAGGCAACAAAAATCAGTGAATCAAATATATATATATAATCAGTATCAATTATCTGCCATGCATACATTTATTCCACTTGAATATCTCTTATTCAAATCTTGTCAAATCCATTACATTTTTATTTAAATAAAATTATAGAATAAACTCAGGCAATAAAACCAGAGATTATTACATTCACATTTTATATTTATGTGTTGTATCTATCCCCTTGTTTTCTCCAAATCAGATGATCGTAGAATCAATAGAAAATCAAACTCCATCAAATATCATTCAAAATGAATTTTACTTAAGTACAAGTTTTCAACCCCAAATACTTAGAAAGTTTCCTACAAGTAACTTCAATTACAGAAAATAGGATTTGTCTAGTAATTTCATTACAATGCAACTGCAAATTTAAAACAAGTCTCTCTTATTTATACTAGCAGCCAATGCCTTCCTTACTCATCAAGCCAACTTCAATATCCTGCAAGCAAATCATTTAGCTGCCCCAAAGAATTTTTGAGACACCCAGATGATTGCAAGGACAACCAAAAGGGTCAGTTTACACTGGTATGAGCATTTATCAATTTTGTATACATACTCATAATTTAATAATCTTGCAATGCCTTTAACAGGTTTTATACTTAGCATGTTTTGGTTCATACAAAGAGATACAAAATCACATTCAACAAATTAAACAATGCACAGCAAACAAAAATAATCATGTGTACAATTCTTAATTCATACCCACCAAATCTTAGATGAGTAAATTCAGGTTTTATACTCCAAATTTCACCCAGCAATTAATCAATAAACAATATTTATCTTGGTGAAAACTAACACCATATCTGGATATTTATAACCCAGATTTCTAAACCCCTGTCCCCAATTATTTTATGGTCTTTAACTCCTTGTCAAATGAACACTATGTATGCATTGTGAAGGAAACTCCCAGTTTGTTTAAATTATTCCAACACACAAAGGCCTCAGGGTGCAGTTGCACCATGCATATACTTGCTTCCACCCGAAGTAAGCAGATCATTGACTAACCCCCAAGTGACCAATTTAGTTTTTCTTACATTCATATTTCAAAAAGATATAAGTGCTTGTATATCTTCTGGTTCACCCCATGTTCCCCCATTTAATCTATATCTATGTTTAATGATGATGAGATGGAGCAAAAATACTCAAATCATGTTAACTCTAAAAGCCTACTTACAGATTTATGCTCCAAACAAAAATGCACAAACAAACATCCATATCACCCATAACAAATCATTTCAGAGATTCAAATAACTTATAATATTTTTAGGCTGCCTGTAATAGGACTTAATGCCATTGCATACAAAGGATAAATACTCACATATTGTTTTTTCCTTTCACTGCCTTAATTTCTTAGAACAGCAAATCCCCCAAACCCTCAAGCTTAGTGTTTCTCCTTGTTTATTTTTATTTTGCTTTGATCCCGAGAGAATGATGGATTTGGCTATATGCAGTTATTTATAAATCCATCCTAGGGTTTAAGAAAATGGGTAATTCTCCTAATACCCTTAGCTGTTCATGCACATATCTCATTCCTGTGTGGTCCTAAATGGGAAATGCATACATTTGGTTACTTTAATTGGTTATTTCGGGAGTTGAACATTTTAAACACTACATGCTATTTTCATGTTTCCATTTTATTCATGCCATATGCATGTGATCCTTGTTCTTTTTTTTTCTTCTACCTATCTGTTATATACTATCATACCTTATTATGCAATGTAAAGTCATTTACCCAAATTATTTGCTTGGAGTAAATATGGTATGGAAATTTTTATATGATTCTATATATGTATGACGCAGCGGATTAATCAAAACGATGTAAAACGGTGAATGTAGCAATCGGTGGATTGGAAGAATACTGGAATGCCCGAATTCGTTGATCCGAAGATACCGAACTCTAGCTATCTCGAACTCGTTGATCGCGCACGATACCGGGTTCAAAGATCTTCAATTCTTCAAGCGTTGATCAAGCACACTTGATTCCGCGAATCGGCTTCTACAATCGTTGAATCGAGCGCACTCGATTATCCGAAAGAGGAGATAGGAGATTACACTCAACTACCAATTTAAATGAAAGCAAAAAGCAATCAAAAGAGAATTTTATTCAATATTCAACAACCATTTACAAATGAGACTCACGGCCTATTTATAGGCGAACAATTTTACAACAGAAATTTCTCCAACTCCTAAGTCGTTTCCGACTCATAGCTACGCTCTACGACTCATCATAATACAACATGACTTACGACTTATACAAAACGTTACAATACTAATCTTCAACGACTTATCAACATACACCACGACTCAAAAGTAATCGACTCATAATCAGACGACTCATCTTAAATCGTTTACGACTTATCAAATTACAACACACTACGACTTATGATTTTTAACAGATTCGACTTAGAAAACAATCGGTTCAGATTAACTCGTCAGGAGAATCTACGGCATGGATTAAAGCGGCATCAGAATATACAGCTCCAGGCCTCTACGACTTAACCCAGTTTTGATAAGTCGTGGACGACTTATACCAGCCTCGCCCTTGAGTCGTGGATGGCTTATCTCCTCACCTTCCTTGAGTCGTAGACGACTTATCACTTGTGTATTCTTCCCCTTGAGTCGTGAGCGACTCATCTCCCTGTTAAGTCTTTGACGAGTTATAGTTGCTTCGTTAAGTCGTAAACTCGTCACATCTTTCCCTTTGGTCTTCCAGTTGAGTCGTGGATGACTCATCACCGCCTCCTTAAGTCGCATACGATTCATGCCTTCCTCTATGAGTCGTGGACGACTCATCACCGCTTCCTTAAGTCGCATACGATTCATGCCTGTCTCTATGAGTCGTGGACGACTCATCACCGCTTCCTTAAGTCGCGTACGATTCATGCCTGTCTCTATGAGTCGTGGACGACTCATAGCATTGCCCTTAAGTCGTAGACGACTTATATCTGCCGTGTTAGTTTTATCTCGTGGACGACTCAGGACTTCATCTCTGGGTTTAGCTGCATCATCCTCCCCAGGTTGAGAGAAATTCGACCTCGAATTTGCACACTCTTCATTCCCAACAAACTCATCCCCATGATATGGTACGAGATGCTTAACATTGAATACGTCAGATGTATACACATCATCTGGCAGCCTTAGTTTATAAGCATTTTCATTGATTCGTTTCACAACTTCCACCGGACCAATTTTCCTAGCTTTCAACTTGTTATAAGCGCCCACTGAAAAACGATCTTTCGTTAATACTGCATAAACCATATCTCCTTCATTAAACTCAACATTTCGTCGTTTCAAGTCTACAGCTCGTTTATATTTCTCATTTGCTTTCTCCAATCGTTCTTGAACGATTTTATGACACTCCGTCAGCCCTTCAACAAAATCAGCAGCTTTCTTAATTGTCTTCTTTGATTGTGGCACTACCGTTAAGTCCAACGGTCCCTTCGGTAAGCTCGAATATACTATCTGAAATGGACTGAACCCAGTACTTCGATTCATAGCATGATTATGAGAAAATTCTGCCTGGCATAACTTCACATCCCAACTCTTCAGATTATCTTGAACAAGACACCTCAACAAGTTTCCCAATGATCTGTTGACCACCTCAGTCTGTCCATCCGTTTGTGGGTGATAAGCACTACTAAACTTCAGCTTCGTTCCCACCATTTTCCACAAACTTAGCCAAAAATGACTCAGAAAACGAGTATCCCTGTCCGACACAATCGATTCTGGCAATCCATGAAGTCGATAGATCTCTCTGAAAAACAACTGAGCAACATGAATAGCATCCGTCGTCTTCTTACAAGCAATAAAATGTGCCATTTTCGAAAATCGATCAACCACCACATAAATGGAATCATTACCACGCTGCGTTCTCGGCAACCCCAACACAAAGTCCATACTCACATCAACCCATGGTTTAGTTGGTACCGGTAACGGCATATATAAACCCGCATTAGTCGCAGTTCCTTTCGAAACTTGACAGATATGGCATCTCTCAACAAACCTCTCCACTTCTTTCCTCATCGATGGCCAAAAGTAGGATTGTGAAATTAACTGTAAGGTACGGTCTCTTCCAACATGCCCTTCTTCATGTAATTCCTTGATAATTTTCATTCTCAAACTACCCTCCGGTATGCACAATCGATTCCCTTTGAACAGAAAACCATTTACCATCACGAAATCATCCGTCTTTCCCTCCTTGACTTTATCAACCAATTTTGCAAAGTAAGGATCATTAGTAAATAAGTCTGGTAACATTTCAAACCCCGTCACTTCAACCTTCAGTGTAGTCAACAAATGACTCCTCCTACTCAAAGCATCAGCCACACGATTTGTCACCCCTGACTTGTGTTTAACAACAAAAGTAAACTGTTGCAGATATGCAATCCACGATGCATGTCTCGCTGAAATCTTGTCTTGCCCTTGCAAATGCTTCAATGCTTCATGATCAGTGTAAAGAACGAACTCCTTCTGAAATAGATAGTGTCTCCAGTGTTTAATAGATTGTACAACAGCATAAAACTCCACATCATATGTACTGTATCGCATCTTTGCTCCTGACAACTTCTCACTGAAATAGGCAATTGGACGTCCCTTCTGACTCAACACCCCTCCAATCCCAACCTTGGATGCATCAGTGTGCAGTTCAAACACTAGCTGAAATTCAGGTAGCACTAGAATTGGTGCAGACGTCAGCAATTCCTTGATCTTCCCAAAAGCACTCCCTGCTTCCTTTGTCCATGCAAACTGTTTACCTTTCATGCAATCTGTAACAGGTGCCATCACACTACTAAAGTGTGGTATAAACCTTCGATAGAATGAAGCCAACCCGTGAAAACTACGAACTTCCGTTATCGTCTTGGGCTGCGGCCAATTTCTGATCGCCTCAACTTTACTTTGGTCAACCTGTATTCCTTTCTCTGAAACAACATACCCCAGAAATAAAACACTGTGCGTCATGAACACGCACTTCTTCGTAGCAGCATAAAATTGTTCTTGTCTCAGTACCATCAGCACTTCTCTAAGATGATTCAGATGTTCCTTTGGACTCCCACTGTAAATTAGAATATCATCGAAATACACCACCACAAATTTCCCAATGAACGGTCGAAAAATCTAATTCATCACCCTCATGAAAGTACTTGGTGCATTGGATAAACCAAATGGCATGACCAACCATTCGTATAGACCCTCCCTGGTTTTAAAAGCAGTCTTCCACTCATCTCTTGGTCTGATACGAATTTGATGATATCCGCTCTTCAAATCAATCTTAGAAAAGATAGTAGCTCCGCTTATCTGATCCAACAAGTCATCCAACCTCGGCATTGAAAATCTATATCTCACGGTAATCTTATTCAATGCTCGACTGTTAGTGCACATCCTCCACGTCCCATCCTTCTTGGGTACCAATAAAGCTGGTACAGCACAAGGACTCAGACTCTCCTGCACACGTCCTTGCTCAAGCAATTCCTCTACCTGCCTTCGCAACTCTTCATGTTCCTTCGGACTCATTCGATAATGTGGTCTGTGTGGCAACACAGCACCTGGAACAAGATCTATCTGATGTTGTATATCCCTTAACGGTGGCAACTCCGTTGGTAACTCATCTGGAAATACATCGTCAAATTCTTTCAAAACTGGTTTAACTTCTTCTGGAATTTCAACCACTTCTTGACTCTCTCGCCCAATCAACAAAAACACTTCAGGTTCCTCCTCTACTTCCTTTACAAACTCCTTCAATGATAACAAAGTTTTGAGCTCTTCAATCTCTTCTGACTTACTTTCTCCTTGTGGTCTCTTCTTTGGAACTAGGATAATCTTCGTTCCTTCAAACATAAAACTGTAACTATTGGTCCGACCGTCATGTTGTACTGATCGATCATACTGCCATGGTCTTCCCAATAATAAATGACAAACATCCATCTCTACGACATCACACCAGATTTCGTCTTTGTATTTCTTCCCAATAGAGAATGGAAAACGAACTCGTCTATCCACTTTCACTTCTCCTCCTTTTCTCAACCAAGCTAACTTGTATGGACTCGGATGTTTCTCTGTCTTCAATTTCAACTTTGTCACAGCCTCGGTCGAAATAATATTATCACAGCTTCCTGCGTCAATTACAAACTTGCACACCTTCCCCCGAATAGTACATGTTGACTGAAAAATATTACTTCTCAACCAACTAGCTTCCTCCTGCTTTGGTGTTAAACACGATCTTCTTAGCATTAGATTACAACCTTCATCTCCTGACGCAATATCCTGCTCATCCTCCTCAGCTGGATTAGAACAATCTCCATCAACATCCTCATCGTCAACTTCTGCAATCATGGTTCTCTTCTTTGGCTTTGGACACTCACTGCTTTTATGACCCAATTCCTGACAATTGTAACATTTGAAACCATTGTTAACCCTTGTCTTCTCAACCTCCTTTACCGCTGGTTTACTGATAGGTTTAGAAACATTAGAACTTCCTCCAACACCCTTCGCTTGATTGTTAGAATTAGTAAACACACCACTTCCTCGTCTCCCTTGTTTTTCCCAAGCCAACGCTTTCTGATGTGCTTCTGCCACAGATCTTGGATCGAACATATTAACCATATCCTGAATCTGCATTCTCAATCCCCCAATGAACCTAGATGTCAGCTGTTCTTCTGTTTCCATAATATCGTTCCTTGCAATAAGTTGATAGAATTCATCAGCATAGTCATTAACTGTCTTTGTGCCCTGCCTCAAGTTCTGCAAACGTTGATACATCAAAGATTGATAATTGTATGGTAAGAACGTTGCTTTCATCAATTTCTTCATCTTCTCCCAAGATTCAACTTTTGACTTTCCCATTCGTTCACGTGTAAGTTTGGTTTGCTGCCACCATGCCAAAGCTCTACCCCTCAGCCTTGTAGCAACCAACTTCACTCTACGATGTTCTGGAACTTCTTTGAAGTCAAAAATTTCTTCAACATTAGCTACCCAATCTAGAAACTCCTCTGCTTGCATACCACCTTTGAATTCAGGAATTTCAGTCTTCATCCCCGATTCCCACTTGTGATCATACTCAGAATAGTTTCTTCCTTGACCTCTTCCTTGAATACTACCACCATCATACTCCTCTTCAAAATCAGATGCATAACGATGTCGATTCTGACCACCAACATCTCTACTATCATTACGCTTTCCACCTTCCTCCCTTCTATCGACATTCCTCCGTTCACGATCATTCACGTTCCTCCCATGCCCTTGATCATTTTCAACACTTCTGTCTCGATTGGAATGTGGCGAGACTCTACTTCCCCCATGGTTAGATTCAGGTGAAACCCTTCTCCGATTTTGATTCATTTCTGTCATAAGCTTCTCTAACCGGCCAATTCCTTCGTTAAGCTTTTCACTAAAATTCTCATTGATTATTTGTTCCATCTCATCAGCTTCTTCTCTTCGATACAAAGCTTCTACGTTTTGGTGGCGATTAGCTCTTCTTGGCGGCATACTTGAAAACTTCACAAATTCTTCAACACTTCAAATTCAAACACTTTCCGGATTTTGATCCAAAATGAAACGGATCAACAACTTCCACTTTGTAGCAAATCGCGATGAACACGATGGACAAAGCTTCGGCCTCCAATTCAAATTCGATCAAGCAATCTTCGACAATGATGACTCTTTTTCCTCTCGGCCACGGTTTTATACTTCAAGCACTCGGCTTCTCCTCAAACTTCAAATTCTTCAAAATGATTAGGCTCCAAGTCTCGATCTAGCTATGATTGGCTAGAACAAGCTTTGATACCAAAACTGACGCGGCGGATTAATCAAAACGATGTAAAATGGTGAATGTAGCAATCGGTGGATTGGAAGAATACTGGAATGCCCGAATTCGTTGATCCGAAGATACCGAACTCTAGCTATCTCGAACTCGTTGATCGCGCACGATACCGGGTTCAAAGATCTTCAATTCTTCAAGCGTTGATCAAGCGCACTTGATTCCGCGAATCGGCTTCTACAATCGTTGAATCGAGCGCACTCGATTATCCGAAAGAGGAGATAGGAGATTACACTCAACTACCAATTTAAATGAAAGCACAAAGCAATCAAAAGAGAATTTTATTCAATATTCAACAACCATTTACAAATGAGACTCACGGCCTATTTATAGGCGAACAATTTTACAATAGAAATTTCTCCAACTCCTAAGTCGTTTCCGACTCATAGCTACGCTCTACGACTCATCATAATACAACATGACTTACGACTTATACAAAACGTTACAATACTAATCTTCAACGACTTATCAATATACAACACGACTCAAAAGTAAACGACTCATAATCAGACGACTCATCTTAAATCGTTTACGACTTATCAAATTACAACACACTACGACTTATGATTTTTAACAGATTCGACTTAGAAAACAATCGGTTCAGATTAACTCATCAGGAGAATCTACGGCATGGATTAAAGTGGCATCAGAATATACAGCTCCCGGCCTCTACGACTTAACCCAGTTTTGATAAGTCGTGGACGACTTATACCAGCCTCGCCCTTGAGTCGTGGATGGCTTATCTCCTCACCTTCCTTGAGTCATAGACGACTTATCACTTGTGTATTCTTCCCCTTGAGTCGTGAGCGACTCATCTCCCTGTTAAGTCGTAGACGAGTTATAGTTGCTTCGTTAAGTCGTAAACTCGTCACATCTTTCCCTTTGGTCTTCCAGTTGAGTCGTGGATGACTCATCACCGCCTCCTTAAGTCGCATACGATTCATGCCTGCCTCTATGAGTCGTGGACGACTCATCACCGCTTCCTTAAGTCGCATACGATTCATGCATGTCTCTATGAGTCATGGACGACTCATCACCGCTTCCTTAAGTCACGTACGATTCATGCCTGTCTCTATGAGTCGTGGACGACTCATAGCATTGCCCTTAAGTCGTAGACGACTTATATCTGCCGTGTTAGTTTTATCTCGTGGACGACTCAGGACTTCATCTCTGGGTTTAGCCGCATCAATGTATATATATATATTTCCGCCTTTTTGTCAAATCAGCAACTCCTTCTATATTTAAATTAAAAATCACATATATTATGCTAATTATTCCTGGCACAATTATAAGACATATAAACTTTTATATTAAACTTCATTTTATTTCATCTTCATATAAAACAGCAAACACCCCATATATATTAAATGTATATATATATATATATTTACCTAATTCTTTGAACACAAAGCTATATTTATTTTGAGTTCCAATCTTTCTTCTAATTACCTTAATTCCTTGCATTTTATCAAACAGAAGCTCCCATGTAATTTTATTTATTGCCAAATTCTTTTCTATTTGAATGCAATATATATATATTGTATATATATGTATATATATCTCAGAATTTCCTAATATATATATATATTTTTATTTTATTTTAGGGTCATTACATACCCTCCCCCTTAAAGGAATTATGTCCCCATAATTTCACCTAATTTCTCCAATTATAAGCTCTAATCTATAGTCTGTTGTAATTCCATAACCCCATATTTTATGAAAACAAACAATATATGAATATATTTAGAAAAATCATCATAGGCTGCTTAAACATACCTCTCCATCAGTAAACAAATTGGGGTATTTAGCCCTCATTTTATCTTCAACCTCCCATGTACAATCATTAGTGTCCAAACTCCATTGGATTTTCACCAGTTTGATCACCTTGTTCCTCAACTTTTTCTCTTCCTTGGCAACTATCCCTACTGGTTCATTTGTATAAACCAAATTCTTCTGGACTTGAACTTGAGTAGGTGACTCCAAAATTGCTCCTTCATCATGCACCCATTTTCTCAATTGAGAAACATGAAATACAGGATGCACACCACTCAACTCCTCGGGTAACTTAAGTCTGTAGGCCATTGCACCAATTCTCTACATAATTTCATATGGTCCTACAAATCTTGGTGATAGCTTACCAGATTTTCCAAACCTGAACACTTTCTTCATTGGTGATACTTTCAGAAAAACATGCTCTCCTACTTCAAACTCCATTGGCTTTCTCTTTCTATCTGCATAAGACTTTTGTCTTGATTGTGCTGCCTTCATTCTATGCCTAACCAATTCAATCATGTTGGTGGTTTCTTTAACATGATCTGGCCCCAATAGTACACCCTCTCCTGCTTCCAACCAACAGGCAGGAGACATGCAAGGTCTCCCATACAAGGCTTCAAAGGGAGCCATTCCTATGGTTGATTGATAGCTATTGTTGTAAGTGAATTCTGCCAAGTGAATATGATCCTCCCAATTACCCCCAAAATCAAGCACACATGCTCTAAGTAAATCTTCCAATATTTTATTCACTATCTCTGTTTGCCCATCACTTTGAGGATGGTAGGCAGTACTTAAACAAAGTTGTGTTCCCATTGCTTCTTGGAAGCTCTCCCAAAATCTTGAGGTGAACAAAGTGTCTCTATCACTTACAATGGTCTTGGGTATACCATGTAGCCTCACCACTTCCTTAATAAACAATTGTGCAAGCTTAGATGCATTTCTATCTGACCTGACAGGGACAAAGTGAGCTGATTTGGTTAGTCTATCAACAATTACCCATATACTATCATTGCCTTTCTTAGTTCTAGGCAAACCATCCACAAAATCCATGGAAATACTTTCCCATTTCCACTGAGGTACCACCAAAGGTTGCAACATGCCAGAAGGCTTTTGGTGGTCTGCTTTAATTTGTTGACATGTGGAACATTTTGCCACATATCTTGCCACTGCTTGCTTCATCCCTGGCCACCAGTAGCTTCTTTTTAAATCATGATACATCTTAGTACCACCAGGTTGTATGGTGTACCTGGTCTTGTGATGCTCATTCATGATTTCTTCCTTCAACTCTGCAATGTTTGGTACACAAAGCTTATCATTTTTCCTCAAATAACCTTGGGAATCTATTTTAAAATTCTCTGACTCAATGTTATTTAATAACATTTCTTTCTTCTCCTTTAGACTTTGATCTTGATCTTGCATGCTACCAACTTTCTCTACCAGATTAGACTTCACTGTGATTATTCCCAGTGTACCATACTCCACCATATCACCATGTTCTTTAAAATTCACTATATCCTTGCTGTATATATCTGCCTTCCCAAGCACTGCAAGATTTTTAAACTCATCAATCATCAAACTGGCTAATCTAACATGATTTCTGCTCAAAGCATCTGCCACTCTATTAGCTTTTCCAGGAGTGTACAATATATCTAAATCATATGCAGCTAGAAACTCCAACCACCTTGCTTGCCTCATATTTAAATCTTTTTGAGAAAATAAATATTTCAATGCTTGATGATCTGTGAATAATTCAAATTTTGCCCCAAGCAAATAATGACTCCATAGTTTTAGTGCAAACACTATTGCAGCTAATTCTAGATCATGAGTTGCATATTTGGTTTCATTAGGTTTAAGCTGTCTTGATGCATATGCCACTACCTTGCCATGTTGCATAAGCACTGCACCTAACCCAGACCCACTAGCATCAGTGTATACAACCATTCCTTCATTTGCTTCTGGGATTTGTAGGACAGGAGCTTCCACCAATGCTTGCTTCAATTTCTCAAAAGCTTGTTCACACTGCTCAGTCCACACATATGGTTGGTTTTTCTTGGTTAGTTTGGTCATTGGTGCAGCTATTCTTGAAAAATCCTTGATGAACCTCCTATAATACCCTGCCAAACCTAAGAATGACCTCACCTCAGTCACTGTTTTGGGTCTACTCCATGATTGAACTACAATGACCTTGCTTGGATCTACACTTACTCCCTGCTGTGACACTATGTGTCCTAAGAACTTTACTTCATGTTGCCAAAATGTACACTTTGAATACTTGGCTTTTAATTCATGCTCTCTAAGTCTGGATAATACTAAATGCAGGTGCATGGCATGATCATTTTCTGTCTTTGAATAAATTAATATGTCATCTATAAATACCAAGACAAACTTATCCAAAAAGTCTCTAAAAATTCTATTCATCAAGTCTACAAAATAGGAGGGAGCATTGGTCAAGCCAAATGGCATTACTAGAAATTCATAAAGGCCATACCTTGTATTGAAGGCTGTGTACTCAATGCTTTCCTCTGCAACTTTCATTTGATGAAATCCAGAGGCTAAGTCTAGCCTTGAAAATATTTTAGCTCCATGTAATTGATCAAATAGATCATCTATTCTAGGCATTGGGTACTTATTTTTGATGGTTACCTTGTTTAAATCCCTGTAGTCTACACACAACCTCATTGTTCCATCATGTTTCTTGACAAATAGCACTGGGAACCCCAACTGGAACTACTTGATCTTATAAATCCTTTCTGTAACGACCCGTAAATTTCAACTGTTTTAATAACGTAATTAGTTGAAATTTTGTGAAATTTTAAACGATAAAATTTTGAAATAAAATTTAATATTTGGAATACGTCTAGTAAAACATAGCAACTGGTAAATTTTCGTCCGAAAATATGAAAGTTTATTTCGCGCGCAAATTCACTTTAAATTAATCAGTTAAAAAGCGATGAAAATAAATTGTTTCCGAAACCTAAATATTTTTACATAGAAAAATTCTAAACCATCTTATGAGCAAGATGTCAGTTTATTGTTTTTCCAAATTCGGACATCTTCGGCTCCGTCGATCTTATTTTTCAGCGTTTTTCTTGCATTTTCCTACTAGTAGAAAATCCGAATTTTTATAATCATACCACTGATATTTGTATACCGTTTTGATCGTCTCGTCGTGCTGATCTCTACGGTATATTCAATTTTGTGTTTTGTAGTCCGATACGCAATGGAATCCGCATAAAGCGATTTCATATCGGTACCGGTTTTATAATCTCTTGGTTTCTTTTGTCGTTTCAGTTATCCACGTGAAATCATTTCACAGTCATCAACAATTATTATTCAACTTCCGACTTTTTCTATTCTAACGTTTCAAAAATATTGTTGGTTCCAATATTTTAAAACGGTCCATTGTTTTCTGCTTCGCCTTTTGAAATACAGAATATAATTTATGTGATGTCCATTTTCAACACTTTGTCTGCCTGCATCTTTTATTTTCTTTTGCTCACGTCTTCATTCTTCCATGGCTACCCCATTTCGCCTCCTTTCCCACGCCTTGACCAGCCTCTCCCTCCACCTTCCTCCATCTTTTTCTCGTGCTCCACCATCCACCCTCCTCAAACCCAGCGAACCAAAACCCATCAACCTCCGCCGAACACCAGACAACGCCCCTCTATCCTCCCTCCGCCAAGGCAGCAGCACGCCTCCAACCAACCTCCACACGTCCCCTCTTCCAAGGCCACCCCTCCACGCGAAGCCACCTCATCCTTCCCCTCAACCCGATCGCCAGTGCAACCCCGGCCCTCATCCCCTAGCCTTCAGCCGAGCCTGCCTACTTACACACCTCCATGACCTGCCTCGCCCCTCCTCCTTGCTCGTGCCGCCTTCCCAAACCCTTCGACCCACGGCTCTCCACCATATACCACCGAACGACCACCCATCCTTCTGCCGAGCTAAACCTCCCACACCAGAGCACAGAAGTGCAGCCGACAACCATCTCCCACCCTTCGCCGAAGCCAGCCTGCCTCCCTCTCTTCAGGTTCTAGTCGAACTGTATTTTCAAATTTGAAAGATATGTTATACTTGGAAGAAAACGTATATACTATATTATATTTTATCCTATTATACTATATATATTACTTTATATCTTATCAAGAGTTTTGGCTGTGTGTTTTATATATATGACTCTATAGGTTATATGTGACGTGTTGTTTGTTTATGTATAGGTTGTTTATAATATTACACATACATAATGTTTACAATATTTCATTTTATATATATTTATATATTTTCGTAGGTATATGGAATGATATGTACATAAATGTTGAAACCTTTGGGATAATGGCTTTCATATGTTCACAGCACTATGTTAGTTATAGAAGTTATATATATATATAAATATATATATATATATTTAAGCGTGTAGCTATGTATGTATTCATTATAAAATCTGTTTTACAGTTCGCATGTATATATACATATGGGTGTGTAGTATACCATATTACAGTCTGCATATATATTTATATTAAGTATATTCAAGAAGTATAAATATGGTTGGTTGTGTAAACCTGTTCTTAAAAGTATCATAGTTACAGTACATATTATATTTGAAGAAAGATTGCATGTCTACTGTGAATATATAAATGATTGCTATTTACAGCCTATATGTTAGTATATAATATACGTATTGTTTAAGTATAAAATACTGCTTTATTTTCCAAGTATACAATATCTACGGTATTATGTATATCATTATATAGTATTTTGTTTCGTATATGAAGTTCTTTTAGCTTTGATTTATGATCCACATATATACGTTTGAGTCTGCATTGTATATTTCTTTGTTTGCTATTAGATATAAATTTTACACATATGGTTTTTGAATTTTGAAATATATATAGATTTAAATTATAAGTTCATATAAGTCACTTGTACCTATTATCTGCATCGATCCTATTCCGATTTGATTTGTCAAATTCCTGTTTATCAGCTCTATCCGTCGAATTCGTACAAATCTTGCTTTATGTTGGAAATCATCATTTGGATTTGGTCAATTTCGCAATTCAATCGTAGTAGGTTGTGTTGTCTATCTTCTCTCTAGCCTCGAAAGGTGAGCAATCACTCATGATTAACGTTCTTTTATTTATTAAATCTGATTTCAATTGAAACGACAAATTGGAATATACTGCTGTTAGTTAATTACACTGTTATATATGCTATTGCCCGTATCAGTTCACCTGTGACATCTGACACCATTATCTGTTAATTATTTATGCGATGATAATACGGTTTGGCTGATAATTGATTGATTGTTGATGTTTATATTGGACGATAAATTGTTAATGTTAAAATGATAAATAGTATGAAATTGAACTTGATATAGGATAATTAAATGTTAAATTTGATTAACTGACATTTGTATAATATGACCCCTTTAACTGTTGAATTTATTGACACGTAGGATTTGTTTAATTACATTTTGAACCACTAAATGTATGTTGTTAAATTGATGATGGATGAAATTGTAATAGATGACAAGTGAAAACCGTAATGTAATAATCTTTAATCTACATGAAATGATAGTGTAGATTCTAGAAATAATCATATTAATTCGTACAAATAACAATGCGAATTAATACGGTTATTTCGGGATTATTTGAATTGATTGTTGGATTGTTATTGTTTGTTGTTATTGCTTGTTTATTTACTTTGACACCATCCCAGTTATCACACTGCAAGTTCCCTTTGTTATGTTTTGAATTTGAATTGAATTGGAATCGGGTTGAAATGATAAATACCCAAATTGAACTTTGACCTAGGACAGAAAATTAAATAAAACCCGATTGGTCAATAATTTGATTTAAAAATAATACGAAGATTTTATTTGAATAAATAATATGGTTTTGAAATGAAGTTGAAATTTGAATTTTTAATGAAAGGAAATGTTAATATTTAATAATCTGAAACAAAATATTAACGATGTAATTGATGAAAGAACGTTGTTTAATTTGAGAAATAATTGAATTAAGTTGAAATGATTTAATAATTAAGTTTGAAATTATAATTAAGTTTGAAATTATTAAACTTTGAAATTAATTAATAATTAAGTTTTGAATTATTTTATAATTAAATAAGATTGAATTATTTAATGATTAAATTGAATTGAATTCTTTAATAAGAGAAAATTGAACTTTTGAATAAGTGAATTTTACTTTGTAAATAATTGAAATTGAGTTACTTTATTTATTAAGTTTTGGAAAATTATTAAGAAAGTAAATAAGTGAAATTGAATTTCTTTAACAAGAAATTAAATGTGATGTTTTTGAAATTAATGTAATACTTGTAATTGAAAGAATTGATTTGACGAATTTAATTTAATTCAAATTGTAAGTTTGAAATAAGGAAGTTGAATTTAAATAATGGATTTAATGAATTGGAAATTAAACAGAAATTGTTTTAAATGAAAATTTACTTAACGAACATTGAATGAAATTGATAAATGAGTTTAAATTGATTTGAATGTTAAATAAAATTTGTTTAAATGATTTCGGAATGAAACTTATATACGAACTTGAATCAATATTTGAATGGTTTTAAATAGATATTGAAATTGAATTATAAGATTTTGAAATGGTAAATTGAAGTTTTGAAACGTAAATTTTAGAAATTGGTTTTTGAAAGACAAATGAAATGTTGGCTTACGAATTGTAATTGAAATTGAATTGATTTGGTTTGAAATATATAAACGACCAATCGGTGTAATAATCACGAAAGTTATTAAAGAGACCGGGATCGGTAATGGATATACTCTCTATATAAACCGAAAACCACTTTAATAACTATACGCGGAGTGATGATCCAGAATGAAGTGGTTGGAATGATGTTCGTGATGATTGAAGAAA
The DNA here is from genome assembly GCA_030737815.1 of Allium fistulosum. NCBI lineage: Eukaryota > Viridiplantae > Streptophyta > Magnoliopsida > Asparagales > Amaryllidaceae > Allium > Allium fistulosum. Next base: position 96,233,974 of record CM060903.1, read on the forward strand.
GAGAACGATAATGGATAAACTTGACACTTGTTTCAAATTGGAAATGACTAAAACAGGAGCTGTGCCGGGCCAATGGAGGATTAGCTACCTCAAGTGGACACACTTCTTCGAACTACTTATTACTTGTTGTCGATTGGTGCACCCTTGATTTTGGGAGTGTTGTTTCACGGTGTTGCGGGCGCTGCGGCGTTGCGTTCTCACCAGTCCGGATCAGGCGAACGGTAGTATCACTACCTTGGGTATTGCCTCATGTGCCTTGTCATACTTGTATTCCATTTATACGCGACCACTACGATTTTGATTTGTACCTTTAGTATATGGATTGCCCTCTGGTGACTTCCGGTTTTGGGGAAACTACGGTCTTGTATATGCTTTTGGGAATAAAAATGTGTTAAGGGTGGAATGGGCCATGACTTAACGCTATTTTGATATCTTTTTATATTACTGATAGACATTATCTACTTATCGTACACTACTACATAGTAGATAGTTTAACGGATCCTTAAAGGATGGTTATTCCAAACATCCTTTGAGTTACTTGTATTTCAATTGCTATTTCACTTGAGTTGGATTTATTAATATAAGAATGTTAATCCTGACTCGAGTGTCTTGTGTTTTTGCTTTACGCTCGGGTCAGACTGAGTGTACCAGTATTCGAGACTCACCTTTGGAGTTGGAGCTTTGCTTGAAGATCCAGCCATATATTCTGCTTTCAGTATTCGTTGATTCCAGTGATGTATTCAGATTTGTATCTGATGTATCGTATTACTCTTCTGTTGTAAACTCTGATGTATTTTATATATTCATATAGTAGCTTCATGAACTACTATCTCTTTTATTTCCGCTGCACTTATTACTCTTTGTCTGTGATCTGTGATTATTTATTTACTGTATATGTTCAGTTTTGCCAAATTTAAATTAACAACGCGGTATTTTGAGCAATTCAACGCCGGCATGAGTGTCTACCTATACACTTATAATGGATGCGAATGGTCCAAAATATCGGGTCGTTATAGTTGGTATCAGAGCTTTGGTAGCTCTAGGCGAAACTTAACATATAGGGTAAATGTATTTACAGAATCATTCTCATTCGAGTTTCAATCTCTTCCTTTCGACTCGATTTCTTTGAATTTTGGAACGTTCCCCTCGGTTTCGAAATTCATTCGTGTCCTTTACTATTCGTCTTTTTTCAGTCATGGAGCACCCCATAACTCCAATCAGAATGTTATCTATAATAGATCGGCGGTCTCGCCAATCTTCGAATAATTCGTAAGGGAGTAAACTCCTTTATAATAGGCATCGATTTACCGGAGATTTCTGTATCCTCGGTTTACGATGTTATCTATTACCTGATATACCTGAATTCTATCTCTTAAGATCGAGTGTTGATTTACCTCGAAATTCAGCATCGATCTTATTCTTGAAGTTACGAACGATCCAGTTAAGGTTGCCCGTGAATTAAATAAACTTACCCATCTCCCGATTCTATTATTGAATCATCTTATCTTTTCTTTCGAATTTGTCTTCGAATCAAAATTCTCTTTGATTTGATTTACATCAAATTTGAATCCCTATCCTTATTTTGAAAATTCATTCCTGTATCGTCGAGCAAAGAAATGTATTTGTAAACTAATATTTAAAATGTTTTAAAATATATTGTGTTGTTTGAGTTGTTGATGTTGATTTGGGTTTCCGATCGATTCGTCTGATCAACGCTATCGATAGGATTTCCAAAACACTTGAGCAGAGCAAGCTGACACAAGTTTGTTTTCAAATTTGAAAAAAAAATAAATAAATAAATAAAGCTTGTTTGATTTTACTATATATATAAGTATGAATTTTCTTTAACCAAACTGCTAATAAATTGATTGTGGGAATGATAATTTTTGATTATCATTTATTGTTTTGTAAACAATTTACTATTTCAATATCAATAAATGAATTCATAAACTTGGTTATAATTTGATTTGGAATTTGAAATGAATTTAAAATTAGAATTTGAGAATTTAATTTCCAATGATTTCGAACTATGGTTTTAAAGGTTTAAAATGCACATTATTTAAAGGTATTTCGACTATAATTTGTTTCCAAAGAATTTAAATGTATATTATTTAAAGTATTTTCGAATAGGAATCGTTTTCAAAGAATTTTAAATGTTGAAATCAGTGCTCTTCTCTTTGTCGCTGGAAAATAATTTCGGTGATGGCGGCCGCATCATCGACATTCATTTTCGAGTTTCGAAGTGGAGATACTATTATATAGCTTTGTTTTGGAAAATATTTTGATTAGAATTTCTTCAGTATAATTTGATTTATATATATATAGGGGTATCTTATTTTAAAATTTAATTTGATTTGATATAAATATATTATATATATCTCTAAATTGTTTAAAGTTAATCGGAAATCTAATTCTTAAATTTTGTTAAAGGATGATTTTAATTATAAATAAAACCAAAATTTGGAATAAATATTTAAACTTGAATAATTGAATTGGGAAAAATTTTCTTTGTATATTGTTCAACTGCATTCAAATACAATTTACCTAAATCATTCAGAAGTTGAATATGTAATTGGATAATATACAATATAAAATAATTTTATAAATAAAATTTGAGTGTTTATAATAAATGTTATACACTAAATTTGATTTTAAAGATGTTAATAGAGTCAGATAGGATAATAAGTAAACTCAGTTAATAATGAAATAAATTTGTTTTGAAAGAATTAATAAATTAAAATTTGATCAACATATGAAAATACTTTGAATTTAAAAGCAAATTAGTGAATGTAAATTAATTTAAATCGAAACTTTTATGTTTTAAATTAATTTATATGGGTTAAATATATGTGATAAGATATATTAAGTAGAATAATTTAACAATAATTTGGAATAAAAGAAGAATTTAAATTGCTGAAAAAAAATATGATTTTAGAAATTGTAAATCGAAGATAATTGGATAATAAGATAATGAATTTAGAAATAGTTGAGATTGATGTTAGTGAAATCAAATGGATTAAATCAATTATTGAATATCAATTAATTTAAATTTGAAATTATATGGTTTAAATTAATTGTTATTTTGTATTTCAAATCTGTTTTTTTTTTGGTTGTTTCTATTCTCCTACCTCGTTCCTTTTCGGGGACGAAAAGTTTTGAGTGGGGGAGAGTGTAACGACCCGTAAATTTCAACTGTTTTAATAATGTAATTAGTTGAAATTTTGTGAAATTTTAAACGATAAAATTTTGAAATAAAATTTAATATTTGGAATACGTCTAGTTAAACATAGCAACTGGTAAATTTTCGTTCGAAAATATGAAAGTTTATTTCGCGTGCAAATTCACTTCAAATTAATCAGTTAAAAAGCGATGAAAATAAAATGTTTCCGAAACCTAAATATTTTTACATAGAAAAATTCTAAACCATCTTATGAGCAAGATGTCAGTTTATTGTTTTTCCAAATTCGGACATCTTCGGCTCCGTCGATCTTATTTTTCAGCGTTTTTCTTGCATTTTCCTACTAGTAGAAAATCCGAATTTTTATAATCGTACCACTGATATCTGTATACCATTTTGATCGTCTCGTCGTGCTGATCTCTACGGTATATTCAATTTTTTGTTTTGTAGTCCGATACGCAATGGAATCCGCATAAAGTGATTTCATATCGGTACCGGTTTTATTGTCGTTTCAGTTATCCACGTGAAATCATTTCACAGTCATCAACAATTATGATTCAACTTCCGACTTTTTCTATTCTAACGTTTCAAAAATATTGCTGGTTCCAATATTTTAAAACGGTCCATTTTTTTCTGCTTCGCCTTTTGAAATACAGAATATAATTTATGTGCTGTCCATTTTCAACACTTTGTCTCCCTGCATCTTTTATTTTCTTTTGCTCACGTCTTCATTCTTCCATGGCTACCCCATTTCGCCTCCTTTCCCACGCCTTGACCAGCCTCTCCCGCCACCTTCCTCCATCTTTTTCTCGTGCTCCACCATCCACCCTCCTCAAACCCAGCGAAGCAAAACCCATCAACCTCCGCCGAACACCAGACAACGCCCCTCTATCCTCCCTTCGCCCAAGCAGCAGCACGCCTCCAACCAACCTCCACACGTCCCCTCTTCCAAGGCCACCCCTCCACGCGAAGCCACCCCATCCTTCCCCTCAACCCGATCGCAAGTGCAACCCCGGCCCTCATCCCCTAGCCTTCAGCCGAGCCTGCCCACTTACACACCTCTGTGACCTGCCTCGCCCCTCCTCCTTGCTCGTGCCGCCTTCCCAAACCCTTCGACCCACGGCTCTCCACCATATACCACCGAACCACCACCCATCCTTCTGCCGAGCTAAACCTCCCACACCAGAGCACACAAGTGCAGCCGACAACCATCTCCCACCCTTCGCCGAAGCCAGCCTGCCTCCCTCTCTTCAGGTTCTAGTCGAACTGTATTTTCAAATTTGAAAGATATGTTATACTTGGAAGAAAACGTATATACTATATTATATTTTATCCTATTATACTATATATATTACTTTATATCTTATCAAGAGTTTTGGCTGTGTGTTTTATATATATGACTCTATAGGTTATATGTGACGTGTTGTTTGTTTATGTATAGGTTGTTTATAATATTACACATACATAATGTTTACAATATTTCATTTTATATATATTTATATATTTTCGTAGGTATATGGAATGATATGTACATAAATGTTGAAACCTTTGGGATAATGGCTTTCATATGTTCACAGCACTATGTTAGTTATAGAAGTTATATATATATAAATATATATATATATATATTTAAGCGTGCAGCTATGTATGTATTCATTATAAAATCTGTTTTACAGTTCGCATGTATATATACATATGGGTGTGTAGTATACCATATTACAGTCTGCATATATATTTATATTAAGTATATTCAAGAAGTATAAATATGGTTGGTTGTGTAGACCTGTTCTTAAAAGTATCATAGTTACAGTACATATTATATTTAAAGAAAGATTACATGTCTACTGTGAATATATAAATGATTGCTATTTACAGCCTATATGTTAGTATATAATATACGTATTGTTTAAGTATAAAATACTGCTTTATTTTCCAAGTATACAATATCTACGGTATTATGTATATCATTATATAGTATTTTGTTTCGTATATGAAGTTCTTTTAGCTTTGATTTATGATCCACATATATACGTTTGAGTCTGCATTGTATATTTCTTTGTTTGCTATTAGATATAAATTTTACACATATGGTTTTTGAATTTTGAAATATATATAGATTTAAATTATAAGTTCATATAAGTCACTTATACCTATTATCTGCATCGATCCTATTCTGATTTGATTTGTCAAATTCCTGTTTATCAGCTCTATCCGTCGAATTCGTACAAATCTTGCTTTATGTTGGAAATCATCATTTGGATTTGGTCAATTTCGCAATTCAATCGTAGTAGGTTGTGTTGTCTATCTTCTCTTGTAACGACCCACTATTTTGGACCATTCAAATCGACAATAATCCATGCATGTCTGACTTGAATAATTCAAAATAACAGATTGTAATAAAATTTGGAGCAAATAAAATCAAATACAGAATCACAGACACAGAATATCAGAATAACTCGCAGCGGAATATAAAAACCATAGTAGTTCATGAAGCTACTATAACAAACTCTCAAAACAAAATACATAATATCTGTTTGAAAACATATACAATAGAAATCTCAAATACATAGAAGTTTATAATACCAGAGCTGAAATAGAACAACTGAAACTGGAATGGATAGATAACCAGATAAGCAGAATCTCCAACGATTCCTAGCTCCAGAAAGAGATCCAAATCTAAGCTGTAAATACTCAGGCTGACCCGAGCGTAAAGCAAAATACAAAACACTTGAGTCAGGACAATATATACTTATATAATGTAAACCAACTCAAGTGAACTGTAGCAGTAATGCATAATAACTTAAAGGATGCTTGGGATCGCCCATCCTCTAAGGATCAGTTAAACCATAAATTAAATACATCCCGTGGTTAAAATTTCAAAATTGGTAATTTATATTTCGAAATCAAATATCATTTCAAAATTCAATATCATTCAAAAGTCCAGTTCAAAATATCAAAATATCATATATCAAAATAGTTTATATTACGAAACAAATTACTTCATTTTAAATCATAAAATGAAGTTATTATATTAAATAATTAAATTATTAAATTTCCAAAATTTTAATCTTTCAAAGTTCATTCGTTCACTTAAATTAATTAAAACAATGAAAATTCAACTTTCGCAACATTTAGAAAATGTTATGGAAAGTCACATTTAAAACAGTTCAATTTAACAAAAGACAGCATTTAAAATGCTGTAATAGGGTTACATTAGTTTCAAATAAACTTAGTTAAATTCAACCATTATAACATTTACAAATATGCCATAATAGCCTTTAATTAAATTCAGCCATTTGGTTCATTATTATCAACTACAACATTTACAAATGTTGTATTATCATTTACATTAGAATTAATAGCATTTCAGAAATGCAGTTAATTAACTTCAAATATTTAGTATAACTTCACAACAATTATATTTTTATATAAATCATTTTTAACTTATAAAATCATATAATTTCACTTTTAAAACAATCATTCAAATACCCTTATATTCATGATTTTATAAAGTTAAACCTCCATTCAAAAATCAAAATTTAATAATAATTCACTTATTAAATTCCAATATTAAATTATAAATTCATTAAATTAAATTAACTTAACACTTAAGTTTAAATTTTCAAATATAACTTAATTCCATTTTTATTTACTTAACTTAAAATTCATTTTAAGCCAAATTCACAAATTTCCAATTTTAGTTATATTTCAAAATTTCAACTTAAATATTCATTCATTTCACATTTTAACTTTATTCAAAATCATTAATATAAAATAAAATCATTTAAATTCACTTTAATCCAAATTATCATGAATGTATCACATTTCATATTTAATTTAAATTCCAATTATCACCAAATTAAAATTTCCCAAAATAACTTACATTTCAAATTTTCTAATTTTACCATTAATTTATTTCACTTATAAATTTTCAGAAAATCAATAATGCTTTACAAAAATCATTTTTATTTAGTTTAAGTCAAAATATTATAATATTTACATTTCTAAAATAATAAAAAAATATTATAAAACATATTTTAACAACGGGTCTGTATTTCATTTTCTAGCCTAGGTAAAGTGATACGGGTAATTTATCATTCAACTCGTAATTTACAAAGATACCCGGGTTTGATCATTTCAAACCCGCAATCCCAAGCAAATGAAAATAATTGAAAATCATTCAGGCCTATCATTTCAGCCCATAATGATTTTCTCTTATTCTAAAGTCCGTTCGGGTATGTATCATTTCAACCCATAGTGATTCTAATCTAAAGGGAACTTGCAGTGTGATAAACTGATAAAAATAACAGAACAACATAATATAACAGTAACATATGATATAACAGGTGTTTAAGCATGGGTGAACATCATATAATCATAACATAGCAGATATAATATGGTGATGCATTTTACAGATTCAAAAGTGGTCAATTTACTAGTTATATAGGTATACACTGTCTGGTGAGAATAACTCACTTGTTTAAAGCTGGAGATAGCCACAAAAGCACACAATACTGACACTATGAAGGCACGACAACACGGGAATGACTTGAGAGTGGAGAGCGAGATCCAAGTTATAGATCTTGTGTTACAACCCAAAAACAAAACCAAAATAATAGTTAAAAATCAATACGATTGAATTTGAATAACTTTGAAACAAAAAGCAGTTTGAATACGAAACTTTTTACCTTGCTTTCTCTACTTGTTTGCATGGCCTAGGGGATCAATTAGGTCAGGTTTGTACTTGGTTTGGATCAGGTATGGGTCTGGAAAAGGTAAGGCTACAAGGTAGAACATGATGGAGGAAGTTACAACACAGGGATGTGAAGGGGTTTAGGCTAAAACATGGTTTTTGGCAACCAAAAGGGCTCGGTCATGGGGTTATATGCTTGGCCAGTCAAGCTCAGGTCTGGACAGAGGTTGGAGTGGTGTGGGGAGGTCTGGAAAAGGTGGTGGTGGCAGCCTATGGTGGTGGTCGTGGTGTAAATGAAGGGAAGGTTGCATACATGGCTCGGGTAGGCGATAATTGTAGAGTTTTCAATGTTTTTTATGGAGTTTTGCTCAAGGGGAGGCCATGGCACTTTCATGTCAGTGGAGAATGATGGTTTGGCCGTGGATTTAGTGGGGAGGAAGGGATGGTGGTCGATGGTGGTGATGGTGAGGCTATGGGCCGAGCAAAGCATGAAGATTTCAAGGCAATTTACAAAGGAAAATCAATAAAAGAAGGTGAAAAAGAATAGAAAAGAGGAAGACATTACAATTCTTTTTCTTCAGATCTGAAAACATATGTGAATGAGGAATGAGAAAGTGATGTTTTCACATGAATTGCAAAATGAGATATGCAGCTGAAAGAATGAGGAGTTAAGGCCAATTGAATGAAAAGTAATGTTGAAATGTGAAAAGGTGGGAATTCAAAAGGCCTTAGGAAATAAAAAGCCACAAACCTTTCAAATCACTTTTATTTCTTTTTAATAAGTTTAAATAACTGAAAATAATTAAAAATTTAGTTTCAATTCGAAAATGTAACAAATATACAAAATATAAATAAATAAATATTAATTATATATGATTAAAATAAGAAAATAGTACAAAATGAAAACTAGTCTAGAAAATTTGAAAATAAATGAAATAAACTTAGGGAAAATTGTATGGACTTGGAAAAATATTTATAAATAAAGATAAGAACATAAAATAAAAATGCATTCACAAAAATAAATAAATAAATTTTAATTAAATAAAATTTAAATGGAGAATATAGTAGAAAAATAGAAACTAGTCTTTAATAAATGCAATAAATTTTGGAAAAGTTTTATTATCACTTCAAAAATATTAAAAGACAAAGATATACATAAAATAACATATTAACACATTTTAAAATAAAATATGACAAAGAAAATATGATTTATAAAATTTAAAATAGGCAAAATTGCAAAATAAAACAAATTATACTCAAAATTGAAATGTACATAACTTTTACAATTTAATTCCGTTTTCAACGAAACAAAAAGCAGTATTCATGTTATTAAGTCTATTTTCATAATAAAAGATAAAATTTAAGATTTTAAACAATTTATATTTGAAGTTTTAAAAGTCAAAGTTTGACCAGTTTGACCAGAAATCCCTTTTTCAGGAAATGTTCAATTTATACCAGTTTGAAATTAAAAGTTACATAATAATCAACATTTATATTTAAAAATGAAATGTTTGAAATAAAACAAGTTTAAAATAGTTTTCAAATTATAATAAAGTCAAATAAAATATATACAAAAATCTAGGGCTGTTACACTCTCCCCCACTCAAATCTTTTCGTCCTCGAAAAGGAATGAAGTATGGAAAACACAGAAAAAGATAGAATGGAATAGGATTAAGACAAGATGACAAGAATATTAAAATTATACCTGATAACTGTTGTTATAGGTAAGTTTAACAAGGTGGAGAATAGGAATAGCAAGAAGGGAAAATAGGATGAAAGACAAGTATGAGCCATTTATTAAAAGTGTTGGTTAAAGAGGTAAAATATTTAAAACACTTTAAAATCCTTTAAAAAGGAAATAACTGATCAAAGTATCATTTATATAATATTTTATCAAAATACTTTTATAACTCGATGTCTTAACAAGTTTATCCTCATTCCTGCAGACTCTGGTAGTGCGTTGATCAGGCGCAAAGCTAGAATTCTCCAGGTACTTAGTAGACTTGTTTCAACACCTAGTGAAAATACTGGGAAAACCTTTAAAAACAGATATGGAAAGTACAATCCAAACAAAAACGAATCAAATCATGGATCGCAGATACACAATGGTTACGCCTGGGTCCCCCAGGAAACATCCGTACCTTTTAAGCATTCACTGCCTTGCGAATTTCGCCATGCAACAAAACGGTGGACCGCAGGATACATAAAAATGGTTACGCCTGGATCCCCCAGGAAACATCCATACCCCTTAAGCAATCTCTGCCTTGCGGATTACGCCACTAACACGACCATAGATCGCAGATACACAATGGTTACGCCTGGATCCCCCAGGAAACATCCGTACCTTTTAAGCAATCACTGCCTTACGAATTACGCTATGCAGTCGAGTTCGTAAGACCATGGGTAACGCCATGGAATTCGAAGGACACTCGAGTATCATATCCGGAAAACCAAAAATCAGAGAGAATAATATCGATAGAATGAATCCAAGATGTGGCCACAAATCGGATATCAAGCAGAAGGCACTTTCCATATCTTTACTTCGAAAATATGTATCATATATTACCTTTTCAAATCACTTTCAAATATCGTACTGATATAATATCCATTATATATAAGATTTCACTTTCAAATTGAGTACCTTTTCAAATCTATAGTTTTCGAATCAATTTCATACTCATACAAATCAATTTTATATAAGTTCGACAACTCCCAAATCAAGTGTTTAGTAACACAAGGTTCTCAAATTTCAATTTGTTTCAATATCAGTTCAATTTCAAAAATCATATACAATTTCACCAAATTACTTCTTCTCAAATTAAATATCTTTAGTTTCAAAGTTTCCAAAATAATAGATTTAGAAAATAAATCCAAATTTCCAAATCAATATAATTTAAGTCAACCAATTTATTTTCAAAATCAAATGTTTTCAAAACCATCTTATACTTACGTAAGGTCTATCTTATATAAGGATCAAATTTTTCAAAATAAATTTCGCTGTATGAAGAGCCATATGGGATTTGAATATCTTTGCTTTTATGGGTTATATATCTTTGTAATTTAAATTGGAAATTTTCTTTTTAGTAAGCAAAGATATTCTAACATGACAGCTTCAATTTCAGCGTCAAAATATATCAATGATATTAGAATATAAGATGTACATACGTCATCATTTCGCAGAATCACATTTGATCACTCGCTCGATCACACAAGTTCGCTTTCGAACTAGTATTGTCCATTCGACTTCCCTAATGCGGATTTTCGATATGGTTTCTCGACTAGAAGCCATCAGTCTCCTTGCATAGCCATATACTATGATAGAGAATTCTAGAATCAAGCCCAAAATCCATATCAAATATTCGCCATCAAGAATCGAATAAACAATCCTAACGCGAAATGGTGTAATTCACCTCGAACTTGTGTACTCAAACCTGGATCAAAGTAATTATGCGAATAAAACAGCATACATACAACTTATATATTTATTCCAACTTGTTAAATATAGTTTCATAAAGATGTTACTAAGTTAAAACATTTAAACTAAACTTTATTCAAAATATTTTGAAGACCAAATTCTTTTCGAAACATTTCAAAAATCTAAATTTCATATTAGAAAAAATTAAAATTTCCTTATTCATTTACTTAACAAAACCGTTTCCACTTATTTAAATCATATTACTACATACTTCAAACATACACACCAAACTTATATACTTTATACTTTTCGAAATTTCTTAGCTTTGAAAAGTTAACCTTGATTTGGAAGTGCTCGAACCTTCAAAATAGTTGAAGAAATCATTTTCAATTTCAAGAGTTGGAAATCAGCTCAAATTAGTAAATTAATTTTAATAGATAGCGTTATATCAAATCCAAAACTCGAGGAACGAACACCGGCTTACTTCAAATCATTTCAAATATACATATATCTTTCGAGTATCAAATCTTACTTCGAAATTTGAAATCAAAATGGTTTCACAAAATCACTCGCATAGCAATGCTATTAAAGTGGCCTTTCCCTCACTCTGAAACTCGAAAATCAATGTCGATGATGCGTGCACTCATCACCGAAATTATTTTCCAGCGACATAAGTGAGTTCTGGACTTCTATTTACTCAAACTTCTTTTGAAATTTCTTCGAAACTCATAAAAAACTTATTAAAATCATCTGAAACATTTCTTATTTGGAAAATACTTTTAAATCATATTATTATATATTTCAAAATCTTAAAACCAATTTCAAAATACCGGAGTTCAATTCTCGAATTTCAAATTTAAAATCCTTCAGTTATAAATCAAATTTCTTATATAGTTTTTTTTTCAAAATTACAAATCCTTTCAAAACCTCAAATTATCATTTTTTAAAAAAGTATATAATCCTTATCAAAAACATTTCATCTTTATATAAAAATATGGCCATCCTTATCAAAATAAAAACTATGATGAATACACAATTTTCAAAAGACAATCAACCACAAACTTTCCAAGGGACGATTCAAGGATGGATTTCAAAGCAAAACAGAGATTCAAATTTAGAAGGACTCTAATCAAATAGAATTTTAATTCAAAGATAGGCTCAAACGAAGATAAGATAATTAAATTACCAAATAGAAGATGGATAAGCCTATATGAATCGCGGGCGACCTTAACCGGTCAACCGTGACTTCAGGAATATAATCGATGCGAAAATCTAAGGCAAATCGACCTTCGATTGCCAGAGATAGAATCTAAATATAGCAGAAGATAGAAAACATCGTAAACCGAGGATACAGAAATATCTGATGAATCAATGCCAATTATAATCATTCAAAGATTGGCGGAATCGCCACCCTATAAAGGTCATACAAAGTGGAGTGATGCAATGCTCCAAAATCAAAAGAATACAATTATGGGAGACAGGAATGGATTTCAGAACAAGTGGGAGCATTCCAAAATTCAAAGGAATCCTATTCTATAAGAATCCAAATGAAGGTTAGAGATATATAACCTATATCGATACAGAAAAATTCCCATTCAAAATTTGGAAAGACTCGAATTCATAACATACGAAAACAGAAGCATAAATATCTTTAGTTGGACAACTTTAGCTAAGCAAAAGATACAACAGAGTTTACTCAAAGCAACCTAACAAACTACTGATTTTGCCATACCCAAAATAGATTCCTATCAACAATGGATCTAGATCAATCAAGAGAGAAGTTCAAAATTTTAGAGGATCCTAATCAAAGAAATTGCTAACAAGGTGGATACGAAAAGAAAGAAGTTTAGAAAATTTTACTTTCAAAGCAAGAAAATTTATATCAAAATAATCTTTGAAAATTCTTTAAAAATCATTTGAAAATCATTTTATACTTTGAAAATACGTTCTCTCACAAAGAAATGATTCTGAGATTGATTTCACTCATTCTAGGGTATTTCTACCCTATCTCTAATGAGTTTTTGCTCCGTAGGCTAAGGTTTGCCTAAAACCAAAGCTCTGATACCAACTGTAACGACCCACTATTTTGGACCATTCAAATCGACAATAATCCATGCATGTCTGACTTGAATAATTCAAAATAACAGATTGTAATAAAATTTGGAGCAAATAAAATCAAATACAGAATCACAGACACAGAATATCAGAATAACTCGCAGCGGAATATAAAAACCATAGTAGTTCATGAAGCTACTATAACAAACTCTCAAAACAAAATACATAATATCTGTTTGAAAACATATACAATAGAAATCTCAAATACATAGAAGTTTATAATACCAGAGCTGAAATAGAACAACTGAAACTGGAATGGATAGATAACCAGATAAGCAGAATCTCCAACGATTCCTAGCTCCAGAAAGAGATCCAAATCTAAGCTGTAAATACTCAGGCTGACCCGAGCGTAAAGCAAAATACAAAACACTTGAGTCAGGACAATATATACTTATATAATGTAAACCAACTCAAGTGAACTGTAGCAGTAATGCATAATAACTTAAAGGATGCTTGGGATCGCCCATCCTCTAAGGATCAGTTAAACCATAAATTAAATACATCCCGTGGTTAAAATTTCAAAATTGGTAATTTATATTTCGAAATCAAATATCATTTCAAAATTCAATATCATTCAAAAGTCCAGTTCAAAATATCAAAATATCATATATCAAAATAGTTTATATTACGAAACAAATTACTTCATTTTAAATCATAAAATGAAGTTATTATATTAAATAATTAAATTATTAAATTTCCAAAATTTTAATCTTTCAAAGTTCATTCGTTCACTTAAATTAATTAAAACAATGAAAATTCAACTTTCGCAACATTTAGAAAATGTTATGGAAAGTCACATTTAAAACAGTTCAATTTAACAAAAGACAGCATTTAAAATGCTGTAATAGGGTTACATTAGTTTCAAATAAACTTAGTTAAATTCAACCATTATAACATTTACAAATATGCCATAATAGCCTTTAATTAAATTCAGCCATTTGGTTCATTATTATCAACTACAACATTTACAAATGTTGTATTATCATTTACATTAGAATTAATAGCATTTCAGAAATGCAGTTAATTAACTTCAAATATTTAGTATAACTTCACAACAATTATATTTTTATATAAATCATTTTTAACTTATAAAATCATATAATTTCACTTTTAAAACAATCATTCAAATACCCTTATATTCATGATTTTATAAAGTTAAACCTCCATTCAAAAATCAAAATTTAATAATAATTCACTTATTAAATTCCAATATTAAATTATAAATTCATTAAATTAAATTAACTTAACACTTAAGTTTAAATTTTCAAATATAACTTAATTCCATTTTTATTTACTTAACTTAAAATTCATTTTAAGCCAAATTCACAAATTTCCAATTTTAGTTATATTTCAAAATTTCAACTTAAATATTCATTCATTTCACATTTTAACTTTATTCAAAATCATTAATATAAAATAAAATCATTTAAATTCACTTTAATCCAAATTATCATGAATGTATCACATTTCATATTTAATTTAAATTCCAATTATCACCAAATTAAAATTTCCCAAAATAACTTACATTTCAAATTTTCTAATTTTACCATTAATTTATTTCACTTATAAATTTTCAGAAAATCAATAATGCTTTACAAAAATCATTTTTATTTAGTTTAAGTCAAAATATTATAATATTTACATTTCTAAAATAATAAAAAAATATTATAAAACATATTTTAACAACGGGTCTGTATTTCATTTTCTAGCCTAGGTAAAGTGATACGGGTAATTTATCATTCAACTCGTAATTTACAAAGATACCCGGGTTTGATCATTTCAAACCCGCAATCCCAAGCAAATGAAAATAATTGAAAATCATTCAGGCCTATCATTTCAGCCCATAATGATTTTCTCTTATTCTAAAGTCCGTTCGGGTATGTATCATTTCAACCCATAGTGATTCTAATCTAAAGGGAACTTGCAGTGTGATAAACTGATAAAAATAACAGAACAACATAATATAACAGTAACATATGATATAACAGGTGTTTAAGCATGGGTGAACATCATATAATCATAACATAGCAGATATAATATGGTGATGCATTTTACAGATTCAAAAGTGGTCAATTTACTAGTTATATAGGTATACACTGTCTGGTGAGAATAACTCACTTGTTTAAAGCTGGAGATAGCCACAAAAGCACACAATACTGACACTATGAAGGCACGACAACACGGGAATGACTTGAGAGTGGAGAGCGAGATCCAAGTTATAGATCTTGTGTTACAACCCAAAAACAAAACCAAAATAATAGTTAAAAATCAATACGATTGAATTTGAATAACTTTGAAACAAAAAGCAGTTTGAATACGAAACTTTTTACCTTGCTTTCTCTACTTGTTTGCATGGCCTAGGGGATCAATTAGGTCAGGTTTGTACTTGGTTTGGATCAGGTATGGGTCTGGAAAAGGTAAGGCTACAAGGTAGAACATGATGGAGGAAGTTACAACACAGGGATGTGAAGGGGTTTAGGCTAAAACATGGTTTTTGGCAACCAAAAGGGCTCGGTCATGGGGTTATATGCTTGGCCAGTCAAGCTCAGGTCTGGACAGAGGTTGGAGTGGTGTGGGGAGGTCTGGAAAAGGTGGTGGTGGCAGCCTATGGTGGTGGTCGTGGTGTAAATGAAGGGAAGGTTGCATACATGGCTCGGGTAGGCGATAATTGTAGAGTTTTCAATGTTTTTTATGGAGTTTTGCTCAAGGGGAGGCCATGGCACTTTCATGTCAGTGGAGAATGATGGTTTGGCCGTGGATTTAGTGGGGAGGAAGGGATGGTGGTCGATGGTGGTGATGGTGAGGCTATGGGCCGAGCAAAGCATGAAGATTTCAAGGCAATTTACAAAGGAAAATCAATAAAAGAAGGTGAAAAAGAATAGAAAAGAGGAAGACATTACAATTCTTTTTCTTCAGATCTGAAAACATATGTGAATGAGGAATGAGAAAGTGATGTTTTCACATGAATTGCAAAATGAGATATGCAGCTGAAAGAATGAGGAGTTAAGGCCAATTGAATGAAAAGTAATGTTGAAATGTGAAAAGGTGGGAATTCAAAAGGCCTTAGGAAATAAAAAGCCACAAACCTTTCAAATCACTTTTATTTCTTTTTAATAAGTTTAAATAACTGAAAATAATTAAAAATTTAGTTTCAATTCGAAAATGTAACAAATATACAAAATATAAATAAATAAATATTAATTATATATGATTAAAATAAGAAAATAGTACAAAATGAAAACTAGTCTAGAAAATTTGAAAATAAATGAAATAAACTTAGGGAAAATTGTATGGACTTGGAAAAATATTTATAAATAAAGATAAGAACATAAAATAAAAATGCATTCACAAAAATAAATAAATAAATTTTAATTAAATAAAATTTAAATGGAGAATATAGTAGAAAAATAGAAACTAGTCTTTAATAAATGCAATAAATTTTGGAAAAGTTTTATTATCACTTCAAAAATATTAAAAGACAAAGATATACATAAAATAACATATTAACACATTTTAAAATAAAATATGACAAAGAAAATATGATTTATAAAATTTAAAATAGGCAAAATTGCAAAATAAAACAAATTATACTCAAAATTGAAATGTACATAACTTTTACAATTTAATTCCGTTTTCAACGAAACAAAAAGCAGTATTCATGTTATTAAGTCTATTTTCATAATAAAAGATAAAATTTAAGATTTTAAACAATTTATATTTGAAGTTTTAAAAGTCAAAGTTTGACCAGTTTGACCAGAAATCCCTTTTTCAGGAAATGTTCAATTTATACCAGTTTGAAATTAAAAGTTACATAATAATCAACATTTATATTTAAAAATGAAATGTTTAAAATAAAACAAGTTTAAAATAGTTTTCAAATTATAATAAAGTCAAATAAAATATATACAAAAATCTAGGGCTGTTACATCTCTCTAGCCTCGAAAGGTGAGAAATCACTCACGATTAACGTTCTTTTATTTATTAAATCTGATTTCAATTGAAACGACAAATTGGAATATACTGCTGTTAGTTAATTACACTGTTATATATGCTATTGCCCGTATCAGTTCACCTGTGACATCTGACACCATTATCTGTTAATTATTTATGCGATGATAATACGGTTTGGCTGATAATTGATTGATTGTTGATGTTTATATTGGATGATAAATTGTTAATGTTAAAATGATAAATAGTATGAAATTGAACTTGATATAGGATAATTAAATGTTAAATTTGATTAACTGACATTTGTATAATATGACCCCTTTAACTGTTGAATTTATTGACACGTAGGATTTGTTTAATTACATTTTGAACCACTAAATGTATGTTGTTAAATTGATGATGGATGAAATTGTAATAGATGACAAGTGAAAACCGTAATGTAATAATCTTTAATCTACATGAAATGATAGTGTAGATTCTAGAAATAATCATATTAATTCGTATAAATAACAATGCGAATTAATACGGTTATTTCGGGATTATTTGAATTGATTGTTGGATTGTTATTGTTTGTTGTTATTGCTTGTTTATTTACTTTGACACCATCCCAGTTATCGCACTGCAAGTTCCCTTTGTTATGTTTTGAATTTGAATTGAATTGGAATCGGGTTGAAATGATAAATACCCAAATTGAACTTTGACCTAGGATAGAAAATTAAATAAAACCCGATTGGTCAATAATTTGATTTAAAAATAAAACGAAGATTTTATTTGAATAAATAATATAGTTTTGAAATGAAGTTGAAATTTGAATTTTTAATGAAAGGAAATGTTAATATTTAATAATCTGAAACAAAATATTAACGATGTAATTGATGAAAGAACGTTGTTTAATTTGAGAAATAATTGAATTAAGTTGAAATGATTTAATAATTAAGTTTGAAATTATAATTAAGTTTGAAATTATTAAACTTTGAAATTATTTAATAATTAAGTTTTGAATTATTTTATAATTAAATAAGATTGAATTATTTAATGATTAAATTGAATTGAATTCTTTAATAAGAGAAAATTGAACCTTTGAATAAGTGAATTTTACTTTGTAAATAATTGAAATTGAGTTACTTTATTTATTAAGTTTTGGAAAATTATTAAGAAAGTAAATAAGTGAAATTGAATTTCTTTAACAAGAAATGAAATGTGATGTTTTTGAAATTAATGTAAGACTTGTAATTGAAAGAATTGATTTGACGAATTTAATTTAATTCAAATTGTAAGTTTGAAATAAGGAAGTTGAATTTAAATAATGGATTTAATGAATTGGAAATTAAACAGAAATTGTTTTAAATGAAAATTTACTTAACGAACATTGAATGAAATTGATAAATGAGTTTAAATTGATTTGAATGTTAAATAAAATTTGTTTAAATGATTTCGGAATGAAACTTATATACGAACTTGAATCAATATTTGAATGGTTTTAAATAGATATTGAAATTGAATTATAAGATTTTGAAATGGTAAATTGAAGTTTTGAAACGTAAATTTTGGAAATTGGTTTTTGAAAGACAAATGAAATGTTGGCTTACGAATTGTAATTGAAATTGAATTGATTTGGTTTGAAATATATAAACGACCAATCGGTGTAATAATTACGAAAGTTATTAAAGAGACCGGGATCGGTAATGGATATACTCTCTATCTAAACCGAAAACCACTTTAATAACTATACGCGGAGTGATGATCCAGAATGAAGTGGTTGGAATGATGTTCGTGATGATTGAAGAAAGAGAATGATAATGGATAGCCTTGACACTTGTGTCAAATTGGAAATGACTAAAACAGGAGCTGTGCCGGGCCAATGGAGGATTAGCTACCTCAAGTGGACACACTTCTTCGAACTACTTATTACTTGTTGTCGATTGGTGCACCCTTGATTTTGGGAGTGTTGTTTCACGGTGTTGCGGGCGCTGCGGCGTTGCGTTCTCACTAGTCCGGATCAGGCGAACGGTAGTATCACTACCTTGGTTATTGCCTCATGTTCCTTGTCATACTTGTATTCCATTTATACGCGACCACTACGTTTTTGATTTGTACCTTTAGTATATGGATTGCCCTCTGGTGACTTCCGGTTTTGGGGAAACTACGGTCTTGTATATGCTTTTGGGAATAAAAATGTGTTAAGGGTGGAATGGGCCATGACTTAACGCTATTTTGATATCTTTTTATATTACTGATAGACATTATCTACTTATCGTACACTACCACATAGTAGATAGTTTAACGGATCCTTAAAGGATGGTTATTCCAAACATCCTTTGAGTTACTTGTATTTCAATTGCTATTTCACTTGAGTTGGATTTATTAATATAAGAATGTTAATCCTGACTCGAGTGTCTTGTGTTTTTGCTTTACGCTCGGGTCAGACTGAGTGTACCAGTATTCGAGACTCACCTTTGGAGTTGGAGCTTTGCTTGAAGATCCAGCCATCTATTCTGCTTTCAGTATTCGATGATTCCAGTGATGTATTCAGATTTGTATCTGATGTATCGTATTACTCTTCCATTGTAAACTCTAATGTATTTTATATATTCATATAGTAGCTTCATGAACTACTATCTCTTTTATTTCCGCTGCACTTATTACTCTGTGTCTGTGATCTGTGATTATTTATTTACTGTATATGTTCAGTTTTGCCAAATTTAATTAACAACGTGGTATTTGGAGCAATTCAACTCCGGCATGAGTGTCTACCTATACACTTATAATGGATGCGAATGGTCCAAAATATCGGGTCGTTACACTTTCTCTTCTAATTCTTCTAGTTGATGTTTTAATTCTACCAACTCTTTTGGACCCATTCTATAAGGCTTCTTAATGATTGGATTTGTTCCAGGAATTAATTTTATTTTAAATTCAACTGGTCTGTTTTGAGGAATTCCCTTTGCTTCTCCAAACACATCTATATATTCATTGACTACTGGGATTTCCTCTATTTTTAATTCCTTTTGAACTTCATTAATACTCCAGATTTTATTAAAGCATGAATTCTTTTCTGTTTCACTTAAGATGGTAATTCTTTTGCCTTCATTTGTTTCCAAAGAAATAGTAAGGTTTTCTAAATTTAAAATTGCTTTATTTTTCATTAACCAATCTACCCCCAAAATAATCCCAATACCAGGATAATTTAAGGTATATAAGTCTGAATTAAATTCATAACCCCCTATAATTAATTTCAGACCCATACACTTCATCCCCAACATGCAATGACTCCCTATGGGACTGTGTACAACCAAGGGCTGATCAATGGAAACACATGCAAGTGTTAACTTGTTTACAATTTCGAAAGATATTAGTGAATGTGAGGCACCAGTGTCATATATTACTGATATTGGTTGGGTATGAATAAAAATTATACCTTCAAGTTGCCCAACATTCCCAGTGTTACTTGCTGCCAAAGCTCCTACCCTTGTTGTTCCCTTATTGGTTTCTGGGCAATCCTTCTTGAGATGTCCCATCTTTCCACAATTATAGCAGCCTCCTCTAGGTATTTTAGGGTCAGGGCATTGGTTACTATAATGTCCAGCTTTTCCACAATTAAAACAATGAGTGAATTTCTTGCTTTCAAGTGTTGTTGCTCCTTCCCCTTTCTTAGCCCCTTTACTTGCATTTCTCTTGTCATAAGGTTGCACTTTGTTCTGACCACCCTTCTTCTTATTGAGCTTCATATTCCTGAACTTCTCCCTTGCAGTGTCATGTTGCTCGAATGAGAGGGTTAGATCAATTACTTGATCAAAAGTTTTGTCCTTGTATGGCAGCATTGCCCTTGACAAACTAGGGTTCAAGCCTTGAATGTACCTTGCATTCTTTGCTTCTGCATTCCCTATTAACACCAGTCCATATTTGGATAATGCTTCAAACTTCTGAGTGTATTCATTCACACTCATACTTCCTTGCCTTAATCTAGTAAAGTCTTCAAGCAGTGTGGCCTTGGCAGATGCTGGGACAAATCTGGCCTCAAGCATGTCCTTAAAATTATTCCAAGTGATAGTATCCTCTTGTCTTCCTACTGTCACAACTTCCCACCAATCCAGTGCAACCCCCTTCAATTTCCTTGAAGCTATCTGTCTCTTCCTCTGGTCATTGATTTGCATATCTGTGAAGACCCTCTCCATAGTTCTTATCCAAGTTTGAACACCTATAGCTCCTTCAGTACCTTCAAAATCCTTTCCTCCCAAAGTGGTACATGTCTTTAGCAGTTTGGAGAGTTCTTCATGAGGATTGTCTTGCCTTGGTGCCATTCCATCCCTTAAAGCTCTCACAAAATCCTCCATGCTCATCACATGTGGCTCTCGTGATGATCCTGCACTGGTATGATGCCTTGGTCCTACCATAATGCTATAAATATGATTGTTATGTTAGCTTATTTACCCCTGTCATTTTTGGTGTCTTTACTTTGTTCATTCGTATTTCTGTGCACATTGTGCATGTATCACATGTACACATGTATATTATTATTTTTTTTGACATAAAGCAAAAACATTCAACACCAACAATTCAAACAATGCATTCAAACATCCATATGCATACAACAACATTTATTATGTTATTTAAAACATAGCTCTGATACCAACTGTGGTGACCCTCATCTTTAAATCACTTAGATTTTTTTTTATTTCAAGAGGAATTCACCACTAAACCCCATTTCTTTTATATTTGAAATTTTATATAGTTTCCAAATATTTTTCCCAAGACCCTGGATTTACCAATATAATCATATCAGTGTACAAACAAATTAAGACAATTATATATTTGATGATATACAATTGTTTCTTTATTTTTTTTTATTTTTTTTTCAGAGGGAATTTAAATTAGATTGAAAACAAAATACCATACAAGCTATTGACAAGCTACTTATTTGCTTTCTAATTTTGTTCTACTGCCAAAGGTATATTTTTAGCAAACTACAACACTTATACTTTTATTTGAATATATATTAATCTGCCTAAATAATTCTATTTAACACTTAAAATAGTATTTCCTTGATCTCATGATAGTTATCAAGTATATGCATGAAATCACTTACAAATCTTTACTAACAGGCATGGATATTGGACTTAATTTCCATTTATCATTTCAAGTTGATCAAATGAGGATTTTTAGCATTTTCAAATTTATTATGGTGCAGACTTACATACTTGGTGATTTCTGGGATATGCTTGTTGTTATCCCAAGGTTGCTTGGTGTTTTCTTTGATTTGTCCCGGTAGCACTTTACACTTCACTGATTGAAATGAAGTGGTTCCAGGCTCCAAGGGTTTGACCCATGGCCATCTAGACCAGCCATAGTCCCCCTTTTTACCACTTGCAAACCCATACCCCTCATTTTAACAAGCTTCTACAAATTCCTACTCCTAATCCCCAGCATGTTAGTGCCTAGTTTTTTTCTTCTGAAATGCATCCTTGTATGTGTTCTTTCAAGTATTCAAAATTTAGTATCTTCCAAGTCTACTGCTCTCATAGTTCTATTTGAAATTTAAATATTCAAATACATACAAACTTCCAGAATTCATGCACATGCCAGTATCATTTACTTGCCATGCTCAAATTCATTTCACTTGTATATTCTACTTAAAATCTTGAGAGTTCATTTCAAAAATTCAATCCCCTTAGCTGTTAAATTTCCAAAGGGCAAAATATAGGCAACAAAAATCAGTGAATCAAATATATATATATAATCAGTATCAATTATCTGCCATGCATACATTTATTCCACTTGAATATCTCTTATTCAAATCTTGTCAAATCCATTACATTTTTATTTAATAAAAAATTATAGAATAAACTCAGGCAATAAAACCAGAGATTATTACATTCACATTTTATATTTATGTGTTGTATCTATCCCCTTGTTTTCTCCAAATCAGATGATCATAGAATCAATAGAAAATCAAACTCCATCAAATATCATTCAAAATGAATTTTACTTAAGTACAAGTTTTCAACCCCAAATACTTAGAAAGTTTCCTACAAGTAACTTCAATTATAGAAAATAGGATTTGTCTAGTAATTTCATTACAATGCAACTGCAAATTTAAAACAAGTCTCTCTTATTTATACTAGCAGCCAATGCCTTCCTTACTCATCAAGCCAACTTCAATATCCTGCAAGCAAATCATTTAGCTGCCCCAAAGAATTTTTGAGACACCCAAATGATTGCAAGGACAACCAAAAGGGTCAGTTTACACTGGTATGAGCATTTATCAATTTTGTATACATACTCATAATTTTAGTAATCTTGCAATGCCTTTAACAGGTTTTATACTTAGCATGTTTTGGTTCATACAAAGAGATACAAAATCACATTCGACAAATTAAACAATGCCCAACAAACAAAAATAATCATGTGTACAATTCTTAATTCATACCCACCAAATCTTAGATGAGTAAATTCAGGTTTTATACTCCAAATTTCACCCAGCAATTAATCAATAAACAATATTTATCTTGGTGAAAACTAACACCATATCTGGATATTTATAACCCAAATTTCTAAACCCCTGTCCCCAATTATTTTATGGTCTTTAACTCCTTGTCAAAATGAACACTATGTATGCATTGTGAAGGAAACTCCCAGTTTGTTTAAATTATTCCAACACACAAAGGCCTCAAGGTGCAGTTGCACCATGCATATACTTGTTTCCACCCGAAGTAAGCAGATCATTGACTAACCCCCAAGTGACCAATTTAGTTTTTCTTACATTCATATTTCAAAAAGATATAAGTGCTTGTATATCTTCTGGTTCACCCCATGTTCCCCCATTTAATCTATATCCATGTTTAATGATGATGAGATGGAGCAAAAATACTCAAATCATGTTAACTCTAAAAGCCTACTTACAGATTTATGCTCCAAACAAAAATGCACAAACAAACATCCATATCACCCATAACAAATAATTTCAGAGATTCAAATAACTCATAATATTTTTAGGCTGCCTGTAATAGGACTTAATGCCATTGCATACAAAGGATAAATACTCACATTTTGTTTTTTCCTTTCACTGCCTTAATTTCTTAGAACAAAAAATCCCCCAAACCCTCAAGCTTAGTGTTTCTCCTTGTTTATTTTTATTTTTCTTTGATCCCGAGAGAATGATGGATTTGGCTATATGCAGTTATTTATAAATCCATCCTAGGGTTTAAGAAAATGGGTAATTCCCCTAATACCCTTAGTTGTTCATGCACATATCTCATTCTTGTGTGGTCCTAAATGGGAAATGCATACATTTGGTTACTTTAATTGGTTATTTCGGGAGTTGAACATTTTAAACACTGCATGCTATTTTCATGTTTCCATTTTATTCATGCCATATGCATGTGATCCTTGTTCTTTTTTTTTCTTCTACCTATCTGTTATATACTATCATACCTTATTATGCAATGTAAAGTCATTTACCCAAATTATTTGCTTGGAGTAAATATGGTATGGAAATTTTTATTTGATTCTATATATGTATATATATATATTTCTACCTTTTTGTCAAATCAGCAACTCCTTCTATATTTAAATTAAAAATCACATATATTATGCTAATTATTCCTGGCACAATTATAAGACATATAAACTTTTATATTAAACTTCATTTTATTTCATCTTCATATAAAACAGCAAACACCCCATATATATTAAATGTATATATATATATTTACCTAATTCTTTGAACACAAAGCTATATTTATTTTGAGTTCCAATCTTTCTTCTAATTACCTTAATTCCTTGCATTTTATCAAATAGAAGCTCCCATGTAATTTTATTTATTGCCAAATTCTTTTCTGTTTTAATGCAATATATATTGTGTATATATATATATATATATATATCTCAGAATTTCCTAATATATATATATATTTTTATTTTATTTTAGGGTCATTACACACTAGGACACACACGCACATGCGCATTCCATAATATACTTCAAGTCTTTTTTCTTATCTCGTGAATCTCCCTTAACTCGTTGTTATCTCCATTCTTTGCAGGTGATATGGGGCGTTCTCACGGTCTCGATCGCCTTCAGGGCTCTTCTATATTTCATCACTCTGGACGAGATTCTGGTTTAGGCAGACGCAGGGACAGAGGCGATTATGAAGATAGGGACAATCATCCTCGCGAGTCGTCTCACCGCAAGAAGGCACATTCTCAATCTTCCCAGCCCCACGATCTTCCTCCTCCAACTGAGCCGGATAGAGAGAAGTCTTTACAAAAGGGTTATCAATCTGATGCTCCTCGAGAACAACACTCCAGTTCATCAAGTACAAGGCACGTTCGAGAGCAACGGAAAAGAGCGGAATTCTCAAAGCCTCCTCCTCCTACTCCTGCGGTAGACCCAACTGTTGCGGAAAAGATGGTCGATCTTAAGGCCAAGTTTCCAAAAATTTGCTTCGATGGTCTGAAGTTCCTCCCGGCCATTCATCATATTCCCGAGCATGTGAAGCAGAGTGCCATTGCCTGCAATAACGATGTTTATGTTCAACATGACGCGTTTGTGCACTTGGTGGAGAAGATCTCGGAAGTATCCGTTGAGCGTCAACACGAGATTGATCGTCTGAATCTGGAGGTTGGCAGCGATAAGAAAATCATCAAACTCTAAGACGAAGAGCTTGCTTCGTATAAGTCGAAGCTGGAAGCCGCTGAACAAAGCGCAAAAGATACTGCTGAGGAAGTTACTCGTTTAGAGGCGGCTCACAAAAAAGAGCTTGACGAAGCAGTCCAGCGCAGCGGTGCCCTCGCCCTAGAAAAAGACTCTATCCAAAAGGAAAGGGACGCGCTCGCCACCCAAGTCAAAGAGCTAAAAGAATTACTCTCCAAGGAGAAGGAGGATAAGGTAGCTGCTCAAGAAGAATCACAACAATACTGTGATGAGATCGTTGCTACCCGACTCCTGAAAACAAAGCTCGATGACGAACTCGCTGGGGTTGAGAAAATGAAGGATGAGGCCCGTGAGGAGGGCAAAAGAGAGGCTGTGGAGGAGATTGATTCTCGCCTCGAGGCGGCCGCGGAAGCCGGCAGGGAAGAGGTCAAAAACATGTTTGACCCGTTGATTGCTGAATATGGAGCCCGCGTCCTTATGCATCGCGACTTAACATTCTTGGGCGACGGCTACCTTGAGTCCGTAGCTGAGGCTTGGGAAACTTTGATAAGGATCAGGAAGATCGAGTCAGGCTCCGAAGAGGTCGATGAGGAGGCCTTGGTGAAGGAGTTCCTTAGGGGGAATGAGCCATCGGATTTATCCGCAGCATTGGCACTTTAAAGCAAAGGCTCTCCCCTTCCAAAAGAGAAAGATGATGAAGCTGGCCCGTCTGGGGCCAATATTACTGCTCTTCATACTGCTGCTCAATCCGCTGCTCAATCGGCCGGTCGTCCGACACTTGATCCATTCGAGCAGCATGTTGGTTATGACCCCAAAGACCCCGGGCTCGGTGCTCATGTGCAATCACCTATCCTGGAGGGTGAAACCCCACGCGCCACCGATAGCCAACCGGAACTTGGTAGGAAATTCTTCATTCTCTAGAAGTTGAAAGATCCCGTCTTTTTTCAGCAGTGGCTACTCGTTCTAACGCTCATTCTTTATGTTTTCGTGCAGGTTGTTCTGACGCCGAGCAAACTCCGAGGAGCGATGACGCCAAGGAGGAGGCAGGGAAAACAAGTGATGCTGTCCACGTGGGAGTACTCCCTGGTCCCGATGCTCAGGTGATCGGGGCGCTGGATGATGATAAGCTTGACACTTCATCTTCTGCCGAAGGGGATGATGAAATTGAAATCACCGGCGCCTCTGAGAATACTTCACAGACAAGCATGAAGGACCGCCTCGCCGTAGAGGAGAAGAAAAAGGTCAAGGTCAAAATTGAACCTGAAATTCTGGAACTCACCGATCCTCGGAACAGACCTTTGAAAATCATTCTCCCGGGCAGGTCCAAACCACTGGAAGTTCCGTCTCCTACTCCTGACTCTGCTTCCTTAGCAAGCAAGAAGTCCAAGAAAAAGCGTGAGGGAGAGGAATCGTCGGAAACAGCAAAAGAAGACAAGAAGAAGAAATCGAAGAAATAATCGATACACTCGTTCAACGAGTTTCTTGCTTAAGTGTCGTAATTGCTTTTATCTTCCATAGCTTGTAGCTTGTATAGACAGGTCTGAATTTTGTAGGAGTAATCATGTAACCCCATTTTGGACTTATCGAATAAAGTTTTTAGTTTCTTTTTTGCTTGAATGATTCTCTTGTCTTTCTTTGATTTGCTGACTAATTGTAGCCATAACTCGAGTTCTTATGAGTTGCATTATCTCCCGGTCCATTCTCGTGTTGTTCAGACATTTTTAGACATGGCGTGCTTCTCGTACCACATCCCTCGAGTACTTGGACTTTTCGCCGACTCTATGCTCCGGGAACTCGGAGATTTGGAATCATTTATACACTAGTCCGCTCTCTGGGGACTTAGAGTACTCCGCTCCGCGCTCTGGGGATTCGGAGATTCGGAATCGTTTATACACTAGTCTGCTCTCTGGGGACTTAGAGTACTCCGCTCCGCGCTCTGGGGATTCGGAGATTTGGAATCATTTATACTCTAGTCCGCGCTCCGTGGACTTAGAGTACTCCGATCCACACTCTGGGGATTCGGAGATTTGAAGTCGTTTTATTCTAGTCCGCGCTCCGGGGACTTAGAGTATTCCGATCCGCGCTCTGGGGATTCGGAGGTTTGAAGTCGTTTATACTCTAGTCCGCTCTCCGAGGACTTAGAGTACTCCGCTCCGCACTCTGGGGATTCGGAGATTTGAAATAGTTTATACTCTAGTCCGCTCTCCGGGGACTTAGAGTACTCCGCTCCGCACTCTAGGGATTCGGAGATTTGAAATAGTTTATACTCTAGTCCGCTCTACGGGGACTTAGAGTACTCCGCTCCGCACTCTGGGGATTCGGAGATTTGAAATAGTTTATACTCTAGTCCGCTCTTCGGGGACTTAGAGTACTCCACTCCGCACTCTGGGGATTCAGAGATTTGAAATCGTTTATACTCTAATCCGTGCTCTGGGGACTTAGAGTACTCCGATCCGCGCTCTGTGGATTCGGAGATTTGAAATCGTTTATACTCTAGTCCGCGCTCTGGGGACTTAGAGTACTCCGATCCGCGCTCTGGGGATTCGGAGGTTTGAAATCGTTTATACTCTAGTCCGCGCTCTAGGGACTTAGAGTACTCCGATCCGCGCTCTAGGAATTCAGAGGTTTGAAATCGTTTATACTCTAGTCCGCGCTCTGGGGACTTAGAGTACTCCGATCTGCGCTCTGCGGATTCGGAGGTTTGAAATCGTTTATACGAGTTCGTACGTCGTACAAGATAATGTAGTTCGTCATTCAACTGTGAGATACAGAAACGTTAGTGATTCATGGAAAATACGGCTTCAAGCCTTTATTAATGAAAATCAACTAAACTGCTTGATTACAACTTTAAAAAGAAACTACGTTATGACTGAACGGAAACATGCAGGAAATAACAGTGCCTAAAATAAGAAAGGAAACATGCTAAATGTAATAGTGCCGCAGATGTTCACTGTTCCATGCTCGGGGGAGTGCCGTGCCATCAACGGTCGCTAGCTTGAATGTTCCCTCTCCAAGCTTCCGTTCAATGGCGTATGGACCTTCCCAGCTGGGATTCATACGTGATGGTACCGGGAAAACTCGTTTCATAACGAGATCACCCACATCAAAAATCCTTGGACGGACTCTGCCGTCGTAGTAACGCTTAACTCGTTGTCTATGCGCTGCTGCCCTTAATTCAGCTTCTTCACGCTTTTCATCGATGCAGTCCAGGGATTCCAACAAGAGATTCTGGTTTGTCTTGGGATCATAGTATGTCACTCGGTGCGATGGAACTTCAAACTCCACGGGTATAACGGCTTCAGAGCCGTATGCCAAGGCGAATGGAGTGTGGCCGGTCGCGGACTTGTGGGTAGTTCTATATGCCCATAATGCTGTCGGGAGTTCATCTACCCACTTGCCTCCAACCTTCTCCAGACGCTTCTTCAGTATGGACTTGATTATTTTGTTAACGGCCTCGACTTGTCCGTTAGCTTTCGGGTGTGCCACGGCGGCAAATTTCTTCTCGATGCCATACTTTAAACAGAACTCTTTGAAATCTCTGCTTTCAAATTGCGTCCCATTGTCCGTAATGATGGTGCGTGGAAGGCCAAAGCGACATATAATGTTTCGTACAACGAAGTTAATGACCTTCTTAGAGGTGATTGTGGCCAAAGGTTCCGCCTCAGCCCATTTTGTGAAATAGTCGACTGCAACTATCGCATATTTCGCGCCACCTTTGGATATAGGCAGAGAGCCGATTATGTCGATTCCCCAGATCGCAAATGGCCAGGGACTAATCATTTGTGTGAGTTCCGTTGATGGAGCCCTCGGGATTTTTGCATATCTTTGACACTTGTCGCATTTTCTTGCGTAATCCGCGGCATCCCGGTTTACGGTGGGCCAGTAATATCCATAGCGGAGGATCTTCTTTGCTAGAGTTTGCCCCCCAGTATGGTCGCCACACTCCCTTCGTGAACCTCTCTTAAGACCCGCTTTGTCTCATCATGAGCGATGCATCGCAATAATGGGACTGAGAATCCTTTTCGATACATTGATCCATCTTGCATTACGTATCGCGTGGCCTTTCGAAGGACCTGCCGTCTTTCGCTCCTTTTTTCTGGTAAAGCCCCGGTCGTTAGGTACAGTTTGAATGGGGTTATCCACGATTCCTTCTCAATCTTTGTTTCCAACACACGATCGACTTTCCTCCCGTCTATGCTCGGGGCACGCAAGACTTCGACGGGATACAATCCCATTTGCTGCGCATCGCCGGTACTTGCAAACTTAGCCAATAAGTCGGCTTCTTTGTTTTGTTCGCGTGGGATATGTGAAATGTCATAACGCTCAAGATTTGATAGTAGTTCTTGGACCTGAACGAGGTACGGAGCGAGCTTTCGTCCCTTTGCTTGGTAGTCTCCCCGTACTTGGTAAACCACCAACTGTGAGTCGCAAAATATTTCGATTGATTCGATCCCGAGTTCTCTGATGATATTCAAGCCAGCGATCAGTGCTTCATATTCGGCTTCGTTATTTGTAGCCGGGAAATCGAGCTTCAGGGCATAACAGATTGATCGGTTTTCCGGAGTTATAAGAACTATGCCCGCGCTGGAGCAACGGTCGTTTGATGCACCATTAGTGTATAATTTCCATCGAATGGGGGGGATGATGTCGTGATCATCCGGTTTGATGGGTATGGTAAACTCAGCGATGAAATCTGCTAACGCTTGCCCTCGGACGGCTCTCCGTGGTAAGTAGGCGATATCGAATTGGCTCAACTCGATGTTCCATTTTAGCAACCTTCCAGAGGTTTCCGGCCATTGGAGTACTTGCCTCAGGGGTTGATCGGTATAAACGCCGATTGAATGTGCTTGAAAGTACGGGCGCAGCTTACGTGATGCAATCACCAAGCAATAAGCCAATTTCTCGATCTTAGGGTAATTCCTCTCTGCCCCTGTTAAATGCTTGCTAACATAGTACACCGGCTTCTGGACTCGATCCTCCTCACGAACAAAAGCCGCACATATCGCATGTGGGGATACAGCCAAGTATACATATAACATTTCGTGGTCAACTGGTTTTGACAGCATTGGTGGACTCTCCAGATGCCTCACCATATTTTGGAATGCTTCCTCACAACTAGCCGTCCATTCAAAATTTCTCTTCCCTTTCTTTATTATATCAAAGAATGGGATGCACTTGTCAGTTGCCCTGGATATAAATCGACTCAGCGCAGCTACTTTTCCATTCAAGCTCTGTACTTGTTTTATAGTCCTGGGCGCTTGCACATCTCGAATAGCTTGGATTTTTTCTGGGTTGGCTTCGATTCCCCTAGCATTGACGATGAACCCCAAAAACTTCCCTGATGCAACGCCGAAGGAACACTTCAAAGGGTTGATCTTCATCCCATAAAACCTGAGTATGTCGAACATTTCAGTCAAGTCTCGAATGTGGTCGTTTGACCGTCGTGACTTCACGAGTATGTCATCCACATAGACTTCCATCGTTCTACCCAGCTGGTCCTTGAACATTCGATTCACCAAACGCTGGTAAGTTGCTCCTGCATTCTTTAATCCAAAGGGCGTTACTACATAGCAATACAGTCCGACATTTGTAACGAAGCTGGTGTGTTCTTGGTCCGGAATATGCATTGGGATTTGGTTGTACCCTGAGTACGCGTCCATGAATGACAACAGCTCGTGTCCTGCGGTGGAGTCAACCAACTGATCGATCCTAGGCAACGGGAAACTGTCCTTAGGGCACGCTTTGTTCAAGTCAGAATAATCTACACAAGTCCTCCATTTCCCATTCGCCTTTTTTACCAGCACGGGGTTGGATACCCATTCCGGGTAGAGGGCATCGCGGACGAACCCATTTGCTTTGAGTTTGTCCACCTCCTCTCCAAGAGCGGCGGACCTCTCTGGATCCATTCCTCTCCTTTTCTGTTTAACTGGAACGTATTTCGGGTCTATGTTCAACATATGACTCGTGATGGCGGGGGAAATCCCACACATATCAGAATGCGTCCAGGCGAAAACATCAAGATTCGCCCGGAGGAAGTCGCTAAGGTCTTCAGTCATTGCGGGACCAAGCTGTGATCCGATTTTCAGAATTTGCGAAGGGTCGTCACGGCTAACTGAGATGTCAATTGTTAATTCAGCCGGTGCCGCCTTCTCTTCCCTGGGTTTCTCATCGTCGTCTCTCGGATCTATATCTCCGAAGATCCGAGAACTATGCCCGAGCCAGGGCTCGGGCACTGCTTGTCAATTATCCGCATTAAGGATGCGGACGGGATTGTCCGCAACCTTTCCCTTCTCCCTCCGATGGGCTTCTCGGAGCTCAGCCACATAACAGGAACGACCAGCTGCTTGATCGCCATGAACAATACCTACTCCTTTGTCAGTCGGGAACTTCAAAGTTAAACACCAAGGGGCTAACGCTGCCCTAAACTCAGCCAGGGCCGGCCGGCCCAAGAAAACGTTATATGGAGAATCCACATCCAAAACTACGAAGGGTAGAATCCGCACCCTCCGACGCTCGCCTTGTCCCAGTTCAACTGGTAACTCAACGTACCCCACGGCGTCGGTTGCCGCGCCGTTAAAGCCGTGTATATGAGCCTTGGACAGTTTCAGGTCTTTTGTTTCCAGTTTCATTTGGTCGTAAGCCTTCTTGAAGATGATGTTGACTGAACTTCCGCAATCAATCAGAATTCTCTTTACATAAGCTGGTCCGATCGTTGCAGATATGACCATCGGGTCGATGGTCGGAGCCTCTACCTGATCAGCGTCCCTGTTTCTGAACACAATAACGTCTGTCATTACGCGCTGCTGCTTAGGAGGGGTCCCGTCCTCCGCGTTCGAACAACACTCAAAATCGGCATGCTTCAGGGAACTTGCATATCGCTCCATCTCTTGCCAATTCTTATCCGTGGGGTGAGGTCCACCGATAATTGTATTTATGACTAGTCTACCTACGGTTCGGGCAGGCTCCTCGGGATGACGCGGAGCTGGTGCACGACCTAGGTTGGACGTTCCCTGTCCTCCTTCTTGGGGATCCTTCACAAATTCTTACAATTTCATCTGCCTGATCAACTTCTCAATAGCGTCGTGTAGGTGTCTGCACTCCTCCGTATTGTGCCCATAAGTCTCATGGAAGCAACAATATTTCCCGGTCCGCTTCTGTTCCTCGGTTGATTCTTTCGGACGTGGCTTTCTGTATTGAAATGTATTGCAGGTGGATAAGTAAATGTTCTCAAGCGGTGCGTTCAGTGGAGTATACTCGCTGTAGCTTGGGATTCTCGACTTCCACTTCCCCGCTTCTCTCTTTTTCCCTTGACTCCTTCCGCCGGACTCCTTGGGTTGCCCAGGCTTGTTCTGGACATTGACTTGGACCTTTCCCGAGCTGTCTCCAGACTGCTTCACAGCAATGTTGCTCTTTATTGACTCTTGGACCGGTCCTGGCGCCTTATCTCGTCGTACCCACCTAGCTTCCTCTCTTCTTATGAACTGGTGTGCCTTTGAGTAGAAACGCTCTAGTGTAGCCGGAGGTTTTCCTGCCAGCCAGTCTCCAAACTCAGAGTCTGGATCCACACCTCTCATTACAACCATCAGAATTGCATGGTCATTGGGATTACTGACTTCAGTTGCTGCTACGTGGAATCTTTGCAAATATTCCTTCAACGACTCCCCGGGATTTTGGATTACACTTGACAGAGACATCACGTCCTTTGGGCGCGTAGTGTGTATCCTGAACTGCTCAACAAACTTCTTTGCCAACTCCTCGAAATTTGATATGGATCGCGGAGGAAGTCGGGTGAACCACATAGTAGCGATCCCAGATAGAGTAATCAGAAAGCACTTACACTTGGTGGCATCATTCGCTCTAGCTGAATCCATCATCCATTCGTACCTCATGACGTGCTGTCTGGGGTCAGTCCTCCCTTCATACGTAGGGATAGTAGGCATATTAAACTTCCTGGGGTACGCCGCTTGCAACACAACATCCGTGAACGGAGTATGACTTCTTGACACTCCCCAATCATCATTCGATAACCCCTGATTTTCCTTCATCAACTGCCTGATCATGGCAGTCAGATCTGGTGTCTGTATGGAAGGCGGGAGGTTAGTGTCTGTTCTACGCGCCTGTCCATGCTGATTCCTCCTCTCATGGCGGTCTGCCAATCGTGCGTCTTGAGGTTCGACATCGTTAGCATTTTGATGATCCGGGCCTCTATCCTCCATCTGTACCCCGGTCCTGAAGCTTCCAGCTCTTGCTTGGTCACGGTCTCCAGTTGTTTGAACAGCAACTTCTGCTCGTGTAGCGTCAGTCTTGCGGCGTCTGCGCCTGGGAGGTTCATCAGAGGAAGTAGAGCTGTCAGATGAAGAGTAAGGAGCGGGATTGCCCCCAGCATCTTATTGCTGCTGTTGAGTGAGTTGCGCCATCAGGTTGGCGTTAGCTTGCATCTGCTCTCCTAGTTGTCTCCTGCTTTCCCTGTGTTCTCTCATCAAGTCATTGAACTCTATTCTGATGACAACTGGAGTCTGTTCTTGAGCGGCAATTCCTGCACTCGGAATCGCTGGTTGATTGCTAGGTCCTGCTTGTTGCACGCTAGCAGTCTCGTGGGCATCCGCATTATGAGAAGCTGACCTGGTACGTGGTCTTGCCATTGTAGAGTTATTGGTATGAACTCCGAGTAGAATCAACGGATGTCCTATCAGTGAGTCTGATCTTCTTTGGGGGATTTGTTCAATCCAGTAGCTTCAAAGCAGATCCTTGAGGTCTGAGAATTCAATTCTCAATGAAAGCACCAAAGTGTTAGCACCAAAATTGGTCACTAACCTCATAGAGAAAGATTGTGTAGAGATATAAGTGATGAAAGTAAATTAAACAGAGAAGACAATGCTAATTTAATTGCAAAAAGTAAGAACACCAAATTTATAGTGGTTCAGCGTAATTGCCTACGTCCACTTTGAGATTAAACTTTATTGATCTTCTTTGGAGTTGATTACAAATACAATTCGTGAATCAAATGCTTGAATGAAGTTGTTTAAGTAGAGAAGATGAGTCTCGAAAATGGCAGAGTCTCCCCAGTGTTCTCTCCTCAAAAAGGATCCCTTTCACTGTGACCCTGCCCCTCTATTTATAGGCAAATATGGGCTGGACTTCCCAAATGGGCTGGATGGCCGAACACTCTAGCCCCAGTATAGTGGTCGCTGCATGCCGATCCTGGTATGCCGAACGCTCTGATGCCGAACAGTCCTTCTATGCCGAACGATACGCTGGATGTGTGGGAAGTGCAGGATGATTGTCAGTTGAGGCCGAACGTGTCCCTATCCGAAGCTCTTGAACGAAAAGTACACGCTGGCCGAACGACATTGTCACCTTGAGTAGTTGTGCATGCTGAATGTCTTCTGGATGCCGAGTACTCTCGTTGCCGAGTACTACGCCGAGTACCTTGGAGTGCCGAGTACTCCTGTTGCCGAGTACTACACCGAGTACCAAGGAGTGCCGAGTACTCCTGTTGCCGAGTACTACGTCGAGTACCAAGGGATGTCAAGCGCTCTTGTTGCACCAAGGGATGCCGAGCGCTCTTGTTGCCGAGTACTATGCCGAGTACCAAGGGATGCCGAGCGCTCTTGTTGCCGAGTACTATGCCGAGTACCAAGGGATGCCGAGCGCTCTTGTTGCCGAGTTCTCCTATCACCGAGCTCTAATGATGCTGAACGCTAGGGATGCTGAGCGTTGGTTGTCGCCGAGTGCCAGTTGATGCCGAACACTACTTGACACCGAGTCTCCTGGTCGCCGAGCATTACGGATGCCGAACGCTATGGATGTCGAGTCCCACTGGATGCCGTGTGCTTCGCCAAACACTCCTGGATGACGGTCACTCTCTGATGCCGAGTGCTACCTGATGCTTAGCACTAGTTGCCTGGTCAAATCTCCAGGAAACAAGCAGCTAAAGTGACATCTGCCTTGCAGCAAATTTCATCAGCTCAAAAGTTGACTCCTGCTTCACAATCTGTTATCACTCCCCAATCAAAGAGTGGTTTGTAGTTTGACGCGCGTAGCTTGCACATCACACACACTTAGGATTTTTTGGCACTTATACTTACTTAGCTCCCTTTTCCTGGAGATTTCTAAATTCTATCTCTTTTTCATTTTCAGACTCTCCAATGGTGCGAAGCGGTTCGTATTATGATGACTTTCGGCGCTATGGAGGGAGTGACACTTATGACCACAGACGCTATCTCCCTGTCCATAGGGAAACTGATGAAGAAAGAGCTGCTAGGAAGGCTCAAGAAAGAAGAGCTTATGAGCAACAATACAGGAGAGGGGATGAACGATACGACTCTTCTCACAGAAGCGATGATTTTCATAAAAGAAAATCCTATGATGATAAAGGGAAGAGTCACATTGTTGAAGATCCAAGCAAGTGGGTCAAGCTTAGCGACGCATCTGCAATTTCTGAAAAGACCGCTGCTTCTATCTCTCTTGACATCCCCTCTGGTTCTCCTGCTCTTCAGAAAACTGACATTTAGACGATTATTAACAGGTCTCAGTACCAAGTCAGGGATGCTCCACCTACACTCCAGAGCCGATTTCCAAATTGGTGCTTAAAAGGAGTGCACTTTGACTTGGATTTGGTTCCTATTGATAAGCAGGCTATGCTAAGGAATCTTGACGCTGTTAAGCTTGACATCGAGAGAATGTCTGGATGGCAAAAGCTGGTTGACGAGCTTCAAAGGGTTAATCATATGAATCTCAAAGCCATGTTAACTATGGAAAACGATCATTCTGAATGGAAGAAAGTTCTTAACCAGCATGATACAGAGATGAGAAACATTGCCGATCATAATGAGGAGCTCGAGGCTAAAATCAAGAAACTTAAAGACGATCTTGCCGCCTCTTCCACCTCTTTTACTCAAAAGGAAGAGGTACTTCAAAAGCAAGTACGGGATGCTCATGCCAGTCAACAAGACGGTGAGGCCAGATATGAGGCACAAGAGAAAATTGCCAAGAGTTACTGTACCGATGTTGCTCGGTTGCGAGAAAAAACCAGCTCCCAGGATGTGGAAATTGAAATGTTAAAAGCTCGACTTCTTAAAGTTGAAAAAGAGCGTGATGAGGCAGTTGCCGGCAAAGTTGCAGCCGAAGAATCTCATGAGGCTACTAAAGCCAATATCAGCTCTACTTTATTCGATTTTTACTTGCACAGCGTCCTGGGTCGTGGTAGTCTCTCATTTTTGGGCCCTAAGTATGAGATTACTTTGGCAGAAGTGTTGGAAGCCATACTTGATATGTTTGGAGGTGCTGACTATGAAGAGACAGATCTTGAGGTGCTCTATCTGGATGATGAAGCACGTACTGCCCTTGCCAGGGGAAAAGAACAGCTTGCTAGGGAGCGAGCCGAAGTAGTAGGAGGAGAGCGTTTGGAGAAAGCGCCTTTAACCGACCCCGCTCGTCCTCCGGCTTCGGTCGACCCTGATACCATTGGCTCTAGTTCTTATTCTCCACCTCCTGCAAAAGCCGAAGTCAAAATCGCAACTACCGAGCCTCCCACTGTTCAAGTCGAAGAGAAGACCCCGGACGACATTGAAGCTGAAAAATTTGAAATCGATGTGATTAAGCCGACTTCTCCAGGTAACTCCAAGTTTGATATAGCTCGAGTATACTACTCGTTCGATTCAACTGAGCTCGATGAGTTTCTCGCTTATGACTTAAGTCCTGATGAGCCAATATCTTCTCTTTTTTCGGAGAATACTGATTTTAACTTCTTTTCTTCTGTAGCAGAAATACCAAGCGCTGCACAAGCTTCTCCTCTTCCAGTTGTTCCTCCTCCATCCCTTCAAGTCACTCCTACTTCTCAGCCGGGATCGCAGGAAGAACCAATAGAAGCCCTTCGAGGCTTGGATGATTTACCCGCTTCGCAAGAGCAGAAGGCTGAGGAACTTGGAGGAGGTGAGAAGACTCCGGAGCCTTGTGATGATGACACAAAGCTATCTGAGCTATTTACTCTGGGCAGTGAGTCTTCTTCAAAGAAGAAGGGGAAGCGCGCAATTGCGAAGAAGAAGAAGAAAAGCGCTTTTGCTGGTAAAGAAAAAGTGGAAGAAGATCCGACTACATCTCCTTCTCCTTCTTCCCCGGCCCGTCAATGCCGTCTTCCGAAATTAGTCATCAAGCCGGGCAAGAGCTCTAAAGGTAGCGGGAAGAAGGAGTAATGAGCTTGACTTTACGCTTCTTATTTTGCTTTTTGGCATTTTGCATGTATTGACCGGAGATTGTGCGGGTACCGGCCTCCGCTTGAAACCTGCATATGTACAAAATGTTATAGTATGGAATAAAATGATTCTTTTCACTTGTACAATTCCTTGTATATATTCGTGAATGCATTTATTCCTTGTTTTTGCACAAGTTTCTTTATTTACTTTATATGATACTGCAGTGAGCTCGTGGTATGACGTTTGAGCGCTGTTTTTATTAATTTAGCTATATTGCCCCCATACCATGGCTCGTTGCAATATTCTGAAAAGACTTGTACTCTTATTTTAGAGAATAATTCTTCCATTTTGAGGAAATATTATTCTTCTTTTAATAGAGTATGCCTTGTTTTGGAGAAGTTTTTCTTTCTTTCTTTCTTTTTTTCTTTTTTTAGAAATCTTTAACTTTCGAGGATGATCACTTTTATTTGTTGAAAAGTGGATTCCCCTACGCAATGAAGCGAGCTTCTGAAGAATGTTTTGATCTGTTTGTCAAAAAGTTGTATTTCATCGTTAAATGGGTCCATGGGACTGGCGTCAGCTGTTTTACCGGATATTTGTTTGTTCAAATAATCATAAGTATTCAGTTGCGGCCTGGAACCTTCTTTCTTGAGAAGGTGCCCCTTTGGTGGTTCCATCAACGAAGCTTTTGGATGTGCCTCGATAGAGAGCTTGTTTGATATGCCTTTGGGAAGGGCTTTTTTGTTGTGCCTCGGGAGAGGGCTCCTCTGAAGAGTTATTCCTCCGAAGAGGGCTTGTGCCTCGTTAGAGGGCTTTTGTTTGGCACTTCAACTTGGTGAAGTGTGCCTCCGAAGAGGGATTTTTTGGCATTTCAACTCTGGTGAAGTGGGCCTCCGAAGAGAGATTTTTGCACTTCAACTCCGGTTAAATGTTCCTCCGAAGAGGTCTTTTTTGGCATTTCAGCTCTGGTGAAGTGGGCCTCCGAAGAGAGATTTTTGCACTTCAACTCCGGTGAAATGTGCCTCCGAAGAGGTCTTTCTTAGCATTTCAGCTCTGGTGAAGTGGGCCTCCGAAGAGAGATTTTTGCACTTCAACTCCGGTGAAATGTGCCTCCGAAGAGGTCTTTTTTGGCATTTCAGCTCTGGTGAAGTGGGCCTCCGAAGAGAGATTTTTGCACTTCAACTCCGGTGAAATGTGCCTCCGAAGAGGTCTTGTGCCTCATTAGAGGGCTTGAGGACTCTGGGGAGTACCATTTGGACTCCAAAGAGTAGCATGTGGACTCTGAGGAGTAGCATTTGGACTCCGATGAGTAGTATTCTTGCTTGTGTCCTTCCACCATCTGCTTCTTAGCGATTCCTCGTTATCACTTCCAGTACATGTCCCATTCTTTTGCAAGTTATTTGCTTTTTTGCCAGAGAAGTGTACTTTATCGTTGAGTGAATCCACGGGGCAGATGCAAGCTACTTTACTGGATGTTCGTTTGCACAAACGATCGCGATTGGTTAGCAAGGGTCTGGAACCTTCTCATCAGAAAGGTGCCCGCTTTGGTGGAACCATCAACTATTTGTGAATAGCACTTCTTTTGTAGGAGTTGAATTTGGAATTTTATGACTTGGCATTTGTTTGTTGAATGATTTGTAGGAATTGCTTGGCTTTGTGATGTGTTGAATGGGTAAGCTTTGCTTTGATAGCCTGCAATATTAAATCAACATTTCAGCAATATTTTAAAGATACTTGCATATCGAAATGATACAGGCATTTTATAGTATTAAAGAACACAAGACTGATAGTTCTTTATTATTGATTTGCACTGATTTCTCAGTGGTTTACAATACAAGAGTTATACATCCATCATCATTTTACAAATTTAAGCAATGCTTTTTTAAGTAAAATATGGACGCAGTTATTGCTATTCCAGAATCTCGGAATTGAATTTCCATTTCCACTGGATTCATAGTTTTGGATCCATATGCCAAACATAATGAAAGGTGCCCAGTTGCAGTTTTGTGGGTAGTTAGCAGCACTTTGATTAAATTCATCTCAAAGCGTAAGCATATCTCTCTAACTTGTCCCAACTTTTGCCTGCTGGGTGAGGACCCCCTGTGACAACATTAATGACAAGCCTCTCAGATTCCTGCGCTGTAGTCTTGTCATCTGAGCCGGATTGATGAGCGCGAACTAGTTGCCCCTGAGTGGATGAGGATGGGTCCTTCCTGTTTTTCTTGACATATTGTTGAAGTTTATTCTCTTTCAACAGCTCCTCAATCAGATCCTTCAAGTGGCGGCACTCATTAATGTCATGACCAGGCTGGTTGTGGAACTTACAGAATCTTCCACTCTGTGTGGCATTTTTCCCAAGTCTCAACTTATGTGGTTTAGGATATTCAACAGTATCCTTAGTTGCAAAGAAAATATTCTCTGGAGTATCAGTCAAGGGAGTGAAATTCGAAGGTCCAAAATGGCGAGTTTTCTTCGCATTTCCCTGCTTTTTCCCATCATCATTTTCCCTCTTCTATCCTCCAGATTCTCTTTTATTAGAAGCAACATTGTTATTCTGAATCTCGGCCACTTCTGCTTTTGCTAGTGCAGAAAATCTTTCTAGACGCATGAATTCGTCGGCTTTTTTATAAAACTTCTCAAGTGAATTGGGTTCCTTCTTTTTTAACCATCTTCCGAATTCACTTGATTTGTCGATGTCTCGCATCAAGTAAGTTAGAATCATACGGGGTTCTGCGTTATCCACTTTGGCCAAGGCTAAATTGAAACGGTTCAAGAAAGATTTGACAGTTTCTCCGGGAGCTTGTTCAAGGCTGGACAGTGACATTATATCCTTAGCCTTTGAAGCATACAATCTGAAGTGATCCTTGAATTTTCGAGTTAAGTCGGAGAATTGATCTACGGACCGAACTGGTGGCTTAGTGAACCAAAGTAGAGCCACTCCTTCCAAGTACACTGGAA
Source organism: Allium fistulosum (assembly GCA_030737815.1). NCBI lineage: Eukaryota > Viridiplantae > Streptophyta > Magnoliopsida > Asparagales > Amaryllidaceae > Allium > Allium fistulosum. The sequence continues at coordinate 96,275,125 of CM060903.1, forward strand.
AGTATCGGCATTTAATCTCATCTGATGCCCTTGCACCGGTCATATGCCAGTCATACTTATATAGGAAATGATTAGGGTCACTTGTCCCCTTATGGGACGGGATAGTAGGAGGTACAAATTTCCTTGGAAAATCTACTTTCAGGATCCTTTCAGTAAACAGCGTTTTTCTTGGAGCAAATCCCCAATCGCTTCCATTTTCCTTCCTGTGCATGCTCTCTTTCATGATGCGGCGAACCATCCCTGAAAGGTACTCCTCATTGTTCAGAGACATCACCGGACGGACGTCAGCTATTCTTTCGGAAGTTTGCCTGGGCAACTGTTCGTGGAAAGTTGGTTGCGGTCTTGAACCTTCAGCATGGAAAGGTGGTACTTCGGCGGTGCCAGTTGCTCTTTGAGGGATAGCTTTCTCTTGGGAATTACGAGCATCTTCGGCAAAGGTTGTTTCATTGTTTTCTGGTTGTCGATTTTCCCCAAGCAGAGCGTTTAATCTGTCCATCATCAAAGCGTTTTGAGCTTCAATTTGTTGGTACAATTCGGACACTACATTGTCTAACTCAGCCCTTGTGACTCCAACGGTAGGAGTTGCCTGGTTTGCTGTTGGGGAAGCGGAGGTCCCCTCATGATCATTTTTGGATCCAGTAGATCTACTCTTTCTTCCAAGAGCCATGATTTCAGATAGACTTCTGGTCTTTAGAGAGATTCTTTCAGCAAACTTTTGCGAAGCAATGGTGAAAATATTCCTGAGTTGGGTTCTCAGTAAAAGCACCAAAAATGTTAACGTAAAAATCGACGCTAACACCCCGGTGTGGGTATTAATAATGTGAAAGCACCACCCGTTGGTACGGGAACTAGAAACAAGAAGAAAATAGCAGAAAAGTAAAAAGACAGCAGTTTTATAGTAATGTTAACGTAAAAATCGACGCTAACACCCCGGTGTGGGTATTAATAATGTGAAAGCACCACCCGTTGGTACGGGAACTAGAAACAAGCAGAAAATACCAGAAAAGTAAGACAGCAGTTTTATAGTGGTTCGGCTCAAAATTAAGCCTACGTCCACTTTATCTTCTTTATTAATGATTCGGTTACAACTCTTTACAATACACTTTGATTACAACACACTTTAGACGAGTAGCTAGAACTTTGATGTAAGAGAGCTTTTTGAATCCATGTCGGATGTGTTAGGTCTTCTCTTGAAGTTCGTTGAAGCGTCTTTGGTGTTTGAAGTGTCGGATGAGTAGAGAAAACAACAGAGTATAGGCGTTCCGGAAATGAGCCAAAAGTCCCCTTCAAGTTGGAGTTGGTGCAGTATTTATACGGAGTTTCTGGAGTTAGGTCGTAGGTCATGAGCGACCTAGGGGAAGGTCGAAGGTCGTAGGTCATGGGCGACCTGATAGGCACGGTTTACGGCTTAACAGGGGTGCACTGCATCACTTGAACACATTTCTAAGTCATAGGTCGTGAACGACCTATGGGCGAAGCGGCATAGAAGTTGTCCAGGTTTAGATTAGGTCGCTAGCGACCTAAGGAGACAGAATGCATGCGGTCCTTTTCTGCTTTTAACATGCTAGGTCGCTCCCCTCTTACCTCGTTAGGTCGTTAGGTCGCTGGAACCTTTATGTAGTTAGGTCGCTGGAGCTTTAGGTTGTTAAGTAGCTTTGTGATGTTAGGTCACTGGAGCTTTAGGTTGTTAGGTAGCTTTGTGATGTTAGGTCGCTGGAGCTTTAGGTCGTTGAGCCATTCCATCCTTAGGTCGCTAGGTCGCCATATCCTTTAGGTCGCTAAGTCATGATGTCTTTAGGTCGCTAGGTCGCTGATGTTTTAGGTCGCTTCAAAAAGAGGAGTTAACACTAGTATTTATATGATGATTTTGGTAATGAATTTGTTTGAGCTAAATTATGTTGATTTGGAAATTTGGATTATTTTCTAAACTTATTATTTTAGAAACTTTGAAACGGAAGATATTTAATTTGGAAGAAATAATTTGGTGGAATTGTATATGACTTTGAAACTAAACTGATATTGAAACAAATTGAATTGAGAACCTTATTTTAAATATTTGATTTGGGAGTTATCGAACTTATATAAAATTTGTTTGTATAAGTATGAAATTGATTCGAAAACTATTGATTTGGAAAGGTACTCAATTTGAAAAGTGAAATCTTATATAATTGAAGTCTATATAAGTGTGATTTGATGTACTATTGATTTTGGAAAGTATTTGATTTGAAAATGAATTCTTATATATAATGGACCTTATATAAGTATGATATTTGAAAGTGATTTGAAAAGGTAGTATATGATACATATTTTCGAAGTAAAGATATGGAAAGTGCCTCCTGCTTGATATCCGCTTTGTGGCCACATTGTGGATTCATTATATCGATATTATTTCTTTGATTTGGTTTTTCGGATATGATACTCGAGTTTCCATCGAATTCCATACCCATGGTCTTACGAGCGCGACTACATAGCGTAATTCACCTGGCTGGATGGCCTAGGGGTACGGATTGTTTCTTGGGGGATCCAGGCATAATCAGTCTGTATCATGTGATCTATATAGGTCGCATTAGTAGCAAAACTGCTTGGCTGAGATGGCCTAGGGGTACGGATTGTTTCCTAGGGGATCCAGGTGTAACCATTGTGTATCCTGTATTCTACTAGTAACTCGCAAGGCTGAGAAAGCTTACGGATAAGGATTGTTTCCTTGGGGATCCAAGCGTAACCATTGTGTATCTGCGATCCATGGTTAGATAAAGGTTTTGGTTGTTTTGTTTGGATTGTACTTTCCATATCTGTTTTTAAATTTTTTTCCATATTTTCACTGGGTGTTGAAACAGGTCTACTATGTACCTAGAGAATTCTAGCTTTGCGCCTGATCAACGCACTGCCAGAGTCTACAGGAACGAGGATAAACTTGTTGAAACTTCGAGTTATAAAAGAATTTTCGAAAGGAAATTTAAATGTGAATTTAAATGATTTTTATATTATATTAATGATTTTGAATAAAGTTAAAATGTGAAATGAATGAATATTTAAGTTGAAATTTTGAAATATAACTAAAATTGGAAATTTGTGAATTTGGCTTAAAAGTGAATTTTAAGTTAAGTAAATAAAAATGGAATTAAGTTATATTTGAAAATTTAAACTTAAGTGTTAAGTTAATTTAATTTAATGAATTTATAATTTCATATTGGAATTTAATAAGTGAATTATTATTAAATTTTGATTTTTGAATGGAGGTTTAACTTTATAAAATCATGAATATAAGGGTATTTGAATAATTGTTTTAAAAGTGAAATTATATGATTTTATAAGTTAAAAATGATTTATATAAAAATATAATTGTTTGTGAAATTATACTGAATATTTGAAGTTAATTAACTGCATTTCTGAAATGCTATTAATTCTAATGTAAATGATAATACAACATTTGTAAATGCTGTAGTTGATAATAATGAACCAAATGGCTAAATTTAATTAAAGGCTATTATAGCATTTTTGTAAATGTTATAATGGTTGAATTTAACTAAGTTTATTTGAAACTAATGTAACTCTATTACAACATTTTAAATGCTGTCTTTTGTTAAATTGAGCTGTTTTAAATGTGACTTTCCGTAGCATTTTCTAATGCTGCGAAAGTTGAATTTTCATTGTTTTAATTAATTTAACTGAACGAATGAACTTTGAAAGATTAAAATTTTGGAAATTTAATAATTTAACTATTAAATTTAATAACTTCATTTTCCTGATTTAAAATGAAGTAATTTGTTTCGAAATATAAACTATTTTGAAATATGATATTTTTATATATTGAAATGGATTTTTGAAGGATTTTGAATTTTGAAATGATATTTGATTTCAAAGTATAAAATACCATTTTGAAATTTTAACCATGGGATGTATTTAATTTATAGTTTAACTGATCCTTAAAGGATGGGCGATGCCAAGCATCCTTTGAGTTTTGTGCATTTCTACTACAGTTCACTTAAGTTGGTTTACATTATATAAGTATATATTGTCCTGACTCGAGTGTTTTGTGTTTTACTTTACGCTCGGGTCAGCCTGAGTATTTACAGCTTAGCTTTGGATTTCTTTCTGGAGCTAGGAATCGCTGGAGATTCTGCTTGTCTAGTTATCTGTTCCTTTTAGTTCAGTTGTTCTATTTCAGTTCTGGTATTCATAAACTTCTATTTATTTGAGATTTCTATTGTATATGTTTTCAAGCAGACATTATGTATTATGTTTTGAGAGTTTGTTATAGTAGCTTCATGAACTACTATGGTTTTTATATTCCGCTGCGAGTTATTCTGATATGTTCTATGTCTGTGATTCTGTGTATTTGATTTCATTTGCTCCAAATTTATTTACAATATGTTATTTTGAATTATTCATGCCAGACATGTGTGGATTATTGTCGATTTGAATGGTCCAAAATAGTGGGTCGTTACAGTTGGTATCAGAGCTTTGGTTTTAGGCAATCCTTAGCCTGCGGAGCAAAAACTCATTAGAGATAGGGTAGAAATACCCTAGAATGAGTGAAATCAATCTCAGAATCATTTCCTTGTGAGAGAACGTATTTTCGAAGTATAAAATGATTTTCAAATGATATTTAAAGGATTTTTAAAGATTATTTTGATATAAAATTTTCTTGTTTTGAAAGAAATTTTCTGGACTTTATCCCTTTCGTATCCACCTTATTAGAAATTTCGTCGATTAGGATTTCCTAAAAAATTTCTGAATTTCTATCTTGGTTGGGATTTCTTCGATTAAGGATTCCTTTGAATTTTTGAACGCTCCCACTTGTTCTGAAATCCATTCTTGTCTCCCCTAATTGTATTCTTTTGATTTTGGAGCATTGCATCACTCCACTTTGTATGACCTTTATAGAGTGGTGATTTCGCCAATCTTTGAATGATTATAATTGGCATTGATTCACCGAAGATTTCTGTATCTTCGGTTTACGATGTTTTCTATCTTTTGCTATATTTAGATTCTATCCTTGGCGATCGAAGGTCGATTAGCCTTAGATTTTCGCATCGATTATATTCCTAAAGTCACGGTTGACTGGTTAAGGTCGCCCGCGATTCATATAGTCTTATCCATCTTCTATTTGGTAATTTAATTATCTTATCTTCGTTTGACCTTATCTTTGAATCAGAATTCTATTTGATTAGAGTCCTTATAAATTTGAATCTCTGTTTTGCTTTGAAATCCATCCTTGAATCGTCCCTTGGAAAGTTTGTGGTTGATTGTCTTTTGAAAATTGTGTATTCATCGTAGTTTTATTTTGATAAGGATGACCATATTTTTACATAAAGATGAAATGTTTTTTATAAGGATTATATACCTTTTAAAAAAATGAGAATTTGAAGTTTTGAAAGGATTTGAAATTGTGAAAATTTTATAAGAAATAGTTTCATTTAAAATGATTTATAACTGAAGGTTTTGAATCTGAATTTAAGTGATTGAACTCCGACATTTTGGAACTGGTTTTAAGATTTTGAAATAATAAATAATATGATTTGAAATTATTTTTCCGAATAAGTAATGTTTCAGTGATTTTAATGGGTTTTAATGATTTTGAAGGAATTTCAAAGTAAATGGAAGTCCATAACTCACTTATGTCGTTGGAAAATAATTTCGGTGATGAGTGCACGCATCATCGACATTGATTTTCGAGTTTTTGAGTGAGGGAGAGGCCACTTCGGTAGCTTTGCTATGCGATTGATTTGTGAAACCAATTTTGATTTCAAATTCCGAAGTGTGATGTGATATTCGAAAGATATATGTATATATTTGAACAATTTGAAATGAGCCGGTGTTCAGTCCTTGAGTTTTGGATTTGGTTTGATATAACCCTATTTTTGGAATTGATTTACTGATTTAATTATGATTTCCAACTCTTGGATTGAAATATGATTTCTTCGATTATTTTGAAGGTTCGAACACTTCCAAATCAAGGTTAACTTTTCAAAAGCTAAGAATTTTGAAGTAAAGCATATAAGTTTGGTATGTATGTTTAAAGTATGTAGTAATCTGATTTAGATAAGTTGAAACTGTTTTGTTGAGTAAACGAATAAAGCTATTTTGAATTTACTAATATGAAATTTAGATTTGAAATGTTTTGAGAAGAATTTAGTCTTCAAAATATTTTGAATAAAATTTAGTTTAAATGTTTAACTTAGTAACATCTTTATGAAACTATATATTTAAAAAGTTGGAATAGATACATAAGTTGTACGTATGTTGTTTTATTCACATAATTAAATTGATCCAAGTTTGAGTACACAAGTTCGAGGTGAATTACACCATTTCGTGTTAGGATTTTTCATTTGATTCTTGATGGCGAATTTTTGATATGGATTTTGGGCTTGATTCTAGAATTCTCTATCATAGTATATGGCTATGCAAGGAGACTGATGGTTTCTAGTCGAGAAACCATATCGAAATCCGCATTAGGGAAGTCGAATGGACAATACTAGTTCGAAAGCGAACTTGTGTGATCGAGCGAGCGATCGAATGTGATTGTGCAAAATGATGACATATGTACATCTTATATTCTTATGTCATTGATATACTTGCCGCTAAAATTGGAAGTTGTTGGGTTGGATATCTTTGTAATATAATTGGAATTCTTTCTTTTATGAAAAACTACTATCAATTTAAAACCATTTTTCAAAACTATTTTTCTTTTATTCTTCTCAAACAAACTATTTTATTCTATTTTACATACAAACTATTTTACATACCATTTTATTTACAAAACTATTCTACAAACTATTTTTTTATACAAAACTATTCTAAATTAAAAACCTTTTAGTAAGCAAAGATGTTCAATCCCATATAACTCTTTGTACAACGAAATTTATTTTTGAAAATTTTGATCCTTATATAAGATGGACTTTATGTAAATATAAGATGATTTTGGAAATGAATTGTTTGACTTAAACTATATTGATTTGGAAATTTGGATTATTTTCTAAATCTATTGTTTTAAGAAATTTTGAAACTGAATATATGTAAATTGAAGGAAATGATTTAGTGAAATCATATATGACTTTGAAACTGAATTGATATTGAAATGGTTTGAAATTGAGAACCTTGTTTTGTTTAAATACTTGATTTCGGAGTTATCGAACTTATATAATGGATTTGTATAAGTATGAAGTTGATTTGAAACTGTTGATTTGAAATGGTACTCAATTTGAAGTGAAATCTTATATAATTGAAGTCTATATAAGTATGATTTGATATACTATTGATTTTGAAAGTATTTGATTTGAAATGGAATCTTATATATAATGGACTTTATATAAGTATGATATTTGAAAGTGATTTTGAAAGGTACTAGATGATGCATATTTTTGAAGTAAAGATATGGAAAGTGCCTTCTACTTGATATCCGCTTTGTGGCCACACTGTGGATTCATTCTATCGATATTATTCTCTTTGATTTGGGTTTTCCGGATATGATACTCGAGTTTCCATCGAATTTCATGGCGTTACCCATGGTCTTACGATCGCGACTGCATAGCGCAATAGCCTGGCTGAGATAGCCTAGGGGTACGGATTGTTTCCTGGGGGATCCAGGCGTAATCATTGTGTATCCTACACTCTATGTAGGTCGCATTAGTAGCGAAACCGACTTGCTGAGATGGCCTAGGGGTACAGAATGTTTCCTGGGGGATCCAGGCGTAACCATTGTGTATCCTGAATTCTACTAGTCATCATGGCGTAACTCGCAGGGCTGAGAAAGCTTACGGATATGGATTGTTTCCTGGGGGATCCAGGCATAACCATTATGTATCTGCGAACCATGGGTAGACAAAGGTTTTGGTTGTTTTGTTTGGATTGTACTTTCCATATCTGTTTTTAAAGTTTTTCCAGTATTTTCATTGGATGTTGAAACGAGTCTACTAAGTACCTGGAAAATTCTAGCTTTGCGCCTGATCAACGCACTGCCAGAGTCTGCAGGAACGAGGATAAACTTGTTAAGACATCGAGTTATAATAGTATTTTGATAAAATATTATATAAATGATACTTTGATCAGTTATTTCTTTTTTAAAAGGATTTTAAAGTGTTTTAAATATTTTACCTCTTTAACCAACAATTTTAAATAATGGTCCATTCTTGTCTTTCAACTTGTTTTCCCTCCTAGTTATTTTTCCCCTACCTTCTTTCGGGATGTCTTCCAACTTATTGTTCTTTCTAGTTGTTCCTCCGCTTCCTTCCTTTTCGAGGACGTAAAGATTTGAGTGGGGGAGAGTGTAACAACCCTAGATTTCTGCATATATTTAAATTTGACTTTATTTTATTTTAAGTTATTGTAAACTTTTTTTTTCAAACATTTCATTTTTAAATATAAATGTTGATTATTATGTGAATTATAATTTCAAACTGGTATAAATTGAATATTTTCCTGAATATTGATTTTTGGTCAATTTGGGTCAAACTTTGACTTTTAAATTTTAAATTTAAATATTTGAAATTTTGAATTTTATCTTTTATTATGAAAATAGATTTAATTTTTAGAATACTGCTTTTCGTTTCGTTGAAATTGGAGTTATATTGTGAAAGTTATGCTTTTTACAATATTTAGTGTAAAATGTTTTATTTAACAATATTCTTTATTTTAATTTATATAAATGATATTTCTATTTGATATATCTTATTCTAATTTCTATATTTATGCTATACTATATATATTTTGTTTTTTAAATATTTTTAAAGTGTTGATAGAATTTTTCTAAAGTTTATTGAATTTATTTTCAATTTTAAAACCTAGTTCCCATTTTCTTTGCTATTTTCTTAATTTAATTATATATGATTTAAAATTTATTTATTTATTTTATGAATTCATTTGTATTTGCTGTGTTTCTACTTTATTTATATTCATTTTACATGTAGTTAAATTTAAATAAAAATTTTCCAAAGCTTATAGAATTTGTTTCCATTTTTTAGCCTAGTTTACATTTTTAAGCTATTTTCCTTATTTAATTATATTTAATTAAAATTTATTTATTTATTTTATGAATTCATTTTTTTTCTAAGTTTTATCTTTATTTATCAGCATTTTCATTTTTTTTAATATGCAAAAAGAAATTTGGGAAATTTGAAGAGTTTGAGTCCTTTTGTATACCTAGTCTCTTTGTATTCTTGCCTCTTCATTTCAACCAACACCACTTCAATTTTGGCCGTTCTTTTCTCATTCTTTCAGCTGACTATTCTCATATTTTTCACATACAGTCAAAAACTCCTCAACCACAAAAACATCTCGGCCATCATCTCCTTGGAAAGCTTGGTAAACTTTCGTTCTTTTTTTCCATTTTTTTTCTTGTTTTTCTTATGTAACTTGCACTTGCCTTCATCTATTTGCTCGGCCACTCCCTCCTCCACCACCATGGCCACCTCCAACACCACCACATCAGGTTGCCACCACCTCCAGCCCTCTACCCAAGCCTAGCCATGCACCCTTGTAGATCAAATCCACCAAGAAATTGAGCAAAACCCACATATATGTACATAGCCTAGCTTCTTTGCCTTCATCACCTCAAACCACCACCTTGGCCGCCCCTTGCACCACCATCTCCAGCCCTTACCGGACCTGAAACCCTCTGCCACATCACTTCCAGTCCACTACAGACCTGGCCGTTCCATGCTTGCTTATGGTCGTGACCTTTGTTGCTTTGGAAACCACTTTTGTTGCCTTGAAAACATTGTTTTGTGTCATATAGTTGTGCAGTTTCATGCACACAAACCTTTGCTTCATCTCACCCATGCTAGGCCGACCCTATGAACCTAAAACCTAATCCAAAACCATCTCTTGCAGTGCCTTTCCAGCCCATAGCTGAAGCACAAGTGGTTGGAAGCAAGTGCAAGTTGTTTGGAGATGTTTTGTACACTCATTTCTAACATTGTTTAGTCATATGTTGGTTTGAAAACTTATGTATATTATATTGTTTTGTTTGACTTGTATTCAAGGGAATTGATACCTTGGCTCTTCCACTCATCTTTGTGTCGTGTTATCGTGCTTGTGTGGATCTCATTTGGGTATTCGTCGTTGTATCTCCAGCTATACCAGTGAGTTATTCTCATTAGACAATATGTACATATATAACTAGTGAATTGACCCCTTTTGAATCTGTAAAATGCATTATCATGTTACACCTGCTATGTTATGATTTTATGATGTTCACCCATGCTTAAACACCTATTATATTATATGTTATTGTTATATTATGTTGTTCTATTATTTTTATCAGTTTATCACACTGCAAGTTCCCTTTAGATTAGAATCAATATGGGTTGAAATGATACATACCCGAACGGACTTTAGAATAGGAGAAAATCGTTATGGGCTGAAATGATAGGCCTGAATGATTTTCAATTATTTTCATTTACTTGGGATTGCGGGTTTGAAATGATCAAACTTGGGTATCTTTGTAAATTACGGGTTGAAATGATAAATTACCCATATCACTTTACCTAGGCTAGAAAATGAAATACAGACCCGTTGTTAAATATGTTTTTATAATTTTTTTTTTAAATATTTTAGAAATGTAAATATTATAATATTTTGATTTAAACTAAATAAAAATGATTTTTGTAAAGCATTATTGATTTTCTGAAAATTTATAAGTGAAATAAATTAATGGTAAAATTAGAAAATTTGAAATGTAAGTTATTTTGGGAAATTTTAATTTGGTGATAATTGGAATTTAAATTAAATATGAAATGTCATAAATTCATGATAATTTGGATTAAAGTGAATTTAAATGATTTTTATATTATATTAATGATTTTGAATAAAGTTAAAATGTGAAATGAATGAATATTTAAGTTGAAATTTTGAAATATAACTAAAATTGGAAATTTGTGAATTTGGCTTAAAAGTGAATTTTAAGTTAAGTAAATAAAAATGGAATAATGTTATATTTGAAAATTTAAACTTAAGTGTTAAGTTAATTTAATTTAATGAATTTATAATTTAATATTGGAATTTAATAAGTTAATTATTATTAAATTTTGATTTTTGAATGGAGGTTTAACTTTATAAAATCATGAATATAAGGGTATTTGAATAACTGTTTTAAAAGTGAAATTATATGATTTTATAAGTTAAAAATGATTTATATAAAAATATAATTGTTTGTGAAATTATATTTAATATTTGAAGTTAATTAACTGCATTTCTGAAATGCTATTAATTCTAATGTAAATGATAATACAACATTTGTAAATGTTGTAGTTGATACTAATGAACCAAATGGCTAAATTTAATTAAAGGCTATTATAGCATTTTTGTAAATGTTATAATGGTTGAATTTAACTAAGTTTATTTGAAACTAATGTAACCCTATTACAGCATTTTAAATGCTATCTTTTGTTAAATTGAACTGTGTTAAATGTGACTTTCCGTAGCATTTTCTAAATGCTGCGAAAGTTGAATTTTCATTGTTTTAATTAATTTAAGTGAACGAATGAACTTTGAAAGATTAAAATTTTGGAAATTTAATAATTTAACTATTAAATATAATAACTTCATTTTTATGATTTAAAATGAAGTAATTTGTTTCGAAATATAAACTATTTTGAAATATGATATTTTGATATTTTGAAATGGATTTTTGAAGGATATTGAATTTTGAAATGATATTTGATTTCGAAGTATAAAATACCATTTTGAAAATTTAACCACGGGATGTATTTAATTTATAATTTAACTGATCCTTAAAGGATAGGCGATCACAAGCATCCTTTGAGTTATTGTGCATTTCTACGATAGTTCACTTGAGTTGGTTTATATAAGTATATATTGTCCTGACTCGAGTGTTTTGTGTTTTACTTTACGCTCGGGTCAGCCTGAGTATTTACATCTTAGCTTTGGATTTCTTTCTGGAGCTAGGAATCGCTGGAGATTCTGCTTGTCTAGTTATCTGTTCCTTTCAGTTCAGTTGTTCTATTTCAGTTCTGGTATTCATAAACTTCTATTTATTTGAGATTTCTATTGTATATGTTTTCAAGCAGACATTATGTATTATGTTTTGAGAGTTTGTTATAGTAGCTTCATGAACTACTATGGTTTTTATATTCCGCTGCGAGTTATTCTGATATGTTATGTGTCAATGATTCTGTGTATTTGATTTCATTTGCTCCAAATTTATTTACAATCTGTTATTTTGAATTATTCATGCCAGACATGTGTGGATTATTGTCGATTTGAATGGTCCAAAATAGTGGGTCGATATATATATATATATATATATATAAATATATATATTGGTATATATTTTGTTTTCCAACCATGTGGGTCGATGTATATATATTTATCTCTTTGTGATGTTGTAAAAGGCACTCCGTACAAAGGAGACGCTATCAAAAAAATTCGAGAATTTAGGGTGTTAGAAAATTTTTGAAATTTTTGAAAAACTTTTGTTAACCAGAAAAGTGATTTTTGAATTGTATTAGAAACCACGAGTTTTGAGTCAGAAAGGAAAGCTAATTGCTTTGGATAAAAACTAAAGGGGTAGAGAAGTGAATGTGGAATTTTAACTAAGGGGGTTTTGGGTTAGTTAATTGGTTTGGAAGCATTTTTCCTCCTTGCTAATTTTCGAAGGCGAAATTTTTATAAGGGGGGAGGAATGTAACGACCCAGAATTTTGGTCGTTAATTTTGTACATTTAATTTATTTTAAATTTTGAATTTGAATTATTAATAGATTTTGAAAATATGGGGATTTCTGAAAGGGTTTAAAATTCCAAATATAGAGATTAATTGTATTTGGTAAATATAAATTTAATATTGTAAATTTGGACAATATGCGAACCTGGAAGTAAATTAACACGGAATTTATTTCTAAAATTTATTTTGAGTCTATTTGGATTAGAATTTTAATATGGACTTTTGAATGGGAATAAAAAGTCACTAAGTTAAAATTTGATTTTTATATATTAATTTAATAGTGGAATTAATATATATTGATAGTGTAAGTAAGTGAACCTTGTTCAAAAATGAATCAGAATGATTTCTAATATGGATATAAATTCTTTTTGAATTATAATGGAGTTAGACAGTTTTAAAAATTAAAATTTTAAATGATTTCCACGATTTTGAAAATCGCTCGATATAATCGACGAGTTAAAATAGCCTCCGGGGCATAGTCTCGGAATTCGACGAAACCAGTTCCATTAGATCTGTAATAGTGTGTTTTATCGAATTTCAAATTTCGTAGCCTTTGGAGTTACCGTTTGGTCGTACGAGATAAAAACGCATTGAAATAAATATCAAATATTTAATATTTAAAATTGGTTCAAAAAGCAATCTTCCACATACGATCGAATTAGGCTCCAGAACCTATTCCGTTGTATTTGGAATAGGGGTAAAACATTATAAATGCCAGGCGGAACACTTCGTTTGGATTTCGTTTGAAAAAGCACGTTAATTTCGAAAAATAATATAAAATATTATATGGACACGTGTGTATGTATGTGTGTATATATATATGTATATAAATATATATATATATACACCAAACAGTGAAACTCTAGCCAGAAACGAACGTAGTCGCCTTAGTTCATTTCAATGGCCGTTAATGGCTTGTTTTCTTCCTTGATTATCTCTTGATCCTTTGAGTTTCAGAAAAAATTTCCACCTGCAAGATCAAAGAGCTCGACAAGCTCGACGAATCCATACGGTGGTGATCACCGAAAGTTTATCGACGTGGCCGATTTTTGCTCGCGTTTGGGGCTGCTATCGTGGGATTTCCTGGTCGAAGGGAGGTGCCGAGCTCATCGTGGTGGTTGGCAGGGGTGCGTGGCGTGGTGCTCGATAATGTGCTGGTCGTTGATCATCACCTAGATGATCGAAGGGGTTGAGACTAGGGGATGAGGATCTGCGGCATGGGTTCGAGTTTTATCTTGAGTGTACGCGATGAACATGATTTTGGTGTCCCTTATCTCGTGAACTATGATAAATGGCCTGGATTTAGGGTTTATAATAAAAAGAAAAGAAAATTATTATTTTAAATTTATATTCAATCTTTAATAATGCATATCTTCTCCACACGAGGTAGAAATCGGACGAAACAAGCGGCACCGAAATCACAGCGACGAGCACTACGTCGTGCTGCAGATTTGGAGGTAATCGGAGCTAACAAAATTTTTAGGTTAAATCGAACGTGTTTGATTTAATTCAAAATTGGAGCGTTTGGCAACGTAAAACTCAAGGTGAGTTAATCTCACTCAATTTTGGACTGCTAGTGATAAATTTTAAATAGTTAAAATTAATAAATGATATATGTTTGTTGAATAATCTGGTTTTGGATGCAGGAAACAAGTTGGAGGGATCAAACTGGATCCCTCAAAATTTTTGAATTTAACTGCATATATAGTGATATATGTTTGTTGAATAATCTATGACAGGTTATTGTGTGATTTGAATTGATTGAACGATATGACAGTTTTAGGTGGACTTTGGTATATTATGAATGCCGATAAAAATATTGTTTTTAAATTGGTGAAGAATTGTAAACAGGGATTTAGAAGTAAATATCTATATAGAGTTATGAGTAAACCTATTGGATAAAATAAATGGTTTTGGATTTGTAATATAACTATTTCGGGTTATGGGGAACATGGATTTTTGGAAATAAAAAGTATATAAAAGAGAGTTTAAATAATAAATCCTTAAATGGTACTTTGTTAAATATAAAAGGGTTTTAAAATCGAGATTTAAATATTTTTGAAGATAGAAGTGATTTTGGAAATAAGTATAAAATTGGTTATACTGCTGTTCATGTAAGGTTTCCAAATTTACGAAGTGAAGTTAAAATTGGGGACATATGGCTTTTTTTAAAATGAGGATTTTTAAGTATTAATTTGGTAAATTTAAAAGTGTTAAAAATATTCTAGAAATTAGTTATTTAATTTATTTTAAATTTTTTAAAGTATATTTAATTATTAATAGTTACTTTATAATGAGTTTTAAAAAGACTTATTATTATTTAAGAACTATTCAGCAATTTTGTTTTGAAAAGACAATTATTAAATATAAATATGGCTTTGTACAATAACTTTTATTTAAGTATATTTATCAAGATTAAACCTGGAAATTTATTTTTAAAAGAATACAAGTATTATTTTGAGAAATTTTTTAAATATAATGTTTTGGAAAGTAATGGTATACTCCCGTGGCGTAAATTAGAGGCAGTGAGTGCCTGCAGTTAAGTTTTGGATTTCTCTAGAATAGAGACGTAACCATTGAACTGTGATCCATGGTTTGATACCGTAGTGGTACTTTCCACATTATTTTATAAAGGTTTTTCAAATATTTTTGAAAAGATACTTTGTGAATATATTGATTTCGATAAAATAAGTACATAACTTTTGGATAAAGAGATTTAATTTATTAAAAATTTAATTTAAGTAAGACTTGGTGTTTTTAAGTGAAATTGAAGTATTTTGTTGAATTGATTGTTTATTTGATCGTTAAATAACTGACTATCAAATCTGGACCTAAATGTAACTTTGGGAATATCTAAAAGAAGCACGAGATTATATGGTACAGTTACCGTACGAGGCACTATATTGTAGGTGCAAACTCGTTCGTTCTTCTAGGATGTTTATAAGGAAATCCGTCCACCAAAGGTTAGGAGATGATCTCCGATCTTATTCTCTTCTTTTTATTTCCTATAGAACCGGGGTTGAGTTTACTGGGAAATATAAAACGTTGTTTCTAAGAGACCGGGATCAGATTTGCTATCCGAAAACCACTTCAATCCAATGAGTATGTTTTCGTAACGAAGACAAGAACATGGAGTCGAAGATGGAGCATTGAAGTGCAAGGGCTAATCACTACTAATCCTGAGGGTGATTCAAAATGGATGTAGTAGGAATAGCGCCTTCGGTTTCGTTTAGACCGAGAATGGACTTGTATGGATGAATGCTATCTGTACATTGTCATTGGAGGACTGTAACAACCCGCATATTTGTCGATTTTATATTTAAATATTTTATTTAAATATTTCAACTTTAGTCGGATTTTAGTCCGAAAAGCTACTTTTTGCAAACAGTCGAATTAGGACTCGAGACCACCTCCATTGAGTTCAAAATGTCGTTTGCGATCTTTTTGAGTGTAAGCTTCGATATGTTTGGAGCTAGTCAAAAATTTGACCATTTGCACTTTGGGTTTGGTTTTGGGTTCAGCCCCTTTGCCAACTTAAACCCCAAACTGAATCATCCCTCCCCATTCACTCTCACTTCCTCCTCTTGCTCAGTTCTAAAGCAAAAATGGTGGGAGAGATGGGAAATTAAAACTCCCAAACCCTAGTTTCATCTTCAAATCAAGTTCTAGCTCCAAATTCTAAGAGAACCCATTGGTAAGCATCTCCTTCATCTTCTCCAACCCGTTCTCCTTTCAATTTCAGAAATCCTAAACCTAACTTTAGGAATGTTCTTCTTTTTGAGCACAGATTCAAGCTCATTTGGGTTGTGTTGAAGAGTGGTTGATTCTCCCTTTGCTTTCAAGCTCCTTCTTCATTGTTTTTGTGAAAAGGTGAGATTTTTATCTCACATCTAAGTCAATAATTATCTTCGATTGTTAGGTATGAATTCCTAACACTTATCCTTGTGCAATTCCTTAGTCGTTGTTGCTCGACCGATCGTTATCGATGTCGTTTGGCCATTTTTTGGCCTAGGTTCAGGGAATGCCCTGAATAACAGTTTCAGCCGTCTGAACGTATGGTTCAGACGTCTGAATGGAATACTGGGAATTTTCTTCTCCCAGCATTCAGACGTCTGAATCAAAATTTCAGACGTCTGAATTGGTTCATTTTGAACCAGAAAAGGAATAGGCTAAAAAGTGCCTATTTCAGACGTCTGAATTCTGTTCTGGAAAATAGTTTATTTTCCAGATTCAGACGTCTGAATTCTTGTTCTCAGACGTCTGAATCTGCTGTGTTTTGCCTATTTGCCTTTTTAGCTTGAATATCCAACTCTAATCAGGTCGAACCCCGAATAACTCTGCGTAGGCAATCTTATCCGAAAACTATTCAACGGAACTTCTTACTTTGATGGTTTTGGGAATTGATTTCTTTGGATTTTATTCACGTCTTCGAATGTGAACTTTTATAATTGATTGTTTCTACAATCACTTCTATGACTTGTCACTTTAAAAATATAAAGGTTTCAATACTAGTAGTAAATATCAAAACTCTATCATCAAAACGATTTCAACTCTATTTTCAATATCAAACTCGTTTATAAAACTGTTTTCCAATCTACTAGTATATACAAACCTTACCTCATTCGTATGAGAAAATATAATTAAACGGCTTAGCAAAACAAGTGGTATGAAACGCTTGCGTTTACTTCGTCGGTTAATTTATGGACTTGTTCGATTGAATCTCTTGTGACAATTTTCTAGTGCAGATCTACAATTTGTTCGTAAATCTTTGAGTTAAGCAAGTGGTTATGGGACATGAAGCTAAACTCTTATATTTACTAGCTTACTGTAATCGACACTTCCTTATGATCATGATGATCATTTTTATGATTTAGACTAGCAATTGTGCGATGTCTCTTTGTCCGTATGAAGGACTGTACTTCATTTTATTGAGCTTCGTCTCATTTCTTTGTGGGCTGGCAACCCAAGTACTTTTTATGTGTTTCGATTCATCTGATGTACCGTTTGTACTACATCGATGTCTCTGTCTTTCTAATTCATTGGACGTACCGTTTGCACTGCGTCATTGTTCAATTCATTGGACGTACCGTTTGCACTGCGTCAATGTTCGATTCATCTGATGTACCGTTTGTACTACATCGATGTCTCTGTCTTTCCAATTCATTGGACGTACCGTTTGCACTGCGTCAATGTTCGATTCATCTGATGTACCGTTTGTACTACATCGATGTCTCTGTCTTTCCAATTCATTGGACGTACCGTTTGCACTGCGTCAATGTTCGATTCATCTGATGTACCGTTTGTACTACATCGATGTCTTTGTCTTTCCAATTCATTGGACGTACCGTTTGCACTGCGTCAATGTTCGATTCATCTGATGTACCATTTGTACTACATCGATGTCTCTGTCTTTCCGATTCATTGGACGTACCGTTTGCACTGCGTCAATGTACCGGCTTTCATGCTCCTGTTTGGGATTGGCCATCCTTTTCTTGTGATTTCTGGATTTCTCGTTGTGATTTCTGGAATTTTATGTTTCACCACCTTTTCAGTTGGCATTTTTATGTATGTCATTTATTATGGCTTGGTGAATTAAATAAAGAATATGACATTCTATTTATGCTATGAGATTCTTGAGATTTTGTATGACTTTCGTGATTTTATAATGTATACATATCACAGTATGACTTTATTGTTATCATACGTTTTATTATCATATCTCATATTATATCTCATTTTATCTGATAATTATAGCTAGACTGATCCGTTTATTATTTTCTTCTTAAATAATACTCGGGTCAGACTGAGATTTTACAGGTGCTTCCTCATGACTTCCTATCTGGAGCCATCTTCTGACTTTTGGCTAACTACTCTAGTTTAGTAGTTTTTGTTGTATGCATTTGAGATTAGACTCCTTGATGTATACATATTCTTTTGGTTAGCACTTATATCTATTCTTTTGTGTTATCATGGATCTTATTTGTCCACTACTCTGATGTACACTTTCATGTGTTATATTCATATCTATTTCCGCCTTTGTGATATGAATTGTCTGTGACTGATTTGTGTTACGTTTATTCCTATATTTGTTTTCGAAGATTATATATAGCCACCGTGTGATAGCTTTGTGTTTGTATCGGTATGTCGGATTTCCTCCTTAAAAGATATGCATTCTATTCTATCTGACATATCGGTGCTCGCACAAAGAAGTTACACGGATGGTCGCTCCTCAACAGCCTTATTCTCCGTGCTAATTGACAGCACTACATCGTAGTGTTCTTGGTTAGCGTGGGTATAGAGGTGGGGCGTCACAAGGACAATGAGCATTATAAGTGAATCTTTCTAAAAAGGTAATCGTAGCTCAACCCTCATAAACCGGGAATGACTGAAAATCAGGGGGGATGCAGCAAGACTAAGTGGGCGCACCCAAATAGGGTATGTCTGTCACCTTTCTAGATAACCTCGGATATTATTACTTCGTGTGAAAGGAGCTCGGAAAGGGTGGGACCACCTGGGGTGATAACATATGCAGTCCATCTTGTGTTGGCAGGGATCGATAGGTTCGATCTCGGTATGCTGTTCTAGACGTGTACCGTGACCGGTGATACCTCAGTGCCTAGTCATTCGTATGGAATTCATTCTCCAATACGTGCCTTTACGATTTTGATTGTTGAGGCTAGTATTGCTGGAATTTAATTAATGTAACAATTTCTGCTATTTGAATAAGTATTTGTACTTAGACACTATTATAATATCAGAGGATTTTGATATAAAATGTTTTGGTTATCATAAGACAAAAACCCGTCATGTTTATTTGTGGCGTGGTCTTACGAGATACCTTTGATTTTCAAAGGATTTTGAAACTTTAATAATTCAAATTGAGTGTGTTTTCTCACGCTCATTTTCCAGACTGACTCGGGTGGCAATTTATTATAATGCTCAGGTCAGACCGAGTATTTTAAGCTCAGGTTAGGATGCAATGGAGCTCAGGAAACGAGCTGGAGCTGGAGACCGAGACATATTCTCGTATTTGTTTTATTCCGCTGCAGTGCTGTTTGAAATTACCAGCAAAATTGTGAGCGCTGGGTATTTTGACTATCCAGGCTGGTAATTATTGACTTGTGTACTCCGATGTGAGATATGTATATTACAGTTTTGCTTTGTGTAAAGAACTATTGATATTATATATTGTTATGTCCGCTTTGAGATTCTGTTTTATTTAGTATTCTTCTTCTACCTACTTTTTTTTCCCTTAACAATCTGTCTTTCTAGCACTCGATCGTTCGACATGTTATACGATGAGTGTATATATGTCGATTTTCAGGGTCGATAAGGGCGGGTCTTGACATTGTGGTATCAAAGCTTAGGTTGGCGATATACCTAGGCTTTGATGGGGGTTACTCATTAGAGATAGAGTCAGTAGTACTCTAGAATGAATTTGAGTGTATTAATAGATATGAGCTCGTAATTTTTAGTGAATATAAAATGTTTTTATATTGTGTTGGCTTATCGGTTGAGTGTTTATGAATTCTGTGTGAGAAATGCGGATTACGAATCTTAAGGCTAGAATTAACACTAGAGTGGGGGGGTGAATAGTGTTTTAAGAAATTACTAATTCTTTTTGAGTTTATATTAATTTGAACAAAAATGTATGCAATATTCAGACACATATATGATCACAGAATCAAACACAGATGCAGATATAAAGTAAAAGCAATAAAGGAAAGAACACACCGGATTTTATACTGGTTCGGAGTTACCCTACATCCAGTCCCGCAACACAAGTACAGATTTCCTTTTAAAATCAATTCTTAAAATTATACCCTCAATTTCAAGGCCACGAGGTACACTGCTCCAGATTCACAATCCTCTGGGTAGAGATACTTGATTATACGGGCAACAAGTTCACCCGATTGATTTTCCAAGCTACAATCACAACTTTTCTCCCTCGATTGAATACAAAGAAATCTATAACTCTGAATAGCACTGGGATCTTGTTGAGATAGTGATAGAGAATCAAACCAGAGATGATCTAGTTAGGTTCAATGATGATTTCGGCAGAGTAATGGTAAAAATGTATATAAAGAAATGTGGAAGAAGAAGAGGAGTGAAATTAGAGAAAAAATTGAATGTAAATTTGTTTAAAACAGCCCCTATTTATAGTAGAACAACAGCCATGTCCATTCGTCAAAGGATATGACGAATAGACACTTCCTTTGAAATTAAAAATTTTGGAATAAACTGTCACCTTGTCGACAAGGGGTCCTTGGGGTTGTCGACAAGCCTAAGTTATTTTTAGTAATTTGTTTTTCTTTGAAAATAACTTCTATCTTGTATTAAAACTATTTTAAACTTTATAAATATACTTAACTATAGTTAAAATACATAAATAAGTATAAAGAATAATATTTTAGTATATATAAAAATTTTGTGGAAATTAGCCACAAGGGCCTCTTTAGCAAGTGAAATTAATTTCTACGACACACAACTAAAAATAATTACTTTTAAGGACAATACGCAAAATAATTAGTTTCTAGGGCCTAAAAACCTATAAAATTATGTCCTTGAAAGTAATTGGACAGCTGACTTTGTCCTTGAATGTAATTATTCTGCTGACCTTGGCCTTGAAGTAATTATTTCAGATGTGTGTCCTAGAAATTAATTGGACTACAAAGTTTGTCCTTCTGGTGAAATGCCCCTAAAATTTTACTATTATTTTATATTTAAATCTAGGTATAAATATTAAAATTTAAATATATTATAATTAAAAGATAGTTTAAAACCAAGGATAATTTGATATTGAAAATAAAGATTATTTTGAGGCTAAAAGTATCTTAAAACCAGGAAAGATGTTTTTGATTTAAAAAGGAAGATTTTGAAATCATTTTGAAAACAAGATGTAATTTTGTAAAACATTTGAATAAAAGTTAGTGGATACAAAACAATGTTCCACTAGATTTTTCGTTGGTTCCATCCTACTTAGGGTTCCAACCCTTTAACGGGCTCGAAGTGGATTCCATTCCATGAATAAAATGGATTTTAAGATGTCAATGTTTTTCTAGGAGTTTTAACAAAATACCTAACTAAATTACTTATCTTGGAATCTTGAACTCTTGATAATCTTGATACTCATGAGTCTTGAATCTTGATATCTTCGATCTTGAGTTCATTAGTTCTTGAATCTGTATACTGTACAGTCTTCATTCTTTGGTACATGTATATATATCCTGCATATACATATATATCTAAACAATAATGTTAGTATTTATATTTTATAATCTTATTCTAAGGTTGTTGTCATCAATTTCTCAGGTACTAACAATCTCCCCCTTTTTGACGATGACAACCTTTGTTTGTAAAATATTACTTCTATCCTAAAAGCTCCCCCTTAATCTATGCTTAACTATCCTATTTTATACTTCTCCCCCTTTGTCATCAACAAAAAAAACAATGTTAAAATCTATACAACTCCCCCTTAATCTAATACTATATTACATGTGATTATAATGATAGTGTTATCATGAATAATCAACACTTAATTATGAAACTAAAACTTAACCCTTAATAACTAACTCTCCTAACTCAGAATACATACATGGTAATATTTATAATAATGATAATGTGAGAATTCAAATATGAGAACATAGATCATTTATTAATTATATAATGCTATATTTACATTTGTGTAGAAAACGTAAGTAAGATCATATACAAATAACGATAAGAAAGAGAGAAAAGAAACTAATGTGTATCCTTGTCAATGGGAGATTTATGAACCGAGCAATTTGGGTAGTGGAAACAGAAATTTCCACGTTGTTCGACTAGATTTCCATCCTTCTCAAAGCACACTTCGCCAATGCAAACAACTTTGTCGTCATCTTCAGCGTGCTCTTCTTCCATGGGGGCTTCTTCTTCTTCTTCCTCGTTGTCATCTTGCACTTGAACACTTGAGGATTCTTCATCGATCAAGATGGGATTGGCATGATTGTCCATTAGAAACGTTTGCAAGTTTCTAAGTATTTTGCCTTGCTGTTCTTGTTCTTTGGCCAATATGATATGCACCACTTGAATTTCAGTCATAAGTTGCAGTGCATCCTTCAAGGAAACCTCCATTTTCATCACTCGTGCAAGCATAGTTCGTTGAAATGGTCCGGTAGAAGGAGAAGGGATGAAAAGGTTGAATTTTTGTTTGATTTGGAGGAGGAGGCCATTGTTTTATTGTTTTCAGAAGTTAGAACAGAGAAAGAACAGAAAGAATGAACAAAATTTCAAAATAAGAAGAATATATAACCACCCATTTGAATTTTGTTGGGAAAATTTCAAAAGAAGAAAATCGTCATATGTCGACAGGGGTAAAGCAGGGTTGTCGATGAGGTACTTTTATTTTTGCTATTTGATTTATTTTAATTTAGTTTTAATTATACTTGTTATGTCTTTATATTTTATATTTCAGTTATTGAACAAATACCTAATTCTCTTCTTAATTTAGTAAAAATTGATTCATTTAATGGTTTTGTTAAGATATAAGCAATTTGATTCTCGAAATTGATATAATCGAGAGTAATTACTTCCTTACTTATATTATCTCTAAGAAAATGATGTCTGATATCAATATGTTTAGTTCGAGCATGATGAGTAGGATTTTTGGATAAATTTATTGCACTAGTATTATCACAATAAATTGGTGATTTTGAGATATTTAAACCAAAATCTTTTAAAGTTTGTTGCATATATTACTTGAAAACAAGCTAAAGCAGCAGAAATATACTCTGCTTCGGTTGTTGATAAAGAAACTGTGTTTTGTTTTTTACTAAACCAGGATACCAGAGAATGCCCCAAAAAGTGACAAGTTCCACTTGTACTTCTTCGGTCTGATTTACAACCAGCATAGTCAGCACCACAGAAAGTATTAATTCAAAAGAATCATTTTTAGGATAAAATAAGCTATAATCAAAGGTGTGTTTAACATATCATATGATACGTTTTATAGCTTTTAAGTGGGTCACTTTAGGTTGGGACTGATATCTTGCATAGAGACAACACTGTGCATGATATCAGGTCTACTTGCAGTGATATAGAGTAGTGATCCAATCATTCCTCTATACAATTTTTGATCTACATCTTTCGAGAGATCTTCTTTACTTAGGTACTCATTGGTTGCCATGGGAGTGGGTTTTCCACTTGCAGTAGTCAAACCAAATTTACTAACTAGGTCTTTAGCATATTTTTCCTGACTGATAAGGATACCATTATCTAATTGTTTTATTTGCAATCCTAGAAAGAAGTTTAATTCACCCATATGACTCATCTCAAACTCTTTTGTCATTATTTCGGAAAATTCTTTATTCATTTCAAAATTAGTTGATCCGAAAATGATATCATCTACGTAAACTTGTACTAGTTGAATATCATTTTTATTTCTTTTAGTAAAAAGAGTATTATCTACTTTACCAATTTCAAAGTTTGATTGTAATAAGTAAGATCTTAGTCTATCATACCAGGCTCTAGGAGCTTGTTTTAGACCATATAGAGCTTTCTTAAGTTTGTAAACATGGTTTGGTAATTTTTCATCTTCAAAAAGTGGTGGTTGTTCAACATATACTTCCTCTTTTACAAATCCATTTAAAAAGGCACTTTTAACATCCATTTGCAATAATTTGAAATTATTATGATTTGCGAAAGCAAGTAGAATCCTAATGGCTTCTAATCTTGCTATGGGAGTAAAGGTTTCATCATAATCTATTCCTTCTTCTTGACAATAACCTTGAGCGACTAACCGGGCTTTATTTCTAACGACCTCACATTGTTCATTCATTTTATTTTTATAAACCCATTTAGTTCCAATTATAGTTTTATTTTCAGGTCTAGGAACAAGTTCCCAAACATCATTTCAAGTGAATTTATTTAGTTCTTCTTGCATAGCCAAAATCCATGAATCATCAGTTGATGCTTCTTTTGGATTTTTGGGTTCAATAGTTGATATAACGGCTACATTGCTCATTTTACTTAGTTGATTTCTAGTTGTAACAACAGATTGCATATCTCCTAGTATATTTTGTATAGGATGATCTTTTAAAAGTTTAATCTTTTTATTAGGATGATTAATTTCGTTATTAGATTCAGTTGACTCCTGATTTTGAGTAATTTAATCCTCTTCATCATTTGTATCTTCAAAATTTTTGAGATTTTCATCGAATGAAACATGCATTGTTTCTTCGATGGTGTTAGTTCTTAAATTAAACACTCTGTACGCTTTACTTTTATTAGAATATCCAATAAAGATACCTTTGTTGGATTTAGGATCAAATTTATCTAAGTTATCTTTTGTATTTAAAATAAAACATTTACTTCCAAAAATTCTAAAATAAGATACCTTAGGTTTCTTTCCGTGAAGAAGTTCATAAGATGTTTTATCAGTTAAAGGTCTAATTAAAATTCTATTTAAAATATAACAGGCGGTAGCAACTGCTTCTACCCAAAAATGTTTTGGTAATTTACTATCTGAAAGCATAGTTCTTGCACACTCTTGAATCGTCCTATTTTTACGTTCTACTACTCCATTTTGTTGTGGAGTTCTTGGAAATGAAAAATTGTGAGTTATTCCCTTTTTATTGTAGAATTCCTCAAACTTTTCATTTTCAAATTCACCACCGTGATCACTACGGATGGTTATAATTTTTGTAGAAAGTTGATTTTGAATCCTTTTTGTAAAGTTCTTAAAACATTCAAAAATGTCACTTTTATGTTTCAAAAATATTGTCCATGTAAATCTAGAATAATCATCTACAATTACAAAAATATATTTACTGTGATTTATTGACTGAATTTGAGATGGACCAAATAAATCAATATGAAGTAGTTCAAGAGGTTTTGAAGTTGAAATCATATCTTTTAATTTAAAGGAACTTTTCTAAGTTTTCCTAATTGACATGCATCACATAAACTATCTACTTTAAAATTCATTTTAGGGAGACCTCTTACTAGATCAAGTTTTGACAGTCTAGATAAGAGTTTGAAATTCAAATGCCCAAATCTCTTATGCCAAATCCAAGGGTCACTTGTATTTGCCAAAAGACACAGGTTATCATTTGAAACTTTCATACTAAAAATATAAATATTCTTTTTCCTAATTCCCTCAAATATTATGGTTGAATTATTATCTTCAATGTGACACTTATCTTTTTCAAATTTAATTTTATATCCTTTATCGCAAAGTTGACTAATACTTAGCACATTATGTTTTAGATTCTTAACTAGCAAAACATTAGTAATAATAGGAGTTTCAGAGTTACCGACATTGTCGATGCCAATCACATATCCTTTTGAGTTTTCTCCAAAGTTAACCAGTCCTACGTCTTTGTATATTATATCATTCAGCATATCCGGATTACCAGTCATGTGTCTAGAGCATCCACTATCGAGTATCCATTTATTCATTTTGATCTGCACAATTTGTCCATTGTGGATTGATTCCTCAACACCCATAAAACATGTTTCCAGCACATCATACAATTTTGGTAGACAAGTTGAATTTAAATATCGATTATATGCAGACTCATGAGACAGTGATGATCTGAATATTTCTAAGCTAGTATTAACAAGTTTTTCAAACACAGTCATTTTAAAAGCTTTTTAAAAATTCATATTAGGAAACTTTTAAAACCTCGCTCCGATACCAAATGTGAGGAATGGGGATTACGGATCTTAAGGCTAGAATTAACACTAGAGGGGGGGGGTGAATAGTGTTTTAAGAAATTACTCATTCTTTTTGAGTTTATATTAATTTGAACACAACTGTATGCAATATTCAGACACAGATATGATCACAGAATCAAACACAGATGCAGATATAAAGTAAAAGCAATAAAAGAAAGAACACACTGGATTTTATACTAGTTCGGAGTTACCCTACATCTAGTCCCGCAACACAAGTACAGATTTCCTTTCAAAATCAATTCTTACAATTACACCCTCGGTTTCAAGGCCACGAGGTACACCACTCCAGATTCACAATCCTCTGGGTAGAGATACTTGATTTTACGGGCAACAAGTTCACCCAATTGATTTTCCAGGCTTCAATAACACCTTTTCCCACTCGATTGAATACAATGAAATCTATAACTCTGAATAGCACTGGGATCTTGTTGAGATAGTGATAGAGAATCAAACCAGAGATGATCTAGTTAGATTCAATGGTGATTTTGGCAGAGTAATGGTAAAAATGTTTATAAAGAAATGTGGATGAAGAAGAGGAGTGAACTCAGAGAAAAAATTGAATGTAAATTCGTTTAAAACAGCCCCTATTTATAGCAGAACAATAACCATGTCCATTCATGAAAGGATATGACGAATGGACACTTCCTTTGAAATTTAAACTTTTGAAATAAACTGTCACCTTGTCGACAAGGGGTCCTTGGGGTTGTCGACAAGCCTAAGTTATTTTTGGTAATTTGTTTTTCTTTGAAAATAACTTCTATCTTGTATTAAAACTATTTTAAACTTTATAAATATACTTAACTATAGTTAAAATACATAAATAAGTATAGAGAATAATATTTTAATATATATAAAATTTTACTATAATTTTATATTTAAATCTAAGTATAAATATTAAAAGTAAAATATATTATAATTAAAAGATAGTATACAACCAAGGATAATTTGATATTGAAAATAAAGATTATTTTGAGGCTAAAAGTATTTTAAAACTGTAACGACCCACTATTTTAGACCATTCAAATCGACAATAATCCACACATGTCGGACTTGAATAATGCAAAATAACAGATTGTAATAAAATTTGGAGCAAATAAAACCAATCACAGAATCACAGACACAGAATATCAGAATAATTTGCTGCGGAAAATAAAATAAATAGTGGTTCATGAAGCCACTACAATTACAAAGTCTCAAAACAGATTCAAAATACATAGTCTGAAAAATAGGTACAACAGATGTCTGAATACATAAGCATAGTAGAAATCCCAAATACATATGTCTCTAATACAAAGCTGACATAGAAATACTGAATGGAAATAGATAGCAACAAAATAAAAGATGATGTCCAGCAGTCCTAGCTCCAGAAGGTGAGATCCAAAGCTGATACCCAGGCTGACCCGAGCGTAAATAAAACACAAACACTGGAGTTAGGATATACATACATACAATGTAAACCAACTCAAGTGAACTGTAATAAAAGGTATAAGTAACTTAAAGAATGCTTGGGATCGCCAATTCTTTAAGGATCCGTTAAACTATCTACTATGTAGTAATATTTGCTATTATAATAATGTCTAATATAAAATAAACATACTTTTAAATAGCATTAAGGCTTTACATTTTCCACCTTAACACGTAATAGTCCCAGTAGTCTATCCAGTATTAGCATACTGCCAGATCGGGCGCTACCCTCAGTACTCCACAGTCTACGGGAGAAATCCAAACTCATAGTAAAGCTCGATATGGTAGGTGACACGGCACAACTAGGCAATGCCAGGGTAGATATACCAATTACGCATCCAGGCTGGTGGAAACGCATAGCAGCCACTACCGCCCACCTCGAGCCACACTCCCAAAATCAAAGGGTGCACCCAATCAATCACAAAAGTAATAGAATGGTATCAAAGAAGTCTGTCCGATCAGAGGTGCTACCTCATTGGCCCGAGAATCATTCTTGTTTTAGCCACCTTATGCCAACTCACGGGAGTTTGGTCTATGTAAATATACCTTTAGGATCGTCGCCACCATCCTACTTCATTCTGGAAACTCCACCGCGTACACAGTTGTTAAAGTCATTATACCTTTAAATCAAATATTCAATTCCCAAAAATTTAGCCTTTTCTAAGCTCATTTATTCACTTAAATACTTTCAAACATCGAAATTTCAGCTTTCGCAGCACTTAGAAAATGCTGCGGTAAGTTATATTTGAAAATAATTCATTTTAGCAAAGACAGCATTTAAAAACTGCTGTAGTAGTTCAGTTTCATTTGAAAACAAGTTAAATTCAGCAAAGACAGCATTTATTAACTGTTGCAGTAGTTCAGGGTTCAATTTGAAAATTTTGTTCAATTCAGCAAAGATAGCACTTATTAAGTACTATTGTAGCCCTTTTTTAGTTTCAGATTTTAACTTTCTTTCTGCAACCACATCACTTACAAAGTGCTGCAATAGCCCTTAGTTAATTTAGCCTTTTAGTTCACTTCTGCAACTACAGCACTTACAAAGTGCTGCAGATTATATTAGTTCAGTTTTTAGTTCATTTTCAAAAACGATAGCATTTCTGAAGTGTTACTAATAGAATTTCCAAATTTTCAATAGAATTCCAGCCACAAATAAACTTCAATTTAAATCATTTCAACTTATAAAAATCACATTTTCCCACTTCTAAAATAGTCATTTAATTACCTTTTAACTTATGATTTTTATAAAGTAACTTTTTTTTACAATAAAATTCAATTTTCCTATAATTTCACTTATTAAATTCGAGTGTATAAATTTCCTATTCTTTTCATTTTTAACAATTTACCTTAACACTTAAATTTAAATTTCCATTTCATAAATAAAACTTAATTTCCATTTTTATTTTCTTTACTTAATCTTCCATATAAAAATCAAATCACAAATTTCCAAATTAAGTTATATTTCAAATTACAATTTTTCCATTCATTTATTTAACATCTATTACTTAAATAGGGAAAGAGAAACCAGATCACTTATAGGATGATATGTGTCCTCTTTAAACTTAGGGTATTTTCGATAGTACATAATTATTAGTAAGTAAACAACGTGTTTTTCCTAAAACGGTTACTTTGAATTCCAAAACTATATTTGTTTCTGTACTTCCCCTTCGTTATCCACGCTATACAAACCCTACACTCCTCTTTCTTTCATTCATTTTCTATCGACTAATCTTGCCTTAAGACATTCCACATTAGAGAGATTATACGGTTGGTGAAATTACAAAGTCAAATCAAGGATTTATTCGAATTAGGTCAGTAATTTTTTTGTTTTTATTTCTCGAATTAGGGATTTTATATATTTGAAGACATAGTTGGTAGGATTTGTAGTAAAACTTAATTTGCTTATCTGTTATTCCAATTCTAACCTATATCCCTTTTATATATTTCAAATAAAAGGTTTTAGGTCACTAATTTGCTAATCCTTTTCACTCGAGTTGGATATTATGATATAACTGACCGCATAGTTGGTAGGTTGGGTCATAAAAATTGATTTGATCATAAATTGTTCTGCTATAAGGTACATACACCTTTTTTTAATAAAATTTGATAAAGGTGGATAAATCTTACAATTTCGCAGCAACTTTTTCTTTGGCCTGAAATGTATTTAGTACGTAATCTGGTAAATGCATATAGTTCTTTTTTTGATAGTGGTTGTTTCAAATCTTCATTAATATTCTTTTACGCCTCAACTCTCAACATGTATTTGTATATGCTCTCTGAAGGTTTCAATATCATGAATTTATATGTTCTTTTAATTAGTCACAGTCAGAGCTACACCTAATTATGTTTTTTTTGTTACATTTCCCAAATCAATCCAACTACATTAGATTCACAATAATTATATTACACGTGTTTGGGGAATTGGTATCGTGCTGGCCAAGCTTTATTTGATAACTCTGTTTAAAAAAATTAATTCATCTCTAACTGATTATAGGTTCCCTAGAAGCCATGCATTTTTATTATGTCTGATATTGAGCATTTGAATTTTATTTATTTCTCATGTTTCATTGGTAGATATAACTTGATTACCTGTTGTACCTACTATCTCCTACATGACATTCTTTCTCAATCTTACAATTTATGATAAATATGAAACTTTACATGTTATAATAATTTGTGACTAGGTTGCAATTTCAACAGTAGTTAGGAAAAGGTTGGTCCACTTTTCCCAGTCTGAACAGTCTAATCTCGAGGAAAGATAAGAGCAACTTTGCATTTTTTGGGCATAGGTCATGTTCAGTGAGAAGATCAATCCGTTTGTCTGTGATTGCCTAATCGACTACTCCATCAAAGGTGAAACAGTATAAAACTTTGTTTTTCTCTGTTATTTTCCTCTTTATTATTTTTAGTCGCAAAAGAATGAATATGTTAGGAAGTGGGAATGAGATTATTTTCAAATATATCTATACAGGTATCAAAAACACGTAGAAAGTTTCGAGAATTATTCCCGACGTAACAAGTGATCTAAGATGGTATACGAGGATGGGGATTTTAAGTTTTTTCCTTTAAGAAACTAATTTCTTTAGTTATAAAAAAATTGATGTGTAAATTAAATATATAACTGATCTTGCTGCTTTAAACTATATTGGTATAATTAGTCCACCAAAATAAGTATACATATAAAGTCACTAAGTAAATAGAAAACTGGGCATGTAATAAGCAATGACAAAGGTAACATGAATTGGAACTGAGAAAAAATGAGTGAAGTTATTTGAAATCTGGAATCATGATATGAATTAAAATTGCACATCTTAATATGATTAAATAGTCCAGTTTCTACAGATTTGATGTCTCGAAATCCTGATTTGGATAATATTGAATTATCAGTTGGTAAACATAGTATTTTTGAAATGAAAATGGATATGCTAAAATATGATGACATTACTAAAGGGTTTAGGTAGAGATTTTCTGTTGAAATGAACGATAACGCAAAACATTTCATAATTTACTAACATTATGTTTCAAATGTACTTTAAAATTCTGCTAAAATGTTGATTTCAACTTTTGATTGCTCCAAAATGTTTTTACCATACTGATTACGACTTTTGATTGCTCCAAGGTACTATTAACATGTTAATTACAACTTCTGATAGAAGGCAACAAAAACTATAGCCGATTGAAACAACCCAAATACTGGAATCGATAACCACCTCATTATTGACACTTCTAGTTAACTTTTTTAAATCACCTCTTTCACCTCTCACTGCATTCAATGACCACTATGAGTTCATTAAATTTTCATTTTTGGCCTAATGCCATACGGTGATCATACAGTCACAACTTAAGGTTGTAGTATCCATTACATGTCGACAATCTCCTTTAGTGTGCGGTTAGGAATAAATACCTAGAGCCTATAAAAGATGAAGTAGATTAATTTCCTTGCTAACCATAACCTAGATTAAGTGAATTAAGTAGTAAATCGTTAATGATACATGTGCTGCACCGATGTTTCATGAGGAGGGACATAAGAAATAAAAATTCATAATTTTATAACTACTTCATAGTCATTTGGCACACAAACTATGGAATCTACTTCTATACATCCAAGATTTATGATGTCAATTGAGTATTACATATGTTCAGTATCCTACATACTAAGAATTTTATATGCGGTTTCTAGATTTGATAAAGTTGGTTATCTTTTATTCCTCTTTCCTATAATTTTTTATAAGAAATATATGTGAACTTTTTACGGTCCATGGACCTCAATAATAGAAAACTATACTACTGGTATCTTCATGCTTTCCACTATGATAAATCTTTTTAAAAGATTTTAAATGATTGCTAAAAGCTATTAATATGTATTTTGGTTAGTTGGTAGAACTCACTTCAAAGATTGAAGTAAAACTTGGTATCAATGTTTCTCAATAATGTTTCAATCTAAAGTGATAGATGGTTTATTCACTCAAAATTAGAATACCGGCTAAATACATAACATCTCTAAAGCATATCATGAAACAGCTGGTAAAGAGCAAGATAGATTTGTGGTGCTTCATTTAGCTCATAATTTCCCAGGTTATTATTGCACATATTATGTGGGGGGAATATTCCTATTTCCCTGAAATGAGCAGGAAAGGTCTACTGATTTAGGAGAAAAAACAAGGAAACGAGGCCCCTCTTCATGGAGGAAAAACTTAGACCTGTTATGCTATTACTGATTGCATGATTAAAGATGAAGAGATTCTAAGGTAGGTTATACTTTCATTCATGATAGTTGGAAATTTAATGGTTAATGAATTTGATTATTATAACCTCTTTATATTTCCATTTGTTGGTTACATTTGCATGTATTTTCCTTGAATATTAATACAACGTGTATTTATTTGATTTTATGTTTTTCGATTTTAGATAGTTATTGGGATAGAAACAAGTTCTATTAATTATTTTATTTGCAGTTCAATTTTTGTACATGGCTTAAAAAATGGTGAAATGTGATCTTTTTCCCAACCACTGATATAATAAAACAATATATACCGAATGAATAATGTACACACATGGATTCTTAGGATTTTCTATGTTGTTATGTATTTTATGCATCCTTCATTAACGTCACATTACTGATTGTGTATATTGTGCATCAAAGGTGATGTGAAACATCAATGACAAATAAACTGTGGAATCTTACAATAAATGTTTAACTCAGTTACCATCAAATTATAACCAAGTTTTTGTCAGATTAATACCGGTCAAAAATAAAAAGAAGGAACCGAGGAAGGGTACTTCAGTAATTCGATGAGTAAAAATTGGAGCTGAAATGAGCAGTAACTGTAAAAGTGAATCAAGGAAAGCTGTTAAATGCAGGAGGAATAGTAAAACTATGAAGAAAAGTTTGGTGAAGACGAACTCTAGTTCGATGGCGTGCTCAGTTAGTTCATCGGTGATGGAGTGGGCAAGTCCAGAGGAGAATGAGTTGAGAAATAAATGAGGTTTTTCTCCATTAATTTCTCCATGGAAATGATGAACAACGGTGGATTTTTTCTTAAGATTTACTCTATTATGTGTGAGTTCGTTAGTACAATTTTAACGATATAAAAAAACAATATAAATTGTAGTTTTATTGCTGAAAATATTTGATTGAATTTTAAAGCAACGGTCATAGGCTGTATATACTTGAATACATTTTTCAACTATAGAATCATTTATGGTTAGAGGAGAATTTTATGTATTTCTCTAAAACTGAACATGCTTTTTCAAGTTTATGCATGGCTGACCATGATGGAAGGCCATTAAGACGGTGACCTTTTTTGTTTGATAATAATTCATCTTGGAATCCTTTTAGCAATGTTTTAAAGACCCAAAGCCCGGCAAGACCATGGAAAAAGCAGGTCATGGCTATTTGTCATAAAATTGAACATTACATCAGAGCATAATCAAATGGCAACTGAATGTCTGGTTTGTATTTCCATTCTAGGGTATTCTATCTCTATTTTTTATAGTTTAAACAATGGTTTTGTAAAGAGAATAAAGACATCAACTTTTACTAACAACCTATTATATTAATAAACTAACACACATACGATTACATTTGCGCACACTGGAAGCATAATACAAACACTTTACATATGGTATAATAATCTAAGTAACTTTTAGCATCGACTTAATAACCAACAATGCCCATGTGCGTAGCACGGGCCACACACTAGTTTTTAATACATAGAAAAATCATTATCACTTTATTAAATCATTTTAAATTCAATTTAAATCAAATTTTCATATTTTTACATTTTAAAATACTTAAAATTTTCCAGAAAAATATATAAAATAACCACGGGTCTGTATAATATTTTCTAGCCTAAGTCAAGTGATACAGATTATATATCATTTCAATCCGTAATTTACAAAGAAAAATCCGGGTTCTATCATTTCAAACCCGCAATCGCAAGTTAATAAAAATAAATAAAAATCGCTCAGGCTTATCATTTCAGCCCATAACAATTTTTCCCTATTCTAAAGTTCGTTCGGGTATGTATTATTTCAACTCATAGTGATTCTATTCTACAAGGAACTTGCAGTGTGAGAAATAGTATAAAATAAACAATATAACAGAATTTAACATAGCAGATGATGTGACAGGTTTATAACGAAGTTAAACATCATATAATTCATATCACAGACATGTATAACATAATATAACAGTTTCTACACAATCACTTGTTGTCACTTCACAAATTATATAAGTATAAATGTCATGTGTGAATACACACCTTTTTACGCTGGAGCTAGCAAATCAAACACAAAAACAAAAATCTAGAAAGCACGATAGCACGACTTTTGATTTGAGTGAAGTGAGAGCCAAAATGTTAATCTTGTATTCATCAACAAAACAAAGCAAAATATAAATATAAATTCAACACAAAATTATATTGAAACAAATTGAAACTTTGAAACCAATGACATCACCAAGCTTCCAATTCAAAATTGCTTGACCACAAGCCAATGTTTGCTCGGCCATACATGTTATAGGCTCGGCCACAACATGTTTTCAGGTGGAAAAGGTTCTGGTTTGGACTCATATAGGCACGGCTACAAAGGAGATGAAGAGTTTTTGAGTTACTAGTGAAGGAAGGTCAAAGGGCAAGGCAAAAGAGGAGTTTTTGTTCAACATTTAGGCTCGGCCAAAGGTCAAGTGGCTCGGCCAGGGGCTGCTACAGGTTAGGTGATGGACTTATGATGATGTTCAGAGGTGGAGCACGCATTGGTGGTGGTGGCTAAGGGTGTGGCCGTGGCTACAAATGAAGGGGATGGTGAAAAACTAGGCTCGGTTATGCATTTTTGGAAGAGATTTTCAATGTTTTGTGAAGTTTTCTTCATATGGAGGTCACGGCACTTGATGGTCAAAGGAGATGGAGGGTGTGCCATGGATGGTGAGGGGGAGATGATGGTGGTGATGGTCGATGGAGATGGTGAAGGGTTAGGCCGAGCAACATATGGAAGAGATCAAG
Source organism: Allium fistulosum (assembly GCA_030737815.1). Lineage (NCBI taxonomy): Eukaryota > Viridiplantae > Streptophyta > Magnoliopsida > Asparagales > Amaryllidaceae > Allium > Allium fistulosum. Next base: position 96,310,490 of record CM060903.1, read on the forward strand.
CAAAAACAATGGAAAAAGAAGAAGAAAAGAGAGAAAAGAGGAGGCCATTGCTTACCAAAAATTTCAGAAATAATGATGGCCAAAATTGTGATGGAAATGAGAAAGTTTTCACATGAAAAAGAAAATAAAACTCACGGCTACCATAAAGGAAAAGAACGGCCAAGAAATGAAAGGTCTAGACAATCAAAAGTCAAAAGTTTTAAAGCTTTGCGTCTCTTAGAATTTCCACTTTATATTTATACAAAATAAACAAAATAAAATCAGTAAATAAAAATAAAAGACAAACAAAATAAAGTGAAGATGAAAATAAACAATTATTCTTAAGAAAAAAAAAGTAAATAAAGAAAATAGTTTAATATATTGAAACTAGAATTAAAAATTGTAAACAAAATACAATTAACTTTGGAAAATTATAACTATACTTTTAAAATGTTTTTAAAAATAAAATATTGAATTAAAATTTAATTTAATATAATTTAAAAATATTTGCAAAAATATTGGGTAGTTACACTCTCCCGTACTCAAATCTTTTCGTCCTCGAAAAGAACAAAACAAGGAAAACAAAGAAAGAGCAAGATAGAAAAGCAAATAGTACCTGAAATAAACAATTCCGGATTCGAAGCACGAATGCTCTCCTCCGTCTCCCAAGTACAATCTCGATCATCAGTACTCCACTGTACTTTGACCATACTAACAGATCTCCTTCTTAGTTGCTTCGTACTTCTGTCGACAATACGAAGTGGCTTCCTCTCGACAGTCAGATTAGGCTCAATATCCAAACTATCAAGAGCAGAAGGCTGAACAATAAGAGATGGATCATGCAGATAGCGACGAAGATGTGAAACGTGGAATACATTATGCACTATAGAGAACTTCTTGGGCCAATCTAGACGATATGCCAAAGAACCAATTCTTTCCACAATGCGGAAAGGACCAATGAACCTAGGAGAAAGCTTCCCTCTACGACCAAATCGAATAACATTCCTTAAGGGAGAGACCTTAAGGAAAACCAAATCACCAACAGCACACTCCAAACTCCGCCTACGCCTATCAGCATACTTCTTCTACCTATCCTAAGCAATCCTCATCTTCCTCCTAATCTCCTCAACTCTCTCAGAAGCCTCTAAAATCACATCAGGCCCAAGAACCAAACGATTACCGAATTCAATCCAGCAAGATGGAGATCTACAAGGTCGTCCGTAAAGAGCAGCAAACAGAGACATCTTAATGTTAGCCTGAATTCAAAGATGGAATGAGATAGATAAAAGATTAAGATAAGCTTAAAACAGAAGATTAGATTATACCTGATAACTATTGTTATAGGTGAATTCGACAAGATGGAGATGATCTTCCCAAGATCCTCCATAATCAAGCACACAAGCACGAAGAAGATATTCGAGAATCTGATTCACTCTTTCCGTTTGACCGTCGGTCTGTGGATGGTAAGCAATGCTCAGATTCAGATGAGTACCCAAAGATACCTGAAAAGCTTTCCAAAACTAACTAGTAAAGATAGGATCACGATCACAAACAATACTGGGAGGAACACCATGGAGACGAACAATCTCCCTAATGTTGATCTCAAACAAACTAGAAGCGGAACGGGTAGACTTGACCGGAATGAAATGAGGTAACTTGGTCAGTCTATCCACAATAACCCTGATACTGTCATTACCCCTCCTAGTCCTTGGTAATCCATCAATAAAATCCATAGAAACCTGTTCCCACTTCCAATTGGGAATCTCAAGGGGCTGCAGCAAACCAGGGGTCTTTTGATGATCTACCTTGACTTGCTGACAAGTCGCACACCTACTAACAAAAATAGAGATATCACGACTCATACCTCTCCACCAATACAACTTCTTCATATCCTGATACATCTTGGTCACTCCCGGGTGAATAGAAAGTCTGGACTGATGATTCTCCCGAAGTAACTCCTGTCTCAATCCATCAACATTCGGGACACAAATCCTATTATTAATCCTCAAAATACCTCTATCATCGATCTGAGCACCACTGCCATCAAGACTACTACCTCAAACTCTGCTAAGAACATTCTCCTTAATAATCCTAAGCATCCGATCCTCATCCTGCTTGCCCAAGATACGATCCAAAAGAGAAGAAGAAACCAGCTGACACAACATAGCCTTCTTCCGACTCAAAGCATCTGCCACAACATTAGCTTTTCCAGGGTATAGTTGATGTCGAGGTCATAAGAAGAAAGAAACTCCAACCACCTAATTTGCCTCTGATTCAAATCCTTCTGAGTGAAGATATACCTCGAAGACTGATGATCAGTGAAGAGCTCAAACTTAGTACCCAAAAGATGATGCCTCCAAAGCTTCAAAGAAAAACCACAGCAAGCAATTCCAAATCATGAGCAACATAACTGGCTTCATGGGTCTTCAAATGACAACTAACATTAGCAATGACCTTTCCACCCTACATCAGAACAGCTCCCAAACCTTCACGAGAAGCATCAGTGTATACCGTTAATCCCTCATTTCCATTTAGAACGGTAAGAACTGGTGCGGAAGTAAGCTTGTGCTTTAACTCACTGAATGCAGCTTTACACTCATCTCTCCAAATAAACTTAGCATTCTTATGACTCAAAGCGGTGAGAAGTGCAGCAATCCGAGCAAAATTCTCAATGAATCTTCGGTAATAACCGGCAAGGCCCAGAAAACTATGGATATCAGTTGGAGTCCTAGGAGTTTCCCAATCCTGCACAGAATAGGGATAAATAAGGACAACTAGAAAGATAGAATAAATTGAATGAAACAAGGAAAGAGAAGGAAAGAAAGACTTACATTGATCGCAACGATCTTGACTGGATCAACAGAAACTCCATTACCAGAAACAATATGCCCAAGGAATCGGACTTCATCCTTCCAGAAATGGCATTTAGAAAATTTAGCCTTCAACTGATGATTTCTAGGAGTCTCAAGAACAGATTTCAAATGCGACTCATGTTCTTCCTCGGACTTAGAGAAAACGAGAATATCATCAAAAAAGACTAGAACAAATTTATTAAGCACATCATGAAAAACACGATTCATCAAATCAATAAAAGAAAGCAGGAGCATTAGTCAAACCGAAAGGCATGACTAACCATTCAAAGAAACCATTCTTATTACGGAAAGTAGTCTTGGGAATACTTTTCTCAGCAACTCTGAGCTGGTGGAAACCTGTGGCAAAATCAAGCTGAGAGAAAACAGTGGCACCATAAAGCTGATCAAACATATTATTGATGCGAGGCATAGGATATATGTTTCTCATAGTGAGCTTGTTCGGCTCCCTATAATCAACACACATCCGGAGAGAACCATCAGACTTGGTGACGAAAACCACCGCTGCTCCCCATTCTGAATAGCTAGGTCTGATCAGAACCTTAGAGAACAAGTCCTCAATTTGCTTTCCTAACTCAACCTTATCGCGGGGTGCCATTCTTCTAGGAGGAAGAACTACAGGTCGAGCTCCAGGAATAAGATCAATATGGAAATCAATTTCTCGCTTAGGAGGTAAAATAGTGACTTCACCAAATACATCGGGATAAAGTTTGACCACATGAGTCGACTGAAGATCAACAGGAGAAGAATCCAGAGAATAAATAAAGCTACCAGCATAGTCATGAGGCATACGACACTGAATAATCAAAGGATTTCCCCGATCATCAACAAGAGAAACAGTTTGGGATTTACAAGAGATGTGAGCATCATTATTCCTTAACCAATCATCTCCAAGCAATAAATCAAAAGTATCAAAACCAAGAACATTGAAATATCCACCAAAGCGATGATCAGAGTAGAGAAGTTTCACTCCTCTACAAATCCTACTAAGGTTCGCAGGACCCCCAATAGGATTAGAAACCCATAAAGGAACAGAAGCATACTCAGGAGAAAGGAGATGCTCAAACTTATCACAAATAGCCATAGAAATAAAACTATGCGAAGCTACAGTATCAAATAAAACACGAACATGATGCTTAAATAAATAAAAAGTGCCCCGAAGAGTACCATGATTATCACTAGGAGCAGGAGCATGTGGAGTAGGTGGAGCAGGTGGAGCAGGTGAAGAAGCGGAGATAACAGCAAAAATACCAGATGGCTTGCCCTTCTAATACAAAGGACAATCATTCTTGAAATGACCAAGCCGAAGACAGACATGACAGAGGTTGTTCCTGGTACTCAGGGGTGGAGGAACAGCAGCACCAACTGAAGTAGGGCAACTATTTGCATAGTATCCCTTCTTATCACACTTGAAACAGGTAATGTTAGATAGGTCAATAGGGTGCCTTTGAGAAGGAGAAGATGAAGATCCCAAACCCGGATTCTTGAGCAAATTCTTCTTCTGTTGGTGGAAATTGGGCTTTCTCTTCTTAGAGTTAGCGTAGGAAGACTGAGATGAAGGAGCACTAGAAACAGCAGGACCCTTGATAGTAGGGTTCTCATAACGAATAGTCATATCCATAAGCTCGGTGAAAGTGCCATGAACATGAGAAATGAGATGATCATAGAACTCTGGACAAGCTCCAACTATGAACTTCTCATTCTTCTTAAGATGGGTGTCAATAAGGCTAGGACCAAACTTGGAAGGTTCGTTGAACTTACGCTCATACTCAGAAAAGGACATGGTACCCTGCTTGAGATCCATGAATTCACGATAAAGCTGAGATTGCCCGGCTTCGGGCATCCATTTTGCCACAAAAGCCTCCTTGGAAAGAAGATACAGAAATAAAACTTAAGATAGATACAAAAGAAAGGAAATTGGAACAGAATTCAAGATAACACAAAGAATGCCTAAACTACTTCCACGAAATATCACCCTCGTTAGTGTGAGCTGTAACAGACTCCCACCAATCCAAGGATGACTCTTGCAGTTGCCAAGCTGCTAATTACGCTTATGGGCATCAGAAATCTCGAGACCGGTAAAGATCCTCTCTACACTCCATAACCATTGGTGGGCTTCGTTAATGCTCTCTGAACCGGTAAACTTGGTTCCACCAAGTTGATAGAATTCCTTACAGAGAACAGTAAACCTAACAGGTGCAGCAGGTTGAGGAGCTGGGGCGATACCACGACCCTTACCTCTGGCATTTCCATGATTCATCCTGAAAAATATCAATAATGAATTTTAGGACAAAGGTACAGAGAAGACAAAGATAAGATAAGATAAGACAAGATAAAATCACTTGGATAAATATCCTAATTAATGAAATTTCTAACAAGGTAGATACGAAAAGGAGGAAGTTTAGAAAATTTACTTTTAAAACCAGAAAATTTTATATCAAAATAATCTTTGAAAAATCCTTTAAAAAATCATTTTAAAATCATTTTATACTTTGAAAATACGTTCACTCACAAAGAAATGATTCTGAGGTTGATTTCACTCATTCTAGGGTATTTCTACCCTATCTCTAATGAGTTTTTGCTCCATAGGCTAAGGTTTGACTAAAAACCAAAGCTCTGATACCAAATGTAACGACCCACTATTTTGGACCATTCAAATCGACAATAATCCACACATGTCGGACTTGAATAATGAAAACTAACAAATTGTAATAAAATTTGGAGCAAATAAAACTAATCACAGACACAAAATATCAGAATAACTCGCAGCGGAAAATAAAATAAATAGTGGTTCATGAAGCCACTACAATTACAAAGTCTCAAAACAGATTAAAAATACATAGTCTGAAAAACAGATACAACAGAAGTCTGACAACATAAGCATAGTAGAAATCCCAAATACATATGTCTCTAATACAAAGCTGACATAGAAATACTGAATGGAAATAGATAGCAACTAAATAAAAGATGATCTTAAACAGTCCTAGCTCTAGAAGGTGAGATCCAAAGATGATACTCAGGCTGACCCGAGCGTAAATAAAACACAAACACTCGAGTCAGGACATACATACTTATACAATGTAAACCAACTCAAGTGAACTGTAATAAAAGGTACAAGTAACTTAAAGAATGCTTGGGACCGCCCATTCTTTAAGGATCCGTTAAACTATCTACTATGTAGTAATATTCGCTATTATAATAATGTCTAATATAAAATAAACATACTTTTAAATAGCATTAAGGCTTTACATTTTCCACCTTAACACGTAGTAGTCCCAGTAGTCTATCCAGTATTAGCATACTCCCATATCGGGGGCTACCCTCAATACTCCACAGGCTACGTGATGCAGGCCAAGTACTAAGTCGTGACCGACTTAAGGAAATGGAAGGTCTAAATCGTGACCGACTTAACCAAGGCAAAGACATAAGTCATACACGAGATAACAAAGGAAATGCGCGAGTTAATGAAGTGGCATTGAGTCGTCTTCGATCTAACAGTTCAGATGAAAAGGAGCTATGACTCAACTGGGGAGAAGGCCTAACTCGTAACCGACCTAGTGAAACGATAAGTCGAGACCGACTTAGTATAACTCGGCAACGACTCAGTAGAGATATGCGGGTTAGCGAATCTCTTAAGTCACCAGGACGATCTACCGAGTTATGCAGTGAGAAGGCAGAGCAAACTGATGAAGTGTTAGGTCGAGAACGACTTAACGAGTCAAGTGGTAAGTCGGTATCGAGTTACGACTTAGTTAAGTCGTACCATCTTATGTCGCTGAAACCTGAAGCCATGGATTCTCCTGCCAAGTTAATCTGAACTGCTGTTCTTAAGTCGCTACGTATTTTTAGGTCGATACCGACCTAAGTTAAGTCGCTGAAGATGGAAACCGTAGATTCTTATGCTGCCTTATTCTAGGCCGTTGATTCTTTAAGATGCGGAGGATGTTAAGTCGCATGTTTTAAGTCGCAGGTTATAAGTCGTAAACGACTTAAGTGTTGTAAATGCGTGATGTATGTGTTGCTTTGTTAAGTCGCTATGTACTATGTGTTGTATTTCTTTAAGTCGTATGTCGTCTGTTTCGTATGTCGTCTGTTTCGTATGTCGTCTGTTTGTAAGTCGTATGTCGTCTGTATTTCTTTGAGTCGTTCGTGATAAGTCAGTTCCGACTTAAGAGTTGTACAGAATTTTTGTTTTGTTTTGTAACCTCTATAAATAGGCCGGTGGTGCCATTTGTAATAGTTTAGTTGATTTGAAATAAAACTCTTGTTTTGTTAGCTTTGTGCTTTCGCCAAATTGGTAGTTGAGTGTAATCTCCTATCTCCTCTTTCGGATAATCGAGTGCGCTCGATTCAACGACTGCAGAAGCCGATTCATGGAATCTAGTGCGCTAGATCAACGTGTGAAGAATCGCAGATCTTTGAACCCGGTATCGTGCACGATCAACGAGTTCGGGATAGCTAGAATTCGGTATCTTCGGATCAACGAATTCGGGCATTTCAGTATTCATCAATCCATCGATTGATACTTTCATCGATCTACATTGTTTTTGATTAATCCGCTGTGTCAGTTTTTGGTATCAGAGCTTGTTTAGCCAATCCTAGCTAAATCGAGTCTTGGAGCCAATCATCTTGAAGAAGTTTGAATCGAAGTGAAGATTTGAGGTTATTAATCACGGCCGAGAGCAAGAAGGGAAGTTGTTCGACTTTGTATTGAAGTTTGGAGGACGGATTTATCTTGTTTGGGAGTTTGGTTGTTCATCGTGTTCATCACAATTTGCAACACGTGTGAAGTTTCCGATCCATTTCACTTTGGATCTAAGTTCGAATTGTGTTTGAATTTTTGAAGTGTTTGAGAAATTTTGAATCATGCCACCAAGGAGAGCTAATCGTCACCAAAACGTAGAAGCTTTATATCGAAGAGAAGAGGCTGATGAGATGGAGCAAAGAATCAATGAAAACTTTAGTGAAAAGCTTAACGAAGGAATTGGTCGGTTAGAGAAGATGATGTTAGAGATGAATCAGAATCGAAGAAGGGTATCACCTGAATCTAATCATGGGGGAAGTAGAGTCTCACCACATTCCAATCGAGACATAAGTGTTGATGATGATCGAAGTCGAGATAGAAACGTGAATGATCGTAATCGGAGGAATGTAGATAGAAGGGATGTTGGAGGAAGACGCGAAGGGAGTAGAGATGTTGGTGGTCAGGATCGACATCGATATACATCTGATTTTGAAGAGGAGTATGATGGTGGTAGTGTTCGAGGACAAGGACGAGGACAAGGAAGAAATCACTCTGAGTATGATCACAAGTGGGAGTCGGGGATGAAGACTGAAATTCCAGAATTCAAAGGTGGTATGCAAGCGGAGGAGTTTCTAGATTGGATGGCTAATGTTTAAGAGATTTTTGACTTCAAAGAAGTTCCAGAACAGTGTAGAGTGAAGTTGGTTGCTACGAGGTTGAGGGGTAGAGCTTTGGCACGGTGGCAGCAAACCAAACTTACACGTGAACGAATGGGGAAGTCAATAGTTGAATCTTGGGAGAAGATGAAGAAATTGATGAAAGCAACGTTATTACCTTACAATTATCAATCTTTGATGTATCAACGTTTGCAGAATTTGAGGCAGGGCACAAAGAATGTTAATGATTACGCGGATGAATTTTATCAGCCTATTGCGAGGAATGATATTATGGAAATGGAAGAGCAGTTGACATCTAGATTCATTGGGGGATTGCGAATGCAGATTCAGGATATGGTTAACATGTTTGATCCCAGATCTGTAGCGGAAGCACATTAGAAAGCGTTGGCTTGGGAGAAACAGGGACGACGAGGAGGTGGTGTGTTCACTAATTCTAACAATCAAGTGAAGGGTGTTAGTGGGAGTTCTAATGTTTCTAAACCTATCAGTAGACCAGTGGTGAAGGAGGCTGAGAAGGCAAAGGTTAACAACGGTTTCAAATGTTACAATTGTCAGGAAGTGGGTCATAAGAGCAATGAGTGTCCAAAGCCAAAGAAGAGAACCATGGTTGTGGAAGTTGAGGATGTCAAAGAAGATTTCAATTCACAGCGTGATGAGGAGGAAGAAGCGTCGGGAGACGAGGGATGTAATCTGATGCTACGAAGATCTTGTTTAATCCCGAAGCAAGAGGAAGAGTCGAGATGGTTGAGGAGTAACATCTTTCAGTCAACATGCACTATTTTGGGAAAGATCTGTAAATTTGTCATTGATGCTGGGAGTTGCGATAATATCATTTCAACGGAAGCTGTGAGAAAGCTGAAACTGAAAACGGAGAAACATCCTAGTCCTTATAAACTTGCTTGGTTGAGGAAAGGAGGAGAAGTAAAGGTAGAGAGACGAGCTCATGTTCCATTTTCTATCGGAAAGAAATACAAGGATGAGATTTGGTGTGACGTAGTTGACATGGATGTTTGCCATTTACTGTTGGGAAGGCCGTGGCAGTACGATCGTGAAGTTCAACATAATGGACGAGCAAATAGTTACAGTTTCTTGTTCGAAGGCACGAAGATCACATTAGTTCCGAAAAAGTGATAGCAGAATGAGAACAAGCTGGAGGAGATCGAGGAAGTGAAAACTTTGTTGACATTGAAGGAGTTCGTGGAAGAGATAGAAGAGAGTCCTAAAGTTTTTATGTTGATTGGGCATGAGAGCAGAGAAGAGGTTGAAATACCAGAAGAAGCAAAGCCAGTTTTGAAAGAATTTGAAGATGTATTCCCAAATGAGTTACCAAAGGAGTTACCGCCACTAAGAGACATTCAACATCAAATCGATCTTGTTCCGGGAGCAATGTTGCCGCATAGACCACATTATCGAATGAGTCCGAAGGAACATGAAGAGTTGCGGAGGCAGGTAGAGGAATTGCTTGAACAGGGGCGTGTGCAGGAGAGTTTAAGTCTTTGTGCTGTACCAGCTTTATTGGTACCCAAAAAGGATGGAACGTGGAGGATGTGCACAGATAGTCGAGCATTGAATAAGATCACAGTCAGATACAGATTTCCGATGCCGAGGCTTGATGATTTATTGGATCAAATCAGTGGGTCCGTAATCTTTTCTAAGATTGACATGAAGAGCGGTTATCATCTGATTCGCATTAGACCAGGGGACGAATGGAAGACAACATTCAAGATGAGGGAAGGATTGTATGAATGGTTGGTAATGCCGTTTGGTCTATCGAATGCACCAAGTACATTCATGAGGGTGATGAACCAGATTTTCAGGCCATACATAGGGAAATTTGTGGTGGTTTACTTTGATGATATTCTAATCTACAGTGCTAGTACAGAAGAGCATGTTCAACATTTGAAGAAAGTGTTAATTATTCTTCGTGAAGAAAAATTCTATGCTGCTACAAAGAAGTGTGTTTTTATGGCGAGGAGTGTTTTATTTTTAGGGTATGTTGTGTCGGAAGAAGGAATACAGGTTGACCAATGTAAAGTGGAAGCTATCAAAGATTGGCCGCAGCCCAAGACGATAACAAAAGTTCGTAGTTTTCACGGGTTGGCTTCATTTTATCAGAGGTTCATTCCACACTTTAGTAGTGTGATGGCACCTGTTACAGATTGTATGAAGGGTAAACAGTTTGCATGGACGGAGGAAGCAGGGGTTGCTTTTGAGCGAATCAAAGAACTCTTGACATCTGCACCAATTCTAGTATTACCCGATTTTCAGTTGTTGTTTTAGCTACACACTGATGCGTCAAAGGTTGGAATTGGAGGAGTGTTGAGTCAGAGGGGGCGTCCTATTGCATATTTCAGTGAGAAGTTGTCAGGAGCAAAGATGAGATATAGTACATATGATGTGGAATTTTATGCTGTTGTGCAAGCTATTAAACACTGGAGACATTATCTATTTCAGAAAGAGTTTGTTCTTTACACTGATCACGAGGCATTGAAGCATTTACAAGGACAAGACAAGATTTCAGCGAGACATGCATCATGGATTGCATATCTACAACAGTTTACTTTTGTTGTTAAACACAAGTCAGGAGTGACGAATCGTGTGGCTGATGCTTTGAGTAGAAGGAATCATTTGCTAACAACAATGAAGGTTGAAGTGACGGGGTTCGATGTGTTACCAGAATTATTTGTCGATGATCCTTACTTTGCAAAGTTTGTTGATAAAGTCAAGGAGGGAGTGACGGATGAGTTCGTGATGGTAGATGGTTGTTTGTTCAAGGGAAATCGATTATGCATACCTGATTGTAGTTTGAGAATGAAGATTGTAAAAGAGCTACATGAAGAGGGACATGTTGGGAGAGACCGTACATTACAGTTGATTTCACAGTCTTACTTTTGGCCATCGATGAGGAAAGAGGTGGAGAGGTTTGTTGAGCGATGTCATATCTGTCAGGTTTCGAAAGGAACTGCGACTAATGCTGGGTTATATATGCCGTTACCTGTACCAATTAAACCTTGGGTTGATGTGAGTATGGACTTTGTGTTGGGATTGCCGAGAACACAGCGGGGAAACGATTCCATTTATGTGGTAGTTAATCGATTTTCGAAAATGGCACATTTTATTGCTTCTAAAAAGACGGCGGATGCTGTTCATGTTGCTCAGTTGTTTTTCAAAGAGATATATCGACTTCATGGATTGCCAGAATCTATTGTGTCGGATAGGGATACTCGTTTTCTGAGTCATTTTTGGCTAAGTTTGTAGAAGATGGTGGGAATGAAGTTGAATTTTAGCAGCGCTTATCATCCGCAAACAGATGGACAGACCGAGGTCGTGAACAGATCGTTGGGAAATTTGTTGAGGTGTCTTGTGCAAGACAATCTGAAGAGTTGGGACGTGAAGTTATGTCAGGCAGAGTTTGCTCATAATCATACAGTGAATCGTAGTACGGGATTCAGTCCATTCCAGATTATATATTCAAATTTGCCAAAGGGACCGTTGGACTTAACGGTAATACCACATTCGAAGGGGACAGTTAAGAAAGCTGCTGATTTCGTTGAAGGGTTGAAGGAATGTCATAAAGTCGTTCAGGAACGACTGGAGAAGGCAAATGAGAAGTATAAATGCTCTGCAGATTTGAAACGAAGAAGTGTTGAGTTTAATGAAGGAGATTGGTTATATGCCGTGTTAATAAAGGATCGTTTTCCAATAGGCGCTTATAACAAATTGAAAGCCAGGAAAATTGGTCCTGTAGAAATCGTGAAAGGGATTAATGAAAATGCTTATAAATTGAAGCTGCCCGAGGGTGTGTACACGTCGGATGTATTCAATGTTAAGCATCGCGTACCTTATCATGGGGATGAGTGTGTCGCGGAGGAGGAAAGTGCAAATTCGAGGACGAATTTCTCTCAACCAGGGGAGGATGATGCAGGCCAAGTACTAAGTCGTGACCGACTTAAGGAAATGGAAGGTCTAAATCGTGACCGACTTAACCAAGGCAAAGACATAAGTCATACATGAGATAACAAAGGAAATGCACGAGTTAATGAAGCGGCATTGAGTCGTCTTCGATCTAACAGTTCAGATGAAAAGGAGCTACGACTCAACTGGGGAGAAGGCCTAACTCGTAACCGACCTAGTAAAACGATAAGTCGAGACCGACTTAGTATAACTTGGCAACGACTCAGTAGAGATATGCGGGTTAGCGAATCTCTTAAGTCACCAGGACAATCTACCGAGTTATGCAGTGAGAAGGCAGAGCAAACTGATGAAGTGTTAGGTCGAGAACGACTTAACGAGTCAAGTGGTAAGTCGGTATCGAGTTACGACTTAGTTAAGTCGTACCATCTTATGTCGTTGAAAACTAAAGCCATGGATTCTCCTGCCAAGTTAATCTGAACCGCTGTTCTTAAGTCGCTACGTATTTTTAGGTCGTTACCGACCTAAGTTAAGTCGCTGAAGATGGAAACCGTAGATTCTTATGCCGCCTTATTCTAGGCCGTTGATTCTTTAAGATGCGGAGGATGTTAAGTCGCATGTTTTAAGTCGCAGGTTATAAGTCGTAAACGACTTAAGTGTTGTAAATGCATGATGTATGTGTTGCTTTGTTAAGTCGCTATGTACTATGTGTTGTATTTCTTTAAGTCGTATGTCGTCTGTTTCGTATGTCGTCTGTTTGTAAGTCGTATGTCGTCTGTATTTCTTTGAGTCGTTCATGATAAGTCGGTTCCGACTTAAGAGTTGTACATAATTTTTGTTTTGTTTTGTAACCTCTATAAATAGGCCGGTGGTGCCATTTGTAATAGTTTAGTTGATTTGAAATAAAACTCTTGTTTTGTTAGCTTTGTGCTTTCGCCAAATTGGTAGTTGAGTGTAATCTCCTATCTCCTCTTTCGGATAATCGAGTGCGCTCGATTCAACGACTGCAGAAGCCGATTCATGGAATCTAGTGCGCTAGATCAACGTGTGAAGAATCGCAGATCTTTGAACCTGGTATCGTGCACGATCAACGAGTTCGGGATAGCTAGAATTCGGTATCTTCGGATCAACGAATTCGGGCATTTCAGTATTCATCAATCCATCGATTGCTACTTTCATCGATCTATATTGTTTTTGATTAATCCGCTGCGTCACTACGGGAGAAATCCAAACTCGTAGTAAAGCTCGATATGGTAGGTGACACGGCACAACTAGGCAATTCCAGGCTAGATATACCAATTACGCATCCGGGCTGGTGGAAACGAATAGCAGCCACTACCGCCCACCTCGAACCACACTCCAAAAATCAAGGGGTGCACCCAATCAATCACAAAAGTAATAGAATGGTATCGAAGAAGTGTGTCCGATCAGAGGTGCTACCTCATTGGCCCAAGAATCGCTCCTGTTTTAGCCACCTTAAGCCAACTCATGGGAGTTGGGTCCACGTAAATATACCTTTACGATCGTCGCCACCATCCTACTTCATTCTGGAAACTCCACCGCGTACACAGTTGTTAAAGTGGTTTTCGGTATCGACAGAGAGTATGTCCATATCTGATCTCGGTCTCTTTAACAACCAATTGTTATTATAACCCGTGGTTATAATTTCAAAATAGTTTATTTTCAAATAAAAATACATCATTTAAAACATTTAAAAGTAAAGTCATTATACTTTTAAATCAAATATTCAATTCCCAAAAATTTAGCCTTTTCTGAGCTTATTTATTCACTTAAATACTTTAAAACATCGAAATTTCAGCTTTCGCAGCACTTAGAAAATGCTGCGGTAAGTTATATTTGAAAGCAATTCATTTCAGCAAAGACAGCATTTAAAAACTGCTGTAGTAGTTCAGTTTCATTCGAAAACAAGTTAAATTCAACAAAGATAGCATTTATTAACTGTTGCAGTAGTTCAAGGTTCAATTTGAAAATTTTGTTCAATTCAGCAAAGACAACACTTACCAAGTGCTACTGTAGCCCTTTTATTAGTTTCAGATTTTAACTTTCTTTCTGCAACCACAACACTTACAAAGTGCTGCAATAGCCCTTAGTTAATTTAGCCTTTTAGTTCACTTCTGCAACTACAACACTTACAAAGTGCTGCAGATTCTATTAGTTCAGTTTTTAGTTCATTTTCAGAAACAATAGAATTTCTGAAGTGTTACTAAAAGAATTTCCAGATTTTCAATAGAATTCCAGCCACAAATAAACTTCAATTTAAATCATTTTAACTTATAAAAATCACATTTTCCCACTTAAAAAATAATCATTTAAATATCCTTTAACTTATGACTTTTATAAATTAATTTTTTTTTACAATAAAATTCAATTTTCCAATAATTTCACTTATTAAATTCGAGTGTATAATTTTCCTATTCTTTTCATTTTTAACAATTTACCTTAACACTTAAATTTAAATTTCCATTTCATAAATAAAACATAATTTCCATTTTTATTTTCTTTACTTAATCTTCCATTTAAAAGTCAAATCACAAATTTCCAAATTAAGTTATATTTCAAATTACAATTTTTCCATTCATTTATTTAACATTTTTAATGCATAGAAAAATCATTATCACTTTATTAAATCATTTTAAATTCAATTTAAATCAAATTATCATATTTTAAAATTTTAAAATACTTTAAATTTTCCAGAAAATATATAAAATAATCACGGGTCTGTATAATATTTTCTAGCCTAAGTCAAGTGATACAGATAATATATCATTTCAATTCGTAATTTACAAAGAAAAATTCGAGTTCTATCATTTCAAACCCGCAATCCCAAGTTAATAAAAATAAATAAAAATCGCTCTGGCTTATCATTTCAGCCCATAACGATTTTTCCCTATTCTAAATTCTGTTCGGTTATATATCATTTCAACCCATAGTGATTCTATTCTACAGGGAACTTGCAGTGTGAGAAACAGTATAAAATAAACAATATAACAGAATTTAACATAACAGATGATGTGACAAGTTTATAACGAAGTTAAACAACATATAATTCATATCACAGGTAGGTATAACATAGTATAATAGTTTCTACACATTCACTTGTTGTCACGTCACAAATTATATAAGTATAAATGTCATGTGTGAATACTCACCTTTTTACGCTGGAGCTAGCAAATCAAACATACAAACAAAAGTCCAGAAAGCACGATAGCACAACTTTTGATTTGAGTGGAGATAGAGACAAAATGTTAATATTGTATTCATCAACAAAACAAAGCAAAATATAAATATAAATTCAACACAAAATATATTGAAACAAATTGAAACTTTGAAACCAATGACATCACCAAGCTTCCAATTCAAAATTGCTTGACCACAAGCCAATGTTTGCTCGGCCATACATGTTATAGGCTCGGCCACAACATGTTTTCAGGTGGAAAAGGTTCTGGTTTGGACTCATATAGGCACAGCTAAAAAGGAGATGAAGAGTTTTTGAGTTACTAGTGAAGGAAGGTCAAAGGGAAAGGCAAAAGAGGAGTTTTTGTTCAACATTTAGGCTCGGCCAAAGGTCAAGTGGCTCGGCTAGGGGTTGCTATAGGTCAGGTGATGGACTGATGGTGATGTTCAGAGGTGGAGCACGAGATGGTGGTGGTGGCTAAGTGTGTGGCCGTGGCTACGAATGAAGGGGATGGTGAAAAACTAGGCTCGACTATGCATTTTTGGAAGAGATCTTCAATGTTTTGTGGAGTTTTGTTCATATAGAGGTCATGGCACTTGCTAGTTAGAGGAGATGGAGGGTGTGCCGTGGATGGTGAGGGGGAGATGATGGTGGTGATGGTCGGTGGAGATGGTGGAGGGTTAGGCCGAGCAACATATGGAAGAGATCAAGTAAAAACAATGGAAAAAGAAGAAGAAAAGAGAGAAAAGAGGAGGCCATTGCTTACCAAAAATTTCAGAAATGAAGATGGCCGAAAATTGTGATGGAAATGAGAAAGTTTTCACGTGAAAAAGAACATAAAAATCACGGCTACCATAAAGGAAAAGAACGGACAAGAAATGAAAGGTCTAGACAATGAAAAGTCAAAAGTTTTAATGCTTTGTGTCTCTTAGAATTTCCACTTTATATTTATACGAAATAAACAAAACAAAATCAGTAAATAAAAATAAAAGACAAACAAAATAAAGTGAAAATGAAAATATACAATTATTCTTAAGAAAAATAAAAAGTAAATAAAGAAAATAGTTTAATATATAGAAACTAGAATTAAAAATTGTAAACAAAACACAATTAACTTTGGAAAATTATAACTACACTTTTAAAATGTTTTTAAAAATAAAATATTGAAATAAAATTTAATTTAATATAATTTAAAAATATTTGCAAAAATATTAGGTTGTTACAAAAACCAGGATAGATGTTTTTGATTTAAAAAGGAAGATTTTGAAATCATTTTGAAAACAAGATATAATTTTTAAAACATTTGAATAAAAGTTAGTGGATACAAAACAATATTCCACTAGATTTTTCGCAGGTTCCATCCTACTTAGGGTTCCATACCTTTAACGGGCTCGAAGTGGATTCCATTCCATGAATAAAATGGATTTTAAGATGTCAGTGCTTTTCTAGGAGTTTTAACAAAATTCCTAACTAAATTACTTATCTTGAAATCTTGAACTCTTGATAATCTTGATACTCATGAGTCTTGAATCTTGATATCTTCGATCTTGAGTTCATCAGTTCTAGAATATCTATACTGTACAGTCTTCATTCTTTGGTACATGTATATATATCCTGCATATACATATATATCTAAACAATAATGTTAGCATTTATATTTTATAATCTTATTCTAAAGTTGTTGTCATCAAAACCAACTTCTCATGGATTAGCATTCTGGGCGGTATGGGATGTACAACCGTATCGATAAGAATTTCTAAAGTCTTAAATAAGATAAACCGATATAGTATTGTTTTAAAGTGGGTAAATGGAATAAGTTTACCCAAAATAATATTTTGATATAAAGAAATAATTTTCTGAAATTATTATACAAATTTGGATGTTATGTTGTTAATATTATAATCAAATAAGATTATAAAATTTGTAATGGTTATATATATAATAGGATAGGAATTATAAAGTATGATTTATACAAAGGAGTATAACTAGAATTCGATTTAAAACAGGATTTAAATCCTGGAAATTTTGGAGAAAATGTTCTTAATGAATTGGAACAAAAAGTTTGGGAATTTTTTTAATCCTGAGAATTTTGGAAGTGTTTTCCAAAATAGTTTTGAGGGAAATGGAGTAGTATTCGAAAGTATCTTTTGAATATAAATTGTTTTAAAATGGATTTTTGGAAGTAAGGAAGCACTGAACTCAGTTTAGTCGTTGGAAAATAATCCTGGTGATGATGGCCACATCATCCGCATTCATTTTTGAGTTTCTAAGTAATGGATAGCTACCATGGTGGTTGACTATGATTATTTGTTTTGGACTTGTTTGATAAACAAGTTTTGTTTTAAAAGTTCAAAAGGGGAATTGTTTGGGAAAAACCACGTGGTTTTGAGATTTCAAAAGTATGATTTGATATACAAAAGTGAATATACGTATGTTTATGATTTCAAAAATGATTTGAAAAAAAAACCGGGTAATTGAATTCTGGGTTTTCTATTTAAATGATTTGTAAAGTAAAGAAAATTCAATTACTGGATTTATAATTTGAGGTGGTATAAATGAGAAAGGACAGTGTTTTAGTCCTGGAATTAAAATTTAACTTGAGTAAACTAAAGTGAATAAGATATGTTGGGCTTTAACTTAAGATAAGTTAAATAAAATTATGAGTTGGATTTGAATTAAATGGAATGTAAAGCTAGAAGTGTAAGATGATTTTATAACTGTAAGTTATAATTATTGAATGATATGAATATACTTAAGCTATTAAGTGATGTGTATAATCCAGAATTATAATTATAAGATGTGAATAGACTCAAGTAAGCAATATTAGATTTTTAGTAAATAAGTTTGTGAACTTATGAATAGAGAAATGGAATGGTAAGACTAAATGAAAATGGTTTGATATTATAGTAAATAAATTGGAAATTCAAAAATATTGAATTTTAAATGAAAGGAGAATTGAAATTGAGTAAAGTAAAGTATAAATATGAATGGTGAAGTGATTATATAACTATAGGTTATGAATATTAAATGTAAATGAGACTTACGTGGAAAGTCATGGAATTGTGAATAAATAAGGTTTATAACTTATTAAACTGGGAAAGTGGAAACGTATAACCAAGTTGAAAAAGGTTAAGAAATTGATAACAAGAAAAGAATTCAATTTAAGAGTAAATGAATTGAAATTTGGAGTAGAATTTGGAGATGAACTTAAGTTTTAAAGCTGAGTATAACTTAAGCAGTGATATGGAATGCTTATAATAAACATTAAAAATAGTTTTGTGGAACGGTTTATAAATAAATTAGCTTGAAATGAAATGAAATGTTGTTCACTATAAAATGAAGTGAATAAATCTATGTGTCAAATGAAAGTTAATGGAAAAGAGGTAATATAAGTTGGGAGTAAAGTTAATAGGAATGTAAGTGTATGAACCATGTTATGGTATAACAAATTGTCCGGGAATTTACTAGCATGAAATGATTCCCAAGTGATAGTATGAATTGATATACTAAGTAATGGAAGTGAATAAAATTGAACGAGAATCAATTCAGAACGATTCAAAAATTGGTTGCAATGGAAACTTAACTTAAGTGATTATTTATGAAATGAATTCATAAATAAAATTAACATAGGTTGGAAATATGTTTGATATAAAAATGAAGCGAACAAAGTTTGGTAGATAACATAAATGAAAATCAAATGGAAATTAGATAAATTAGTTTAAAGTCAATTTAAAAGGGAAATAAATTGAAGTTAATAAAATAGGCTTGCATACAATGAAAGTGAATTATAAATGGAATGCAAATAGATTGATTGGGAATCAATTTGAAATTGAATAAAGGTGAATGTATGCAACTAAAGCACATATAAACCAATGTGGCATGAATATGAGTTTGTTTGTTGTAAATATTAATTAAAAGTAATAAATTTGGTTGTGAATCATTTTGAATTGAATGAAACAATATATAGAATATATGAATCCATGGAAAGAAAATAAAATTATTATTGGAACCTTAAAATTGCTTGTAATACATGATTGGCATGTTTGGTTTATGAAGTTTATATGTTTAGCTAGTAAATAAAATGAAATGTTATAAAATTTTATGTTTATGAAAACTTATGTGCTTATTTTGAGTAAGTACAGGTACAGGAAGCTGTTTGGATTGATTTTGGGTTGCTTGAATGCATATAAAATAAGCCGCTCGCTTAAAAACGCAAATATGAGGTACGCCTATGCAACAAAATTAAGAAATTATAAATATATATATATATATATTAGTATATATTTTGTTTTTCGACTGTGTGGGTCGATGTATATATATATTTATCTCTTTGTGATGTTGTAAAAGGCACTCCGTACAAAGAAGACGCTGTCAAAAAATTTCGAGAATTTAGGGTTTAGAAAAATTTTGAAATTTTTGAAAAATTTTTGTTAACTAGAAAAGTGATTTTTGAATTGCATTAGAAACCAAGAGTTTTGAGTCAGAAAGGAAAGCTAATTGTTTTTATAAAAACTTAAGGGTTAGAGGAGTGAATGTGGGATTTTAACTAAGGGGGGTTTGTGACGACCGCCCATGACCACTGCACTGAACATAGAAATAGTGCGCTGTAAAGTATGCCAGGCAGCCATGGACGATTGCCAAGGTTAAATTAAAACAGCAGAATCTATCGTATAACTCACAGCGTATGGATAAAGTACAATAGAAAGTATATATAGTGAAGCTTTACAGAACAGAATCTCTATTAAACCTCAAAATAGTTGGATACAAACATCCGAATAGTCAATACATCAAGCCTCACTACATAACACTCAGAGAATTATACAAAGCAGCGGAACATCCAATACATATAGTAAGAAAATAATACGCAAGCCTCCAGCCCGTCTTCGTCATCAGCATCGTGAGAAACTAAGATCAGCACCTGTCACCTGCTACCTAGTCTGCCCATCCCAAAGCGGATGAACAGCCCAAGGCAATAAGATTTAAACATAAAGCCTTGAGTCAGACAACAGTCTTAGTGAGCAATAAATTAACTAACAACATACCAAAAGAGGATAAAGGAAAAAGAATAGGAATCCAACCTTCCCACTCCACCTCTTTCTACAGTGATAGCCCCCAGACACACTAAGCAGAAGTAAACATAGCAAAGCAGACATTTAAATTAAAGCAATTATCACTCAAGTCAAGGTCAACATTTTCCAAGTACATACCCCCAAGGCCTAAACCAAGATCAGATAAGCACCAAGAGAACATTGCCCTTGAGACCGAATGACGATACAACCAAACATCCATGACTCTGGCTATCACTGTTATCTTTGCTTCGATACCACCGTCAATTGAATGACCGACACATTCTCTCAGCCGTCCGTCAAGGGTTAATAGCAACTCCGGTTCTAGACATAACTCTGCACGTCGTCGCAGCCCGTGCCTAGGACTATCGAATCTTCCCAGAGTACTCGACTACAATCATAGTCTTTAGGGACTATCGAATCTGCCCAACGTACTCTTGCTTTGAGTCTGCTAGAACCTTCAACAATGATGAAACCTCAGCCTTCTAGTCATCCTCCTCGACGACTATTTCCATACTAGCTCAAGCGCCTCTCGAGCCAACCATTATCCTCAAACCCGAACCATTTCACCGAGTTATCAACATGCTTGGAATGATCCCGTCTGGATTAAACCAAGGCTATCTCACATCATGCCTCGCTTCATCTCATCATAGAAATGCCTCATCTCAACATCATCATCAAATCTATCCATATGAGCTTTATCATCCACATCATATGCCACGAGCAGCTTTCCTTATTCAAGAGCCTTTCCCTTAGCTTTTGAATCATCTTCAACCAACTTGTCCAAATCAAATCATCAATTAACTAATTTACAACAATCAATCAAGTCAAACATTAATCCAAGTAATCAAGCATTCAAACATGATCTAATAAACAATTATAACAATAATGGCAATTTTGTAAATAAAGAGTCCAAATCTAACAAGCATGAATCATGAGCAATATCTCTACAACTTGATGAATGAACTTGCATAGGTTAACATGTAGGAAAATGGATGTCAAATCATCATGAACAATAGATCTACACTTAAGTTTATGAAAATGCATGGAAATCACTAGTTTAACACCAAATCAAGCCATCAATCTGATATACTCCTTTGGATCCGTGTGAGAGATAATCACCACTCACCAAATCACCTAAACACCTTAAAAGCAACACACTTCAGATCTGGACAACGAAGGATCTAACTCGATTCTCCAAAATCCCACTTCAAATGATGAAATCTCTCTGTTCGATGGATGAAGATCTTCAATCTAAGCTCTTGGATCTTCGATTTGATCTTCGATTTGGATGGAAGGAATCACAAGATTAGAGTGGAGAAAAGAAGTGAAGAAGTGTAGAACTCGAGCTCTCAAAATGGCAGCACTTCGTCGCTTCAAAATCCGAATCCAAAAATGAAGAAGAACCCGCCTATTTATAGGCTGATTTCTTTAGGTCGTCCGCTTCCCCTTAGGTCGTCCACGACCTAACAACCCCGACCTACGACCTAACAGATTCCCCGACCTAACACTTTGCGCGACATAACAGCTTCCGACTCAACGACTTAGCACATGCACGCGACTTAGCTACTTAACACTACACGACCTAACTGCATATGCGCTTCCACGACCTAAAATGTCACGACCTAAGACTCAATACTAATGCGCGACCTACGACTTAAGCCCTTTCACGACTTAACACCCTACGACTTAACTCTTAGCGACTTAACGCTACTCGACCTAACAACTTAACTAGGATACGACTTAACATCCACACGACCTAACGACTCAACCTACTTATCTCCTTAACTCGTCCACAACCTAACTTTCTTAGGTCGTTAACTCGCTTAGTTCCTTAGGTCGCTGTCTTTCCTTAAGTTGCTCAAACCTTAGGTCATCTACTCCTTAAGTCGCCGATTCCTATAGGTTGCTAACTCTTAGGTCGTCTACTACCTTAAGTCACCAACTTCCTTAGGTCGCTCCAATCCCTTAAGTCGCTCACCCGACCTAGCTTCTACTCGACCTAACCTACCCCACGACCTAAGCCACCACACGACTTATCTTCCAGACGACCTAAGCTACACACGGCTTATCTTCTATACGACCTAACCTCTACACGACTTAAGCTCTAGTCGACCTAAACTCCGGACGACTTAACAACACCGACAACCTAATGACAACTGTTTTACAAACATTCGATCCGTAAAAATACGGGTCGTTACATTCTCTCCCTCTTAGGAATTTCGCCCCCGAAATTCCAAACAAACAAGAGTAATCAAAAACTATTCTGCATGCCTACCATCCATAGCAATCAACAAACCATGCATCCAATTCTAGCCTAGCATGCAGAATTTTAAAATTAGAACAAGTTACAATGTCGTGAGATGACACGACACCTTATGGCCATACCTTGAAGAGTTCAGGATGAGCTGCCATCATCCTCTCTTCCACCTCCCATGTACAGTCGTTAACATCATCACTCCATTGTACCTTGAGCAACCTAACTACCTTCCTCCTAAGCTGTTTCGTGTCAGTTTCCACAACACGAAGCGGCTTACAAGGTCTCTTATCGACTGGATCAATCTCAAAATCTTCACAGCTATCAGCAGAAACCACTGTATTCGAGTCGTGCACATACTTCCGTAGATACGATACATGAAAAACATTGTGCACACTCGACATCTTTTCTGGTAACTCCAATTTATAGGCGAGCTTCCCAATTCGCTTGATGATCGGGAATGGTCCAACAAATCTCGGAGTCAATTTTCCTTTCTTCCCGAATCGAATAACATTCTTCAGTGGAGAAATCTTCACAAAAACCATATCACCTACGTCGAATTCCAAATCCTTACGACGCTTATCGGCATAACTCTTCTTACGGTCTTGGGCTGCCCTCATTCGTTGCCGAATGATCTCTATGCAATCTGAAGTTTGTCGAATCATTTCTGGCCCAAGTATCAACTTTTCTCCTGTTTCCAACCAACATGTCGGAGAGTTACACGGTCTTCCATAAAATTCTTCATTCGGTGCCATACCGATGCTTGACTGGTAACTGTTATTATACGAAAATTCCACCAAATGAAGATGATCTTCCCATGATCCTCCGAAATCCAAAACACAAGATCTAAGGAGATCCTCCAAAACCCGATTGACTCTCTCGGTCTGACCATCTGTTTGGGGATGATAAGCTGTACTCAAACACAACTCGGTTCCCAAAACTTCCTGGAAGCTCTTCCAAAATCCACTAGTGAACAATGGGTCTCGATCGCTTACTATACTTTTCGGAATACCATGGAATCGAACTATCCACTTAACATACAGCTCAGCCAACATTGATGCGGTCCTAGTTGATCGAACAGGAATGAATCTTGCACTCTTAGTAAAACGATCTACAATGACCCAAATCCCTTCATTTCCCGTTCTGGTTCTAGGTAGTCCATCGATAAAATCCATCGATATTTGCTCCCACTTCCATGTAGGAACTTCTAATGGTTGAAGCAGTCCACTTGGCTTCTTCTGTTCGGCTTTTACCAACTGGCAGTTCATGCACTTGGAAATAAAATTTCCAACATCCTTCTTCATACCTTCCCAGTAATAAGTTCTCTTCATATCCCGATACATCTTATTTCCACCTGGATGAATTGTCAACTTCGAGTGATGACTTTCCTTTAGAACTTCATATCTCAATTCATCTATATCGGGAACAACTAGTCGTCCTTGCTTCCGAAGCCAACCCTCTCGATCAACCTCGAATCCTTTATCCTTCTCTGGGTCCAATCCAGATTCCAAATCACAGATAATCTTGACAAGCTTATCATCTTACTTTTGGCTCTCGCCAATTCTTTCCACAAGAGTCGGTCTTATCGATAAGTTTGCCAACATCTCAGGTTCCAATTCACATCAAGGCCTGAAGTCAAATCCAGCTAAATACTCGAGACTCTTCCATTCTGAAAACATGGCTCCCAATCCTGCATGTCTTCGACTTAACGCATCTGCCACTGCCTTACCCTTTCCCGGAGTATAGGCTATGCCAAAATCATATGATGCCAAAAACTCTAGCCATCGTTGCTGCCTAAGATTCAAATCCTTTTGGGAGAAAAGATACTTCAATGACTTATGATCTATAAACAGCTCGAATCGAACTCCCAATAGATAATGTCTCCACATCTTCAGAGCAAAAACAATCGCCGCCAACTCCAAATCATGAGTCGGATAATTCCTTTTGTGCGGCTTTAGTTGTCGACTTGTATACGCAATAACTTTACCCTTTTGCATTAGCACTGCTCCAAGTCCAGTACCACATGTGTCGGTGTAAACCACCATCTCATCATTTCCACTTGGAATAGTCAAAACAGGAGCACTTGTCAATCGCTCTTTTAGGATTCCGAAAGCTTGCTCACACTTAGCATCCCATCTGAATACTTGGTTCTTTTTCATAAATCCTGTTAATGGTGCAGCTACCTTGGAAAAGTCCTTGATAAATCGACGATAATATCCTGCTAATCCAAGAAAACTTCTCACATCAGATGCATTCTTAGGTCTAACCCAATCCTGGATTGCTGCCACTTTAGCGGGATCAACCGCTATTCCATTTCCAGAGATAATATAGCCTAAGAACCTCACTTCACTCTTCCAGAAGTGACACTTTGAAAACTTAGCCTTCAGCTGATGTTTCCGTAAGATTTACAAAACAATACGCAAGTGCGTCTTGTGCTCTTCTTCAGTTCTAGAATAAATCAAAATATCATCCACGAACACTAGTACGAACTTATTCAACTGATCTCTGAACACTCTATTCATAAGATCGACAAAATAGGCTGGCGCATTGGTCAATCCAAACGGCATTACCAGCCACTCAAAGAAACCGGATGGTGTTCTGAAAGCAGTCTTCTGCACGCTATCCTTAGCCACTCTTAACTGGTGAAATCCTGTTGCCAAATCCATCTGAGAAAACACCCTAGCTTCGTGAAGTTGATCAAACAAGTCATCTATTCTCGGCAATGGATACTTGTTCTTCTTAGTCACTTTATTCAGCTCACGATAATCCACACACAATCTCAACGATCCATCCGCCTTGGTTACAAACACAACAGGTGCACCCCATTCGGACACACTACGCCGAATGAATCCTTTCTGTAAAAGATCATCAACTTGCACCCTCAACTCTTGATGTTCCCTAGGCGCCATCCGCCTAAGAGGCATCACAACAGGTCTGGCTCCTTCAACTAAATCGATACGAAACTCGATCTCCCTATGCGGCGGTAACCCTTTGACCTCATCGAAGACATCCTCAAATCCATTAGCGATTGGCATCGATGACAGTCCATTCCGTGGAACAACCAGCGAATACATGAAGCTCATGAAGACGCCTTCCTCATGCTTACATCGTATCACAACCTTTCGCCCCTCCACATTCTCGACTGTCACCTCCAACCTTTCACAATCAACCTTTGCCGCATACTTCCTAAGCCAGTCCGTACCCAAAATAATTCCAAACCCCGCAAAGTTCAGAACAAAACAATCACAAACAAAAGAGCAATCATGACTCGATACAATCAGACCACGGCATAGCATACACAAACAAGACGAACCCCCAACTGGATTAGTCACAACCAATGGGCTATCAACGATATCCGGTTCTAAACCCAACCGGCCTACAAGTTCATTACAAACAAAAGAATGCGACGCCCCAGTATCATATAACACTCTAACTGGAACACCACAAATGGAGAGAGTACCCTGAACCACCACACTCTTTCCCTTCTCTTCAGCGGTAGGAGCTTTTGAAGATGATGGAACAGCCCCCAAAGCATAAACTTGCACAATCTGCTTGTCCTTCCGCGGTTCTGGACATTTCTTCTTAATATGCCCCTGCTTGTCACAGTTGTGGCACTTCACCGGCACCTTTGGATTCTTGCAATCTCTAGAGAAATGGCCCTTATGCTGACAGTTGTAGCAGGCTACTTCGCCCTTCGGCTTCTTCTGGCCATCCTTACCCTTTTACTGCTGCTGCTTCCTCTTCTTGTTTCCACCCTGCTGTGGTTTAAACTCCTCCTTAGTCACAGCAACAACAGATCCTTCTTTAGGAAACAGATTCTCGTGCCTGAGAGCCTTCTCTACAAGCTTCTCAAATGGATCGTCCAAATGATCCACCAACTGCCTCCTAAGATAACTGTCCAAGCCTGTCACAAACTTCTCATTCTTCTGATATGCAGATTCAATATACGACCGGGCATACTTGGACAAAGCTTCAAACTCGGAAACATACTCAAGAACTGGTCTTCCACCTTGCTTGAGCTCCACAAACTTCTTGAACAGAACAGATTTCTGAGCAGTAGAAATGAACTTAGCTTCAAATCTGGCTTGGAATTGCACCCAAGTAATCTCTTCCTCCGGAGTATCAATGGTGATAGAGTTCCACCAATCAGAAGCTCTTCCTTGAAGCTGTCTTGATGCAAGCTTCCTTTTAGTTGCATCCTCGATTCCCAAATCACCAAAGATTCTTCTACAAGCATCTATCCATCTCTGGACTTCAATGGTTGACTCTGTTCCCATGAAAACCTTTCCTCCAAGAGCAGTATAGTCTTTACACAGCTTAGCAAAATCCACCGGTTTTGGAGTTTGAACTCCAACATCTACTAATGGCCCCGGAGCTGGCATCCTTCTCATGATCGAAGTCATCATAGCTTCGAACATAGAAGCATAATCAGCAGCCCCCTCAGTAGCACGGCCTTCCCTAGCAGCTGGTCTCCCTCTTCGACTCATCCTTAATATCTATAAAAAGGAATGATTAATACACCTTGAGAAGCAACTGCATAAGGGGTTCAAATCATTCTAAGCTACAATATTATATATAGTAATCATCCATCAAAATACAATTACGTCCCTCATACGTAGTTACGTCAGCGAGCGTTGGGTAAAATTGATTAACCAAAGCTCTGATACCAAATGTGACGACCGCCCATGACCCCTGCATTGAACATAGAAATAGTGCGCTGTAAAGTGTGCCAGGTAGCCATGGACGATTGCCAAGGTTAAATTAAAACAGCAGAATCTATCGTATAACTCACAGTGCATGGATAAAGTACAATAGAAAGTATATATAGTGAAGCTTTACAGAACAGAAACTCTATTAAACCTCATAATAGTTGGATACAAACATCTGAATAGTCAATACATCAAGCCTCACTACATAACACTCAGAGAATTATACAAAGCAGCGGAACATCCAGTACATATAGTAAGAAAATAATACGCAAGCCTCCAGCCCGTCTTCGTCATCAGCATCGTGAGAAACTAAGATCAGCACCTGTCACCTGCTACCTAGTCTGCCCATCCCAAAGCGGATGAACAGCCCAAGGCAATAAGAGTTAAACATAAAGCCTTGAGTCAGACAACAGTCTTAGTGAGCAGTAAATTAACTAACAACATACCAAAAGAGCATAAAGGAAAAAGAATAGGAATCCAACCCTCCCACTCCACCTCTTTCTACAGTGATAGCCCCTAAACACACTAAGCAGAAGTAAACATAACAAAGCAGACATTTAAAGTAAACCAATTATCACTCGAGTCAAGGTCAACATTTTCCAAGTACAAACCCCCAAGGCCTAAACCAAGATCAGATAAGCACCAAGAGAACATTGCTCTTGAGACCGAATGACGATGCAACCAAACATCCATGACTCTAGCTATCACTGTTATCTTTGCTTCGATACCACCGTTAATTGAATGACCGGCACATGCTTTCAGCCATCCGACAAGGGTTAATGGCAACCCCGGTTCTAGACATAACTCTGCACGTCGTCGCAGCCCGTGCCTAGGACTATCGAATCTGCCCAGAGTACTCGACTACAATCATAGTCTTTAGGGACTATCGAATCTGCCCAACATACTCTTGCTTTGAGTCTGCTAGAACCTTCAACAATGATGAAACCTCGGCCTTCTGGTCATCCTCCTCGACGATTATTTCCATACTAGCTCAAGCGCCTCTCGAGCCAACCATTATCCTCAAACCCGAACCATTTCACCGAGTTATCAACATGCTTGTAATGATCCCGTCTGGATTAAACCAAGGCTATCTCACATCATGCCTCGCTTCATCTCAACATAGCAAAGCCTCATCTAAACATCATCATCAAATCTATCCATATGAGCTTTATCATCCACATCATATGCCACGAGCAGCTTTCCTTATTCAAGAGCCTTTCCCTTAGCTTTTGAATCATCTTCAACCAACTTGTCCAAATCAAATCATCAATTAACTAATTTACAACAATCAATCAAGTCAAACATTAATCCAAGTAATCAAGCATTCAGACATGATCTAATAAACAATTATAACAATAATGGCAATTTTGTAAATAAAGAGTCCAAATCTAACAAGCATGAATCATGAGCAATATCTCTACAACTTGATGAATGAACTTGCATAGGTTAACATGTAGGAAAATGGATGTCAAATCATCATGAACAATATATCTACACTTAAGTTTATGAAAATGCATGGAAATCACTAGTTTAACACCAAATCAAGCCATCAATCCGATATACTCCTTTGGATCCGTGTGAGAGATAATCACCACTCACCAAATCACCTAAACACCTTAAAAGCAACACACTTCAGATCTGGACAGCGAAGGATCTAACTCGATTCTCCAAAATCCCGCTTAAAATGATGAAATCTCTCTCTTCGATGGATGAAGATCTTCAATCTAAGCTCTTGGATCTTCGATTTGATCTTCGATTTGGATGGAAGGAATCACAAGATTAGAGTGGAGAAAAGAAGTGAAGTATTGTAGAACTCGAGCTCTCAAAATGGCAGCACTTCGTCGCTTCAAAATCCGGATCCAAAAATGAAGAAGAACCCGCCTATTTATAGGCTGATTTCCTTAGGTCGTCCGCTTCCCCTTAGGTCGTCCACGACCTAACAACCCCGACCTACGACCTAACATATTCCCCGACCTAACACTTTGCGCGACATAACAGCTTCCGACTCAACGACTTAGCACATGCACGTGACTTAGCTACTTAACACTACACGACCTAACTGCATATGCGCTTCCACGACTTAAAATGTCACGACCTAAGACTCAATACTAAAGCGCGACCTACGACTTAAGCCCTTGCACGACTTAACACCCTACGACTTAACTCTTAGCGACTTAACGCTACTCGACCTAACAACTTAACTAGGATACGACTTAACATCCACGCGACCTAATGACTTGTAACAACCCTAGATTTCTGCATATATTTAAATTTGACTTTATTTTATTTTAAGTAATTGTAAATTTTTTTTTTCAAACATTTCATTTTTAAATATAAATGTTGATTATTATGTGAATTATAATTTCAAACTGGTATAAATTGAATATTTTCCTGAATATTGATTTTTGGTCAATTTGGGTCAAACTTTGACTTTTAAATTTTAAATTTAAATATTTGAAATTTTGAATTTTATCTTTTATTATGAAAATAGATTAAATTTTTAGAATACTGCTTTTTGTTTCGTTGAAATCGGAGTTATATTGTGAAAGTTATGCTTTTTACAATATTGAGTGTAAACTGTTTTATTTAACAATATTATTTATTTTAATTTATATAAATGATTTTTTTATTTGATATATCTTATTCTAATTTGTATATTTATGCTATATTATATATATTTTGTCTTTTAAATATTTTTAAAGTGTTGATAGAATTTTTCTAAAGTTTATTGAATTTATTTTCAATTTTAAAACCTAGTTCCCATTTTCTTTACTATTTTCTTAATTTAATTATATATGATTTAAAATTTATTTATTTATTTTATGCATTCACTTGTATTTGCTGTGTTTCTACTTTATTTATATTCATTTTACATGTAGTTAAATTTAAATAAAATTTTTCCAAAGCTTATAGAATTTGTTTCCAATTTTTTAGCCTAGTTTACATTTTTAAGCTATTTTCCCTATTTAATTATATTTAATTAAAATTTATTTATTTATTTTATGAATTCATTTTTTTTCTGAGATTATCTTTATTTATCAGCATTTTCATTTGTTTTAATATGCAAAAAGAAATTAGGGAAATTTGAAGAGTTTGAGTCCTTTTGTATACCTAGTCTCTTTGTATTCTTGCCTCTTCATTTCAACCAACACCACTTCAATTTTGGCCGTTCTTTTCTCATTCTTTCAGCTGACTATTCTCATATTTTTCACGTACAATCAAAAACTCCTCAACCAAAAAAAATTTCGGCCATCATCTTGAAGTGACCCACTTCTTCTTGATTTATTTTTATGTGAATTTTCTGTTGAGTTTTTTTTTTTTCACTGTATATACTTATATATCCATGTCAATGGATCACTATCCTTAATCTAATTCTTCCCAAGATCCTGAATTTTACTAATATAAATATATCAGTATTTATAATAAATCCTATCATTTATATATGTGAAGATATATAAATGGTTCTTTGCTTATCAGAGTGATTAGAATAGCAAAGCAACTCAATACTGAAGTGATCAAGAAATAATCACTAGTAAACAAGCTTTTAATATAGATGTTTATGTTAAGTTCTGAATAGTGTCAAAATCAGTATAAAATAAAGTGGATCCTAAGGAAACACAAGCAACATCTAGGCGTAATGGAAACGCGCCTAACTTATACATACAAGGTCACGAGTTCGAGTGCTATGCTGGTCGGTTCAAACACAATTTTTGTTTTTCATTTTTTTTTTCTTTTTAGAACTCAAGCCTGATTAACCTTAGGGTTATATACCACTAGTTCTCTTATTTTCTTATCCTATTTCACCTACTGGTTTATCCCTGAATCTATAAGCCATACAATTTAATCCTGGGATTTTTGTAATATGATACTTATTGTTCTATAATAAGTAAAAAGTGTTCAACCTAACCCATGCTATTTAGTTTAACTGGTGTTACTCATTTCATCTTCAAACAATCTTTATATCAGATGAAATACCCATGCTTTAATTTACTAAGTAGCAATAATCAGGTGAACATTGAAATTACAAACTGATTTAAAGGCTAAGCAGAGGAAAACAACACAGTCATACTAGAGTGCTAACTCAAACTATCATTTTAAATGGAGACTAAGAACATATGTGCAGACAATGTGTCTAAAGGCAAAATGACCTGACAAAATGCAAGACTTCCCGGATGAACTTATAATGAAAACAACTGATGATTTTCTAGGAAAGATAACAAAAGTTAGTGGTCATTATTCTATTGAATTGTGGAGATGCTCATTACAAACAAGACAACATGCCTCTACAAATCAATACTGGTTTTGACTATGACTCAATATTACCAGATTTGAATTAAGTATCCAGAAATCAAAAATTAGATGAGTCTAATTTGCAGTGATGCCTACAAGTATCTAGCATACATATGAGCTTATTACACCAAGCAATACAAGTTTTTGCTGGGGAAAATCAAATGCCCAAAACCAGATTACAGGCTATGTCTACCAGCCTTTGCATGGACCTATATCAATTATAAGTCATGGTCAAGCCTTACTGGTTAGCCAGGACCAGATTCACCTATCCATTTAACAAAATTCATAGCATGCTTCTCAATAACAGCCTTATCTTTATAATTTAAAATCACTTAAACCTTGCCAAGGTATGTATGTCCACATATCATGTTATATGGCATACTTCCTTCATCACTTTTCCACCAGAAATCATATAAATAAGTTGCTTAAATCAGTAACTCACAAACCCCACAGAATACTTAAGTTTTTACATGTTCTTTTCAAGTGAACAAAATAAGCATCATTGCTGAGAATACACAAAATAAAAGAAAGTTTGCCTAGATTATCTATTACAGATTATACTGCTACTTCCTTAAGCATCTATTTTTCCTTAATTCATGAAGATCTTCAAATATCCATGCAAGCAAGCCACTTATACATCTCTTCCTGCAGCAATATTTTGGACTGCCTCCATAAGAATGAGACACCCCAATTATTGCAAGGCAACAAATAGGGTCAGAATAAAATTCTGGTATGAGTGAAATCAAAATATAATAATTTGACATTTAAATTATTGTGCAGAGAATTTATGTGCTTGATGCTTATTTGGATTCATAATGTAAACTGGGGATATGAACATGTATAAGCCCCTACTAACACATATGCACACAAGCATCCATACATCCATTCAATACAGTATACATGTACACATACTCCTATGGAATTAACTCATTTTAATTTCCATAGCTCAGCTCCCAATCTCAATTTAAAAATTTAATTTGGTCTTAACTCTTTGCCATTGAACACCATGTGTGCATTGCAAGGGACTCAATTCTGTTAACCCTTGCACCAAGGCCTATAGGACTTAAACAAGTCATGCACATACCCATCATCCCCCTTATGATGGATAGATCAAGGCTTTACTCCTAGATTAGTTTTTATAATCTAGAGACCATTCTCATTTTCTTTCAGAAAATTTATTAACTCTTGAAATGTTGCTATATTCTTTTCTTCTCTTTCTTATTCTTAATCGGAGAGGGTTAACTCACTCAGGCATTTCAGCTAACCATAGTAACATTCATGAAAAGAATACCACATCTCATTTTCCAGTTGTTTGATTCAAAATTTGTTTTAACACTGCATATCTTCTATATTCAGGAATATCATGATCACTTAAACAAATCCTGGAAAGTTATATAGAAATTCTTATACTCTATTCTACTGTGAACATAGGGTAAGGTTTTTGAGAAAAACCCATAAAACATTTTAGCTTAAGATCTGAACAAATCAGCACATAAATGATTTATTGCATTGTTCACCTTAAGTTTAAAACAATCCAGGCATGAGCATGAACCTCCTTTATTCACACTGCCTAGTTCATTTTTCAGTAATACCCTACTTCACAATAAAAAATGTATTTATCTTACTAACCATATTTATACACTGGTGTTTTAAGGTGCTGGATCTATTTCAGTGATCATGGTATTTTTCTTATCAAACAATCAAACAGAACAAACCAAATCATCAACCAAAGATTTATCAAAACTCCGACTATTTTCAGCATTCATTTATACTGAAGAATAGAACAAGCACAAACATGATATGGTTTTTATAAAATAATATGGCTGCCCTTAACTTGGGTCTTAATGCCTTAAGCCTCATAGATTGATTAATCACTCACCTTCCTGCCTCTTTTCCTGAGAATTCTTTAACTTGAACAATGGCTTTGGATTGCTCTCCTTTCTTTTCTTAATGTTTTCTGTTTTTCTGCAGTGAGACTGCTACTTCCCTTTTAGTTTTTAAAACATTGTTTAGGGTTTTAGTAGAATGAAAAACCCATCTTATCCCCATACAGTTGAGAGAATTTTACATACAATGTCATGGCTAGAAATGCCATTTTCTTTCTGATTTCCAATTCGGGTATTTTCAGTTGCTTTAACTTTTCTTTTCTTTTCTGATTTGCATGCTATTTGCATGTTTCATACACACACCTTATTCTCATGTGACTATCTTGCATTGTTTATTTTCTTTATGCTAAACTGTATTGTATACATGTATATCCTTTTATGAATTGATTCCTTGTTAATGCTTCAAGCTATTTATTTTCTCTTGATGTACAAATGTATTCATATATTTAATTACCATTTTCATTTTTGTTTTACTGAAAACAACTATTCCCTTCATTATATTTTTAACTTATTCTCACTATTTATTTTCAGGCTGTATTATTATTTTTTTCCTTGAAAATTCTCCTTTTTCTGACTTTATTTAAATTATTCTTATCTCAATAATTTTGGGTCTTCACATACTCTCCTCCTAAAAGGAATTGTGTCCCACAATTATTCTCTCATACATTTCCATCCAAATGTATACAAAGCATAATTTCAATTGAATGAGTTTTCAGATACTCATTCATTTTAAATCAATCAAACTCACAAAAAAAAAAAATTTAAGGTTTCTTCATAGTTTTAAACATACCTTTTAAGCAGAGAATAGATTAGGATATTTATCCCTCATTCTATCTTCAGCCTCCCATGTACAATCATTCTCATCCAGACTCCACTGAATTTTTACCAATTTAATTATTTTGTTTCTTAATTTCCTCTCTTCTCTAGCCACTATGCCCACTGGTTTCTTTGTATAAACCAGGTCTCCTTGAATTTCAACATGTGTAGGGGATTCAAGAATAGTTTTCTTATCATGCACCCACTTTCTTAATTGAGATACATGAAATACATCATGTATTTTGCTCAATTCCTCTGGTAACTTCAACCTATAAGCTAAAGTCCCTATTCTTTGAACAATTTCATATGGTCCTACATACCTTGGTGACAGTTTTCCTGCTTTTCCAAATCTCAATATTTTCCTCATTGGTGAAACTTTGAGAAACACATAGTCTCCCACCTCAAACTCTACTGGCCTTCTCTTTTTATCTGCATAAGCTTTCTGTCTCTCTTGAGCCACTCTCATTCTTTGCCTCACTAATTCAATTCTTGCAGAAGTTTCTTTTACCTGGTCTGGTCCAAGCAACACCCTTTCACCAGCCTCCATCCAACATGCAGGAGATAAACAAGGCTTCCCATATAAAGCCTCAAATGGAGCCATTCCTATAGTGGACTGGTAGCTATTATTATAAGCAAACTCAGCTAAATAAATATGATCTTCCCAGTTGCCTCCAAAATCAAGTATGCATGCTCTCAACAAATCCTCTAAAACTTTATTAACAATCTCAGTTTGCCCATCAGTTTGTGGATGGTAGGATGTGCTTAAGCTTAATTCTGTCCCCATAGCTTCTTGAAAGCTACTCCAAAACCTTGAAGTAAACAAAGTATCTCTATCACTAATGATAGTCTTGGGGATGCCATGTAATCTTACTATCTCCTTTACAAACAATTGAGCTAGCTTGTGAGCATTTCTGTTTGAACTTATTGGGATGAAGTGTGCTGTTTTTGTGAGTCTATCAACCACTACCCAAATACTATCATTTCCCCTTCTTGTTCTTGGCAAACCATCCACAAAATTCATTGATATACTCTCCCATTTCCAGGTAGGCACTTCCAAAGGTTGCAATAGGCCTGAGGGTCTTTGATAGTCTGCCTTTACTTGTTGGCATGTTAAGCAATTTGCCACATATTTTGCTACTGCCCCTTTCATTCCTGGCCACCAATAATTTCTCTTGAGATCATGGTACATTTTTGTACCACCAGGATGGATAGTATACTTTGTTTTGTGATGCTCATCCATAACTTCTTGCTTTAGTTCCTCTACATTTGGTATGCAGAGTTTCCCCTTTTTCCTTAAGTATCCTTTACCATCTACCTCATAGTTTTCCACTGTCATGCCTTGGGATATCAGGTTCTTTTTCTCCTTCAAATTTATATCTTGATTCTGCATTTGTCCTATTTTATCAACCAGTGTTGAATTTAAGGATATGAGGCTTAATTTACCATATTCAATCATCTTACTGTGTGTCTTATCTGATACACTAGTTTCTTCTTTCACTTCCACCTCACTAAGAATTGTCAAATCCTTGAACTCTGCCATCATTAAGCTTGCCAATTTAGCTTGATGTCTACTTAATGCATCTGCTACTTTATTAGCTTTTCCAGGGGTATACAATATATCAAGATCATAGGCAGCTAGAAATTCTACCCACCTATGTTGTCTCATGTTCAAGTCTTTTTGGGAAAACAAATATTTAAGTGACTTGTGATCAGTAAACAATTCAAACTTAGCACCCAATAAATAATGTCTCCATAGTTTCAATGCATACACCACAGCAGCTAGTTCTAAGTCATGTGTAGCATACCTAGTTTCATTTGGCTTGAGTTGCCTTGATGCATAAGCTATGACTCTACCATGTTGCATAAGCACTGCCCCCAATCCAGATCCACTAGCATCTGTGTAAACTACTAATTCTTCATTGCCTTCTGGCACTTGTAAAACTGGAGCTTCTACCAGTGCCTTCTTTAGTGACATGAAAGCTTGTTCACACTTCTCTGTCCACACATAGGGTTGCTCCTTTTTAGTTAGCTTGGTCAATGGGATAGCTATCCTTGCAAAATCTTTTATAAATCTCCTATAATAGCCTGCCATTCCCAAAAATGACCTCACCTCAGTTACTGATTTGGGTCTGCTCCAAGATTGCACTGCCATCACCTTATTTGGGTCTACACTAACCCCTTGTTGTGATACTATGTGCCCCAAAAATTTTACTTCCTTCTGCCAAAATGTGCACTTAGAAAATTTGGCTTTTAAATCATGTGCCCTCAGTCTAGACAAAACCAGATGCAAGTGTTTTGCATGTTCTTCTTCTGATTTTGAATACACTAATATGTCATCAATAAAGACAACCACAAATTTATCTAGA
The DNA here is from genome assembly GCA_030737815.1 of Allium fistulosum. NCBI lineage: Eukaryota > Viridiplantae > Streptophyta > Magnoliopsida > Asparagales > Amaryllidaceae > Allium > Allium fistulosum. The sequence continues at coordinate 96,347,258 of CM060903.1, forward strand.
AAATCTCTAAATGTTCTATTCATTAAATCTACAAAATATGATGGTGCATTTGTCAATCCAAAAGGCATTACTAAATATTCATATAGCCCATACCTTGTGTTGAATGCTGTGTATTTAATACTTTCCTCTTCAACCTTCATTTGGTGAAATCCAGAGGCTAAGTCTAGCCTTGAGAAAATCCTTGCTCCATTTAATTGATCAAACAAATCATCAATTCTGGGAAGTGGATACTTATTTTTGATGGTGACTTTGTTTAATTCCCTATAATCTATGCACATTCTCAAAGTACCATCATGCTTTTTCACAAATACAACTGGAGAACCCCAGTTTGAACTACTAGGCCTTATGAAGCCTTTCTGCTCCAGTTCTTCCAACTGATGTTTCAATTCCACTAATTCTTTAGGACCCATCCTAGTAGGCTTCTTGATGATTGGGCTTGCTCCTGGGATTAGCCTTATTTGAAATTCTACTTGCCTATTTTCTGGAACACCTATGACTTCACCAAAGACATCTGGGTATTCATTTATAATTTTTATGTCTTCAAGTGTTAATTCTTTCTCAGTCATGCTACATATTTGGTTAAGGTAATTGATTTTAGCAATTTCACTCATGACTATAATATTTTTACCATTCTCTGTTTTCAGAGAAATAGTAAAATTTTCCAAATTCAAAATTGCTTTGAATTTGCTCAACCAATCTACTCCTAAAATAATTCCTATTCCAGGGTATTTTAATACGAACAAATCAGATTTAAACACATTTCCTCCTATGTTTAATTCTACTCCCAAACATTTCAATCCTAGCAAACAAGAGCTACCCAGGGGACTTTGAATAGACAAGGGATTATCAACTAAATAGCATGTGAGAGTTAATTTATTCACTATGTCTTGGGATATTAGTGAATGTGTTGCTCCAGTGTCATATATAACTGAGATGGGGTGATCTTTAATTAGAAGTATACCTTCCAATTGTCCAGAACTTCCCACTGCAGTTGCTTTTCCCTCAAGTGCTCCTACCTTTGCTCCCTTTTTGAATTCTGGGCAATTCTTTTTAATATGACCCTCTTTCCCACAGTTGTAGCAACTGAATGGGGTTTTCTTAGCTGCCTGACACCTATTACTCATGTGCCCTTCTTTACCACAATTGTAGCAAATAATCTTCTTCTTGACTTCTCCACTGGTTGCTCCTTCAACCTTCTGATTTGAATTTCTCTTATCATAAGGGTGAGTTCTATTTTTCCCTTTTTTATTGTTGTTGTTAGCCCTCATGCTCCTGAATTTTTCTCTGGCATTATCATGTTGTTCAAAAGAGAGAGTAAGATCTATGACTTGATCAAAGGTTTTGTCTTTGTAGGGTAGCATTGCTCTACTTAAATTAGCATTAAGTCCTTGAATAAATCTGGAATTCTTTAATTCTTCATTCCCTATGAGCATGGTTCCATACTTGGATAAGCTCTCAAATTTTTGTATGTATTCAGTTACACTCATTGGCCCTTGCCTCAGCCTTATAAATTCCTCCAGCAGTGTTGCCTTGGCTGTTGCTGGGACAAATCTTGCCTCAAGCATCTCCTTGAATTGATCCCATGTTATCTCATCTTCTGGCCTCCCTGTGATAATGACCTCCCACCAATCAAGTGCTGCTCCCTTGAGTCTTCTGGAAGCAATTTGCCTCTTCCTTTGATCATTTATTTGCATATCTGCAAATATCCTATCCAAAGTTCTCAACCATGTCTGCACTCCCATAACTCCCTCAGTGCCTTCAAAATCCTTGCCTCCTAAATTTGAAAATGTCTTCAATAGCTTGGATAATTCCTCATGAGGATTTTCTTCTCTATGCACTGCTCCTTCTCTAAATGCCCTCACCAAATCTTGCAAATTGACCATTGGTGTTGCATTGGAGGATCCTGCTCCATGACTTGGTGGTCTTCCTACCATGATTCACTATTCAATTGCATAGCTAATTAGTCATATTTCTAATTCAATTGTTTTCTGCAATTTATTTCTACTGGGAATATTTATTTCTATCATTATTATATATTTATGCTATGTTTTAACAACATAGCTCTGATACCAACTGAAGTGACCCACTTCTTCTTGATTTATTTTTATGTGAATTTTCTGTTGAGTTTTTTTTTTTCACTATATACATATATATCCATGTCAATGGATCACTATCCTTAATCTAATTCTTCCCAAGATCCTGAATTTTACTAATATAAATATATCAGTATTTATAATAAATCCTATCATTTATATATGTGAAGATATATAAATGGTTCTTTGCTTATCAGAGTGATTAGAATAGCAAAGCAACTCAATACTGAAGTGATCAAGAAATAATCACTAGTAAACAAGCTTTTAATATAGATGTTTATGTTAAGTTCTGAATAGTGTCAAAATCAGTATAAAATAAAGTGGATCCTAAGGAAACACAAGCAACATCTAGGCGTAATGGAAACGCGCCTAACTTATACATACAAGGTCACGAGTTCGAGTGCTATGCTGGTCGGTTCAAACACAATTTTTGTTTTTCATTTTTTTTTCTTTTTAGAACTCAAGCCTGATTAACCTTAGGGTTATATACCACTAGTTCTCTTATTTTCTTATCCTATTTCACCTACTGGTTTATCCCTGAATCTATAAGCCATACAATTTAATCCTGGGATTTTTGTAATATGATACTTATTGTTCTATAATAAGTAAAAAGTGTTCAACCTAACCCATGCTATTTAGTTTAACTGGTGTTACTCATTTCATCTTCAAACAATCTTTATATCAGATGAAATACCCATGCTTTAATTTACTAAGTAGCAATAATCAGGTGAACATTGAAATTACAAACTGATTTAAAGGCTAAGCAGAGGAAAACAACACAGTCATACTAGAGTGCTAACTCAAACTATCATTTTAAATGGAGACTAAGAACATATGTGCAGACAATGTGTCTAAAGGCAAAATGACCTGACAAAATGCAAGACTTCCCGGATGAACTTATAATGAAAACAACTGATGATTTTCTAGGAAAGATAACAAAAGTTAGTGGTCATTATTCTATTGAATTGTGGAGATGCTCATTACAAACAAGACAACATGCCTCTACAAATCACTACTGGTTTTGACTATGACTCAATATTACCAGATTTGAATTAAGTATCCAGAAATCAAAAATTAGATGAGTCTAATTTGCAGTGATGCCTACAAGTATCTAGCATACATATGAGCTTATTACACCAAGCAATACAAGTTTTTGCTGGGGAAAATCAAATGCCCAAAACCAGATTACAGGCTATGTCTACCAGCCTTTGCATGGACCTATATCAATTATAAGTCATGGTCAAGCCTTACTGGTTAGCCAGGACCAGATTCACCTATCCATTTAACAAAATTCATAGCATGCTTCTCAATAACAGCCTTATCTTTATAATTTAAAATCACTTAAACCTTGCCAAGGTATGTATGTCCACATATCATGTTATATGGCATACTTCCTTCATCACTTTTCCACCAGAAATCATATAAATAAGTTGCTTAAATCAGTAACTCACAAACCCCACAGAATACTTAAGTTTTTACATGTTCTTTTCAAGTGAACAAAATAAGCATCATTGCTGAGAATACACAAAATAAAAGAAAGTTTGCCTAGATTATCTATTACAGATTATACTGCTACTTCCTTAAGCATCTATTTTTCCTTAATTCATGAAGATCTTCAAATATCCATGCAAGCAAGCCACTTATACATCTCTTCCTGCAGCAATATTTTGGACTGCCTCCATAAGAATGAGACACCCCAATTATTGCAAGGCAACAAATAGGGTCAGAATAAAATTCTGGTATGAGTGAAATCAAAATATAATAATTTGACATTTAAATTATTGTGCAGAGAATTTATGTGCTTGATGCTTATTTGGATTCATAATGTAAACTGGGGATATGAACATGTATAAGCCCCTACTAACACATATGCACACAAGCATCCATACATCCATTCAATACAGTATACATGTACACATACTCCTATGGAATTAACTCATTTTAATTTCCATAGCTCAGCTCCCAATCTCAATTTAAAAATTTAATTTGGTCTTAACTCTTTGCCATTGAACACCATGTGTGCATTGCAAGGGACTCAATTCTGTTAACCCTTGCACCAAGGCCTATAGGACTTAAACAAGTCATGCACATACCCATCATCCCCCTTATGATGGATAGATCAAGGCTTTACTCCTAGATTAGTTTTTATAATCTAGAGACCATTCTCATTTTCTTTCAGAAAATTTATTAACTCTTGAAATGTTGCTATATTCTTTTCTTCTCTTTCTTATTCTTAATCGGAGAGGGTTAACTCACTCAGGCATTTCAGCTAACCATAGTAACATTCATGAAAAGAATACCACATCTCATTTTCCAGTTGTTTGATTCAAAATTTGTTTTAACACTGCATATCTTCTATATTCAGGAATATCATGATCACTTAAACAAATCCTGGAAAGTTATATAGAAATTCTTATACTCTATTCTACTGTGAACATAGGGTAAGGTTTTTGAGAAAAACCCATAAAACATTTTAGCTTAAGATCTGAACAAATCAGCACATAAATGATTTATTGCATTGTTCACCTTAAGTTTAAAACAATCCAGGCATGAGCATGAACCTCCTTTATTCACACTGCCTAGTTCATTTTTCAGTAATACCCTACTTCACAATAAAAAATGTATTTATCTTACTAACCATATTTATACACTGGTGTTTTAAGGTGCTGGATCTATTTCAGTGATCATGGTATTTTTCTTATCAAACAATCAAACAGAACAAACCAAATCATCAACCAAAGATTTATCAAAACTCCTACTATTTTCAGCATTCATTTATACTGAAGAATAGAACAAGCACAAACATGATATGGTTTTTATAAAATAATATGGCTGCCCTTAACTTGGGTCTTAATGCCTTAAGCCTCATAGATTGATTAATCACTCACCTTCCTGCCTCTTTTCCTGAGAATTCTTTAACTTGAACAATGGCTTTGGATTGCTCTCCTTTCTTTTCTTAATGTTTTCTGTTTTTCTGCAGTGAGACTGCTACTTCCCTTTTAGTTTTTTAAACATTGTTTAGGGTTTTAGTAGAATGAAAAACCCATCTTATCCCCATACAGTTGAGAGAATTTTACATACAATGTCATGGCTAGAAATGCCATTTTCTTTCTGATTTCCAATTCGGGTATTTTCAGTTGCTTTAACTTTTCTTTTCTTTTCTGATTTGCATGCTATTTGCATGTTTCATACACACACCTTATTCTCATGTGACTATCTTGCATTGTTTATTTTCTTTATGCTAAACTGTATTGTATACATGTATATCCTTTTATGAATTGATTCCTTGTTAATGCTTCAAGCTATTTATTTTCTCTTGATGTACAAATGTATTCATATATTTAATTAACATTTTCATTTTTGTTTTACTGAAAACAACTATTCCCTTCATTATATTTTTAACTTATTCTCACTATTTATTTTCAGGCTGTATTATTATTTTTTTCCTTGAAAATTCTCCTTTTTCTGACTTTATTTAAATTATTCTTATCTCAATAATTTTGGGTCTTCACACATCTCCTTGGAAAGCTTGGTAAACTTTCATTCTTTTTTTCCATTTTTTTTCTTGTTTTTCTTATGTAACTTGCACTTGCCTTCATCTATTTGCTCGGCCACTCCCTCCTCCACCACCATGGCCACCTCCAACACCACCACATCAGGTTTCCACCACCTCCAGCCCTCTACCCAAGCCTATCCGTGCACCCTTGTGGATCAGATCCACCAAGAAATTGAGCAAAACCCACATATATGTACATAGCCTAGCTTCTTTGCCTTCATCACCTCAAACCACCACCTTGGCCGCCCCTTGGACCACCATCTCCAGCCCTTACCAGACCTGAAACCCTCTGCCACATCACTTCCAGTCCACTACAGACCTGGCCGTGCCATGCTTGCTTGTGGTCGTGACCTTTGTTGCTTTGGAAACCACTTTTGTTGCCTTGAAAACGTTGTTTTGTGCCTTATAGTTGTGCAGTTTCATGCACACAAACCTTTGCTTCATCAACAAACCATGTTAGGCCGACCATACCCAACCAAAACCTGATCCAAATCTTACCTTAGACCTGTAGTATACCTTATGGCTGAACCTAGAGTGTGTTGGAAGCAAGTGCAAAGCATTTCAGCTTTGATTTATGCAGTTATTTCTAGCCTAGTTTAGTAGTTTTGAATTAAAAACTTATGTATATTAGATTGTTTTCTGTGACTTGTATTCAAGGGAATTGATACTTTGGCTCTTCCACTCATCTCTGTGTCGTGTTATCGTGCTTGTGTGGATCCCATTTGTGTATTCGTCATTGTATCTCCAGCTCAAACCAGTGAGTTATTCTCACCAGACAATATGTACATATATAACTAGTGAATTGACCCCTTTTGAATCTGTAAAATGCATTATCATGTTACACCTGCTATGTTATGATTTTATGATGTTCACCCATGCTTAAACACCTATTATATTAAATGTTACTGTTATATTATGCTGTTCTATTATTTTTATCAGTTTATCACACTGCAAGTTCCCTTTAGATTAGAATCACTATGGGTTGAAATGATACATACCCGAACGGACTTTAGAATAGGAGAAAATCGTTATGGGCTGAAATGATAGGCCTGAATGATTTTCAATTATTTTCATTTACTTGGGATTGCGGGTTTGAAATGATCAAACCCGGGTTTTCTTTGTAAATTACGGGTTGAAATGATATATTACCCGTATCACTTTACCTAGGCTAAAAATGAAATACAGACCTGTAGTTAAAATATGTTTTTCTAAAAATTTTAAAATATTTTAGAAATGTAAATGTTATAATATTTTGATTTAAATTTTATTTAAATGATTTTTGTAAAGCATTATTGATTTTTTTTGAAAATTTATAAGTGAAATAAATTAATGGTAAAGTTAGAAAATCTGAAATGTAAGTTGTTTTGGGAAATTTTAATTTGGTGATAATTGGAATTTAAATTAAATATGAAATATGATAAATTCATGATAATTTGGATTAAAGTTAATTTAAATGATTTTATAATATATTTGTGATTTTTGAATAAAGTAAAAATGTGAAATGAATGAATATTTAAGTTGAAATTTGTAAATATAACTAAAATTGGAAATTTGTGAATTTGGCTTAAAAGTGAAATTTAAGTTAAGTAAATAAAAATGGAATTAAGTTATATTTGAAAATTTAAACTTAAGTGTTAAGTTAATTTAATTTAATGAATTTATAATTTAATATTGGAATTTAATAAGTGAATTATTATTAAATTTTGATTTTTGAATGGAGGTTTAACTTTATAAAATCATGAATATAAGGGTATTTGAATGATTGTTTTAAAAGTGAAATTATATGATTTTATAAGTTAAAAATGATTTATATAAAAATATAATTGTTTGTGAAATTATACTGAATATTTGAAGTTAATTAACTGCATTTCTGAAATGTTATTAATTCTAATGTAAATGATAATACAACATTTGTAAATGCTGTAGTTGATAATAATGAACCAAATGGCTAAATTTAATTAAAGGCTATTATAGCATTTTTGTAAATGTTATAATGGTTGAATTTAACTAAGTTTATTTGAAACTAATGTAACCCTATCACAGCATTTTAAATGCTGTCTTTTGTTAAATTGAACTGTTTTAAATGTGACTTTTCGTAGCATTTTCTAAATGCTGCGAAAGTTGAATTTTCATTGTTTTAATTAATTTAAGTGAACGAATGAACTTTGAAAAGTTAAAATTTTGGAAATTTAATAATTTAATTATTAAATATAATAACTTCATTTTATGATTTAAAATGAAGTAATTTGTTTTGAAATATAAACTATTTAGAAATATGATATTTTGATATTTTGAAATGGATTTTTGAATGATATTGAATTTTGAAATGATATTTTATTTCGAAGTATAAAATACCATTTTGAAATTTTAACCACGGGATGTATTTAATTTATAGTTTAACTGATCCTTAAAGGATGGGCGGTCCCAAGCATCCTTTGAGTTATTGTGCATTTCTACTACAGTTCACTTGAGTTGGTTTACATTATATAAGTATATATTGTCCTGACTCGAGTGTTTTGTGTTTTACTTTACGCTCGGGTCAGCCTGAGTATTTACAGCTTAGCTTTGGATTTTGTTCTGGAGCTAGGAATCGCTGGAGATTCTGCTTGTCTAGTTATCTATTTCATTCCAGTTCAGTTGTTCTATTTTAGATCTGGTATTTATAAACTTCTATGTATTTGGATTTCTATTGTATATGTTTTCAGAATGATATTATGTAATATGTTTTTGAGAGTTTGTATATAGTAGATTCATGAACTACTATGGTATTTTATTTCCGCTGCGAGTTATTCTGATATGTTCTGTGTCTGTGATTCTATGTATTTGATTTCATTTGCTCTAAATTTATTTACAATCTGTTATTTTGAATTATTCAAGTCAGACATGTGTGGATTATTGTCGATTTGAATGGTCTAAAATAGTGGGTCGTTACATGACTCAACCTACTTATCTCCTTAACTCGTCCACGACCTAACCTTCTTAGTTCGTTAACTCGCTTAGTTCCTTAGGTCGCTGTCTTTCCTTAAGTCGCTCAAACCTTAGGTTGTCTACTCCTTAAGTCGCCGATTCCTGTAGGTTGCTAACTCTTAGGTCGTCCACTACCTTAAGTCACCAACTTCCTTAGGTCGCTCCAATCCCTTAAGTCGCTCACCCGACCTAACTTCTACTCGACCTAACCTACCCCACGACCTAAGCCACCACACGACTTATCTTCCAGACGACCTAAGCTACACACGGCTTATCTTCTATACGACCTAACCTCTACACGACTTAAGCTCTAGTCGACCTAAACTCCGGACGACTTAACAACACCGACAACCAAATGACAACTATTTTACAAACATTCGATCCGTAAAAATACGGGTCGTTATAGGGTTTTGGGTAAGTTAATGGGTTTGGAAGCATTTTTCTACGGCAAATTTCGAGGATGAAATTTTTATAAGAGGGGAGGAATGTAATGACCTAGAATATTATTCGTTAATTTTGAACATTTAATTTATTTTAAATGTTGAATTTGAGTTATTAATAGATTTTGAATATGGGGGGATTTTTGAAAGGATTTAAAATTCCAAATATAGCGATTAATTGTATTTGGTAAATATAAATTTAATATTGTAAATTTGGATAATATGTAAACTTGGAAGTTAAAGGACATGAAAATGATTTCTAAAATTTATTTAGAGTCTATTTGGATTAGAATTTTAATATGGACTTTAGAATGGGAAAAAAAGTCGATAAGTTAAAATTTGATTTATATATATTAATTTAGCAATGGAATTAATATATATTGATAGTATAAGTAAGTGAACCTTGTTTAAAAATGAATCAGAATTATTTCTAATATGGATATTAATGCCTTTTGAATTATAATGGAGACAGTTTTAAAAATTAAAATTTTAAATGATTTTGACGATTTTGAAAATCGCTCGATTTATTCGACAATTTAAAATAGCTTCAGGGGAACAGTCTCGAAATTTGATGAAACTAGTTCCATTGGATCCGTAATAGTGCATTATTAACGGATTTCAAATTTCGTAGCATTAGGAGTTACCGTTTGGTCGTACGAGATAAAAACGCGTTGAAATAAATATCGAAAATGTAATATTTAAAATCGATTCAAAAAGTTGTCTTCCACATACGATCGAATTAGGCCCCAAAACCTATTCCATTATTTTCGAAATAGGGGTAAACATTATAAACGTCAGGCGGCATGCTTTGTTTGGAGTTCGTTTGGAAAAGCACGTTAATTTCGAAAAATTATAGAAAATATTATATGGACATGTCTATATATATATTCACCAAACAATGAAACCCTAGCCAGAATTGAACGTAGCTGCCTCAGTTCATTTCAATGGTAGATAATGGCTTGTTTTCTTCCTCGATTATCTGTTAATACTTCGAGTTTCAGAAAAAATTTCCAACTACAAGATCGAAGTGCTTGACAAGCTCGACGCATCCATACGTTGGTGATCACCGGAAGTTTATCGACGCGGCCGATTTTTGCTTGCGTTGGGGGCTGCTATCGTGGGATTTCCTGGTCGAAGGGAGGCCCCGAGCTCATCATGGTGGTTGGCAGGGGTGCGTGGCGTGGTGCTCGACAATGTGGTGGTTGTTGATCATCACCTAGATGATCGAAGGGGTTGCGGCTAGGGGATGAGGATCTGCAGCATGGTTTCGAGTTTTATTTGGAGTGTACACGATGAAGATGATTTTGGCGGCCCTGATCTCACGAACTCGGATGAACGGAAAAGATTTCGGGTTTGTAATAATAATAATTTTTTTTAATTTTATATTCAATATTTAATAATTCATATCTTCTCCATACGAGGTCGAAATCGGACGAAATAAGCCGCACCGGAATCACAGCAACGAGCACTACACCGTGGTGCAGATTTGGAGGTAATAGAAGCTAGCGAAAATTTTAGGTTAAATCGAATGTGTTCGATTTAATTTAAAATTGGAGCGTTTGGCATCGTAAAACTCAATGTGAGTTAATCTCACTAAATTTTGGACTGCTTGTGAAAAATTTTAAATAGTTAAAATTAATAAATGATTGATTGGTTAGATTGATACATTTTTATCAGTTGGATGTGATAAAATATACATAGTAGTCTGTGTGTGTGTATATATATTGGAGTGATTGATATTCCCGCATATATATAGCGGATGAGACCCTATGCGCCCCGCATAATAGCGGATAACCCTATATACCGTGATATTCCACCTCGAAGTGGAATTGGTATTTTTATGTTGTGCTAACGTCTATTGATGCAGGAAATAGGTTGGAGGGATCCAACTGTATTCCTCAAAAATGTTGAATTTAATTTCAAATATAGTGATATCTGTTTTTTGAATAATTTGTGACAGGTTATTGTGCGATTTGAATTGATTTCATGATATGACAGTTTTAGCTATACTTTGAATACCGATAAAAATATGGTTTTTAAATTGGTGCAGAATTGTAAACAGGGATTTTGAAGTAAATATCTATATAGAGTTTTGAGTAAATCTATTGGATAAAATAAATGGTTTTTGATTTGTAATATAACTATTTCGGGTTATGGGGAACAGGGATTTTTGGAAATAAAAAGTATATAAAAGAGATTTTAAATAATAAATCCTTAATTGGTACTTTGTTAAATTTAAAAGGGTTTGGAAATCGAGATTTAAATATTTTTGAAGATGGAAGTGAATTTTGAAATAAGTATAAAATTGGTTATACTGGTGTTCAAGTAAGGTTTCCAAATTTACGAAGTGAAGTTAAAATTGGGGAAATTAAGCTTGTTTTTAAAAAGAGGATTTTTAAGTATTAATTTGGTAAATTTAAAAGTGTTAAAAATATTCTGGAAATTAGTTATTTAATTTATTTTAACTTGTTCAAAATATATTCAATTATTAATAGTTACTTTATAATGATTTTTAAAAAGACTTATTATTATTTAAGAACTAGTCAGCATTTTTGTTTTAAAAGACAATTATTAAATATAAATATGGCTTTGTACAATAACTTTTATTTAATTATATTTTTCTAGATTACACTTGGAAATTTATTTTTAAAAGCTTAAAAGTATTATTTTGAGAAATTTTTTAAATATAAAGTTTCGGAAAGTAATGGTATACTCGCGTGGCGTAAATCAGAGGTAGTGAGTGCATGTAGTTAAGTTGTGGATATCTCTCGGATAGAGACGTAACCATTGAGCTGTGATCCATGATTTGATACCATAGTGGTACTTTATACATTATTTTAAAAAGGGTTTTCAAATATTTTTGAAAAGATACTTTGTGAATATACTTATTTCGATAAGATAAGTACATGACTTTTGGACAAAGTGATTTAATTTATTTAAAATTTAATTTAAATAAGACTTTGTGTTTTTCAGTGCAATTGAAGTATTTGGTTGAATTGATTGTTTATTTGATAGTTAAATAACCGACTATCAAATCTGGACCTAAATGTAACTTTGGGAATATCTAGAAGAAGCATGGGATTATATGGTACAGTTACCGTTCGAGGTGCTATACGTTACGTGTAAACTCGTTCATTCTTCTAGGACGTTTATAATTAAATCCGTCCACTAACGGTTAGGAGATGATCTCAGGTCTTATTCTCATTTGTTTATTTCCTAGAGAACTAGGGTTGAGTTTATCGGGAAATATCGAACGTTGTTTCAAAAAGATGGGTTCATATTTGCTATCCGAAAACCACTTCGATCCAACGAGTATGTTTTCGTAATGAAGACAAGATCATGGAGTCAAAGATGGAGCATTGAAGTGCAAGGGCTAATCGCTACTAATCCTGAGGGTGATTCCAAAATGGATGTAGTAGGAATATTGCCTTCGGTTTCGTTCGGATCAGGAACGGACTTGTATGGATGAATGTTATTGGTACATTGTCATTGGAGGACAATGAGCATTCTAACTGAATCTTTCTAAAAAGGTAATCGTAGCCTCTAGCCTAATCAGCCAGGAATGACTAGAAATCAAGAGGGATGCACAAGGCTAAGTAAGTCGCACCCAAGTAGGATATGTCTGTCACCTTTCTAGATAACTTTGGATATTATTACTACGTGTGAAAGGAGCTAGAAAAGGGTGGGAACACCCGGGGTAATAGCATATTCGGTTTATCCAGGTTAGAGTAGGTCGGTCTTGTGTTGGCAAGTATTGAAAGGTTTAATCTTGATACGCCGTTCTAGACGTGCACAGGTGGTACCTCAGTGCCTAGTCATTCGTATGGAATCCATTCTCCAATACATGCCTTTACGGTTTTGATTGTAGAGCCTAGTATTGCTGGAATTTAATTAATGTAACAATTTCAGCTATTTGAATAAGTATTTGTACTTAGACACTATTATAATATCAAAGGATTTTCAAAGGATTTTGAGATACCTTTGATTTTCAATTTCATGTTTACTTGTGGTGTGGTCTTATGAGATACCTTTGATTTTCAAAGGATTTTGAAACTTTAATAATTCAAATTGAGTGTGTTTTCTCACGCTCGTTTTCTAGACTGACTTGGGTGTTATTTTATTATAATGCTCAGGTCAGATCGAGTATTTCAGGTTCAGGTTAGACTGCTATGGAGCTCAGGAAACGAGCTGGAGACCGAGACGTAATCTCGTATTTGTTTTATTCCGCTGCAGTGTTGTTTGAAATTACAAGCAAAATTGTGAGGCCAGGGTGTTATGACTGTCCAGGTTGGTAATTACTGATTTGTGTACTCTTATGTGGGATATGTATATTACAGTTTTTCTTTATGTAAAGAACAATTGATATTATATATTGTTCTGTCCGATGTGAGATTCTATTTTGTTTAGTATTCTTCTTCTACCTACTTTCTGTTCCCTCAGCAATCTGTCTTTATGGCACTTGATCGTTCGACATGTTATACAATGAGCGTATTTATGTCAATTTTCTGGGTCGATAAGGGCGGGTCTTGATATTATGGTATCAGAGCTTGTGTTGGAGATATACCTAGGCTTTGGTGGGGGGTTACTTATTAGAGATAGAGTCAGTAGTACTCTAGAATGAGTTTTAGTGTATTAATAGATATGAGTGCATAATTATTAGTGAATATAAAATGTTTTTATATTGTGTTAACTTATTGGTTAAGTGTTTATGAATTCTGATCGGTACGGGAAGTACAATCGTATCGATAGGGATTTCTAAACTCTTAAAGAAGATAAACCGACATAGTATTGTTTTAAAGCGGGTAAATGGAATAATTTTACCCAAAATTATATTTTGATATAAAAAAATAATTTTCTGAAATTATTATACATATTTGGATGTTTTGTTGTTAATATTATAATCAAACAAAATTATAAAATTTGGAATGGTTATATATATATAACCGGATAGGAATTATAAAGTATGATTTATACAAAGGAGTATAACTAAAATTTGATTTAAAACAGGATTTAAATCTCGAAAATTTTGGAAAAAATGTTTTAAATGAATTGGAACAAAAAGTTTGGGAATTTTTTTAACCTTTAGAATTTTGGAAGTGTTTTCCAAAATGGTTTGTGAGGGAAATGGAGTAGTATTTGAAAATTTCTTTTGAATATAAATTGTTTTAAATTGGATTTTTGGAAGTAAGGAAGCACTGAAGTCACTTTGGTCGCTGAAAAATATTCCTGGCGATGATGGCCACATCATCAGTATTCATTTTCGAGTTTCTAAATGATGGATTGCTACTGTGGTGGTTGACTATGATTATTTGTATTGGACTTGTTTGATAAACAATTTTTATTTTAAAAGTTCCACAAGGGAATTCTTTGGGAAAAACCAGGTGGTTTTGAGATTTCAAAAGTATGATTTGATATACAAAAGTGAATATACGTATGATTATGATTTCAAAAATGATTTGAAATAGAAACCGGGTAATTAAATTCTGGGTTTTCTATTTAAAAGATTTGTAAAGTGAAGAAAAATTTGTTATCGGATTTATAATTTTAGGTTGGTATAAATGAGAAAGGAAAGTATTTTAATCCTGGAATTTAAATTTAACTTGAGTAAACTAAAGAGAATAAGATATTTTGGGATTTAACTTAAGATAAGTTAAATAAAATTAAGAGTTGGAATTGAATTGAATGGAATGTAAAGCTGGAAGTGCAAGATGATTTTATAACTGTAAGTTATAATTATTGAATGATATGAATACACTTAAGCTATTAAGTGATGTGTATAATCCAGAATTATAATTATAAGATGTGAATAGACTCAAGTAAACAATATCAGATTTTAAGTAAATAAGTTTGTGAACTTATGAATAGAAAAATAGAATGGTAAGACTAAATGAAAATGGTGTGATATTATAGTAAAAGAATTGGAAACTCAAAATATTTGAATTTTAAATGAAAGGTGAATTGAAATTGAGTAAATTAAAATATAAATATGAATGGTGAAGTGATTATATAACTATAGGTTCTGAATATTAAAGGTAAATCAGACTTAAGTGGAAAGTCATGGAATTGTGAATAAATAAGTTATATAACTTATTAAACTAGGAAAGTGAAAAAATATAACCAAGTTAAAAGCGTTAAGATATTGATAACAAGAAAAGAATTCAATTTAAGAGTAAATGAATCGAAATATGATTTTGGAGTAGAATTTGGAGATGAACTTAAGTTTTAAAGTATAACTTAAGCAGTGATATGGAATGCTTATAATAAACATTAAAAATAGTTTTGTGGAACGGTTTATAAATAAATTAGCTTGAAATGAAATGAAATGTTGTTCACTATAAAATGATGTGAATAAATCTACGTGAGTCAAATGAAAGTTAATGGAAAAGAGGTAATATAAGTTGGGAGTAAAGTTAGTAGGAATGTAAGTGTATGAACCATGTTATGATATAACAAATTGTTCGAGAATTGACTAGCATGAAATGATTTCCATGTGATAGTATGAATTGATATACTAAGTAATGGAAGCGAATAAAACTGGATGAGAATCAATTCATAATGAATCAAAAATTGGTTGCAATGGAAAATTAACTTAAGTGATTATTTATGAAATTCATAAATAAAATTAACATAGATTGGAAATGTTTTTGGTATAAAAATTAAGCGAACAAAGTTTGGTAGATAGCATAAATGAGAATCAAACGGAAATTAGATAAATTGCTGTAAAGTCAATTTAAAAAGGAAATAATTTGAGTTAATAAAATGGGATTGCATATAATGAAAGTGAATCATAAATGGAATGCAAATAGATTGATTGTGAACCAATTTGAAATTGAATAAAGGTGAATGTATGCAAGTAAAGCACATAGAAACCAATTTGTAATGAATATGAGTTTGTTTGTTGTAAATATGAATTAAATGTAATAAATTTGGTTGTGAATCATTTCGAACTGAGGAACCTTAAAATTAATTGTAATACATGATTGGCATGTTTGGTTTATGAAGTTTATATGTTTAGGTAGTAAATAAAATGAAATGTTATAAAATTTCATGTAACAACCCAGGGTTTTATAGCAGTTGAATATCGTCAAATGACGATTTAATTTGTTTAGCAATTGCAATTGAAGTTTTTAAATTGAGTTGAAATTCTTTTATAAATTGTTAAAAGGAATACTGGGCTTTGAAAATTGAATAGTGGCCCATGTTTTAATTGACGCCGTGATAATTTGCAAGGCTAATACCCGTCCCCCTATTCTTTTCTCATTTTCAAAAAAACCCTAAGAATAAACGTACGAAGAAATGGTGGCTGCCTCGTTCAAATTAGGGCACGCTCGTCTTCTCCAAATTAGGGCACGCTTGTCGTGCTCGTCTTCTCCAAATTATAGCTTCGATCGACTCGTGGTGCCATGGCTTCGAGCGCTCGAGCGAACGTGGGTTTCTTTTTCGAGCGACTTCTGTCTCTCGACCGATCAAAGGTGAGTGAAAACTCACATCTAATTCACTCGACCTTGTTGGTTTTCGTTCGTTTCTAGTTAACTTCGATCTATTGGTTTGGTTGTGAAAATTGGGTTTTGTCGACTTCGACTCCGTTCGATTTTATCTAATGTTTAGGGGTTTCGACGTTGACCATTTTAAATTGATTGCCATAGTATCGAGTTGTTTTTGTGGCTTCTTCGACTTTGAATGGTTTCGCGGTTATCGTGGTTTCGATTTTTGTTGTTCAATTTTCTGACTGTCTAATTTTGTTTATGTGGACTTTGTTCGAACTCTTATATTCTCGTGAGGTTGGGTTTCACAGTTTGGTTTTGTGGATTTCTGGTGACTTCGGGATTGACTTTGATTTGTGATAATGTGGGACTCGGCTCTAACTTGATTTTGACTTGAGTCGACTTTGTTGGTCATCACTGTTTGATCGATTCCGATTTGATTCGTTCTGGGATTGGAACGATGATTTCATTTGACTTTGGCTTTGTTAAAACTGTTATCTTGAAATTGCACTTCCTATATATGTGTATACATATGCATATACATATGTATATTTTTATGTGGTAATTACATTGTTGTTTCTCTGTTTTACGAGTTATGGTTTTCTTTCATTGCTGTATTGTTTCACTTGATTAGTTGAGCTTGCTATTGAGTTGTAGCTATTGTTCTTAACTTCGAATTTCACTGCTACATGATGAACTTGTATTCATCTTGACTTGTTTAATTCTGACCTATGTTGTTGTGCAATGATTTGAGCTTCTGACCTGTAGCCTTTGTAGTGCTTGTTGATTCATCCTTGTTCATCACTGTTATATTTGCACGTGTTCACTTGTACATGTTCATTCATGAGTTGTACATCTCTGTAGTATAACCTGTAGTTGCATTCTGATGATTTGATTACTTGTAGCCTAAGTCTGCACATTCCTATGCTCTGGTCTCTATAGACTTTGCCTGATCATGGTTGTAGTTGTATTGGATTTCCCAGTAGCCACTGTGTATATTGGTTGATCTTGTTTGTCACTTGAACCTGACTTTGACATACTTTAGTCTCTTGAGTCTGTTGCCTTTACTGGATATTGTGCGGTTGCTTTGTAGTTGTCACTGATTCTGTACTTCTGGTCTTTGTTTGTTCATCTTGTAGTCTGGTTCATTCTGGTATCTCCTGTGATATTACTTGAACTATGTGACATTAGTTTAGCTCGGCTAGGTCACTTGTTGTTAGGCTGCTTTTCCAGTTGCAGTTTTAACTAAACTTGTTATTCTGGTCGAGTTCATTTGAGCCTTGTTGCAGTTCGTGTCTGCACCCTTTTATTAATAGTTGGTTGGTTAGTTGATTTCACTTCTGGTTTCACAGAATTGAGTGGCACCAGTCTTCGTTCATGTATTTGCCTTTGAGCATTTCACTGTGGCTTTGGTTCTTCTTTGGTCATGACTGTCTGAATTTGCAGTCTTGTATTGACTTGTAGCATTCTTTGAGACAGTTTGCATTACTTTGTATTCGAGTCTGATGTTTTTGGAGCCTTGTACTGCCCTGTTCCACCGTTGTACCTCTGATTCATTTGCCATGTGCAGTTTGTTATGTACCATCACTTGTGTACATATTTCGTATTCTCTTAGTTGAAGCTTTATGCTGTTGCACTGCCTTTGTTCTTGAATCTAATACATTGCGTTGATGCTTTGTATACATTTGCATTTGGTCATTGTGCTTCACTAGTGACCTTATTTTCTAATGAGGCTGATCTGCGTCTTTTTCTGTTGAGTGTTGTAGTGCCATATCCTTGGTGCTCTCACCTTCAGTTTGCTATTTAACTGTGCCTTGCTTTGTGACATGTTGAACTTGTTTCACTTGTTGCCTCTGATCTTGTTTAATATTGTTTTGGGTTGTTTTGTAGTGGCGAGGCAGTACACGCGTGCGTGTACTACAACTCTAGCAGGATTAACAGATTTAGTTGATATTTCGATTGTTAAATGGTTTCGTTAGTTAAATTCAATATTTTGAAGTTGTATTTTGAAATGGTTCATTTTGATTTGAGTTGGATCCGTTTGCTTTTGGATTCATTGATCTTCTGAGTATTTCATAGGTTGTATTGGCGAGGCAGTACACGTTGGCGTGTACTGCAGCCAATCAGCATTGATGTTTTTAAATTGACATTTCAATTGTTTAAATTGCTTTGGATTTCTGATTTGTTGGTTAATACTGTTTAGTGTTATATCTACCGTTATCCGATTCTTTTATCGAGGAGTCGGATATACGAGGTTTCTGTGACTGTCGTCTATTTGGTGTTTGATTATTATTGCTTATATGCACTAATAACTGAGTTTGAATTAGACTGACCCATGTATTATTTCTTTTGAATGTAATACTCGGGTCAGACCCTAGTTATTTCAGGTTGTAGATTTCCTGCATTGAGTTGCTGTTGAGCTATGTAGACTTTTCATATCATTTGAAGTGTTCTGCGTCTTTTTGTAGTAGTCAGTGTACTGATTAGGATGATATTTATTCATGTACATTAGTTGATAATGCATTTGTATATATAACTTCTAGAGTCGACAGTTGTAGTTGTATCATATGTATTGTGTCAATTGTATTGTAACTGACATCAGTTATATATATATGAGACTTTTGTTATCTGTGTTCCGCATTTTTTTGTATCTGTGTTATTATTATATATATTGTCCTAAACTATTATGAACCATCGTAGTTCGTTTTATACTGGTAATTGGGTATGTCGATGGGAGTAAATAAATAAGAGATGAAAATGAAAAATATATACCATTCCTATCGAGTTAACCAATACTAGTGTAAGGCCAACTACGGATGGCCGCTCCTATCCAGCCTTATTTTTCGTAATAACAGACAATATTTCTTTTAATACTCTTTGTTATTGTGAGCATAGAGGTGGGGCGTTACAGTTGGTATCAGAGCTTGGGGTTTATGGACATAATATAAAACGTATCTTAGATGGAACATATGTTACAACTATTGGTCGATGTTTTATTTGTGCTTTGAGTCAAAACTAAAGTTTTGAAATTTTGATGAAATTTTTAAATAATAGTGAAACTGTGTTTTGTTGGTTGACTGATTTGTGACTGTTTATCAGAGTGCGCAGCGGAAACAGTGAAATTGTCTTCGCTGAATACTGTTGATAATCTTTTTGATTTAAAAATCAAAATATGAAATTGAAATAAATTTCATTTGTGTTTACATAGCTGTGTTTAATTTGTTTTCTTTGAGAATTTCGAATCCGAATTGAGGATTCGAAACGATTGCAGTTATGTGATTATTGTTGAGATTTTTGCTGATTTTATTTTATGCTAATCACATGTTGATTAGATTTTTGCTATTTTAAATTATCTTCATTGAAGATAATAGATTAAATTCTTTGTGTATATTGTAGTGTGCGTGCAAATATGAATTGCACGTTACTTCATTAATTTTACGTTGAACCGATGCTTGGTTATGAAACGTATTTTGTTGCCGTTATTTTTATAACGTGATTTTTACACCAATGCTAAATTTTTGAAGCACGGTGTTTTGTGGCATTTTTGATGAATGAGAATTCACTGATATTACATTTTGATGTAAATTATTTTGATGAGATTTTGACGTTTAAAAATTACTGTCGCTTTGGCTTTAGTAACCGTCAAATTTTAAAAGTGGATTTTCAAGCGGTTATTCCACGATGCTAATTTTGAGATTCGTTTTACGATGTTTTGAGAAGTGCAATTCCCTTTTCTAAATTGCTACTGATGTTGTTGCTTTAATCACATGATTGGAAAATCATTTTAAAATGAAAATTGTTTTATAAAATTTTTAACAGTTTGCACTTTCAAAAGAATGAGGAAGTGACTTAAACTTTTCAGCAAAATCGAGGACTATGACCCCTTTCTTTTACTGTTTCGCTTAATTCCAGACTTGTCCGTTTGAGAATGAAAATGTATTTTTACAAAATACACAATTTTGCACTTTCAAGGAAACGATGAAGAGAATCAAACGATTTAGTAAAACACGTGGTATGAGACATGTGCGTTTGCTATTTCGGTTAATTCCGGACTCGTAAATTGAAACTTCTGCTGTTTTGATGATTTTGATGCTTTCGTGTGCTTTCGAGCCACTATGAGGACCTTTGGGTCATTTGTTGGACCTTCGGGTCAAATACCAGTACTAGACCTTCGGGTCATTTGTTGGACCTTCGGGTCATTTGTTGGGCGCCAAAATTATGTTGAGTACTTGGTAGGCTTCGGGCATTTGTTGATGCACGTGCGGCTAATTAAAAACTCGCCATCTAATGGGATCGATCCAAGCTTTTATGTTGATTTTCTAGTCTTCTTAATTGATTTCTAGATATTTGTTGTTTCCAATTATCTGCAGGTAATTGGATATTTGTTGATATGAGTTCTGATTATCGTTTTTGATAATCAGATATTTGTTGTTTCTAATTATCGCTTGTGATAATTAGATATTTGTTGATATGAGTTCTGATTATCGTTTTTGATAATCGGATATTTGTTGTTTCTAATTATCGCTTGTGATAATTAGATATTTGTTGATATGAGTTCTGATTATCGTTTTCGATAATCGAATAATTGTTGAATTGAGATTTGATTATCATTTGTGGTAATCAAATATTTGTTGATTTGAAATTTGATTATCGCTTTTGATAATTAAGTAATTGTTGATTTGAAATTTGATTATCGCTTTTGATAATTAAATATTTGCTGATTTGAGATTTAATTATCGCTTTTGATAATTAAATATTTGTTGATTTTAAATTTGATTATCGCTTTTGATATTTAAATAGTTGTTGATTTGAAATTTGATTATCGCTTTTGATAATTAAATATTTGCTGATTTGAGATTTAATTATCGCTTTTGATAATTAAATATTTGTTGATTTGAAATTTGATTATCGCTTTTGATAATTAAATATTTGTTGATTTGAAATTTGATTATCGCTTGTGATAATTAAAGATTTGCTGATTTGAGATTTAATTATCGCTTTTGATAATTAATTATTTGTTGATTTGAGATTTGATTATCGTTTTTGATAATCGAATAATTGTTGAATTGAGATTTGATTATCATTTGTGGTAATCGAATATTTGTTGATTTGAGAAATCTGATTATCGTTTTTGATAATTAGATATTTTTTGATTTGAGATTTCTGATTATCGTTTTTGTTAATTAGATATTGGTTGATTGCTGATTTTATTGATATGAGATTTTCTAGTCCCTAATTGATTCTAGAGTATGCTGATTTTATTGAATTGCTGTTTTCTATCTATCTCTGCTGATAGTTAGAGTTTGTCGATTATGAAGTTCGTGTTTTCTAGTTGTTTGTTGAATAACTGGGTATTTGCGATTTTGCGATTTGTGATATTTGTTTTCTAATTATCTTTGTTGATAATTGGATTTTGCTGTTTTTTAAATTATCGTATCGATAATTAGATATTTCTGCTTTGTGGTTTTCTGTATTTTAAATTATCTAGTTGATAATTGAATATTGCTGATAATTGTATTTATCCAGTTTTGCTGTTTTCTGATTATCTACTGATAATTAGACTTTGTTGAGAATTTGTGAATTTCCCTTATGAAATTAAAAGATTCCTTTGGTGTTTGTGTTCTCGATCTTAATTTTTCTAGCTTAACCAGTTTATGTTAGAAGAATAATCATTATAGACGTCTTTCATTATGAAAATTGCGGAGACGCAATTTTTATAAGGAGGGGAGTCTGTAACAACCCAGGGTTTTATAGCAGTTAAATATCGTCAAATGACGATTTAATTTGTTTAGCAATTGCAATTGAAGTTTTTAAATTGAGTTGAAATTCTTTTATAAATTGTTAAAAGGAATAGTGGACTTTGAAAATTGAATAGTGGCCCATGTTTTAATTGACGCCGTGATAATTTGCAAGGCTAATACCCGTCCCCCTATTATTTTCTCATTTTCAAAAAAACCCAAAGAATAAACGTACAAAGAAATGGTGGCTGCCTCGTTCAAATTAGGGCACGATCGTCTTCTCCAATTTCGGGCACGCTTGTCTTGCTCATCTTCTCCAAATTATGGCTTCGATCGACTCGTGGTGCCACAGCTTCGAGCGCTCGAGCGAACGTGGGTTTCTTTTTCGAGCGACTTCTATCTCTCGACCGATCAAAGGTGAGTGAAAACTCACATCTAATTCACTCGACCCTGTTGGTTTTCGTTCGTTTCTAGTTAACTTCGATCTATTGGTTTGGTTATGAAAATTGGGTTTTTGTCGACTTCGACTCCGTTCGATTTTATCTGATGTTTAGGGGTTTCGACGTTGACCATTTTAAATTGATTGTCATAGTATCGAGTTGTTTTTGTGGCTTCTTCGACTTTGAATGGTTTCGCGGTTATCGTGGTTTCGATTTCTGTTGTTCGATTTTCTGACTGTCCAATTTTGTTTATGTGGACTTTGTTCGCACTCTTATATTCTCGTGAGGTTAGGTTTCACAGTTTGGTTTTGTGGATTTCTGGTGACTTCGGGATTGACTTTGATTTGTGATAATGTGGGATTCGGCTCTAACTTGATTTTGACTTGAGTCGACTTTGTTGGTCATCACTGTTTGATCGATTCCGATTTGATTCGTTCTGGGATTGGAACGATAATTTCATTTGACTTTGGCTTTGTTAAAACTGTTCTCTTGAAATTGCACTTCCTATATATGTGTATACATATGCATATACATATGTATATATTTATGTGGTAATTACATTGTTGTTTCTCTATTTTACGAGTTATGGTTTGCTTTCATTGCTGTATTGTTTCACTTGATTAGTTGAGCTTGCTATTGAGTTGTAGCTGTTGTTCTTAACTTCTAATTTCACTGCTACATGATGAACTTGTATTCATCTTGACTTGTTTAATTCTAACCTATGTTGTTGTGCAATGATTTGAGCTTCTGACCTGTAGCCTTTGTAGTGCTTGTTGATTCATCCTTGTTCATCACTGTTATATTTGCATGTGTTCACTTGTACATGTTCATTCATGAGTTGTACATCTCTGTAGTATAACCTGTAGTTACATTCTGATGATTTGATTACTTGTAGCCTAAGTCTGCACATTCCTATGCTCTGGTCTCCATAGACTTTTCCTGATCATGGTTGCAGTTGTATTGGATTTCCCTGTAGCCACTGTGTACATTGGTTAATCTTGTTTGTCACTTGAACCTGACTTTGACATACTTTAGTCACTTGAGTCTGTTGCCTTTATAGGATATTGTGCGGTTGCTTTGTAATTGTCACTGATTCTATACTTCTGGTCTTTGTTTGTTCATATTGTAGTCTGGTTCATTCTGGTATCTCCTGTGATATTGCTTGAACTATGTGACATTAGTTTAGCTCGGCTAGGTCACTTGTTGTTAGGCTGCTTTTCCAGTTGCAGTTTTAACTAAACTTGTTATTCTGGTCGAGTTCATTTGATCCTTGTTGCAGTTCGTGTCTGCACCCTTTTATTGATACTTGGTTGGTTGTTTAATTTCACTTCTGGTTTCACTAAATTGAGTGGCACCAGTCTTCGTTCATGTATTTGCCTTTGAGTATTTCACTGTGGCTTTAGTTCTTCATTGGTCATGACTGTCTGAATTTGCAGTCTTGTATTGACATGTAGCATTCTTTGAGACAGTTTGCATTACTTTGTATTCGAGTCTGATGTTTTTGGAGCCTTGTACTGTCCTGTTCCACCGTTGTACCTCTGATTCATTTGCCATGTGCAATTTGTTATGTATCATCACTTGTGTACATATTTCGTATTCTCTTAGTTGAAGCTTTATGCTGTTGCACTGCCTTTTTTCTTGAATCTAATACATTACGTTGATGCTTTGTATCCATTTGCATTTGGTCATTGTACTTCACTGGTGACCTTATTTTCTAATGAGGCTGATCTGCGTCTTTTTCTGTTGAGTGTTGTAGTGCCATATCCTTGGTGCTCTCACCTTCAGTTTGCTATTTCACTGTGCCTTGCTTTGTGACATGTTGAACTTGTTTCACTTGTTGCCTCTGATCTTGTTTAGTATTGTTTTGGGTTGTTTTGTAGTGGCGAGGCAGTATACGTGTGTGTGTACTGCAGCCCTAGCAGGATTAACAGATTTAGTTGATATTTCGATTGTTAAATGGTTTCGTTGGTTAAATTCAATATTTTGAAGTTGTATTTTGAAATGGTTCATTTTGATTTGAGTTGGATCCGTTTGCTTTTGGATTCATTGATCTTCTGAGTATTTCATAGGCTGTATTGGCAAGGCAGTACACGTTGGCGTGTACTGCAGCCAATCAGCATTGATGTTTTTAAATTGACATTTCAATTATTTAAATTGCTTTGGATTGCTGATTTATTGGTTAATACTGTTTAGTGTTATATCTGCCGTTATCCGATTCTTTTATCGAGGAGTCGGATGTACGAGGTTTCTGTGACTGTCATCTATTTGGTGTTTGATTATTATTGCTTCTATGCACTAATAACTGAGTTTGAATTAGACTGACCAGTGTATTATTTTCTTTTGAATGTAATACTCGGGTCAGACCCGAGTTATTTCAGGTTGTAGATTTCCTGCTTTGAGTTGCTGTTGAGCTATGAAGACTTTTCATATCATTTGAAGTGTTCTGCGTCTTTTTGTAGTAGTCAGTGTACTGATTAGGATGATATGTATTCATGTACATTAGTTGATAATGTATTTGTATATATAACTTCTAGAGTCGACAGTTGTAGTTGTATCATATGTATTGTGTCAATTGTATTGTAACTGACATCAGTTATATATATATGAGACTTTTGTTATCTGTGTTCCGCATTTTTTTGTATTTGTGTTATTATTATATATATTGTCCTAAACTATTATGAACCATCGTAGTTCGTTTTATACTGGTAATTGGGTATGTCGATGGGAGTAAATAAATAAGAGATGAAAATGAAAAATATATACCACTCCTATCGAGGTAACCAATACTAGTGTAAGGCCAACTACGGATGGCCGCTCATATCCAGCCTTATTCTTCGTAATAACAGACAGTATTTCTTTTAATACTCTTTATTATTGTGAGCATAGATGTGGGGCGTTACATTTCATGTTTTTGAAAATATGTGCTTATTTTGAGTAAGTACAGGTATAGGAAACTGTTTGGATATAAAATAAGCGCTCGCTTAAAAACACAAATATGAGGTACGGCTACGCAATAAAATTAAGAAATGATATATATTGGTATATATTTGGAAGTTTTCCAACCGTGTGGGTCGATGTATATATATTTATCTCTTTGTGATGTTGTAAAAGGCACTCCGTACAAAGGAGATGCTTTCAAAATATTTCAGGAATTTAGGGTGTTGGAAATATTTTGAAATTTTTGTTAAAATTTGGTTAACCAAAAAAGTGATTTTTGAATTGTTTTAGAAACTAAAAGTTTTGAGTCAGAAAGGAATGGTAATTGTTTTTGATCAATACTAAAGGGTTAGAGAAGTGAATGTGGGATTTTAACTAAGGGGGATTTGGGTAAGTTAACTAAGGGGGATTAGAATTTTAATATGGACTTTTGAATGGGAATAAAAAGTCGATAAGTTAAAATTTGATTTTTATATATTAATTTAATAATGGAATTAATATATATTGATAGTGTAAATATGTGAACCTTGTTTAAAAATGAACCAGAATAATTTCTAATATGGATATAAATTCTTTTTGAATCAGAATGGAGTTAGACGGTTTTAAAAATTGAAATTTTAAATGATTTCAACGATTTTGAAAATCGCTTGATTTAATCGACGAGTTAAAATAGCCTCCGGGGCACAGTCTCGGAATTCAACGAAACTAGTTCCATTGGATCCATAATAGTGTAATATTATCGGATTTCAAATTTTATAGCATTTGGAGCTACCGTTTGGTCGTACGAGATAGAAACGCGTTGAAATAAATATCGAAAATTTAATATTTAAAATCGATTCAAAAAGCTATCTTCTAAATACGATCGAATTAGGCTCTGAAACCTTTCCATTGTATTCGAAATAGGGGTAAAACAATATAAATGCCAGGCAGCATGCTTCTTTTGGAGTTCGTTTGAAAAAGCATGTTAATTTCGAAAAATAATATAAAATATTATATGGACACGTGTATATATATTCACCTAACAGTGAAACCCTAGCCAGAAACGAACGTAGTCGCCTCAGTTCATTTCAATGGCCGATAATGGCTTGGTTTCTTCCTCGATTACCTCTTGATCCTCCGAGTTTCAGAAAAAATTTCCAACTACAAGATCGAAGAGCTCGCCAAGCTCTACGCATCCATACGGTGGTGATCACTGGAAGTTTATCGACGCGGCCGATTTTTGCTCGCGTTTGGTGCTGCTATCTTGGGATTTCCTGGCCAAAGGGAGGTGCCGAGCTCATCATGGTGGTTGGCGGGGTGCTTGGCATGGTGCTGGACAATGTGGTGGTCATTGATCATCACCTAGATGATCGAAGGGGTTACAACTAGGGGATGAGGATCTACAGCATGGGTTCGAGTTTTATCTAGAGCGTACGCGATGAAGATGATTTTGGAGGCCCTGATCTCGTAAACTTAGTTGAACGGCCTAGATTTAGGGTTTGGAATAATAAAAAATAAGAAATTTATTATTTTAAATTTATATTCAATCTTTAATAATGTATATCTTCTCCATACGAGGTCAAAATCGGACAAAACAAGCGGTGCCGGAATCGTAGCAATGAGCAGTATATTGTGGTGCAGATTTGGAGGTAATCGGACCTAGCGAAAATTTTAGGTTAAATCGAACGTGTTCGATTTAATTTAAAATTAGTACGTTTGGCAACGTAAAACTCAAGGTGAGTTAATCTCACTCAATTTTGGACTGCTAATGATAAATTTTAAATAGTTAAAATTAATAAATGATTGATTGGTTAAATTGATACATTTTTATCAGTTGGATGTGATATTATATATAGTAGTATATATATATATATATATTGGAGTGATTGATATTCCCGCATATATATAGCGGATGAGACCCTATGCGCCAAGCATAATAGCAGATGACCCTATATACTACTATATTCCACCTCAAAGTGGAATTGGTATTTTTGTGTTGTGTTAATGTCTATGGATGCAGGAAACAGGTTGGAGGGATCAAACTGGATTCCTCAAAAATGTTGAATTTAATTCCATATATAGTGATATATGTTTGTTGAATAATCTGTGACAGTTTACTGTGTGATTTGAATTGATTGAACGGTATGACAGGTTTATCTGGACTTTGGTATATTTTGAATACCGATAAAAATATGGTTTTTAAATTGGTGAAGAATTGTAAACAGTGATTTTGAAGTAAATATCTATATAGAGTTTTGAGTAAACCTATTGGATAAAATAAATGGTTTTGGATTTGTAATATAACTATTTTGGGTTATGGGGAACAGGGATTTTTGGAAATAAAAAGTATATAAAAGAGATTTTAAATAATAAATCCTTAAATGGTACTTTGTTAAATATAAAAGGGTTTTGAAATCGAGATTTAAATAATTTTGAAGATGGAAGTGAATTTGGAAATAAGTATAAAATTGTTAATACTGGTGTTCAAGTAAGGTTTCCAAATTTATGAAGTGAAGTTAAAATTGAGTAAATTGGGCTTGTTTTTAAAAAGAGGATTTTTACGTATTAATTTGGTAAATTTAAAAGTGTTAAAAATATTCTTCAAATTAGTTATTTAATTTATTTTAAATTGTTCAATGTATATTTAATTATTAATAGTTACTTTATAACGATTTCTATAAAGACCTATTATTATTTAAGAACTAGGCAGCATTTTTCTTTTAAAAGGCAATTATTAAATATAAATATGGCTTTGTAAAATAATTTTTTTAAGTATATTTATCTAGATTAAAAGTGGAAATTTATTTTTAAAAGCTTACAAGTATTATTTTGAGACAATTTTGAAATATAAAGTTTCGAAAATAATGGTATACTCGCGTGGCATAAATCAAGGGCAGTGAGTTCCTACAGTTAAGTTTTGGATTTCTCTGGGATAGAAACGTAACCATTTAGCTGTGATCCATGGTTTGATACCGTAGTGGTACTTTCCACATTATTTTAAAAAGAGTTTTCAAATATTTTTGAAAAGATACTTTGTTAATATACCGATTTCGATAAGATAAATACATGACTTTTGGATAAAGTGATTTAATTTATTTAAAATTTAATTTAAATAAGACTTGGTGTTTGTGACATCCCAGAATTTTTGGCAATATCAATTTAATAATCTATATAAAAAATGAAACTGATTTGATAATATTTGTTAATTAAATATGAATTGATTTAATAATTCTTCTTTTAATAAACATTTAAATTGTGAATTTATCTTTTAAAAGCTAAATAAATTGTTTTCTATTTATAATGTATATAAATTTATATATATTGTAAATAGGTGAGCTTTGTTGTAAATTTAATTAATAAGGCATATTTTATAATTCTAATATTTTGGTAAATTTGGAATTTGATTTAATTTAGTATTAAGCTATTAAATAAATAATCATACAACTTTTAAATACTCAAGATAAAAGTTAATTTGTTTAAAATGATTCTAGCTTAAGTTAAAATTAAACAAAAAGGTTTTTGTAAATAAGAGATAGGTTCTTTTATAAATTATTTTAACAATGAGTTATATTTAAACGATATTACAAATGAATTTTTAATAAATAGAAATTGTTGTATATATATGTGTATTTTGGAAAAGCTATGATTTGAAAGGTTAAAATAAAGTCTTTCAAATATTTAAAATAAAATAAATCTTATCAATACATAAACATAAGAACTATGATATTAACATAAGTGTGAAAATAAATACTAAGTAAATTAAGTATTTAATAGTTTAAGTTTAAAAATAGGAGTAAATTTACAAGGTAAAATAAGATACAAACAAGATGTATTTACAAAATTAATGAAATATAAACACATATGTTGTCATATAAAACAATAAATATTTAGGTTAGAAGAGAAGTATATATTCCCACTTAAGTTAGCTATGCAAGAACAATAAAAAGAATCTGGTTAGTGAAGTTGGTTATGCAGGCAAGTAAAAGGAAGTTAATAGACAAAGTAATAAAACAAAAGGAGTTGACAATTGTTGGGCGTGTTCTCACCCAGAAGAGCTCAACAGCAAGAAGCTGATTCATTCACGCTCGCCTAAGTTCCATCCGGTATTCGAGACTGCCGAACCAACCCTATTCAAGACTGCCGAACCAACCCTATTCAAGACTGCCAAACCAACCCTATTCCAGACTGCCGAACCAACCCTATTCAAGACTGCCGAACCAACCCTATTCCAGACTACCGAACCAACCCTCTTTCGAGACTGCCGAACTAACCTCCCTCAAACAACGCCGAACCAACCTCCCTCAGACAACGTCGAACCAACCCTCTTCAAGGCTGCCGAACCAACCTCCTTCAGACAATGCCGAACCAAACTCCTACCACCGGACCAAACGCTACCGGACCAAGACGTGCCAGGCCAGATCACATCAGCCCAGGCCCACCAGCAGCTATATACATCCAAGACCCCTGCTCCCAACCTCACTCTATAAATAGAGGGGCAGGGGTACAACAATGGGGACAAGTTTTGAGAGCTCAAGCATGGAAGGGACTTTCAAACAACTTTCTTTTACTTGTATCAAAGCTTTGTACTTGTAATCAGAATAAGAGAAGAGAAATAACATATAAAGTGGACGTAGGCACATTTTGGCTAAACCACTATAAATTTGTGTGTCTTTTTACAGTTTAGCCCCTGTTTTTCATATATTCGCATAAATCGCTCAAATCACTAAGAATAACATAAGATCTACTAAATCATACAACTTTGAGGTGTTTGTCCATTTTTTGTGCAAACATTTTTGGTGCTTTCACTGAGAGTTAGAAGCTCGAAGCTTCAGCTTCATCCGCTTAACAAGTTTTCCTAACAGCATCGTTCACCACTTGGAAAACATGCCTCCGAAACAGAGAAAAGATGTTAACAAAGGAAAAAACATCGCATCCAGCAGTCTCCAAGATCCAGCTGTCACGAATCAAGCAAATCGCCTTCCTCCAGCAACAGTAACGAATGAAGAATAGGCTAACCCAACTGCTCCCGCCACAGAACAGCCTGCAGCAATTACTAGAGCAGATCTGGACAGAGTTGTGGTTGAAGTAACTAACCGCTTCACGTCCCAGCAGGAAGCCCTGGTGGACCATCTCATGTCACGCTTGAGGGACGCTGAAGAATCCAACCGCAACACTGAATCATGGGGCGAGTCCCAGTCTGGAGGATCTCAGAGACAGCAAAGATCTTCCTTCTTCGAAGGAGCTAACGGCAGAAGTAGCCGTGGTAGGAGCCGAGACCGAGCGCAGCCCGAAGTTGGGCCTGAGGAAACGTTTGGTACCGAACCCAACGGGGAAGGTACCGGGCGAAGGTCAACTGTAGCTGAGCCTGTCATGCTGCCTAACCACAGAAACACCAGTGAACGGGGCCGAGCTAGAGTTCAGCCCGAAGTTGGACCCGAGGAAGTGCTTAGATCAGAACCCAACAGGGGGAGATCAAGGCAAGGGCCAACTGTAGCTGACCCAAGCGTGCTCCCAGAAGATCAAAGGTAGCCACTGGAAAATATGAGGAATGATAGACGATACCATCCCTATAGGTCGTCTGGACGGAATCAATCCCACAGAACAGAACCAAACTCATTTCTATCTGCTCCAAGTTCTGATGAAAGGATGGCACGCTTATTCAGAGAGTGTGTCCAACGGGAGCAAAGGGATCGAGGGATAGGCGCTAGGGTAACCAGCCCTTTCGCCCGCAATATCGAAATTGCTATCACACCCCGAGAATGGAAGATGCCAACAATGGAACCCTACAAAGGAACCTCCGATCCCGTTGTACACTTGCAGAGGTACACGCAGCATATGCTCATGAGTGGAGCAACAGAGGGAGTACTGTGCAAATGCTTTCCGCTCTTCTTAGCAGATCTTGCTACCTCCTGGTTCTGTCATCTACCCCAAGGATCCATCAGCTCATGGGAAATGTTGAAAGAAAAATTTATCAGTCAGTTCCGCATTCATGTGGAGCAACCTAAGGACGCTTATTCCTTATCCAGCGTCAAACAGAAACCTGGAGAAAAGCTGCAGCACTACCTAACCAGATTCAACGCCGCAGCAGCCGCAGTTCAAGATGCCGATGAGAAGCTTATCCTAATGGCCCTCTGCAGTGGAGTGCATCCAGACACTAAATTTGCTAGAAGATTGACAAACGAAAAACTAGCTACTTTACCCGATTTCTTCCATGAAGCCGGGAAATACATGAGGCTTGAGGATGCTGCCATTGAGGGGCAGTCAGGACAGCAAAATAAGACGACCCATGGCAACGCCCCTGCTGTGGCGAGGGACGTTCGAAGAAATGATTCCAGAGACAATGCTGGGGGCAAGAAGGTAGAAAAGCGCCTATATCGGCCAGGACCAAGATTCGACACTTACACCCCTTTGAACGAGACCGTCGAAAATATCTTCCTTGCCACCCAAGGAGAAGTTAGATACAAACGCCCACCATACAAGAAAGAATCAGATAACGCACAGAAGTTTGGAAAATTCTGTCGTTTCCACGAATCTCACGGACATGATACCAACGAATGCCATCATCTCCGAGATCTGATTGAGGAACACATCAGAAGGAAGAAACTGGAACGTTATGTAAAAAGTCAAGACAGGACTCCAGCTCCTGCCAATGAAAACCCAAGGCTACCCTCACCAGGGACCGACAGAGGAAACCGCAACGCTAGCAGCTCTAGTCAAGAGAAGATAGTGGTCCATACCATCTCAGGAGGTCCGCACATCGCAGACAGAAGTTGGAGAGAGATGGAAAGATATAGGAAGTCGCTTAGAGACAATAAAGACTGTGTCAATACGGTTATAGAAGAGCGCCACCCAAAGCGGAAAGAAAGTGATGACATAACATTCAGTAAACGTGACCTAGAAGGAAGACAGTACCCTCACATGGATCCCATGGTTATCTCTGCCCGACTCGGTCCCGCCGAAGTTTACCGAATCCTGGTAGACACTGGAAGCTCTGTAAATATCCTGTTCAAACACGCATTCGACAGAATGAAGCTATCAATGAAGGATGTATCTCCCTGCGATAAACCACTACACGGTTTCACTGGAGATGCGAAGATGCCCCTCGGGCAGCTGGACCTCTTTGTTGAGATTGGAAGCCATCCCCGCTCCGTTGTAAGGAAACAGACGTTTGTGCTGATAGAAAACCATTCGGCCTACAACCCCTTCTTAGGAAGACCAGCCTTGTCTGACTTCCAGATTGTCCTAGCCCCATGGTGCCTGAAAATGAAATTTCCAACAGACAATGGGGTAGGGGAAGTGGAAGGAGACCAGGATATTGCACGAGACTGCTATGTAACCGAACTTCGCAACAACCACAGGAAAGATAAAGGGAAAGGTGTAGAGATTGCCCTCTACACAAAAAAGCCTTGAAGCATAGCAACTAAAGAAAGCCCCTCCTCTTCGATACACCAGCGACCCTTTCAATGAATTAGACCCTAGGGACAAAGAGGAGGAGGCCACCGCCGAGCCTGCAGAGGCTATGGAGTTTATATCTGTAGACAAGCATGACTCAAGTAGGCTACTGAAAATTGGGTCCCAGCTGAAAACTGAATTGAAGGAACAACTCATTGATTTTCTCCGTCACAACTTGGATGTATTCGCTTGGTCACACGCTGACATGACCGGAATCTCCCCCGACGTAGCATGCCACGTATTAAACATTGATCCTACCAAAGCGCCTGTAAAACAAAAAAAGAGAAGTATGGGGGCAGAGCGATCAGCAGCCCTCGATGAAGAAGTAAAGAATCTACTCGCCAATGACTTCGTACGAGAAGCTATTTACCCAGAATGGATCGCCAACCCGGTACTAGTAAAGAAGGCTAATGGGAAGTGGCGGACCTGCATTGACTTCTCCAACCTAAACGACGCCTGCCCATAGGATTGCTTCCCGCTTCCCAGAATCGACCAACTTGTAGACAGCACAGCCGGGCACGAACTCCTATCTTTTATGGATGCATACTCAGGATATAACCAAATTCCTATGCATGCTCCCGACCAAGACCACACTAGTTTCATCACCGACCGGGGTTTATACTGCTACAAAGTAATGCCTTTCGGACTTAAAAATGCAGGAGCCACCTACCAGCGCCTCGTCAACAAGATGTTTGCAGGGCTAATAGGACAAACTATGGAAGTATATGTGGACGACATGCTGGTGAAATCACGGAAAGCCAAAGATCACGTAAGCCACCTAGGCGAAATGTTCCAAGTACTTCGACAATATGGAATGAAGTTGAATCCACTAAAGTGCTCCTTCGGAGTGTCATCAGGAAAATTCTTAGGGTTCATCGTCCATGCCCGAGGGATTGAAGCAAACCCTGAACAAGTCCGAGCATTAAGGGACATCAAGATACCTTCCACCCGAAAGGAAATGCAAAGCCTAAATGGAAAAGTGGCCGCCCTAAGCCGATTCATCTCCAAGGCAACGGACAAGTGCGTCCCCTTTTTCGAAGCTCTAAAGAAAGATAAAGGAAAGTTCGAATGGACGGACGAATGCTTAACCGCTTTCCTTAATTTAATCGAACACCTCCAGAAACCACCGGTGCTCTCAACTCCAAGCGAAGGAGAAGAATTATACCTATACCTTGCTGTGTCATCTCACGCTTTAAGCGCTGCCTTGGTAAGAGAAGACAACCGCACGCAACGACCAGTTTACTTCATCAGTAAAAGGTTTACTGGGGCAGAAGTCAGATATCCTAAACTTGAAAAGTTAGCATACTGTTTACTAATCACTTCACGAAAACTACGTCGCTACTTCCAATCCCATTCCATCAAAGTTCTGACCGATCAACCACTGAGGCAGGTACTCCATCGTCCCGACACTTCCGGGCGACTACTTAAATGGTGTATTGAGCTGAGTCAATATGATATCACCTATCACCCTCGCACCGCCATCAAGGGACAAGCCATGGCTGATTTCATTGCAGAGTTCACTACCAACGAGGATAAGGAGCAACTGGAAATAACAGAAGATATCAAGTGGAATCTCTTTGTGGACGGTGCATCTAACGAACAAGGCTCGGGGGCAGGTGTGGTAATAATCACTCCCAGGGGAAATAAACTGCACTATGCTATAAGGTTGGAGTTCGCTGCCACCAACAACGATGCAGAATATGAAGCAGTGATAGCTGGACTAGAAATTGCTATAGAAATCAGAGCCACTTCTTTGTGTCTTCATAGCGATTCTCAACTTATTGTTAATCAAATACTAGGGGAATTCCAAGCTCGAGAAGAACGACTCATAGCATATCTAAAGAAGACCAAGTTACTTCTCAGCCGATTGGACCACTACTTAGTCAAACACATCCCTCGGGAAGAGAACCAAGAGGCCGACGAATTGGCAAAGCAAGCAAGTATGAGAGACATCGCCATCTTCGGGGCAGTAACTGTCTCAAAGCAAACGGTCCCAAGTTTTGAGCAAGTGAATCTGATAGCTGCAACCGAAGAAGCGACTTGGATGACTCCCATCCGAGACTACCTACAAAATGGCACACTACCCGACGGGCGTAACGAAGCCAAGAAAATCTTGAGGAAAGCGTCCCGCTACGCAATACAAGGAGACATCCTCTATCGGCGCGGGTTCTCTAACCCATTGTTAAGGTGTGTCGCCAGAAGGGAAGCCAAGGAATTCTTATCCAACATTCATCAAGGAAGCTGCGGAGATCACACCGGAGGATAAACGTTAGCAAAAAAGATACTCCGATACGGATATTTATGGCCCACCTTAAGCAAGGACGCCTTAGATTTCGTCGAGAAGTGTGACAGATGCCAAAAATTTGCTAAGATCCCTCGGCTACCAACAACCGAGATTACTCAGATGACCAGCCCTTGGCCCTTTGCAGTATGGGGAATTGACTTAATCGGTGAACTGCCAATGGGTCGAGGCGGCGCCAAATATGCTATAGTAGCAGTCGACTATTTCACCAAATGGGTGGAAGTAGAACCTCTAAATAAAGTATCTTCAGCGAAAGTTATCAACTTCTTAATCAAAAATGTTCTATGCAGGTACGAAGTCCCACTAAAAATCATATCAGACAATGGACTTCAGTTTGACAGCGAGGAATTCGCCAACTGGTGCTAAGAACACGGAATTCACAAAAGCTTCTCATCCGTAGCATATCCCCAAGCAAACGGACAAGTCGAAGCAGTCAACAAAATTCTGAAAACTCTGATAAAAAAGAAGCTCGAAAAGTCAAAGGGCGCTTGGGTGGATTAACTCCCTACGGCACTATGGGCCTACCGCACATCTTTCAGAACATCAACAGGGCACACTCCTTTCTCTTTGGCATACGGATCGGAGGCTATGCTCCCAGTTGAAACCATTGTTCCTTCCCACCGTAGGATCCACTATAACCCAGAAGAGAATGAAGAGCTCCTCAACATGTCTTTGGATCTAGTCGAGGAGAGAAGGAATGATGCAGTCCTTAAAACAGCAGCCCACAAGCAAAAGGTGGCAGCACAACACAACTCCAAAGTCAAGCATCGTACCTTACAAGAAGGGGAACTTGTCCTCAAGCGAATCTTCCCTCGCCCCGGAGCACTAGACCCAATCTGGGATGGACCATATGTAATTCATAAAGATCTCCACAACGGAGCCTATATTTTGTCAACAGTGGACGGAGAGGTGTTCCAGAGGGCATGGAACATCCAACACCTTCGTCGATACTTTTCTTAACTTGTATTGCCCATATGAGGTGAATTAACAAAGAGAATCAGTGGACGTAGGCATTTTCGTGCCGAACCACTTTAAAAAACCTTGTCTCTTTTTTAACTTGTTCCTTTGTATCTTGGCTGCTTGTTAACTTTATCCTTTTCTGTTGAACAAAATCCTGAGCATATAGCATTTCTATTCAAAGCACTCCACAATGCAACTTCACGTGGACAAGGCCCAACAGGTACTATGCGAATCTATGCCCTCGCCAATGAGACACTTTTGCTCCAGCATCCCTCTGCTGCGGGTTAACTCATTGCTCGCGACGGCCCTTAAAGCCAACTGTAATGAGCCGATTATAAGCCACCGAGAAGGCCGACTATAGCCGAGGCAGCTCATTACGGCGTTAGGCTCGCCGGCAACTGTGAACTGACTATAATCCCCAACATAAGGTGTGGCCAGCCAGGGGCAGTTCACAGTTGACGATCGGCACCCACGCTAGCCGGCCACAGTAAATCGACTAATACCCACGATTATGGGCCATAATGGCCCGGGTAGTTACTGTGCGCGATCTCGGCTCCGATGTGTCTTAAGTGCGGCTGTGGTAAAAAAGAATTAACTCCCCGCGGAGGCGTAAGATGGGTGACAAATGTCTCCAAGACCCACAGCTAGGGAAAGTGACTACAAAACCCGTTTGCCACGAACTTAAGCACATCGAAGGCCTTCCATGATTGGAAGTTTTACTATTTCACATATTTCAATTTTACTTAAAAAAATTTCCTCCTATCCTCTATAACAATCCATAAAGTACAGGATACAGGGTAAGAGGTACTCGCCAATGGATGCAGAGGTTCACAATCGGATGGCAGGGCATTCAACTGCTTTCCATGCTTGGTCATACAAGATATTCGAAACTGTCATTTACAAACAGAACATGAAAGGCGGTATTTTCTTCCTTTATGTGCAGATGCATGACTATAATTTAATTTTTTCACACCACACGCTAACGTTGCAAGTCGTGAAATTATGTCTTAAACCAGAACCCGACATCAAACACAATTTAATTACAAAGAATATACATAGTTACATTTCTCATACGACATGTCGAAATATCAACAAACATTCAGGAAACGACAAAATCAGCTAAAGAATTACACGTCGAAATAAGACTATCTATTACAAGTGGCGAAATATTACAACCTAAAGGCTACTTTGCTATTTTACGACTAACATATACAACTTCGTCAGATCCACAAAAAGAGTTTTTCCAGGTACAATCAAGGGGCCGGCTGCAGTAGAGTTTTATCCTTGCCCTGTTGACCGCCTGTCCAGTCAAAGAACGGATTCATTAGTAATAAGCATCCAAGTTAATCGGGAAGCTAAAAAGGAAAACTTACCAGCATAAGCTTACTGGCCACTCTGGTCGTCATCATCCACTTGCACCCCTGCCTCCTCAGCAGCGAGCAACCGCATACCCTCCTTCACTGCCACCTTCTCCCCCTTGGCAAACTGGGCAGTGACCGCATCCATGCTGAAGGCCACGCCACCATCTTTATCCGCATCGGCCTTGGCCTCTTCCAAAGCCCGAAGATAGATCTTAGCCATGACCCTGGGATAATCATCCATCCAAGAGAGATTGCCCTGCTTCCAAGTTCGGAAATACATGTCCTGGAGCATGTCGTCCATCATTCCCTCATTCTCCTCAAACTCCCTCATCCGGGCCTCGGAAGCCGACAACCTTTCGACGGCAGCATCTCTCTCCAATCTATATCTCGAGCAATCAGCCTGAAGGGACCTCCGCATCACCTCCATCTCTTCCCTCAGCTTAACTTGAGCAAGCTCTGCAGCCTCATGTTTCCCGGACAATTCCTCCACCTGCTCGAGATCCGCTTTCCGAACCTCGTCCACCGTGGCAATAGCCATGTCAATCCGTTCTTTGCAAGTAGCTTCCATTTTCCGCAATTCGGCCCGACTGGCCTCTTCCATGGTTTTCCTTAGTCGCCCAGTAGAAGCCTCATGCTGAGAAATCTGAATAGCCTGATCCGCCAGCTGTTTGGCCTGATCCGAAACCGCCAATCGAAGTCGGATGTTGGCACTCCCAATCTCCTCTCCGGCCTTAACCAGCCGGGCATGATGTCCCATCAGTTTCTTAGTCTCCTCCGCCACCCGATCAATATTAGCCTTGGCCTCGTCTCCCATGGTAACTATCCGAGTGGTAAGTAGATCAAGATCTAAGGACTTAGCTTCATCAAGCACCCGTACCATGGGATTGCGGGGAAGAAGGTGCTCACCAGTAACCTCATCAAAGGTAATGTCGTGGGAACTTGGATCCAGATCAGGATGACCCGCAAATAGATTACGAGCCAAGTCAGGACGGTCGATATGAGTAACGGAGGGGTTTCTGGACGGGTGCGGAGAGGGTGCAAACTCGCTACCCTCTTCAGTGATATCATGAAGAGGCTGAGCCGGAAGTTGAGGACCGGGCGAAGGTTCGGATAAAGGATGACTCCTCTTCCTCTGCTGAATACCCTCTTCGATGACCCCAAGAAGAGGACGGTAGCCGACTACATCCCCGGAGCGTTGGGTCGTGGGCTTCGGCTTAGCAGAAGTTTTGGAAAGCTTATATTTCTCAAGCCTGTGTCGAAGGTCTGAGGCTTTGGACGTCTTGCCTGCTCCTGATTTAAAGAACAAGTGTCACAAACTTACTTCACTATATGATTCGAGAAACGCGGTAAATTACAAGTTAAAAAAAAAGGGGAAAAGAAAACACAGCTGTGGTTGTACAAACCCTGGGGAGGAGTAGGATACTGCAATAAGTCCTGGATTTCGTTCCAGGACGGGAGCGGGTCATAAAATATTCCTAAGTCCCTATCACTAATGAAGCATGCAGGAGTCAAGAGTTCACCTTGAGTCGCCGGAGCCACCTTGGCTGGAATAGTCGGAGAAGACTCACTTGCACCGGTCCCGGCCTTGTCCGCCTTCCCGGTTTTCTCTACCAAAGCCGGATCTTCATCCAGCCCCTCGAAAGCCTGGTGGAACGCATCATCCGTCCACTCCTGAATCTCGCCCGCTTGCCCAGGAAGTAGAGCCCCGATGCCATCGCCACTTTTGTCACCATCCCGACCATCTCCACCCTCGCCTCTTTCCTCCTCTATGTCTTCCTCCTCCCGGGTAAGAGGACAAGTGCTGGGGGAGGGACCGTCCGACTTCTTGAGTTTCTTACCTCCGACAGCTGGAGGTTTTGTGAAAGGTTTCCTCTTGCTGCTCTCCACCGAAACACCTTCTTTGGTCTGAGCAGCCGCCCTCTCCTCCGCCGTCTCCCTCAGCTTAACTACTGACTGCTGCGGGAGGATTAAGTTGTACTCCAGAAGGATCGCATTTCTGATCAGGAAGGCAGATGATCTATATTTCCCAAGAATAGCTTCTATCTCAGCCGCCGTCTGAACCAGGCGGTCAGTCTCCACAATCGCAAAACCACCTGTCGCTAGCAAAAATGAGAGAGTATGAGAAGAAGCACCGCAATCAGAATGGAAATTATAAGTAAAAGCATCAACTTACATCCAGAAGTAAAGCGCCGAATTGAAACGGAGTCATCCCTGACAAAGAACCACTCTTTCTTGAACATGCTTAATTTAGAATACAAATCCAAGACCGGTTTGAAGGTCACGGCTGACTCCAAGCTAATGTATGGGGACCCCTTCTTATAGCCCCTCAGATTATACAAGTACCGGATCTCCCGGTTGGAAGGAGCACGACCATACTTCCTCTGGAAAATAACGAAGAGGCTCACCAGTATAGCATAGGAGTTGGGTTGAAGCTGGAATGGGGCCACCTTGAGATATGTGAGGAAGCTGGTTACCCAAGCGTTAAGAGGCGGAATGGCACCACACATGCAGTGGTATCTGCTGTAAGCAAAGAACCCTTCAGGAGGGTCGTATGGCATAACATCTTTCCCTGGCAACAGCATTCGCGCCCTGTCAATTCCAAAAGAGCGAGAGATGACGTCAAGCTGCTCTTCCTTAAGGGAGCTGGGATAGCAGTCCGGGGGAGAATTCAGGAGCTCCTGCGGACCGTACCCGTCCACTAATGATCTCGGGGTTGGTCCGTGACGTTCTGGATTCGGTTGAGCTGGGGGCACGACAGAGGAACCTCCTTCACCCCCGGATTTCCTTTTGTCTGATCAAGTTTCTGCTTTTCGAGACATTTATCTGCAACATAGGAAAGACAGGTTGTTAGAACAAAGGATATAAACAGGCAAAAATTTTCAAGGTCATTCGGCAATCACATCACTCAAGTTCGTTCGGCATTCACGTGCGCAAGGTCATTCGGCAATCACATCACTCAAGATCGTTCGGCATTCACGTGCGCACGGTCATTCGGCATTCACATCACTCAAGTTCGTTCGGCCTTCATATACGCAAGTTCATTCAGCATTCACTCAAGTTCATTCGGCAAATGGAAGTCGAATACCTGATTCGACAGTAGGATGAAAACTGATTCGGTTGTCTGAATTTGTCTTGTTCGGTAGAAGGTACCAAAACCCCAGGCCCTTATTTATAGGCATGCGTAGACGACCGGACCGGTCGACAAAAAAAAAACAACAACAAAACAAAACAAAGCACGGCACATGCCGGCATATGCCCCACTTTGGGGGGCAAATGTTGGGCGTGTTCTCACCCAGAAGAGCTCAACAGCAAGAAGCTGATTCATTCACGCTCGCCTAAGTTCCATCCAACCCTATTCAAGACTGCCGAACCAACCCTATTCAAGACTGCCAAACCAACCCTATTCCAGACTGCCGAACCAACCCTATTCAAGACTGTCGAACCAACCCTATTCCAGACTGCCGAACCAACCCTCTTTCGAGACTGCCGAACCAACCTCCCTCAAACAACGCCGAACCAACCTCCCTCAGACAACGCCGAACCAACCCTCTTCAAGGCTGCCGAACCAACCTCCTTCAGACAATGCCGAACCAAACTCCTACCACCGGACCAAACGCTACCGGACCAAGACGTGCCAGGCCAGATCACGTCAGCCCAGGCCCACCAGCAGCTATATACATCCAAGACCCCTGCTCCCAATCTCACTCTATAAATAGAGGGGCAGGGGTACAACAATGGGGACAAGTTTTGAGAGCTCAAGCACGGAAGGGACTTTCAAACAACTTTCTTTTACTTGTATCAAAGCTTTGTACTTGTAATCAGAATAAGAGAAGAGAAATAACATATAAAGTGGACGTAGGCACATTTTGGCTGAACCACTATAAATTTGTGTGTCTTTTTACAGTTTAGCCCCTGTTTTTCATATATTCGCATAAATCGCTCAAATCACTAAGAATAACATAAGATCTACTAAATCATACAACTTTGAGGTGTTTGTCCATTTTTTGTGCAAACAACAATGGCATTTAATGTTAGCAAAAAGCAACATCATTTCTAGTACATCAAATATTGTCTATCAGCCCCAAAGTAAAAATCTGCATAATAAAATAACTAGAAGCAAATATGAAACATGGCAGGAAGTATAAAATGAGTATGTACACATATAAAAAGAAGAAAACTATTATCTAAGTACATACTAAAGGTAGGGGATAAGTGTTTGTAGACATAAGGGACATTAGCATTAAATGTTAAGTATCTCAAGTACACTAATATCTCTTATCAGCCACCAAGAGGAAAGATATATCTCTGAATATATTTGTACCAGACAAATAAACAATACCCTGTAAACATCTATCTATTTATCAATCTCCTCTATCTTTCTCATTTCACTTCGTTTACAAAGAAAACTGAGCATTCAGAAAATATATTTCAACTGAAGCATCATTCATTTAAACAAAAACAAGAAGTTTTACATGAAGATCAAAACAAATAGGGTTCCAGTTTTAAAGCTTTCAAACGCCTGTGTCAAAATGAAGCTTTTCAAATTCAAGATGCTCTGTTCATTTCTGAAACAAAGTGAGTAACTTTTTAAAACTTAAATAAATTTGGTTGCTTGTTATTCTCTGTGATGAGTATGCATAAGTGAATATTTGTATATATATATATATATATATATATATATATGTGAATAATGGTGTGTGCATGCTGTGTGTATCTAGGTTATCCCCTGATTAGTTTTCAGGATTTAGTTCCAAGTCAAAATCCCTTACCTCATTTTCTAATCTAAGTTAGGGTATTGTTTTCAAACAAAAATTGTTTGTTTAGCTATGAATCAAGGATTAAAAATTTAATCAAGTCAAAATAAACCCCAGTATCTCTGTAAAGCTAAAAGTAACTGTGAATGTCAAAATTTGTAACGACCTGATATTTTCAACCATTCGCATCCATTATAAGTGTATAGGTAGACACTCATGCCGGAGTTGAATTGCTCAAAATACCGCGTTGTAATTAAAATTTTGCAAATCTCAGAATATACAGTAAATAAATATAATCACAGATCACAGACACAGAGTAAAATAATGCAGCGGAAGTAAAAGAAATAGTAGTTCATGAAGCTACTATCTAAATATGTCAGAGTTACATAAGATACAACAGAAGAAATAGAGTACAACAAAAGTCTCAATAAAATAACCAAGTACAAGCTGAGTAGAACAATGGAATTGAAATAGATAGGACATGACCAGCAGATAATCTCCAGCGATTCAAATCTCCAAGAGAATGGAAATCCAAATCTGTGAATAACTCAGGCTGACCCGAGCGTAAAGCAAAACACAAAACACTCGAGTCAGGACAATATATACTTATATAATGTAAACCAACTCAAGTGAACTGTAATAAAGGTACAAGTAACTTAGAAGATGCTTGGGACCGCCCATCCTCTAAGGATCCGTTAAACTATCTACTATGTAGTAATATTCGATATTATAATAGTGTCTAAATAAGTAAAGTATAATCATATAGAAAATAGCGTTAAGGGGATGGAGAACCTTAACGCGGTCGGATCTTAAAATCATAATCGTAGTAAAGCTCGATATGGTAGGTGACACGGCACAA
Source organism: Allium fistulosum (assembly GCA_030737815.1). NCBI lineage: Eukaryota > Viridiplantae > Streptophyta > Magnoliopsida > Asparagales > Amaryllidaceae > Allium > Allium fistulosum. Next base: position 96,390,580 of record CM060903.1, read on the forward strand.
CTAGGCAATGCCAGGGTAGATATACCAATTACGCACACGGACTGATGGATACGCATAGCAGCCACTACCGTTCCACCTCGAACAACACTCCCAAATCGGAGGATGGCAATCTAATCAATCACAAGTAAGAGTATAATATCGAAGAAATGTGTCCGAGAAGAGGTGCTACCTCACTGGTCCGAGATCGCTCCTGTTTTAGCCACCTTATGCCAACTCACGGGAGTTGGGTCCACGTAACATACCTTAAGAACGTCGCCACCATCCTACTTCATTCTGGAATCTCCACGGCGTACACGGTTGTCAAAGTGGTTTTCGGTATCGACAGAGAGTATGTCCATATCCGATCCCGGTCTCTTTGCCAACCAATCGTTATTATAACCCGTGGTTATAATTTTTAAAAACAATACTTTACTTCAAAATAAAATATCATTTCAAACCATATCTTTATCAAAATAAAGATTAAATCAATTCCAAACCATTTCCATATATTTAATTTTCATATCATTTCAAAACTTCATTTCAAATCATTTTAATATAATAAAATATCATATCCTTACAAAACTTCATTTCAAATCATTTTAATATAATAAAATATCATATCCTTACAAAACTTCATTTCAAATCATTTTAATAAAATAAAATATCCTATCAGTTCAAATCCAATTATTCAACTTTAAATACCTTTTAAATTCAAAGATATCGTTCATTTACTATTATTTCAAATCACCTTTAAATAGTTTATATTCCAATCAAAATAATTCATTTAAACCTTTTAAAAGTGTAATTATTATATTTTCAAATCAAGTATTCAATTTCCAAAGTTTCAAACCATTCCGAGTTCGTTTACTAAGTCAAAAACCCTAATTATTAAAATTTCAGCATTTCACAGCATTTAAAAACAACTGCTATAAGTTATATTTGAAAACATTTTTAATTCAGCAAAGACAGCACTTAAAACTGCTGTTAAAACTCAGTTTTAGTTGAATTATAGTTCAAAACAGAAAAGACAGCATTTCAGAAGTGCTGCGGTAGTTCAGATTTCAAAACAAGGGTTAAATTTGGTTTCAGCGAAGACTGCAGACCATTATAGCATTTCCAGAGAATGCTATAATAGACCTGGGTTCAATATTAGCCTATAAGTTCAATTACAGCAACTACAGCATTTCAGAAATGCTGTAATAGCTCTTTTTACACAATTTTAGTTCAAAACAGAATCTATAGCATTTTTGAATGCTACTAAAAGTAAATTTCAGGTGTTAGTGTATTTCCAGCAATTAAATAACTTTAATTTAAAACACATAAACATTTTAAAAATCATATTTTAACATTTAAAATGTTCATTTACATATCGTTTAACATATATCTTTTCACAATAAATTTCTTATAATTAAATCCAATTTTCAACAATTTACTTAATAAGTTTAAGTGTAAAAGTTCCAATTCTTCACATTTCAACAAATAGACTTAACACTTCAAATTTAAATTACCATTTCACAATTTAACAAAATTTCCAATTTTATTTAATTAACTTGAACCTTTAATTAAAACCAAATTTCACATTTCCTAGTCAAGTTATATTTTAAAAGATCACTTTTAAACATTCATTTATTTAACCACTTAAATTCATAGAAAAATCAATAATACTTTAATAAATCACTTAAATTCAAATTTAATCAAATTATCATATTTACCATTTCCAAATAAAATTTAATATCCATTTTATTTATATAACCTAAATATCATTTTTAACCAAAATTCCAAATTTCCAACTTAAGTTATATTTCAAAAATCCAGTTAAACCATTCATTAATTACATTTTTAACACATAGAAAAAAAATCATAATTTCTTTATTTTAAAACATTTCAAAATCTATTTAAATCAAATTTCATAAATTTATAATTTTTAAAATACTTAAAAATATCCAAAACACTTTATAAAATAACCACGGGCCTGTATATAATTTTCTAACCTAGGTCAAGTGATACGGATATGTATCATTTCAATCCGCAGTTAAAAAGAAAAATCCGGGTTCTATCATTTCAAACCCGCAATCCCAAGTTAAAATAAATAAATAAAAATCGTTCAGGCCTATCTTTTCAGCCCATAACGATTTTTCCCTATTCTAAAGTCCGTTCGGGTATGTATCATTTCAACCCATAGTGATTCTAGTCTACAGGGAACTTGCAGTGTGATAAACTGATATAAATAAATAGAATAACATAAAACAACAACAACATATGATATAACAGGTGTAATAACAGGTGTGAACATCATATGATAATAATATAAGCATATATAACATGATAATATACATTACATATTCAAATGGTGTTGGTTTATCAGTTATATAGGTACATATTGTCTGGTGAGAATAACTCACTTGTTTAAAGCTGGAGATATCCACCAAAGCACACAACACAAACACAATGAAGGCACGATGACATGGATATGACTTGAGAGTGGAGAGCCAAATATAATTGCCTTGTATACATATAAACAAAACAAGACAATGTATACATAAATATGTAACACAAAACAATATCGAAATGACTGGAAATGAAAAGCAACAAAAGGCAAAGTGATTCGACCTTTCTTTAACCATTCAAGAGCTTGACCAAGGGGATTTTTTGCTCAGCCATAGCTGGACATAATCTCAGGTTATGGCATCAAAATAGCATGGCAACAAAGAGATGATGATGGTAGGAGTTACATATGAATAAGACAAAGGGTCAAGGCAAAATAAGTGGAGTTTTGGTGCATTTTTGGCTCATCTGAAGGCAAGTGGGGCTCGGCCCTTGCATGGTTCAGGTCTGGACAGTAGATGGAGGGGTGTGGCGAGGTCTGGAAAAGGTGGTGGTGGCGGCCTATAGTGGTGGCCAAGGTGGTGGATGAAGGTGGTGAAGTAATAGTGGTGACTAGTGCATTGTTTTGGAGTTTTTTTTGGAGTTTTTGACATTGTTTTGTGGTGCTATCTTCAAGAAGAGGTCACGGCCATGGGTGGATCTGAAATGATGGCTGGAGATGATGCCAAGGAAGAGTGGTAGGGGATGGTGGTCGAGGCTATGGTGGAGATGGTGGAGGGTTTAGCCGAGCAAAGCTATGGAAGAATCAAGCAAGTAAAAATCATTGAAATTGTGAAGTAAAGAAGAGATAAAGGAAGCCATAGGCATTTGTTTTTGTTTTTTTTCTTCTTGAAGCCGTGAGTTACAGGTGTGAGAAGCACGTGAAAATGAAAAAGGAAATGCAAAAGAATGAACGGCTACAAGATGAAATGAAGAGGCAATAAGAAAATGAAGAGACAAGGTCACTTGAAAAGTCATGTGAAGATGAAAGGTTTTGTCTCTTTGTTTTCTAATTTCTTTTATATCAAAATATCTAAATAAGTTTCAGTAAAAATGAAGATAAAAACTGAACAAAATAAAATAAAAGAAAATAATAAATAATTTAAAGAAAATATGAAATAAATAAGGAAATAGCAAAAATGCAAACTAGGCTTTAAAAATTAGAAATAACTTCATTAAACTTTGGAAAAATCTATTTAATTTTAAATACATGAAAAATGAATATAAATAAAGTAAAAGACAGCAAATAAAAGTGCATGTATAAAATAAATAAATAATTTTTAATTATATATAATTAAATTAAGAAAATAGCAAAGAAAATAGAAACTACGTTTTAAAATTTGAAAATAAATTCAACAAGCTTTGGAAAAATTATTTAATCACTTTAAAAATATTAAAAGACAAAAATATACATAAAATAAAACATTAACACATATTAGAACAAAATATGACAAATAAAATATAATTTAAAATAGATAATATTGCTAAATACATTAATTTACACACAATATTAAAATACACATAACTTTTACAGTTTAACTCCGTTTTCAACGAAACAAAAAGCAGTGTTCAAGTTATTACATCTAATTTCAAAATAAAAGATAAATTTTAAGATTTTGAATATTTAAATTTAAAAGTTAAAAGTCAAAGTTTGACCAGTTTGAACAGAAATTCACTTTTCAGTGAGATATCCAATTTATACTAGTTTGAAGTTATAGTTCACATAATAATTAACATTTATTTTTAAAATGAAATGTTTGAAATCAAACGAGTTTAAAATAGTTTCAAAATAAAATAAAGTCAAATTTTAAAATACAGGCCAAAATCTAGGGTTGTTACACTCTCCCCCACTCAAAACTTTTCGTCCTCGAAATGGCATGAGGCACGGGAAAGCAAAGAAAAAGATAGAGTGAAACAAGATTAAGACAAAATGACAAAGAAATTGAAAATATACCTGATAACTATTGTTATAGGTAAGTTCAACAAGGTGGAGATGGCAAGCAATGCTCAGATTTGAAATGGGTACCAAAGATTATAAAGATTTATAGAAAGATTGTAGGAAGATTTGTAAACAAAAAGGCTATAGAAAGATGTCTATACCAGTCTGTAACAAGATAAGGAAAAATAAGAACAACCAAAAGATAGTTTGGAAAAAAACAAAATAAATACCCCTTACCAAGAATTGATGATCTCTTTGATCAATTGAGTGGTGCAAAGATATTCTCCAGGCTTGATTTAGCTTCAGGCTTTCATCAGATGAAAGTAGAAGAGGAAAGCATTAAGTATACAGCCTTTAACACCAGATATGGACTTTATGAATTTTTGGTGATGCCATTTGGCTTAACAAATGCTCCTTCCTATTTTGTTGATTTGATGAATAGGATTTTTAGAGAATACCTGGATAAGTTTGTATTAATATTTATTGATGATATACTAATTTATTCTAAGTCAGTTAGAGAGCATGAGAACCATTTGCATATAGTATTTGAGAAATTGAGACAGGAAGACTTGAAAGCAAAGTTTTCAAAATGCACTTTTTGGCAGAATGAAGTGAACTTTCTAGGCCATATTATATCAGAAAAAGGAATAGCTGTGGACTCCAATAAAGTCATTGCAGTGCAAGCTTGGAAAATGCCTACTAATGTCACTGAAGTCAGATCATTCATGGGAATGGCTGGCTACTATAGAAGATTCATAAAAGATTTTGCAAAAATCTCAATTCCATTAACCAGATTGACTAGGAAAAATCAAGTGTTCACTTGGACTGAGGAATGTGAAAATGCCTTTGGGAAATTAAAAGAAGCACCGGTACAAGCTCCAATTCTTAAAGTACCTGAGGGAAATGAAAACTTGGTGGTGTATACTGATGCAAGTGGACAAGGGCTTGGAGCAGTATTGATGCAACAACATCAGGTAATAGCTTATGCTTCTAGGCAGTTGAAATCAAGTGAAGTAAGGTATGCTACTCATGACCTTGAATTGGCTGCTGTAGTGTATGCCCTTAAGCTATGGAGACACTACTTGTTAGGGGCAAAATTTGAAGTATATACAGACCATAAATCACTCAAATATTTGTTTTCACAAAAAGAATTAAATATGAGGCAGCAGAGATGGATTGAACTCTTAGCCTCATATGATTTTGAAATATTATACACACCAGGTAAGGCTAATAAAGTAGCAGATGCCCTAAGTAGACAACATGCTAAAGTGGCTAGATTAATGATAGAAGAGTTTAACACTTTATCATTATTAATTGATTCAGAGATAAAAAGTGATAACATAGAAAACATAAGCTTATGCAGTGGGAAGGTAGAAATGGGAAAATTAAGTTTTATTACTCTGGGATCAGAATTGAAAAATAAAGTTGCAATGCTACAAAACCAAGATCCATTTTTATTTGGAAAGAAGACACAAATATTAAATGGTGAAACAGTAGAAGGTTTTCAGTTGGATGATCAGGGCCATCTGAAGAAAGGAGAAAGAATATGTGTTCCAGCAATGGATGAGTTGAAGCAAGAAATTTTGGATGCTTACCACAAAAGCAAATATACTATACACCCAGGAAGCACAAGAATGTATCACAACCTCAAGAGAGATTATTGGTGGAGTGGTATGAAGAGTGCAGTGGCAACCTATGTATCAAAATGTATGGTTTGCCAGCAGTTGAAGGCTGAGTATCAAAAACCCTCAGGAATGCTTCAACCTTTACAAATACCACAGTGGAAATGGGAAGACATATCAATGGATTTTATTGATGGTTTGCCTAGAACTAGGAGGGGAAATGATAGTATTTGGGTAATGGTTGATAGGTTAACCAAGTCAGCCCACTTTATACCAGTGAAATCAGAAAGAAATGCTAATACCCTAGCCCAGTTGTTTATTAAAGAAGTAGTCAGACTGCATGGTATACCAAAGACTATAGTGAGTGATAGAGATACCATCTTCACCTCAAAATTTTGGCAGAGTTTTCACAAGGCAATGGGGACTGATTTATGTTTGAGTACAGCATACCATCCTCAATCTGATGGTCAAACAGAAATTGTGAACAAATTGCTTGAAGACATGTTGAGAGCATGTGTATTGGATTGGGGAGGAAGCTGGGAAGATTACATATATCTAGCTGAATTTGCATACAATAACACCCATCACAGTAGCATAGGCATGGCCCCCTTTGAAGCTCTCTATGGAAGGCCATGTTTATCACCTTCAAGTTGGCATGAGTCTGGAGAAAAAGTGGTCTTAGGACCAGAAAATGTGAAGGAGACTTCTGAAAAGGTAGCCTTGATCAGAAAAAGAATTGCCTCTGCCCAAGATAGGCAAAAGAAATATGCAGATCAAAGAAGGAAGGCAGTGCAATATGATGTTGGGGATTATGTGTTCATCAAGATATCACCCATGAAAAAGGTTCTAAGATTTGGGAAACAAGGAAAGTTGATTCCTAGATATATAGGACCATATAAAATTCTAGAAAGAATAGGGACAGTAGCCTATAAATTAGAATTGCCAGAAGAAATGAGAGCAATGCATGATGTCTTTCATGTGTCTCAACTAAGGAGGTGGGTTCATGATAAAGAAGCAATACTAGAATCCTCTAAGGATGTGCAGATTGATCCTAGAATGATCTATGAAAAGGAACCAGTGGGCATAGTTTCTAGAGAAACCAAGAAATTGAGAAACAAAGAAATTAAATTAGTAAAAATACAATGGAGTCTAGACCCAAATGATTGCACATGGGAAGTGGAGGATAAAATCAGAAATGATTATCCCCAGCTGTTTGATTGAAGAAAAGGTAAATCTCTATATATATACACATACTAATGAATGTGTTGGTTGAATATGCATTGTGAATTTTATCTTGTGTTGATATGCATAGTACTTAATAGATGATTGGTTTGAAAGTGGTTTTGAAATCAGAAAAATTCATTTTTTTTCTGAAGAGATGATACTTAAGTTAAGTATGAAAGAATTGTGGGACACAATTCCTAAAAGGAGGGGTATATGTGATAACCCTAATTTTTGTGAGTAATTTCATGATTTAATTTAGTTTGTATTTGTTTGAAATTGCATTGGAAAAATTGGAATAGGAAATTGAATTGCAGATACAAAGTATAAAACATGTACATGTGCACAAGACAGTGTACACATGCACACAGATTTCTGTATAACACAATTTGGCAGAAATTAATAGATAAAATAAAATAACTGATTTGGAAATACATATGCATAAAAATAGAATTTTGTCTTTAAATAAAATATAGTACAAAGAAAATAAGAGCTAGGCTGAAATAAACTTAAAATTATTTAAAGAAAGAAAAATAAAAGGCTTAAGTATACATAAGTTATACATGTATACAGTCAATCAATCTCTGGAAAGAAATAGAAATTGCATGAAAATGGCATGAGTCCCTAAACAAGCACTTTATCTATTCTTAGTAATTTCTTTTATTAAGAAAATAATAACAATAATAATAGGAAGTCATGCATATGACATGACCAGGGAAAATTAAAAGAAAGGAACTAATTTCTGGAAAGGAAAACAAGGACAACATACCCTTTTATTTTCTTGAATCAAACCAGAGACAGGCTATGTTTGGGATGGGGTAGAACTGACATTGGGTAAGTCCATAAACCCTAGTGACAGCCAAGATTTATATAAAAGGCTTAGTATAGTAAGACCATATATTTTTGTTCTTCATTAACCTAAAAGAAAAAAATTATACAAGGCATAAACCAGAGAAAATAGGAGAAGGCAGAAGACTAAAAGGGGGTTCATAAGGCATAGGAAGAAGAAGGATTAAGGTGAGTAACCTCACTGAAAACATTGGCATTAAGACCTGAATATTGAGGCAGCCAGTTTGAACTAATTTTCTTTTACAAGTTATGTTTTATGATTGAATGACTTTGTTTGGTTAATGATTTGTTAAGGGTAAAACCTCTATCTGATTTACCCAGAAAAATAAGAGTCATGGATACATGAACTAAAATGTTTGTTTGAGATATGGATTAGCTTTGAGATTGAGTGTTTTCTTTTATAAGTTTTCTTTATAAGTTGTTTATAAAAATCCCCGGATTCAAGTAGTGGGTGTATGGTCTGAAGGTAGAAAGAAATATGGGCTGTAACATTGTGTTGTTGCTTATGTCTCATACTAATTAAAACAAAAGAAAATGTAGAAGTGCAATGTTGTACATGTGCTGAGCTTCTATGTTTTATGAAATACCCAAATCAAATATACTTGTGGTTTAGCCAGATCATGAATCTGATTGAACCAGAGGTAAGGGAAAATACATATATAGCAAATTACTCAGGACCATATGCTTACATCTTGATCCAGTGAAACCCACAGGCAAAAATAATGTGCTAAGAAGTCACTTCCCTCTTTCATGATAAAATGTTTGCTTCTGAGAATATAACTTACCAAACTCTGGATGAATACATGTTGCTTGCATTATTTATATTTCTCTGATTAAGAAGTGAGATGCAGAAGGGATTAGCACTGCTATGAAAAATAATAATAACACTTAGTAATTTAACTAAGGACTTGGGATCTTAGGGCTACCAAAGTATAGCTTGGCAATGAGAATATTGCAAGTTCACACATGGTATATTTATACCCAGGGGCCTGAGTGTGCTGGGTTAACAGAGAAAGGTCCCAGGCAGTGTGTGTTTAAAAAGAAGAAAGTAGCTAAAGACCCTATTATATTTGATAATGAATTCTAGGAATAAATTCAGGAGAGGTCTGGGCAAAATCCCTGATGGCCAGTAAAGTTGAAAAGGGGATGATAATTGAATTGATGTTTGTATTTGGTTGTTTTGGTGCTTTTTATGGATGAACCTTATGATTGTTTTCTATGAATCAAGTCATGGTGAATATATGGGTAAATAATCTGTTAACACTGAGATGAAGGAACATGCCTCACAAAAAACATGCACACAGAAGATACTGAGTTTCTTATTCTTGCAATTACTGGAATACAAATAGAACTGAATAAGATCATGTTTTCAGTTAGATTATTCACACCAGACAAATAGTCTGACCCTTTTGTGTTTATGCACCATTGGGTGTCTCATATTCATATGGGGCAGTTCATGGTGGTTTTGCAGGGAAATAGGAAATTGCTTTGATCAGGCTTGGATGTTAAACTGCTTAAGATTTGGATGTTATGTTTTTAAAAGACTTTGCTGAAGTAAACTACACCTTCATGATGAACTAGATTAAGACCTATTGTTTAAAATTACTTTGAGAAACCAATGTATGGTTAATTACTGTTTTGTAGTTGTTGAACTTATATGTCTCAGCTGAACTATGTGCTTTGTTTTGTTAAATGCTTTGCTATGAAAAATGGATTTTTAAGCTTCAAGAACAGTTAAGCTATAATGGTAGAAAATCAGAGATTGAAGGAATTTGTGGTTTGTAAGTATATCTATAGAACTGGCATAGGAAAATCCATGTTCAAGTCAAAAATAAAATCTGATAGAAAGAGTTTGAATTGCTTTAAAAAGAAAATAACATAGCATGTATTATGTAACTGAGTAGTGCAAACCAGAACAAGGCTAACATAGCCCTTTTCTTGAGCCTGGGTCAAGCCAACAACTAAGGATTTAAATTAAAAGTTTGGAGCTGTTTCATAGCCAAAGTATATATTAGGTTCAGACAATCTTGTTCACAGGAGAAAAAAAACAAAAATTGGGTTTGAACCGACCAGCATAGCACTCGAACTCGTGACCTTTCATTTGTTAGTTAGGCGCGTTTCCATTACGCCTAGATGTTGCTTGTGTTCACTTAGGATCCACTTTCTTTTAGCCTGAGTTTGACACTATACAGACTTGAACATAATCATTCACATAAAAAGCTTGCTATCCACTGATTATTACTTAATCATCTCTCAATTATAATAACAGACTAAAGTACATGTTCCCAGTGGATTCTATGGTTAAAAATCAGATTACAATGATTAATCTTTTTAAGGAATTTTCACATTTTAATAGATTTGAAAGGAATTCTACTTACATATTAACATGCTCTGATTATAGTAGAATATAACATAGATATCTTCATATATGTATGTTAGGGATGATTTAGATTTAAAACAATATTTCTATATTGTGAAAGATCCTGGATATATTTTGTTTATTGGAGAAAGAAAATGACCCCGGGAAATATATTTGTAATGAATGATATATCTATATATCATTTCTTAAAAAAAAAATCCTTATGAAATTAGGGTGGAAATTAGGAGGGTCATTTCAGTTGGTATCAGAGCTATGTTGTTAAATAACATAGCAAAAATTTTGTATGAATTTGTTTGCATTGGATGTATAGAAGTGTTTACTGCTTTGGATGTTTTATTTTTTTTATTTTACTATTGATATCTGTTATGACAGAATAAGTGATAAATTAAAATGAATTAATCTATAGAGCATTAGGCAAAACAGACTAACCTAAGTGTTATATCCATAGAGCTATGGTAGGACCCAAACATCAAAATGTAGGAACAAGTGAACCACCCATGGTGAATGTGCAAGAATTCATGAGGGCCATAAGAGATGGAGTAGGCAACAGGCAGGAAAATCCACATGAGGAACTTTCCAAACTACTCAAGACTTTTACCAATCTTGGAGGCAAAACCTTTGATGGCACAGAAGGAGTTATGGGGGTTCAAAATTGGCTTAGAATTTTGGAAAGAATCTTTGCAGACATGCAAGTTGAAGACCAAAGGAAGAGGCAAATTGCATCCAGGCAATTGAGAGGAGCAGCTTTGGATTGGTGGGAGGTTATCATAGCTGGAAGACCTGAAGGAGAAGTAACATGGGATCAGTTTAAAGCAATGTTGGAAGGCGGATTTATCCCTGCATCAGCTAAGGAATCTTTACTGGAGGAATTCATCAAATTGAGGCAAGGGACTATGAGTGTCACTGAGTACACTCAGAAGTTTGAATCATTGGCAAAGTATGGTGCAGTACTCATCACTACTGAGGAAGCTAAGAATGGCAGATATATCCAAGGGTTGAACTCTAGCCTTAGTAGAGCCATGCTACCATATAAGGATAAAACTTTTGATCAAGTTTTGGATTTGACTCTGAGCATTGAACAACATGATAAAGCTAGAGAAAATTTCAGGGCATTCAAAAATAATCAAAACAAGAAGGGAAAGGGTAAATTTCACCCTTATGATAAAAAGAAAACAGACATAACTTCCACCAAGAAACCAGAAGAAGCCAGAACTGCTGAAGTTAAGAAAAGGATCACTTGTTACAACTGTGGACAAGAGGGGCACATGAAAAATAGGTGCACCAATCCTAGACCAGCATCCTTCAATTGTCACCATTGTGGGAAGGAAGGTCACATAAAGAGGAACTGCCCAGATTTTAAGCAAGGAAAATTAGGGGCTTTGGAAGGGAAAGGCAAGGCAGCTGAGGGATCAAATGTTGAAAAGCATGGTCAAGTTGAAGGTACTTTGCTTATCCATTCAATACCTTTAACAGTAGTATATGATACCGGGGCTACACACTCATTGATCTCTCATGATATTGCACAACAATTAAAATTGAACTGTATGATTGTTGATAAACCACTGCTAATTAGAAGCCCTATAGGTAGTTCATGTGTCATGGGTATGATGTGCATGCAACTGGGATTAAATATAGGAGGACATGTGTTTGAGTCAAACCTATATGTGTTGCAATATCCAGACATAGGAATTATTTTAGGAGTTGATTGGTTGAGTAGATATAAGGCTATCATAAATATGGAAACATCCACCATATCATTGAAGGTTTCTGATGGACAAAGAATAATTGTTCTTTGTGAGGCAAACAAAAATAGAAGTATAGCCAACCTTTCTGCATTGTCAAATGAAAAACCCATGCCTGCATTAGAAGAGATCCCCATAGTTAATCAATATGATGATGTGTTTGGGGAAGTAAGAGGAGTTCCTAATCACAGGCCAGTTGAATTTTCAATTAGAATAATTCCAGGAGCTAGCCCAGTGGTTAAAAGACCAACCAGAATGGGGCCTAAGGAATTGATGGAGTTGAAAAAGCAATTAGTTGAACTAGAAGAAAAAGGTTTTATTAGACCCAGTAGCTCATCATGGGGAGCACCAGTAGTCTTTGTTAAGAAACATAATGGATCCCTGAGATTATGTATTGACTATAGGGAATTAAATAAAGTCACAATTAAAAATAAATACCCCTTACCAAGAATTGATGATCTCTTTGATCAATTGAGTGGTGCAAAGATATTCTCCAGGCTTGATTTAGCTTCAGGCTTTCATCAGATGAAAGTAGAAGAGGAAAGCATTAAGTATACAGCCTTTAACACCAGATATGGACTTTATGAATTTTTGGTGATGCCATTTGGCTTAACAAATGCTCCTTCCTATTTTGTTGATTTGATGAATAGGATTTTTAGAGAATACCTGGATAAGTTTGTATTAATATTTATTGATGATATACTAATTTATTCTAAGTCAGTTAGAGAGCATGAGAACCATTTGCATATAGTATTTGAGAAATTGAGACAGGAAGACTTGAAAGCAAAGTTTTCAAAATGCACTTTTTGGCAGAATGAAGTGAACTTTCTAGGCCATATTATATCAGAAAAAGGAATAGCTGTGGACTCCAATAAAGTCATTGCAGTGCAAGCTTGGAAAAGGCCTACTAATGTCACTGAAGTCAGATCATTCATGGGAATGGCTGGCTACTATAGAAGATTCATAAAAGATTTTGCAAAAATCTCAATTCCATTAACCAGATTGACTAGGAAAAATCAAGTGTTCAGTTGGACTGAGGAATGTGAAAATGCCTTTGGGAAATTAAAAGAAGCACTGGTACAAGCTCCAATTCTTAAAGTACCTGAGTGAAATGAAAACTTGGTGGTGTATACTGATGCAAGTGGACAAGGGCTTGGAGCAGTATTGATGCAACAACATCAGGTAATAGCTTATGCTTCTAGGCAGTTGAAATCAAGTGAAGTAAGGTATGCTACTCATGACCTTGAATTGGCTGCTGTAGTGTATGCCCTTAAGCTATGGAGACACTACTTGTTAGGGGCAAAATTTGAAGTATATACAGACCATAAATCACTCAAATATTTGTTTTCACAAAAAGAATTAAATATGAGGCAGCAGAGATGGATTGAACTCTTAGCCTCATATGATTTTGAAATATTATACACACCAGGTAAGGCTAATAAAGTAGCAGATGCCCTAAGTAGACAACATGCTAAAGTGGCTAGATTAATGATAGAAGAGTTTAACACTTTATCATTATTAATTGATTCAGAGATAAAAAGTGATAACATAGAAAACATGAGCTTATGCAGTGGGAAGGTAGAAATGGGAAAATTAAGTTTTATTACTCTAGGATCAGAATTGAAAAATAAAGTTGCAATGCTACAAAACCAAGATCCATTTTTATTTGGAAAGAAGACACAAATATTAAATGGTGAAACAGTAGAAGGTTTTCAGTTGGATGATCAGGGCCATCTGAAGAAAGGAGAAAGAATATGTGTTCCAGCAATGGATGAGTTGAAGCAAGAAATTTTGGATGCTTACCACAAAAGCAAATATACTATACACCCAGGAAGCACAAGAATGTATCACAACCTCAAGAGAGATTATTGGTGGAGTGGTATGAAGAGTGCAGTGGCAACCTATGTATCAAAATGTATGGTTTGCCAGCAGTTGAAGGCTGAGTATCAAAAACCCTCAGGAATGCTTCAACCTTTACAAATACCACAGTGGAAATGGGAAGACATATCAATGGATTTTATTGATGGTTTGCCTAGAACTAGGAGGGGAAATGATAGTATTTGGGTAATGGTTGATAGGTTAACCAAGTCAGCCCACTTTATACCAGTGAAATCAGAAAGAAATGCTAATACCCTAGCCCAGTTGTTTATTAAAGAAGTAGTCAGACTGCATGGTATACCAAAGACTATAGTGAGTGATAGAGATACCATCTTCACCTCAAAATTTTGGCAGAGTTTTCACAAGGCAATGGGGACTGATTTATGTTTGAGTACAGCATACCATCCTCAATCTGATGGTCAAACAGAAATTGTGAACAAATTGCTTGAAGACATGTTGAGAGCATGTGTATTGGATTGGGGAGGAAGCTGGGAAGATTACATATATCTAGCTGAATTTGCATACAATAACACCCATCACAGTAGCATAGGCATGGCCCCCTTTGAAGCTCTCTATGGAAGGCCATGTTTATCACCTTCAAGTTGGCATGAGTCTGGAGAAAAAGTGGTCTTAGGACCAGAAAATGTGAAGGAGACTTCTGAAAAGGTAGCCTTGATCAGAAAAAGAATTGCCTCTGCCCAAGATAGGCAAAAGAAATATGCAGATCAAAGAAGGAAGGCAGTGCAATATGATGTTGGGGATTATGTGTTCATCAAGATATCACCCATGAAAAAGGTTCTAAGATTTGGGAAACAAGGAAAGTTGATTCCTAGATATATAGGACCATATAAAATTCTAGAAAGAATAGGGACAGTAGCCTATAAATTAGAATTGCCAGAAGAAATGAGAGCAATGCATGATGTCTTTCATGTGTCTCAACTAAGGAGGTGGGTTCATGATAAAGAAGCAATACTAGAATCCTCTAAGGATGTGCAGATTGATCCTAGAATGATCTATGAAAAGGAACCAGTGGGCATAGTTTCTAGAGAAACCAAGAAATTGAGAAACAAAGAAATTAAATTAGTAAAAATACAATGGAGTCTAGACCCAAATGATTGCACATGGGAAGTGGAGGATAAAATCAGAAATGATTATCCCCAGCTGTTTGATTGAAGAAAAGGTAAATCTCTATATATATACACATACTAATGAATGTGTTGGTTGAATATGCATTGTGATTTTTATCTTGTGTTGATATGCATAGTACTTAATAGATGATTGGTTTGAAAGTGGTTTTGAAATCAGAAAAATTCATTTTTTTTCTGAAGAGATGATACTTAAGTTAAGTATGAAAGAATTGTGGGACACAATTCCTAAAAGGAGGGGTATATGTGATAACCCTAATTTTTGTGAGTAATTTCATGATTTAATTTAGTTTGTATTTGTTTGAAATTGCATTGGAAAAATTGGAATAGGAAATTGAATTGCAGATACAAAGTATAAAACATGTACATGTGCACAAGACAGTGTACACATGCACACAGATTTCTGTATAACACAATTTGGCAGAAATTAATAGATAAAATAAAATAACTGATTTGGAAATACATATGCATAAAAATAGAATTTTGTCTTTAAATAAAATATAGTACAAAGAAAATAAGAGCTAGGCTGAAATAAACTTAGAATTATTTAAAGAAAGAAAAATAAAAGGCTTAAGTATACATAAGTTATACATGTATACAGTCAATCAATCTCTGGAAAGAAACAGAAATTGCATGAAAATGGCATGAGTCCCTAAACAAGCACTTTATCTATTCTTAGTAATTTCTTTTATTAAGAAAATAATAACAATAATAATAGGAAGTCATGCATATGACATGACCAGGGAAAATTAAAAGAAAGGAACTAATTTCTGGAAAGGAAAACAAGGACAACATACCCTTTTATTTTCTTGAATCAAACCAGAGACAGGCTATGTTTGGGATGGGGTAGAACTGACATTGGGTAAGTCCATAAACCCTAGTGACAGCCAAGATTTATATAAAAGGCTTAGTATAGTAAGACCATATATTTTTGTTCTTCATTAACCTAAAAGAAAAAAATTATACAAGGCATAAACCAGAGAAAATAGGAGAAGGCAGAAGACTAAAAGGGGGTTCATAAGGCATAGGAAGAAGAAGGATTAAGGTGAGTAACCTCACTGAAAACATTGGCATTAAGACCTGAATATTGAGGCAGCCAGTTTGAACTAATTTTCTTTTACAAGTTATGTTTTATGATTGAATGACTTTGTTTGGTTAATGATTTGTTAAGGGTAAAACCTCTATCTGATTTACCCAGAAAAATAAGAGTCATGGATACATGAACTAAAATGTTTGTTTGAGATATGGATTATCTTTGAGATTGAGTGTTTTCTTTTATAAGTTTTCTTTATAAGTTGTTTATAAAAATCCCCGGATTCAAGTAGTGGGTGTATGGTCTGAAGGTAGAAAGAAATATGGGCTGTAACATTGTGTTGTTGCTTATGTCTCATACTAATTAAAACAAAAGAAAATGTAGAAGTGAAATGTTGTACATGTGCCGAGCTTCTATGTTTTATGAAATACCCAAATCAAATATACTTGTGGTTTAGCCAGATCATGAATCTGATTGAACCAGAGGTAAGGGAAAATACATATATAGCAAATTACTCAGGACCATATGCTTACATCTTGATCCAGTGAAACCCACAGGCAAAAATAATGTGCTAAGAAGTCACTTCCCTCTTTCATGATAAAATGTTTGCTTCTGAGAATATAACTTACCAAACTCTGGATGAATACATGTTGCTTGCATTATTTATATTTCTCTGATTAAGAAGTGAGATGCAGAAGGGATTAGCACTGCTATGAAAAATAATAATAACACTTAGTAATTTAACTAAGGACTTGGGATCTTAGGGCTACCAAAGTATAGCTTGGCAATGGGAATATTGCAAGTTCACACATGGTATATTTATACCCAGGGGCCTGAGTGTGCTGGGTTAACAGAGAAAGGTCCCAGGCAGTGTGTGTTTAAAAAGAAGAAAGTAGCTAAAGACCCTATTATATTTGATAATGAATTCTAGGAATAAATTCAGGAGAGGTCTGGGCAAAATCCCTAATGGCCAGTAAAGTTGAAAAGGGGATGATAACTGAATTGATGTTTGTATTTGTTTGTTTTGGTGCTTTTTATGGATGAACCTTATGATTGTTTTCTATGAATCAAGTCATGGTGAATATATGGGTAAATAATCTGTTAACACTGAGATGAAGGAACATGCCTCACAAAAAACATGCACACAGAAGATACTGAGTTTCTTATTCTTGCAATTACTGGAATACAAATAGAACTGAATAAGATCATGTTTTCAGTTAGATTATTCACACCAGACAAATAGTCTGACCCTTTTGTGTTTATGCACCATTGGGTGTCTCATATTCATATGGGGCAGTTCATGGTGGTTTTGCAGGGAAATAGGAAATTGCTTTGATCAGGCTTGGATGTTAAACTGCTTAAGATTTGGATGCTATGTTTTTAAAAGACTTTGCTGAAGTAAACTACACCTTCATGATGAACTAGATTAAGACCTATTGTTTAAAATTACTTTGAGAAACCAATGTATGGTTAATTACTGTTTTGTAGTTGTTGAACTTATATGTCTCAGCTGAACTATGTGCTTTGTTTTGTTAAATGCTTTGCTATGAAAAATGGATTTTTAAGCTTCAAGAACAGTTAAGCTATAATGGTAGAAAATCAGAGATTGAAGGAATTTGTGGTTTGTAAGTATATCTATAGAACTGGCATAGGAAAATCCATGTTCAAGTCAAAAATAAAATCTGATAGAAAGAGTTTGAATTGCTTTAAAAAGAAAATAACATAGCATGTATTATGTAACTGAGTAGTGCAAACCAGAACAAGGCTAACATAGCCCTTTTCTTGAGCCTGGGTCAAGCCAACAACTAAGGATTTAAATTAAAAGTTTGGAGCTGTTTCATAGCCAAAGTATATATTAGGTTCAGACAATCTTGTTCACAGGAGAAAAAAAACAAAAATTGGGTTTGAACCGACCAGCATAGCACTCGAACTCGTGACCTTTCATTTGTTAGTTAGGCGCGTTTCCATTACGCCTAGATGTTGCTTGTGTTCACTTAGGATCCACTTTCTTTTAGCCTGAGTTTGACACTATACAGACTTGAACATAATCATTCACATAAAAAGCTTGCTATCCACTGATTATTACTTAATCATCTCTCAATTATAATAACAGACTAAAGTACATGTTCCCAGTGGATTCTATGGTTAAAAATCAGATTACAATGATTAATCTTTTTAAGGAATTTTCACATTTTAATAGATTTGAAAGGAATTCTACTTACATATTAACATGCTCTGATTATAGTAGAATATAACATAGATATCTTCATATATGTATGTTAGGGATGATTTAGATTTAAAACAATATTTCTATATTGTGAAAGATCCTGGATATATTTTGTTTATTGGAGAAAGAAAATGACCCCGGGAAATATATTTGTAATGAATGATATATCTATATATCATTTCTTAAAAAAAAAATCCTTATGAAATTAGGGTGGAAATTAGGAGGGTCATTTCAAGGGTGGTCGGAGATGACCAGAGCCACGGTGCATGTGCACCGTGCACTTTTGAATTCTGGTGAACTTGGTTTGACAGGAGAGTGCACTCGGGTTTTACTCGAGTCATTCGAGTATGTTACTCGAAGTAGAGAAGGGAATGGCTCGAAGCAGTTTTGGTTCGATTCGAGTAAAAGTTTGTTCCAGGCTTTTGAGAATAAAACCTGACAGTAATTTGAGTTTAAAATAAATTCAAATGAGATTAATTTATGTAGTGGATTTTAACAAGTTTGAATCCAGTTTGAAGTGTGAATTCAAATTTATTTTTGAATCATAATCTGGGATGAAATAAAAGTTTAAAAATATATATTTAAAAGAGAGTTTTCAGGATTTAAAAACAACCCTGGCAGTTTTCTTGATTTTAGAATTTAATATAAAATCTAAAACAGAATTTAAAACCAAGTTTAAATTAGAATTTTAAATCTGAATTCAAATTGAATTTGAATCTTAGGTTTTTAAAATAGAATAAAGTTTATAACTTTAAATGATGTAAATAAGTTAAAGTTA
This sequence comes from Allium fistulosum, assembly GCA_030737815.1. Taxonomy (NCBI): domain Eukaryota; kingdom Viridiplantae; phylum Streptophyta; class Magnoliopsida; order Asparagales; family Amaryllidaceae; genus Allium; species Allium fistulosum. The sequence continues at coordinate 96,409,737 of CM060903.1, forward strand.
AAATATACTTTTATGATTTGAAAATTTAAAAGGAATTTAGTTTAAAATCTTTAAATTAGAATTTAATGATTTGGATTCATTAAATTATTAAGTTAATTAAAAAGGATTAATAAATTTAATTAATAACGGGATTAATTAAGTAATTATGAGTTTTCAACTCATTAATTAAGTTTTAAGTAAATTAATTAGGAATAATTAATTTGGGGTTAAGAATCATTAATTTGATAAGATTAGATTTTAAATTAACGATTAAATGTTAATTAATCAAGTAATTAAAGGTTAATTAAGTTACAGTTGAAAACTTAAATTAATTAAATAATTAGTGGTTAATTAATAGGTAGTTAAGGATAAATTAAATTGTAATTAATATTGATTAATTAAGTTTAATCTGTTAAGAAAAGAAATTAAGAAATGTAAATAGTTAATGAAGGTCATTTACTTAGACTATTTAATAATTTATAAAATTAATGTGATTAATAATAATAATTAGATAAATTAATTAAAGATAAACATTTGTGAAAATGTTTAAGTCTAATTACTTAATGGAAGTAATTAAGGAATTAATTACTTGATATAATTAATTGAGTTTAATATGATTTGTTTAGGTTAATTAATTAAGTTTAATTAATTTAAATAAATCATTGGATGATTTGATAAGTATAATTACTTAAATGTAATTAATGAAGTGTAATTACTAAATGAAGTAATTAATGGTAATTACTATATGTAATTGATTGAAGATGATTTGAGTATGATAGTAATTTAGATTAAATTACTTTGTGGAATTAATCAAGGGATTAATTTAGAAAATTAATTAAGGAGTAATTAATTTATTAAGTGAAGTAAGTAAGGGTAGTTAATTACTGAATGGGATTAATCAAGGATGATTAATCATTATGGTTAAGTAAAAATAAATAACTCAATGTAATTGATTTAAATAGAATAGTTAATTAAAATGTAATTAGGGATCATTAATTAATATAATTAATGATAAAATTAAAGGTTGATAAATTAAACTAATTAATCAATAATAAGCGATTTGAGTAATTAATTAATGTAATTAATTAAGGATTAATGTAATTAATTATAGTTAATTAATAAATGAAGTAATTAAAGATTAATTACTGTATTTGGTTAAGTATAATTAATTTGTGAAATTAATTAAAGGATAATTACTTGAATGTAATTAAAGGTCAGTTAATCAAAGATGATTAATTAAGAAGGGAATTTGAGAATGACTAATTAATTGATTTGTAATTAATTAATGGTTATGTAAGCAGGATTTATAATGATGAAGTAATTAATTTAATTTACTTTAAATTAATTAGAGATAAGTGATTAATTTAATTCATTTTAAATTAATCATAAATGGTGTGATTATTAATCCTTGTTTATATCTGAATTGGATGATATCTATTGGATGATATGTTGTGATATTCTGTGATGTGATATTGGATATATCTGTGATAAATGTGTGATATTTATCTGTGTTAAATGCTGTGTGAATTCAAAGTATTGAATTGAATTGAAATGAATTGTTTTAACTTTAAAACAACTTGGCCTTAAAAGATACGGTTTGGATTTCGATGAGACCGGGATTGGGTTTGCTTTAGTACAGCATGATAGGGGGTTCTCGCTTCGCGGTTTGGTGGCGAACGGGAGACTCTTACCCCTACATGTCCCTTTGGGGTAGTATAAGGCCCTGGGTTGGTTGCTAGTCGAGAGGCTGGCCGTAAAAGCAAACCCGAGGTACCAGTGAATGCCACGGCAGAAAATGGCCGCTGTCGATGGTTGAACAGTTACAAAATGATTTATTTATGTTTGTCCGGGAATTATCCAGTAAGGGATGTTCCGGCCTTGTGTTGCAGGGGACTTAGGGTGGGTCCTCGGTACGGTGATCTAGGCCACGTACTGTGACGGGCGGTACCCAGTAGCCCTGCCATTGTATGGAATAAAAATCCAATAAGTGCCAACGGATTTGATTGTATTACCCACTTGTTGGCTAGTATGCTGGAATTTAATCATGTAACAATTTCAGCTATTTCTTATTTACTTGAAAACCCTAGACCTATTATAATATCATAGAATTTTCTATCAAAGTTTTGGTTAGAGTAAGGGAAAAACTTTTCCATGTTTATGTGTGGGAAGTCTTACGTGATACCTTTTGTTTTCAAAGGATTTTCAAAGTTAAGCAACTTTAACCTGTTACTCATACCAGACCCATGTCTGACCCGGAGTTTATTTCTTTTTTTCTTAAACTCTCGGGTACCCAAATTTTTACGGGTAGCCAAGGGATTCAGGTTAGCTTTGACGAATGGTGGAGGAGCAATGGAGTAGGAGGCTTCAGCGTTGTAGATATATATATATATATAGTGTTCCGTTGTGTTGGCATCTCTGTGTTGTATCTGTGTTGTATTTGAGTTGTATCGAGTTGTATTCACTAGACAGGTGTTTATAACTGTCTAGTATGTGATGTATTATCTGTGTAACTCTGATGTATATGATACTAAGTAATCTCTTATGTGATATATTATATTTCATTCGTCCCGCTGTTGAGATTTTGATGTTGTTTTCTACATTCTTCTTCATCTTTTCTATTTCTCACCCCTTTCTTTCTTAAAGATGATGCCACTTTATGGTAGTAGAAAGTTGGGTCGTTTCATTTGGTATCAGAGCACTAGGTTGACCGAATACCTAGACTCTGGAGTGGTGTCTATCTTGAGAGATCGTATTTGTAATTTTGATATATATATATATTTATTTCTACTTATCTGTTGGGTTACCTGTTCGGGTTTTCCAATATAAGTTATAAAGGTAGATGGGGTAGTGGTGTGTGTAGCACGACTACCAATGGTTGGAGTTTGTTGAGGTTGGAAGTGTATCTGCCGAGACCGTAGACCCAATACCGTCTCGAGTGAATTTTTTGTTGTGGTGTAAGGATTTCACCAATTTCTGAAGGATATCTGTTAGGGTTCGGAGTCCATTTTTGAAGTGCAAGTTTGGACGAGTATAATTTGGATTCTGATAGTTGAGCAGAAGCTAGTGATGGTACCTTGATAGCTCGGGGATTAGAAGCTGTGTGATGAGATGCAGTGACTATGGATATCTCCGAAGATGTTTCTTTGGAACAAGTTTAAGGAAGAGTGTTTGCATCGGTATTGAGGCTGAGTTCAGCTGGGTGGTTGTGTTTGGCTTTGAGGCCTGAGTTTCTCAAGGAGTTTTTGATTAAGAAGTTTTTGGCATCAGTAGCAGCGTTGTAGTTCAGATTGTTCTGTGTGTAGGCAAGGAGGTCGTCTGTCAGCAGTTTTCTAGAGGTGAAGTTCAGAAGCAGCAGAGTGGATCCATTTTCTTTGATGGATTGGCTAGATAAGCATAGTGTAACGACCCGTTATTTTCAACCATTCGCATCCATTATAAGTGTATAGGTAGACACTCATGCCGGAGTTGAATTGCTCAAAATACCGCGTTGTAATTAAAATTTGGCAAATCTCAGAATATACAGTAAATAAATATAAGCACAGATCACAGACACAGAGTAAAATAATGCAGCGGAAGTAAAAGAAATAGTAGTTCATGAAGCTACTATATAAATATAACAAAGTTACATAAGATACAACAGAAAAAAATAGAGTACAACAGAAGTCTAAATAAAATGACCAGGTACAAGCTGAGTAGAACAACAGAACTGAAATAGATAGGACAAGACAAGCAGATAATCTCCAGCGATTCAAATCTCCAGAAAGTGGAACCCAAATCTGTGAATAACTCAGGCTGACCCGAGCGTAAAGCAAAACACAAAACACTCGAGTCAGGATATACATACTTATACAATGTAAACCAACTCAAGTGAACTGTAGTAAAGGTACAAGTAACTTAGAAGATGCTTGGGACCGCCTGTGATATCCCGGGTTTTTGGGCAATATAAATTTAATAATCTGTATTAATAATTAAATTGAATTGATAATTTTCTTTATAATTTTAAATTTAAATTGGTTAATTTATTTTTTTTAAAAGGATAAAAATATTTAATCTGGCAATATTGATAAGATAAATTTTCAAAGCTAATAAAATTTTATTCTATTTATAATATATATATTTGATATATATTGTGAATGAAAAATCTTTTTGTTAAATAAAAGATGTACTTTCAAATTGTAATATATATGTATGTATCTATTATTATTTGAAGTTGTATTGAAATTTAATATGATAATTCTCAAAATTTATGTTAAAAATATTTTCTATTTAGATGTATATGTATATTTGTATATATATTGGGATTTTGGTTTGAAAGTTAATAAAGTGTTTCAAAATTCTAATATATATATATAATTGTAATTTGTAAGTATAATTTAATATAATACCTTTCAAAAGCTATTTAAAAACTAATCATATATTTTCAAAACTCTTAAGGTAAATATTTATATTACATAATTTAAATGGTTTGTAAACATAAATAAATTTAGTAATAATTCACATTTACATAAATACATAAATATAAATACAAATTCATATTACATAATTTAAAGAAAAACATAAATACTTTTGTAAATAAGTTTTTAAAACATAATTACTTTTATTATTAAGGGTTTAGACATAATTTTGCTTGTTTTTAACACTTGCAAGTTAAGGGATTCATGCAAGTTAACAAGTGGCAGCATTGTTTTTATTTGAAAATGATGCAAATATATTCATTAAAACTGATTTGAGAAACTAGGCTAATTGATTTTCAGTTCAAAAACTTCTCTTATCTTCTTTCATCTTCAAAGTAAATTCAAATTAAAACTAAGCTACAGCAGATCAAAGATTAAAGCTTCATCAAGTAAAGATCAACTCAACATTAAGTAATTTCAGTTTCAAGCTGTAGACTCAAATCAAACTAAGCAAAATCAACTTCAGTTCAAATTCAACTCAACAAACAGCAAGCAAGATTCAAATCAAAAGCAGTTTCCAGATCATAATATAAAGTCTGGAAAAAAAAAACTGTTCTCTGCTTATATAAAAGGTGAGTAAATAATTTTAAAAACAGTTTGATCTGTATTTTTTTTAACATGCATGTGATGATCTGAAAATTTATCTTGATGTTTTCTGGAAAACATTTTGTTTTATTATTGAATTCATAGTTATATTTATATATGCAAACATATGACTGTATATGTTATGTTTGTTCTCTGTTTGATAAAAAAAAAAACTGTGGCCATTGTTTTTAAGAATCCAAATTTCCCAATTAGATCCATATTAGCCTGGAATACATGAATGAAATTTGTTTGTGAATGAAAGATGAAGATCATAAAATAGATTCATGTTTTTTTACAACAAATTAGTATAAGTAAAGGATTTTCAGTGAAATCTGGATTTATGTTAAAAATCAACTGCACTAAAACCTAAATTGAATTATATACATGTAATCGCGTTGGAAAATCATGAATTTAGGCATGCATTTCGAATTTTTTTTGTTGGGTATTTCGTATGTATTTGGGGTTTGTTCGGAATTGGGTTTTTTGGCAATTGCAGTTGATTGGCATGATGATTATAGCTAGAATTTTGGATGAAGCTTGTTTGCATGTTGGGGATGATGGGAAAAATGTCGCCGGATTTTTCCAATGGCCGTGGTGATGGAAATCGAGCAAGCTAGGGTTTAGCATTTTGTTTTGTTCGTCTGGGTTGCCGGAGTTTTTGCGACTTGGTTAATGGATCGGTCGTGATCGCGTTAGGGGGAGAATGAAGCTCGTGACGAGGCGGTTTGATGGAGTGGTCGTCGAGGTCTAATGGCGTTGGATGGTCGTTGGCGAGGTGGGTTTTGGTGGTTCGAGTTTCTGCGGTGGTTCGAGATGATGTTCGAATTTTGATTCGAACGAGTTTTGTTCGATCTGAGTGTTGGGGAGGCTCGCACGCAATCGTGTGATGGTTGTTGATGGTCGCGATGACCATCATTGGCCGGAGTTTCAGGTGCACGTGCACCGTGCACGGCTTGTTTATGCTGGGAAATGGAGTTGTGGAAGACGAGGTCACTCGAGTTTGGGTTTGCGTTTTCATCGTGTTCGACTCGAAGCAGATGGGGGTTCGTGTGGAACTCGGGGAATGTCTCAAGTGTTCGAGTGTGGGGCTCGGGTGAGTATGCGAATCTGGGTTCAAGTTTAAAAATAAATAAAACCAAGTTTTAAAAATGTTTAAAAGTTTTTAAGTTATTTAAACAATTTGTTTTCAAAAGGAAATGTTTAAACAAGTTTAAATGTATATTGAAAATAATTTAGTTTAAAATAAATGTTTAACTAAGTTTTAAGGTGAATTTAAAGTGAGATGTTTTTAAAGGAATGTTTAATTAAGTTTTAAAATTTAATGTTTAAATTGTTTGGTTTAAAGAAAATTTTATATTTTCAATTTTATAATTTATTTACAAAATGGTTTCAAATCTTTCAATTATATAATTAATTTGCAAAATGTTTTCAAATAGAAGTTTAATGATGTAATTAAGAATTTAATAAAGATAAAGAATTCATCTTTAAAATTAATTAAAGTTATGATTAATTAAGGGTAACTATTTAGTGAGATTAATTAAAAGATTAATCACTTAATAAAATTTATTAGTATAATTAATTGAAGATGAGATTAATTAAAGATATTACTTAGAGTAAGTAATTAGTGGATAGTTAATAATGGAACATTAACTAGTGAATAAGAAGTGATTAATTTAGGTAATTAAATTTACTTAATTAATTAAGGTAATTAATTAAGGATAAACTTTGAATTTAATTAAGTGTTAATTACTTAATATAATTAATTAATATAATTAATTAAGTGAATTACTTAGTGTATAGGTAATTAAAGTGTAATTACTAAATGTAATTAATAAAAAGAATAATTACTTTTTGGAAGTAATTAATGGAAGGTAATTAAAGGTTAATTACTTAGATAATTAATTAAGGTTAATTAATGTGATTAATTAAGTTTAAATTAATTAATTAATAGAGATGATTAATAAAAGGATAATTACTTAATTTAAAAGTAATTAGTGGATAATTAATGAAAGTAATTTGTGGATGATTACTTAATGGAAATGATTTGAGGTTAATTAATGGAAGTAATTAGGAAATAATTACTTAGTATAACTAATTAATTAAGGTTTAATTAATTTAAGGTAAGTGATTAATAGTAAATTGATTTCTGTAATTAATTAAAGAATAATTACTTAATGTAATTAATTTAAATATGATAATTAATTAAGAGTAATTAGGGATCATTAATTAATACAATTAATGATGTAATTAAGGAATGATTAATTAAAACTAATTAATCAATAATAAGTAATTTAAAAAGTAATTAATTAATGTAATTAATTATGGATTAATGTAATTAATTATAGTTAATTAGTTTATGAAGTAATTAAAGATTAATTACTGTAATGGTTTAAGTTAATTAATTTGTGAAATTAATTAAGAATTAATTACTTAAAGTAATTAAAGGATTATTAATCAGGAATGATTAATTAAGATGGATACTTAGAGTAATGATTAATTAATTGGTTTAATTAATAATTAAGTAAGCAGGATTTATAGAATGAAGTAATTAGTTTAATTCACTTTAAATTAATTAGATGATATAAATCATTGCTTAAGGATGGATGAATGAGATTGAATGTATTTCATTGTTTGATATCTCTGATGAGATATGATTGATATATGATATGGATGTTTGGTTGAATTATAATGATAATGTGAATTATCTGTTTGGGATGATAATGTAGATTATCTATTGAATTATCTATCTTTGTGTATATAGATAAGAATTGAATTGTTTTTAACTTTAAAACAACTTGGCCTTAAAAGATACGCTTTGGATTTCGATGAGACCGGGATCGGGTTTCCGTATACCGGATTTCCAGGTCTGGAGACCCGAATACCACATCGATCCAAATTAACGATAGGTCGTGAATCAAGTGAAGATGAAGATTCAGAGTGCAAGGGTTATTTTCGTTAACTCTGAGGGTGATTCCAAAACGAGTGTAACGAGATAATGCCTTCGGTTTCGTTCGAACCCGGAACGAACTTGTATGGATTGAATGCTTTCAGCACATCGTCAGGCGGACGATGAGCATTCTAAGTGATATGTTCTGATTAAAGGTAATCGTAACCTCAAGCCTCATCAACCGGGAATGGCTAAAACAGGGGAGGTGCAGCAAGGCTTCGTGGGTAGCACCCACTGAGAGCAAGATAGATCCCTGTCTAGAGGTCCCTTTTCTTTTATTCGGCTTAGTGTGTGGTTGGTCGCGCCAACTACGGGATTATCTTGTTCGGAATTATCCAGTAAGGGATGGTTCCGGCTTTGTGTTGCAGGGGAGCGGGCGTACTCCTCGGTACGGTGATCTAGGCCACGTACTGTGACGGGCGGTACCCCAGTAGCCCTGCCATTGTATGGAAATCCAAATTCCAATAAGTGATAACGGATTTGATTGTATACTTATGTATGCTGGAATTTAATGAATGTAACAATTTCGGCTATGTGAATATTTATCTGAAAACCCTAGACCCTATTATAATATGACTGGATTTCCTATCAAATGTTTTGGTTAGCGTAAGGTAAAAACTTTTCCATGTTTATGTGTGGAAAGTCTTACGTGATACCTTTGTTTTCAAAAGGTTTTGAAGTTAAACAATTTTAACCCGTTTACTCACACCAGACCCATGTCTGACCCAAGTGTTTATTTCTGTTTTATAAACTCTTGGGTACTCAAATTTTTACGAGTAGCCAAGGGATTCAGGTTTAGCTTTGACGAATTATGGAGGAGCAATGGAGCAGGAGGCTTCGGCGTTCGTAGATATAGTATTCCGCTGTGTTGATATCTGTGTTAGAGTCTTGTATTGTATTTGAGTTGTAATATCTAGACAGATGTTTTATAACTGTCTAGTATGTGTTGTATAGTTGTGTAAACTCTGATAAGTGTTGTATACTATGTAATAGTTTATGTTATTAATATAATTTATTCGTTCCGCTGTGAGATCGTTGTTGTTGTTTCTTTCTTTCTTCTCTTCTTTTCTATTTTCTACCCCTTTCTTTCTTCATAATGATGCGACTTTCTGGGCATAGGAAGTCGAGTCGTGACAGTTGGTATCGGAGCATAGGTTGAGCGAATACCTAAGCTATTGGTTAAGTGAATATCAGAACACCAGGTTGAGTGAATACCTAGGCTCTGAAGTGGTGTCTATCTTGAGAGCGCGTAATTGTTAGTTATATAAAAATGGTTTTATATTGTGTTAATTGATCGGTTGAGTGGTATATGGATTCTGGTCAATACGAGTAGCTAACGTTATTGATAGGGATCTCTAAACACTTGAACCAGGCCAACGGACGCAATATTGTTTTAAAGGGGTAGATGAAATAATTTTACCCAGAAATAATTTCTATATAAAAAGTATCATTTTATATATATATATATATATATATATATATATATATATATATATATATATTCTACCTATTTATTGGGTTACCTGTTCGGGTTTTCCAATATAAGTTATAAAGGTAGATAAGGTGGTAGTGTGTGTAACACAATTACCAATAGTTGGAGTTTAAATATTTGAGGTTGAAAGTATATATCGAGACTGTAGACCCAATATCGTCTCGAGTAAGTTGGCAGTATGGAGTAAGGATGTCTCGGATCTCTGAAGAAAATCCTTTTCAAGATTCAGAGTCCATTATTGGAATATAAGATTGGTTGAGCTCGGGTGAGCAGATTTTCTAGAGTTAAATCTATCAGTTGTGCAGAAGTAAGTGATGGTAGCTTGGCGACTTCAGGAAGGAGTAGCTGTGTGATAAGACAGAGTATCTATGGATGTTCCCAAAGGAGGTGTTCTTTTTGGAGCAAGATTAAGAAGGTATTGGAGGAACAGTTGATGTCTACCATAGGAAAGACTCGGCTGTATAGGAATTCCTTGATATCGAGTAAGAGAGTTTTATCTGTTTGGAAGTATGGGACTAAGGTCGATTAGTTGTTCTTCGGACATGGTCTCATTGTTCCCTTAAGAAGAGTAAGTTATTGGCGATTGGTTTGGAGCCCGAGTTTCTTTTGGATGTCTGCCATCTCGGAGATTCGTTGAGAGGTTTGTTGATGATTTTATTTTTGAGAAGCCTTTGGATTAGAAGTTCTTGATTAGCTGTGATAGCAGTGCAGCTCGGAGTGTTCGGTGTGCTGTCAAGATAGAGTTTGGAAGCAGCAGTGTGGTTCGTTTCTTCGATGGTTCCGGAATCTTTGTGGTTCTTCTATCAGCAGTCTGAGTAGATGGTGAAGTTTTTCTTGAAGGGTTAACCTTGTTCGGAAAAGTTTAAGGCTGTTTTAATTAGTAAAGAGAGAACAGTTTCTTTGGAATCCGAACTAGGTAGGATCGCAAAAGTGAATTGCGATTATTTTGAGAGTTCATCTTGAGTAATCTTTTGTATGAAATTGAGACATCTCAAGAAGAAGTAAAAGTTATCGAAGAGGTCAAAGATTTAGTTTATATCGATTTGGTTCCTAGAGAAGGATTTGGTGAAGTATCTTAGAATTTTATGGAGTATCTGTGTTTTCTCTTCTAGTTTCGAGTTTCCTCTAGCCAAGGATAGCTGAAGACAGTACCCTTGACCGAGGACTCGTCTATTCTTTGAGAAGTTGGTTATGTCTTTAAGATAACCAATGTTTCCGCTTGTTTGTGGATCTAGTTTGTGCTCGAGTTCATCGACATTCTCATCTATTTCAAATCAGAGTTGTGCAGCGAAAGCAAAGGTAGTAGCTGTGCAAGAAAGGAAGTAACCTCAGATTTCTACAAGAAGTTTATGTGAATTTCTAAGTGTGTATAGAATTTTCTGGAATCTGGAAGAAGGAAGTTCAGTCTTCTATTGCTTGTGGAGTAGAGTTTGTGGATTTCAGTAGATTTTGGAATATCATCTTGTTGATAGGATCTGGAAATCATTTTGTTCTTGGTCCAGTTGTTTCAAGAAGCATCAGCAAAGGTTAAGTTGATCGGAAAGAGATGAGGTAGCTCGGGATCGTCTGATGAGTTAGGCAGATATAAGACGGAGTTTGGAATTCGGAGTTGGAAATTGGAAACTGTTTAAGTTTTTCTCCGATTAAAGAACTATAAGATTTGGTAAGTCTGGAAAGTTAGCTCCAAAAGTATTTTGGATTTTCCTGTGTTCTCGAGAGCAGTAGTTCTTTTTATCTACAGGATTGAATGGCCAGTTTGGATAGCTGGAATTCATTCTATTTCACGTATCTCTGAGGGAGTACGTATATGATTCATCATTGCTGGTGTGGAATCTGCAGTTCAGTTGAATTTGGAAGTTGAGCTAGACTTGAGTATGATCTGATATTTTGTTCAGATTGGTGGATCTAGAGAAGAGAGAAGCTCTGGATCATAGTAGTGTAGTTTGTTTAGCTTCTGTAGAGCGAGTCTCCCGGTGATTTATACTCGGGGAAACTCGAGGTAGTATTATGAAGTCTATTCTGATTTATATCAGAATATTTAGTTAGATTAGATTGTTTGATTGGTTGCTTTGGTTGTTAGAAATTGGATGATAGGTTTGTGTTTGAAATTAAAATATTTGTTGGATTATTAAATTAACTTTGCTTTTAATTTCGGGGACGAAATTATTTTAAGGGGGGAGGAATGTGATATCCCGGGTTTTTGGGCAATATAAATTTAATAATCTGTATTAATAATTAAATTGAATTGATAATTTTCTTTATAATTTTAAATTTAAATTGGTTAATTTTTTTTTTAAAAGGATAAAAATATTTAATCTGGCAATATTGATAAGATAAATTTTCAAAGCTAATAAAATTTTATTCTATTTATAATATATATATTTGATATATATTGTGAATGAAAAATCTTTTTGTTAAATAAAAGATGTACTTTCAAATTGTAATATATATGTATGTATCTATTATTATTTGAAGTTGTATTGAAATTTAATATGATAATTCTCAAAATTTATGTTAAAAATATTTTCTATTTAGATGTATATGTATATTTGTATATATTGGGATTTTGGTTTGAAAGTTAATAAAGTGTTTCAAAATTCTAATATATATATATAATTGTAATTTGTAAGTATAATTTAATATAATACCTTTCAAAAGCTATTTAAAAACTAATCATATATTTTCAAAACTCTTAAGGTAAATATTTATATTACATAATTTAAATGGTTTGTAAACATAAATAAATTTAGTAATAATTCACATTTACATAAATACATAAATATAAATACAAATTCATATTACATAATTTAAAGAAAAACATAAATACTTTTGTAAATAAGTTTTTAAAACATAATTACTTTTATTATTAAGGGTTTAGACATAATTTTGCTTGTTTTTAACACTTGCAAGTTAAGGGATTCATGCAAGTTAACAAGTGGCAGCATTGTTTTTATTTGAAAATGATGCAAATATATTCATTAAAACTGATTTGAGAAACTAGGCTAATTGATTTTCAGTTCAAAAACTTCTCTTATCTTCTTTCATCTTCAAAGTAAATTCAAATTAAAACTAAGCTACAGCAGATCAAAGATTAAAGCTTCATCAAGTAAAGATCAACTCAACATTAAGTAATTTCAGTTTCAAGCTGTAGACTCAAATCAAACTAAGCAAAATCAACTTCAGTTCAAATTCAACTCAACAAACAGCAAGCAAGATTCAAATCAAAAGCAGTTTCCAGATCATAATATAAAGTCTGGAAAAAAAAACTGTTCTCTGCTTATATAAAAGGTGAGTAAATAATTTTAAAAATAGTTTGATCTGTATTTTTTTTAACATGCATGTGATGATCTGAAAATTTATCTTGATGTTTTCTGGAAAACATTTTGTTTTATTATTGAATTCATAGTTATATTTATATATGCAAACATATGACTGTATATGTTATGTTTGTTCTCTGTTTGATAAAAAAAAAAACTGTGGCCATTGTTTTTAAGAATCCAAATTTCCCAATTAGATCCATATTAGCCTGGAATACATGAATGAAATTTGTTTGTGAATGAAAGATGAAGATCATAAAATAGATTCATGTTTTTTTACAACAAATTAGTATAAGTAAAGGATTTTCAGTGAAATCTGGATTTATGTTAAAAATCAACTGCACTAAAACCTAAATTGAATTATATACATGTAATCGCGTTGGAAAATCATGAATTTAGGCATGCATTTCGAATTTTTTTTGTTGGGTATTTCGTATGTATTTGGGGTTTGTTCGGAATTGGGTTTTTTGGCAATTGCAGTTGATTGGCATGATGATTATAGCTAGAATTTTGGATGAAGCTTGTTTGCATGTTGGGGATGATGGGAAAAATGTCGCCGGATTTTTCCAATGGCCATGGTGATGGAAATCGAGCAAGCTAGGGTTTAGCATTTTGTTTTGTTCGTCTGGGTTGCCGGAGTTTTTGCGACTTGGTTAATGGATCGGTCGTGATCGCGTTAGGGGGAGAATGAAGCTCGTGACGAGGCGGTTTGATGGAGTGGTCGTCGAGGTCTAATGGCGTTGGATGGTCGTTGGCGAGGTGGGTTTTGGTGGTTCGAGTTTCTGCGGTGGTTCGAGATGATGTTCGAATTTTTATTCGAACGAGTTTTGTTCGATCTGAGTGTTGGGGAGGCTCGCACGCAATCGTGTGATGGTTGTTGATGGTCGCGATGACCATCATTGGCCGGAGTTTCAGGTGCACGTGCACCGTGCACGGCTTGTTTATGCTGGGAAATGGAGTTGTGGAAGACGAGGTCACTCGAGTTTGGGTTTGCGTTTTCATCGTGTTCGACTCGAAGCAGATGGGGGTTCGTGTGGAACTCGGGGAATGTCTCAAGTGTTCGAGTGTGGGGCTCGGGTGAGTATGCGAATCTGGGTTCAAGTTTAAAAATAAATAAAACCAAGTTTTAAAAATGTTTAAAAGTTTTTAAGTTATTTAAACAATTTGTTTTCAAAAGGAAATGTTTAAACAAGTTTAAATGTATATTGAAAATAATTTAGTTTAAAATAAATGTTTAACTAAGTTTTAAGGTGAATTTAAAGTGAGATGTTTTTAAAGGAATGTTTAATTAAGTTTTAAAATTTAATGTTTAAATTGTTTGGTTTAAAGAAAATTTTATATTTTCAATTTTATAATTTATTTACAAAATGGTTTCAAATCTTTCAATTATATAATTAATTTGCAAAATGTTTTCAAATAGAAGTTTAATGATGTAATTAAGAATTTAATAAAGATAAAGAATTCATCTTTAAAATTAATTAAAGTTATGATTAATTAAGGGTAACTATTTAGTGAGATTAATTAAAAGATTAATCACTTAATAAAATTTATTAGTATAATTAATTGAAGATGAGATTAATTAAAGATATTACTTAGAGTAAGTAATTAGTGGATAGTTAATAATGGAACATTAACTAGTGAATAAGAAGTGATTAATTTAGGTAATTAAATTTACTTAATTAATTAAGGTAATTAATTAAGGATAAACTTTGAATTTAATTAAGTGTTAATTACTTAATATAATTAATTAATATAATTAATTAAGTGAATTACTTAGTGTATAGGTAATTAAAGTGTAATTACTAAATGTAATTAATAAAAAAGAATAATTACTTTTTGGAAGTAATTAATGGAAGGTAATTAAAGGTTAATTACTTAGATAATTAATTAAGGTTAATTAATGTGATTAATTAAGTTTAAATTAATTAATTAATAGAGATGATTAATAAAAGGATAATTACTTAATTTAAAAGTAATTAGTGGATAATTAATGAAAGTAATTTGTGGATGATTACTTAATGGAAATGATTTGAGGTTAATTAATGGAAGTAATTAGGAAATAATTACTTAGTATAACTAATTAATTAAGGTTTAATTAATTTAAGGTAAGTGATTAATAGTAAATTGATTTCTGTAATTAATTAAAGAATAATTACTTAATGTAATTAATTTAAATATGATAATTAATTAAGAGTAATTAGGGATCATTAATTAATACAATTAATGATGTAATTAAGGAATGATTAATTAAAACTAATTAATCAATAATAAGTAATTTAAAAAGTAATTAATTAATGTAATTAATTATGGATTAATGTAATTAATTATAGTTAATTAGTTTATGAAGTAATTAAAGATTAATTACTGTAATGGTTTAAGTTAATTAATTTGTGAAATTAATTAAGAATTAATTACTTAAAGTAATTAAAGGATTATTAATCAGGAATGATTAATTAAGATGGATACTTAGAGTAATGATTAATTAATTGGTTTAATTAATAATTAAGTAAGCAGGATTTATAGAATGAAGTAATTAGTTTAATTCACTTTAAATTAATTAGATGATATAAATCATTGCTTAAGGATGGATGAATGAGATTGAATGTATTTCATTGTTTGATATCTCTGATGAGATATGATTGATATATGATATGGATGTTTGGTTGAATTATAATGATAATGTGAATTATCTGTTTGGGATGATAATGTAGATTATCTATTGAATTATCTATCTTTGTGTATATAGATAAGAATTGAATTGTTTTTAACTTTAAAACAACTTGGCCTTAAAAGATACGCTTTGGATTTCGATGAGACCGGGATCGGGTTTCCGTATACCGGATTTCCAGGTCTGGAGACCCGAATACCACATCGATCCAAATTAACGATAGGTCGTGAATCAAGTGAAGATGAAGATTCAGAGTGCAAGGGTTATTTTCGTTAACTCTGAGGGTGATTCCAAAACGAGTGTAACGAGATAATGCCTTCGGTTTCGTTCGAACCCGGAACGAACTTGTATGGATTGAATGCTTTCAGCACATCGTCAGGCGGACGATGAGCATTCTAAGTGATATGTTCTGATTAAAGGTAATCGTAACCTCAAGCCTCATCAACCGGGAATGGCTAAAACAGGGGAGGTGCAGCAAGGCTTCGTGGGTAGCACCCACTGAGAGCAAGATAGATCCCTGTCTAGAGGTCCCTTTTCTTTTATTCGGCTTAGTGTGTGGTTGGTCGCGCCAACTACGGGATTATCTTGTTCGGAATTATCCAGTAAGGGATGGTTCCGGCTTTGTGTTGCAGGGGAGCGGGCGTACTCCTCGGTACGGTGATCTAGGCCACGTACTGTGACGGGCGGTACCCCAGTAGCCCTGCCATTGTATGGAAATCCAAATTCCAATAAGTGATAACGGATTTGATTGTATACTTATGTATGCTGGAATTTAATGAATGTAACAATTTCGGCTATGTGAATATTTATCTGAAAACCCTAGACCCTATTATAATATGACTGGATTTCCTATCAAATGTTTTGGTTAGCGTAAGGTAAAAACTTTTCCATGTTTATGTGTGGAAAGTCTTACGTGATACCTTTGTTTTCAAAAGGTTTTGAAGTTAAACAATTTTAACCCGTTTACTCACACCAGACCCATGTCTGACCCAAGTGTTTATTTCTGTTTTATAAACTCTTGGGTACTCAAATTTTTACGAGTAGCCAAGGGATTCAGGTTTAGCTTTGACGAATTATGGAGGAGCAATGGAGCAGGAGGCTTCGGCGTTCGTAGATATAGTATTCCGCTGTGTTGATATCTGTGTTAGAGTCTTGTATTGTATTTGAGTTGTAATATCTAGACAGATGTTTTATAACTGTCTAGTATGTGTTGTATAGTTGTGTAAACTCTGATAAGTGTTGTATACTATGTAATAGTTTATGTTATTAATATAATTTATTCGTTCCGCTGTGAGATCGTTGTTGTTGTTTCTTTCTTTCTTCTCTTCTTTTCTATTTTCTACCCCTTTCTTTCTTCATAATGATGCGACTTTCTGGGCATAGGAAGTCGGGTCGTTACACCGCCCATCCTCTAAGGATCCGTTAAACTATCTACTATGTAGTAATATTCGCTATTATAATAGTGTCTAAATAAGTAAAGTATAATCATATCGGAAAATAGCGTTAAGGGGATGGAGAACCTTAACACGATCAGATCTTAAAATCATAATCGTAGTAAAGCTCGGTATGGTAGGTGACACGGCACAACTAGGCAATGCCAGGGTAGATATACCAATTACGCACACGGACTGATGGATACGCATAGCAGCCACTACCGTTCCACCTCGGACAACACTCCCAAATCGGAGGATGGCCATCTAGTCAAATCACAAGTAAGAGTATAATATCGAAGAAATGCGTCCGAGAAGAGGTGCTACCTCACTGGTCCGAGATCGCTCCTGTTTTAGCCACCTTATGCCAACTCACGGGAGTTGGGTCCACGTAACATACCTTAAGAACGTCGCCACCATCCTACTTCATTCTGGAATTTCCACCGTGTACACGATTGTCAAAGTGGTTTTCGGTAAGATAGAGAGTAATGTCCATATCCGATCCCGGTCTCTTTAACAACCCAACGGTATTATAACCCGTGGTTATAAGTTTTAAAAACAGTTTATACTTCAAAATAGAATATCATTTCAAATCCAAATCTTTATCAAAATAAAGATTAAATCAATTCTAAACCATTTCCATATTTTAAAATATCATATCATTTCAAAACTTCATTTCAAATCATTTTAATATTCCAAATATCATTTGAGTTCAAATCTAAATATTCAACTTTAAATACCTTTTAAATTTAAAGGTATACTCATTTATTATCATTTGAAGTCACTTTTTAAATAGTATATTCCAATCAAATAATTCATTTAAACCTTTTAAAAGTGTAATTATTATACTTTCAAATCAAGTATTCAATTTCCAAAGTTTCACCATTCTGAGTTCGTTTACTAAGTCAAAAACCCTAATTATTAAAATTTCAGCATTTCACAACATTTAAAAATAACTGCTATAGGTTATATTTGAAAACATTTTATTTAGCAAAACCATATTTATAAACTGCTATAACAGTTCAGTTTAAACAAATCATATTTCAGCCTACTGCAGTCCTTAACAAGTGCTACAGTAGTCCTTTTATTAATTCAGGTCAAATTTTAGTTTCTGCTACAACAGCACTTACCAAGTACTACCATAGCCTTAGTTCATTTTAGTCTTTTGGTTCACTTATATAATCCACAACACTTAACAAGTGCTACAGATTCTACCTAGTTCAGAACTTATAAAATCATACATTAAAAATGTTCATTTCGATCCTTTAACTAATTTATTTTAAAGAGAAATTTTACAAGTTAAACCCAAAACTTACAAATTTGCTTATTACATTCATATCAACATTTAAATTTAAACTCCATTTTTCCACCAATTTAAAACTAAATTTCCATTTCAATTTAATTAACTTAAGTTTCCATCCATTCTTTTAGTCAAAATTTCAAATTTAAGTTTCGTTTTAAAATCAATATTCCTCCATTTATTTATATTTATCACATAGAAAAATCATTTCCATTCTAAATAAATTACTAAAAAATTCGATTTAAATCAATTTAATATTATTCAATATTTAAATTATTTTAAAAGTATCCAGAAAATACAGAAAAATAACCACGGGTCTGTATAATATTTTCTAGCCTAATTCAAGTGATATGGATACTATATCATTTCAATCCGTAATTTACAAAGAAAAATCCGGGTTTTATCATTTCAAACCCGCAATCCCAAGTAAATAAAATTTTAATTGAAAATCGTTCAGGCCTATCATTTCAGCCCATAACGATCTTCCCTTATTCTAAAGTCCGTTCGGGTATGTATCATTTCAACCCATAGTGATTCTATTCTACAGGGAACTTGCAGTGTGATTTAACAGAATAGAATAATAGTAAAATAAGAACAGAATATAATAGATGATACGATATGCAGTTTTAACAATTAACATCAACTATAAATAAATCACAGGTAGTTATAACATCATTTATTTATTTATTTCTACACATTCAGTTGCGGTCGTTTCACAATCATATAACTATAAATATTCGTGTGAGATTTACTCACCTCTTCGGAGCTGGAGATTCAGAAAGAAAGAGTACGCTATCAGTCGAAAGCACGTGGAAAGCTCGATTAGTTGTTAGCGGATTCGCCGACTAGATTCAAATCTAAAGTCAAAAGAATAAAGCGAATAAATAGACAAATCTAAAATGCACGAATAACAAATTTTTCCAATTGAAGCAAACGAACGAAAAAATAAATCAAGTTGAAAAATAGAAGGAATTGGCTCGACCATTCTCTTTTAAAATAGACTATACTTCAAAAATACAGAGTGGCAAAAACAAAATTTTTCTCATCCCTTTTTTTTTTCAAAACAAAGGCCCGAGGCAATATAACTTTAAAATAAAATGCAAAGGGTCGACCACTTTCAAAATAGACTAGAATGTCAAAATATAGAGGTGACAAACAAAGTTTGTTCATTTTTTTTTTCAAATACAAGGCCAGTGGGAATATAGATTATAGCTTCAAAATACAGGGCTTTGGGAAACTCTACTACCAAATACAAGGTGACAAACAACTCCCTTTTTTTTAAACAAGGCAGAGGCAAATTTGTTCATTTATATTCTCAGATCCAAGGCCAGAGTACAAGTCAGAGGGAGGCACGACATGGGTTGCTCAGTCTGGGGTCAGAGGCGGTCTCAACCTGGGTTCGGTGGTGCCTGGGGTAGGAGGCTGACGTGGGTGGTCCGGGGTAGACGCTGACGTGGGGTGGTCTGGTCTCGTATGGGGTTGGTGGCGAACAGGGCGTGGGGTGGTGGCTCGGGTACGGTGGTTGGCAGGGCTGGGGTAGGAGTGGTCTCGGCTTGGGGAGGGGACGTGGCAGGGGCTCGGTTTGGTGGTGGGGTTCGGTGGTGACAGGGTGGTGGACTGGGGTAGGCTGCCTGGGGGAGGCGGGAGGTGTGGCTGTGGGATTTCTCAGGCGGTGGCAGGTCAAAAGGTGACGGGGTGGAGGTAGGCTGATGGGTTCGGGGTGGTGGAGGTAAACTGACGTGGTGGAGAATATAAGTTAGGAGGTGGCAAAGCATGGTTCAAGGAGAAAATGGGTATGAACAAACAGCAAACAGCCTAGACAAAAATATAAAATAAAAAGGAGAAGGCATGTGCTTACCTTTTTGCACTGCTCACGAGATTTGAAACAAAAGATGCAGAGAAACTTTTGTGAATGGAGCTTTTGAACGAAACAAAATAAACAGCTGCCTATAACTTTTGTAGAAAGAAGGCAACGAAAAGTTTGAAACGGCAGAGAGGATTAAATGCAATTTAAGTGGAACGAATAATATGGAAGGCAAAGGAGGAAGTGGAATAATTCTCACAGCAAAGTAAGGCAAGATTTGAAATTTTCAAACAGAAATATACAGCTGAAATAAATGGAAAATGGAACAATGCACGTACCGTGTAACGCCCGAAGTAACGTACAATTTGTTACTTATTCCTTTTATTTAATAAATTTAAAAATGTTAACGGTTTCTTAAAATATAACGTAATTTTTTTTAACCAAATTTAAAATAGTTATTATCATCATTAATAAAATTTGATTCTAATGTATAGTTAGAACGGACATAAATATACGTAACGAAATGTAAAGTTTAAATCTTTCGTTTCACACAACTTACTACACTTTATATTTAAATCAATATTTCAAAATTGAAAAATTTAAATAAAATTTCGTTTAAAAATTTTGGGCTGTTACACTCTCCCCCACTCAAAACTTTTCGTCCCCGAAAAGGAACGAGGTACGGGAAAGCACAGAAAAAGATAGAATGAATAGAATTAAGACAAGATGATAAGAATATTGGAATTACACCTGATAACTATTGTTATAGGCAAGTTTAACAAAATGGAGGTGATCAAATCAAGAACACAAACACGAAAAAGATCCTCTAGAGTCTGAATCACCCCTTTCACTTGACCGACGGTCTATGAATGGAAAAACAGTGTTCAGATCCAGATGAGTAACAAAGATTTCAAAGATTATAAAAAGATGTCTAAACAGACTGATATAAGCAATAGCCTTCCCATTCTGTAACAAGATAAGAGAAATAAGGACAACTAAAAGATAGTTTGAAAAACAAAATAAGATAATAGTTTGAAACCGTAATGCTTTGAAATCATAATACTTTGAAATCATAACAATTTAGAGGTGTTTATCATTTGGAAATCATACTACTAAAATCATAACACATTGGAAATGTTATTCTAAAAAAAAACATAACACTTAGAAAATCAAAACTCCTTTTTAAAAATAATCTTCATTTAAACCATTTTAATTCAAGGTCAAATAATATTCATTTTAAAGTTGTAACATTTCTAAGTTCATTCAATTATAAAAATTTCCAAAACATTGTATTTTCAAACGGCAGCACTTATAAAATGCTACAGTAGATATATTAGTATTTCAAATCAGTTTTATTCTAGAATATTCATTTGGATATCATTTAACTTATGACTTATTAAAACAAACTTTTATGAATGGAATATCCAAATTAAACTATACTTCATTTATTAATTCAAAAGTTCACTATTTTAGTTAGCTCTTAATTTAACACATAACCTAACACCTTATTTGAAATACTCATTTCACAAATAGATATTCCTTTAATAAGTTACACTTAAAATTCCATTTGGAAACCAAATTCTCAATTATCAAGTTTTAGTGATGTTAAAATACATTTTAACTATTTAAATCATAATTATTCATTTTTCAAGACATATCTATTTCATAATTAAAATATTTATCATAACAAATATAATAATCAAATTTCTTTACACATTTATTCATTTAGACATCAATTAAACTATGAATTCAAGTTAAATACTTTATTACAAAATGTCTAATTCAAATGTATTTTATTTTATCTATTCAAAGATACATTATTTATTATACAACATATTCATTTCAGGAAATAACCATTATTAAAATTCCTAGGTTAGACTTAAGGTTCCATATTAAATCAAATTTGATTATTAAGTTATTTAAATAAAATCTCTTTAAATTCCCTTTTTCACTATTTACCTCTGTAAATCTTTTATAACTAAAATTTAGGTGTATAAAATTTATTATAACCACTCAAATTTTATTTTAAAAAAAAAATCCTTTTTATATTGTATATTATCCAATCTCATATTCAACTTCTGTGTAATTTAGGTAAGTTATATTGGAATGAAATTGTGTGTTATACAAATCAAACTTTCCAATTAAATTATCTCAAGTTTGAATCGTTCATTCAAATTTTTGATTTTTCTTCTTATAACTGAAATTATTCTTTAAAATAAAATTTAAGAATTAAACTTTCGAATATTTTCAACCCCTTTGGAGATAAGTAATTATATATACATAATATGTCAAATCAAGTTTAAATCATATATCTATATATATATTATAAATCAAGTCTTATTTTAGAAATTACAACTAATTAAATTCCCCAAAACAAAGCTGTAGCAAGACTACAGAACAGTCTCTTCGCTTCGAAACTCGAAAATGAACGTCGATGATGCTGCAGTCATCACCGAAATTATTTTCCAGCGACAAAGAGAAGAGCACTTAATTTTTAAACTTAAAAATCCTTTAGAGACAAATTTTTTTTTTCAAAAATACTTTAAATTATATCCTTTTTAAAATTTTAAACACAAGGTTTGAAACCATCGGAAATTAAATTCTTTAAATTTCTTGTTGTAATTTCAGTTCCCAAATAAATTTATAAACAACTATTTATAAATTCATTTGTAGAACAACAAATGATAAATAAAGTATTATCACTTCAAATTATCAATTTAAATCAATTTATTAAGTTCCATAAATTTACCTATATCAAAATTTATTTCATTAACAATTTTAAAATAATATTGTGTCAGTCTGTTCTGTCAAAGTGTTTTAGAAATCCTATCGATAGCGTTGATCAGACAAATCGATCGGAAACCCAAATCATCATCAACAACTCAAACAACACAATATATAAAACAAAACATAGCTTTACTGGTACAATTTAAAATGTTTGGAGATAGTTTAGAAACAAAAGACAAGATGGTTAAACAGAGTAGAGAGATGGGTAAGCTTAGGTAAATCGCGGACAACCTTAACCGGGTTGTTAATCCTTTTATCTCAGCGACCTAAAACTTAGCGACCTAAGAACAGAAGACTTTGCGATCTAAGGTTTCAGGAAGGCTTGCGACCTAAGATCCAGGAGGACCTCGCGACCTAACAGCATAAGAAGCTCGCGACCTAAGGACTTGGGAGAAGTTCGCGACCTAAGATCCAGAAGGGCTTGCGACCTAAGGACTTGGGAGGAGTTTGCGACCTAAGGACTTAAGCTTGCGACCTTGCAACAGAAAGGATTGCGACCTATAGAACTCAACGACCTAAGGTAGCTAGCGACCTAAAGGACTTAACAACCTAAGGTAGTTAGCGACCTAAGGGACTTGACGACCTAAAGAGGTTAGCGACCTAACTGTTAAAGCATGTTCAGCGACCTACGACCTAGAGCTCCAACGGCTATTCTTTAACTCGCGCGCGACCTACTACTTGATCAAATGAAACCCTGTACAGCTTTACCAGTTAACTTCTGAAGCCGCGAGGGGACAGCGACCTAGCTTAGGTCGCTCGCGACCTACGACTTAACTAAGGTCGTACGCGACCTAAGACTTAGGCAAAATTCCTGCCCAGAAATCAGCTCTTATAAATACCCCATCACTTCCAACATTCAAGGGACTTTTGGCAAATCATTTCTACAGCGTTGTTACTCTGTCGAACTCTCCATTCATTCAGCAATCAAGGATCCTTCAAGCATTCGCGACACTACAACAAGCTTCGAGAGAAATTCGTTACATCTGACATGGATTCATCGAGTTTCACCATCGAAGATTGAGCTAGTAGTCAAGATTGTTTCTTGTGATCGAATTGTACTGTTTCCTGACGAGATTTGTATCGATTTGTAACCAAATTCAATAATAAAGAGATTCAAAGTGGATGTAGGCTAAATCTCAAGCCGAACCACTATAAATTGCTGTCTTTTACTGCATTTCTGCTTTTTTTTCCCACTTGATTTCTATTCCCGTCACACGGGTGGTGCTTTCACGATCTTATTACACACACCGGGTGTTATCGTTCGTATTTTAACGTTAACATTTTGGTGCTTTCACCGAGAACCCAACTCAGGCTACCATCCATCATTGCTTCACACAAGTTTGTTGAAAAGACTTCCTACAAAACCAGAAGTCTATCAGACATAATGGCTCCTGGAAGGAAACGAAAGGTTGTCAGATCTGAAAATGTTCATGATGATACCGCCACCTCTGCTTCACCAAGTCAAACAGCTCCAAGCGTCGGGGTGACGCGAGAGGAGCTAGACGCTGCTGTATCCGGACTATACCAACAGATTGAGACTCAAAACAATCTGATGATGGAAAAACTGAATGCTCTGCTTGGTGCCAACCAAAGACCAGTGGGTAATGAAGAAAACACCGCTGATGCTCTTCGCAACTCCGAAGGGAGGAATATTCCTCAGGGGGGATCAGGTGCTGCTGAAGGGGCACCCCTCCGAGCTGAAGGATCTAGACCATCGCCAATTTTCCACGAAAATCTGCCCGGGCAAACATCTGAGAAAATGGCAGAAGTCTACTCCGCAAAATCTTTGAACAATGAGGAATATCTTTCTGGCATGATCAAGCAAATAATGAAAGAAAGCATGCAGAGAGGTGAAGATGAGAGTGAATGGGGGTTCGCGCCAAGCAAGACTCCGTTTACCGAGAAGATTCTAAAGGCTGAATTTCCTAGAAAATTTGTTCCCCCCACCATTCCTGCTTATCGGGGAACAAGTGATCCAAACCAATTCTTGTATAAGTATGACTGGCACATGACCGGTGCGAGAGCAACTGATGAAATCAAGTGCCGGTATTTCCCAGTATATTTGGAAGGAGTGGCACTTCTCTGGTTCACCAAACTTCCTGTCCGATCAGTAGATCAATTTTCCGATCTGACTAGAAAATTCAAAGAGCAATTCAGGCTATACACTTCAAAGGCAAAGGACATAATGTCATTATCCAGTCTTGAACAGAATCCGGGAGAACCTATTAAATCATTCCTGAACCGCTTCAATATAGCTCTGGCAGAAGTTGATAACGCAGAGCCACGGATGATCTTGACCTATTTGATGCGTGCTATCGACAAATCGAGCGAATTTGGAAAATGGCTGAAGATGAAAGAGCCAAATTCTCTCGAGAAATTCTACAAGAAAGCTGATGAATTCATACGCTTGGAAAATCTTCCAGCATCAATGAAGGTGGTGGCACCAAAGGTGGAAAATAATACTGCCGCTTCGGAAAAGAAAGATTCCGGAGGTCAGAAAAGGGAAAATCACGAGGGGAAGAAACAAAAGGATACAAAGAAATCTCGCTTCTTCAAACCCTCAGATTTCACTCCATTGACCGACACTTTGGAAAATATCTTCTTCGCCACCAAAGATGCTGTGGATTATCCCAAACCGGCTGAGATAAAACCGGGAAAGGGCGCTATGAGAAATGGAAAGTTCTGCCGTTTTCACAACCAACCCAGTCATGATACCAATGACTGTCGTCACTTAAAGAGCTTAATTGAAGAATTATTGAGAGAAAACAAGCTGCAACAATATGTCAAGAAAAACAGAAGTGATCCATCTTCGTCTACTCAGAGGCAACAACCCTCTAATCAGCCGTCAGGCTCAAGTAAAGGTACTGCGGCACAAGAATCTGAGAGCCCCGTTATCAACGTCATTTCAGGGGGCCCACACCCAGCAGGCAGAAGCTGGGGTGAGATGGAACGATATGCTCATGCTTTGAAGTATATCCCGGCAGATGAAGATGTTTTTGCTGTAGAAAATGCTGCACCCCAGAAACAGCAAAAGATTTCAGATAATGATATTTTGTTAAAGGCTAGGGATTCTATTGGTATTGAAGCTCCCACCATAGATCCCTTAGTTATCTCTGCAGGAATTGGGCCAGCAATAGTAAGACGAGTACTCATTGATTGCGGTGCTTCCTGCAATATACTCTTCAAGAAAACATTTGACCAGATGAAGATCCCAATGACCGACGTTCAGGCTTCATCACAAAAGATCGTTGGTTTCACTGGGGAACCACAGCAACCAATCGGAACTGTTGATTTGTTCGTGGAACTTGGTGAAGGGCAGAAAAGGGTAGTTTGAAAACAAACCTTTGTGATTGTTGATGGGTTTTCTGCCTACAATGCTTTCCTAGGCAGGCCGACTCTAGCTGCATTCAAGGCCATTTTGGCCCCGTGGTGCCTAACTATGAAGTTTCCTACAGAAAATGGTGTTGGTGTCATCAAGGGAGATCAAAATGCTGGACGCGAATGTTATCTCATAGAGCTTCGAGAAGCCAGAAAGAGAGAAATGGGTAAAGATGCGGCAGCTCCCCTCCGCATCAAAAACCCAACCTTATAGCAAATACAAGGTGGCCCCTGCACTGGTGAGCATAGTGGTGCATGGCGAGAAATGGACCCCAGAAAATCCAGTGCAGAGGAGAATAGAGTGGTGCCCGTAGAAGTTACGGTACCAATACCTGTCGACTTAAAAGACCCAAATAAAGTACTTAATGTGGGTTCGCAACTAAGTACAACAGTTCAAAATACACTGATATCATTTCTAAAAGCAAATCTGGACGTGTTCGCTTGGTGTCACGCTGATATGTGCCGAATCTCTCCAACAATTGCTGTTCACACTCTGAATGTCGATCCGAAATTCACACCAGTAAAACAGAAAAGAAGAACTCAAGGTCCAGAAAGGTCAGCAGCTTTAAAGGAAGAGGTAGATCGCCTCTTAGAGAATAATTTCATCAAAGAATCCACTTATCCAAATTGGGTTTCAAATCCAGTACTGGTTAAGAAAGCAAATGGAAAGTGGAGAGTATGCATTGATTTCTCAGATCTGAACAAAGCTTGCCCCAAAGACTGCTTCCCGTTGCCTAGAATCGATCAGCTAGTAGATGGGACGGCTGGACATGAGTTGTTATCTTTTATGGATGCTTATTCCGGATACAATCAGATTATGATGAATGAACCAGATCAGGAGGACACAAGCTTTATTACAGATGTGGGACTCTACTGTTACAAAGTCATGCCATTCGGGTTAAAGAATGCAGGGGCAACATACCAAAGACTTGTCAACGCTATGTTCAAGCCTCAGATTGGCAAAACGATGGAAGTCTATGTTGATGATATGTTAGTAAAGTCAAAGAAAGCAGTAGACCACATGGATCACTTGGCAGAGATGTTCTCAATTCTTTGAAAGTACGGAATGAAGCTCAATCCATTGAAATGTTCATTCGGAGTAGAGTCTGGGAAATTCCTGGGTTTCATCGTGAGCGCTAGGGGCATCGAGGCCAATCCTGCTCAAATCACAGCTCTAAGAGAAGTTAAAGCCCCTAGAACAAAGAAAGAACTGCAAAGTCTCAATGGAAAGGTTGCCGCTCTTAGTTGCTTCATTTCCAAGGCCACAGACAAATGCATTCCCTTCTTTGATGCTCTAAAGAAAGGAAAGAAAAATTTCGAATGGACTCCTGAATGTCAGAATGCTTTCGATCAACTGATTCATCATATGAGAACTCCTCCGGTCCTCTCCAAGCCTAGTGATGGTGAAGACCTCTTCATCTATTTGGCAATTTCATCCCATGCTTTAAGTGCAGCACTCGTACAAGAAGATATGAAAATACAATGTCCAGTTTACTACATCAGCAAATGGTTCGCTGGGGCTGAGATGAATTATTCAAAGATAGAAAAACTTGCTTATTGTCTGCTAATCGCTTCCAGGAAGTTGAGGCCCTATTTTCAATCTCATCCTATCAAGGTCCTGACTGATCAACCTTTGAAGCAAGTCCTGTATCGTCCTGAAACTTCGGGTCGTCTCTTGAAGTGGAACATAGAACTCAGCCAATATGACATCACTTACCATCCCCGAAGAGCAATTAACGGACAAGCTTTAGCAGATTTCATTGCAGAATCCACTGACAAAGGTGACAGTAAGGAAGAAACAACTGACTGCATTCCGATACAGTGGAAGTTGTATGTTGATGGCTCGAGAAATGATTATTGTTCTGGGGCAGGAGTTGTGCTCGAAACTCCCGAAAGACGATCACTATGTTATGCATTGAGACTGGAATTTCCTTCGACAAACAATGAAGCAGAGTATGAAGCCCTTATTGCCGGATTGAGAATCGCCAAGGAATTAAATATCAAAGTGATACAGATTTTCAGTGATTCTCAGCTTATTGTTTGCCAGGTGAAGAAAGAATTTCAAGCCCAAGGAGGGAATTTACCTGCATATTTGACTAAAACTTCCGAACTTCTCAATGATTTTGATCACTATTCAATAAGCCACATACCTCGGGAGGAAAATATGAAGGCAGATTCTTTAGCAAAGTATTCTAGTTCCGGGGAAGCTCAGTTACAGGGATTAGTTCCTGTGGAAGTTCTATCGGCTCCAAGCATTGATGAAATGGATGTTGATTGGATTATGGCTACGTATCCAGAGCATGAATCATGGATGACTCCAATCAAAGAGTATCTGCTCAATGGTTCATTACCAGAAAACTCCAAAGAACGTCTAAAGCTGTTGAGAAAAGCATCAAGATATGTAATTCAGGATGGTCGGTTGTACAGGCGGGGATTCTCAATGCCTTTACTTCGATGTGTAAGCAAGGAAGAAGCTAAGACAATTTTAGCAGAGGTACACGGAGGAGAATGTGGAGATCATTCAGGTGGTCAAACACTCGCAAAGAAAATTCTCCGATATGGGTATTTCTGGCCGGATGTTAATCGAGATGCTGCAGCTTACTCCAAGAAGTGCGACAAATGCCAAAGATTTGCAAAAATCCCAAGAGCGCCTTCCACCGAACTCACACAGATGGTCAGCCCATGGCCATTTGCCATTTGGGGAATAGACCTGATTGGACCTTTACCAATCGCTAAATCAGGAATTAAATATGCTATTGTTGCCGTTGATTATTTCACCAAATGGGCCGAAGCTGAACCTTTGGCCACCATCACTTCTAAAAAGATGATAAATTTTGTAACGAAGAATATCATTTGCAGATATGGTGTGCC
This sequence comes from Allium fistulosum, assembly GCA_030737815.1. Lineage (NCBI taxonomy): Eukaryota > Viridiplantae > Streptophyta > Magnoliopsida > Asparagales > Amaryllidaceae > Allium > Allium fistulosum. The sequence goes on from CM060903.1 coordinate 96,438,749, forward strand.
ACAGAAGATAATCACCGACAACGGCACTCAATTTGAAAGTGAAGAATTCCAGGATTTTTGCAAACGGTTCAGAATTCGAAAAAGCTTCTCAGCAGTGGCTCATCCGCAGGCAAATGGGCAAGTGGAAGCAGTTAACAAGATCATCAAGTCAACTATCAAAAAGCAACTTGAAAAAGCAAAAGGTGGTTGGGTTGATAAGCTTCCATTAGCACTATGGGCGTACAGAACTACTCACAAACTGCGACTGGGCACACTCCATTTTCACTGGCATACGGATCTGAGGCAATGATTCCAGTAGAAGTAGAGGTTCCTTCACATAGAAGAGTTCATTTCAATGAATCCGAAAATGAAAAACTGCAACTTGAAGCGCTTGATTTTCTTGATGAGAAAAGAGAGGAAGCTAGGCTCAGAGTTTCAGCTCATCAGCAGAGAATAGCCAGGCATTTCAACTCCAAAGTTCGCCAACTCAGCTTTGAAATTGGAGACTTGGTTTTGAAAAGGATCATGACAGCAACTGGTGTGTTTGGGCCAAACTGGGAAGGGCCATATGTCATAGGCACTAAACTTCTTAATGGCACTTTCAAACTCATAACTGTTGAAGGAGATCCAATTCCAAGAGCCTGGAACAGCAACCATTTGCGCCCTTATTTTACTTGAAAAGAACTCTGCTCAAAATTGTAAAATGATGATGAATGTATCAGTTGTATTGTGAAACATTGCAAATCAGTGTAAATGAATGAAAGCTATAAAGTGGACGTAGGCCCGATTCTTGGCCGAACCACTATAAATCTTGTGTTCTTTACTATTTCATAATGCCTGTTTTATTTCGATATGTAAATACTTTAAATGTATCGCTAAAATATCGATTCAAAATTACAGGACATTATAACAAGGCTTGCTCATCACAAAGCTAAGCGACCTCTATAAATCAGCTATTGCACAAAAACCAAGCAACAAAAATTCCAAACTCAAATCCTATGCAAGGAAAACTTCACATAAAAAGTTGGCGACTTCACTAGGACAAACCTTTGTTCACTAGTTGAGATTGTCGTTATGAACGGGCATCCAACTAGATAACTTGCGTTTGTCTCGTGAAGTCATTCAACAGTAAAGTACACTCCTTCGGATGAAGCAATTTACTCGCAAAAGGAAAAAAGATGTGCTTGGAAACGATGATAAGAGATCGCTAATGGGCAGATGATGAGAGAAAATTGCCAAGCAAACAAAGAAGCAGACAAAGGGAGGTATGCCTCTCAACAGGAAGGCCGGGAGATCCACTAAAGGGACGCCTTCCCAATCGGAAGGAACAAGACCCTCGCTAACTGGTCGTGATGCATCCGATCAGATAGCGTATGTCCGTCCCGTGGATCCACTCGCCCCTGAGACGCAACCTACCTGGCACACCAACCAACCAAAGCCCTCAACGAGGCACGCCAATAAATGGGAGTGCTTTACTCAATCAAAAAGATCGGTGGGACTACCAAAGGGGCACCTTGTTAGTTAATTGCGATCGTTTGTGCAAGCAAACATCCAATCAAGCAACTTGCGTTCGCCCCGTAGACCCCTCTGACCATGAGAAAGTAACTTCCAGGCAATCACAAGCCCTCTTCGGAGGCACAAGCCATCTTCGGAGGCAAAAGACCTTTTCGGAGGCACAAGCCCTCTTCGGAGGCACAAGCCCTCTTCGGAGGCACAAGCCCTCTTCGGAGGCACAAGCCATCTTCGAAGGCAAAAGCCCTTTTCGGAGGCACAAGCCCTCTTCGGAGGCACAAGCCCTCTTCGGAGGCACAAGCCCTCTTCGGAGGCACAAGCCATCTTCGGAGGCAAAAGCCCTTTTCGGAGGCACATTTCACCAGGGTAAAAGTGCAAAATGCTTCTCTTCGGAGACCCACTTCACCCGAGTAGAAATACAAAAATTGCTTCTCTTCGGAGACCAACATTGCTTCTCTTCGGAGACCAAAATCAAGACTTCTTCAGAAGCACAAGACCTCTCCGGGGGCACAACAATACTCCACAAAGCATAATGCTGCTCTTCGGAGTCCACATGCTACTCCTCAAAAATACCAAAATAAAGCCCTCCTTAGAGGCACACTTCGGTTCTTAAGGAAGACCTACTTGTTCATTTAAAAAAAAAAACTCTTCCCCAGAAATCGAAGTGCTAAGTAATATCTTCTTCTGAGATTCGCTTTACCGCGTAGGAGAATTCACTTCTCAAAAACATGAAGTAAACATCTCCGAAGGTTGAAGCGTGAAGACTTATCCGAAAATGAGACACGCTCCGTTTAAGTAGAATAATCATTCCCTCAAAGACGGAATAGTTATTCTATGGAAAATAAGGGTACAGGTCTCGCTAAAAGCGAAAGATATTGTAAGGCACTTGTGGTATAGGGGCAATATCATATGATACGGCTACAACAATAAAAAGCAGTATTCAAGCAACATACCACAAGCTCATAACAATATCACGCGAAAAAGCTGTGGAATAAATGCATTCTTAAACACAAACAAAAAGTTTGTACAAGTAAAAAGAATCGTTTGTTCTACACTAAAAATAAAAAATAAATGCATTCTCACATACACAAGAGTTTGTACAAGTAAAATAATTGTTTTATTTAGTACTATGAAAATTCTTTACATATGTAGATATCTCGAACAATTAAAAGCGGGGACCGGTACCCGCACAATCCCCGGTCAATACATGCAAAGAGCAAAAATAATAAGTAGAAAATCCAGCTTGATTATTCCTTCTTCTCACCACCTTTGGAGCCCTTTCCCGGCCTAATGATTAGCTTTTGAAGTCGTTGTGAACGGGTAGGGGCAGAAGGAGAAAGTGGTACAGCCAGATCAACTACTGCTTCCTCTGCAGTGGAAGTCTTCTTCTTCTTCCTTACAGCACGCTTCCCCTTCCTCTTTGAAGAAGACTCGCTCCCCGGAGTAGCAAGCAATGTTGAAAGCTTCGTATCGTCATCAAGAGACCGCTCCGGGGTCTTCTCAATGTCTTCAAGATCCTCCGCCTTCTGCTCCTGTGAAGCAGCCGGATCATCCAAGCCTTGAAGAGCTTCGATTTTCTCTGCCTGTGATCCCGGTTGGGAAGCAGAAGGAGGAGTAATTTGGGAAGACGGAGGAACGACAACTGAAGGAGTGAAAGCTTGTGCAGTGTTTGGTGCCTCCGCTGTAGAAGAAAAGAAGTTAAAATCAACATCCCCCGAAAATAAAGAAGGCATCGGTTCACCAAAGTTTAAGTAACAAGTAAGAAGGTCATCGAATTCGGCTAAGTCAAATGACTGGTTCATTGGGCCCGAGACGACGCCAAAATTACCTGGAGGAGTTGGCTTTGCAAGATCAACCTCAAACTTCTCGGCTTCAATATCATCCAGTGCCTCATCTTCAGTAGGAGTAGTTGCAGTTTCTTGGGCAACTTTAGCTAGATGTAAAGAATGAGAGCTGGAATCCATAATATTAACGTCGTCTGAAGTGGAAGTATGAACGGGGGCAGTTAAAGGAGCTTCTTCTTTTGGAGGCTCTTCACCCGTTAATTCAGCTCGTACTTTGGCAAGTTGCACCTTCCCCTTAACAAGAGCGGCGCGAGCCTCATCATCGAGATAGCGCTCCTCAAGTTCCGACTCATCATAGCCGGCCCCGCCAAGCATATCCATTGCGACTTCCCACACTTCAGCCAATGTAATTTCATAATCGGGACCAAGAAAAGAGAGGCTCCCACGACCCAGAACGCTGTGTAAATAAAAGTCGAATAAGGTAGAGCTGATGTCTGCTTTCGTCGCCTCATGTGATTGCTCAGCCGCTTCCTTTTCGGCAACGGCAGCAACCCGGCCAGCGGTAGCCTCATCACGCTCTGCCTCAGCTTTAGTGAGTCGAGACTTTAGTAACTCAATCTCTACGTTCTGGGAGGTGACTTTTTCCCGCAGATCGGCGTTTTCTATGCGGTATTTCTCAGTAATATGCTGTTCAGCGGCAAGCTTCATTTCGACATCTCTCTGTGCAGCATGTGCATCCCGCACTTGTTTTTGAAAGACTTCTTCTTTTTGAGTATGAGATGCAGAAGAAGAGGCAAGGTCTTCCTTAAGTTTTTTAACCTCGGACTCAAGTTTTGCATAACCATCAGCAATATTTGCCATCTCGACATTATGCTGTTTGCAAATTTTGTCCCACTCCGCCTTGTCGTTTTCCATAGTCAGCATCGCCTCAAGGTTTGCACGATTGACTCTTTGGAGTTCGTTAACGAGCTTCTGCCACTGCGACATCCTCTCGATATTAAGCCTGACTGCGTCAAGACTACTAAGCATGTCTTGCTTATCAATCAGAACTAAGTCCAAGTCAAAGCGCACCCCTTTTAGGCACCAATTCGGAAAACGGCTCTGAAGTGTTGGGGGGCCGTCTTTGACTTGATATTGTGGTCTGTTAATGATAGTCTGAATGTCAGATTTCTTCAGAGGAGGAGAGCTGGCCAGAATATCGGAAGAAATGGGAGCATCAGTCTTTTCAGAAATTTCAGACGCGTCAATCGGTTTAGATCGCTTGCTCGGTTCGTCAGCAATCTGAGTTTTTCCCTTATCATCGTAAGACTTCCGCTTATGAGAGTAGTCACTTCTATGCGAAGAGTCATATCGCTCGGCATCTTTCCTTCTTTGCCGTTGATCGTAATCCCGCTTCTCTTGGGCTTTCCTTCGAGCCCTCTCTTCATCTGTTTCTTTTGGGGTATCAAGGTACTTCCTAAAGTCATAGGAGCCACGGCCTCCACGGTACTTGAATGAGTCATAATATGAACCTGTACGTCCCATTGGAGAACCTAAAAGCAGAAAAGGAGTAAAGTTTAGAAATTTCCAGGAGAAAGAGGATAAATGTTTATAAGGGCTGAAAAATCCTAAGTGTGTGTGGCGTGCAAGCTACATGCGTCAAACTACATACCACGCTTTAGTGTGGGAACAGAGACGACTGGCGTAGTAGGCGTCCGGGTTTGTTTAAAGGTGGAAGTCGCCTCGACAACGGGAGAAGTTGCTTTTGGATTGTTATCCCCAAAAAGCTCTTGAGAAGTTATCATGATATCGCTCAAGCCATCAAAGGTGTCATCACCCAGGTGTTCAGCAGACTTCTCTTTTTCAACCTCTGTATCAATTGATTTTTCAGAAATTCGAGGATTTTCTTCCTCCTCAATTATTGGGGCAAGTGCCGGTTTGTTAACTGACCCTACAACATCGGTAGATGCGGAACATTTTATCAAAGCAGCCTCCACGACGGGTGCTTCTGATGCAGTTTCTTCTACAGAAGCTGGGGCATTCAAGGCCTCTGCTTGGGAACCTGAAGCAACTAACGTTTCCGCATCAGAACTAGAAGTTTCATGAATCTGAGTCGATCTAGAAGGATGTAAAAGGCCAAACTGCTGCAGAAATTCATCTTTCAGCAAGAATTTGGCGCTCCTCTCTTCAACATCAACAGCACTCAAAGTATCTAAAATCGACTTACGGCTGGTATCTCGAAGAAGAGAAGGAAGTGCTGCACGAAGAAAAAATGGAATTAAGCATTTGATGGTTCGAATTATGAAAAATCTAGAAAATAAATCGGTAAAAAGTAATCTTACTTCCGACTCTCCAAATAGCATAAAATCCCGGAGGACAGCGAACATAAAAGAATTGAGTCAAGAATCCATGGGCACTTTCAGGCAAGTCCAGAATTAGTCTGCGATTCCTGGCACTCCTCACAAGTATGATAGAGGGATGGTCTTTGTTCTTTGCAAATGTACACAAGAAGCAAATTTCATCAAAAGAGGGAAAACGGTTCAACGTTCTCCTGAAAAGCACGCACAATCCCAGCCGGATGGAGTATCCGTTAGGGTGTAGTTGAAAGGGAGAAATAGTTAGCCGAAGGAGAAGTTCCCGAAGACAGTCGTTAAATGGAGGAATGGCTCCACTTGAACACATCTGCCGGTTCACAGCAACAAAGCCAAGAGGCGGCCTGTCAGCAGTGTCGCTTGACCCAGGAAGTAAAGCATCTGCTTCGGCAATGCCAAATTGGATGCACAGTTGTCGGAAGACTTTATGACTTAGAGTAGTAGGAGTCCTTTCCGGGGGATCGTTTAGTGGAGTAGCAATTTGAAAAGCTTCTCCGGCTATTTCCAAGTCTTCCTGTTGAGATTCCATTCTACACAAGGAACTGGACGATCAAATATTAAGGTGCACGTTTCCTAAAAAGAGTGAAGTGTTGTGCAAAACTAATACAATAACGAGCAAATGTAAATGAAACTAAACTAATTGATACTTGTCAGTTATAAAGTTTCAGGGCTTAATATCTTAAGTCCAAGAATAGTGTTGTGTTGATGCAAATAAATCAGCTTTAGTTGATCACTTCAATTTTGCTTTAATACTTCACTTAGATTTGTTAGTTCACAGCATTTCATTCACGAAGTTCATTTAAGTTTGATATTCTTTGTCAACTAATCTGTTGTTTGATGTGGGCAATCAATAGCAGTATATTCGTCCCATTTTTCTGTGAATGTTGCTTCTAAACAGGTTATTAGCATTAAAGTTGAGGCAATCCGAGAAGAAGTGCAAAGCCCAAAATAATTCAAATTCAGAAAATCAGCCAAGTCCTGCTCAAAAAAATTCTAAGTGCTAGGTCGCTTACGACCTAACACAAGTTGCAGCGTTCCTATGCTAAGTTGTTCAGGCTAAAAAGTTCAGAGCTGTAAAAAATTGTCTAAGTATTAGGTCGTTCAGCGACCTATCATGAGTCAGGATTTCTGTAGGTCGCACGTTGCAACTGAATGGATTAAGGTGGGGCAATTTTCTCTAAGTCCTAGGTCGTGCACAATTGTTTAAGGTTGAGAACTCTCTAGGTCGCAAATGTTGTCAGATAGCAAAAAGCTTAAGTCGCTAAGCTTCCCCACGCGACCTAACTCCTAGGTCGTTCAAATCTGGTAGGCTGGTGACTTCCTCTCCAAGCAATGTCACATTGAATCCGATAACCCAATACCGCCAAACCAGAAGAATTGATCTTCCCCTTCGTTCTACCTCAACACACCACCAATTAACCATCAAATCAATTGCAAACCCTACAGATCCGTAGTAAAAGGCTTTCATACGATCATGAATCGCCACGGCACGTCAATTGATAAGCAAAAGTTATTGGAAACAACCATTCAGAAAGCACAATGCACAAAATTAAGCTTGGGACAGGTAGCAGCGATTCGTGATCGAGTGATGATTATGGATGAATAAAAGCCGATCCACTTACGAATTATGATTGGCAAGGAGGAATCGTTGGCTGATTGGGTCCAATTTGTCTCTGGAAGCTCGAAAAACTGCTAATGGCGATGGAGGTTCAAAACAGTAGGGTAAGGGAGAAGGTGCGACCTAACCAATTTATATGAAGTTGAGAATGGGAGGCGAACAGGCGCGTAAAGTTCTAGGTCGTTTACGACTTAGTAAGGGTGAATCGAAGCATACGACCTATGGCATAGTCATATGCCTCGAGGGGCAAATGTTAATCCTTTTATCTCAGCGACCTAAAACTTAGCGACCTAAGAACAGAAGACTTTGCGATCTAAGGTTTCAGGAAGGCTTGCGACCTAAGATCCAGGAGGACCTCGCGACCTAACAGCATAAGAATCTCGCGACCTAAGGACTTGGGAGAAGTTCGCGACCTAAGATCCAGAAGGGCTTGCGACCTAAGGACTTGGGAGGAGTTTGCGACCTAAGGACTTAAGCTTGCGACCTTGCAACAGAAAGGATTGCGACCTATAGAACTCAACGACCTAAGGTAGCTAGCGACCTAAAGGACTTAACAACCTAAGGTAGTTAGCGACCTAAGGGACTTGACGACCTAAAGAGGTTAGCGACCTAACTGTTAAAGCATGTTCAGCGACCTACGACCTAGAGCTCCCACAGCTATTCTTTAACTCGCGTGCGACCTACTACTTGATCAAATGAAACCCAGTACAGCTTTACCAGTTAACTTCTGAAGCCGCGAGGGGACATCGACCTAGCTTAGGTCGCTCGCGACCTATGACTTAACTAAGGTCGTACGCGACCTAAGACTTAGGCAAAATTCCTACCCAGAAATCAGCTCTTATAAATACCCCATCACTTCCAACATTCAAGGGACTTTTGGCAAATCATTTCTACAGCGCTGTTACTCCGTCGAACTCTCCATTCATTCAGCAATCAAGGATCCTTCAAGCATTCGCGACACTACAACAAGCTTCGAGAGAAATTCCTTACATCCGACATGGATTCATCGAGTTTCACCATCGAAGATTGAGCTAGTAGTCAAGATTGTTTCTTGTGATCGAATTGTACTGTTTCCTGAAGAGATTTGTATCGATTTGTAACCAAATTCAATAATAAAGAGATTCAAAGTGGATGTAGGCTAAATCTCAAGCCGAACCACTATAAATTGCTGTCTTTTACTGCATTTCTGCTTTTTTTTCCCGCTTGATTTCTATTCCCGTCACACGGGTGGTGCTTTCACGATCTTATTACACACACCGGGTGTTATCGTTCGTATTTTAACGTTAACACGGGTCAACTGTGACTTAAAGAATAAGATCGATGTGGATTTTTGTAGGATAAATCTACGTTCGATCTCAAGAGATAGAGTTTGGAATTATAAAAGATATTAGCATCTAAACCAAGGATAGATAAAATCTTTGGTGAATCGATGCTGACTGTAAAGGATTTTCACCCTTTTACAAGAAAATTAGAATATTGGCGAGACCGCCAATTCACTATAAAGACCATTCGAAGTGGAGTTATGTGATACTCCAAAATCAAAAGAAGATGAATAGTGAGGGTCAAGAATGAATTTTGGAACCGCAGGAAACGTTCCAAAATTCAAAGGAAATCGAATCAAAAGGAAGAGATTCAAACTCGAACGAAAGTGATTCTGTAAATAAATTTACCATACATTCTAAGTTTTGCCTCAAAGCCAAAGCTCTGATACCAACTGTAACGACCCGTTATTTTCAACCATTCGCATCCATTATAAGTGTATAGGTAGACACTCATGCCGGAGTTGAATTGCTCAAAATACCGCGTTGTAATTAAAATTTGGCAAATCTCAGAATATACAGTAAATAAATATAAGCACAGATCACAGACACAGAGTAAAATAATGCAGCGGAAGTAAAAGAAATAGTAGTTCATGAAGCTACTATATAAATATAACAAAGTTACATAAGATACAACAGAAAAAAATAGAGTACAACAGAAGTCTAAATAAAATGACCAGGTACAAGCTGAGTAGAACAACAGAACTGAAATAGATAGGACAAGACAAGCAGATAATCTCTAGCGATTCAAATCTCCAGAAAGTGGAATCCAAATCTGTGAATAACTCAGGCTGACCCGAGCGTAAAGCAAAACACAAAACACTCGAGTCAGGATATACATACTTATACAATGTAAACCAACTCAAGTGAACTGTAGTAAAGGTACAAGTAACTTAGAAGATGCTTGGGACCGCCCATCCTCTAAGGATCCGTTAAACTATCTACTATGTAGTAATATTCGCTATTATAATAGTGTCTAAATAAGTAAAGTATAATCATATCGGAAAATAGCGTTAAGGGGATGGAGAACCTTAACGCGATCGGATCTTAAAATCATAATCGTAGTAAAGCTCGGTATGGTAGGTGACACGGCACAACTAGGCAATGCTAGGGTAGATATACCAATTACGCACACGGACTGATGGATACGCATAGCAGCCACTACCGTTCCACCTCGGACAACACTCCAAAATCGGAGGATGGCCATCTAGTCAAATCACAAGTAAGAGTATAATATCGAAGAAATGCGTCCGAGAAGAGGTGCTACCTCACTGGTCCGAGATCGCTCCTGTTTTAGCCACCTTATGCCAAATCACGGGAGTTGGGTCCACGTAACATACCTTAAGAACGTCGCCACCATCCTACTTCATTCTGAAATCTCCACCGCGTACACGGTTGTCAAAGTGGTTTTCGGTAAGACAGAGAGTAATGTCCATATCCGATCCCGGTCTCTTTAACAACCCAACGGTATTATAACCCGTGGTTATAAGTTTTAAAAACAGTTTATACTTCAAAATAGAATATCATTTCAAATCCAAATCTTTATCAAAATAAAGATTAAATCAATTCTAAACCATTTCCATATTTTAAAATATCATATCATTTCAAAACTTCATTTCAAATCATTTTAATATTCCAAATATCATTTGAGTTCAAATCTAAATATTCAACTTTAAATACCTTTTAAATTTAAAGGTATACTCATTTATTATCATTTGAAGTCACTTTTTAAATAGTATATTCCAATCAAATAATTCATTTAAACCTTTTAAAAGTGTAATTATTATACTTTCAAATCAAGTATTCAATTTCCAAAGTTTCACCATTCTGAGTTCGTTTACTAAGTCAAAAACCCTAATTATTAAAATTTCAGCATTTCACAGCATTTAAAAATAACTGCTATAGGTTATATTTGAAAACATTTTATTTAGCAAAACGACATTTATAAACTGCTATAATAGTTCAGTTTAAACAAATCATATTTCAGCCTACTGCAGTCCTTAACAAGTGCTACAGTAGTCCTTTTATTAGTTCAGGTCAAATTTTAGTTTCTGCTACAACAGCACTTACCAAGTACTACCATATCCTTAGTTCATTTTAGTCTTTTGGTTCACTTATATAATCCACAACACTTAACAAGTGCTACAGATTCTACCTAGTTCAGAACTTATAAAATCATACATTAAAAATGTTCATTTCGATCCTTTAACTAATTTATTTTAAAGAGAAATTTTACAAGTTAAACCCAAAACTTACAAATTTGCTTATTACATTCATATCAACATTTAAATTTAAACTCCATTTTTCCACCAATTTAAAACTAAATTTCCATTTCAATTTAATTAACTTAAGTTTCCATCCATTCTTTTAGTCAAAATTTCAAATTTAAGTTTCGTTTTAAAATCAATATTCCTCCATTTATTTATATTTATCACATAGAAAAATCATTTCCATTCTAAATAAATCACTTAAAAATTCGATTTAAATCAATTTAATATTATTACAATATTTAAATTATTTTAAAAGTATACAGAAAATACAGAAAAATAACCACGGGTCTGTATAATATTTTCTAGCCTAATTCAAGTGATACGGATACTATATCATTTCAATCCGTAATTTTATAAAGAAAAATCCGGGTTTTATCATTTCAAACCCGCAATCCCAAGTAAATAAAATTTTAATTGAAAATCGTTCAGGCCTATCATTTCAGCCCATAACGATCTTCCCTTATTCTAAAGTCCGTTCGGGTATGTATCATTTCAACCCATAGTGATTCTATTCTACAGGGAACTTGCAGTGTGATTTAACAGAATAGAATAACAGTAAAATAAGAACAGAATATAACAGATGATACGATATGCAGTTTTAACAATTAACATCAACTATAAATAAATCACAGGTAGTTATAACATCATTTATTTATTTATTTCTACACATTCAGTTGCGGTCGTTTCACAATCATATAAGTATAAATATTCGTGTGAGATTTACTCACCTCTTCGGAGCTGGAGATTCAGAAAGAAAGAGTACGCTATCAGTCGAAAGCACGCGGAAAGCACGCGGAAAGCACGATTAGTTGTTAGCGGATTCGCCGACTAGATTCAAATCTAAAGTCAAAAGAATAAAGCAAATAAATAGACAAATCTAAAATGCACGAATAACAAATTTTTCCAATTGAAGCAAATGAACGAAAAAATAAATCAAGTTGAAAAATAGAAGGAATTGGCTCGACCATTTTTTTCTCTTTTAAAATAGACTATACTTCAAAAATACAGAGTGGCAAAAACAAAATTTTTCTCATCCCTTTTTTTTTCAAAACAAAGGCCCGAGGCAATATAACTTCAAAATAAAATGCAAAGGCTCGACCACTTTCAAAATAGACTAGAATGTCAAAATATAGAGGTGACAAACAAAGTTTGTTCATTTTTTTTTTCAAATACAAGGCCAGTGGGAATATAGATTATAGCTTCAAAATACAAGGCTTTGGGAAACTCTACTACCAAATACAAGGTGACAAACAACTCCCGTTTTTTTAAACAAGGCAGAGGCAAATTTGTTCATTTATATTCTCAGATCCAAGGCCAGAGTACAAGTCAGAGGGAGGCACGACATGGGTTGGTCAGTCTGGGGTCAGAGGCGGTCTCAGCCTGGGTTCGGTGGTGCCTGAGGTAGGAGGCTGACGTGGGTGGTCTGGGGTAGACGCTGACGTGGGGTGGTCTGGTCTCGTATGGGGTTGGTGGCGAACAGGGCATGGGGTGGTGGCTCGGGTACGGTGGTTGGTAGGGCTGGGGTAGGAGTGGTCTCGGCATGGGGAGGGGACGTGGCAGGGGCTCGGTTTGGTGGTGGGGTTCGGTGGGGACAGGGTGGTGGACTGGGGTAGGCTGCCTGGGGGAGGCGGAGGTGTGGCTGTGGGATTTCTCAGGCGGTGGTAGGTCGAAAGGTGACGGGGTGGAGGTAGGCTGATGGGTTCGGGGTGGTGGAGGTAAACTGACGTGGTGGAGAATATAAGTTAGGAGGTGGCAAAGCATGGTTCAAGGAGAAATGGGTATGAACAAACAGCAAACAGCCTAGACAAAAATATAAAATAAAAAGGAGAAGGCATGTGCTTACCTTTTTGCACTGCTCACGAGATTTGAAACAAAAGATGCAGAGAAACTTTTGTGAATGGAGCTTTTGAACGAAACAAAATAAACAGCTGCCTATAACTTTTGTAGAAAGAAGGCAACGAAAAGTTTGAAACCGCAGAGAGGATTAAATGCAATTTAAGTGGAACGAATAATATGGAAGGCAAAGGAGGAAGTGGAATAATTCTCACAGCAAAGTAAGGCAAGATTTGAAATTTTCAAATAGAAATATACAGCTGAAATAAATGGAAAATGGAACAATGCACGTACCGTGTAACGCCCGAAGTAACGTACAATTTGTTACTTATTCCTTTTATTTAATAAATTTAAAAATGTTAACGGTTTCTTAAAATATAACGTATTTTTTTTAACCAAATTTAAAATAGTTATTATCATCATTAATAAAATTTGATTCTAATGTATAGTTAGAACGGACATAAATATATGTAACGAAATGTAAAGTTTAAATCTTTCGTTTCACACAACTTACTACACTTTATATTTAAATCAATATTTCAAAATTGAAAAATTTAAATAAAATTTCGTTTAAAAATTTTGGGCTGTTACACATAGGCTGTTCTGATTGTTAAAGAGGGAACAGTTTTCTTTGGAATTAGGCTGGGTTGATCGCAAAAGTGACTTGCGATAGCTTGGGTGTTCTCTTGTATTTTAGAATTTTTTTTTTCTGGATGACTTCAGGAAGTTAGAATTTTGTTAGCATCTGGAGATTAAGTTTGGTATCGACTGGATTCCAGAAGTGGTACCGATGGTTCAGCTTAGTAGTAGGATGGTTTTTGGAGGAAGTTTTTAGCGAAGCGGCTCAGGTTTTGGAGGAACCTCTGAGTTTTATTTTTTTGGATCTGTTGAACCATATTTGGAATGTGTTGTCCCGTTTGTGCTTGTGTTCGTCACCAGCATTTTCATCTTCTCAGATCAGAGTTATGCGGCAGAAGCAGTTGGAAGTGCATCTGTTTTATCTTTTCGGATAGGAAAAGTAAGTTCAGTCTTCTGATGTTTGTGAAGTAGAGTTTGTGTTCTTGGATTGATTGTGAGTGGATCATTTTGATGAGTTGTTTTGAGGCATCAGCGAAGGTTGAGCTGATCAGTAGGGATGGAGGCAGCCCAGGATCGCCAGCAGAGTTTTGTGGATAAGAGACGAAGAAATTTGGATTTCGAAGACGGGGATTTGATTTTGAGTAAGTTTTCTCCGATTGAAGGAGCTTTAAGTTTGGTAAGATTGGGGAGCCAGCTCCGTGATATTTTGGATTTTCTCTATGTTCGAGTAAGGATAAGTGTTTGGTCTTCTGGAGTGAATGGTCAGTTTGGATAACTGGGATTCGATGTGTTTCACGTATCTCTGAGGGAGTAAGTGTAAGATCTATCTCTGGTTGTAGAGCTAGCAGTCCAGGGGGTTTGATTGTTGAGTCAGACTTGTCTATAGTCTGATATCTTGTCTAGTTTTGTAGATCTAGGTTAGTAGGAGCTCTATAGCTCAGTAGTATTGTTTTGTTTTGATTCTGTAGAGCGAGTATCCCGGTATTTATACTTGGGAAACTCGAGATAACTCTATCCAGAATTTTGTCTGGATAGTTAGATTTGTTTGATTGGATGAATAGGTTGATATGGTTGTTAGCATATGATTGATATATGCTTGTGTTTTAGAATTAAATCATTAATGAGATTATTAAATTACCTTTGTTTTAAATTTCAGGGACGAAATTCTTTTAAGGGGGGAGGAATGTGACATCCCGGAATTTTTGGCAATATCAATTTAATAATCTGTATTAAAAATTAGTTTGATTTGATAATATTTGTTAATTAAATATGAATTGATTTAATAATTCTTCTTTTAATAAACATTTAAATTGTGAATTTATCTTTTAAAAGCTAAATAAATTATTTTCTATTTATAATGTATATAAATTTATATATATTGTAAATAGATGAGCTTTGTTGTAAATTTAATTAATAAGGCATATTTTATAATTCTAATATTTTGGTAAATTTGGAATTTGATTTAATTTAGTATTAAGCTATTAAATAAATAATCATACAACTTTTAAATACTCAAGATAAAAGTTAATTTGTTTAAAATGATTCTAGCTTAAGTTAAAATTGAACAAAAAGGTTTTTGTAAATAAGAGATAGGTTCTTTTATAAATTATTTTAATAATGAGTTATATTTAAACGATATTACAAATGAATTTTTAATAAATAGAAATTGTTGTATATATATGTGTATTTTGGAAAAGCTATGATTTGAAAGGTTAAAATAAAGTCTTTCAAATATTTAAAATAAAATAAATCTTATTAATACATAAACATAAGAACTATGATATTAACATAAGTGTGAAAATAAATAATAAGTAAATTAAGTATTTAATAGTTTAAGTTTAAAAATAGGAGTAAATTTACAAGGTAAAATAAGATACAAAGATGTATTTACAAAATTAATGAAATATAAACACATATGCTATCATATAAAACAATAAATATTTAGGTTAGAAGAGAAGTATATATTCCCACTTAAGTTAGCTATGCAAGAACAATAAAAAGAATCTGGTTAGTGAACTTGGTTATGCAGGAAAGTAAAAGGAAGTTAATAGACAAAGTAATAAAACAAAAGGAGTTGACAATGGCATTTAATTTAGCAAAAAGCAACATCATTTCTAGTACATCAAATATTGTCTATCAGCCCCAAAGTAAAAATCTGCATAATAAAATAACTAGAAGCAAATATGAAACATGGCAGGAAGTATAAAATGAGTATGTACACATATAAAAATAAGAAAACTATTATCTAAGTACATACGAAAGGTAGGGGATAAGTGTTTGTAGACATAAGGGACATTAGCATTAAATGTTAAGTATCTCAAGTACACTAATATCTCTTATCAGCCACCAAGAGGAAAGATATATCTCTGAATATATTTGTACCAGACAAATAAACAATACCCTGTAAACATCTATCTATTTATCAATCTCCTCTATCATTCTCATTTCACTTCGTTTACAAAGAAAACTGAGCATTTCAGAAAATATATTTCAACTGAAGCATTATTCATTTAAACAAAAACAAGAAGGTTTACATGAAGATCAAAATAAAAAGGGTTCCAGTTTTAAAGCTTTCAAAATCCTGTGTCAAAATGAAGCTTTTCAAATTCAAGAAGCTCTGTTCATTTCTGAAACAAAGTGAGTAACTTTTTAAAACTTAAATAAATTTGGTTGCTTGTTATTCTCTGTGATGAGTATGCATAAGTGAATATCTGTATATATATATATATGTGAATATTGGTGTGTGCATGCTGTGTGTATCTGGGTTATCCCCTGTTTAGTTTTCAGGCTTTAGTTCCAAGTCAAAATCCCTTACCTCATTTTCTAATCTAAGTTAGGGTATTGTTTTCAAACAAAAATTGTTTGTTTAGTTATGAATCAAGGATTAAAAATTTAATCAAGTCAAAATAAACCCCAGTATCTCTGTAAAGCTAAAAGTAACTGTGAATGTCAACATTAGTGAAAATATAAAGTGTGTAATCTATAAATCCAGGGTTATAATCTGAATACATAAATAAAAATATGATTTTTAACACTGGAACCATAATTTATAGTTTGGGATTAAGGGTGTAGTTCTGGTTTGAAAAGAATTTGGTAATGAGATGATTTTTGGTGATCCAAGTATTAGGAGAGGTCGGGATTTTGGGATATGGTGGAGGAGTGATATGAGATTCTAGGAAAAATACTATATGGTGTTGCACTTCATCGAGTAAGTCGTGGCAGAGGATTCATTTCTAGAACCCTAGTTTTTCTGTGTTGGGTTGTTCGATCAACCATGGTACGTAGGGTCGATCGAGTGCTACTGGGTTTTGGGTGAGGGTAGCTTGAGCGTAGTCGAAGACGTGGCCGGAGGCATTGCCTCTCAAATGATCGGAGACGTGAGAACGTTGGTGGTTCCAGATTTCGCCTTTGTTCCAGTTTTGGGTTAGAACTCGATTTTTGATTCGAGCTACTGCGGTGGATTTTGATGGTGGTAATCGATTGCATGGATGATCGTTGATGTAGGGAAGGCCTGGAGGGTGGTCGGAGATGACCAAAGCCACGGTGCATGTGCATCGTGCACTTTTGAATTCTGGTGAACTTGGTTTGACAGGAGAGTGCACTCGGGTTTTACTCGAGTCATTCGAGTATGTTACTCGAAGTAGAGTAGGGATTGGCTCGAACCGGTTTTGGTTTGATTCGAGTAAAAGTTTGTTCCAGGCTTTTGAGAATAAAACCTGATAGTAATTTGAGTTTAAAATAAATTCAAATGAGATTAATTTATGTTGTGGATTTCAATAAGTTTGAATCCAGTTTGAAGTGTGGATTCAAATTTATTTTTGAATCATAATCTGGGATGAAATAAAAGTTTAAATTTTTTTATTTAAAAGAGAGTTTTCAGGATTTAAAAACAAGCCTAGCAGTTTTCTTGATTTTAAAATTTAATATAAAATCTAAAACAGAATTTAAAACCAAGTTTAAATTAGAATTTTAAATCTGAATTCAAATTGAATTTGAATCTTAGGTTTTGAAAATAGAATAAAGTTTATAACTTTAAATGATGTAAATAAGTTAAAGTTAAAATATACTTTAATGATTTGAAAATTTAAAAGGAATTTACTTTAAAATCTTTAAATTAGAATTTATTGATTTGGATTCATTAAATTATTAAGTTAATTAAAAAGGATTAATAAATTTAATTAATAACGGGATTAATTAAGTAATTATGAGTTTTAAACTCATTAATTAAGTTTTAAGTAAATTAATTAGGAATAATTAATTTGGGGTTAAGAATCATTAATTTGATAAGATTAGATTTTAAATTAATGATTAAATGTTAATTAATCAAGTAATTAAAGGTTAATTAAGTTGCAGTTGAAAACTTAAATTAATTAAATAATTAGTGGTTAATTAATAGGTGGTTAAGGATAAATTAAATTGTAATTAATATTGATTAATTAAGTTTAATTTCTTAAGAAAAGAAATTAAGAAATGTAAATAGTTAATGAAGGTCATTAACTTAGACTATTTAATAATTTATAAAATTAATGTGATTAATAATAATAATTAGATAAATTAATTAAAGATAAACATTTGTGAAAATGTTTAAGTGTAATTACTTAATGGAAGTAATTCAGGAATTAATTACTTGATATAATTAATTGAGTTTATATGATTTGTTTAGGTTAATTAATTAAGTTTAATTAATTTAAATAAATCATTAGATGATTTGATAAGTATAATTACTTAAATGTAATTAATGAAGTGTAATTACTAAATGAAGTAATTAATGGTAATTACCATATATAATTGATTGAAGATGATTTGAGTATGATAGTAATTTAGATTAAATTACTTTGTGGAATCAATCAAGGGATTAATTTAGAAAATTAATTAAGGAGTAATTAATTTATTAAGTGAAGTAAGTAAGGGTAGTTAATTACTGAATGGGATTAATCAAGGATGATTAATAATTATGGTTAAGTGAAGATAAATAACTCAATGTAATTGATTTAAATAGAATAGTTAATTAAAATGTAATTAGGGATCATTAATTAATATAATTAATGATAAAATTAAAGGTTGATAAATTAAACTAATTAATCAATAATAAGCGATTTGAGTAATTAATTAATGTAATTAATTAAGGATTAATGTAATTAATTATAGTTAATTAATAAATGAAGCAATTAAAGATTAATTACTGTATTTGATTAAGTATAATTAATTTGTGAAATTAATTAAAGGATAATTACTTGAATGTAATTAAAGGTCAGTTAATCAAAGATGATTAATTAAGAAGGGAATTTGAGAATGACTAATTAATTGATTTGTAATTAATTAATGGTTATGTAAGCAGGATTTATAATGATGAAGTAATTAATTTAATTTACATAAAATTAATTAGAGATAAGTGATTAATTTAATTCATTTTAAATTAATCATAAATGGTGTGATTATTAATCCTTGTTTATATCTGAATTGGATGATATCTATTGGATGATATGTTGTGATATTCTGTGATGTGATATTGGATATATCTGTGATAAATGTGTGATATTTATTTGTGTTAAATGCTGTGTGAATTCAAAGTATTGAATTGAATTGAAATGAATTGTTTTAACTTTAAAACAACTTGGCCTTAAAAGATACGGTTTGGATTTCGATGAGACCGGGATCGGGTTTCCAGATTTGGATATCCGAAAACCACATCGATCCAAATTAACGATAGGTCATGAATCTCAAGTGAAGATGAAGATTCTGAATGCAAGGGTTATTGTCGTTAACTCTGAGGGTGATTCCAAAATGAGTGTAACGAGATAATGCCTTCGGTTTCGTACGAACCTGGAACGAACTTGTATGGATTGAATGCTTTCAGAACATCGTCAGGTGGACGATGAGCATTCTAAGAGATGTGTTCTCTAAAGGTAATCGTAGCCTCAAGCCTCATCAACCGGGAATGGCTAAAACAGGGGAGGTGCAGCAAGGTTAGTGGGTAGCCCCCAAGTAGGATGACATTTCCCCTGTCTAGAGTCCCTTTTTATTCGGCTTAGTGTGTGGTTGGTCGCGCCAACCGCGGGATTTCTTGTCCGGGAATTATCCAGTAAGAGATGTTCCGGCCTTGTGTTGCAGGGTACTTAGGGTGGGTCCTTGGTACGGTGATCTAGGCCACGTACTGTGACGGACGGTACCCTAGTAGCCCTGCCATTGTATGGAATCCAAAATCCAATAAGTGCCAACGGATTTGATTGTATTACCCACTTGTTGGCTAGTATGCTGGAATTTAATAATGTAACAATTTCAGCTATTTCTTATTTACTTGAAAACCCTAGACCTATTATAATATCATAGAATTTTCTATCAAAGTTTTGGTTAGCGTAAGGGAAAAACTTTTCCATGTTTATGTGTGGGAAGTCTTACGTGATACCTTTTGTTTTCAAAGGATTTTCAAAGTTAAGCAACTTTAACCTGTTACTCATACCAGACCCATGTCTGACCCGGAGTTTATTTCTGTTTTTCTTAAACTCTCGGGTACCCAAATTTTTACGGGTAGCCAAGGGATTCAGGTTAGCTTTGACGAATGGTTGAGGAGCAATGGAGCAGGAGGCTTCAGCGTTGTAGATATATCTATAGTGTTCCGCTGTGTTGGTATCTCTGTGTTGTATCTGTGTTGTATTTGAGTTGTATCGAGTTGTATTAACTAGACAGGTGTTTATAACTGTCTAGTATGTGATGTATTATCTGTGTAACTCTGATGTATATGATACTAAGTAATCTCTTATGTGATATATTATATTTCATTTGTACCGCTGTTGAGATTTTGATGTTGTTTTCTACTTTCTTCTTCATCTTTTCTATTTCTCACCCCTTTCTTTCTTAAAGATGATGCAACTTTCTGGTAGTAGAAAGTTGGGCCGTTTCAGTGTTTTTCAGTGAAATCGAACTATTTGGTTGAATTGATTGTTTATTTGATAGTTAAATAACCGACTACCAAATCTGGACCTAAATGTAACTTTTGGAATATCTAGAAGAAGCACGAGATTATATGGTACACTTACCGTTCGAGGTGCTATACTGTACGTGTAAACTCGTTTGTTCTTCTAGAACGTTTATAAGGAAATCCATCCACTAACGGTTATAACATGATCTCCGATCTTATTCTCGTTTGTTTATTTCCTAGAGAACCGGGGTTGAGTTTACCGAGAAATATCGAATGTTGTTTCGAAGAGTCCGGGATCAGATTTGCTATCCGGAAACCACTTCGATCAAACGAGTACGTTTTCATAATGAAGACAAGAGCATAGAGTCGATGTAACAACCCAAGATTTTACATATAATTTAAAATTTGATTTTTTTTTTATTTTGAAATTATTTTTAAGCATGCTTCATTTCAAACATTTCATTTTTAAATATAAATGTTGATTATTATGTGAGTTATAGTTTCAAACTGATATAAATTGAATATTTTACTAAAAAGTGAAATTCTAGTCAAACTGTTCAATCTTTGACTTTTAAACTTCAAATTTAAATTATATAAAATCTTAAATTTTATCTTTTATTATGAAAATATATGTAATAACTTGAACACTGCTTTTTGTTTCGTTGAAAACGGAGTTAAACTGTAAAAGTTATGTATATTTCAATATTGAGTGCAATTTGTTTTATTCTGCAATTTTGTTATTTTAAATTGTATAAATTATATTTTCTTTGTCATATTTTATTTTAATATGTTATTTTATGTATATTTTTATCTTTTAATAATTTTAAAGTCTTAGTATAATTTTTCTAAAGTTTACTTGAATTTATTTCAATTTATGAAACCTAGTTTCCATTTTCTTTGTTATTTTCTTAATTTAATTATATATAATTAATTTTTTTTTTTATGAATTCACTTTTATTTGCTGTTTTTTTACTTTATTTATATTCATTCTACATGTATTTAAATTAAAATAGATTTTTTCAAAGTGTACTGAAGTTATTTCTAATTTTTAAAGCCTAGTTTGCATTTTAAAGCCATTTTCTTAATTTAAATTCTATTTATTCAAAATTTAATTATTTATTTTATAAATTTATTTTATTGCTGAGTTGTTATCTTTATTTCTCAGTTTTTATATGTATTTATAAATTACAAATATATATTAAAGAAATTTGAAAGGTTTTAAACTCTTTAACTTCCAAAGCCTTTTTACATTCCGACCTTTCATTTTCTCAACTCCACTCTTTAATGATTTTTGGCCGTGCTTTCATTTCTCATTCCAGCTGCATCTCCCTCATTTTTTCACGTACTCAAACCTTCTCAAATCAAAAAAAAATACACGGCCATCATAGGACCAAAAGTTTTGGTAAATTCTTCCTTTCCTCCTTTGTTTTTTCAATGTTTTCTTTGAATTTTGCAATTGTTCTCAACCATATATGGCTCCACCCCTCCTTCTCCAGGCCTAGGCCGACCACTACAACCTCCTTCTCTGGTCAACCACCCCCCTAGCATCCCACCATGGCCAGGCTGAGCCATCTAAGGCTTGAACATCCACCAAAAATCCATCACCTACATGCAAGCCTAGACCTAGTTTGCTATCACCACATACAATCACCTTTAGCCGCCACTACCTCCACCACCACCACCTCTGACCTGACCTCCACCCTCTGCCACATCAGCCACCACCATCTGGACATCAGGCCATGACCATAGGACCTAGGGCCGAACCCTTTTGTGGCCTTGAAAGGATGAACTTTGGCTTGTAGTTGCATATGGTTGCACCTAGGCCTATTCACCTTAATAACCCATGATGGCCGACCCTTTTGTGACCCAAACCAGACCCAATCACCTGCCTTGGCTGAGTTTAACACATGTCTAACTGAAGCATATGAGGTTGAGAACAAGTGCAAAGAAATTGGCATTGTTTTGCGCTTTGAATTCTAATGTTATTTGATGTTTAATTCGAGTTGAAACTTACATATGCTTGTATTGTTTTGTGTAAATAATTGAACAAGTCAAATTGCTTTGTCTCCACTCTCAAGTCATATCCATGTCATCGTGCCTTCATTATGTTTGTGTTGTGTGCTTTGGTGGATATCTCCAGCTCTGAACAAGTGAGTAAATCTCACCAGACTAATATGTACTTATATAGTTGATAAACTGACATCACTTGAATCTGTAAAAGCATATCATCCTGTTGTAACTGCTATATTATAATCATATGATGATCACACCTGTATTTACACCTGTTATACAATATGTTACTGTTATTTCATGGTATTCTGTTATTTTATCAGTTTATCACACTGCAAGTTCCCTGTAGACTAGAAATCACTATGGGTTGAAATGATACATACTCGAACGGACTTTAGAATAAGGAAAATCGTTATGGGCTGAAATGATAGGCCTGAACGGTTTTTATTTATTTTATTTAACTTGGGATTGAGGGTTTGAAATGATAGAACCCGGTTTTTCTTTGTAAACCGCGGATTGAAATGATACATATCCGTATCAATTGACCTAGGTTAGAAAATTATATATAGACCCGTGGTTTATATATTTTTCTGAAATTTTTAAAATATTTTAAAAATGTAAATATTATGATATTTTGATTTAAATTTTATTAAAATGATTTCCTTAAAATATTAGTGACTTTCTACAAATTAAATAAGTGAATTAAGTAAATGGTGAAGTAGAATTTGAAATATAAGTCAATTTTGGAATTTATGATTTTGTTTATAAATGGAATTTATGTAAAGTAAGAATATATGACAAATTTGATTTAAAAGATGAATTTAATGATCTTTATTAAGTAATAATAATTTTTAAAAGTGTTAATGATTTTGTATAAATTAAAATATGAAATAAATGAATATTTAAGCAGAATTTGGAAATATAACTTAAATTGAATTTTATGGAATTTTTTTAAAAGTGAAATTTTAATTTAGTAAAATAAATGGAAATAAGTTATATTTTGGAAATTTAAACTTAGTTGTTAAGTTAAGAATTTAATTAAAGAAATGAAAATTTAATTGTTATTTAATTTGATTTTTGTATGGAAATTGGACTTTATAAAATCATAGAAATAAAGGTATTTAAATGATTGTTTTAAAATGTGAAAATATATGATTTTATAAGTTAAAAGGATTTATATTAAAATTTAATTGTTCATGAAATCGTAATTAAACTCTGAATTTGATTTGACAACATTTTTGAAATATAATGTACAGATATTACAGCATGTGTAAATGCTGTAGTTGTTTTAAATGAACCATATAGCAAATTTGAACTAAAGGTTATTATAGCACTTTGTTAGTGTTATAGTTGTTAAATTTAACTAAAATTTCAATTGAAACTAAATTAAGATATTACAGCATTTTTAATGCTGTCTTTTGTTAATGAACTGTTTTAAAACATAACATTTCGTAACATTTCCTAAGTGTTGCGAAAGTTGAATTTTCATTGTTTTAATAAATTCAAATGAATAAATGATCTTTGAAAAAGATTAAATTTTGGAAATTTAATATTTAATTATTAAATATAATGAATTTACTTTAAATGATTTAAATGGAATAGTTGATTTGGGAAATACAACTATTTTGAAATGTGATTAAATGGTATTTAAATTAAATAAATGATGTTTTGAAATGATATTTTGATATTTTGAGATGAATTTGAAATGATATTAAATCTTGGAATGAATAATTGAAGTTTATATTAGTATGAAAAATATTTGGTTTACTTGTAATTTGAATATATTTAAAAGATATTGGACTTATGAAATATAGGATAATAAAGCTTTGGAATTTATTTTATTATTTGAATAGTTATTTTATGGATTAAATCTATATTTGAAATTTATATGATTTGAAATGGTCAATGGAAATTTAATTGAAATAAATGATTGAATTGAATTGAAACTTTGGAAATTGAATACTTCATTTGAAATATAATACTTACACTTTTAATGAATTTAAATGAATTAGTTTGTTGGAATATAAATTATCTAAAGGTGACTTGTAATGATAATAAATGAATGATATCTTTGAATTTAAAAAGGTATTTAAAGTTGAATATTTGGATTTGAACTCAAATGATGATTTGAAATGAAGTTTTGGAAAGATGTGATATTTTGATATATTAAATAATTTGAAATGAAGTTTTGGAAAGATGTGATATTTTGATATATTAAATGATTTAAAATGAAGGTTTGGAAAGATGTGATATTTTGATATATTGAAATGATTTGAAATGAAGTTTTGAAATGATATGATATTTTAAATATATTGAAATGGTTTGGAATTGATTTAATATTTATTTTGATAAAGATTTGGATTTGAAATGATGTTCTATTTTGAAGTATAAATATTATTTTAAAAATTATAACCAAGGGTTATAATAACGATTGGTTGTTAAAGAGACCAGGATCGGATATGGACATACTTTCTATCGATACCGAAAACCACTTTAACAACTGTGTACACGGTGTAGTTTCTAGAATGAAGTAGGATGGTGGCGACGATCCTAAGGTATATACGTGGACCCAACTCCCATGAGTTGGCATAAGGTGGCTAAAACAGGAGCGATTGACGGACCAATAAGGTAGCACCTCTGATCGGACACACTTCTTCGATACCATTCTATTACTTGTGATTGATTTGGTGCGCACCCTTGATTTGGGAGTGTTGTTCGAGGTGGGCGGTAGTGGCTGCTATGCGTCACCACTAGTCCGGATGCGTAATTGGTATATCTACCCTGGCATTGCCTTGTGTGCCGTGTCACCTACCATATCGAGCTTTACTATGATTTGTGATTTCTCCCGTAGCCTGTGGAGTATCGAGGGTAGCCCCCATTTTGGGAGTATGCTAATACTGGATAGACTACTGGGACTATTACGTGTTAAGGTGGAAAATGTAAAGCCTTAATACTATTTAAAAGTATGTTTATTTTATGATTAGACATTATTATAATAGCGAATATTACTACATAGTAGATAGTTTAACGGATCCTTAAAGAATGGGTGATCCCAAGAATTCTTTAAGTTACTTGTACCTTTATTACAGTTCACTTGAGTTGGTTTACATTATATAAGTATATATTGTCCTGACTCGAGTGTTTTGTATTTTGCTTTACGCTCGGGTCAGCCTGAGTTATTCACAGATTTGGATTTCCACTCTCTTGGAGAATTGAATCGCTGGAGATTATCTGCTTGTCTTGTCCTATCTATTTCAGTTCCGTTGTTCTACTCAGCTTGTACTTGGTTATTTTATTGAGACTTCTGTTGTACTCTATTTCTTCTATTATATCTTATGTAACTCTGATATATTTATGTAGTAGCTTCATGAACTACTATTTCTTTTACTTCCGATGCACTTCTTACTCTGTGTCCGTGATCTGTGATTATTTATTTACTGTATATTTTGAGATTTTCCAAATTTTATTTACAACGCGGTATTTTGAGCAATTCAAGTCCGACATGTGCGGATGCGAATGGTTGAAAATATCGGGTTGTTACAGTCGAAGATGGAGCAGTGAAGCGCAAGGGCTAATCGCTACTAATCCTGAGGGTGATTTTAAAATGGATATAGTAGGAATAGTGTCTTCGGTTACGTTCGGACCGAGAACGGACTTGTATGGATGAATGCTATCTGTACATTGTCATTGGAGGACAATGAGCTTTCTAAGTGAATCTTTCTAAAAAGGTAATCGTATCCTTTCGCCTCATCAACCGGGAACGACTGAAAATCAGGGGGATGCAGCAAGGCTAAGTGGGTCGCACCCAAGTAGGGTATGTCTATCACCTTTCTAAATAACCTCGGATATTATTACTGCGTGTGAAAGGTACTCGAAAAGGGTGGGAACACCCGGGGTTATAGCATATTCGGTCTATGCAGGTTAGGGGTAGGCCGGTCTTGTGTTGGCTGGGATCGTTAGGTTCGATCTGGGTACGCTATTCTAGACGTGTACTATGACAGGTGGTACCCCAATGCATAGTCATTCGTATGGAATCCATTCTCCAATACGTGCCTTTATGGTTTTGATTGTAGAGCCTAGTATTGCTGGAATTTAATTAATGTAAGAATTTCAGCTATTTGAATAAATATTTGTACTTAGACACTATTATAATATCAGAGGATTTTGATATGAAATGTTTTTGTTATCGTAAGATAAAAACCCATCATGTTTATTTGTGGCGTGGTCTTACGAGATACCTTTAATTTTCAAAGGATTTTGAAACTTTAATAATTCAAATTGAGTGTGTTTTCTCACACTGGTTTTCCAGACTGACTCGGGTGTTATTTTATTATAATGCTCAGGTCAGGCCGAGTATTTCAGGTTTAAGTTAGGCTGCTATGGAGCTTAGGAAACGAGCTGGAGACCGAGACGTATTCTCGTATTTGTTTTATTCCGCTGCAGTGCTGTTTGAAATTACCAGCAATATTTTGAGGGCAGGGTGTTATGACTGCCAGGTTGGTAATTACTGATTTGTGTACTCTGATATGAGATATGTATATTACAATTTTGCTTTGTGTAAAGAACTATTAAAATTATATATTGTTCTGTCCGCTGTGATATTCTGTTTTGTTTAGTATTCTTCTTCTACATACTTTCTTTTCCCTCAAAAATACGTCTTTCCGGCACTCGATCGTTCGGCATGTTATACGATGAGCGTATTTATGTCGATTTTAGGGGTCAATATGGGCGGGCCTTGACAGTAGCATTATTGAAACTTAGTAATGGTTTTATAAATGGGATTTTATTGTTTTATAAGTTGATTACTTTGAATAAAATATATAAAATGTTGAATTATTTACTTAACTTCTTTTCGAGGACAAAAAGTTTTGAGTATGGAAGATTGTAACGACCCGTATTTTTAACTACTTTAAAATATTTAAATTTAGTGTAACTAATGAATAAAAATGGTTAAAAATAAAAAAATTAATGATATATTAATATAGTTATTGATTATGAACTTGAACAGCATTTTAAAATAAACAAATTTCAAAGATTTAAGTAATAACAAGTATTGAAAGGAAATGCTATGTATTGAATGTATTTAGAAGCAATAGTTGATTTGAATAATGAATGTCGAATTCATTAGTTGTAAGTAAAGTAATTTTTTGGTAACTAAAATTCATGTGAAAGCTAATATTGAAATTTATTGAAAATTGGACAATTAGATTGTTTAAAATTTAATCCTGAAAATTATATAAATAACCGAATCCTAAAATTAAATATGAATGAAATGATTTCAAAAGTTGATTTAGAGGTTATTTCAGAAGTTGATTTAGAGGTTATTTGAATAGGCCAATATAAAAGATAGCCTTCCAGAGCACAGTCTCGAAATTCGACGAAACTAGTTCCATTGGATTCGTAATATTGAATTATTATCGGGTTTCAAATTTCGTAAAGTTTGGAGTTATTGTTTTGTTGTATTGGATAGAAACGCTTTGAGATTAATATCGCAAATTTAACATTTTTATTTGATTTAGAAACATATCTTTTCCATACGATCGAATTAGGACTTGAAACTTGTTCCATTGCATTCAGAATAGGGGTATAACATTATAAATGCTTGGCGGCATGCTTCGATCGGGGTTCGAAATTAATATCTAAATATTTTTGAATTTTAAATAATTTGTTTTCATTGAATTGACTAGGTTGTCACTTTATTTCCATCAGTCCACCCTACTGTTCACTATGTCGCCGTACTCTTTCCCGCGTCTTATTCTACCCTTCTTCTCCATTATAACTTCCTATGTTGTCATTCATTTTTTTCAAATCTTCAAAAGTGAATTAAAAGAAGAAGAAAAAACGAGAAAACAAAAATAAAATAAAAAGAGCCACCTCCTTAATTTTTAACTCAATAGTTTATGTCTTTTGTTCGACCTCTCCTCAAAATTACCTAAGATTGAACGGCCGAATGTTGTCGGATGGCTAAGGGCCGAATCTAGCAAAGAGTTAAACAGAAGGAAGGGGGGTCATGGCCAGGTAGGTCGATCGGTTGTTGTAAGGGGGATTGCGATGGCGTGTGGTGTGGGCTACGATGAGATGAACAACAATAGTTCGAGGCCGTTTTAACGGCAAAGGGGAAGAGTTAGTGGACCGAAGTGGCATCGATATGGAGCTCGTGGTAAGGCACATTCGGGGATGGGTTCAACTGGCGGTCCGGTACTACTTGGAGGAGGCATTGGTCGAAGCTTGGTTCTGTGTGTTCTAGCCTGGTTATTTCGATGGAGACAAGATTAGGGATTTCATAATTACGCCATTATGTTAACGGCGATATGTAATTGTTTAACAGTTTAATTAAAGAAATTAATTTATAATTAACTTGTGTAATGTTATAAATACAATATTAAATTCTTATGAGGTTCAAATCAAGCAAAACAAGCATCGATGGAATCATGGCGATGGGCACTACATTCTAGAACTAATTTAGAGACGTTTGGAGCTAACAAAAAATTTAAGTTAAATCGAACGTCGGTCGATTTGATTTAAAATTGGAAACTCAAGGTGAATATTTTATAACGCTCATAAGTACTAGAATATTTTTATGCTTGTCAAATTTGAAATTATGAAGTGATATGGATTTATTGATTGTTGTTTGATAAAATATCCTCTAAATTGTCATTTGAATTAAGTACTAAAAATTAAAATTGACAGTTAAATTTGAAATTGGAATAGAATTGCCAGTAAAAAACCTGATATTAATAAGTATGAAATTGTTGTGGATTATATTGTCTGTTTGTATGATTGATTGTGATGGATGCCAATTGATTGATATTTGGATGATTGAATAGTTACTTATTTTTATTACCTGGTATATTATTTACAGTATATAAACTATAAATTCAA
Source organism: Allium fistulosum (assembly GCA_030737815.1). Classification (NCBI taxonomy): domain Eukaryota; kingdom Viridiplantae; phylum Streptophyta; class Magnoliopsida; order Asparagales; family Amaryllidaceae; genus Allium; species Allium fistulosum. Next base: position 96,467,805 of record CM060903.1, read on the forward strand.
TTACTTTGAATAAATTGAGAAATAGGTAGAAATGATATATACCTATGACGCTATGATTTGGATTGAAATTATATATATCCATCCCTGAAATTAAATTGAAATAACCGATCACTTGGCCATAGGATAGGAAATTATATACGGACACTGGATTGGTTAAATTAAATGATTTTAAAATTTCTGATTTGAAATTTATTTAAATGATTTTGAATTAAAAGAAATAAATACAAAATTTATAGAAATCAAATTATTTCAAACTTGAGCTCAAAATGTTGAAATTTATATTTGGTAAACGAAATGTTTTAAATAATCGAGTTAGGATTTTTAAGTTATAATCGAATTATGATTTAAATTTCAAAAATTGATTTGATTTAAAGGATGTGACTTTTATTCAAACTTTGCATTTTACTAAGTGAAAGTATTTGAAAATTTTGATTTCAAATTGGATATTGAAGGTTAATTTGATTTAAGTGTTTTGAATCAATATTTTGAAGATTGAGCTCGAAATCGATATAAATTGAAATTGAAATTGAATTAATTAGATTTGAAGCAGAATTGAAGTAATTTTAGATCGAAGTTGAAATTGATTTAAATTGAAATTGAATCGATATAAATGGAAATGGAAATGGAAATTGGATTGATCTGAATTGAGAAGATTTGGAAATTGAATCAGTTTAACTTTGAAACTATTTTTCAAATGAATTATTTAGCATGAACCGTTTAAAATCTATCTTCTTAAATATACAAATCATTTTGGTTTTTTAAATTATTTTACTATATAAACCATTTTAATACTTAAAATATTTTTATATTAAACTATTTTAACAATTTAAACTATTCTCAAACTATTTTAACCATTTTAATTATTTTTAACTATTTTCACAATTTACACTATTTTTAACTATTTTAGTTATTTAAACTATTTTAAAACTATTCAAACTATTTCTAAAAAGTCAAGGCGGTCAATAGGGTGAAATGTTCATTTTTAAATCATGGATTTAAACATGAATTGGGTTAAATGAAGTTATAACCCAATTGAAATTCGAAACAATTTTGGAAACGAAATCGTGATATTAAGGCAAAAATGATTTTGAAGTGAAATAGTATATATTGAGTAAATATAATGATTTTGAAATGGATTTGAATTCTGAAATGAATATGATATTTTGATATCAAGTATGAACTATTTTCAAAATGTAAATGTACCAACGGTGTGTAAAATGACGTTTGGTTGCTAAAGAGAACGGGGCCGGATATGGGCATACTCTTTGTCGATACCAGGACCACTTTAACAACTGTGCACGTGGAGTGATGATCCAGAATGAAGTGGTTGGATTTGGCGTTGTTTGCTGGATTTGAAGAAAGAGAATGATGATGGATTAGCCTAGCACTTGTGCTAATTTGAAATGGCTAAAACAGGAGTCGTATCAGCCAAGTGGGTTAGCTACTCCGAGAGGATGCACTTCTTCATATTACCATCATTTATATTATGATTGACTGGTGCATGCCCTCTGAATTATAGGAGTATCGGACATGGTGGAGCAATCATAGTTATGATGCATGGCCATCAGCCAAGAAGGGTAAACTGGTAGTGTCCTACCTTGGGCATTGCCTAAAGTGATTTGTCATACTTTTATCCCTATACGAGACCCATACGATTTTGGTTTAGTGTTGTCGTATCATGGCATATCCCTATCCACCAACCGTTTACTGGTGTTTTATATGCAAATTGTATGACAATGCTTAAAAACACGTTAGGGAGGAACAATGAAGTCTTAACGCTAAGAAAAATAGTTATTTTACCGATTAGACATTATGTATTGATGTGCACGTAAATGTGCATATTTTTACCACCATATTTAATCTACTTAAATTAAATAAAAGATCATATTGGGTATTTTAACTTGTTTAAACCAAAATTCAAATTATTTGACATTGTCGCATATTCATCTTCATCCAAGGGCAAAATGGTCATTTTTGTGCATATATTAAATTAAGAAAATTTAATTGGAAATATCCATATTATTTTGTAGGAATTTAAACTCTATTACAAGTGGTTTCATGAAGGAATATGCATGCACAAAGAAGATACAAAAGAATGAAGATGGAAATAATTCAAAGTGATGAACATGGAGGACCCCACCTACTTACCTTGATTTTCAATTAGGCGCTAATGCACATGCTAAAAGGCTATTAAAGATTCATGTACATTTAAGTGGGGGATTAAGACATGCTAATGATTAATTGGTTGTCACACTACCTCAAGGGCAATTTGGGCATTCCCAAAAATATGAATTAGGGTTTCATATATGTATAAATACCCCTTATGTTTCATGTAACCCTCCTTTCTTCTTTAGTCTCTCTTAGGCCCTCTTCATCTTAGTTAGTTTTAGCTCAGAAAATAAATCAAAGCTCTCTTTCTATTTTCCATGGCTACTTAGCCATATTTTTATTTCATGTAACTTTCATTTTTTTATGCAATCTTAACCAGTGTTCTCTTTTCTTTTACATGCTCCTTTTCCTTTCATGTTGTAGTGTAGATCTCTCTTATTTTATGCAAGTAAAATACTTTTTTTCCTTTCATTTTGCTCTTTTTTTCCACTTGTTAGTTTCATGTTGCTTTCTACATTTGTTAATATGATAACAAATATGAGAGGCTAATCCTTATAATTTAGGGGTAATGAAGCTCTCTAGTATGTAGATGCAACATTTTGAAGTTTATGCTCTCTTTTTGTGCTTAATGAAACATTTGAAGTGGTTTAACTTGTTGTTTTTTATTTCAATTTGATAGCCTATATTGTTGACACCAAATAGGTTATGCTTAAACAATCACAAACAATAATTACCTCTTCATCTACATATGATGATGGTAATGAAGTGAATGTTGAAATTAAAATTTGATGGCCTATCTTTCTAAACAATAGTTAATAGGCTATGCTTAAAATAGATTTTTATTTCAACTTTGTTGTCATATTTCATGAGAGTTAAATGTGTATTGGTGGTTGTGTTATAGTTTGATGGTTTATATTAGGCTAATTAATAGCACAAATACACCATACTTATGATAAGCACATCAACTAATTACACTAATGACAAGAAAAGAGAGATCATAACTTTATTTTGTTGATTTATGTGATCTAGAGAGTGGAAATTGCCTCTAAATTGTCTTAACACTCTCATATTTTTATCGATCTTTTGTTGTCATTTTCTTATTTTTAGCTAATCACTCTCTAAATCTTTGGTTAATTTGATTGAATAGAAATTTAAAATCAACAATTCCCTATGGATCGACTCGTACTCGTCATGTACTAGAATAATACGCCGTGCGCTTGCGGTATAAATTTTATTATAAATTTTTCGACGGTTTTCTAACTCGATAGAGAATTCGCCGTTAAACATATATACAACGCATTCTACTATATATAAATATGATGGATCCTTAAGAGATGGAAAATCCTGTAACACCGCTTGAGTTATTGCACACACGTTATACACCGGATAGAAGATGTGAAAACCCATTAACATTTCTGACGCCATGACAGTCATGTTATATGCGATATCGATTTGACTCACATAAGCATATTTTAATCCCGACTCTAGTGTTTTGTCTTTCATTACGCTCGGATCAGTTCTTAGTTTTTCAGCTTATTAAAGATTTATTCTGGAGGATGAAGATGAAGACTTGGTATATTATTACTATTATTATCCCCGTATCATGTTGTCTGTTGCATTATTTTATTTATTCTAGATGTATTCATAACTATGATACATATTATATAGATTATAATCAAATGTATTGGATCAACAGCTTCATGTACTGTTATTTGATTATTATATTTTGTCGTTCCGCTGTAAGATTCTGTGTTTGTATTTCTTCTTCTATCTCTTTTCTTCTTAAACCCTAATGAACTAGTATTTTTGGCACTCGATTGCTCGGCATTCTATACAGTGAACGTATTAATGTCGATTTTCAAAGATTAAAAATCCCGGTTCATTACATATATGTAACAAACTATATAATTACCTCTATGGCATACCCCTAACTCTATCTATAATAACCCTAGTTTTGTGATTACCTATGAAGATAAATGATAAAGATGGTTATAATTTAAAATAGAGGAATATAATAAATTTGGAGATGAAAAAATTGTTGAAATTGTTTAATTTATAATAAACAATGGGTTTTGGTGTAATAAAATGGAGATTAAGTTGGTTTGGTTGTAAATTAATTGAGAATAAAAGAAATATGTTGATTTGAAGGTAATTTAATTTAAATAAATGATAAAATAAATTAATTCATTTATTAGTTGTAAATAAATAAAAAGAAAAAATTAAAGTTTTGAAACCTTTATTATGTTATTTTAGGGTAATAATGAGCACCGAATTGTTTTATTTTCGTAAAATGCAATAATTGTGAAAATAATGGTTCAATAGTGATTTTGTTAATTTAATAACATGTTAAAAATTAAATATGGTTGATATTGAAAAATAAAAATATGAAATATTGGTTAAGATTAGTGCTTAGGTGTAAAAATATTGTAACATGGTTTGTTATTTTAATATAAACAAGGAAATGGTTTTTGTGTATTTTTGTTGTTAAAATGCTGATTTATTTAATTAAAAAGTGTAAATTAAAGCATTTAGGTAAAAATAGAGTTTTAATGATGGAAATATATTTTAAAAAGCTAAAATAACTTATATATGTTAATTAATTATTTATTAAACATGAGACATGAAGTTATGATAATTATTTGGTAAAATAATGTGAATTGGTGTAAATATATGTTAATATATGAGATAAAGTATGTAGTAGCCTAGTATTATCTAAATGTTTAACATTGGCCTATTTGGTGGGGTTATTGGGTCCAAACCCATACCCAAAAGGAGAATTTTGGAATGGGGAAAGGAAAATTAGCATATACATACAATTTAGTTTCCTTCTCCTTCGTTCTCATTTCCTCTTCCAGAAACTCAAATAATGGCTTTATCTCTAAACTTTTAAAAACCCAAGCCTCCAAATTAAATTAAAATATAAGAGAAATTAGAGAATTAACATCTCCTATAGGTAACCTCTCCAAAACCACAATCTACTTCTTCCATTTTCTTATTTTGAGAAATCAATTATTGTAACTTCTTTCTTTTACGGTTATGGGCTGGGCTAGGATGTTCGTAGGAAGATGGAGGAGTTACTTATTTACTCAATTTGTCTTTGTACCTATTTTGTTTGTTTTTCTGGTATTTTTTTATATGGTGATTTCTTCTGTAATAGAGTTGTACTTAATAGTGGATGTCGTGCTCTTTTGCTTACCACATTGGTATGGTTTTTTAAGGAGGTGGGTCCTACTATTATATGGTTTTATTTGGCTATTAATAGCCTTTATTTTACAAAAAAACTTCTTTCTTTTGGTTTGCATGTTGGTTTCTCCTTCTTCTACAGGTTTCTAGCACCAAATCAGGGCCAAAGCTTCTATCTTTGCTTGCTAAACCCGTTAATTTGCTGCAAATAAATCCTAAGGTGAGTTGAAAACTCACTATTCTAGCTTAGATTGAGATTTCATGGTTAGAAATTTCAATTGTGTTTGTTGCATGTCCATTTGTGAATCACTGTTAGTGAATTGAGCATATCTCTTTTGTTTTAAATCGGAACTAGAATTTTCTTGAAGTTCTGGAAAACTTAAAAAGAGCGTGTTAACTTTTATGTTAAACACTTTCGAAAATTCTGAGCAGAGAGGGTAGAAAAAGCTAATGCAAACCGGCTGCTCTGTCACTGTAAAACTGTAATTTTCTGAGTTAATTGTCGTTGGTAATTTGAGCATATCTTTCACGTTTTGTGTCCAAATTTGACAATTCTAGATGTTTCATAAAGCTTTGATTGTCTGCTATAACTTTTATGTTTCGGGTTTTTTATATTTTGATGTTTACATGGTCGAAAGATCATTCTACCGTCGCTACCCCGAGACTAAAACGACAATAGTAGTGAACTTCAGATCTGAAAATTGTTTTAGTCATAACTTTTTCATTCCTTATTGGAATTCGATAATTTATGATGTTCTGGAATGCGTAGGATATCTTTTACAACTTTCATGTTTCATGTTTTATGAAATTTTGGGTTGAACTGGCTAAGCAAGCCGCAAGCTTGAGTTCTTTTGCAAAGTTTGGGCAGTTTCCGCTGAATTCCTTTTGGATTCGATGATTTTGAGCATTGTTTTGAGATCGTTCTAAAATGTTAACTCCTACTAATAGGAAAGATGACATAAATGTCGATTCGTACTATGAATTGACAGTTTCATTTGGGTTTTGTTGTATGTTAATTTCATTGAATTTTGGTTGATTTTCGTTGTTTCTGTGCATGTGTTTTCTAAACCGTTTTCAGAACGATTTTAAAATGAAAAAGCTTTCAAAATAAATGTTTTACAAAAATTTATACTTATTTGTAAATCTATGTATATATATGTTTTCTCTATAATAAAGAGAATTTCAAACCAACAATTTCCAAATATTTCCAAAATCGTTTAAAAACCTGTTTTCTCTAAGTAAGTATTTTCTGCATAAAAATACACGTTTTTGCACTCTTCAAGCGAATGAGGAAGATATTTAAATTTTTAATAAAACATGTGGTATGAGACACATGCGTTTACTTTTTCAGTTAATTCTTCACTTTTTTGATTGAGGTCATACACGAGAGTGAAATTATTTACCTTATAGTAAACGGTTAAGTGAGAACGTGTTGTATGGGATGCACTGTTGTCACTGATTTGGTTACTGTCTGGAAGTTGGTGACACTTTATATTGGGCCTTCGGGCATGTTGTATTCCCAGTACTAGGCCGGGGGACCACTAGCGTTACGTCGGGGTGACCACATATGAATATCAGGCCGAGGGGGCCAACGTTGTTAAGCGCAACGTTGTTAAGCGCACTATTATAGTACTTTACAAGGCCAGGGGCCACTTATTATATGCACGTGCAGTTGTTGTGGTTGTGGATCCATACCGTTATTGTTGTTATTTCTAGATTTCATTCTTATTGATTTCTAGATTTTGTTGTCTTCCATCTGTTCACCATATTATTGTTGTTGAAGTTATATATATAACATATGTACTATTCAGAGATTTTCATACGGTGAATACATTATGTGGTTGTTTGGACCTTGCATGTCCTATATGGTGTTATGATGCGGTTTCCAACTTGTTGTTGTTTGAGATTTTATAAATGACTTAGCCTTAGAGCCTAACTCCCCGTTGTTGATGGAAACCTTTTATACACGATGTTGTGCCGATGATATAAAGCATTTATACATGACTTAATTGTTGTTGTTGTTGTTGATATTACCTCTTTTGTGAAACCTTCACATGACATTTTAGTTGTTACGATCTCATGTATCATAAGTTGATATACGTTGTTCTTGCCTCTTCTCTATTGAGAAGAATTATCATCTATTATCCTTATACTTCACCAAACATGTTCTAATCAGTTTATTTAAGCTAGACCGATCCATGTATTTTATATACTCGGGCCAGACCGAGTTATTTCAAGTTAGTTACCTGCTGTTGATATCCACTTAGATGATTCCACCATGGTTCATCTAATCATCTTTTTTGGATGCTTAGTCATGTTTGTGTTAACATCTAGTTTATTTGCGTACTCTGATCTTTATGTATATTCTTTTGGGGCATGATGTATATATATGGTCCGTGTAACCACCTATTTATGTATCCCTATGTATTGTACATATGATGTATCTGTATATATATCTGCTGTTATGTGATTTGTTATACTTGTTGCTATTATGTTTTGTTCTAGATAGATCCACTAGCCGCCGTAGTTTTGTATTGAACATTTATTGAGTATGTCGATCCACATGAGAAAGGTAAAAGAAAAAAAATATAGTACACCCAATCGACATATTCAATATTTATTTAGGACAAAGCTTACGGATGGTCGCTCCTAACCAGCCATATTCTCTACACTAGCAAGCAGTATTGCACTGTAATACCCTCTGTTAGTGTGGGTCTTAGGGTGGTGCGTCACAGCTTGGTACCAGAGCCGAGTTTAGAACAGGATATGATAAACACAGAACAGAGCATGAAATATAGTACATCAGAGTATAGTATAAGTGTTAACTTAGTCCCCAATCATTGTTATTCTTAATCGTGCCTTTAATCTTTTTGTGTCCTTAGGGTAGATAACAGGTTTTGAAAATACTATAAAATTTTAAATGTTACGTTTGCTAAAAAGTGATATTTATAAAATAGTAGAAATTAGACTTGAGATGGCTTAGATTTAAATCATGTATACTTATCCATTAGTGATCAAAGTTGTGCAGCGGCAATGGTGGAACTGTTTTCGCTGAGCACATTTATTAGTCTATTTTTAATAAATGTCGTTTGCTTGAGTATTGCATAGATGTTTGATAAAATAGTAATTGTTTAAAAATTATATTGAGTAGGCATTATAATAGAGAGTTAGAAACCTACTCAATAAGAATTTGCGATATCACCAAAGTTGAATACCACAAGAAGTTTTAGAGAGATTAAATTGGGAAAATGAAATTTAATTCATAAGTGAAATTAAACCAGGAGTTAAATTGAATATATATATATATATATATATATTCAATGTTTTGAGCATTATTTGGATGCATTATAAAAGTGATTGTTTGTAAGAAATGAGATTATTAAAAGCGCTTTTGGGAAAAATGATAACGAGTGAAAACATAATTTAAATTGCAAATCTTTCTAATAGAAGATATACTTATATGTATAATAGGATTTTGTTTATTGAGACAAATAAAAGATATTTTATAAAATTATATAAGAGCATGTCTATCATATAAAAAATGATTTTTATGTTGAATTGTCCAGTGAGTGCTTTAAGAATTCTAGTCGATGCGCCTGATCAACGTTATCGATAGGAATTTCCTAAACACTATGATGAGACAGTCAAACACGACAATTAAGTAATAACATTTTAAAGTATTATAAAGAGGAATGTTTTGAAGAAAAATGTATAGATATTTATATATGTAATAATTCGAGAGAAGTGTCAAAAAGGTAGTAGTAATTGAAAAAAAAATATACATACCATATAATATTTAAGTTGGTAAAACAATGTATTCAAAGTAAGAAAATATATTGGTTAGAAAACTAAAATATCAATTGAAAAGATATTTCAATACAAAGTTATAAATGGTTACTATGAAAAATTATTTTGACACTTGGTTATTTGAATAATAATAGATAGCAAGATATAAAACTCCATCTTAAAGAAAAATGAAGAAATGCTAAATTTAGACTTTTAGCATGAATTTGTAAGCAAACTTTTGTTTTAAATTTTTATAGTATTAAAAATTTATTGGTATCAATTTGTAAAATTCTTTTGAAAAAGTTTAAGTTAATTATCGACGTTGATAATAAGATGGAAATTTAATTTTTGGGATAAGAGGAAATATAGATTTGAATGGTTCATTTATTATAAAATGCTATATTAAGAAGTGCAAGGTATAATAAATGAATAAGGCATGAGGTAAGATTATTTTAAATTGTGAGAACAATTTGGAAATCAATATGTAACTCCAAAATTTATTTTGGATGGATAATAATCTCTTGATAATGGAGGAGATTAGTTATCTCATTCTAAATGAGTCTTCAAAGTTAATTTTTTGAAAAACTTGATTGTGTAAAGTGATGAAAAGGTTTCCAATTAGTGAATTGTTTCTTTTAAAGATGATTACATGAAGTTAATTATAATTTTGAATGTCTAAGCTTTCTGGAAAAGTGGATCATGTAATAAATGTTTTAGCATAAAAAGCTTGTTTATAAAATGTGGTTTGGAATTAGAATGGTTAGAGAATTGTAAATATTAAATTGATTTTAAAAGTCGAAATTTCATTTAGGAAAGTGCTGTACTAAAACAGCGATAACTTGTGATTTATAACTCTAAATTAGCACAATCTCTTTGTAAATGAAAGTGCTTTCAGTAAGCTATAAATCTTCTTTTTACCACTTTGGAAGATTTTGCATTTTATTCAGTTTAAAATGGGTTTGAAAAGAAATTAACATCTTTGTCCTATACTAAATTTTTTGAGATTTAAGCTGAAAGTAAATTTAGTATAATTTTCAAACAGTGAGTCCAAATTTGATGATCTTAATATCCCTGAAAATCTTATACTTAGTAGAACAACTTTCATTTTATAAGTTTTCTCATATTGCGAAGTTTACTATGTCAAAACCTAAGTTCTTTACAGTAGGAGTGAAGTAGAATAAAATGATTTGTTTCCCTTAATAGTCAAATGTAGTGCTTCATATTTTATGAATGTAACCTAATATGATTTATTTGAGTTAAGTACAGGTGAAAGTGGATAGTTGGACTTTATTTTGAGCAAAAGGCTCGTATATAAGATTAAGCCAACTCGCTTTAAAAATGCTAAAAGGAAAGGTACATTTTCAGATTAAATATTTAAGTGTTAAATGCTGATATATATTGTGTTTTCAACCTAATGGTCGATGTATATTATATAAATTATTTTTGTAATGTTGTAAACGGCCCTCCAGACAAAGGAGACGCCATCGATTTTTTCGAAATTTTTAACATTTAGAAAATTTTGAGAAACAATTTTTTTTTTAAAATTCTATAAGTTTTGTGTAGTTTTTTTTTGTATCTCCAAAATGACTTATGCAAGACTCAAAGTCCATAATAGTAGCAAATGGTCGAGGGAGATAGCTATGTGTAAATAGCCATCGATGAAGAGTCTAATAATTATTGTGCTTTTCAATTCTTGAATGAAATTGTTCTAAAATAGATTACGTTAACCCGCCTTTTGGCAAGGCTGTAGGCAGGTGGATTTAACTAAGTCGATTTCTCAGTTATCGAGGATGGAATATGGTAGGTTTGAGTTGACTGGATGGATAGGTAACGCAGCACGTTTGGAAGTCGCTCGGCACAGAAAGTCGCTCGGCACAGGAAGTCGCTCGGCATAGGAAGTCATGCCGTTCGGCATGGAAGTCGCTCGGCATGGAAATTGTTCGGCAAGGAAGTTGCTATAAGAAGTCGCTCGTACCATGATGAAGGATGTTGGCTCGGTTATCGCCCTAATGGGCTCGGACTACTAAGAAAGCCCAGTAACTCAGGATTTGCCTATAAATACATCATGAGGGGGTTCAGAAAGGGGATCTTCCTTCAGCTCTCTGGTTTTTTATTTTCTAAGGCTAGGACTACTCTGTAGTGTTGTAAGTGTAATTGATTATTACAGCAATAAAAAGAAAACTTCTGAAGTGGACGTAGGCCGGAGTTAGCCGAACCACTACAAAATCTGTTGTTCTTTACTTCTTTCTTTTTAATTTTGACTTTTCTTCATATTATTACTCTCTACATACATTCTATTTGTTATCGGTAACTGTTAGTTGGTGCTTTCATTTACATTTGGGTGTTAGTGACCAATTTTGCCACTAACATTTTGGTGCTTTCACTGAGAAGCAAGCACTCGGGGATTTTGGAGCTAGGATTTTGGATTCAAAAGCTTAGGAACTTGGATTCTAGGAAGTAGTAGCTAGGCCACCAACAAGGAAGTAAGTGATAGAAAGGAGCAATCAAGAGGGAAGTCAAGAGGCTTCCTCTGGAGCTAGAGCAGGTCAAGCATCCATCTACATCACCAGAGATGAGATGGAAGCGATGTTGAAAAGACAAGAGGAGATGATGCAGGCTCTTCTTAGACAATTTGCACAAGCTGGAAATGCAGGAGCTCAGATCCATGAGGCTGGATCAAAAGCGTTCAACTAGCAAGCAGAGGGAGTGGCTCAGCAGGGGGCAGCCCCCAACCAGCAGACGGCTATCAATCTGGATTGACCTAGACTCGGGGGCACACCACCAGGAAATGCTAGACTAATCCATGGAGGGATACCAGATGACGCTGTGCAACCCGACACCAATAGGTGTGCAGGAGTACATGATGAGGAGTATGTGCCAGGATTCCCTCGTGAACTCAGGGGACAGATCAGAGGTAGCGAACAAGGATTACAGTTTGGCGACAATGGCAGATTAGCAGAGATGGTCAGACGAGCTGTGAGAGGTGGATTGGTAAATAAAGACTTGGAGGATGTGAATAGGAGTCCCTTTACTCCTACTATCAGGCAAGCTAGGAACCCTTCGGATTTTAAGCTACCAACGTTGGAGATGTATGATAGGAGAACGGATCCCGCTGTTCACCGGACAAAGTACATGAGGCATATGGAGGTATTGGGGGGCATCGGATGTGGTCATGGCTCGATGTTTCCTTTTGTATTTGACGGATATTGCAGCCATGTGGTTCAGACAGCTGGAGAGGGTTCTATTGACACTTGGACATAGCTGATTGAGAGGTTTATGAGGCAATTTCGAGTCCATATAGTCAGACCCAAGAATGTAATGACCATTACATCGATGAAACAATGGAAGGGAGAGTCACTCAGGGATTTCTTAACCAGATTCAACACAGCAGTATCTTCAGTGGATCGACCCGATTCGTCGATGGTTTTGATGGCAGTAGTTTCAGGACTTGCAGATAATTCGGATTTCAAGATATCGTTGGAACGGGACCCACCGAGGGATCTCGGAGAGTTCTACCATGAGGCGGAAAGGTTCCTAAGGCAGGAAGATGCGTAGGCTGAGAGAGTAAGGAGAGAGGATGAAGCTTATGCAGTGAGGGGTGGAGGTCCACCCAGGGAGGATCCAAGTAAAGATGATAAAAGAAAAGGGAAAACAAATGGCAACAATGGCACTTCGAAGAGGCCTCAAAGGGAGTCAAAGTTTTCTTCCTACAAAGATTTAACAGAGACTCTAGAAAGGATTTACTTGGAAACTCGAGGGCGCCTCCAATATCGAAAGCCGGCAAAGAGAGAGCCTTCTGAATACAAGCAGGCATTAGGAAAGCATTGCCTATTCCATGAGCTAGATGGGCACAGCACAAACGACTGCAGGCATTTGAAAGATATCATTGAGGAGCATGTAAGGAATGGTCATCTACATCAGTATGTAAGGAATCGAGCTGTGGTAGTGGTACAGGAGCGACCACCGCCTACCTCGAACGAAGATGGCACTGGGCCTAGGAAACGTCAGCTCATTATCACCTAAACAGATTTATGGTTTTGAATAAGTAAGAGAACTCAAAGTAATACAGCTAGGTCACTTACACACGTACGGGATAAAGGAAGGTCCCTAGGCGTGCTCTGAGATGACAAAAAACCGTACTACTTGAGTCTATGAAATCCTATTTTCTTTATATTTTTCTGCAAACTTTGGTTTCTTCTGTGGCACTTTGGGCATTTAATTCCTTTTGCTGTATGAACTTCTACTTTGATAACTGAATTCTGTAACAATTGGATTTGGATCAGTGTAATAAATAATACATGTCTCGCGATCACAGTCTCTGTTGAAAATGTTATCCCACCTTTTGGTCAAAGATGGAATATCAACAAATTGGCAAGGAATAATGGACATCAGGATTGGAGATCGAATGGAAACAAGGCTGTAATCGATGTCGTCAAAATTTGGCCGAGCTCCGATCAGGACGGAATCGATTGAAGATGATGATAAGGACTAGGAGAGGCTATGTTTCAAGTTTCAGATCAATCGGAGTTCGTATGCACAAGATATGGATGTGTTAAAGAGCGCAAGGATTGGTTCGTATCGATGCATTTCGCATCGATCGGCAGACAGCATTTTGTAACAATGCGTTTCATATCGATCAGCTTTGGTTTGACTCGCTGGCGTTCGTATCGATCAGCTTTGGTTTGACTCGATGGCGTTCGTATCGATCAAGTTGGAAGCATGCGGCACACTTCGAGTTTGTGTTCTCGTATCGATCACAGGTAAGTTTGGTTTGTACCAATCCACTCAATAGCCCTCCTCTGTATCCATGCGGTCCCTGATTGTTCGAATCGATTGCATTCGTATCCATCACAATCGAAGCAATCAAGGAACAGATGCTATTCGTGTCCATCTACATTAGGCCCCTGTTCGTATCCACCGAAAAGCAAATCATTTCGTATCGATCGTAAGCGATCAATACGAAAGATATCTCATCAAGGCGAACGTAGGCTGGGTCAAATCGGTTCGAATAGAAGGTTACAGTTGGATGCGAAGGAAGGGGAAGCCTCGGTCAAAACGGCGAAGAATATGGATCTACCCAGGTTTATCGTTCCACGTCAACGAGCGACCACATGCCTTCGAACGGTACGAAGAGGATGGATACGAACCAATGGAGTCGGAATCAGCAGCCCTCGGAAAACATGAGATTGCATCGATCATATCTCCCAAACCATAAATCCAAATGCCACAAAATTTTCACAGCATCTTCCATACAAGGTAAAGAACGTTGCTGCCAAGTTTCAGCTCGATTGGATCAATTTTTGATGGATACGAAATCGTTTCGTATCGATCTCAGATCGAACCAAAACTTGGTGGGGTCGGTCGCGTGGGCCCACTCACGTGCCAGGAAAAATCTCCCTAAGTTTGAGCGCGATATCAGCCTCATACGCCTATAAATAGCCTCTTGAAGCCTACAGAAAGGGGATCTTTTGGCTACCCAACGTCCAGACTCTGCCGGATTCAATTCTATTTCTTTCCATTGCTGTTATACTCGAATTCATTCATTGTATCTGCTGTAATCATCTGTAATCGGCAAAGAACATCAATAAAAGATAAAAATCATTGAAGTGGACGTAGGCCGGAGATAGCCGAACCACTATAAATCTGGTGTTCTTGTGATTTACTTCTGGATTGTTGTTTATTGCTAGCTTAGATCTGAGATTTGTGTTTGAATATTACTGATTTGTATTCATATACTGGTGCTTTCACACTAGTTGGGGTTTGTGACCATTTTTGGCACAAACACTTTGGTGCTTTCACTGAGAGCAACTAGCACCCGCTACGTCAGATCTAGAGTTCAGATTTAAAAGCTTGAAGGAATCAGATTTGGGAGACAATGACTCGACAAATGAGACAAAGAGATGAGAGAAGCCAACAAGGAGGAAGTCAAGAGGCATCCTCTAGTGCTGGAGAAGAACCGGCTTCGATCTACATCACTAGAGACGAAATGGAGACCATGACCAATCTGATGCATGAAAGAATAATGAAGAGCCAACAGGAGATGCTACAGAATTTCTTTGAGCAGATGAGAGCTACGGGAATACAAAACTTAGGACCAGCTACAGTGGCTGTTAATGTGGAACAAGGAGCTAGGGATATGGGACCCAATGGGGGACAGAATATAAAACCGGACGGCAATCAACAAGGGCTTAGGGACACGCCTGCCAGATCCAACACAGGAAGACCTTTGGAAGGAGTTCAACAGGCTAGGGCCAACGTTGCTGCTAATGAGCCACATGAAGAATATGTGCCGGAGTTCCCTCGGGAGCTTGGGGGGCAACCCCCGACAGACAACGCTGGATTAGCGGAAATCATTAGGAAGACTATGCATGGAGGTTTGACCAACAGAGATTTGGAAGGAGTGAACAGGAGTCCGTTCGCTCGGGAAATCAGAATAGCTCAGAATCCACCTAAGTTCAAGTTACCTAGCGTGGAAGCATATAATGGCAAGGCTGACCCGACTGATCACTTGATGAGATACACTAGACACATGGAAGTGCTGGGGGCATCGGAGGAAGTGATGGCCAGATGTTTCCCGTTGTATTTGACAGATCTAGCTGAAATGTGGTTTAGGCAGCGGGACGAAGGATCCATCAGGACTTGGAGGGAATTGGTGGATAGGTTTTTGGGACAGTTTTGGGTTCATATCAAAAGTCCTAAGAACGTGATGACGTTAACATCGGTAAAGCAAAGGACGGATGAATCACTTAGAGCATTTCTAACTCGATTCAATGCGGCAGTTGCTTCGGTGGATCGGCCGGATCCATCGATGGTTTTAATGGCAGCGGTGTCAGGAGTCAGGGAGGATTCGGATTTCAAGGTATCTTTAGTACGAGACCCGCCACTGGATCTCGGGGAATTCTTTCATGAAGCTGAAAGGTTCCTTCGGCAAGAAGACGCATGTGCAGATTTAAAGTTGAAGGAAGTGAATGCAACTGAGGGTGGAGGACCACCCAGTAGAGGTTCGGATAAAGATAAAGGGAAAAGGAAGTTGGATGATGACTCTGAAAAAGCTAGGAAGCGATGGAAGGATCCAAAGTTTTCCACATACACGGGATTAAACGAGACACTAGAGCGGATATACATGGAAACTCGGAATCGCCTTCCTAACCGATGGCCGGCTAGGAGAGAACCATCCGAGCGGGAGAGGGCATCAGGAAGGCACTGTCTCTTTCACGATTTGGATGGGCATGATACCAACATCTGCAGGCACTTAAAGGACATAATTGAGGAGCATGTGAGGAATGGAAATTTGAGGCAGTATGTTGGGGCACGGAATGCAGCGGTTGAGCAGGAGCAACCACCGCCCACCTCACACCATGGTGATGTGAGGCCCAGGAATGACGGTCGATTGGTTATCAATTGACCAGGATAATATGAAATAAGTAACAAACCATTTGCAAGAAACCAAGTCATTTACACATGTATGGGGCCGGAGATAGAACCTAGGCATGCTCTGAATGATGATAAACCGCGCAGCTATGGTTTGCGAAATCTGTTTTTTGTTTTGGATTGGACGCTTGGTCTTCTGGTTTGGTTTTGGAGTTTGGTTTGAACTCCTGGTTTTGTTTGCTTTCTGTTTTGGATGATGGTTTGGATTTCTGATTTTTTCGGCTTGACTTGGATTTTGACTGGATTTTTGTTTGGGTTTTGATAAAACGGTCGTCGGGTATGGATTGTGCCTGGCAAGGGGTGAGTCGTTTTGCCCGAACGAGGTAAAGTAACTCATTCAGGTCATCGAGCATGGACTGTGCTCGATAAGGGTCCAGAGAGACCAGGATTCGGCCTAGGACTTATGCCCCTTATTATCGATTATCGTTCAGGTCGTTGAGTATGGACTATTCTCAACACAGGTTCGGAGCGACCAGGATTCGGCTTAGGACTTATGCCACAGCATTACTTACGTCCAGGGACACTGGACCAAGGTCGTCAAGTGTGGATTGTACTTGGCAAGAACCCGTAGAGGTTAGCTCAACGTCCAGGGACACTGGACCAAGGTCGTCAGGTGTGGATTGCGCTTGGCAAGAGCCCGGAGAGGTTATTGATTTGGATATCGACCCGGAGAGGTCTTGGATTCGGTTGTTGGACAAGGATGGACTAAAAACCCAGTCATCGTGTTCGGATGGACGTGAAATTGGGTATGGACTTCGGATATCGGATTTGGAACTAATCAAAACACGCCTTATTGTCACAAGGCATGTTTTGGGGGGCAAATGTTATCCCACCTTTTGGTCAAAGATGGAATATCAACAAATTGGCAAGGAATTATGGACATCAGGATTGGAGATCGAATGGAAACAAGGTTGTAATCGATGTCGTCAAAATTTGGCCGAGCTCCGATCAGGACGGAATCGATTGAAGATGATGATGAGGACTAGGAGAGGCTATGTTTCAAGTTTCAGATCAATCGGAGTTCGTATGCACAAGATATGGATGTGTTAAAGAGCGTAAGGATTGGTTCGTATCGATGCATTTCGCATCAATCGGCAGACAACATTTTGTAACAATGCGTTTCTTATCGATCAGCTTTGGTTCGACTCGATGGCGTTCGTATCGATCAGCTTTGGTTCGACTCGATGGCGTTCGTATCGATCAGGTTGGAAGCATGCAGCACACTTCGAGTCTGTGTTCTCGTATCGATCACAGGTAAGTTTGGTTAGTACCCATCCACTCAATAGCCCTCCTCTGTATCCATGCGGTCCCTGATTGTTTGAATCAATTGCATTCGTATCCATCACAATCGAAGCGATCAAGGAACAGATGCTATTCGTGTCCATCTACATTTGGCCCCTGTTCGTATCCACCGAAAAGCAAATCATTTCGTATCGATCGTAAGCGATCAATACGAAAGATATCTCATCAAGGCGAACGTAGGCTGGGTCAAATCGGTTCGAATAGAAGGTTACCGTTGGATGCGAAGGAAGGGGAAGCCTCGGTCAACACGGCGAAGAATATGGATCTACCCAGGTTTATCGTTCCACGTCAACGAGCGACCACGTGCCTTCGAACGGTACGAAGAGGATGGATACGAACCAATGGAGTCGGAATCAACAACCCTCGAAAAACATGAGATTGCATCAATCATATCTCCCAAACCATAAATCCAAATGCCACGAAATTTTCACAGCATCTTCCATACAAGGTAAAGAATGTTGCTGCCAAGTTTCAGCTCGATTGGATCAATTTTTGATGGATACGAAATCGTTTCGTATCAATCTCAGATCAAACCGAAACTTGGTGGGGTCGGTCGCGTGGGCCCACTCACATGCCAGGAAAAATCTCCCAAAGTTTGAGCGCGATCTCAGCCTCCTACGCCTATAAATAGCCTCTTGAAGCCTACAGAAAGGGGATCTTTTGGCTGCCCAACGTCTAGACTCTGCCGGATTCAATTCTATTTCTTTCCATTGCTGTTATACTCGAATTCATTCATTGTATCTGCTGTAATCATCTGTAATCAGCAAAGAACATCAATAAAAGATAAAAATCATTGAAGTGGACGTAGGCCGGAGATAGCCGAACCACTATAAATCTCGTGTTCTTGTGATTTACTTCTGGAATTTTGTTTATTGCTAGCTTAGATCTGAGATTTGTGTCTGAATATTACTGATTTGTATTCATATACTGGTGCTTTCACACTACTTGGGGTTTGTGACCATTGTTGGCGCAAACAGAAACTTCGTGTTTACCGTATTTCGTAAATACGATATTTTGACTACGACAACTATACAATCATTTATATACTAACTTGTTTTTGTAGGGATTAATCTATGACAAGATTCGACTATGTATAATTTTATATAAGTTCTTGTCTAGAAGTTAAAATATGTTAAAATCTCTCCTATATGATATATGATGCATCTCATTATCATTTCATTTGCATATATTTGGTTTAAATGAAAAATATCATTTTTATGTTACATTCAGATGTCTGAATCTGGAAATATGAATGTTGTAGAATACAATATTCAGACGTCTGAATTGGATAGTTCAGACGTCTGAATCTGGCAATTTTTTGCCTATTTACTTTCTGGTTTGATTTCGTTGCATTTCAGAAGTCTAAATTTTTAATTTTAGAAGTCTGAATATTTACAATGGCAAGTTTTCTGAAAAGGCACTTCTATTCGTGAAGAGTTGCAATCTTTAAATCCAACAAATATGATCATAAATCTTGATGATAACTCTTCACGAACAATTGCAACTATTTATTATCTATATAATCACATTAGAATCAAGTTTTCCAACAACAATTCAATTGATTATTATTCTACTCTCAAAAGTCTTGATTCTAATACACTTATGCTTTCAACATCATTCAAATTCACTTTCTTACTTCCTTATTCTTCATGCATTCACATATATATCATAAAGGAGTAGATTATAGGAAGGGTGTACTATAATTGACAAATTTGTGTTACTCAAGAACACATAGTGTCAAGAAATACTGTTTTGTAAAAGTCCTATTCTACTGCTCGGGCAAAGTGAAGTCCTCTTCTACTATTGAGGCGTGAAATCCTGTTCTGTTGCTCAGGTCCCTGTTCGGCTGCTCAGGGGTTGTATAGACCTGTTCCTCCGGGTTAAGTGAGGGTTGTTGTTTTAGTGAAATTCCAGAAGGAGTCTTGGACTGGACGTAGAACGAGAAGTTCGAACCAGTATAAAAATTCATGGTGTGCTCATTTATTATTTACTATTTTTTTTTTGAAATGCAAGCGGGGTTGGCTGGTCCCCTACCATGATTTATTAAAGAAAAGGAAAGAGATACAACTATAACAACCTATAGTTGCGATGAAGAAAAAATAACAAGAAGAAAGCAGTGAACAGGGAAGAGAACTCCCCATGCACTGAACAAAGACACAACACAAAAACAAACTGACCAAACCAGAGTAACAGAAAATTAGCAGCCCAAAAGTGCACAACAAGTGTGTACAGGAGGGTGCACAAAATGGGGCAATAACCGAAGGCTCATGTCAAGACCACATATCATGGTAGTGGGGGGAGAAACCCCGCCTGGAAAATCTCAAACCAGTGGTGATGTTTGCTTTGATCTTGACCCAGAGCTGGTGCGCCACACTGAAGTCACCATCAAAACATCTTGAATTCCTTTCCTTCCAGATCAGTCGAACATAAATCTTCAAAACAAAAAAGATGATATCTTTACGGTCGCTACTCCACTTCGTTGCATTCTTCAACACATACCACAAGCAAGAAGAATTACCATCATGTGTTGATATACCAACCTTGTCCATCAGGGTACAAACCATATTGGTTAAATATGGACAGTCAAAATAAATATGATAACAAGTCTCAGGATGCATATTGCAGAAGAGACACAGTTTGTCTATTAGCATCCCCTTGTCCACCAATATATCCCTTGTTAGGATAGCACTCTGTATTACTTTCCAAAGCATCAAGTTATCGCTTGCCGTAGACTGAGCAGTCCATAGGACAGATGCCCAAGGAGAAGTAGAAAAGGCTTCAGCATTAGAAAGAAAACCATAAACCCTACCTATACTGTGAGATTTGCCTTTCCACCATAGCTCAGACTCAAGCTCGATCCGAACATCATGTTGACGCATGCTCCTCCATAACGTGTTGACCACCTGATTACTGGAGAAAGGAGCACAAAGCTTCCCATTAAGAATATAATCAACAGCACGTGCATTATTACCAATTAATGTATGAAGTTTTTCATGATCTCGAACCATTTTATTCAGCACCATACCCTCACATAGCCAAGGGTCATTCCAAAAACTCACTGGGCAACCTGGAGACAAACTGTACTTGACAAGAGGAAGGAAAGAGCTCCTCATATTGAGGATATTCCTCCATATCCAGCTCGTGCCTTGATTGATGTTCATATCCCAGAAGTTACCATTCTTTATTCTATAAGTCCAAACCCATTGCACCCATAGACTATTTCCTTTGCGCAAAATTGCATCCACATGCGAACTAACAGCTGCTTTATTCCATAATGCTATGCTGATGATGCCAAGCCCTCCCTTGCCAAGAGGCTTTTCAATGGAGGAATAAGACAGAGGGACCATTTTCCTATTGTGAATGTTTCCAGTCCAAAGGAATCGAAGAAGGGTAGCTCTAATCATGGAGAGCAACTTCTTAGGGAGGATATAAGTTCTTGTCCAGTACACTGTCATAGAGAAGCACACAGACTTAACAAGCACCAATCTTCCAGCCATGGATAGGTATTTAGCAGTCCAGAAGTTTAGCTTGGATGTTATTTTATCATAGAGTTGAGTGCAGTCAGCTTTAGTTACCCTGGACGTACACAAAGGTAAGCCAAGATAAGCCATATTATTTTCCATCCTCTGCTAGCCAGAAAGATCAATCAACCTATCATTAGCAGGCCCAGAAATTCCAGAAATGAGGATATGGGACTTAGCCTTGTTAATCCGTAATCCAGTAGCAAGGAAGAAGGAATGGAGAGTGTCATTAATGGCAGTAATGGATTGCTGATTTGGCTTGGTAAAAATCAAAATGTCATCCGCAAAAAATAGGGAAGTGATATGAAGCTGCTTGCATTTAGGATGGTAAGAAATAGTCTTCTTATCATATTCCAATGTTAGCATACAAGAAAGTGCTTCCATAACAACAATGAAGATGTAAGAAGAGATTGGATCCCCCTGTCTTACACCTTGCCTCCCTTTAAAATACCCCATAACCTTTCCGTTAAAACATAAAGAGTAAGCAGGGGTAGAAATGCAAACATATAGCCATGCAACAAAAACTTTGGGAAAACCCATTAAAGACAAAATACGAACAATGGAGGACCATTGCAAGCTGTCAAAGGCCTTCTGAATGTCAAGCTTTATCATCGATCTATGGGAAATCTGACTTCTTCCATACCCATTAATAAGCTCATGTGCCATCATAATATTGTCAAGAATATTCCTATTGGGAAGAAAGGAAGATTGATTTGGAGAGATTAAATAAGGCAGCACCTTAACAAGTCTTAAGGCAAGAATTTTAGAGATGCACTTATACACAACATTACAGCATGAAATGGGTCGAAGAGAGGAGACATTTTGGACTGGCCTTACTTTAGGGATGAGGACAAGATTGGTCGCATTTATTTCACCAAGCAGCCTGAAATGGTTGAAGAAGTTATGAATTGCCGCAGTGAAATCATGGCAAACTATATTCCAGCTAGACTTGAAGAAAACAACATTGAAGCCATCTGGACCACCAGACGAGGTCGCTTTCAAGGAGAAAAGAGCATCTTTTATTTCCTGATCAGTAACTAGAGAGCCAAGCATGTCCTTCATATGTTGATCAAGTTGAGTTAGAGGAAGTTTGTTAAGCCTGTCAAGGTCAGGTTCAAAGTCATCAAAGTTGCCAAGAAGCCTTGAGTAGTGCTGAAGCAAATGTCTGTCAATATCATTTTCAGAAGTAAGCAGGGACCCATCATCGTCAAAAATGGAGTGAATGTAGTTTCTGGCTTGATTATCTTTAATTGATGCATGGAAGTAGGCAGTGTTTCTATCTCCATCAGCCACCCACCTCTGGTGCATCTTCTGCTTCAGCATACTTGATTCAGTATCCAAAGCATCGTTAAGCTTTTGGAATAGGACAGATTCAGCATGGGCATGAGCAGCATTGGTTGGATCACCATCCAAAAGCACTTGCGCTTCCAACAACTGTTCTTTAATTGTATTTGAAATACGAGTTCCCTTACCGAACTTGAGAGAAGCCCACCGTCTTAAAGCATGCTTAGTGGCCTTCAGCTTCCTGCACAAAATAAACATAGCATTTCCATTATAGTTAGCTGTCCAAGCATTAGTGACTATATTGCAGTACTGTGGATCAGAAACCCAAATATTAAAAAATTTAAATGCCTTCTTCCTACTGCATGGCTTTTGAATTGGAGAGAGAATTAGAGGGGAGTGGTCAGATAATATGGGGCTAGGCAGATGGGCAGAAATGGAAGGCCATAGAGAGAGGGCTGAAGCATCGCAAAAGGATAGGTCAATATTGGTGAAAGTTCTTTTGCCAGACCTGCTCCTGTTGTTCCAAGAGAAGGGGACTCCAGAACGAGGGATAGGAAGAAGATCAGAGTCGGAAATTGAGATATTCAAGGGAGCAATGTCCTTTGGCATTAGGGGATTGCCACCAATTTTGTCAGCAAGATTGTAACAACAGTTGAAATCCCCCAGAGCAATCCAAGGATGGGTATTCTGTCTGAAGTTGGGAAGAAGGTTGAGCATCAGTTGTCTAGCATCAACCTTATTGTGGGCATAAACAAAGGTTAAGAAAAAATTGAAATTCAGCTGAAGATGGGTGACATGAAAGTGAATAAGTTGAGAGGTAGAATGGATGGGAGTGAGCGAGTAAATCAGAGGATCATGAACAGTGAGGATCCTACCATAGGAAGCATGCTCATGATTATGATTAACTATCCATTGAGGATTGATATATTTTGCTGTTTTCAAGGTTAAAGGAAGAGAAAGCTTGGTTTCCAAGATAGCAAATATCTTAATATTTAGTTCAGAAATTAGAGTTTTGACATGATTGAGTTTTACTGGGTTGTGAGCTCCCCTGATGTTCCATGATGTAATTTTATACATTAAATACTAGAAGGAGGGGAGAAGCACTCTTGCCCTACTCCTAGTTGTAGGAGGGTCTGATCGCACGGACAGTAATTTCACTGCTAAGGAAGAGGACTTGAGAGAACCAGTGGTAGAAACATCAGGTCGTGAAGGAGGCGAAACCCAACCAGGGATAGATCCTGGAAAATTGTAGGGAGAGGGATACTATTCCATATTATTCCATATTTATTATTTACTATTATCTGCTAATTGTTCTATTATTCTGCACTTCTTTTATACTATTCCATATTACTCGATCCTATAGTCACTTTCATTTGGTATCAGAGCAAGACATCTTATAACCGTTACAAAGTTATCTGATACTTTGCTAATATGGAAAATAACACTAGCACTAACACTAGTTTTATTGAAGGTCAATCTACTACACGATCTCCACTATTCAATGGCATGAATTACAATTATTGGGCTACACGAATGCTTATTTATATGCAAGCAAATAGTTTTGATTCATGGAATGTTACACAAACAGAATACACTACACCCACTACTGCTTATGTAGAATGGACTACTGCTCAAAAGACAGAAGCCACTGCTAATGCTAAAGCCATGAATGTGATAACCCGGATTTTTGAACACTGGTTAATTGATAATTAACTGGATTAATTAATAGAAATACTGAATTTTAGATTGAACAAATGAATCCGATCAAACAAATATTTATAATTGTAACTGTGTTGTATGTATATATATACAGATTTTAAATAAAATTTATTTTTATTTTTTTTCCAAATTGAATTTTGTGTTGTTTAAATATATACATATATTTGAGTTGATTTCAAATTGGATTTTTAATTGAATTTGAAATTTAATTTGAAATTTTAATTATTTAAATTGAAGTTCAAAAGATAGTTATTTATATCTTAAATCATACTTTGGTTTTAAAGTGTATTTTCATTATTTTACTTAGAATACAAAATGGTTTTATATTAATTTCTTTTTAAAAGAGATTGATTTATTTAAATTAAATTGTATTTATAAATTGGATAATTAATTATGAAAGCTTTATTAAATATTTAAAAATCTACTTTTGCATGAAAAGTACATGTGTTAACTTGTGAACATCTCTAATAACATATGTTAATAAGTTAAGTGTGGTTAGTGACAAGTGTCACATTTTTATATTATTTTCTTAATTTTAATAAATCAAAATTTTAATCTATAAAACTTTATTTCATCTTCTTCACCCAATTTGGTCCCCTCTCATTTTCTTAAAGCAAAGAAAAGCCAATAAATTGTAAACCTGGATTTTATCCAACTTCCACTTTTCGAACAAAAATCTCAAGTTCATTTCAAAATTTCCAAAATCTACAAGAAAAACAAAATAAAATACCAAAGCCTGTTTCCAGTAAAAGCTTAAATCAAGAAATTCAAAGCAAGGAAGCAAATCTGCAACAAGTCTTCATAGAATTAGGTAAATTCAATAGCAGTTTCAAAATCTTCAACAACCTGAGGTCATGCAAATGATAATGAAGATCAACAGCCAAATTTAAATTCAACAAAACAAAAAGAAAATGAAGTTCAAAAATCAAAACAAGTCTGGAACAAAAATCTGCTCCTCTGTTCTCTGTTTCAGGATATAAGGTGAGTAAATATTTGTTTTAAAAGCCTAAGTAAATTAAATTTTGTACATGAGATTTCTGGAATGATTTATGCTCTGCATGTATATATATATATATACAAGTTTAGATCTGTATGTTGTTTGTGTTGAATTGTGCATGTCTGTGTCTCTGTTTTTAAGTTACAGAGTGTAAATTAAATCAAAAATTCAAAACCTCCTTATCTATTCTCTGTTAAGCCTTTATTTTCAAACAAGATAAGATTGTTTAAATGTAATTTAGGTTTTAAAAATATGGTTAAGTATCTCAGGTTTGAAATCTGCTGGAATTAGGAAATATACAGTATAAATTTTAATAACATGTTAAATTCAAGTATTGCAATTCACTGATACAATTTTATAATTTGAATAGACTAAGAAAATATGATTTTTGAAAAGGAAATCCTGATTTTTAATGTTATATCAAGAGAGTAATCCTAAGTTAACTAGAAGGGGGTTTTTGAGAGTTTTCTGGCGATTGGTGGTCTCGAGATGGACGGTAACTTCGCTGGAGGAAGTAGGAAGTCTGGGGGTCTCGGCAAAAATGTCAAATGAATTTATCATCCACCATGGCGTTGGAAGTCAGACGAACTAGGGTTTAAACACTTTGTTTGGTCGTGGTTGGAAACGTGATGACGGGGTCATCTATGGTGGATCGAGTGGCACCGGAGCAATGGGGATAGTTGCGTGGATGGCTTGCGGTGATGTGACAGGAGTTTCAGGTGCTACGGTGTTCAGCGACGTGGGTTCGATGAAATTTCAGGCGAGGCTGTTGTTACTGGTGTTGCACGATATTCCTCGTTTTCGATTTTTGGTTGGTGATCAGAAATGGAGGATCGTAACGTGGTCGTGGGACGAACGTGGATGGAGTCGGAGTGTCATCGGTGAGCGACGTCGTCACGATCGCCTGTGCACGTGCACGACGATGTAACTATGTCTGGTGTTTTGGTTTCGTGTGTTGACTAGGGGTGTTCTCGTGCGTGAAGACGAATAGATCGGGTAGGAATCGAGTTCGTGTGTAGTGCAGTTGTTTTGCTTACCATTGCTAAGTTTAAATTTTTAGTAGAAGAAGGAGATGGAGGGAACTCGAGACCATCTCGAGTAAATAACGGGATTAACTCGAAGCAGTGAGCAGGAGAGTTTTTAAACATGTTTTTAAAAGATTTTTATAAAGTAGAACTTTAAAATTTAAAAATGGTTTTGTTTTAAAACCTTTCAGAAATAATCTCTTTTCCATTTTAAATATTCTTAGAACTTTAATTAAGAAATTGTAGGTTTATTAACTTAAGTTTGTTAAGTAAAAGCTTTAAGATATTTTAAATTTTATTTTTTTTAAATAAAAATTAAAATGTTAATTAAAGGTTAATGTTTTTAGGAAATTAATAAAGATGATGGTTTATCCTAAAAAGTAATTAAGATTTTGAAGGTAATTAAATGGAAGTGATTAAGGATTAATTACTTAAGTGTAATTTATTTAAGGGTGGATTAATTGAGGTAATTGATTAAAGAATAATTAATTAATGGAATTAATTAGAGGATCATTTGTTTATTAATTAATTAATGAAATTTATTTAAAGGATAATTATTGTAAATGATTAAGGTTAATTCATTTATATAATTAATTAAAGGCTAATTACTTAATGTAATTAAAAAGTAATTAATCAAGAATGAGTATTAAAAAGAATAATTACTTATTGAAATTAAGGGATAATTAATCGAGGAAGATTAATTAAGATAAATAATTAAGAAATGATTAATTAATTTGTAATTAATTAATGTTAAATAAGATAGATTAAGATAATCCAAGTGATTAAAGGTTAGTAATTAATTTAATTAGAGATTAATTAAATTAATTAAGAATGAATCAACTTGTTATAAATTGGTTGAATGATATCAGATGACCTGGATTGATTTTATCTCTGATGCGCGATTGAGATGTGCTGTGATACAAATGGGTTAAATTGTGATAATGTAGGTTACCTATCTGAGTTGAATTGTTGTATGGTATCCTGAATATGAATTGTATTGTTTAAACTTAACAACTTGGATTTAAGATGACATTGGTTTCGAAGAGACCGGGGTCGGGTATTAGTAAATATCCGAAACCACTTCGATTTGAAATCATCTAAAATACTTTATAGATTGATATGTGAAACCAATAGGCTGGTTGGGATAAAATGGACCATTTAAACTAAGTTGGATACTTAGATATTGTTTTGTGAAAATAAGTGTTGACTATATAAGTTGTTTACTTGTAATAATGTACGAGTTACCCCAGGTTTTAAATAAGTTCTATAGATTGGAATTTCTTGTTAGATGAGTTTACTCACGCTGGTTTCCAGCCTGACCCGGGTGTTACTTTGATGCAATGCTCGGGTCAGACCGAGTATTACAGATTTTCAGGTAAGGACGTTCTGGAGTTCAGGAGACAAGCTGGATGGCAGGAACGTATGGAGTGATATCCGTTGTATATATTATAGTTGTCTGAGACATGATAATTCTAATTGTCTAGTATATTTGTGAATATTGTAACTCTGATGTATTAAAATGTAATTATCAAATACAGTTTTCTTTGTATAACTGATATTATTATTTGATATTGTATTTTGATCCGCTGCGAATGTGAGAATCTGTGTCTTGTTCTGATCTTTTTTTTTTCTATCTCTTTTCTTTTTCTTCTAACTATCTGGAAATTTCGGGTTCGAAATTTCCGGGTCGTTACATTTGGTATCAGAGCTAAAGGTTAAGCGAGAACCTTGGCTCTGTTGGGATTACTCGTTAAGAATAGGGTCAATGGTACCCTAGAACGAGTTGAGTGTATATATATATATATATATATGAGAGCGTAATTGTTATTTTCCTATATAAGGGTTTTAAATGATTTTATATAAGAACATATTTTGATATATAAAATGATATTTCTTTCTAATAAATATTAAGGTAATTGGTTGTTAAAATATTGGAATTAAATTAAGTGGTAATAGAAATACAACCAAATTAAAATTGAATAAAGATAAGTTTGAAATGGATCCAAACTGAAATTAAATTTGTAGAAATAAAGATAATAATGAAATGTTTAGGGAAGTAAACTTTTAGGTGAATATGACTTATAAATTGGAATTGAAGATAGTTTGAAATTGTGAATTTTTAAATTCTAAATCCAGAAAACTTGGAATTATTTTAAAGAAATCTGTTTGAAATTAAAACCAAAGGTGGTTTAAAAAAAAAATTAAGACATAACTTGGTGTATAAAGTAAATCAAGAAAATGTATAAATGAGGATATACATAATATCAAAGACAATTTAAAATAAACTCTAAGTGTTGAGTTTTAAATTTTTCCTTGGAATGTGATATGAAAACCCAAAGTGATAAGTTTTGAACTTATAAGTGGGAAGATTATTAATATAAAGTTTAAAATTTGAAATGGGGATTCAAATTGAGTAAGGTTAATGGGATTAAATTGAAATTAACTTAGAAGAAGTTAAATAAGTTTGGAATGAACAATCTGATTTGAAAATTTCAAGATGAAATTTGAATTTAATTTGGGTAGTTAAATGGTTGATTTTAAATGGGAGTTATGAGTGATCTCAAAATGGGGTTGAGATCTGGAAATTGAAAATGGATAATAAATTAGAATCTGAAATTTAATTGTTTTTGAACTCGAATTTGAACTTTGAAATAAGCTAAGTAAAGATATTTTAAAATGGAATTTTGGAATTTGGATTCAGAATTAAATGGTTTAAGATTTAAGTTATAAAAAAAATTAACTCGAATTTATATAATTCGAGATGGTTTTAAGTTGAGATTTGAATAGAATTAGTTCAAATTGAATTTGATTTAAATTAATTAGAATTATGATTGAAGATGGATAAGCATAATTTTAAATGGTAAATTAGAATTGAAATGATTTGAAATTGAAGCTGGTTCAATTTGAAATTTATCCAAATTGATTTGAAATAATTTGGAATTGTGATTAAAGTTGAATAAGTTTAAAAATCAAATGGAATTTGATTTGAATTTGGGAAGGGATTAAGATTAATTCAACTTGAATTGGGATTAAATCAATTTCAATGGAAATTGAAGTATTGAGTCAATTTAAATGGAATTTAAATTGAATTGATGGGAAATTAATTAGAATTGGAGATTGGAAAATTAGACAGTTTGGCTCTGGGTTATTTTCAAAAATAAATTGTTTTAATACAAATATATTTTTCCAAACTATTTACTATACAATCTTTCTTCTTAAACCCCAAACTATCCTATACTTATTTTACAATTATTTTGGAACTATTTAACTATTTTGAAACTATCTTATAAACTAATTACTATTTTTCAGTTACTTATATCTAATCGCTATTTTAAAAACTATTTTGCAATTATCTAACTATTTTATACCTACTTAACTATTTTACAGCTATTTTACAAACTAACAACTATTTTCAACTACTTATCTATTTTAAACTTTTTCAAGCTATTTTTAAATTTAAATTGGTCAGAGTTCAAACTGTTTGTAATTGAAGTAATAACTCAATTGGAAAGGGAAGCAATTGAGAATAAGTGAATGGAATTAAAAGAAATATGAATAGAAAAGAGAATTGATTTGGCTAATAACCAATAAAGATAAATACGTAAGATATATGTATATTATTCTATTCGCATAGTGATTTGATCCAGATTCGAACACAGAATTTCGAGATAGTATTATCGATCCGAGTTAGGATTTTTCGCTCGATTTTCGACGGCGAACTTGGATATGGATTGTTGATTGGTTCTGGATATTCTCTATCATAGTTGTGACTATGCAAGGAGAATGACGGTTTCTGATCAGGAAACCAGATCTGAGTCCGCACTAGAAAGTTGGGTGGACGATACTAGTTCGGAAGGGAAATTGTGTGATCGAGTGAGTGATCAGATTGATATAGCGTACGAATAATATGTGTACATCGTACGGGTTTGAATGAAATTGATATTTTATGGATAAAAACTGTAAAATGATTTTTAAATGAAAGGGTATATTTTGAAAAATAAATGATGAAATAAAATGGGAGTTGAATATTTTTGTGATTAGAACTCATTTTATAGAAAAAAAATATGGTTAATAACTTTATAAAGGATTTATCAAATTTGAATATTTGATTTAAAATAAAATAAAGTTATATATCCTTGTTATATAAGGTAAACCTTCCCTTGTTGAATCTATTGCTAGAAGAAAAGGGTTTTGAAATATTTGAAGTATAAAAGAGGTTTATACAAGTTTGAAATGATCCAAAGATTTTTTAAAGTTATATATATCTATATCTATATATATAAAGGATCTTATGAGAATGATTTTGAAAAAGGTTTTGGAAACCTATGAAATTTTGGAAAGGCTTTTGATTTTTGAGAAAATCAATTTTGGATTTTGAAAAGCCTAGTTTGAGAATTATCGATTTTGGTAATCGATTTTGTGTAAAGGAGATTTTGATAAATCATAAAGGGTATGATTTGAAGATACTATAAGTATATAGTATAAAGTGTTTTGAGAATAACTCTGGGGAAAAAGGCGCTTCCTTGAAATGAACTTCTCAGGACTACCACTGGGTGGTACTACCTTGAGCCCCAAGGGGGGTTTCTAAAGTTGATCCTGTGAGGAGTCCAGACAAAACTAGTTCCTGAGGATTATTTGTGTAGCGAAAGTCGAGGGGCTGGTGCCCACAGAGGCATTTGAGTTATGCTGTGACAACAATTTAACTCAATGTCACTGCGATCTACTGCAGACCATAGCGAAAGTCATGTGTGCCGCTGAGAGCCAACTGTCTACGTTTGATTTTATATCGGTAGACTGTGACACTATGGTAACATAGCGAAAGTCGTTTGTGCCGCTGAGAGCCAACAGTCTGCGTTTGATTTTATATCGGTAGACTGCGACCTATGTGGAAGAAGTTTCATTTTGACAGCGAAATCGTGTGTGCCGCTGAGAGCCAACAGTTACATGGACTTTTGCTGCGACGGCAACGTAACCCTGGAATGTAACTGCGATCTGTTGTGGGTTCCATGCTGTCATCAGTTACATGGACTTTTGCTGCGATGGCAACGTAACCCGTGATGTAACTGTGACCATGGATGGGGGTGATGATTTCCAGAGCATTCTCACCAAAGGTATTTCCTCTATTTTCAAAACTGATTCTATATTTTCATAAATTATTTTCCAATTATTTTCACTGGGTGTTGAAAACGGGTTTACCAAGTACTGATAGATTTTCAGTCTTACGCCTGATCAACGTATGACCGAATTTCTGTGAGAACAAGGATGGACTGGTTGAGACATCGAGTTATAAAAAGTATTTTTATAAAAACTATTTTGATAATATTATGTAAACTTTTAAAAATGTTTTGAAAATTTAAATAAAGAGTTAAGAGTTAAGATGTCTAAGGAATAATTTAACTGTAATAAAATTCTTGCTTCATTCCTTTTCGGGGACGAAAAGATTCTAAGAGGGGAGGAATGTGATAACCCGGATTTTTGAACACTGGTTAATTGATAATTAACTGGATTAATTAATAGAAATACTGAATTTTAGATTGAACAAATGAATCCGATCAAACAAATATTTATAATTGTAACTGTGTTGTATGTATATATATACAGATTTTAAATAAAATTTATTTTTATTTTTTTTCCAAATTGAATTTTGTGTTGTTTAAATATATACATATATTTGAGTTGATTTCAAATTGGATTTTTAATTGAATTTGAAATTTAATTTGAAATTTTAATTATTTAAATTGAAGTTCAAAAGATAGTTATTTATATCTTAAATCATACTTTGGTTTTAAAGTGTATTTTCATTATTTTACTTAGAATACAAAATGGTTTTATATTAATTTCTTTTTAAAAGAGATTGATTTATTTAAATTAAATTGTATTTATAAATTGGATAATTAATTATGAAAGCTTTATTAAATATTTAAAAATCTACTTTTGCATGAAAAGTACATGTGTTAACTTGTGAACATCTCTAATAACATATGTTAATAAGTTAAGTGTGGTTAGTGACAAGTGTCACATTTTTATATTATTTTCTTAATTTTAATAAATCAAAATTTTAATCTATAAAACTTTATTTCATCTTCTTCACCCAATTTGGTCCCCTCTCATTTTCTTAAAGCAAAGAAAAGCCAATAAATTGTAAACCTGAATTTTATCCAACTTCCACTTTTCGAACAAAAATCTCAAGTTCATTTCAAAATTTCTAAAATCTACAAGAAAAACAAAATAAAATACCAAAGCCTGTTTCCAGTAAAAGCTTAAATCAAGAAATTCAAAGCAAGGAAGCAAATCTGCAACAAGTCTTCATGGAATTAGGTAAATTCAATAGCAGTTTCAAAATCTTCAACAACCTGAGGTCATGCAAATGATAATGAAGATCAACAGCCAAATTTAAATTCAACAAAACAAAAAGAAAATGAAGTTCAAAAATCAAAACAAGTCTGGAACAAAAATCTGCTCCTCTGTTCTCTGTTTCAGGATATAAGGTGAGTAAATATTTGTTTTAAAAGCCTAAGTAAATTAAATTTTGTACATGAGATTTCTGGAATGATTTATGCTCTGCATGTATATATATATATATATATAAGTTTAGATCTGTATGTTGTTTGTGTTGAATTGTGCATGTCTGTGTCTCTGTTTTTAAGTTACAGAGTGTAAATTAAATCAAAAATTCAAAACCTCCTTATCTATTCTCTGTTAAGCCTTTGTTTTCAAACAAGATAAGATTGTTTAAATGTAATTTGGTTTTAAAAATATGGTTAAGTATCTCAGGTTTGAAATCTACTGGAATTAGGAAATATACAGTATAAATTTTAATAACATGTTAAATTCAAGTATTGCAATTCACTGATACAATTTTATAATTTGAATAGACTAAGAAAATATGATTTTTGAAAAGGAAATCCTGATTTTTAATGTTATATCAAGAGAGTAATCCTAAGTTAACTAGAAGGGGGTTTTTGAGAGTTTTCTGGCGATTGGTGGTCTCGAGATGGACGGTAACTTCGCTGGAGGAAGTAGGAAGTCTGGGGGTCTCGGCAAAAATGTCAAATGAATTTATCATCCACCATGGCGTTGGAAGTCAGACGAACTAGGGTTTAAACACTTTGTTTGGTCGTGGTTGGAAACGTGATGACGGGGTCATCTATGGTGGATCGAGTGGCACCGGAGCAATGGGGATAGTTGCGTGGATGGCTTGCGGTGATGTGACAGGAGTTTCAGGTGCTACGGTGGTCAGCGACGTGGGTTCGATGAAATTTCAGGCGAGGCTGTTGTTACTGGTGTTGCACGATATTCCTCGTTTTCGATTTTTGGTTGGTGATCAGAAATGGAGGATCGTAACGTGGTCGTGGGACGAACGTGGATGGAGTCGGAGTGTCATCGGTGAGCGACGTCGTCACGATCGCCTGTGCACGTGCACGACGATGTAACTATGTCTGGTGTTTTGGTTTCGTGTGTTGACTAGGGGTGTTCTCGTGCGTGAAGACGAATAGATCGGGTAGGAATCGAGTTCGTGTGTAGTGCAGTTGTTTTGCTTACCATTGCTAAGTTTAAATTTTTAGTAGAAGAAGGAGATGGAGGGAACTCGAGACCATCTCGAGTAAATAACGGGATTAACTCGAAGCAGTGAGCAGGAGAGTTTTTAAACATGTTTTTAAAAGATTTTTATAAAGTAAAACTTTAAAATTTAAAAATGGTTTTGTTTTAAAACCTTTCAGAAATAATCTCTTTTCCATTTTAAATATTCTTAGAACTTTAATTAAGAAATTGTAGGTTTATTAACTTAAGTTTGTTAAGTAAAAGCTTTAAGATATTTTAAATTTTATTTTTTTAAATAAAAATTAAAATGTTAATTAAAGGTTAATGTTTTTAGGAAATTAATAAAGATGATGGTTTATCCTAAAAAGTAATTAAGATTTTGAAGGTAATTAAATGGAAGTGATTAAGGATTAATTACTTAAGTGTAATTTATTTAAGGGTGGATTAATTGAGGTAATTGATTAAAGAATAATTAATTAATGGAATTAATTAGAGGATCATTTGTTTATTAATTAATTAATGAAATTTATTTAAAGGATAATTATTGTAAATGATTAAGGTTAATTCATTTATATAATTAATTAAAGGCTAATTACTTAATGTAATTAAAAAGTAATTAATCAAGAATGAGTATTAAAAAGAATAATTACTTATTGAAATTAAGGGATAATTAATCGAGGAAGATTAATTAAGATAAATAATTAAGAAATGATTAATTAATTTGTAATTAATTAATGTTAAATAAGATGGATTAAGATAATCCAAGTGATTAAAGGTTAGTAATTAATTTAATTAGAGATTAATTAAATTAATTAAGAATGAATCAACTTGTTATAAATTGGTTGAATGATATCAGATGACCTGGATTGATTTTATCTCTGATGCGCGATTGAGATGTGCTGTGATACAAATGGGTTAAATTGTGATAATGTAGGTTACCTATCTGAGTTGAATTGTTGTATGGTATCCTGAATATGAATTGTATTGTTTAAACTTAACAACTTGGATTTAAGATGACATTGGTTTCGAAGAGACCGGGGTCGGGTATTAGTAAATATCCGAAACCACTTCGATTTGAAATCATCTAAAATACTTTATAGGTTGATATGTGAAACCAATAGGCTGGTTGGGATAAAATGGACCATTTAAACTAAGTTGGATACTTAGATATTGTTTTGTGAAAATAAGTGTTGACTATATAAGTTGTTTACTTGTAATAATGTACGAGTTACCCCGGGTTTTAAATAAGTTCAATAGATTGGAATTTCTTGTTAGATGAGTTTACTCACGCTGGTTTCCAGCCTGACCCGAGTGTTACTTTGATGTAATGCTCGGGTCAGACCGAGTATTACAGATTTTCAGGTAAGGATGTTCTGGAGTTCAGGAGACAAGCTGGATGGCAGGAACGTATGGAGTGATATCCGTTGTATATATTATAGTTGTCTGAGACATGATAATTCTAATTGTCTAGTATATTTGTGAATATTGTAACTCTGATGTATTAAAATGTAATTATCAAATACAGTTTTCTTTGTATAACTGATATTATTATTTGATATTGTATTTTGATCCGCTGCGAATGTGAGAATCTGTGTCTTGTTCTGATCTTTTTTTTTTCTATCTCTTTTCTTTTTCTTCTAACTATCTGGAAATTTCGGGTTCGAAATTTCCGGGTCGTTACAATGAACATGCTATTTTGTGCCTTAGATAGAAATGAATTTAATAGAGTTAGTATGTGCACAACTGCTTATGAAATTTAGAGAACTCTTAAAGTCACACATGAAGGCACTAACAAAGTCAAGCAAAGTAAAATATCCATGCTCAAAAGTCAGTTTCAAAATTTCAGAATGAAGCAGGATGAGTCCATAAATGATATGTACTCTAGATTTCAAGATATCTATCATTCATTACTAGGACTAGGACAAACATTTACGGATTTTGATATTGTCTCAAAACTATTAAACTCTTTAACTGATGATTGGGAAAGAAAGGTCTTAGTTATAAAAGAAGCCAATGATCTTTCCACCATGAAACCAGAAGAGTTAATAGGAAATTTAATGTCCTATGAAGTTAATATGCAGGCTAAAAGAGTACATGCTCAAGACAAAAAGAATGTGGCTTTCCATGCTGAAACGGAAGAAGAATCAGACTCAGATGAAGAAGACTTAGCTTTTATAGCCAAAAACTTTAAAAGGTTTTTAAAATACAGAAAAGGGAACAAGAATAATAACAAACGGTTTTTCAACAAGCCATCAACTTCTGTATTAGAATGCTATAACTGCCATAAGAATGGTCACATTCAGAAAGAGTGTCCAGATCAGAAAAAATCATACAATAACAAAAATAAGAAGGACAAATTCAAGAAAAGGGCTTTCTCAATTTCATGGGATGATTCAGATTCTTCATCTTCTGATAGTAGCAGTGACAGTGAGAATGAGCAAGCAAATGTATGCTTTATGGCAAAGGAGAATGAGGTTAGTGATCTAACTTTTGATGATATGATTGAAATTAATTCCGAACTTCTTGACACTTTAAAAAATCTTAAAAGAAAATATAAAGAAGCTTTAGAAAATCAAAATAGAGCAGAATTTGAAAGAGATATGTTAAAAGATGAAAAGAAAATATTAGAAGAAGAACTTGAGAAAATTCAAGGATCATCTTCTGATAATTCTCAATTTGCTCTATTAAGTCAAGAAATAGAAACTCAGAAAGTTAAGAATGATACTCTAGCCTCTGAAAATCATGAGCTTAAAACAAAAATCAAAATGATAGAGTTAGAGAACACTAGTCTTAGAACTAAACTAGACAATATCACCAAGAATGTTTCAAATTTTAATAAAGGTAGAGAAAACTTGTCTAAGATTATTGAAAGTTCTCAACCGGCATCTAATAAAAATGGATTAGGTTATGTTAAAAAATCACGAGCTCCACCTACAAAGGAAAATAAAAGGAGAAATGTTTATAAAACTATACCTTCCATGGAACATTCAAAGAGGAAAACTAACTTAAAAACCATAAAAATATGGATTCCTAAAACAAACAATAGTTTGATTAGGAAGAGATATATAAATTCCTTCTTTGAATCTGTGCATAAAAATAAAAACTATATTTATAAAAGGAATACAGAACCCTCTTGGGTTTAGTTTCTTAATACCTAACTCTTAGGACCCTAATAAAAAGGTGGGTACCAATGTCTTCACTAATATTTTTTGCAGGTACCACCAAACAAAAGAGGAAAATGGATACTAGATAGTGGATGCTCAAAACATATGACAGGAAACAAGGAAATGCTAACAAATATCATCTACTCAAATGGAAGTTATGTCACCTTTGGAGATAATTCTAAGGGATACATCATCGGCAAAGGAGATGTGAGCAATGTTGGTACATCTAATTTACCTCTTATTTCTAATGTTTTATTAGTTAAGAATTTAAAACATAATCTATTAAGTATTAGCCAATTGTGTGACAAGGGATTTAAAATCAATTTTTCTAAAGATAAATGTAGCATTTCTGATCACAATAACAATCTTATTTTTGAAGGTTTTAGAGATAAAAATATTTATGATTTAAACATGAATATAAATTATAATTCAAATATGTGCTTATTAGCCAAAGAAAATGATCCTTGGTTATGGCACAAAAGATTTTGTCGTATTAATTTTAGAGCCATATCTAAATTATCTAAAAATGATTTAGTAAGGAGCTTACCAAAAATGAATTTTAAAGTAGATAATCTTTGTGATGCTTGTCAATTGGGAAATTATCAAAATCATCCTTTAAATCTAAGAAAATTATTTCTACAATGCAACCATTGGAGTTATTACACTTGGATCTATTTGGTCCAACTCAGGTTCAATCTATTAATCACAATAGATATGTGTTTGTAATTGTATATGATTATTCAAGATATACTTGGACTTTATTTTTGAAAAATAAAAATGATACTTTTGAAAATTTCAAAATTTTTGCAAAAATAATTCAAAATCTTAAGGATTTAAAAATTAAAGCTATTAGAAGTGATCACAGAGGTGAGTTCGACAGTAAAGATTTTGAACATTATTGTGATAAAAAGGGTATTTATCATAATTTTTCTATCCCTAAAACACCACAACATAATGGTGTTGTAGAAAGAAAGAATAGAACGTTACAAGAATGTGTAAGAACTTTATAAAATGGTAGCACGTTACCAAACAATTCTGGGCAAAAGTTTTAGCAACTGCTTGTTATGTTTTGAATTGTGCTTCCATCCGACCACTAACAAAGCACACCTCATATGAACTTCTAAATGGTAGAAAACCAAATATTTCTTATTTTAGAACGTTTTGTTCAAAATGTTTTATTTTAAATACTATAGATCAGCTTGGCAAATTTGATTCCAAATTCGACGAAGGAATATTCTTAGGATACTCGTAACGAAGCAAAGCTTATCGAATTTTCAATAAAAGATCAAAAATTATTGAAGAAACTCTTCACTTATGTTTTGATGAAAATTTTATATCTAAATATTCTTTTGATGATGATGAGTTAACCACAAAAACAAGCATCAAATCGTCTTCTGATGATGATGAAAACATTGTTCATAACATAAATCAAGTTGATAATTTGATTCAACATGAAAACATTGTTCATAATGAAATAAGATCTCCACCAAGAGTTTTGAGGAATCATCCTGTTCAAAACATTATTGGAGAAATTGATTCAAATGTTAGAACAAGAAGTCAAATTAATCAAATGGGTCATGTAGCTTTTCTCTCTTCAATAGAACCTAAAAATATTAAGGAAGCCTCAACTGGTGATTATTAGATCATTGCTATGCAAGAAGAACTAAATCAATATGAACGAAATGATGTTTGGGATTTAGTTCCAAGGCCTAGTGACCAATCAGTCATTGGTACTAAATGGGTTTTCAAAAATAAAGCTGATGAACAAGGAAATATTACTAGGAATAAAGCTAGATTAGTAGCACAAGGATATAATCAAGAAGAGGGAATTGACTATGAAGAAACGTTTGCACCAGTCGCTAGACTAGAAGCAATACGAATTTTACTGGCCTTTGCATGTTTTCATAACATCAAACTATATCAAATGGATGTTAAAAGTGCTTTTCTAAATGGTTATATAAAAGAAAATGTTTATGTTGAACAACCTCTTCTATTTGCTCATGAAAAATTTCCAAACCATGTCTATAAACTCAAGAAAGCTTTATACGGTTTGAAACAAGCACCCCGTGCATGGTATGATCGTCTTAAAAGATATTATATAGACTCCGGTTTTGACATTGGAAAGGTTGATCAAACTCTTTTTATTAAAAGAACTAAACAAGATATTTTAGTCATTCAAATATATGTTGATGATATCATTTTTGGATCTACTAATGAAAATTATGTAAAGAATTTTCAAATATTGTGATAAAAGAATTTGAAATGTCACATATGGGCGAACTATCATACTTTCTTGGTTTACAAATTAAACAATAACCAAATGGTATATTTATTAATCAAGAAAATATTGTAATAATTTAATCAAACGCTTCGGAATGGAAAATACTTCTGCCAAACCAACTCCTATGAGTACAACTACCCATCTTGATAGAGATGAAAATGGCAAGAGTGTTGACCAAAAATTATATCGAAGTATGATTGGATCATTACTATATTTAACAGCTAGTCGTCCAGATATTATGATGAGTGTCTATTTGTGTGCTCGATTTCAAGCTAATCCAAAAGAAACTCACTTAAGAGCAGTCAAACGTATATTACGTTATCTTAGTAATATCAAGGACTTTGGTTTATTCTATCCAAAAGAGTGTCCGTTCGAGTTAGTATCATATAGTGATGCTGATTTTGATGGATCTCGAACAGATAGAAAAAGTACTAGCGGTACATGCCATTTTATTGGACAATCGTTAGTATCTTGGTTTAGTAAGAAACAAAACTGTGTTTCACTCTCTACTTGTGAAGCAGAGTATATTTCTGCTACATTAGCTTGTGCTCAAGTAATTTACATGCAACAGACACTTAGAGATTTTGATATAATTCTTTCAAATTCAACAATATATTGTGATAATTCAAGTGCTATTAATTTTTCAGAAAATCCTGTCAATCATTCACGAACAAAACATATTGATATACGTCATCATTTTCTTCGTGATTGCATTGAAAAAGGTTTGACTGATTTAGATTTTGTCTCGTTCGACAATCAATTGGCTGATATCTTCACAAAACTACTTCTTGAAAATGTGTTTATCAAATTAAGATGAGAACTCGGAATCGTCTGTTTTAAAGATTTATAGTTAATTTTTTCCGAAACTTATATTCATACCATTTTGTTACATCTATGATATGCATGATATTTTAACTATCCTTTTTGTCGATGTCAAAGGAAGAGATATTTTTTTGAAATATTTCCTATCGATAAGGGGAGTTTATATTAAAGGTGAGTATTTGTATTTCCTGCTTCTATATGATCATGTTGTATACTATAATTTTATATAGTTGTCATCGTCAAAAAGGGGGAGAGTGTTGAAACTTCGTGTTTACGGTATTTTGTAAATACGATATTTTGACTACAACAACTATATAATCATTTATATACTAACATGTTTTTGCAGGGATTAATCTATGACAAGATTCGACTATGTATAATTCTATATAAGTTCTTGTCTAGAAGTTAAAATATGTTAAAATCTCTCTTATATGATATATGCTGCATCTCATTATCATTTCATATGCATATATTTGGTTTAAAGGAAAAATATCATTTTTATGTTACATTCAGACGTCTGAATGATCCAATCCAGACGTTTGAATCTGGAAATACGAATGTTGTAGAATACAATATTCAGACGTCTGAATTGGATAGTTCAGACGTCTGAATCTTGCAATTTTTTGCCTATTTACTTTCTGGTTTGATTTCGTTGCATTCAGAAGTCTGAATTTTTAATTTCAGAAGTCTGAATGTTTACAACAACTAGTTTTCTAAAAAGACACTTCTATTCGTGAAGAGTTGCAATCTTTAAATCCAACAGATATGATCATAACTCTTGATGATAACTCTTCACGAACAATTGCAACTATTTGTTATCTATATAAACACATTAGAATCAAGTTTTCCAACAACAATTCAATTGATTATTATTCTACTCTCAAAATTCTTGATTCTAATACACTTGTGCTTTCAACATCATTCAAATTCACTTTCTTACTTCCTTATTCTTCATGCATTTACATATATATATCATAAAGGAGAAGATTATAGGAAGGGTGTACTATAATTGACAAATTCGTGTTACTCAAGAACACATAGTGTCAAGAAACACTGTTTTGTAAAAGTCCTATTCTGCTGCTCGGGCAAAGTGAAGTCCTCTTCTGCTGCTGAGGCGTGAAATCCTGTTATGTTGCTCAGGTCCCTGTTCGGCTGCTCAGGGGTTTTATAGACATGTTCCTCCGGGTTAAGTGAGTTGTTGTTTTAGTGAAATTCCATAAGGAGTCTGGGACTGGACGTAGAACGGGAAGTTCAAACCAGTATAAAAATTCCTCGTGTGCTCGTTTATTATTTACCATTATCAGCTAATTGTTCTAATATTTCGCACTGCTTTTATAATATTCCATATTACTCGATCCTATAGTAACTTTCAGTCCCGATCGGTGAGACGGGGCAGTGATCGCAAGTTACGAGTCCCTTCGCCGGAGAGCGATGGAATGGACTCGGAAAGAATATAAAAGTCCTTGGTCGGAGAGCCAAAGCCGGAGAAGATAAAAGTCCTTGGTCGGAGAGCAGAGGCCAGCGAATATCAAAGTCCTTGGCCGGAGAGCCGAGGCCAGAGAACATAAAAGTCCTTGGTCGGAGAGCCGAGGCCGAAGAACATAAAAGTCCTTGGCCGGAGAGCCGAGGCCAGTGAATATCAAAGTCCTTGGCCGAAGAGCCGAGGCCGAAGAATATAAAAGTCCTTGGCCGAAGAGCTGAGGTCGGTGAATATCAAAGTCCTTGGCCGGAGAGCCGAGGCCAGTGAATATCAAAGTCCTTGGCCGAAGAGCCGAGGCCGAAGAATATAAAAGTCCTTGGCCGAAGAGCTGAGGTCGGTGAATATCAAAGTCCTTGGCCGAAGAGTCGAGGCCAAAGAATATGAAAGTCCTTGGCCAGAGTGCCGGGGCCGAAGAATATCAAAGTCCTTGGCCGGAGAGCCGAGGCCGGAGATTATGAAAATCCTTGGCCGGAGAGCCAAGAC
The DNA here is from genome assembly GCA_030737815.1 of Allium fistulosum. Classification (NCBI taxonomy): domain Eukaryota; kingdom Viridiplantae; phylum Streptophyta; class Magnoliopsida; order Asparagales; family Amaryllidaceae; genus Allium; species Allium fistulosum. The sequence goes on from CM060903.1 coordinate 96,509,934, forward strand.
TGGTGAATATCGAAGTCCTTGGCCAGAAGACCGAGGCCGGAGAACTTACAAGCCCTTGACCGAAGAGCTGAGGTTGGAACATGGTAACGCGACCCGGCGAGGTCTACGGATTCAAGGTTAAACCCGGAGAGGTCATGAATTTATTAATATGGTCATGAACGGGATATGGACTCCGGATATCGGATTTGAGGCTATTCAAAACACACCTTCCAATAGCAAGGCATGTTTTAGGGGGCAAAGTGTTAACTCGGCTTTTGGCAAGGCTGTAGGCAGGCGGATTTAATTAAGTCGATTTCTCAGTTATCGAGGATGGAATTTGGTAGGTTTAAGTCGACTGGATGGATAGGTAACGCAACACGTTTGAAAGTCACTCGGCATAGGAAGTCATGCCGTTCGGCATGGAAGTCGCTCAGCATGGAAGTCGTTCGGTAAGGAAGTCGCTACAGGAAGTCGCTCGTACCATGATGAAGGATGTTGGCTCAGTTATGGCCCTAATGGGCCCGGACTGCTAAGGAAGCCCAGTAACTCGGGATTTGTCTATAAATACAGCAATAGGGGGTTCAGAAAGGGGATCTTCCTTTAGCTCTCTGGTTTTTTATTTTCTAAGGCTAGGACTACTCTGCAGTGTTGTAACTGTAATCGATTATTATAGCAATAAAAAGAAAACTTCTGAAGTGGACGTAGGCTGGAGTTAGTCGAACCACTATAAAATATGTTGTTCTTTACTGCTTTCATTTTAATTTTGACAGTTCTTCATATTATTACTCTCTACATACATTCTATCCGTTATCGGTAACTGTCAGTTGGTGCTTTCATTTACATTTGGGTGTTAGTGACCAATTTTGGCACTAACAGATTATTAGTGTGGAAAAATATGTGTGACGCCCCACCCCAAGATCCACACTAACAAAGAGTATCACTAGGTAATACTTTCTGCTATGTAGGGAATAGGGCTTTTTAGGAGCGACCGCCCATAGCTTTGTCTTAAACATCTATTGAATATGTGGATTGACTAATCTAAATTTTTTTCATTTTATCTTTCTCTAGTGGATCGACATACTCAATAAATGCTTAATACAAAACTATAGTGGCTAACAGTTCTATCATAATAAAATATAATAACAAACACAATAGATCATAGAATAGTAGTCTAACATATATATAAACATATACACAGATATATCATAGTACAATACAATGTGATACAACACTAGTGGTACATAACCCACAATATATATACATACATCAAGTCAAATGAATAGGTACATAACAAAGTTTAAAAAATGACTACATGACTAGGCAGAAGATAGCTAGCAAATAATCCAATGTGGAAGCAGTATAGCAAAGTCCTATGGAAGGTATGTAATCTTGAAACAACTCGGTCTGACCCGAGTATATAAAAATACATGGGTCAGTTTTGCTTAAATGAACTGGTTAGTAGATGATAGTTAAATAGTTAGGATAAAAGATAAAAATTCTTCTCAAAAGAGAAGAAGCAATACAAAATATATGACATAAGGGTTACTCGAAAGAGACAAGTTCAATAACAATATCAGATATCCACAAATGTATGCCTCATATCATCGGCATAATCAATAGCCAATATATAATGTCTAAGTTAAACAAAATTATCAAATATCCACAAATGTACGCCTCATATCATCAGCATACAATAGCCAATCTAATGGCATCCAAAAACTATAACTCCTAAATAGGAGATTACAAATCTCAAAACGCGAAAGAATGGCAACTATGAATCACAATATATAGAACTCATTAAAGAGTTCAAAACTCCAAAATGTAATCACCATATAATCAACACGATAGCACTCCAGCTTTATAAACTATCCAACAAAGGAAAATATGGTGAAGACATATATAAATCATCGAAATTCTAAAAATCAATATAAAGAAATTTAGAAAAGCAACAATGTAAAATATAGGACCCAACAGTAAAAAAATTAGCCCAACGACTATATGTAAATAAGACCAAACAGTCCAATAAGTGGCCCAACAGCCTCAATTGGACCCAAAAGCCATGATTAGCCCAACAGCTATATATATACGCATAGGACCCAACAGTCCAATAAATGGTGCACCAGTCTAAGTACTGGCAATAACATTGTGAATGTGTCACAAATTCTCAAATAGGAACCCAAAAAGTGGTAACAATGCGTCCCATATCACACGTTCTCACTTAACTGTTTACTAACTGTTAGTTAATGCCACATTAAAAAACAAAATCATCTAAATCACAACAATTGCCTTATCTCATCTGCTAATACAACCTAAAGGTCAATAGCTTTAAACATACAGTCCGAAATTAATCAAAAAAGTAAACGCACGTGTCTCATACCATGTGTTTTACTAAATCGTTTAATCCTCTTTTTTATAAGATCGAAGATTGCAAAAACATGTATTTTATATAGAAAATAATTTGCTTGAGTAAACTAGTTTTAAAACAGTTTTCAAAAATCGTTTGGAAAGTAAACATTTGAAATTTCTCTTTATTATAGAGAATATATAATTTTAATAGCTTTAAAATTATTTTTAAATATTACAAAATATTTATTTCAAAAGTTATTTTATTATAAAAATCATTTCAAAAATCATTTAGAAAATTCCTGCTCGTAAACAACAGAAATCATCGAAAAACACTGAAAATTAGCATATGAAAATGCCTCAAAAACTCGTCAATTCGGAGTACGAATCAACAAAAATGTTGGCTTACCTATTGATACATTAAAGCCATTCAAAACACTCCAAAACATCATAAGAATTGGTTGCAAAAGTCACTAGAACAAGTAAAGCAAGCATAATAGTGCACAGGAGCAAGCATAAAGCAATCTAGACACAAAAACATACATAGGTCGACCCAGAAAAGTCCTGGTTCAGCCTTAGGGAGGCATGGGTCGAAATATATATGCCTTAGGTCGACCCATGAGTTGACTCCCAAAGTTTCTGGGTCGACCTGTGGTCGCGTGAAGCTACAGGCGATTTTTCCTATCTTGAACCCAAATTTATGTATCATTTTCTAATAGTTCCAAGATGATTTAGACAATGAAATTTGACATGCATAAACAACAAAACATAGACAATGATCTAGAAAAGGTTTCACTCAATTCGGATACGAAATCATAGAGTTATGGGTTCTCAAAGTTGAACCCAGACACAAATTTCACTGTAAACTACAAAATGTGATAACAGCTTACAGTAAACCAAACTAACTACATAATTTGCTAACAGATTTCTACCAAAAGCTTATTTTTTCTAAATATGTGAGTTTTTACTCACCTCAACAAGAATATGACCAATTAACTTGCAAGTTGGGATTTTTATGGCCATGAGATGCTCTAGAACCCGTTACTGACAAGAAATGAAACATGCAGCATAGAAAAAAAGAGTTACAAATAAAATTGTCCTCTCAAACAAAACAGACAGAGGATAAAGTAAGGGTTTTAATAATATTACCTATTAGAACCTTGTTTTTACTCAGTTCTCTCTTTGATTTCTTTTGATTTTTTCTTAATCTGATGTTAGATTTGGAAATTTGCAAGGGGTAACCATTACTTTTCTTTTTCTCAAGTTTTATAGTAGAAGGCAAAGTGAATAAGGAGGGAATGAACATACAGATGATTTGAGAAGAGAATAAATTTTCTTAATGTTAATAAGTGGGCTTGACCCAATTAGAAACAATTATTTTATTAATCCAATTAACACTTAATTAACACTTAAACACAAATATCCTATTCAAACAACTTATATTTAAATGATTTCATCACTATAAAATCATACAATCATATTTTAGTGTTTAACAAAATAAGTTTCAACAAACAAAATGTTATTTTAACTATAAAAATTATTTTCCATTATTAAAACTCTTATTTTAATTAAATTCACAATTTACACAATAATTTACATAAAACTCTATTTTAAACGACTAAAATTACACAAATTTTTTTTTCTTGTATAACTAAATACAATAAAACATAATAACATCATTTTCTATCCAATTTTTTTTTTTTAATTTCACCTTTTTATTTATATTGCTTACCATATAAAATTTTAATAATTCATTGAAATTTACAGTAATGACCAGTATTTTTAGCCATTTTAATATAATTATATTAAATAGAAATGGTTAAAAATAAAAATTTAATGATTTTGAATGTGAGTTAGTGGATATGAACTAGATTGAAATTTTGAAATAAACCAATATTGAAGGCTAGGCGATAATGGGATTGAAATGAAATTATATATATTAACTGGGTTTCTAACCAATAACTAAATTTGAATAATAATTATGAATTATTTAAATAGAAATAAAATAATGTTAATAACCAAAATTCATTTAAAAATCTAATGTTGAAATTTGTTGAATATTGAACAATTAAATGGTTTAAAATTCAACATTGGGAATTTTTTTTGAATAATTGGACAACGAGAATTGAATGACCGTAAAATGGAAATAGTATTCTATAATTTGAATTCATTTTTGAAGGCTAAATTTTATAAGTTCCTTAACTTATAGTTCATAACATAGTGATTTAGTGAATAATCATAATTGTTTAAATTTAATATTGCAATTATTTAAATAATTGAATTCTGAATTTATATGACTGAAAATTATATCGGAAGTTGATGTAAATTTTATTTAAACAACAATGAAGATTGTTAACATGTATTATTGGGTTTAAAAGTGATTAATTAGAAATTGGAAATTTTATATTATAATCGAGACGTTAAAACAGCAATCCGGGGCACAGTCTCGGTTTTCAACGAAACCAGCTCCATTGGATCCGTAATAGTGTATTATTATCGGATTTCAAATTTCGTAGCGTTTGGATTTACATTTGGTCATACGGTATGGAAATGCGTTGAATTTAATATCGAAAATTTAATATTTTAATTAGATTCAAAAAGCTATCTTCTGCATACGATCGAATTAGGCCCCAAAACACGTTCCATTATGTTCGGAATACGGGTAAAACATTATAAATGCCAGATGGCATGTTTCGTTTGGAGATCATTTGAAAAACCATGTAAAAATTGGAAATAATAATTAAATAATATAGATACACGTTTATAAATACGTTTGCACCTACAGTAAAACCCTAATTTTTAACCGCGCCTCCACTTGCTTTCTATGACCGAAAATCAACACCCTTTCATCCTCGTTTTCACTCCATCCATCAGCTTTTTGCGAAAATCCCCAACTACAAAGTCGAAGAGCAATTTGAGCTCTTCATTATCAACGGCGGTGATCGTTTTTCTTGGCCATGGCTGGTCGCATTTGACTCGAGAAGGCTACAAGTTCATCCATGTTTTTTAGAGCAAGGGAACGACCGATTTACACGGCGTTTGGGGCGGTGGTGCTAGGTGGCTTGGGAAACGCGTGAGAGTTCTTGGATTGAGCTCCGGTGGCTCGATGGGGGATGGGGCATCGAATTGAGGGAGGCGGCAGTGGGGTTTTTCATTTGTTCATGTTTGTCTGGTTATTGTGATTGGGAGAGAAAGGAATTGGCGGCCTGATCTCTCCGATCTTATTTGGGCGGCCTGATTTATATGGTAAATTTTTTTAAAAATTTGTTTATATAAATTGTATCCAAAATTTTAAAATGTGTATATCTCTCATACGAGGTCGAAATCGGACGAAACTAGAGGCGATGGGATCGTGGCGACGTACCCTATTTGATGGAGCTGGATAGGTGTTCATTTGAGCTAGTTAAAATTTTAGGTTAAATCGAACGTCGCTCGATTTGATTTAAAAATTGAAACTCAAGGTGAGTGATTTATAACGCTCACAATGTACTATAATATTTTTATGCTTTTTAAATTTGAATTTATGAAGTGATATGAATTTATTGGTCATTGTTCGGTAAATTTGATTGTCATTTGAATTAACCGTTATAAATTAAAATTGATAGTAAAATTTGAAATTGAAATTGAATTGCCAGAAAATTAGCCAAAATTAATACTTTGAAACTGTTGTGAATTATATTGTCTCTTTGGATGATTGATTATGGTGGATGCAAATTGGTTGATATTTGGATGTCTAGATGTTTATTTGTTTATATATATCCTATTATCATCGTGCATATTATTTACAGTGTATAAAACTGTAAATGGAATAAATTTTGAATAAATTAAGAAATAGGTTGAAATGATATATACCTATGACCTTGAGATTTGGATTGAAATGATATATATCCATCCCTGAAATTAAATTGAAATAACAGATCACTTGGCCATAAGATAGAAAATTATATACGAACACCGAATTGGTTAAATTGAATGATTTTGAAAATTTTGATTTGAAATTATTTAAATGGTTTTGATTTAAAAGAAAAAAAATCTAATTTATAGAAATTAAATTACTTTTGAACTTGGGCTCTAAAGGTTGAAATTTAAGTTTAGTAATCAAAATTGTTTAAATAATCGAAGTTGATATTTTGAAGTTATAATCGAAATATAATTTTAATTTGTGGAAATCGATTTGTTTTTAAAAGATTGAAATTTTATCCGAAGTTGAATATTACTAAGTAAAAGTCATATAAATACGGTATCTCGAAATTGAGCTCGGAATTGAATTATATTTGAAATTTGGATTTTAAACTGAATATTGAAGGATAATTTGATTTAAATGCTTGAATCGACATTTAAAAAAATTGAGCTCGAAGTCATTATTAACCGAAATTGAAATTGAATTAATTGGGATAAAAGTGGAATTGAATTAATTTGAAATCAAAGTTGAAAATTGATTTGAATTGAAATAGAAATTGAATCGTTTGAACGGAAATTGAAATTTATTTGAATCGGGAATTTGGAATTGGACCGGTATGACTTTGAAACTTTTTTCGAATAAATAATTTAATATAAAACTATTCAAAGTATATCTTCTTAAATATACAAATTGTTTTGGTTTCCAAATTAGTTTACTATATAAACCATTTAATATTTTAACTACTTTATACTAACTAATTTAACCATTTAAACTATTTTTATCTATTTTAACAATTTAAAATATTTTTAAATATTTTAATTATTTAAACTACTCAAACTATTTTTCAAAAATTCAAACTGGTCAGGAGTGGAATGTTTATTTTTAAATCATGGATTTAAATACGAATTGGGTTAGATTGAAGTTATAACCTGAGTTGACATTCGAAGCAATTTTTGAATCAAAATCGAGATATTATGGCAAAAATGATTTGAATCGAAATGGTATATTTTGAGTAAATATAATGGCTTCGAAATGGATTGATTTCGAAACAAATGTGATATTCTGATATCAAGTATGAAATTTTTTTGAAATGTTAATGAACCAACCGCTGTGTAAAATGACATTTGTTAGTTAAAGAAACCAGAGCCGGATATGGGCATACTCTTTGTCGATACCGGAACCACTTTAACAACTGTGTACATGGAGTGATGATCCAGAACGAAGAGGTTGGATTTGGCGTCGTTTACTGGATTCTAAGAAAAAAAGAGAATGATGATGGATTAACCTGGAACTTGTGCCAATTTGAAATGACTAAAACAGGAGCCGTACCGGCCAAGTGGGTTAGCTACCCCGAGCGGACACACTTCTTCGAATTACCATCATTTACATTGTGATTGATTGGTGCGCACCCTCCGGATTATGGGAGTGTTGGATGCGGTGGGCGATCAAGGCTATGATGCATTACCACAAGCCAGGAAGGGTAAACTGGTAGTATCCTACCTTGGGCATTGCCTCACATGCCTTGTCATACTTTTATCCTTAAACGAGACCCATATGATTGTGGTTTAGTGTTGTCATATCATGGCGCATCCCTATCCACCGATCGTTTAATTGGTTTTTTATATGCAAACTGTACGACAATGCTTAAAAACGCGTAAAGGAGGATTAATGTAAAGCCTTAACGCTAAGAAAAATATTTATTTTATTGATTAGATATTATATATGTAGCGTATTGTGATGCCCCACCTCTATACTCACACTAGCCAAGAACACTACTGAGTAATGCTGTCGACTAGCACGATAAATAAGGCTGTTGAGGAGCGACCATCTGTGTATTTGCTTTATGCGAGTACCGATATGTCGGATAATATAACTTACATTTCATTTCAAGAGGAAATCCGACATATCGAATACAAACTCAAAGCTACCACACAGTGGCTATGTGGACCTCGGAAACAAATATAGAAATTTACATAACACAAATCAGTCACAGATATTCATATCACAAAGGTGGAAACAGATATGAATATGACACATAGAAGTGTACATCGAAGTAGTGGTCAAACAAGATCCACTATATCAAAAAAGAATAGATACAAGTGCTAGACAAAAGAATAAGTATACATCAAGGAGTCTCTATCTCAAATGTATACTAACAAAAACTACTATACCAAAGTAGTTAGCCAAAAGTTTGGTGAAGGACCCTAATAAGAAGTCAAGTAGGAGCACCTGAAATACCTCGGTCTAACTCGAGTATTATTTAAGAAGAAAATAATAAACGGATCAGTCTAGCTATAAATATCAGATAAAATGAGATAGAATAAGAGATATGACAAAAACATATGATAACAATAATGCCATACTGCGACAAGTATACATCAAATAACAAGAACAAAAATCATACAATATCTCAAATATTCTCAAACCTCCAAAAAGAATCGCATTCTTTAAATTATTCACCAAAAACACAAATAATTGATAGGGCTCATCAATGCCTATCATCAAAATTGATGAAAAACAAATTCTAGAAATCATCAACTAAAAATCCAGAAATCACAAAGGGGGAGGCCTATCACAAACGGGAGCATGAAAACTCACCAACATGTGCATCACAAACGGGTCGCTAACCCATGGTCGCTAACCATAGAGCCGTTGCAACGACGTAGTACAATAACGGTACGCCCGATGAACTCGAAACTCAAATAAGCCAGAACAACGATGTAGTGCAATAACGGTACGCCCGATGAACCGAACTCCATAAAGCCCGTAGGTCGCTAGGCTATAAAAATGAGACGAAGCTCAATAGAACGGGGTACAATCCCCCACGCGGACAAAGAGACATCGCATATCGCTAGTCTAAACCATAAAATGATCATCATTGATCAATGAGATGTGTCGATTACACTAAGCTAGTAAATAAATGAGTTTAGCTTCATGTCCCATAACCACTGGCTTAACTTAAATATTTACGAACAAATTGAAGATTTTCACTCGAAAATTGTCACAAGATTTCAATCGAACAAGTCTAAGAATTAACCGACAATGTAAACGCAAGTGTTTAATACCACTTATTTTGCTAAGTCGTTTAATTGGATTTCTCGTACGAATGAGGTAAATGTTTGTATATACTAATAAATTGGAAAACGGTTTTGGAAAAAAGCTTTGTATTAAAAATAGAGATGAAATCATCTTTGTGAAAGAGTTTGAATGTTTACTACTAGGATAGAAACCTTTGTATTTTTAAAGTGACAAATCACAGAAATGATTGTAGAAACAATCAATCACCAAAATCCACATTCGACGACGTGAATTAAAACCATAAAAATCGGCACCGAATCCATCAAAATGGATATTCCCAAAAATCCCGAAATAGAAGTCATCAAAGTCGATAAATGATAAAACAATTCGGATCATCAAAAATCGATTAAAAACCAGAAATCCCATAAAAAACTGCCTAAAATAGGCAAACTGCTCTTTGCCCAGATTCAGTCGACTGGACTAAATAGGTCAGTCGACTGATCCATGCCCAGAAATTCTCGGGTTCCAGGTTCAGTCGACTGAACTATATGGTCAGTCGACTGACACTGGAACATAAAATTTTCTATTCCCAGGTTCAGTCGATTGACCAATACGTTCAGTCGACTCAACTGTCTTTTGCAGCATTTCCAGCCTAGTCCCATGAAGGGAAAAAATCCACACCGGAGTGATCGGACAAGCAACGGAGACTAGGGATTTATGCCAAGCGACAAACCGGCCATATAGGCTCTTCGATACACCCCAATAACATGTTCAAAACATCAAAGATAGGATTTTTAAAGATTTGACTTCAAAACACCAAAAATTGGAATATTCATCAAACCAATTCAATTCAAAGGAAAATGGACAAGGAATAGATGTTAGGAATTACTACCTAACAACTATCAAAGATATATACATAGATGTGAGTTCAAAAACTCACCTTTTAAACCCAAAACAACAAATGAGAAGCTCTAAAGCAAAGGAAAGATCAACTACTCTTCAATTTCAACTCTAGAAGCTCTAATCTAAGATCATAAGCAATATTTCCTAAGTTAGGTTATAGGAAATTTCTGAAATTGGAGAGAGATTGAGATGGAGAAGAAAAAGAGTGTAACAACCCGCATATTTTACGATTGTATATTTAATTGTTTTATTTAAATACAGCGTCGTTAGTCGGATTTAAGTCCGAAATGTTACCTTTTGCAAACGGCCAAATTGGAACTCGAGACCACTTCCATTAAGTCCAAAATGGCATTTGAGACTTTTTTGAGTATAAGCTTCGATATGTTTGGAGTGAGCGAATTTTGATGTTTTCTTCTAGGGCTTTGGGTTTAAGCCCACTAACCCATCTTAACACCTTAACTCAGCCCCCTCTTCATTTCATTCCACTCTCACTTCTCTTAACACTCTAGCTCAACTGAAAATGGGGAGAGGAATGGGAAATTGAAATTGCCAAGCCCTAGATTCAATTGCAAACTCCATTTCTTGCCCCAAAATCCAAGGTGAAGCTTAGGTAAGCCTTCTCTTCTTCTTCTCCATCTGTTCTTCTCTTCTATTTCAGAACTCCTAAACCCTAACTTAGGAAATGTTTTTCTATTTGAGCTTAGATTAAAGCTTCTAGGGTTAACATTGAAGAGTGTTGATATTTTCTTTGCATTTGAGCTTCTCATCTTTGTTTTGTGTTAAAAGGTGAGATTTTTGAACTTACATCTAAGCCTATAGCTTTTGTTGTTATTGGGTAAGAATTCCTAACATCAATTCTTGTTCATTTGTGTTCAATTTGGATCGATTTGGTGAATTGTCCAATTTTTGGTTTTGGAATCAAATTTTGTGGAAAATCCAATCTTTGATGTTTGAACACATTAGTTGAGTGTTTCGGAGGGCCATAAAAGCATGGGTTGTCGCTAGACGTAAGTCCTTGGCCGTGGTCACTCGATCGTCGCTCCCGTTACGTGTTTTTGCATTTGCCCCAATTGGGGCAAGGCTGGTTCTGCTCTGGTAGCAGGTTCAGTCGACTGAACCAATAGGTCAGTCGACTGAACTAGACCCCAATAATTTGCCTGGGTCTGTATCAGTCGACTGACCTTCTATGTCAGTCGACTGACTCTGGGGCAGAAAACTGCGTACCCCTGTGTCAGTCGACTGACACTCTAGGTCAGTTGACTGACCTGGAAACAAAATGTTTACAGGCACTGGTCCAGCCGACTGACCCACTGGTTCAGTCGACTGACCTGCTTGCCTCTTCCCAGTTTGTTTTTTGCTTTGGTTTTCCAATTTTCAATCGATTCGTGTCGATCCAATTAGTTGTTATCGCATTTTGACTTCGATGATTCCTTTTTGACTTCGTACACGGGTTTTGACAAAATGATCTCTTTTAAAGTGTATTAAAAAGCTCGTTTCTCCAATTTATAATTTCTATTCAAAACACACACACAATTTTGCACTTCGAGCAAAGAGGGAGGAGAATTAAATGATTAAATAAAACGCGTGCAATGAACACGTGCGTTTATCTTTTCAATTAATACGTAATCTATTCGTTTGACCGTTTTGACCTCTGGGTCTGGTTTACCAATGAGATGAGTTGAACTTTTACTACTTTGAGTGTGAAATTGGCTAATGGTTAGTAAACCATTTAGTGCGAACGTAACATTTTTCGAGTTCCTTATTGAGAGTTGTGACACATTCCGCTGGACAGTGGTGTCCAGTACTGCCACTACGGTTTGTTGCCTTTTGGTGTTGCCTTCGGGTTTGTTGCCCTAATATATCGCTTTTGGAGTTGGTCATTCGTCACCGCTCGAGAGATATAGTATCGCTTTTGCAGTTGGTCATTCATCGCCGCCCGAGAGATATAGTATTGCTTTTGGAGTTAGTCATTCGTCACTGCTCGAGTGATTTTTGGATTTGTTGCCTTCGGGCGTGTGGATCCTTGTTACAGTATTGAGCTCGAGCATCTTTTGTTTCTTGACATTTATATTTCCCTAGTGTATCGCCTCCGGAGTAGGTCCTTTGAACCACATGATATATAGCGATTACCTTGTGGAAACTTGTGTTACCTTTGTTGGTATTTGTTGTTTGCCTTTTGGCTTGTTTTGGGATATGATATCCTTTGTCTATTAGGATTGCCGATGATATGAGGCTTGTTATGATTCATCTTATGTTAGATGATTTGGTTATCTCCTTTGGAGAAAATTGTGGTACTTTATGATCTTGTATGTTCATTAACATTTAGTTTATCTAACTGATTTGTTAGCCAGACTGACCCTTGTATTTTATACTTGGGTCAGACCGAGATGTTTCAGGTTAGGTACTTTGGACTTAGCCTCTTTTGCTTCTGTATGGACTATTCTGCTAGCTCCTTTTTGTCATAGCTTTTTGTGTAGTCCTTTTTGACTATAACTCTGATATGTACTCTATTGACTCGTCTATATATTGTGGTTTGCTTTACCACTTGACATGAATCATTTTGTAAACACTGTGATGTATCTGTATATGTGAAAATGTATGTGATGATTTACTGTTCTGTGATGTGTATTACATTTGAGTTGTTATATTTTATTCTGATAGATCCTCGGCCACTTATGGCTTTGTATTAAGTATTTATTGGATATGTCGATCCATTTGAGTAAGAAGTGGCATTGTCGGCGTATTCAATAGATAATTAAGACAAGGCTATAGATGGTCGCTCCTAACCAGCTCTATTCTCCGCATTAGCAGACGGTGTCACCTTGTAATACTCTTTGCTAATGTGGGTCTCGGAGTGGGGCGTCACAGCTTGGTATTAGAGCCGAGTCAGAACAAAATATGATAAACGTAGAACAGAGACACATATTACCGTACATTAAAGTGTTGTATGAATGTTACGAATCTTTGAATCATCGTGCCTTATTTCTTTCTGTGTCTTTGGGGTAGATAGAATTTTGGGAATACGTTTATGAATGCATTTCTTCCGTAGTATTCCATATTTGAATTCATGATATCTACCTTGTGAATAATCTTATCTTATCTTTCAGCTAATGGTCGGAAGAAGCAGGGGACGACGCTCGGATGCTGGGCAATCCAGTGGCTCGCATCCGGACGGCGTTTCTATGTCTACCGATCAGTTCTTAGGGTTATTTAGGAGCACTCAGCCTCCAGCTCCTATTCGTGCATCTCCTCCGCGGAAGTCTGCCTTTGCACGCTTGTGTAGTGATTTCTCTCATCTTGGTGAAAAGCCATTCAAAGGCTCCGAGTCCGTTCTTGAGGTCCAAGCTTGGATTCGCACATGCGAATGTATTTTCTCTCGCATGGATCTTTCTGACCATGATCGAGTTCTTGTAACTTCTAGCTTATTCCAAGAGCGTGCCCTTGATTAGTACGAGCTTCTTGTATCTGAACTTGATGAGTCTGTTCTTTCTTGGACTCAGTTTCGGGAACGATTCGAACTCAAATTCGTTCCTGAATCTGAGAAAGTTTTATTAGCCCGTCGCTTCCTTGAGTTGAAGCAAGGGAAGTCTTCCGTTTCTGAATATGTTGCATCTTTCGAGGCCTTATCAAAGTATGGTTTTGAATTCATTAGCACTTCTTATAAGAAGAATCTGAAGTTTGTCTCTGGTCTTAAGAAATATCTTAAGAAATCTTTAATGCTCCAGCTTAAGCTTTCTTTTGAGGAATTGGTTGATTCGGCACTTCATCTCGAAGCCATCGAGAAGGAGTGTGTTAGTGGTGATGATATTGAGGTTCGCGAGAATCCTAATAAGAAGAAGTTTCCATTTCATGAGCAGGTATCTTTCCCTTCCAAGAAGACAAAGCCTGTTGAATCTGGTTCTAACTCTCAGTCTGTTGGAACACCTTCCATTCGGAAGTGTTTCAATTGTGGTTCTCCTGACCATATGATCCAAGATTTCCCTAAGCCTTTCTGCTGCCGTTATTGCAAGAAGGAAGGTCATCGTATTTCCACCTATTCCACTGCTCCTGCTAGTGCCAAGTCTAGCAAGCTTTATGTTGCTAAGGCTTCTGGAGGTTCCTCTCAGTCCAGAGGTAATTCTCCTTCCATCCTTGATGGCATTATTTTATTTCGTGATCTTCCTATTTGGTTTCTTTTGATATGGGTGCATCCTACTCTTTAAATATCAAGCGAACTTGTTGATTCTTTTTCTTTAAATATTTTGGGCTTGATGATTTCTTTGAGAATTGCGAATCCGGTTGGTGGATCCGCAACAATCAGTTTGTTGCTTTTAAAAATGTTGAGATTATTTTTGTGATTATTCTTTTCGAGCCGATTTGCATGTTATGCGTTACTTAGGCTTTGAAATTGATTTTTGGGAAAGGATTGGCTTAAGTATTATGAAGCCATATCCTATGTCCTGAGCGGACTATATATATTCGACATCTTCAATTTGTTTAGCATGTTTCTTTTGTTCTTAATGATTTTGATTTCCAAATTCGGTGATATCATTTTAATTCTTTAAACCCACTTGATGAGGAAAGTGTTATTTCTCTCATTCAAGTAGTTTGTGAATTTTCCGGTATGTTTGAGCTTGTCTTAGGATTATCACCTAAGCAATCTTTTGAGTGGTGCTAAGGTCTTTTTAATTCGACCTTGCCACCAGTTTTCATCAGCTACGAGTTGCGGAAGGTAGCATCCTCTTACCGCATTCCACACTCGTTGTGATTTTTGTGTTTGGTTCGTTATGTCATTCGGTATGACGAACCTTCTACCTTATTTCATCCATTTTGTGAATCGAGTATTCTACGAATATCTCGATTAGTTTATCTTGGTATTTATTGATATTGGATGAAAATAACAAATTAAAATTTGCAAATATTTTTAATAAGATATTTATAAATAGATTAAGAGATCTATTTATAAATATGATTGGAATTTTGTTCTTAAAATGAGCAAAGAATATGTGTAAAAAAAATTTTTTAATAGATTTGTTTATCTTATAGAAGATGATTTCGTGTTATTTTGCCCATTGATTGCTTTTAGAACTCTGGTCGATACGCTTGATCAACGTTATCGATAGGAATCTCCTAAACGCTATGATGAGACAATCAGACACAATAAAAATTGACTTTGGTATCATAAGATTTTTCTAAAAAGATGATTATACAAAGTTAATTATAATTTTAAATGTCTTTGCTTTTTGGAAAAGGTGATCATTTAAAGGAACTCCTTTCCAATGCTTATATTCTTGTATTTCCCAAAGGGAACGTTCTATCACTTATGATTTTATGGTTGTTACTCTTTATTTTTCTTCTTAAGTATTGCGAGGACGCAATTTCTTTAAGGAGGGGAGTCTGTAACAACCCGCATATTTTATGAATGTATATTTAAATGTTTTATTTAAATACAGCGTCGTTAGTCGGATTTAAGTCCGAAATGTTACTTTTTGCAAACTGTCGAATTGGGACTCGAGACCACTTCCATTGAGTCCAAAATTTCATTTGCGACTTTTTTGAGTATAAGCTTCGATATGTTTGGAGCGAGCGAATTTCGATGTTTTCTTCTAGGGCTTTGGGTTTGGGTTTAAGCCCACTAACCCATCTTAACACCTTAACTCAGCCCCCTCTTCATTTCATTCCACTCTCACTTCTCTTAACACTCTAGCTCAATTGAAATGGGGAGAGTAATGGGAAATTGAAATTGCCAAGCC
The DNA here is from genome assembly GCA_030737815.1 of Allium fistulosum. Classification (NCBI taxonomy): domain Eukaryota; kingdom Viridiplantae; phylum Streptophyta; class Magnoliopsida; order Asparagales; family Amaryllidaceae; genus Allium; species Allium fistulosum. The sequence continues at coordinate 96,525,810 of CM060903.1, forward strand.
CTAGATTCAATTGCAAACTCCATTTCTTGCTCCAAAATCCAAGGTGAAGCTTAGGTAAGCCTTCTCTTCTTCTTCTCCATCTCTTCTTCTCTTCTATTTCAGAATTCCTAAACCCTAACTTAGGAAATGTTTTTCTATTTGAGCTTAGATTGAAGCTTCTAGGGTTAACATTGAAGTGTGTTGATCTTTTCTTTGCATTTGAGCATCTCATCTTTGTTTTGCGTTAAAAGGTGAGATTTTTGAACTCACATCTAAGCCTATAGCTTTTGTTGTTATTGGGTAAGAATTCCTAACATCAATTCTTGTTCATTTGTGTTCGATTTTGATCGATTTGGTGAATTGTCCAATTTTTGGTTTTGGAATCCAATTTTGTGGAAAATCCAATCTTTGATGTTTGAACACGTTAGTGGAGTGTTTCGGAGGGCCATAGAAGCCTGGGTTGTCGCTAGACGTAAGTCCTTGGCCGTGGTCACTCGCTCGTCGCTCCCGTTACGTGTTTTTGCATTTGCCCCAATTGGGGCTAGGCTGATTCTGCCCTGGTAGCAGGTTCAGTCGACTGAACCAGTAGGTCAGTTGACTGAACCAGACCCCAGGAATTTGCCTGGGTCTGCATCAGTCGACTGACCTTCTGTGTCAGTCGATTGACTCTGGGGCAGAAAACTGCGAACCCCTGTGTCAGTCGACTGACACTCTAGGTCAGTCGACTGAACTGGAACAAAATGTTTCCAAGCACTGGTCCAGCCGACTGACCCACTGGTTCAGTCAACTGACCTGCTTGCCTCTGCCCAGTTTGTTATTTGCTTTGGTTTTCCAATTTTCGATCGATTCGTGTCGATCCAATTAGTTGTTATCGCATTTTGACTTTGATGATTCCTTTTTTACTTCGTGCACTGGTTTTGACAAAATGATCTCTTTTAAAGTGTATTAAAAAGCTCGTTTCTGCAATTTATAATTTCTATTCAAAACACACACACAATTTTTCACTTCGAGCGAACAGGGAGGAGAAATAAATGATTAAATAAAATGCGTGCAATGAACACGTGCGTTTATCTTTTCAGTTAATTCCTAATCTATTCATTTGACCGTTTTGACCTCTGGGTCTGGTTTACCGATGAGATGAGGTGAACATTGTAATGCTTTGAGTGTGAAATTGGCTAATGGTTAGTAAACCGTTTAGTGCGAACGTGGGGTATGGGACTCACGTTAACATTTTTCGGGTTCCTTACTGAGAGTTGTGACACATTCCACCGGACAGTGGTGTCCAGTACCGCCACTACGGTTTGTTGCCATTTGGCATTGCCTTCGGGTTTGTTGCCCTATTGTATCGCTTTTGGAGTTGGTCATTCATCACCGCTCGAGAGATATAGTATCGCTTTTGGAGTTGGTCATTCGTCACCGCTCGAGAGATATAGTATCGCTTTTGGAGTTAGTCATTCGTCACTGCTCGAGTGATATTTGGGTTTGTTGTCTTCGGGCGTGTGGATCCTTGTTACAGTACTGAGCTCGAGCATCTTTTGTTTCTTTACATTTATATTTCCCTAGTGTATCGCCTCCGGGGTAGGTCCTTTGATCCACACGATATATAGCGTTTACCGTGTGGAAACTTGTGTTACCTTTGTTGGTATTTTTTGTTTGCCTTTTGGCTTGTTTTGGGATATGATATCCTTTGTCTATTGGGATTGCCGATGATATGAGGCTTGTTATGATTCATCTTATGTTAGATGATTTGGTTATCTCCTTTGGAGAAAATTGTGGTACTTTATGATCTAGTATGTTCATTATCATTTAGTTTATCTAACTGATTTGCTAGCCAGACTGACCCGTGTAATTTATACTCGGGTCAGACCGAGATGTTTCAGGTTAGGTACTTTGGACTTAGCCTCTTTTGCTTCCGCATGGACTATTCTGCTAGCTCCTTTTTGTCATAGCTTTTTGTGTAGTCCTTTTTGACTATAACTCTGATATGTACTCTATTGACTCGTCTGTATATTGTGGTTTGCTTTACCGCTTGACATGTATCATTTTGTAAACACCGTGATGTATCTGTATATGTAAAAATGTATGTGATGATTTACTGTTCTGTGATGTGTATTACATTTGAGTTGTTATATTTTATTCTGATAGATCCTCAGCCACCTATGGCTTTGTAATAAGTATTTATTGGATATGTCGATCCATTTGAGTAAGAAGTGGCATTGTCGGCGTATTCAATAGATAATTAAGACAAGGCTATAGATGGTCGCTCCTAACTAGCTCTATTCTCCGCATTAGCAGACGGTGTCACCTTGTAATACTCTTTGCTAATATGGGTCTCGGAGTGGGGCGTCACAAAGAGAATACTTGCCTAAGCTTCTCTTTGATGTTGGAGCTAGAATTTGTATTTCCTAATCAATCTAGGGTTTGGAATTCTAATTTCCTTTCTCTTTCCCCATTTTTACTGTAGCTAGAGTGTTTGGAAATGTTATGAAGGAATGAAGAGGAGTGGAGTGGGAGTTAGGGTATTAGATGGGTTGGGTGTTAGGTTATTGGGCTTAAACCCAAACCCAAAGCACTAAATGAAAATATCAAAATTTCACTCAACTCCAAATATATCGATGTTTATACTCAAAATGATCGCAAACGCCATTTTGGACTCAATTGAAGTGGTCTTGAGTCCCAATTCAAATGTTTGTAATAAGTGACATTTCGGACTTAAATCCGACTAACGATGCTATATTTAAATAAAACATTTAAATATACAATCGTAAAATATGTGGGTTGTTACAAACTCTCCTCCTTAAAGAAATTGCATCCTTGCAATACTTAAGAAAAAGAAATAAAAAGTAACAACCATACAAAGGCATAACAACACAAAAGAAGAAATTTTAAAATGAGAAGTTAACCTTAAAGAGCACGAGAGAGTAAGTCCGAATGTGTTCGCTCGATGAATTCTCTGGATTCCCAAGAGAAATCCTTAGGATTTGAGGACCATTGAACTTTCACAAGAGGAACATCTTTATTTCGAAGGCGTTTAACCTCCGTAGCAAAGATACGAATAGGATGTTGCTCAGAAGTCAAATTAGGCGAAACTTCAATTTCTTCAATAACACCGGGCTCAAGAATAGAATCGGAATCTCGAAGGCATTTCCGTAGTTGAGAGACGTGGAATACGTCATGAATAGCAGAAAATTGAGCCAATAATAAAAGGCGATAAGTCACGGAACCAATGTGTTCGGTGATGAGAAATGGACTAATATATCAAGGTGCTAATTTTCCCGATCGACTGAAACGCACAACAACCTTCATAGGTGAAACATGAATAAACACAAAATCTCCTACAGAAAATTCTTATTTCCTTCTTCGATTATCGGCATAGGATTTTTGTTTACTTTGAGCTTCTTTCATCCTATGTCGAATAAGGTCAACCTTTTCTGTGGCATCACGAATAAAATCTGGACCTAAAACCAGCTTCTTACCTGCTTCAAGCCAAAACGAAGGAGATCTGCATGGCCTTCCATATAGTGCCTCGAAAGGTGCCATACTAATACTAGATTGGAAGCTATTACTATAGGAAAACTCAACAAGAGAAATATGATCTTCCCAACTTCTTCCAAAATCAAGAACACATGCACGAAGAAGATCTTCAAGAGTTTGATTCACACGCTCGGTTTGTCAATCGGACCGAGGATGATAAGCGGTGCTAAAATAAGCTTCGTTCCTAAAGCTTTTTGAAGACCCTTCCAAAATCCACTAGTAAATAATGGATCCTGATCGCTAACAATAGAAGTAGGAACTGCAAGCAATGTAACAATTTCCTTGACATAGAGTTTAGCCAAAATAGGTACGGTCTGATTGCACCGAACAGGAATAAAATTGGCGGACTTTGTAAGTCTATCAACTATCACCCATAGGCTATCATGGCACGAACGAGAACAAGGAAGACCGTCAGTAAAGTCCATGGAGACTTGATCCCACTTCCAAACGGGAATGTCCAAAGGTTGCAATAACCCACCAGGCCTTTGATGCTCGGCCTTTACGAGTTGGCAAGTCATGCAACGCTTAATAAAGTTAGCAATATCAGATTTCATTCCATCCCAATAATAAAGTCGCTTCATGTCCGCGTATATTTTACTACTACCAGGATGAATGGTAAATGTAGAACGATGAGAATCTTCTAAAATGTTTTTACGAAGATCGATAATATTTGGCACAATAAGTCTACCAAATTTTCGAATACCACCACGAGCATCAATATCAAAGTCTTTCAAACCTTCAATATCAATTTTATCCCTACAACTTTGGCTAAGAAGAACAAATTCGAGATCATGCTTTTGAGCTTCAAGAATGCGGTGTAAAAGAGAAGGATGAGCCTCAAGGCTACACAAAACAAGAGATGCACATAAATTGGATTCACGATCTCGAATCTCACAAGTGGACAAAGTCTCGAGATCATTCCATTCAGATATCATCATGGAAACAACCGCTTGTTGTTTACGACTAAGGGCATCAGCAACTTGATTGCCCTATCCAGGAGTATAAAGAATATTAAGATAATAAGATGAAAGGAACTCGAGCCAACGTTGTTGACGCAAATTAAGTTCCTTTTGAGAAAATAAATACTTCAAAGATTTATGATCGGTGTAGAGAACAAATTTCTCTCCCAAAAGATAATGACACCAAATTCTAAGGGCGAAAACAATAGCCGCGAGCTCTAAATCATGAGTGGCATATCTAGTCTCGGCATGCTTTAATTGCCTAGAAGCATAAGCAATAACATGTTCCCTTTGCATGAGAACGGCTCCCAAACCAACACGACTAGCATCAGTGTAAATAATAAAGTCTTGGTTCCCCTCGGGAATCACAAGAATAGGGGCATCACAAAGGAGATCTTTTAGTTTCTGAAAAGCAGCTTCACATTTGTTTGACCAAATGTATTTAACTCCCTTCTTTGTCAAACTAGTAAGAGGTACGGAAATTTTAGAAAAGTATTCTATGAAACGACAACAATAACCCGCCAATCCGGGAAAGCTACGAATTTCTGTCACACTCTCCGGTCTCTTCCAGTTTTGAATCGCTTCAATCTTTGAAGGATCCATGGAAATTCCGGATTCAGAAATAATACGCCCCAAAAATTTCACACGAGATTGCCAAAAGTGGCATTTAGATAATTTTGCTTTCAATTGGTTGCTCCTAAGAGTTTCCAACACAATCTGAAGATGATTCTCATGCTCTTCCTCGGTTTTAGAATAAACAAGAATATCATCGATAAAGATGAGAACTGTAACGACCGTGATTTATTACCATCATAATAAAAATTAAAAAAAAATATCTATAACGACTGTGATTTTAAATCACTATTGGAGTGAACATTTAAAATAGAAATTTTTTAATTTAATTTTGAAGAAAATATAATGTTGCAAAGTCAGTAAACGCTTAACTTTGTGAACGGGAGTGTGCACGACATTTTCTTTCACGTGTCAGAAAAGTTGAAATAATTTTCTTCTTGCCGTCACTTTTTACAACAATGTTCCAAAAATGCAATGCAGTTGAGAAAAAGAATATAGTGTATACTTACATTTATTTTTCTTTTACCTTTGCATTGTTGACAGTCCTGCAATAAACTAAGTGTGAAAACACATTTTTGCATTACTGAACATTTGCATTGCTGAGTCATGCATACTTATAATAAAGCAAGTTTCAAACACCTTCACCATCCAACTAGAGTGTGGCCGAGCATTATCAGAAGTACCTATGCATTAAATAAATGTGTACCCCAAAGCTTTTTCAGCACTCATTTGCTTGACTAATACCAAGTGAAGAAAAGTAAACTAATATTTTCTCTGCAGCATTTTACATTCTTCAAATGCTCTACAGAACATTAATGGCCGAGTGAAGATTGTCTCTTTTAGATCTGGGGTATTATTTGGCTTTGAAACAATTATGAGTTACACTCACACTTCTAATTTATGGTCATAAAGTCTCTGCCATTGTATTGGAACCTGGCTTTCTTTGATTTTTAAAATTCTATTTTGGTGTGATTTTTTTCTTGCATCACTGCTATCAGTGCTTTTGCACTACATTTTCTAACCGTGACTTCGATAATGAACTTGATTGCCTTCAGCTATATATATGCATTCATGCACGTATATATGCGTTATCACCTTGTACATAGTAGTATACAATAAATGAAGATTTCATTTGTGCTTGCGTGTTTAATGTCTGCATGAAATTTCATTTTGGTGCTTGCGTGCTTTATTGAGAATTTACAGGCCTCACGTCTTCATACTTGTGTTCATATGGTTGCTCGGGGGACAATATGCGTGTGTCATTTATAAAATTAATAGAATTTAGTTTTATGCCTAGTTGCATATTCTTGTTATCGTTGTTTGTGTACAAAGTTGGATGCCACCTTTCCATATTAATTTATATTCGTATGTAAATATAAACGTGGCCAAGACAATTCAATTGTGTTCAAAAGCATTACTGCATTGCAAGAATTTGTAGCTTGCCTTGGTTAGTATATTTCCCAGAAAAAAAAATGTTGTTGCGTGAAAACAATTTGAAGCTCAGGCCTCTCATAAAGTATTTCATGCGTGACTTCATAAAGTATTTTCATGCGTGACTAAACTTTTCAGGTGTTGCCTGTTGCTTTAAAATTTGATTCATGTAGAAGTGAGTACAAAAAAACGTGAACATATAGCAGTGAACAAGTGTCGTCCCAAACATCTTTCATTCATTTTTGATGTTGCATACGTGAGTTGGGTTCCAGGAGGTATATTACGTTCATGATAGCATGCTATGTGCATTTTTGTTTAACCGAGAATTTCATAAGTGTTACGTACATGTTAGTGTGCTGTGCATTTTAGTTTAGCCGAGCGTTTTAATATGTTACGTATAAATGGGGAGTAAAATATTTCACGACATCATACATATTTGACTATTTTAATGGAGTCCGTTATTAAATTTGTTTTGAACCGGTGTTGCGGTTTAAAATGTATTTTTGCGCCATTAATTTTTATAACGGAATTTGTACGCCGGTACTATATTTTTGAAGCATGTTGTTTTGATGACATTTTTGACGAATAAAAATTGCCGTTGTTTTAACTTCAGTAACCGTCAATTTTAAAGTGAATTTTAAAGCGATTATCCCGCAACGCTGATTTGGTTGTTTTAATCACGTGAAGCGCAATTTCCTCGTCCAAATTGCTACAGATGTGGTTGTTTTAATCACGTGTTTTCAAATCGTTTTACAATAAAATTCTTTCCCAAAAATTTTACGGTTTTCGCTTTCAAAAGAATGAGGAAGCGATATAAATGCTTCAGCAAAATTAAGGACTATGAACCCTTACTTTTACTGATTCGCTTAATTCCGGACTTGTTCGTTTGAAAACATAAAATGTTATATTTATAAAATACACAGTTTTGCACTTTCGAGGAAACGATGAAGAGATTTAAACGATTTAGCAAAAGTGCGGAGTATGGAACCACACTTTTACTATTTCGGTTAATTCCGGACTCGTTAATTGAAACATCTACTGTTTGATGATTTTGATATTTTGTTGGGCTTTCGAACCACTCTGCTGGACCTTCGTGTCATTTGTTGGACCTTCGGGTCAATTACTAGTACTAGACCTTCGGGTCACTCTACGGACCTTCGGGTCATCTGATGGGCGCCAAAAATTATAGTACTTGGTAGGCTTCGGCCATCTTAGATGCACGTGCGGCGTAGCTAAAACTCGCCATCTGCCGGGATCGATCCACTTTTATGTTGATTTTCTAGTTATCTATTTTGATTTCTAGATTTTGGGAATTGCTGTTTTGAATTCAATTATGAATTTGGAAGTTGAGTTAGTGTATAGTCTCATCTGAGATTATAAATTTGCGTATTGCAGTTTTGAATTCAATTGTGAATTTGAAAATTGATTTTGATAGAGTTTAAATTAAAATTTCTTCATTTAAACTATGTTGATATATTATGTTGAATAGCCTCATTCGAGACTATAATTATTTGCTTAAGTGTTATTTATCATACACTTATTTCTGAGAATAAATTAGACTGATCCGTTTATTATTTTCTTTTAAATAATACTCGGGTCAGACCGAGTTATTTCAGGGTAATCTCTATCTCTGATTCAGTTGCAGCTTCAACTTTTAGGATTTCACATCATCTTTTGTCTAGACTTCGAGAAGTACTTTTGGTTTACTGACTCTCATCTTATGTATGAATTGATGGATATGTATATGTACATTTGGTTCATGTGAACTATCGATTGTTGTAGCATGTATTCCAGACTTGTCTTCAGCTATATATCTGATATTTCTGTTCTGATGAGATTATTCTATCAGAGTTGTTGTTATTATGAGTTGTTCTAGATTTTTCTTTAGCCACTGTAGTTTCATTTTAGAATTGGATTGAATATATATCTTTGGGAGTAATTAACACAACTCCTATCGATGTAATTAATACTCATCTAAGGCATAACTTACGGATGGTCGCTTCTAACAAGCCTTATTCTTCGCAATAGCAGACGTTATTCCTTATAATAACCTTTGTTATTGTGAGCATAGAGGTGGGACATCACAGCTTGGTATCAGAGCTGAAATTCGGAACAAATTATAATAAAACATAGAACATAAACAGAATGGAACATGTGTTACAACTATTTGAGTGTTTTATTCGTGCCTTTCTAATCTATTCTTTCCAATTTAACATGTGGAGTATGTCTAGGAATAAATTTCATATCCATAATATTCCATTTGTTAAAATTCTTATCAATTGTGTGATGTTTTAACTAATCCTTTTCTTCTCTTGTTCTCTCAGCCTATGGCTGGAAGAGGTAGAGGGAAGCGTTCTACTGCAGGTCCATCTAGTGGTTCTCATCCAGACGGAGTATATATGTCAGCTGATCAGTTTATGGAGCTATTTTGGGGTACTCAGCCTTCTATTGCTACTCCCGCAGCTCCTAATCACAAGTCTTCCTTCGCCCGCATGTGTAGTGACTATTCCCACCTTGGAGGCCAGCCCTTCAAGGGATCGGAAAGTGTAATGAAGGTTCAGACTTGGTTGCACACTTGTGAGCGCATATTTTCTCGGAAGGATCTTTCAGATCATCATCGCGTTCTCGTGGCATCTAGCATGTTGCAAGAGCGTGTGGTTGATTGGTATGAGCTCTTTAGTGCAGAAGTTGATGAGTCCTCTCTCTTGTGGATTCAGTTTAAGGATCGTTTCGAACTTAAGTTCGTTCCTGAATCAGAAAAGGCTAATCTTGCTCGTAGTTTCCTTGGGTTGAAGCAAGGAAAGTCCTCTGTTTCTGATTATGTTGCATCTTTTGAGGCCTTGTCCAAGTACGGAGTTGAGTTCATTAACACTCCGCGTAAGAAAAATCTTCGTTTTGTTGATGGTTTGAAGAAGTATTTAAAGAAAGTTCTTTTGCTTCAGCTTAAGCTCTCTTTTGAGGAACTTGTTGATTCGGCTCTTTGCCTTGAAGCTGTTGAAAAGGAACGTGATAGTGGTGATGATGTTGAGGTTTCTAAGAACCCCAACAAGAAGAGGTTTCCATTTCATAAGCCTAATTTTTCCAACCAGACGAAGAAGAAGCAAGCTACCTCTAGTTCTCAGCCTAGTAGTGCACCTTCTGTTCAGAGGGCGTTCTATAATTGTGGTTCTCTAGATCATCTTCACCGTAATTGTCCTAAGCCTTGCATTTGCCGCTATTGCAAGAAAGAGGGTCATTGGATTTCTGATTGTCCTACTGCTTCTAGGGGCTCAAATCTGGGAAGCTTAATGTTGCTAAAGCTTTTGGTGTTTCTTCTCAGCCCAAAGGTATTACTCCTTTTGTTTTCGAAGGTTTTATATTATTTCATGGCCGTTCTATTAGAGTTCTTTTCGAGATGGGTGCATCACATTCATTCGTGTCGAAGGAGCTTGTTAATATTATTTCTTCGGATGTTGTTACTCTTTGCGACCCTTTGAGGATCGTAAATCCTATTGGTGGATCCGCTACTCTTGGTTTGTTGTGTGTCGATGTTGAGATTACTCTTTTTGGTTTTTCTTTTCATGCGAATCTGCATGTTATGGATCATCTTGGTTTTGATATGATATTGGGTATGGATTGGCTCGTCCGTTATGAAGTTCAAATTCTATGTCCCGAAAGAACTTTATATCTTAAGCATCTCGATGCTAGCGAGCAGTTATCTATTACATTTCGAAGCATGGATCATACTTCGAATGCACTTATTTCTTCCCTCGAGTCGGAGGATGTCATTGCTAATATTCCAGTTGTTTGTGATTTTTCTGATGTTTTCGAGCCTGTTTCATGTTTGCCGCCGAAGAGGGCAATTGAGTTCCGTATTGATCTTATCTCTGGTGCACATCCTATCAGTCTTCCTCCCACGAGGATGTCTGCTAAGGAAAATGAGGAACTCAAGCAACAATTATCTGAGTTGGAAGCCAAGCATTTTATTCGTTCTAGCTCATCTCCTTGGGGCACCTCCGTTGTCTTTTTTAAGAAGCCAGATGGTACTCTTAGGCTTTGTATTGATTATCGCAAGCTTAACGAGCTCACTATCAAGAATAGGTATCCATTACCTAGGATCGACGACATGTTCGATCAGTTAAGTGGCGCCAAGATTTTCTCCCAACTCGATCTTGCTACCGGTTTTCATCAGTTACGAGTGGCGGAAGATAGCATTCCTCTGATCGCATTTCATACTCGTTATGGTTCTTTTGAATGGCTTGTTATGCCATTCGGTTTGACGAATGCTCCGGCGTATTTTGTGGATCTTATGAATCGGATATTTCGGGAATATCTCGATAAGTTCGTCTTCGTTTTCATTGATGATATTCTTATTTATTCCAAATCTGAAGCCGATCATATTCAGCATTTGGAGATTGTTTTGAGCACTCTTCGTCAGCATCAGCTTTATGCCAAATTCTCTAAGTGTCACTTCTGGGAGAATAAGGTGAAATTTCTCGGTCATATTGTTTCTTCCGATGGTATCTCTATCGATCCTTCCAAGATCGAATCTATTCAGAATTAGAAGAGGCCCGAGACCGTTACTGAGATCCGTAGTTTTCTTAGATTGGCGGGTTATTATCACCGGTTCATTAAGGACTTTTCTCGTATTGCTTTACCGCTTACCACTCTTACGAGAAAAGCTGTTCCCTTTTATTTGGTCTGGTAAGTGTGAGAATTCTTTCTTGAAGTTAAAAGATCTCCTTACTCATGCTCCTATCTTAGTGGTTCCCGAAGGGAATCATGATCTTGTTGTTTATACCGATGCCAGTGGTTATGGACTCGGTGCAGTTCTCATGCAAAAAGATAGAGTAGTTGCCTATGCTTCTAGACAACTAAAGCCTAACAAGATTCGTTATGCTACCCATGATTTGGAGTTAGCCGCCATTGTCTTTGCTCTAAAGATTTGGTGACATTATTTGTTGGGCGAGCGTTTTATTCTCTTTACTGATCACAAATCTCTGGAGTATTTATTTACTCAGAAAGAGCTTAATATGAGGCAACAATGTTGGCTCGAATTTCTTGCTTCATATGATTTCGATATTCAGTATACCCCTGGTAAGGGTAATCGAGTTGCTGATGCGCTTAGTCGCAAGAAGCAGGTTGTTGTTTCCATGATGCTAGCAGAGTGGAATTTTTGGATGCTTTATCTCTTTGTGATATTAGAGACCGTCCTTCAGTTTCTGATTCTCCCGTGCTTTTATTTAGCATGGAAGCTCGTCCTAGTTTGTTGGATCGTATTTCCGATGCCCAGAAGCAAGATCCAGATCTCTCTTATCTTATTCAGTTGTTAACTACTATTAAGAAGCGACCTAAAATATTGAACGATTTAGTGAAGCAGCGACCTACGAGTTAGTGAAGCAGCGACCTAGCTACAGGAATGTCATGACCTAAAGAATGTCACAACCTAAAGAAGCTAGCGACTTAACTACTAAAAAGTCTCAGCGACCCACGACTTATAGGACTTAACGACCTAAGAGACTTCGCGACTCAAGGGAAGTTGCAACTTACGACCTAAAGCTACAGGAAATATTGCGACCTAGCAATGTTGCGACCTAAAGATTTCGCGACCAGCAGTCTTACGACCTAAAGCTATAGGAAACATTGCGACCTAGTAGTGTTGCGACCTAAAGACTTCGCGACCTAGCAGCGTTACGACCTAAAGCCATTTGTAGTCCACAACTTATCTTAGGTCGCTTGCGAACTAAGAAGGTCGTCTTCGACCTAAGACTGCGCACTTATAACTCAAGCTGCAAGGCTACTAAAGGGAGACGACTTATCTTAGGTCGCTCGGGACCTACGACCTAACTTAGGTCGTTCGCGACCTAAGACTTGAATAAAAAACTCGCACTCAGAGCTACTTCTATAAATACCACCCTAACTCCAACATCGAGAGGGACTTTTGGCCGATCATTTCTCAAAGCGTCGTTACTCTGCTGAACTCTCCACTCATTCAACAATTGAAGATCTTCAAACATTCGAGACACTACAACAAGCTTCGAGAGGAATTCCCTACATCCAACACGGATTCATCGAGTTTCATCATCGAAGTTTGAGCTAGTAGTCGAGATTGTCTTTATGATCAAACTGTATTGTTTTCATAAGTGAATTGTATCGATTTGTAACCAGATTCAGTAATAAAGAGATTCAAAGTGGACGTAGGCTCGATCTCAAGCCGAACCACTATAAATTGCTGTCTTTTACTGCTTTTCTGCTATTTTACTGCTTAATTTCTGTTCCCGTCACACGGGTGGTGCTTTCACAATTCTACTACACACACCGGGTGTTAGCGCTCACTTTTTAGCGTTAACATTTTGGTGCTTTCACTGAGAACTGAACTCAGGAATATTCTCACCAATTGCTCCGTGAAAGTTTGTTGAAGGAATCTCTCTAAAGACCAGAAGCTTATCTGAAATCATGATTCCTGAGAGAGAGGGTAGACCTACCAGATCCGGAAATGCTCAAGAGGGAACCTCCGCTTCCCCGATAGCAAATCAGGCAACTCCTGCAGTTGGAATCACAAGGGATGAGTTAGACAACGCAGTGTCAGGATTATATCAGCAGATTGAAGCTCAAAACGCTTTAATGATGGACAGATTAAACGCTATGCTTGGGGCAAATCAACAGCCAAAAAACAATGAAACATTCTTCACTGAAGATGCTCGTAATCCCCAGGAGAAAGATATTCCTCAAAGAGCAGCTGGCACTGTCGAAATGCCACCTTTCCAAGCTGAAGGTTCAAGGCAGCAACCAACTTTTCGCGAATATTTGCCCAGGCAAACTTCCGAAGGGAGAGCTGACGTTTGCCCGGCAACGCCTCTGAGCAACGAGGAGTACCTATCAGGGATAGTTCGCCAAATCATGAAAGAGAGTATGCAGAGGGAAGAGAATGAGAACGACTGGGGATTTGCACCAAGCAGAACTCCGTTTACGGAAAGGATCCTGAAAGCAGATTTTCCAAGAAAATTTGTACCTCCTACTATCCAGGCTTATAGAGGGACAAGTGACCCTAATCATTTCCTGTATAAGTACGACTGGCATATGACCGGTGCAAGAGCATCAGATGAGATTAAATGCCGAAACTTTCCAGTGTACTTGGAAGTGGTGGCTCTACTTTGGTTCACTAAGCTACCAATTCGGTCCGTAGATCAATTCTCTGACTTGACCCGAATGTTCAAGGATCAGTTCAGGTTGTATGCTTCAAAATCTAAATATATAATGTCACTATTGAGCCTTGAGCAAGCTTCCGGAGAATCTATCAGATCTTTCTTGAACCGTTTCAATGTAGCTTTAGCCGAAGTGGACAATGCAGAACCCTATATGATCCTGATGCCATCAACAAATCAAGTGAATTCGGAAGATGGCTAAAAATGAAGGAGCCAAACTCACTTGAAAAATTCTATAAAAAGTCCGACGAATTCATGCGCTTAGAAAGCCTTTCTGCACCAGCGAAGGTAGCTGTGGCCGAAATCCAGAATAACAGTGTTGCTTCTAATAGAAGAGAATTTAGAGGACATAAATGGGAAAATGATGACGAGAAAAAGCAGGGAAATGCGAAGAAAACTCGCCACTTTGAATCTCTGGATCTCACTCCCTTGACCGATACTCTAGAGAATATTTTCTTTGGAACTAAGGACACTGTCGAATATCCTAAACCTCATAAGTTGAGACTTGGGAAAAATGCCACTCAGAGTGAAAGATTCTGTAAGTTCCACAACCAGCCTGGCCATGACACTAACGAGTGCCGCCACTTGAAGGACCTGATTGAAAAGCTGTTGAAAGAGAACAAACTTCAACAGTATATCAAGAAAAACAGGAATGACCCATCTTCATCCACTCAGGAACAACAACTTCCCGATCATCAATACGGCTCAGTCAATGAAATCGCAGAGCAGGAATCAGGGAGGTTTGTAATTAATGTTGTTACCGGGGGTCCCCACACAGCATCTGACCACATTCTATTCTGATTGGCATATGAATCGGGAACCATGATTCTAGTAAAGATGAAGATTCAATCTCGAGATTCCAGAACAACATTCATCTGCATCCAATTTTTTACTTAACAACATTGCTTAAATTTGTAAAATGATGATGAATGTATAACTCTTGTATTGAAAACTGCCGAGAACTCAGTGCGGATTAATAATAAAGAACTTTAAAATCTTGTGTTCTACTGCTATATAATGCCAGTTTCATTTCGATATGCAAATATCTTAAATATATTGCTAAAATGTCGATTTAATATTGCAGGCAATTAAATCATAGCTTACTTATTCAACACGTCATGAGACTCAGCGATTCCCATAAATCACTCAACAATAACGTACATTTCCCTGGCAGAAAGCAAGCAACTTGCAAAAGAATGGGGCATGTACTTGATGTAAAAACAAGGAATCGCTAAGGAGCAGATGACGAAAGAGCAAAAGTAACAATTGCTACTCTTCGGAGTCCAAAAAGACCTTTTCGGGGGCACATTTCACCGGAGTTGAAGTGTAAAAATATCTCTTCGGAGGCCCACTTCACCAGAGCTGAAATGCCAAAAAGACCTCTTCGGGGGCACATTTCACCGGAGTTGAAGTGTAAAAATCTCTCTTCGGAGGCCCACTTCACCAGAGCTGAAATGCCAAAAAGACCTCTTCGAGGGCACATTTCACCGGAGTTGAAGTGTAAAAATCTATCTTCGGAGGCCCACTTCACCAAAGCTGAAATGCCAAAAAGACCTCTTCGGGGGCACATTTCACCGGAGTTGAAGTGCAAAAATCTCTCTTCGGAGACCCACTTCACCAGAGCTGAAATGCCAAAAAGACCTCTTCGGGGGCACATTTCACCAGAGTTGAAGTGTAAAAATCTCTCTTCGGAGGCCCACTTCACCAGAGCAGAAATGCCAAAAAGACCACTTTAAGGGCACATTTCACCGGAGTTGAAGTGCAAAATGCTCCTCTTCGGAGGCCCACTTCACCAGAGCTGAAATGCAAAGCTGCTTCTCTTCAGAGACCAAAAAATTGCTTCTCTTCGGAGACCAAAATTGCTTCTCTTCGGAGACTAAAGGACCTCTTCGGAGGCACACTTCACCGTGCTTGAAGTACCAAACATAAGCCATCTTCGGAGGCACAAAAAACAAAGCCTTCTTTGGAAGCACTAAACTAATAAAAAAAAAATTCAGAAGCTCACTTCACTGTGTAGGAAAACCCACTTTTTAACAAATAAAAGTGATCATATCTGAAAGTTGAAATGTTCTTCAGAAAGAAAGAGAAAGAAAAAATTTCTCCAATATGAAACATATTCAATTAAAAGCAGAATAATATTTCCTCAAATCGGAAAAATTATTCTCTAAAATAAGAATACAATTTTTTCCAGAATATTGCAGTGAGCCGTGATACGGGGGCATATACCTATATTAATAGGGACAACGCTCGACCATCATATCACGAGCTCACTACGGTATCGTATAAAGAATCATTTATTCTATATTACAATGGGAAATAAATGCACTCCCACATACATAAGAATTTGTACAAGAAAAATAGCTATTTTATTCAATACTATGAGAAAATTTTTACATTGTGCAGTTCACAAAAAGAAGCGGGGACCGGTATCCGCACAATCTCCGGTCAATACATGCAAAAAGCAGAAAAGGAAAAAGCAAACTCATTTCTCCTTCTTCCCATCGTTGGAGCTTTTACCCGGCCTGGTAATTAGTTTCGGAGGCCGTATCGGAGAAGAAGGAGAAAGAGACTCAACCGGATCGACTTCTGCTTCATCTCCAGCAGTAGAAGAACTTTTCTTTCCTTTCTTCAAAACCACACGTTTCCCCTTCTTCTTGGAAGAGAACTCACTCCCCGGAGTAAGAAATGAAGAAAGCTTTGTGTCGTAGTCAAAAGACTGGTCCGGGGTCTTCTCACTATCTTCCAGATCTTCCGCTTTCTGTTCTTGAGAAGCAGGTGGTTCATCCAAGCCTTGAAGGGCTGCTATCTGTTCTTCCTGTGAACCTGGTTGAGAAGCTGGAAGAGGAGTAACTTGAGAAGAAGGAGGAACGGTAGCTAAAGAAGGAGAAGTTGGTGCAGTTTTCGGCGCTTCCACTACATAAGAAAAGAAGTTAAAATCAGTACTCTCCAAGATAGGAGAAGATATTGGTTCGTCAAGGCTTAAGTAATAAGTAAGAAGATCATCAAGCTCAGTCAAATCGAATAAGTGGTTCACCGGGGCTGGGTTGACGTCAAAGTTACCTGGAGAAGTCAACTTGGCGAGATTAGTCTCGAATTTCTGAGCCGCAATGTCTTCCAGGGCCTCTTCTTCTTTGGGAGTTGTAACAATATCTTTGTCAGCTTTGGCACGAGGTGAAAAGTGAAAGCTGGAACCAACGATATCGACGTCGGTCGAAGTCGAAGTGTGGACAGGGGCAGTTAAAGATATTTTCTTCTCTGGATGTTCTTCTACCACTATTCCAGCTCTAGCTTCAGCGAGTTGCTCTTTTCCCTTGGCAAGAGCATCACGAGCTTCTTCGTCAAGATAGCATGCCTCAAGTTCCGCCTCATCATAGTCGGCCCCGCCAAGCATGTCAACTGCTGCTTCCCATACTTCAGCCAGGGTAACCTCATAGTCAGGTCCCAGAAAAGAGAGGCTCCCATGACCCAGAACGCTGTGCAGATAAAAGTCAAATAAGGTGGAGCTGATGCTAGCTTTTGTTGTCTCATGCGATTGCTCGGCTGCCTCTTTTTCGGCGACAGCTGCAGCTCGACCAGCAACATCCTCATCACGCTCTTTCTCAGCGTTAGCAAGTTGGGACTTTAGCAATTCAATCTCCACGTTCTAGGAAGTAACTGTTTCCCGCAACTGAGTGTTATTTTTGCGGTATTCTTCAACAACGAACTGCTCAGCTGCAAATTTCATCTCAGCATCCCTCTGAGCAGCGTGCGCATCCCGCACTTGTTTTTGAAATACTTCTTCCTTCTGAGATTGCGAAGCGGAAGAAGCGGCAAGATCTTCCTTGAGTTTTTTAACCTCGGACTCAAGTCTCGCATTATCATCAGCAATGCTCGTCATCTCGGCATCGTGCTATTTGCAGATTTTGTCCCATTCCGTCTTATCATTCTCCATGGTCAGCATGTTTTCAAGATTCATATGGTTGACTCTTTGGAGTTCATCGACGAGTTTCTGCCATTGCGACATCCTCTCAATGTTAAGCCTAACTGTATCAAGACTTTTAAGCATGTCTTGCTTATCGATCGGAACCAAATCTAGGTCAAAGCGCACTCCTTTTAAGCACCAATTCGGAAATCGGCTTTGGAGCGTTGGAGGGCCATCTTTAACCTGATATTGGGGGTCTGTTGATGATCGCTTGGATATCAGACTTCTTTAAAGGAGGAGAGCCATACGGGATATTAGGAAAAATGGGAGCATCAGCCTTCTCAGAAATTGCAGACGCGTCACTTGGCTTGGACCGCTTGCTCGATTCGTCAGCAATATGAGTCTTCCCCTTGTCATCATAAGACTTTCGCTTATGGGAATCGTCACTTCTGTAAGAAGAATCATATCACTCAACGTCTTTTCTTCTCTGCCACTGCTCATAATCCCGCCTTTCTTGAGCATTCCTTCGAGCCCTTTCTTCATCTGTCTCTCTCGGGACATCAAGGTATTTCCTAAAGTCATAAGATCCACGGCCTCCACGGCGCTGAAATGAGTCATAGTATGAGCCAGTACGCCCCATCGGAGAATCTGGAAACAGAAAAGAAGTAAAGTTTAGAAATTTCCAGAAAAAGAGGATAAGTGCTTATAAGTGCTGAGAAATCCTAAGTGTGTGCGACGTGCGAACTACGTGCGTCAAACTACAAACCTCGCTTTAATGTGGGAACGGAGACGACAGGTGTAGAAGGTGTCGAAGCTTGTTTAAAGGTAGAAGTCGCTTTAACAACGGGAGAGATCGCTTTTGAAATATCATCTTTGAAAAGTTCCTGAGAAGTTATCATTATATCGCTCAAATCATCAAAGGTATCATCGCCGTGATGCCCAGCAGAACTCTCTTTTTCAATGTCCACGTCAGCCGTCTTTTCAGAAATGTGAGGATTCTCCTCCTCTTCAATAACTGGAGAAAGCTTCAATTTGTTGGACGACTCCACAATGTCAGTGGGAGTAGAACACTTGACCAATGAAGTCTCAATGGTAAGTCCTTTCGGTGAAAGTTCTCCAGCATGGACTGGGGCATCCGGTGTTTTTTCTGGAGAATTAGGGACTTCATAAAGCTGGGTAGATCGGGAAGAGTGTAAAAGTCCATACTAATGCAAAAATTCATCTTTCAACAGAAATTTGGCGCTTCTTTCTTCCGCCGCCACAGCATTTAAGGTTTCAAGGGTTGACTTGAGGCTGGGATTTCTAAGCGGGGGAGGAAGTGCTGGAAAAAGAAAAAGAATGAAGTTAAGCATTTGATAATTCGGGTTTCAAAAAGCTCATGATACGAATGGAAAAAGATAATCTTACTTCCGATTCTCCAGACAGCGTAGAATCCTGCAGGACATCGGACAATGAAAAATTGACTCAGAAATCCGTGAGCACTTTCGGGCAAATCCAAAATCAATTTCCGGTTTCTGGCACTTCTTGCGAGCACGATTGAAGGATGGTCTTTGTTATTTGAAAAAGTGCATAAGTAGCAAATTTCATCGAAGCTCGGGAGACGGTCAAGCGTCCTCCTAAACAGAACACATAACCCCATCAGAACAACGTAACCGTTAGGGTGTAGCTGGAAGGGCGAGATAGCTAATCGAAGAAAGATTTCACGAAGAAATTCGTTGAAAGGCGGAATAGCTCCGCTTAAACACATCTGGCGGTTCACTGCAATAAAACCAAGGGGTGGCCTGTCAGCTGTGTCGCTTGCTCCAGGGCATATAGCGTCTGATTCGGCAATACCGAATTGGGTACATAGTTGATTAAAAACTTTGTGGCTTAGAGTAGTCGGAGTTCTCTCCGGAGGATCGATCAGTGGGTTGGCTATCGGGAAAGCTTCTTCGACTGGTCCTGAATCTTCTGGTCGAGATGTCATTCTACACAATCAACTGGATATTTAAATATGAAGGTGCGCACCTCCCTAAAAAGTGTGAAGTGTTGTGCAAAACTAAAATAATAACAAGCAAGTATAACTGAAATTGAGATAGTTGACATTTGTCGATTATAAAGTTTCGGGGCTTGTCATTTTAAGTTCAGATACAATGTTGTGCTAATGCAGACAAATCAGCTCAAGTTGATCATTTCAGCTTTGCTTTAACACTTCATTTAAAATTTTGTCGTTTCACAATTACATTCACAAAATTCATGTAAATTAATTGTTCTTTATCGACTAATCTGTCATGCGATGTGGGAAGTCAATGGCAGTATATTTGTCCCGTTTTCCTGCAAATGTTGTGTTTAACAGGTTATTAAAATTAGAGTTAAAGCAATCTATAAAGAAGTGCAACACGGTTCAAGCTCAAGTTCAGTCAAAATCTCCCAAGTCATAGGTCGTCTAGCAACCTAGCGTAGGTCGGAAATTTTCAGAATGTATTGTGCAAGTCGAAAAGGTCAAGGTAATGCAAATTCGTCAAGTCCTAACTCGGTTGCGACTTAAAGCCTCAGAGGTTAGGTCGGTCATTTGTTAAGTCGTGTTGTTCAATGTTCAGTCAAGTCCAAATATTCTAAGTCCTAGGTCGTTAATGACCTAGCATAAGTCGAAGATGTCCTGTTTCACCTAGGTCGCAAGATCGCAAGGAATGTTTAGTATTAGCTCGGCCGCGACTTATATGTCGGAGTTAAGTCGCAGAAGATTGTCCAGTATTAGTTAGGTCGCAGATAATTCCAACACGACCTAATCCTTAGGTCGCTCAGTCCTGATGAATCACTGACTTCCTTCCCACGCAACCGCTCACTAGACCCGATAACCCAATACCACTATTACAAAGAAATCTACCGCCTTCTTCGTGAATTTCATTCATCTCCCCAAATCACCCAGATAGTTGATTTCAAATCCCTCCGATCTATTATAAATATAAATATATCACCGTGCTTTCGTGAACCACGATAACGAATCAAGCGACAATCGAAAATCGACCACAGTAACCATTCAAGATAAAGCACGACGCATAAAATTGAATTTGGGTTGGAAACCATGGTTTCATAATTGAACGGCGATTATGGAGGAACGGAGATCAAGTTCACTTACGCAGAATGCTGGTAGAGATGAATCGACAAGAAAATGGATCGAATTCGCCTTTGAGAGTGGAGATTCGTCAATGGCAGCAGGGGATTGAAGCAGTAAAGTAGGGAGGAAGAAGAGACCTAACCAATTTATATGGAACCAAGAAAGGAAGATGAATAGACTCACAAGTTAGTGTGTGTTTTAGGTCGCTTACGACCTAGCGAAGTTAAGTCGAAGCACACGACCTATGACTTTGGCCCGTACTTCGAGGGGCAAATGTTAACTCCTATTAAGAAGCGACCTAAAGTATTGAACGACTTAGTGAAGCAGCGACCTACGAGTTAGTAAAGCAGCGACCTAGCTACAGGAATGTCACGACCTAAAGAATGTAACAACCTAAAGAAGCTAGCGACTTAACTACTGAAAAGTCTCAGCGACCCACGACTTATAGGACTTAACGACCTAAGAGACTTCACGACTTAAGGGAAGTTGCAACTTACGACCTAAAGCTATAGGAAATATTGCGACCTAGCAATGTTGCGACCTAAAGATTTCGCGACCTAGCAGTCTTATGACCTAAAGCTACAGGAAACATTGCGACCTAGCAGTGTTGCGGCCTAAAGACTTCGCGACCTAGCAGCGTTACGACCTAAAGCCATTTGTAGTCCACAACTTATCTTAGGTCGCTTGCGATCTACGAAGGTCGTCCCCGACCTAAGACTGTGCACTTATAACTCAAGATGCAAGGCTACTAAAGGGAGACGACTTATCTTAGGTCGCTCGCGACCTACGACCTAACTTAGGTCGTTCGCGACCTAAGACTTAAATAAAAAACTCGCACTCAGAGCTACTTCTATAAATACCACCCTAACTCCAACATCGAGAGGGACTTTTGGCCGATCATTTCTCAAAGCGTCGTTACTCTGCTGAACTCTCCACTCATTCAACAATTGAAGATCTTCAAACATTCGAGACACTACAACAAGCTTCGAGAGGAATTCCCTACATCCAACATGGATTCATCGAGTTTCATCATCGAAGTTTGAGCTAGTAGTCGAGATTGTCTTTATGATCAAACTGTATTGTTTTCATAAGTGAATTGTATCGATTTGTAACCAGATTCAGTAATAAAGAGATTCAAAGTGGATGTAGGCTCGATCTCAAGCCGAACCACTATAAACTGCTGTCTTTTACTGCTTTTCTGCTATTTTACTGCTTAATTTCTGTTCCCGTCACACGGGTGGTGCTTTCACAATTCTACTACACACACCGGGTGTTAGCGCTCACTTTTTAGCGTTAACATTTTGGTGCTTTCACTGAGAACTGAACTCAGGAATATTCTCACCAATTGCTCCGCGAAAGTTTGTTGAAGGAATCTCTCTAAAGACCAGAAGCTTATCTGAAATCATGGCTCCTGAGAGAGAGGGTAGACCTACCAGATCCGGAAATGCTCAAGAGGGAACCTTTGCTTCCCCGATAGCAAATCAGGCAACTCCTGTCGTTGGAATCACAAGGGCTAAGTTAGATAACAAAGTGTCAGGATTATATCAGCATATTGAAGCTCAAAACGCTTTAATGATGGACAGATTAAACCTCTGCTTGGGGCAAATCAACAGCCAAAAAACAATGAAACAATCTTCACTGAAGATGCTCGTAATCCCCAGGAGACAGTTCGACTTCATGGTGTGCCTAGTTCTATTATTAGTGATAGAGATCCGCTTTTTACTAGTGGTTTCTGGCAGAGCCTTCAGAAAGCTTTGAGCACTAAGCTCAATCTCAGTACAACTTATCATCCACAGTTTGACGGTCAGACTGAAAGGGTGAATCATGTTTTAGAGGATCTTCTTCGAGCTTGCATTCTTGATTTTGGTGGTAGTTGGGAAGACCACTTATCTCTTGTTGAATTCTCTTATAACAACAGTTTTCAATCTAGTATCGGTATGGCTCCTTTAGAAGCTCTTTACGGAAGGCCATGTCGATCACCATCTTGTTGGTTGGAATCGGGGGAAAAGTTAGTTCTTGGCCCCGATTATATTCGTGATTCTTCTAAGAGGATTGATATTATTAGATAAAGAATGAAAGAGGCTCATAATAGGCAGAAATCTTATGCCGATCATCGTACGAAGCCTTTGGAATTTTCTGTTGGCGATCTTGTATTCATTCGTGTTTCTCCGATGAAGGGTGTGGTGCGTTTTAGTCGCTCCGGGAAATTGGCTCCTCGATATGTTGGACCGTTTCCTATTACGGAACGCATTGGCCCTGTTGCTTATCATGTATCGCTACCTTTCCAGTTTTCAGGAATTCATGACGTATTTCATGTATCTCAGCTTCGTCGATGCCTTCGAGGTTCAGATTCTATTATTGATCCTCATGTGTTGCAAGATCTTGAGATCTCACCCGATTTGTCTATAGTGCAAAATCCTATTCGTGTGCTAGCTACGGAGGTTAAACGCCTTCGGAATAAAGAAGTTCCGCTTGTGAAAATTCAATGGTCCGCAAACCCCAAAGATTGCACTTGGGAAACCAAAGAATTCATCGAGCATTCTTATCTCGGTTTTCTCTTCTCTTCGGGTGAGGGTGAGCTTTCTTATCTATCCTGTCTTTTTAATCTTTGTTGTGGTAAATTATTGCGTTATTGACTGCTTCTAGTATGTAAATTGTGGGGACGCAATTTTTATAAGGCGTGTAGGGGAGGGGGTCTGTAACGACCGTGTTTATTACCATCGTAATAAATATTTAAAAAAAAATCTGTAGCAACCGTGATTTTAAATCACTGTTGGAGTGAACATTTTAAATAGAAATTATTAAATTTAATTTTTAAGAAAATATAATGTTGCAAAGTCAGTAAACGCTTAACTTTGTGAATGGGAGAGTGCATGGCATTTTCTTTCACGTGTAAGCAAAGTTGAAATAATTTTCTTCTTGCCGTCACTTTTTACAACAATGTTCCAAAAATGCAATGCAGTTGAGAAAAAGAATATAGTGTATACTTACATTTATTTTTCTTTTACCTTTGCATTGTTGACAGTCCTGTAATAAACTAAGTGTGAAAACACATTTTTGCATTACTGAACATTTGCATTGCTGAGTCATACATACTTATAATAAAGCAAGTTTCAAACACCTTCACCAACCAGCTAGAGTGTGGCCGAGCATTATCAGAAGTACCTATGCATTAAATGAATGTGTACCCCAAAGCCTTTTCAGCACTCATTCTCTTGACTAATACCAGGTGAAGAAAAGTAAACTAATATTTTCTCTACAACATTTTACAATCTTCAAATGCTCTGTAGAACATTAATGGCCGAGTGAAGATTGTCTCTTTCAGATCTGGGGTATTATTTGGCTTTGAAACAATTGTGAGTTACACTCACACTTCTAGTTTATGGTCATAAAGTCTCTGCCTTTGTTTTGGAACCTGGCTTTCTTTGATTTTTGAAATTCTATTTTAGTGTGATTTTTTTTGCATCACTACTATCAGTGCTTTTGCACTACATTTTCTCACCGTGACTTCGATAATGAACTTGATTGCCTTCAGGTATATATATGCATTCATGCACGTATATATGCGTTATCACCTTGTACAGAGTAGTATACAATACATGAAGATTTCATTTGTGCTTGCGTGTTTAATGTCTGCATGAAATTTCATTTTGGAGCTTGCGTGCTTTATTCAGAATTTACAGGCCTCACGTCTTCATACTTGTGTTCATATGGTTGCTCGGGGGACAATATGTGTGTCATTTATAAAATTAATAGAATTTAGTTTTATGCCTGGTTGCATATTCTTTTTATCCTTGTCTGTGTCCAAAGTTGGATGCCTTCTTTCCTTATTAATTTATATTCGTATGTAAATATAAATGTGGCCAGGACAATTCAATTTTGTTCAAAAGCATTACTGCATTGCAAGAATTTGTAGCTTGCCTTGGTTAGTATATTGCCCAGAAAAAAAAATGCTGTTGCGTGAAAACAATTTGAGGCTCAGGCCTCTCATAAAGTATTGCATGCGTGACTTCATAAAGTATTTTCATGCGTGACTAAACTTTTCAGGTGTTGCCTGTTGCTTTAAAATTTGATGCATGTAGAAGTGGGTACAAAACAAACGTGAACATATAGCAGTGAACAAGTGTCGTCCCAAACATCTTTCATTCATTTTGATGTTGAATACGTGAGTTGGGTTCCAGGAAGTATATTACGTTCATGATAGCATGCTATGTGCATTTTTGTTTAACCAAGAATTTCATAAGTGTTACGTACATGTTAGTGTGTTGTGCATTTTAGTTTAGCTGAGCGTTTTAATATGTTACATATAAATGGGGAGTAAAATATTTCCCGACATCATACGTATTTGAAAATTTTAATGGAGTCCGTTATTAAATTTGTTTTGAACCAGTGTTGCGGTTTAAAACGTATTTTTGCGCCGTTAATTTTTATAACGGAATGTGTACGCCGGTACTGTATTTTTGAAACATGTTGTTTGATGACATTTTTGACAAATAAAAATTACGGTTGTTATAACTTCAGTAACCGTCAATTTTAAAGTGAATTTTCAAGCGGTTATCCCGCAAAGCTGATTTGGTATCCGTTTTTACGGTGTTTTGTGAAGAGCAATTTCCTTGTCGAAATTGCTATAGATGTGGCTATTTTAATCACGTGTTTTCAAATCGTTTTAAAATAAAATTCTTTCCTAAAAATTTTACAGTTTGCGCTTTCAAAAGAATGAGGAAGCGATTTAAACGCTTCAGCAAAATTGAGGACTATTGATGCAGCGCAACATACCTTAAATCGCGAACAGCCTAAGTCGCTTCCACCTAGGTCGCTCCATCAAGCTGTAAATCACGAAGCGAATGAGGCAGCACAACATATCTTAAGTCGCAGTCGCTTCCATCGGAGGTCGCTCCAGAATTCCTAGGTCGTTCTGACAGTAGGTCGCAAAGCATCGTAGGCCGCTGCTTGCTTATGTCGTTTCTTCCTTATGTCGCTGCCGTGTTTCCGTTGAGTCGCTCCTGGATGCAGAAGTTTCTTATGTTGCCGCCAAAGTTTGTTATGTCGTAATGATGTTAAGTCGTATGTCGTTAAGTCGCTTAAGTCGCTTAAGTCGTTAAGTCGCTTAAGTCGCTTAAGTCGTTAAGTCGCTTAAGTCGTTCCTGAGCTGTGCTATCTTCTTATGTCGCGTTGTTGTTAAGTCGTATGATGTTGTAACTCGTATGACGTTAAGTCGTTTGTGTTGTATTTGTTGTGCCGCTTTTTCTTATGTCGCATTATTGTTAAGTCGTTCTGTTATGTCGTATGATGTTAAGTCTTTGGTTGAACTTAAGTCGTATGTGTTGAGTTAAGTCGTGAGTCGCATGTATGTGTTGTAATTTCCTATAAATAGGGGTGTGTTGTCATTTGTAAAAAGGAGTTAAATTTTGAATAAAATTTGTTGAGAGCCTTGTTCCTCTATTAAAATTGGAAGTTGAGTGTGATCTCCTTTCTCCATCTTCGAATATTCGAGTGCGCTGGAATCAACGATTTTGAAGTCGATTCATGGAATCTCGTGCGCGAGATCAACGTCGAAGAATCGTAGATCTTCTAACGTGGTATCTTGCACGATCAACGTGTTGAAGATAGCTAGAATCCGGTATCTCGAGAGATCAACGGATTTGGGCATTTGGGTATTATCAATTCATCAAATTATCTTGTTACATCGATTCATTTTTCCGCAATTCGTGATTGGATCCTGGATAGATTTGACCGCTGGTTCAGATCTACTTCCGTACTGCGTCATTTTGGTATCAAAGCGAGGAGACGAACTTTTCCGAGGTCTTTGGGTGTGAAGTTTGTGTTTGGATTTTTGAAGATTTGATCATGCCTCCGAGACGTGCTAACCGTTATCAAAATATTGAAGATTTGTATAGAAGACAAGAAGCTGAGCAGATGGAGTAGCGTATCAATGAAAAGTTCAATGAGGGTATTGAAAAATTGGAGAAATTGATGATCGACATGAATCAAAATCAAAGGAGAACGTCACCATTTTCGAACCAGGGTGGAAACAGGGTTTCGCCATCGGTTTCGGAAGAAAGGAGGATGTCACCCCAGTCTCATCGAGATAGGAGAGAATCATCAGTTTCAGTGATGCGAGACTACCATGGGTACCGAAATGAAGAGGAAAGAACTCAACGTGGTTTCGAAATAAACCATATCGTGATGTTGAAAGACAAGGTAGAAGGAACATGCGTGGTCGTAGGGATGTTGATGGTCAGGATCGATATCGAAATACATCTGATTTTGAGGAAGATGGTGATGAAGGTAGTATTCATTATCGAAATCAAGGCCAAGTGCGAAATCAATTTCGGGATTCAAAAAATGATCGTAAATGGGAGTCAGGTATGAAGATGGAAATTCCAGAATTCAAAGGTGGTATGCAAGCAGAAGAATTTCATGATTGGTTGTCGAATGTTGAAGAAATTTTGGAATTCAAGGATGTGCTTGAGAATCGCATAGTCCAATTAGTTGCTACAAGATTAATGGGAAGAGCTATGGCTTGGTGGAAACAAACTAAACTAACTCGGGAGAGAATGGGAAAATCAGAAGTTGTTACTTGGGAGAAGATGAGAAAGATGATGAAAGCAACTTTCTTACCGTACAATTATCAATCTCTTATGTATCAACGTTTGCAGAATTTGAGACAAGGGACGAAAACAGTAAATGACTATGCAGATGAATTCTATCAATTGATTGCAAGGAATGATATTATGGAAACCGAGGAACAGCTAACGGCTAGATTTGTTGGAGGGTTACGAATGCAAATTCAAGACATGGTTAACATGTTTAATCCAATGTCTGTTGCTGAAGCACATCAGAAAGCTCTAGCTTGGGAGAAACAAGGGAGACAAGGAAGTGGTGTGTTTATGAATTCCAACAACCAAAATAAGGGTGCTAGTAGCAATGCTAATATTTCCAAGGTAGTCAATAAACCAATTGTCAATGAAGCCGCTAAAGCAAAGGTCAATAACAGTATCAAGTGCTATAATTGTCAGGAGTTTGGCCATAAAAGTACTGAATGTACAAAGCCAAAGAAGAGAGCATTAGTTGTAGAGGAATGTGAGTATGAGGATGTGGAAGCCGAAGTTGATTATTCTCAACCACCGAAGTTTGATGAAGATGAAGAAATTGTGTCAGGAGACGAAGGGTGTAACTTGATGATGAGGAGGTCTTGTTTAACGCCAAAGCATGAGAATGATTCTAGTTGGCTGAGAAGTAATATCTTTCAGTCTACATGTACTATCTTGGGGAAGGTTTGTCGATTTGTTATTGATGCAGGAAGCTGCGATAACATTATTTCTGAAGAAGCCGTCAAGAAGTTACGCTTGAAGACTGAAAAACACCCTAGACCTTATAAACTGTCATTGCCAAAGAAAGGTGGAGAAGTGACAACGGGAAGACGAGCATTTGTTACATTTTCTATTGGGAAGAAGTACAATGATGAAATATGGTGTGATGTTGTCGATATGGATGTGTGTCATCTACTATTGGGTAGACCATGGCAATATGATAGAGCTGTACAACATAATGGTCGCACCAACAGCTATAGTTTCATGTTCGAAGGTACTCAAATCACCTTAGTTCCTAAGAAGCGTGAACAAAGTGAAAGCAAGTCAGAGAAGAAAGTGGAACCAACTAGTCTATTATCTTTGAGAGAATTTGTTAAAGAAGTGGAAGATAGTGCTGAATTGTTTATGTTGATTGGGTATGAAACAAGTGAAGATCTTGAAATTCCTACGGAGGTTAAACCGGTGTTAAATGAATTTGATGCTGTCTTTCCTTGCGGAATTACCTAAGGATTTACCGCCGCTAAGGGACATACAACATCAAATCGATCTAGTGCCAGTTGCTGTTTTACCGCATAGGCCGCAATAACGTATGAGTCCGAAAGAGCATGAAGAGTTGAGGAGACAGGTTGAGGAGTTGCTTGAGCAAGGGCGTGTTCGAGAGAGTCTCAGTCCTTGTGTTGTACCAGCTCTATTGGTGCCAAAGAAAGATGGTTCATGGAGAATGTGTACAGACAGCAGGGCACTCAACAAAATAACTGTCAGATACAGATTTCCTATGCCAAGACTTGATGATCTATTGGATCAACTTAGTGGGTATGTAATCTTTTCTAAGATCGACCTTAAGAGTGGTTATCATTAGATTCGCATAAGACCAGGTGATGAATGGAAGACAGCATTCAAGACTCGGGAAGGATTATATGAATGGCTGGTCATGCCATTTGGTCTACGTTAATCCTCTTTTGCTCGCGACTTAATAGGTCACGACTTACGACCTAAAAGGCATGCTGACTTAAGAAGCGTGCCGACTTAACAATTAACCGACCTAAAAGATACATCTCTTAAGGAAGGTTCCGACCTAAGGCAGACTACGACTTAAGCTACAGGACCGACTTAACCAGTTACGAGTTATGAAGGCTTCCGACTTAGCAGATTCCGACTTAAGGGGGTCTCCGACTTAGGGCTATCGACCGACTTAAGAAGATCTCCGACTTTATAGCTTGCGAGTTAAGGAAATCTACGACCTAAACCATGCCGACCTAAAAAGCATGTCGACTTAAGAAGGTTCCGACTTAATGGGTTACGACTTAACTACTATAAGTAGTTACCGACCTAAGAAAGTTAAGAAGACTCACGACTTGGCTTAAGTCGTCCATGACCTGAAAGCTAACGAGTTAACTCCATGCCGACCTAAGAGGCTACCGACTTAAGAGAAGTCTACAACCTAAGAGTCTAGATGACCTAAATACATACGATCTAAAGAAAGTTGCGACCTAGCAACTTAAGGGATATAGCAGCTTAGAGCAATCAACGGCCCATGATAGATCGCATACGACTTAAGGAAACGAAGGCAGTACTGCATCTTTTAGGTCATTGCCGACTTACGACTTATGCTAAGTCGCGCACGACTTACTAACTCGTTCAGAAGAATTAGCTGCAACCAAAGTAAGCCAGACTCCTTATGTCGTCACCGACTTACGATCTACGACCTAGCTTGAGTCGTAACCGACCTACCACTTGGTGATAAAACTTCAGTCCAGAATTCGACTCCTATAAATAGACCACCACTTTCAACTTGAAGAGGACTTTTGGGCCGATCATTTCTTCAAGCGTCGTTACTCTACCGAACTCTCAACTCATTCAACAATTGAAGATCTTCAAACATTCGAGACACTACAACAAGCTTCGAGAGGAATTCCCTACATCCAACACGGATTCATCGAGTTTCATCATCGAAGTTTGAGCTAGTAGTTGAGATTGTCTTTGTGATCAAATTGTATTGTTTTCATAAGTGAATTGTATCCATTTGTAACCGGATTCAGTAATAAAGAGATTCAAAGTGGATGTAGGCTCGATCTCAAGCCGAACCACTATAAACTGCTGTATTTTACTGCTTTTCTGCTATTTTACCGCTTAATTTCTATTCCCGTCACAAAGGTGGTGTTTTCACAATTCTACTATACACACCAGGTGTTAGCGTTCACTTTTTAGCGTTAACATTTTGGTGCTTTCACTGAGAGCCCAACTCAGGCGATCATTCACCATTGCTTCACGGAAATTTGCTGAAAGAATTTCCTTCAAAACCAGAAGCCTATCAGACATAATGGCTCCTGGAAGAAAATGCAAGTTCGTCCGATCTGATGATGACCGTGACAATACTTCCACTTCTCTTTCTCCAAGTCAGGCAGCTCCGAGCGTCGGGGTGACGCGAGAGGAGTTGGATGCTGCTGTGTCCGGACTGTACCAGCAGATTGAAACTCAGAATAATCTGATGATGGAAAAGTTGAATGCTCTACTCGGAGCTAATCAAAGACCAGTAAATAATGAAGAAAACTTTGCTGATATTGCTCCCAACTCCGAAGGGATAAATATTCCTCAGGATAAATCTTGTGTCGCTGAAAGGGTACCTCCCCAAGCGGAAGGATCCAGGCCATCGCCAGCTCTCCCCGAACATTTACCTGGGCAAACCTCCGAGAAAATAGCCGAAGTCTATTCCGCGAAGTCTCTAAATAATGAGGAATATCTCTCTAGCATGGTTCGGCAAATAATGAAGGAAAGCATGCAGAGAAACGAAGATGAGAATGATTGGGGATTCGCTTCGAGTAAGACTCCATTTACTGAAATAATCCTAAAAGCAGAGTTTCCTAGAAAATTCGTTCCTCCTACCATTCCTTCTTATCGAGGAACAAGTGATCCAAATCAGTTCCTATACAAATATGATTGGCACATGACTGGCGCTAGAGCAACTGATGAGATTAAGTGCCGATATTTCCCGGTGTATTTGGAAGGAGTGGCGTTACTTTGGTTTACCAAGCTTCCTGTGCGATCTGTTGACCAGTTTTCCGATCTGACCCGAAAGTTCAAGGAACAATTTAGATTGTACATTTCAAGAGCAAAGGATATAATGTCTCTCTCGAGTCTTGAACAGAATCCTGGAGAGCCCATCAAATCCTTTCTGAATCGCTTTAATTTAGCCCTAGCAGAAGTTGATAACGCGGAACCGCGAATGATCTTGACCTACTTAATGCGGGCTATTGACAAGTCAAACAAGTTTGGAAAGTGGTTAAAAATGAAGGAACCGAATTCGTGCAAAAAATTCTACAAAAAGGATAATGAGTTCATGCGCCTAGAGAATCTCTCCGCGTCAGCTAAAGTTGTGACAACAGTGGTGGAAGATAATGTTACAGTTCAGAACAAGAAAGAACCCGCAAATAAGAAAAGGGAAAGTAATGGTGTAAAGAAGCAGAAAGATCTTAAAAAGCCCCACTTCCTCAAGCCTTCAGATTTTACCCCTTTTACTGATACACCGGAGAATATTTTCATTGCCACTAAGGATGCTGTTGAATTTCCAAAACCACCAGCAGTAAAAGTTGTGAAGAATGCTGTTCAATGCGGAAGATTTTGCAAATTTCATAACCAACCAGGCCATGATACCAACGAGTGCCGCCACTTGAAAAGCCTGATTGAAGAATTGTTAAGAGAGAATAAGTTGCATCAGTACGTTAAAAGGAATAGAAAAGACCCGTCTTCATCTAACCAGGGGCAGCAACCCCCAACTCATCCATCTAGTTCAAGAGAGAGACCTGCTGAAAAGGAAAGACTTGTTATCAATGTGATCACAGGAGGACCCCATCCGGCTGGCAGGAGTTGGGGTGAAATGGAAAGGTATGCTAGAGCTTTGAAGTAGGCCCCAGCTGAAGAAAGTGTCTTAATCTTGGAAGATGCTGCACCTCAAAAGTAGCAAAAGACTTTTCATGATGATATTATGTTCAGAACCAGGGATTCTATTGATGTGGAAGCTCCTACTGAGGACCCTTTAGTCGTCTCTGTCGGTATTGGGTTGGCTATTGTCAGAAGAGTGTTAGTCGATAGTGGCGCTTCATGCAACATAATCTTTAAAAAGACATTTGACCAAATGAAAATTCCAATGACAGATGTACAAGCTTCTTCACACAAGATTGCCGGATTTACAGGAGAACTGAAACAGCCAATTGGAACGGTGGACTTGTTTGTGGAAATGGGCGAAGGACATACGAAGTTGGTTCGAAAGAAAACTTTTGTAATTGTTGATGGATTCTCCGCCTATAATGCTTTCTTGGGTCGGCCTACTCTTGCTGCTTTCAGGGCCGTCCTCGCTCCGTGGTGTTTAACGATGAAATTTCCCACTGATAATGGGGTTGCTGTCATTAAGGGAGATCGGAACGCGGGGCGAGAATGTTATCTTGTAGAACTCCGAAAGGCCAGGAAAAGAGAAATGGGGAAAGATGCGGCAGCTCCGCTCCGCATCAAGGAACCAACCCTGTAGCAACTACGGAGTAGCCCCTGTACTGGCGAACACAGCAATGCAAGGAAAGAAATGGATCCCAGAAAAGCCAGTACAGGGGAGAATAGAGTGGTACCCGTGGAGGTAACGGTACCAATATCTGTTGACTCAAAAGACCCAAACAAAGTACTCAATGTGGGTTCACAGCTAAGCATAGCAGTTCAAAACACGCTGATATCATTCTTAAAAGCCAATCTAGATGTGTTCGCTTGGTGTCATGCTGATATGTGTGGGATCTCCCCAGAAATTGTTGTTCATACTCTAAACATTGATCCATAATTCACACTAGTGAAACAGAAAAGAAGAACCCAAGGCCCAGAAAGGTCGACAGCACTAAAGGAAGAAGTCGATCGGCTCATGAAAAACGGCTTCATCAGAAACTCCACTTATCCAAATTGGGTTTCAAATCCAGTATTGGTCAAGAAGGAAAATGGAAAATGGAGAGTATGCATAGATTTCTCAGATCTGAATAAAGCCTGTCCCAAAGATTGCTTCCCACTGCCCAGAATCGATCAATTGGTAGATGGAACAGCTGGGCATGAGTTGTTATCATTTATGGATGCTTACTCCGGATACAATCAGATTATGATGTATGAGCCGGATCAGGAAGACACACGTTTTATCACAGATGTGGGTCTCTACTACTACAAAGTTATGCCTTTCGGATTGAAGAATGCTGGGGCAACCTACCAAAGGCTCGTCAATGTAATGTTCAAACCTCAGATTGGAAGAACCATGGAAGTTTATGTTGACGATATGTTGGTAAAGTCGAAGAAAGCTGTAGACCACATGGGTCACTTGGAGGAAATGTTTGCAGTTCTTCCAAAGTAAGGGATGAAACTCAATCCATTGAAATGTTCGTTCGGAGTAGAATTTGGGAAATTCTTGGGTTTCATTATGAGCGCCAGGGGCATCGAAGCCAATCCTACTCAAATCACAGCTCTAAAGGAGGTCAAAGCCCCTAAAACAAAGAAAGAAATGCAAAGTCTCAATGGAAAAGTCGCTGCTCTAAGTCGCTTCATTTCCAAGGCCACAGACAAATGCATTCCCTTCATTGACGCTCTAAAGAAAGGAAAGAAAAATTTCGAATGGACTCCCGAATGCCAGAATGCTTTCGATGAACTAATTCATCATATGGAAATGCCTCTAGTTCTTTCCAAGCCCAGTGATGGTGAAGACCTTTTCATCTATTTAGCAATTTCATCTCATGCTCTTAGTGCAGCACCTGTACGAGAAGATATGAAAGTACAACGTCTAGTCTATTACATCAGTAAACGGTTCACTAGGGCAGAGATGAATTATTCGAAGATAGAAAAGCTCACCTATTGTTTGCTGATTGCTTCCAGGAAATTGAGACCATACTTTCAAGCTCATCCTATCAAGGTTCTTACTGATCAACCTCTAAAGCAAGTCCTGTTTCGTCCTGAAACTTCGGGCCGTCTTTTGAAATGGAACATTGAACTCAGCCAGTATGACATCACTTACCATCCCCGGAGAGCAATCAACGGACAAGCTTTAGTAGATTTCATCGCAGAATCTACTAACAAAGGTGATAGTGAGAATGAAATAACTGATGGCATTCCAATCCAGTGGAAGTTGTATGTTGACGGATCGAGAAATAATTATTGTTCTGGGGCAGGGGTTGTGCTCGAAACCCCCGAAGGACGATCGTTGTGTTATGCATTAAGACTGGAATTTCCTTCAACAAACAATGAAGCAGAGTATGAAGCTATTATTGCTGGCTTGAAAATTGCCAAGGAACTAAATATCAAAGTGTTGCAGATCTTCAGCGACTCTCAACTTATTGTTTGCCAGGTGAAGAAAGAGTTTCAAGCTAAAGGTGGAAATCTGCCCGCATACTTGTCAAAGGCGTGTGAACTTCTCGAAGATTTCGATCATTATACGATAAGTCATATTCCTCGGGTAGAAAACATGAAAGCGGATTCTCTTGCAAAGTACTTAAGTTCTGGAGAAGCTCAATTACTGGGATTAGTTCCTGTAGAAGTTCTGTCAGCTCCAAGCATTGATGAAATGGATGTTGATTGGATTATGGCTGCGTCTCAAGAGCATGAATCATGGATGACTCCAATCAAAGAATACCTACTCAATGGTTCCCTGCCAGAAAGTTCTAAAGAACGCCGAAAACTATTGAGGAAAGCATCAAGATACATAATTCAAGATGGCCGATTATATAGACGGGGATTCTCAATGCCATTACTTCGATGTGTAACCAAGGAAGAAGCCAAGACAATTCTAGCCGAGGTACACGGAGGAGAATGTGAGGATCATTCAGGTGGTCAGACTCTAGCCAAGAAAGTTCTTCGATATAAGTATTTCTGGCCTGACATTAATCGAGATGCTGCCATTTACTCTCGAAAGTGCGACAAATGTCAGAGATTTGCAAAAATCTCGAAAGCGCCTTCCACCGAACTCACACAAATGGTCAGCCCATGGCCATTCGCTATTTGGGGAATAGACTTGATTGGACCCTTATCGATCGCTAAATCGGGAATCAAATATGCTATTGTTACCGTTTATTATTTCACAAAATGGGCTGAAGCTGAACCCTTAGCCACCATTACCTCTAAAAAGATGATAAATTTTGTAACTAAAAATATCATTTGCAGATATGGTGTGCCACAGAAGATAATCACAGACAACGGTACCCAGTTTGAAAGTGAAGAATTCCAGGATTTTTGCAAACGATTCAGAATTCGAAAAAGCTTCTCAGCAGTGGCTCATCCGCAGGCAAATGGGCAAGTGGAAGCAGTGAACAAAATTATCAAATCAACCATCAAAAAGCAACTCGAAAAAGCAAAAGGTGGTTGGGTCGATAAGCTTCCATTAGCACTATGGGCATACAGAACTACTCACAAAACTGCAACTGGGCACACTCCATTTTCACTGGCATACGGGTCAGAAGCAATGATTCCAGTGGAAGTAGAAGTTCCTTCACACAGAAGAATTCACTTCAATGAAGCTGAAAACGAAAAGCTGCAACTTGAAGCACTTGATTTTCTTGATGAAAAAAGAGAAGAAGCTAGGCTCAGAGTTTCATCTTATCAGCAAAGGATAGCCAGGCACTTCAACTCTAAAGTTCGCCAATGCAGCTTTGAGGTCGGAGACTTAGTTTTGAAAAGGATCATGACAGCAACTGGGATGTTTGGGCCAAACTGGGAAGGGCCATATGTCATAGGCAATAAACTTCTTGATGGCACTTTCAAACTCGTAACTGTCGACGGAGATCCAATTCCAAGAGCCTGGAACAGCAACCACTTATGTCCTTATTTTACTTAAAAAAAAAGCTTTGCTCAAAATTGTAAAATAGTGATGAATGTATCAGTTGTATTGAAAGACATTGTAAATCAGTGTAAATGAATGAAAGCTATAAAGTGGATGTAGGCCCGATTCTTGGCCGAACCACTATAAATCTTGTGTTCTTTACTATTTCATAATGCCTGTTTCATTTCGATATATAAATACTTTAAATGTATTTCTAAAATGTCGATTCAAAATTGCAGGACATTAAAACAAGGCTTGCTAGTCACAAAGCCAAGCGACCCCTATAAATCACTTATTAAGCAAATTCCAAGCGACAAAAAATTCCAGATTTAAATCCTATACAAGAAGAACTTCACATAAAAAGTTGGCAACTCCACTGTGGCAAGCCTTCGTTAACTAGTTGAGATTGTCAATATGAATAGACATCCAACTAGGTAACTCGCGTTTGTCCCAACAGTGAAGTCCACTTCTTCAGATAAGACGATTTACTTGCAAAAAGGAAAGAAGATGCGCTTGGAAATGATAATAAAAGATCGCTAATGAACGGATGATGAGAGAACATGGCCAAGCAAACACAGAAGCAGCCAAAAGGAATTATGCCTCTCAATAAAAGGGTCGGTAGAACCATAGAAGGGACACCTTCCCAAACAGAAGGAACAGGGCCCTTGCTAACTGATTGTGATGCATCCAATCAGGCAGCTTGCGTCCGTCCCGTGGATCTACTCGCCCCTGAGACGCAACCTTCCTGGCACACCTACCAACCGATGCTCCTTCTCAAAGGTCAACAAAGCCCTCTAATGAGGCACGCCAATAAATGGAAATGCTTCTCTCAATAAAAAAAGATTGGTGGAACCACCGGAGGGGCACCTTCCTAAGCTGAAGGAACAAGGCCCTCGTTAATTGATTGCGATCGTTTGTGAAAACGAACATCCAATCAAACAACTTGTGTCCGCCCCGTGGATCCATCCAACCATGAGAAAGTAACTTCCAGGCAATTAAAAAGCCCTCTTCGGAGGCACAAGCCCTCTTCGGAGGCACAAGCCCTCTTTGGAGGCACAAGCCCTCTTTGGAGGCACACGCCCTCTTCGGAGGCGAAAGCCCTCTCCCGAGGCACCACAAGCCCTCTTCGGAGGCACACGCCCTCTTCGGAGGCGAAAGCCCTCTCCCGAGGCACCACAAGCCCTCTTCGGAGGCACATGCCCTCTTCGGAGGCAAAAGCCCTCTCCCAAGGCACCGCAAGCCCTCTTCGGAGGCACAAGCCCTCTTCGGAGGCACAAGCCCTCTTCGGAGGCACAACTCTTTAAGAGGAGCCCTCTTAGGAGGCATGTCCCAAAACAGAATGCTCAAACAAAAGAGTCTTCTCCGGAAGCACATCTCAACTCTCAAAGGAAGGTTAACTTATTCATCTCGAAAAGTTCTTCCTAAAAAGTCGAAATGCTGCAAAAAGACCTCTTCGGAGGCACACTTCACCGTGCTCGAAGTACCAAAAATAAGCCCTTTACTGGGGCACAAAATCAAAACTTTTTTCAGAAAGTTCATTTCACTGCATAGGGAAATCTACATTCTTTTTTGACAAATGAAAGTGATCATCCCCGAAAGTTGAAGTGTTCTTCAGAAAGAAAGAGAAAGTAAAAATTTCTCCAAAAACGAGATATGATCTATTAAAAGCAGAATAATTCTTCCCTTAAAAGTGGAATAGTTATTCTCTAAAATAAGAGTATCAGTCTTGTAAAAGTTAGAAATGTTGCAATGCACTTGTGATATGGGGGCAACACTACACAATTCAGTTACATTAATAAAAGGAATATGCAAGCAATATACCACAAGTTCATTGCAATATCATGAAAAATAGATGTGGAATAAATGCATTCTCAAACACAGACCAGAAAGTTTGTACAAGTAAAAAGAATCGTTTATTCTACACTAAAATGAGAAACAGATGCATTCTCACATACACAAGAATTTGTACAAGTAAAATAGCTATTTTATTCAATACTATGAAAACTTTTTACATTGTGCAGATCACAAAAAGAAGCGGGGACCGGTACCCGCACAATCTCCGGTCGATACATGCGAAAAGCAAAAATAAGAAGTAGAAAATCCAGCTTGTTATTCCTTCTTCCCGCCACCTTTGGAGCCTTTACCCGACCTAATGATTAGTTTCTGAAGCCATTGTGGACGGGTCGGGGGGGGGAGGAGAAAGAGGCATGGCTGGATCAACTTCTGCTTCCTCTCCAGCGGAAATATTCTTCTTCTTCTTCTTCTTTATGGCACGCTTCCCCTTCCTCTTCGAAGAAGATTCGCTCCCCGGAGTAGCGAGCAGTGTAGAAAGCTTTGTGTCATCGTCAAGAGACTGCTCTGGGGTCTTCTTAGTATCGTCAAGATCCTCAGCCTTCTGCTCTTGCGAAGCGGCCGGATCATCCAGGCCCTGAAGAGCTTCAATTTTCTCTGCCTGTGATCCCGGTTGGGAAGCAGAAGGAGGAGTAATTTTCGAAGATGGAGGAACGGCAACTAAAGGAGTGGAAGTTTGTGCAGTATTCGGTACCTCCGCTGTAGAAGAAAAGAAGTTAAAATCGGTATTCTCCAAGAAAAGAGAAGGTATCGGTTCACCAAAGTTTAAGTAATAAGTAAGAAGGTCATCAAACTCGGTTAAATCAAATAAATGATTAACTGGACCTGGATCGACGCCAAAATTACCTGGAGAAGTCGGTTTTGACAAGACAATTTCAAATATATCAGCCTCAGTGTCTTCTTGGCTCTGCTCCTCGATTTGAGTAAGGGAGACTCGGTTGTGACGGGCTTAGCCTCGACGTTTTTTGCAGGAGAAGAAAGGGGAGAGCTGGAACCAACGATATCGACGTCGGTCGAAATCGAAGTGTGGACAGGGGCAGTTAAAGATATTTTCTTCTCTGGATGTTCTTCTGCCACTATTCCAGCTCTAGCTTCAGCGAGTTGCTCTTTTCCCTTGGCAAGAGCAGCATGAGCTTCTTCGTCAAGATAGCATGCCTCAAGCTCCGCCTCATCATAGCCGGCCCCGCCAAGCATGTCAACTGCTGCTTCCCATACTTTAGCCAGGGTAACCTCATAGTCAGGACCCAGAAAAGAGAGGCTCCCATGACCCAGAATGCTGTGCAGATAAAAGTAAAATAAGGTGGAGCTGATGTTAGCTTTTGTTGTCTCATGCGATTGCTCGGCCGCCTCTTTTTCGGCGACAGCTGCAGCTCGACCAGCAACAGCCTCATCATGCTCTTTCTCAGCGTTAGCAAGTTGGGACTTTAGCAATTCAATCTCCACGTTCTGGGAATTAACTGTTTCCCGCAACTGAGTGTTATTTTTGCGATATTCTTCAACAACGAATTGCTCAGTTGCAAATTTCATCTCAGCATCCCTCTGAGCAGCGTGCGCATCCCGTACTTGTTTTTGAAACACTTCTTCTTTTTGAGATTGTGAAGCAGAAGAGGCGGCAAGATCTTCCTTGAGTTTTTTAACCTCGGACTCAAGTCACGCATTATCATCAGCAATGCTCGTCATCTCGGCATCATGCTGTTTGCAAATTTTATCCCACTCGGATTTATCATTCTCCATGGTTAGCATGGCCTTAAGATTTGCACGGTTGACTCTTTGCAGCTCATCGACAAGCTTTTGCCATCCGGACACCCTTTCAATGTTAAGTTTGACGGCCTCAAGGCTACGCAGCATATCCGATTTATCGATCAGAACCAAATCAAGGTCAAAACACACCCCTTTTAAACACCAATTCGGAAATCGGCTTTGAAGAATAAGAGGGGCATCTTTGACCTGATACTGAGGTCTACTGATGATCGCCTGGATGTCATATTTCTTTAAAGCAGGAGAGCCGGATGGAATATTAGGAGAGATGGGAGCATCAGTCTTCTCAGAAATTGCAGACGCGTCACTTGGCTTGGACCGTTTGCTCGATTCGTCAGCGATATGAGTCTTCCCCTTGTCATCATAAGACTTTCGCTTATGGGAATCGTCACTTCTGTGAGAAGAATCATATCGCTCAGCGTCTTTTCTTCTCTGCCACTGCTCATAATCCCGCCTTTCTTGAGCCTTCCTTCGAGGCCTTTCTTCTTCTGTCTCTCTCGGGGCATCGAGGTATTTCCTAAAGTCATAAGATCCACGGCCTCCACGGCACTGAAATGAGTCATAGTATGAGCCAGTACGCCCCATCGGAGAATCTGAAAACGGAAAAGAAATAAAGTTTAGAAATTTCCAGAAAAAAGATAAGTGCGTATAATTGCTGAGAAAATCCTAAGTGTGTGCGGCGTGCAAACTACATGCGTCAAACTACAAACCATGCTTTAATGTGGAAGCGGAGACGACTGGTGTAGA
Source organism: Allium fistulosum (assembly GCA_030737815.1). Classification (NCBI taxonomy): domain Eukaryota; kingdom Viridiplantae; phylum Streptophyta; class Magnoliopsida; order Asparagales; family Amaryllidaceae; genus Allium; species Allium fistulosum. Next base: position 96,565,959 of record CM060903.1, read on the forward strand.
AGGCGTTGAGGCTTGTTTCAAAGAGGAAGTCGCTTCAACAACAGGAGAAGTCGCTTTTTGAGTATTATCCTTAAAAAGCTCTTGAGAAGTTATCATTATATCGCTCAAATTATCAAAAATATCATCGCCGTGATGCCCAGCAGAACTCTCTTTTCCGACTTCCACATCAGCCGTCTTCTCAGAAATGTGAGGATTTTCCTCCTCTTCAATAATTGGAGCAAGTGTCGGCTTGCTGGATGATCCCGCAACATCGATAGAAGTAGAACACTTTACTAATGCAGTGTCTACAGTTGGCTCCTTTGGAACCATCCCTTCCGTTGAAGCTGGGGCATCTGCTGTCTGTGATGAAAAATTAGAAACTTCACGGGGCTTAATAAAGCGGGAAGAGTCTAAAAGCCCGAAGTGATGTAAAAATTTGTCTGTCAGTAGAAATTGAATACTCCTCTCCTCAACTGGCACCGCCATAAGCCTCTCAAAAGTCGCTTTGTGACCGGAATCTCTAGAAGGAGGAGGAAGTGCTGAAAAGAAAAAGGCAAAGTTAACACTTGACAACTTGGACTTCGGCAAAGTCGAAAGAACATAAGAAACAGAGACAAGTGATCTTACTTCCTATTCTCCAGATAGTGTAAAATCCCGGAGGGCAGCGAACATAGAAAAACTGGCTTAGAAAACTGTGAACACTCTCAAGGAGACCAATGATAAGATTGCGATTTCTAGCACTTCTCACAACTGTGATGGAAGGATGGTCTTTGTTTTTAGCAAAAGTGCGCAGATAACAAATTTCGTCGAAGCTTGGAAGACAATCAAGTGTCCTCCTAAAGAGCTCACAAAGTCCCATCAGGATAGCATATCCATTGGGATGCAGCTGGAAAGGGGAGATGGTCAATCGTAGAAGAAGTGTTCGCAAGAAGTCATTAAAAGGAGGGATAGCTCCATTCTGGCACATTTGTCGGTTTACCGCAACAAAACCACGAGGAGGTCTATCAGCATTATCAGGCTTCCCGGGTAGTTGTGCATCTGCTTCAGCAATTCCGAATTGAGTACACAACTGGTTAAAGGTTCTGTAGTTCAAAGTGGTCGAGACCCTTTCTGGAGGATCATTCAACGGAACAGCAACTGGAAAAATCTCTTCAACTTGCTCTATTTCTTCTTGTTGAGAAGAAATTCTACACAATCAACTAGATGTTCAAATGTGAAAGTGCACGTTTCCTAAAAAGTGTGAAGTGTTGTGCAAAACTAATGAAAATAAAAAGCAAAGCATAACTGGAATTAAACTACCTGACAATTAGTCGATTACAAGATTTCAGAACTTGTTAATATTCAAGTGCAGTGTTAATGCAAACAAATCAGTTTCAGTTGACTATTACGATTTTGTTTAATACTTCACTTGGATTGGTTATTGTACAGCATTTCATTCATATTCATTTAATTTGATTTTTTCTTTATCAACTAATCTGTCATTCGATGTGGGCAGTCAGTGGCAGTATATTCGTCCCAGTATTATGTGAATGTTGTATTAAGCAGGTTGTTAGCTTTCAAAAGTTCATAATTCAACAGTTCAAAGTCCAGGCAAAGCTTAAAAGTGTCAAGTGCTAAGTCGCCAATGACTCAAGTGCTAACTCGGCGACGACTTAAGAAAGATTTCCTTCGGGTTAAGTTAAGTCGTTGGTTCTCTGATTCTTTGGGTCATCAGCCATAACACTTATAAAGATATAAAGCCTCGGTTCAAGACAACACATGTGCTAACTCGTCCACGACTTATAGGTTATGAGGCGAGCTAGAGTAAGTCGTTTATACTACAAGTCGTTGGCATTTCAGGTCAGCAGTCCCTGAGTCGTAGGTCGGATAAAGAAGCAAAAGCTCTAATTCGAGGCAACAAGAAATCCTCCAAGTCCTAACTCGGAAACGACTCAAAACTTAGGTCGCGTGAAACTGCTAAGTTGGTTCCGACTTAAATCATGAAAGTCACTGGGTCACACGAAATTGCTAAGTCGTGACCGAGCCAGTATCTCAACCAGCTTTCCTCCCTAACTCTTAACCCGTTAACCCAATAGCCTCACAGTCGATGATGATCCTCATTACCATCACACCATTAGATCACCCAAAAAGCCAATTCGAATCGTCTCAGATTTGCGGTAAATCCGATATATTACTGCCCTATCACAACTACAACATGGTCGATGGCAATTGCAGGTCAATCGAAGAGTTATTCATAATGAAACGCGGCACCAAAAAACAAATGGAATTCGAAGAATGAGGAGTTATCAATTCGACAGTGGACATGGGTGAACGAAGATCAGATCGACTTACGAAGTATAACAGGAAGATGATCGGCGATTGGATGGTTGGAATTTGTCTCTGAAAGCCCGGAATTGCTTCAATGGCTGATTCGAATAGAAGAACAAATGAGGAAGAGGAAGAATGGTTCAACTATTTATACGCTGGAAGGCGAGTCGACCTACACGATGTACGACCTAAAACTTATATTAAGTCGCTTCCGACCTAACCTAAAAGAGTTAAGAAGAATCGAAGCATATGACCTACGACCTAGGCATACACTTCGAGGGGCAAATGTTAATCCTCTTTTGCTCGCGACTTAATAGGTCACGACTTACGACCTAAAAGGCATGCCGACTTAAGAAGCGTGCCGACTTAACAATTAACCGACCTAAAAGATACATCTCTTAAGGAAGGTTCCGACCTAAGGCAGACTACGACTTAAGCTACAGGACCGACTTAACCAGTTACGAGTTACGAAGGCTTCCGACTCAGCAGATTCCGACTTAAGGGGGTCTCCGACTTAGGGCTATCGACCGACTTAAGAAGATCTCCGACCTAACAGCTTGCGAGTTAAGGAAATCTACGACCTAAACCATGTCGACCTAAAAAGCATGTCGACTTAAGAAGGTTCCGACTTAATGGGTTACGACTTAACTACTGTAAGTAGTTACTGACCTAAGAAAGTTAAGAAGACTCACGACTTGGCTTAAGTCGTCCACGACCTGGAAGCTAACGAGTTAACTCCATGCTGACCTAAGAGGCTACCAACTTAAGAGAAGTCTACGACCTAAGAGTCTGGACGACCTAAATACATACGATCTAAAGAAAGTTGCGACCTAGCAACTTAAGGGATATAGCAGCTTAGAGCAATCAACGGCCCATGATAGATCGCATACAACTTAAGGAAACGAAGGCAGTACTACATCTTTTAGGTAATTGCCGACTTACGACTTATGCTAAGTCGTGCACGACTTACTAAATCGTTCAGAAGAATTAGCTGCAACCAAAGTAAGCCAGAATCCTTATGTCGTCGCCGACTTACGATCTACGACCTAGCTTGAGTCGTAGCCGACCTACCACTTGGTGATAAAACTTCTGTCCATAATTCGACTCCTATAAATAGACCACCACTTTCAACGTGAAGAGGACTTTTGGGCCGATCATTTCTTCAAGCGTCATTACTCTGCCGAACTCTCAACTCATTCAACAATTGAAGATCTTCAAACATTCGAGACACTACAACAAGCTTCGAGAGGAATTCCCTACATCCAACACGGATTCATCGAGTTTCATCATCGAAGTTTGAGCTAGTAGTTGAGATTGTCTTTGTGATCAAATTGTATTGTTTTCATAAGTGAATTGTTTCGATTTGTAACCGGATTCAGTAATAAAGAGATTCAAAGTGGATGTAGGCTCGATCTCAAGCCGAACCACTATAAACTACTGTCTTTTACTGCTTTTCTGCTATTTTACCGCTTAATTTCTGTTCCCGTCACACGGGTGGTGCTTTCACAATTCTACTATACACACCGGGTGTTAGCGTTCACTTTTTAGCGTTAACAGTCTATCTAATGCACCAAGTACATTTATGCAGGTGATGAATCAAATTTTCAGACCTTACATCGGGAAGTTTGTTGTAGTTTACTTTGATGATATCTTGATATATAGTGTTAGCACAGAAGAGCACATTCAACACTTGCGAAAGGTGTTAACTATTCTTCGTCAAGAACAGTTCTATGCAGCGACGAAGAAATGCGTGTTCATGACGCCGATTGTTTTATTTCTGGGATATGTCGTGTCCAAGGAAGGGATACAAGTGGACCAGAGTAAAGTAGCCGCAATCAGAAATTGGCCACAGCCCAAAACTATAACAGAAGTCAGAAGTTTCCATGGGTTAGCTCCATTTTATCGAAGATTTATACCGCACTTTAGTAGTGTGATGGCTCTTGTTACTGATTGTATGAAAGGAAAGCAGTTTTCATGGACGAAAGAGGCAGGATCTGCTTTTGAATAGATCAAGGAACATTTAACATCAGCATCGATTCTAGTGTTGCTAGATTTTCAGTTACTATTTGAGTTACATACAGATGCATCCAAAGTTGGAATTGAAGGAGTGTTGAGTCAAAAGGGTCGTCCAATTGCCTATTTCAGTGAAAAGCTTTCTAGAGCAAAGATGAGATACAGTACTTATGATGTGGAGTTTTATGCTATTGTGCAGGCCATGAAGCATTGGAGACATTATTTGTTCCACAAAGAATTTGTATTGTATACGGATCATGAAGTATTGAAACATTTACAAGGGCAGAATAAAATTGCAGCTAGGCATGCATCGTGGATAGCTTATTTGCAGCAATTTACATTTGTCGTAAAGCACAAGTCTAGAGTAACTAATCGCGCCGCCGATGCATTGAGTCGGAGGAATAATTTACTGACAACCATGCGAGTGGAGGTGTTGGGTTTTGACTTACTTCCTGATTTGCTTACTTCAGATTCATATTTTTCCAAGATCCTAGACAAAGTCAAGCACGGAAACATGGATGGATATTTGCTGGTTGATGGTGTAACAAACCTGTATTTTACAATTATTTTTAAATTTAATTTCCGGATTTCAAAGTTTATTTTATTTATGAAAAAGAATAAATTTTGTTATTTTAAATATAAATTTTGATTTTGATGTCAATTAGAATTCCAAACATAAATAAATTGATTATTTCCAGAAAATATGAATTTTTGTCAATATAGTCAAACCTTGAATTTTAAATTTAAATTTTTAAATATTTTAAAATTTTAATTTTATCTTTTATTTTGAAAGTAAATAAAATTTTAAGAACACTGCTTTTCGTTTCGTTGAAATCTAATTTATTATGTGAAAGTTATGCCCTTTTAACTATTGTATATAATTTGCTGTATTTAACAAAATGGTTTATTTTAAATTATATAAATAATATTTTATTTGGTCATGTAATGTTCTAATTTATATTTATATGGGTAATATAACATGTTATGAATATATTTCGGTTTTAAAACATTTTTAAAAGTGTTATTGACATTTTCAAATGTCAGTTGTATTCTGTTTATAAATTTTAATTCCTAGTTTCAAATAATTAAAGTAATTCTATATTTAACTTTATATTTTCCTAAGAATTTATTTATTCTCATTCCTACTTTATTTTGTTCTCATTTATTTTATTTATTTGAAATTTATTTGTTTTAAAGTGAAATAGAAAGTTTATAAGGATAGTGATATTTTATTTGTAATTTTCATGTCCTGTTTCCAATTTTTAAACATTTTCTTTAGTTCTTTTTCTATTTTCCCTAAATTAAATTATTTATTTCACTTTGAAAATGTTTTAAAAATCATTTTATTTTAAATTTTGTTTTAGAATATTTTTAAAATGAAGTAAACAATTTTCCAAAGTCAATGGTGATTTATTTGTAATTTTTGGACACTGTTTCAATTTTTAAGCAATTTCTGTAATTCTTTTTTCATTTTCTTTAAACTAATTTTTTTTTCATATTACTTTATTTCAGTTGTAAAAGATATTTCTGAGTTTATTTTGTTTTATTAAAATTTAAAAGAAAAGGAAATACCAAAGTGTTAGCACCAAAATTGGTCACTAACCTCGTAGAGAAAGATTGTGTAGAGATATAAGTGATGAAGATAAATTAAACAAGGAAGAGAATGCTAATTTAAATGCAGAAAGTAAGAACACCAAATTTATAGTGGTTCAGCATAATTGCCTACGTCCACTTTGAGGTTAAACTTTATTGATCTTCTTAATAGTTGATTACAAATACAATTCGTGAATCAAATGCTTGAATGAAGTTGTTAAGTAGAGAAGATGAGTCTCAAAAATGGCAGAGTCTCCCCAGTGTTCTCCAAAAAGGATCCATTTCATTGTGCCCCTGCCCTTCTATTTATAGAGGAAGATGGGTTGGACTTCCTTCATGGGCTTAGGAGCAAGGTGCCTCTGCCCATAGTGGGTGAATCTGCGCACCAGGCCATGCAGGCCGAATGCTCTTGCTTTATTGTGGGCCTGACAACTTGCTACCACCTCCAGTCTCTCCTTGATCAGAATCTTGTCTTGTGCTAATGATAATTTCTTCAACCGTCGTTTTGTAACCGGGCCAAGATGACGGTTAACACTTGCCCCCCAAAAGTGTGTCGTGTGAAGCAACACAACACGCTTTGAATCAGCGAGTATTCCTTGTCTTCAGAAAGAAATCCACCATGTTTCTTGAATAGTCATTATCCTCCAATTTATCCTCCCAAGGTGTTGTATCCTTCTTTGGTCATCGTGATGCTCGGTCGATTCCCAATATTATAAATCCAGGGTTGCAGTTCATTAGTGGCCATCCGTGTCTGATTCTGCAGAGCTAATAAGCTTCGGCTATATGATCTAGTCTTCTCTTAATAACCCTTAGTGAGAATTCAGTTTCTGTTGATTTCAAGAAGTTGAACTTTTTCGGATGTACACATGCACGTTCGGGTACATGTTCTTTCCATTGGCTCTCGGATGCGTTTTATATGCTCATAAGTCGTCGCCAACTCCATCCAGTTTAATTGTAATTCAATCGCGATTCCTTGTTTGTATTTTCTGTGAAATAATGGTTGCAATCAGCCACTTGAGGAGTTTTCCAAACCTCTCTTCAGTACAGACTCTATGATTTTGTTCACAGCTTCAACCTGTCCATTTGCAGTTATAATGGATCATGGAAGGTCATAAGGACATATGACGTTACGGATAAAGAAGTTGATTATTTTCTTCATCTTGGTCGTGGTTAAGAGTTCTTCATCTGCCCATTTGGTGACGTAATCAACTGCTATGATGGTGTATTTCGCACCACCTTTAGGATCGACAAGAAGATGATTTCAGTGCCCCCAAGTGGCAAACGGCTATGAACTAGCCATTTGAATAATTTCCATCGGCGGGGTTCCCGGATTTTTTGCAAACATCTTGCACTCGTCACATTGTCTAGCATGATCAACCGCTTCTGGGTTGATAGTTGGCCAGTAATACCTGTAGCAGAGTATCTTCTTTATCATGGTTTTCCCCCTGATGTTATTACCGCATTCTTCTTCATAGAATTTGCTCAAGATATCATCATCGGCGATATGCCGAAGCATGGGGATGGATAGACTCCTTTTGACACACGACTAATTCTTAGATGATTTGGCGTGAAGCTTTGAGGAGGATCTGTCGTTTTCCATTCCTCCGTTCAGTAAGAATTCCTCATTGTAGATAGTCTTTGATAGGAGTCAACCATGACACCTTTTCATTTTGTTCACTTAGTACGTGTGTAATGATGTAATACGTGAAGTCGTTTAGCAGCTCTTGGACTTGGCCGAGATAAGGAGCAAGACAATGCCCCCTAGCAAGATCAACTTCCTTAAATTTGTATACTACCAATCAAGAATCACAAAAGATATGTAAAGTTTTCACTTCAAATCCTCTAGCAAGTTTGAGGCTGGCAGTCAAGGCTTCATAATAAGCATCGTTGTTTGTTACAGGTAAATCGAGTTTTAGGACGTAGCAGATTGATCGTTCCTCAGGATTCATTATCATGACTCCTATGCCATAACACTGATCATTGGATGCTCCATCCGCATACATTTTCCATCTCATGGTTGGTTCTCTGCTATTCTTCGAGTAGTCATCTGAGGTAGTGAATTTGGGTGTGAGGTCTGCTAATTTCCGTCCTTGGATAGCCCTTCGTGGGAAATAAGTGATATCGAATTAGCTTAGTTCGATATTCTATTTAAGTAGTCTTTTAGACGTCTCAGGTCATTGTATGCTTTGTCGCAACGGCTGGTAGGCATAGACGTTGATGGGGTGAGCCTAAAAGTAAGAGTGGAGCTTTCATGATGAAATTAATAGGATTGTGCTAGCTTTTGTAGCTTCGGGTTGATATCCAATGCATGGCTCGCGATAATTAATGAAATCACATATGCATGTCAGAATGGGTCCAAGGGAACATATCATCATTTATTTAGAAAAATCCAACTAATTCTTTTATCATCACTGCACTGAGCTGTGATCCGATATTCAGCACCCGTAAAGGGTCGCCATGGCTGGCTGTAATGTCGACCGTCAGCTTAGCAGGTGCCATCCCAGATTCTTTGAGGAAAGATGTAACTATTTTGCATAACATTCAATGTGAAATATGGTTGGGACGGTCAATGTTGATGGTTATTCTGGTCGAATCCTAGAGTCTTGTCATGAGTTGTTAAGTCAAATAATGAAGGGCTCTAAATGCTCTAATTAATTATCTGCAAATGGCCAAAGATCAGGCTTAAAAGCACGTTGAAGGAAATGTCGAGTAGGGGCCAGCCTCGAGTTGCGTGCAACTGCATAGCTGGATCTTGCTATGAGTTTGAGTTTGCTTGTATATTCGAGTAACGCATTTTCTATTCAATGCATTTATGATCCTTCACTCGCCCTACGGGTCGGAGTGACAGTCAGTTGCCCACAAGCTTTGGCATCGATTTAATGACTCCATCTCTAGGCATCCTTTCGGTCGTTGCCTTGAGTAGCTGTGAGCACTATATAAAAGTTTTAATACTGAGCTATCGTAGCCAGTTTTTGGATGACCATGCGTCTTCTCCCAGTCTCGGGTTGATAAATGTACTGCATGGACGGTTGAGTCTCGTCCTAGCTATGTTTATGTTTTCACCTAAACTCCAAAGACATAGGGGTGATTGGTGAATAGTCGGTTCACATTCATCTTGCTTCTCGCTCGTGCCCCCAGGTCTGGGGCATATACCGATAAGTAGGAAGGCCAGCCACGCCCACTTTAGCTTTACTCTCTTTCCTGTTGAATTATGGGATCATGTTAATCGATGGGAGACTAGGTCTCGCCTATCTTGGATTTTATCGTGGTTTTTCATTCCAAGAGGAATACTTCGATGCCACGTAAGTTTTAGGGCATAATTTGGACAGTGGATGGTCATCCACATCCACTTTGGTTCATGCTCTGTAATCAGATCTCGGGGTAAAGTTGGCTACAAATGCAGTCAGGTTATGCTCATCCAGTTTCATACTCCTCCTGATGAATCGAACGAGGGTGCTGGAGAATTTTTGACCAAGTATCTGTGGTTTACCCTCCTTTCCATACTCTGGGGGTCATAGTTTTTCAAAAAACAAACATCCGAGTCACATTCGTATGTGCTTGGTGCGAATCGGCATTGACCCTTAGTCTGAGGTATGATATAGTAGGTTGCTCGTAGCTTTGGATGCCGTTTCGATTGGTTCTGTATTGAGGCCTCCCTGCAGTCGCTGCCTCAAGTTATAAAGAACGCCATGCTAGGGCTATAGTAAGCTGTCGTATTCGGCTTTTTAGTGTTTTGTACCCCTGCCCCCAGCATTGATTTAGCCAGGTAACTAGTTGGATGGTCGAACTCCATCCTCAACGGGTTAAAAATCCTCCTGTCGATTCCAGGCCGAAGTTTACGGAATAGAAAATGGTCGGGATCCACTCGTCTATTTATCGATGTTTATACACCACTCTGCATTCTGGTGACTTAGTGTTATTCTCCGTCCGGTTGACTCGCGCCTAATTTGTGTTCATGCTTCAGTCCATGCTCCGGGGACTTAGAGATTTGTCGAACGGTTTATGCTTTTGTCCACAGTTCGAGACGCAAAGATTTTTGTCAACTCGTTTATACTCTAGTTCGCACTCTGGGAACTTAGAGTAATCTGGTCCGCTTCTGGAATTTAGGGATTTTTCTGAAGTCATCTATAATCTAGTCCATGCTCTGGGGACTGAGAGTACTGTAGTCCGCACTCTGGGGACGTAGAGGTTTTTGAGTCATTTATACTCTAGTCCGCACTCAGGGACTTAGAGTACTTTAGTCCGCATTCTGTCTCCCGTTCCAGAGGGTGAGACCCCCCGGATGGCTGAGAGTTTGCCTAAACCTGGTAGATAATCCTTCTCTTTAAGATTCTCTTTAAGATTTCGAAAGTCGTTATTCTTTATGCAGGACTATTGCATTCTAATGCTTGTTTTCCACGATTTTGTGCAGGCCTTTCTGACCCCGAGCCCACTCCAAGGAGCAATGTCGCCAAGGAAGTGAGGGAGAAAACAAGTGAAGTCACTCACGCAGGGGAGGCTTCTGGTCCAGATGCTCTGGTGATCGGAGCGCTTGATGAAGACAAGTCTGAAACCTCCTCTCCTACCGACGGGGGTTATGAAGTAGAAATTACAGGCGCCTCTGAGCACACATCCGAATTGAGCATGGAGGAGCGGCTCGAGAAAGAGAAGGAAGAGATGGTCAAGGTCATAGTAGAGCCCCGAGTTATGGACTTGGACGATCCTTTGAACAAGCCGTTGAAGGTCATCCTTCCTGGCGGGTCCAAGCCCATTGAAGGCCCCCGTACTCCTTCAGTTGCTACCCACTCTATCAAAGAAGAGTACCAAGGGTAAATGCTCTGGAGAGGAGCCGTCTGGAAAGAAGTTGAAGAAGCACAAGAAGTGATTACTATCCTCGTTCAACGAGAGTTAGTTTAAGTCATGTAATTATTTTCATCTATTTCCTTAGTCCTTGTAAATAGAACGTCGACTTCGAACTTTGGAGGGGTTTTAATAGAAACTCATTTTTGAATAAGGTTTAGTTCCTTTTTCTGTCTTACAAAAGACTCTTATTGTTCAGTTTTCTTTGTGATTGTGATTTTAATCCAAGCAGTCGTGAGTAACATAGACTTCTCAGTCCATCTTCATATAACTCGGAAACTCTTCGGGAGTCGTTGAACTTCCATTCTGTGCTTCGAGCACTTAGAATACTTTTTAGCCCGTATGTCAGGGATTTAACAAATTCAAGTCATTTGTGTCATAGTTCATATTCAGGGAACTTGGAGATCCGATTCGCTTATATTCGAGTCTGCACTCTGGGGAGTTAGAGTACTCTAGTCCGCACTCTGGGGACTTGGATGTTTAAGTCATTTATACTCTAGTCCGCGCTCTGGGGATTTGGAGTACTCCAGTCCGCACTCTGGGGACTTGGAGGTTTTAGTCATTTATACTCTAGTCCGCGCTCTGTGGACTTAGAGTACTCCAGTCCGCACTCTGGGGACTTGGAGGTTTTAGTCGTTTATACTCTAGTCCGCGCTTTGGGGACTTAGAGTACTCCAGTCCGCACTCTGGGACTTGGAGGTTTTAGTCATTTATACTCTAGTCCGCGCTCTAGGGACTTAGAGTACTCCAGTCCGCACTCTGGGGACATAGAGGTTTAAGTCGTTTATACTCTAGTCCGCGCTCTGGGCACTTAGAGTACTCCAGTCCGCACTCTGGGGACTTGGAGGTTTTAGTCATTTATACTCTAGTCCGCGCTCTGGGGACTTAGAGTACTCCAGTCCGCACTCTGAGGACATGGAGGTTTAAGTCGTTTATACTCTAGTCCGCGCTATGGGGACTTAGAGTACTCCAGTCCGCACTCTAGGGACTTGGAGGTTTAAGTCGTTTATACTCTAGTCCGCGCTCTGGGGACATAGAGTACTCCAGTCCGCACTCTGGGGACTTGGAGGTTTTAGTCATTTATACTCTAGTCCGCGCTCTGGGGACTTAGAGTACTCCATTCCGCACTCTGGGGACTTGGAGGTTTTAGTCATTTATACTCTAGTCCGCGCTCTGGGGACTTAGAGTACTCCAGTCCGCACTCTGAGGACATGGAGGTTTAAGTCGTTTATACTCTAGTCCGCGCTCTGGGGACTTAGAGTACTCCAGTCCGCACTCTAGGGACTTGGAGGTTTAAGTCGTTTATACTCTAGTCCGCGCTCTGGGGACATAGAGTACTCCAGTCCGCACTCTGGGGACTTGGAGGTTTAAGTCGTTTATACTCTAGTCCGCGCTTTGGGGACTTAGAGTACTCCAGTCCGCACTCTGGGGACTTGGAGGTTTTAGTCATTTATACTCTAGTCCGCGCTCTTGGGACTTAGAGTACTCCAGTCCGCACTTTGGGGACATGGAGGTTTTAGTCATTTATACTCTAATTCGCGCTCTGGGGACTTAGAGTACTCCAGTCTGCACTCTGGGGACATGGAGGTTTAAGTCGTTTATACTCTAGTCCGCGCTCTGGGGACTTAGATTACTCCAGTCCGCACTCTGGGGACATGGAGGTTTAAGTCGTTTATACTCTAGTCCGCGCTCTGGGGACTTAGAGTACTCTAGTCCGCACTCTGGGGACTTGGAGGTTTTAGTCATTTATACTCTAGTCCGCGCTCTGGGGACTTAGAGTACTCCAGTCCGCACTCTGGGGACATGGAGGTTTAAGTTGTTTATACTCTAGTCCGCGCTCTAGGGACTTAGAGTACTCCAGTCCGCACTCTGGGGACTTGGAGGTTTAAGTTGAGAGCAGTCGTATTTCCACTCTTTAATTTGTATTCATCTACTGTATCGAGGCTAATGTCGTCGAATGTACAATCGAACCACGTTTGCTCACGGAATGGGATTCTGCCACCCAGGATGAGGGACGGAATTTGAAAAATGGACGATCGATTCTCGTCCGCTTGGTGATTATAGCTCTTCCAATCAAGTCAAGGAAGGAGGTATATGACAGATTATAGCTCTTCCAATCAAGTCAAGGAAGGAGGTATATGGCAGATGGTTGAATCACATCCATGTTGGGTTAGATAGCCAAATCTCTTACATTTTGCTCCGTATCTCCTTCTAGAAAATAAGGATAATAGATTGTTGAGTAGACAAAGTAAGTTGCATATATTCCAAGGTGCAGTCGTGTCCATATATTGATAGTGATGGTTAGCGAGTACGCAGTCTATCATAGCTACTTCAAGTTGGGCTTTCGAACAACCTTTCGTGTTCAGGGTAGGATTTGATGTGTAGATGATCAAATCACGTCCACTTTAGACGGATCCCGGCGTTACTGAGCTTCATGAGGGCTATTTTGTCGAACTTTGTTCTATGACTCGATTGGAGTGGATGATCGGGCCATATTCATTCCAAGCAGTTTAGGTCTCCAAGTCAAATGTGGAGGTTGATGGATGGATGGTCGGTTGTTCGAATTGATCATAAGTTGAGCATACGAACTCGGATCGTCTTGAAACTTGGAACATTGGCTTCCCTGGCTTTGATTGTTATGTCTTGTTAATCGTGGCTCGATCCAGACTCGGACAAAATCCATCGATATCCATAGTGAGCCTTTGTGTAACCGATCTCCAAGACGAACTGTCACTGGTTTCTAATCAAGTTCTTGGTGTCACGGCCTTGCCAAAAGGCGGGATAACATTTACCCCCCAAAGGACGTCTTGTGTAAACATGACGTGCTTTGAAAAACTATAGTCTTTCATGCTGAATATTTCCGTTCAGTTGATTGCTTGACAGTCGTCTTTTAATCATTTCGTTGCAATCTTCTTTTAGACAAATGTTCAACTAGCGTGCTTTGCTTTGGTTCTGCCCCCAGTTTTGGGGATGAGTATGGAGTTGATGTATGTTTATACTCCGTCTCACAGTCTGGGAGTACGGAGTTGAGTAGATGTTTATACTCCATCTCGCACTCTGGAAATACGGAGTTGATTAATGTTTATACTCCGTCTCGCACTCTGGGAGTACGGAGTTGATTAATGTTTATACTCCGTCTCGCACTCTGTGAGTACGGAGTTAAGTAGATGTTTATACTCCGTCTCGCACTCTGGGAGTACGGAGTTGATTAATGTTTATACTCCGTCTCGCACTCTGGGAGTACGGAGTTGATCAATGTTTATACTCCGTCTCGCACTCTGGGAGTACGGAGTTGATCAATGTTTATACTCCGTCTCGCACTCTGGGTGTACAGAGTTAAGTAGATGTTTATACTCCGTCTCGCACTCTAGGAGTACGGAGTTGTGCGAAGGATCGTCGTGTATCAACCCATTTTTAACCTTGATGTGATGGCTTGCCCTCGAGCTCGAGTTTCACTTAGCGAGTGGCTGGCCGTATCGCAACCGCTATCTACTTGAATAAATTCCACTTGTAGGATGGAATTCAGCTCTCTGTGCATCGTGATGTTGTACATTGTATTTAATCCATAGCCCCAAATCAAAGGCATATGGTTGATGATGAGCAATAGAATTATTCTCGTCCAGATGTAACTCCACACGTCCGATCATGGTCTGCGTAGATTGGTTGGCAACCAAATCTGAGTACCTGGACACCTCAGAGATGTTTGTAATCGCCCGTGTTAGGATCAGTGAGCGTTTGGGAATATACAACATTCCCCTGATTTTCTTTAGACTTTGGTGTACTCTCTCGAGGTTGGTTTCCAGTACCACTCCGAGTCGTGAGTCTTCAAGTAGAGGTTGTGATGCAGACCAAGTAATAAGTCGTGACCGACTTAAGGAAATAGGTCTAAGTCATGACCGACTTAACAAAGCTGAGGACATAAGTCGTGACCGACTTAACAAAGGGGAAGGCATGAGTCGTGTCCGACTCAAGGAAAGTGAAGGCATAAGTCGTGACCGACTAAACAAAGGGGAAGGCATGAGTCGTGTCTGACTCAAGGAAAGTGAAGGCATAAGTCGTGACCGACTTAAGGAAGGAGCTATGAGTCGTCTACGACCTAACAAAGAAGAACTGGGACGAGATACGACCTATGGAAAGTCGCGAAGTGGAGTTAAAGGGTTAAGTCGTCTACGACCTAATAAAGAAGAACTGGGATGAGATACGACCTAGGGGAGAGTCGTAAGTCGCTGCTATCTTAAGTCGTTGGGTGTTAAGTCGCTGAAGCTTGGGCCGTAGATTATTATGCCGAGTTAATCTAAACCGTTGATTCTTAAGTCGCGGAAAGATGCTGTTGTGTTGCTTGTTAAGTCGTCATCTGTTAACTCGTGGCATTGTTAAGTCGCTATGTACTAATGTGTGTATTTCTTAAGTCGTATGACGTCTGTTTCATATGTCGTCTATTTTGTAAGTCGTATATCGTCTGATTGTAAGTCGTAAGTCGTTGACAGGGTGTTATAATGTAACTGCTGGAGTTAGGTGGTTACTTTTAAGTCGTAAGTCATGTAGAGTCGTAAGTCGAAGGTTGTTAGGTCGGTGCCGACATAGGAGTTGATGTAATTTTGTTGTTTTTCGTGTGAGTTGTAAAATGCTATAAATAGGCCGGTGGTGGCATTTGTAAAGGTTGTTGATTTTTGAATAAAATTCTCTTTTGTTAGCTTTGTGCTTTCATCCCAATTGGTAGTTGAGTGTAATCTCCTATCTCCTCTTTCGGTTAATCGAGTGCGCTCGATTCAATGATTGCAGAAGCCGATTCGTGGAATCAAGTGCGCTTGATCAACGCTTGAAGAATTGAAGATCTTTGAACCCGGTATCATGCGCGATCAACGAGTTCGGGATAGCTAGAATTCGGTATCTTCGGATCAACGAATTTGGGCATTTCAGTATCTTCCAATCCACCGATTACTACATTCATCGATCTACATTGTTTTTGTTTAATCCGCTGCGTCTGTTTTGGTATTAGAGCTTGTTTTAGCCAATCATAGCTAAATCGAGTCTTGGAGCCAATCATCTTGAAGAAGTTTGAATCGAAGTGAAGATTTGAGTTTGTTTATCACGGCCGAGAGCTAGTTGAAGTTGTTCGCATTTGTATTGAAGTTTGAAGATCGGATTTGTGATTTGGAGAAGTTGTGTTCATCGTGTTCATCGTGAAGTTGCAACAAAAGTGGAAGTTTCGATCCATTTCATCTTGGATCAAAGTTCGAATTGTGTTTGAATTTGAAGTGTTTGTGAAGATTTCAAGTATGCCGCCAAGAAGAGCTAATCGACACCAAAACGTAGAAGCTTTGTATAGAAGAGAAGAAGCTGATGAGATGGAGCAAAGAATCAATGAAAATTTTAGTGAAAAGCTTAACGAAGGAATTGGACGATTAGAGAAGATGATGTTGGAGATGAATCAAAATCGGAGAAGAGTTTCATCTGAATCTAACCATGGGGGAAGTAGAGTCTCGCCACATTCCAATCGAGACAGAAGTGTTGACGATGATCAAAGGCGTAGGAGGAACGTGGATGATCGTGAATGGACGAATGTAGATAGAAGGGATGATGGTGGTAGGCGTGAAGGTAGTAGAGATGTGGGTGGACGAGATAGACAACGATATACATCTGATTTTGAAGAGGAATATGATGGTGGTAGTGTTCGAGGACAAGGACGAGGACAAGGAAGAATCACTCTGAGTATGATCACAAATGGGAGTCGGGGATGAAGACTGAAATTCCTGAATTCAAAGGTGATATGCAAGCGGAGGAGTTTCTAGATTGGGTAGCTAATGTTGAAGAGATTTTTGACTTCAAAGAAGTTCCGGAACATCGTAGAGTGAAGTTGGTTGCTACAAGGTTGAGGGGTAGAGCTTTGGCGTGGTGGCAGCAAACCAAACTTACACGTGAACGAATGGGAAAGTCAAAAGTTGAATCTTGGGAGAAGATGAAGAAATTGATGAAAGCAACGTTTTTACCTTACAATTATCAATCTTTGATGTATCAACGTTTGCAGAACTTGAGGCAGGGCACAAAGACTGTTAATGACTACGCAGATGAGTTTTATCAGCTTATTGCAAGGAATGATATTATGGAAACGGAAGAGCAGCTGACATCTAGATTCATTGGGGGGTTGCGAATGTAGATTCAGGATATGGTTAACATGTTTGATCCTAGATCTTTAGCGGAAGCACATCAGAAAGCGTTGGCTTGGGAGAAGCAGGGTAGACGAGGAGGTGGTGTGTTTACTAGTTCCAACAATCAAATGAAGGGTGTTAGTGGAAGTTCTAATGTGTCTAAACCTTTCAGTAAACCGGTGGTGAAGGAGGCTGAGAAGGCGAAGGTTAACAATGGTTTCAAATGTTACAATTGTCAGGAATTGGGTCATAAAAGCAATGAGTGTCCAAAGCCAAAGAAACGAACTATGATTGCTGAACTTGAAGATGAGGATGGTGATGGAGAATATTCTAGTCCAGTTGAGGATGAACATGATATTGCGTCAGGAGATGAAGGTTGTAATCTAATGCTGAGGAGATCGTGTTTGACACCGAAGCAGGAAGAAGCTAATTGGTTGAGGAGTAATATCTTTTAGTCGACATGTACTATATTGGGGAAGGTGTGTAAATTTGTGATTGACGCAGGAAGCTATGACAATATCATTTCAACCGAGGCTGTAACAAAGTTGAAGTTGAAGACAGAAAAGCATCCGAATCCATACAAGTTAGCATGGTTGAGAAAAGGAGGAGAAGTGAAAGTGGATAGACGAGTTCGTGTTCCATTCTCTATTGGGAAGAAATACAAAGATGAGATCTGGTGTGATGTAGTAGAGATGGATGTTTGCCACTTGCTTTTGGGAAGACCATGGCAGTATGATCGAGCAGTACAACATGACGGTCGGACCAACAACTACAGTTTTATGTTTGAAGGCACGAAGATTATCTTAGTTCCAAAGAAGAGACAACCAGGAGAAAGTAAGTCAGAAGAGATTGAAGAGCTGAAAACTTTATTATCTCTGAAGGAGTTTGTTAAGGAGGTTGAGGAAGAGCCGGAAGTATTCTTGTTAATTGGGCGTGAGAGCAGTGAAGAAGTTGAAATTCCAGAAGAAGTTAAACCAGTATTGAAAGAATTTGAGGATGTATTTCCAGAAGAGTTACCAATGGAGTTGCCACCGTTGAGGGATATACAACATCAGATAGACCTTATTCCAGGTGCTGTGTTGCCACACAGACCGCATTATCGAATGAGTCCGAAGGAACATGAAGAGTTGCGGAGGCAGGTAGAGGAATTGCTTGAACAGGGGCGTGTGCAGGAGAGTTTAAGTCCTTGTGCTGTACCAGCTTTATTGGTACCCAAAAAGGATGGAACGTGGAGGATGTGCACAGATAGTAGAGCATTGAATAAGATCACAGTCAGATACAGATTTCCGTTGCCGAGGCTTGATGATCTACTGGATCAAATCAGTGGGTCTGTAATCTTTTCTAAGATTGACTTGAAGAGCGGTTATCATCAGATTCGCATTAGACCAGAGGACGAATGGAAGACAACATTCAAGACGAGGGAAGGATTGTATGAATGGCTGGTAATGTCGTTTGGTCTATCGAATGCACCGAGTACATTCATGAGGGTGATGAACCAAATTTTCAGACCGTACATTGGAAAATTTGTGGTGGTTTACTTTGATGATATTCTGATCTACAGTGCTAGTAAAGAAGAGCATGTTCAACATTTGAAGAAAGTGTTAATTATTCTTCGTGAAGAACAATTCTATGCTGCTACAAAGAAGTGTGTCTTTATGGCGAGGAGTGTTTTATTTTTGGGATATGTTGTGTCGGAAGAAGGAATACAAGTTGACCAAAGTAAAATCGAAACTATCAGAGATTGGCCGCAGCCCAAGACGATAATGGAAGTTCGTAGTTTTCACGGGTTGGCTTCATTTTATCGAAGGTTCATTCCACACTTTAGTAGTGTGATGGCACCTGTTACGGATTGCATGAAGGGTAAACAGTTTGCATGGACGGAGGAAGCCGGGGTTGCTTTAGATCGAATCAAAGAACTCTTGACGTCTGCACCAATTCTAATATTACCAGATTTTCAGTTAGTGTTTGAACTACATACTGATGCATCCAATGTTGGGATTGGAGGAGTGTTGAGTCAGAGGGGACGTCTGATTGCATACTTTAGCGAGAAGTTATCAGGAGCGAAGATGAGATACAGTACATATGATGTTGAATTTTATGCTGTTGTAAAATCTATTAAACACTGGAGACACTATCTATTTCAGAAAGAGTTTGTTCTATACACTGATCATGAGGCGTTAAAGCATTTAGAAGGGCAAGACAAGATTTCAGCGAGACATGCATCATGGATTGCATATCTGCAACAGTTTACTTTTGTTCTTAAACACAAGTCAGGGGTGATGAATCGTGTGGCTGATGCTTTGAGTAGGAGGAGTCATTTGTTGACTACACTGAAGGTTGAAGTGACGGGGTTTGAAATGTTTCCAGAATTATTTTTCAATGATCCTTACTTTGCGAAGGTGGTTGATAAAGTCAAGGAGGGAAAGACAGATGAGTTTTTGATGGAAGATGGTTTTCTGTTCAAGGGAAATAGATTGTGCATACCTGATTGTAGTTTGAGAATGAAGATTGTAAAAGAGCTACATGAAGAAAGACATGTTGGGAGAGACCGTACATTACAGTTGATTTCACAGTCTTACTTTTGGCCATCAATGAGGAGAGAGGTGGAAAGGTTTGTGGAGCGATGTCATATCTGTCAGGTTTCGAAAGGAACTGCAACTAATGCTGGATTATATATGCCATTACCTGTACCGACTAAACCATGGGTTGATGTGAGTATGGACTTTGTGTTGGGGTTGCCGAGAACGCAGCGTGGTAATGATTCCATTTATGTGGTGTTTGATCGATTTTCGAAAATGGCACATTTTATTGCTTGTAAGAAGACGGCGGATGTTGTTCATGTTGCTCAATTATTTTTCAAGGAGATCTATCGACTTCATGGATTGCTAGAATCTATTGTGTCGGATAGAGATACTCGATTTATGAGTCACTTTTGGTTGAGTTTGTGGAAAATGGTGGGAACGAAGCTGAAGTTTAGTAGTGCTTATCATCCGTAAACGGATGGACAGACCGAGGTTGTGAACAGATCATTGGGAAATTTGCTGAGGTGTCTTGTGCAAGATAATCTGAAGAGTTGGGATGTGAAGTTATGCCAGGCAGAATTTGCTCATAATCATGCAGTGAATCGTAGTACAGGGTTCAGTCCATTCTAGATTGTTTATTCGAGCTTACCAAAGGGGCCGTTGGATTTAACGGTAATACCACACTCGACGGGGACAATTAAGAAAGCTGCTGATTTTGTTGAGGGGTTGACGGAATGTCATAAAATCGTTCAGGAACGATTGGAGAAAGCAAATGAAAAGTATAAACGATCGGCAGATCTAAAGCGAAGAAATGTTGAATTTAATGAAGGTGATTGGGTTTATGCAGTGTTAACAAAGGATCGTTTTCCAGTGGGCGCTTATAACAAGTTAAAAGCCAGAAAAATTGGTCCTGTAGAAGTCGTGAAACGGATTAATGAAAATGCTTATAAGTTGAAGCTGCCAGAAGATGTGTACACTTCTGATGTATTCAATGTTAAAAATCTCGTACCTTATGACGGGGATGAGTGTATTGCGGGAGAAGTAAGTACAAATTCGAGGACGAATTTTTCTCAACCTGGGGAGGATGATGCAGACCAAGTAATAAGTCGTGACCGACTTAAGGAAATAGGTCTAAGTCGTGACCGACTTAACAAAGCTAAGGACATAAGTCGTGACCGACTTAACAAAGGGGAAGGCATGAGTCGTGTCCGACTCAAGGAAAGTGAAGGCATAAGTCGTGACCGACTTAACAAAGGGGAAGGCATGAGTCGTGTCCGATTCAAGGAAAGTGAAGGCATAAGTCGTGACCGACTTAAGGAAGGAGCTATGAGTCGTCTACGACCTAACAAAGAAGAACTAGGACGAGATACGATCTATGGAAAGTCGCGAAGTGGAGTTAAAGGGTGAAGTCGTCTACGACCAAACAAAGAAGAACTAGGACGAGATACGACCTAGGGGAGAGTCGTAAGTCGCTGTTATCTTAAGTCGTTGGGTGTTATGTCGCTGAAGCTTGGGCCGTAGATTCTTATGCCGAGTTAATCTAAACCGTTGATTCTTAAGTCGCGGAAAGATGCTGTTGTGTTGCTTGTTAAGTCGTCATCTGTTAACTCGTGGCATTGTTAAGTCGCTATGTACTAATGTGTGTATTTCTTAAGTCGTATGATGTCTGTTTCATATGTCGTCTATTTTGTAAGTCGTATATCGTCTGATTGTAAGTCGTAAGTCGTTGAAAGGGTGTTATAATGTAACTGCTGGTGTTAGGTTGTTACTTTTAAGTCGTAAGTCATGTTGAGTCGTAAGTCGGAGGTTGTTAGGTCGGTGCCGACTTAGGAGTTGATGTAATTTTGTTGTTTTTCGTGTGAGTTGTAAAATGCTATAAATAGGCCGGTGGTGCCATTTGTAAAGGTTGTTGATTTTTGAATAAAATTCTCTTTTGTTAGCTTTGTGCTTTCATCCCAATTGGTAGTTGAGTGTAATCTCCTATCTCCTCTTTCGGTTAATCGAGTGCGCTCGATTCAACGATTGTAGAAGCCAATTCGCGGAATCAAGTGCGCTTGATCAACGCTTGAAGAATTGAAGATCTTTGAACCCGGTATCGTGCGCGATCAACGAGTTTGGGATAGCTAGAATTCGGTATCGTGCGCGATCAACGAGTTCGGGATAGCTAGAATTCGGTATCTTCGGATCAACGAATTTGGGCATTTCAGTATCTTCCAATCCACCGATTACTACATTCATCGATCTACATTGTTTTTGTTTAATCCGCTGCGTCAGGTTGTCAATTGAACCTTTCAAAGAGCATATGAGCTGAATTCTGAAGTCTTGTTTCGGCTACTGGGATCTACATCCTTAGCCAACGGGCCTTCATTGTTATTTTTCTTAGTTTGCTCCACTCCACCTCACTTTAGTTCTGATTCATTTTGTAAAAGAAACGATCCATAGTCGTAGGAGGCTCTTTAGCTAACTAGCTTCCAAAATATATCTGGAGGTCGACTTTCCTCAAACGTGATCATTATGATACCCTTGTTAGTATTTGGAATAAATTGCTTAGAGCCAAACATTGGTTTGTTTGGAGTCACTAAATTCGAAGTGCTGGGTCAGCGAAGAATGGTGCTTGGAGTCATCTTGGCGTTTGCTAGAGTCACATCCTCTATGTTCTCCAACCTTTGGGAGTACCGTTTGAATAGTGGTTGCTTGTCCGTTCCCTTGATGTGGTTCATAAGCTGCCGCTAGATCCTCTATGCCCTGGTCGATCATGGGATGTCAAGGAAGTGGATAGAATGTTCCTTTATTAACTTGAGTTTTGATTTCACTATCTGGAGGCACTGCGCTGCGGCTAGGGTTCGTATAAGTGACCGGTGTAACTTAATTCCAGAGGTGTTCGGCATTCGTTCTCGTTCGGCGCAACTGAGTCGTTCGGCATTACAGAGGTGCTCGGCATTCTTTCTTGTCCGGCACAACCGAGTCGTTCGACATACAGTACCGTTCAGCATTACAGAGGTGCTCGACATAGAGGTATGGATCGGCCTGGAAGAGTGTTCGGCCTAGAGGTATGGTCGGCCTGGAAGGGCGTTCGGCCTAGAGTTATGGTCGGTCTGGAAGGGCGTTCGGCCTAGAGTTATGGTCGGCCTGGAAGGACGTTCGGCCTAGAGGTATGTTCGGCCAAAGCTGTTCGGCCAAGGCTGTTCGGTGGAATGGATCGGCGTGGAGTGGTTAGGCCAAAGCTGTTCGGCCAAGGCTGTTCGGCCAAAGTGGATCGGCCTGGAGTGGTTCGGCCAAAGTTGTTCGGCCAAGGCTGTTTGGCATAGTAGATCGGCCTGGAGTGGTTCGGCCAAAGCTGTTCGACCAAGACTGTTCGGCCAGAGTGGTTCGGCCTGGAGTGGTTCGGCCAAAGCTGTTCGGCCAAAGTGGATCGGTTTGGAGTGGTTCGGCCAAAGCTGTTCGGCCAAGGTTGTTCGGCATAGGAATGCTGCTCGGCATGGGAATTCTGTTCGGCATGGGAGCTCTGCTCTGCCTGGATGCTACTGGGCATGGGAATTCCGTTCGGCATGGGAGCTATGCTCGGCCTGGATGCTGCTCGGCATGGGAATTCCGTTCGGCATGGGAGCTCTGCTCTGCCTGGATGCTGCTCGGCATGGGAATTCCGTTCGGCATGGGAGCTCTGCTCGGCCTGGATGCTGCTCGGCATGGGAATTCTGTTCGGCATGGGAGCTCTACTCTGCCTGGATGCTGCTCGGCATGGGAATTCCGTTCGGCATGGGAGCTTTGCTCGGCCTGGATGCTGCTCGGCATGGGAATTCTGTTCGGCATGGGAGCTCTGCTCGACCTGAATGCTGCTCGGCATGGGAATTCTGCTCGGCATGGGGAATTCTCTGGAGCGATGGGCATACACCTTTTCTGGAGTGGTCGGCATACTCCTTTTTTGGGGCGATCGGCTAAGTTGGCTTCAGAGGGTGGTCGGCCACTATTCAACATGACTGCAAACTTCAACGCCTAGTCCCCATATCTTACATAGACTTGGTTTCTATGAATACGACTATTAGCTTCCTTTAGATTTCTTTCAAATCTGAGTAGAATAGGAAGTTTCCTAGTAAACAACTGGATCTATCTCGCGAATATGGAAATCCACTAGTAGATGATGAGATCCAATCAAGCTGAGAATTCAATTCTCAGTGAAAGCACCAAAGTGTTAGCACCAAAATTGGTCACTAACCTCGTAGAGAAAGATTGTGTAGAGATATAAGTGATGAAGATAAATTAAACAAGGAAGAGAATGCTAATTTAAATGCAGAAAGTAAGAACACCAAATTTATAGTGGTTCAGTGTAATTGCCTACGTCCACTTTGAGGTTAAACTTTATTGATCTTCTTAATAGTTGATTACAAATACAATTCGTGAATCAAATGCTTGAATGAAGTTGTTAAGTAGAGAAGATGAGTCTCAAAAATGGCAGAGTCTACCCAATGTTCTCCAAAAAGGATCCATTTCATTGTGCCCCTGCCTTCTATTTATAGAGGAAGATGGGTTGGACTTCCTTCATGGGCTTAGGAGCAAGGTGCCTCTGCCCATAGTGGGTGAATCTGCGCACCAGGCCATGCAGGCCGAATGCTCTTGCTTTATTGTGGGCCTGACAACTTGCTACCACCTCCAGTCTCTTCTTGATCAGAATCTTGTCTAGTGCTAATGATAATTTCTTCAACCGTCGTTTTGTAACCGGGCCAAGATGCCGGTTAACACAAAGGTTTAAAAAGCTTTCAAAACTTAAGTCTTTTCACTTTATAGACTTTTTAATTTCACAACTCCTCATTCATTCTTGAGTTTGGCCGTACATTACATTGTTTAGCCGGGGTTTTATCTCACTTTCACGTGAAAAATTTATTCTCTCTCATCTCCATTCACGGCTAAGCAAAAATAATGGGTAATGACCTCCTCTCTTCTCTCTTTTCTTCTTCCATTTTCTATTGTTTTGCTTGATTTTTTGCCTTGCTTCTCTTGCTTTGCTTGGCCTAACACCTCCACCATCTCCTCCACCGACCACCACCACTTCCTTCCCCACATCATACACGACCAAAACCCTTCCTCCTCTGACCAACAAGTGCCATGACCATCCCATGATGCAAAATCCACAAAAACTATGTTAAAACTCCTTAAAAAGCATGCCTAGCCACCAAGTCTTCATCACCATCACCTTAGATGAACTTGGCCACCTCCTATTGCTCCACCACCACCTTGACACAACCCTAACCATCACCTCCTACCTCTGTCCAGACCTGTACATGAAATGGCCGAACCAAGATGGGACATAGACCGAGCCAAAAGTGACCCAAAACTCCTCTATGTTGCCTAGACCCTTCACATTCCTATGTTGTAACTCCTCCACATCTTTAGCCATGATAGCCGTACATTATAGGACCCAAACCTGAGACAAAGCCACACCAAAACCTGACCAAAAACACCCCCTAGGCCGTGCAAAAGAATAGAGAAAGCAAGTCAAAAGTCGTTGCATTCATATCTCTTTTTATTCCCTTTTTATTTCAAAGTTATTTCATATCTAGTTGTATTGAAATTGTGTTTGTTTGATGTTTGTTTTGGGTTGTAACACAAGAGTTGTAGCTTGGATTCGCTCTCCACTCAAATCAAAAATCATGCTATTGTGTTTTGGAATCCGTTGTGTCATTTGAATTGATATCTCCAGCGCAAAGAGGTGAGTAATTCTCACCAGACGATGTGTACTTATATAACTAGTAAACTGACACCATTTGAATCTGTAAAATTATATCATTCTGTTATAACTATTATATTATGATTATATGATGTTCATCCCTGTTTATACACATGTTATATCATCTGTTACTGGTATATATTGTGTACTGTTCATTTTTATCAGTTTATCACACTGCAAGTTCCCTGTAGATTAGGTTCACTATGGGTTGAAATGATACATACCCGAACGGACTTTAGAATAGGGAAAAATCGTTATGGGCTGAAATAATAGGCCTGAATGGTTTTTATTTATTTTATTTAACTTGGGATTGCGTGTTTGAAATGATAGAACCCGGTTTTTCTTAGTAAACTGCGGATTGAAATGATACATATCTGTATCACTTGACCTAGGCTAGAAAATTGTATACAGACCCGTGGTTTATATATTTTTCTTAAATTTTTAAAATATTTTTAAAATGTAAATATTATGATATTTTGACTTAAATTTTATTAAAATGATTTCTATAAAATATTAGTGATTTTCTACAAATTAAACAAGTGAATTAAGTAAATGGTGAAGTATAATTTGAAATATAACTTAATTTTGGAATTTATGATTTTGTTTATAAATGGAATTTATGTAAGTAAGGAATTATGACAAATTTGATTTAAAAGATGAATTTAATGATTTTTTTTAAGTAATAATAAATTTTTAAAAGTGTTAATGATTTTGTATAAATTAAAATATGGAATAAATGAATGTTTAAGTGAAATTGTGAATTTTGTTAAAAGTGAAATTTTAATTAAGTAAAATAAATGGAAATAAGTTATATTTTGGAAATGTAAACTTAGTTGTTAAGTTAAAAATTTAATTAGAGAAATGAAAATTTAGTTGTTATTTAATTTGATTTTTATATGTAAATTTGACTTTATAAAATCATAGGAATAAAGGTATTTAAATGATTGTTTTTAAAATGTGAAAATATATGATTTTATAAGTTAAGATGATTTATATTAAAAGTTAATTATGTGTGAAATTGTAAATAAAACTCTGAATTTGATTTGACCGCATTTTTGAAATGTAATGTAAAGATATTACAGCATTGGAAAATGATGTAGTTTTTTTAATGAACCTAATAACAAATTTGAACTAAGGGTTATTATAGCACTTTGTTAGTGCTATAGTGGTTAAATTTAACTAAGATTTTAATTAAAACTAAATTAAGATATTACAGCATTTTAAATGCCGTCTTTTGTTAATGAACTGTTTTTAAACATAACATTTCGTAGCATTTTCAAAGTGCTGCGAAAGTTTAATTTTCTTTGTTTAATAAATTCAATGAATAAATGATCTTTGAAAAAGATTAAATTTTGGAAATTTAATATTTAATTATTAAATATAATGAATTGACTTTAAATGATAGAGTTGATTTGGGATATACAACTATTTTGAAATATGATTAAATGGTATTTAAATTTAAATTAAATAAATGATCTTTTGAAATGACATTTGGATAATTTGAAATGAATTTGAAATGATATTAAATATTGGAATGAATAATTGAAGTTTATATTCGTATAAAAATATTTGGTTTACTTGTAATTTGAATCTATTTAAAAGATATTGGACTAATGAAATATAGGATATTAAAGCTTTGGAATTTATTTTATAATTTGAATAGTTATTTTGTGGATTAAATCTATATTTGAAATTTATTAGATTTGAAATGGTCTATGAAAATTTAATTAAAATAAATGATTGAATTGAATTGAAACTTTGGAAATTTTAATATTTGATTTGAAATATAATACTTACACTTTTAAATAAAGTTAAATGAATTAATTTGTTGGAATATAAACTATTAAAAGGTGACTTGAAATGATAATAAATGAATGATATCTTTGAATTTAATAAGGTATTTAAAGTTGAATATTTGGATTTGAACTTAAATGATGATTTGATAATGAAGTTTTGAAAAGATATGATATTTTGATATATTAAATGATTTGAAATAAAGTCTTTGAAAGGATATGATATTTTGATATATTGAAATGATTTGAAATGAAGTTTTGAAATGATATGATATTTTAAATATATTGAAATGGTATGGAATTGATTTAATCTTTATTTTGATAAAGATTTGGATTTGAAATGATATTCTATTTTGGTTTTGAAATATAACTGTTTTAAATTTATAACCACGGGTTATAATAACGATTGGTTGTTAAAGAGACCGGGATCGGATATGGAAATTCTCTCTGTCGATACCAAAAACCACTTTAACAACTTTGTACGTGGTGGAGTTTCCAGAATGAAGTAGGATGGTGGTGACGATCCTAAGGTATATACGTTGACCCAACTCCCGTGAGTTGGCATAAGGTGGCTAAAATAGGATCGATTGACGGACCAATGAGGTAGCACCTCTGATCGGACATACTTCTTCGATACCATTCTATTACTTGTGATTGATTTGGTGCGCACCCTTGATTTGGGAGTGTTGTTCGAGGTGGGCGGTAGTGGCTGCTATGCGTCACCACCAGTCCGGATGCGTAATTGGTATATCTACCCTGGCATTACCTAGTTGTGCCGTGTCACCTACCATATCGAGCTTTACTACGAGTTTCTATTTGTTTCGTACCTATGGAGTATCTTCTCATAGCCTTGCGAGGTATGCAGGTGCTGTAAAGACTATTGGCACTATTTTGTGTTAAGGGCTATATGGGTAACCCCTTAACGCTATTTTAAAGTATGTTTATTTTATGATTAGACATTATTATAATAGCGAATATTACTACATAGTAGATAGTTTAATGGATCCTTAAAGAATGGGCAATCCCAAGCATTCTTTAAGTTACTTGTACCTTTATTACAGTTCACTTGAGTTGGTTTACATTGTATAAGTATGTATGTCCTGACTCGAGTGTTTGTATTTTTATTTACGCTCGGGTCAGCCAGAGTTATTCACAGATTTGGATTTCCGCTCTCTTAGAGATTTGAATCGCTGGAGATTATCTGCCTGTCTTGTCCTATCTATTTCAGTTTCGTTGTTCTATTCAGCTTGTACTTGGTTATTTTATTGAGACTTCTGTTGTACTCTATTTCTTCTGTTATATCTTATGTAACTCTGATATATTTACATAGTAGCTTCATGAACTACTATTTCTTTTACTTCCGCTGCATTATTTTACTCTGTGTCTATGATCTGTGATTATATTTATTTACTGTATATTCTGAGATTCGCCAAATTTTATTTACAACGCGGTATTTTGAGCAATTCAAGTTCGACATGTGTGGATGCGAATGGTTGAAAATATCGGGTCGTTACAGTTGGTATCAGAGCTTTGGCTTTGAGGCAAAACTTAGAATGTATGGTAAATTTAGTTACATAATCACTTTCCTTCGAGCTTGAATCTTTTCATTTTTATTTGATTTCCTTTGAATTTTGGAACGTTCCCTGCATTTCCAAAATCCATGCTTGTCCCTCACTATTCATCTTCTTGTGATTCTGGAGTATCCCATAACTCCGCTTCGAATGAGCTTTATAGTGAATTGGCGGTCTCGCCAATACTCTAATGACTTGTAAAAGGGGGAAAACTCCTTTACAAATTAGCATCGATTCACCAGAGATTTATATCTATCCTTGGTTTAGATGCTAATATCTTTTGTTATTCCAAACTATATCTCTTGAGATCGGATGTAGATTTACCCCAGAAAATCCACATTTGAACTTATTCATTAAGTCACGGTTGACCCGGTTAAGGTTGCCCGCGATTTATCTAAGCTTATCCATCTTCATATTTTGTCAATTAATCATCTTGTCTTTTATGTCCAACCTATCTTCATAACATTTTAAAAATTGTACTTGTAAATCTATGTTTTGTTTTATATATTGTGTTGTTTGAGTTGTTGATGTTGATTTGGGTTTCCGATCAATTCGTCTGATCAATGCTATCGATAGGATTTCTAAAACACCTTGACAGAACAAACTGACACGATATTATTTTAAAATTTGGTTATTGAAATAAATTTTTATATAAGTAAATATTATAGAACTTAATAAATTGATTTAAATTGATTATTTGAAATGATAATACTTGATTTATCATTCTATAAATGAATTTATAAATAGTTGTTTATAAATTTGATTTGGGAACTGAAATGAATTTAAATCAAGAATTTGAGAATTTAATTTCCGATGGTTTCAAACCTTGTGTTTAAAGTTTTAAAAGGATATTTTATTTAAAGTATTTTTGAATAGAAATTTGTTTCCAAAGAATTTTAAAGTTTTAAAATTTTAGTGCTCTTCTCTTTGTCGCTGGAAAATAATTTCGGTGATGACCGCGACATCATCGACTTTCATTTTCGAGTTTTGAAGTGAAGAGACTGTTCTGTAGTCCTACTACAGTGTTGTTTTGGGAAATCTAATTGATTTGAATTTCTAAAACATGATTTGATTTATAATATATATAGTTATATGATTTAAATTTGATTTGACATAATATGTACATATATTTATTTATCTCTAAATGGTTTGAAAGGAATTAGAAATTTAATTCCTAAATTTTATCTTAAAGAATAATTTCAATTATAAAAAAAAGAAAATCAAAATTTTGAATAAATAATTCAAACTTGAGATGATTGAATTAGAAAATTTTATTTATATAATACAATTGCATTCAAATATAACTTACCTTAATTTTTAGAAGTTAACAATGTAATTGGATTATATACAATATAAAAAGTTTTATAAATAAAATTTGAGTGGTTATAATAAATATTATACACTTAAATTTTAGTTATAAAAAGATTAACAAAGGTAAATAGAATTAAAGGTTAATTGAATAATCTACAATATAAATGATGTTAAAGGAACTAAAAATAAATTAAAACAGTTATAATAAGTGTAAGTATATTTAACATAGGTGATAAAATATATTGAGAGGGATAAATTTAATTTTAATTAGGAATAAAGAGGATTTAAATTTATTAAGTACATTATGAGTATAATAAATAATGAATTTGCAAATCCATGATTTTTGAAATTGTTAGTTTAATAAAATTTGATGATAAGATAATGAAATTAGAGATAGTAAGATTTATTAAACTTGTGTAAAATTAATTATCAATTTAAGCTGAAACCATGGAAATTTCAAACCTATTATCTTATTTTGTTTTTCAAACTTATTATCTTATTTTGTTTTCAAACTGTCTTTTGGTTTTCCTTATTTTCCTCATCTTGCTACAGACTTGTATAGGTGTAACGACCCGTTATTTTGGACCATTCAAATCGACAATAAATCCACACATGTCGGACTTGAATAATTCAAAACAATAGATTGTTAATTTAAATTTGGCAAAACTCAGAATATACAGTAAATAAATCAACCACAGAATCATAGACATAGAGTAATACAATAATACGCAGCGGAATAGATAAAATAGTAGTTCATGAAGCTAGTATATAAACATCAGAGTTAGAAATAAAATACAACAGAATATCTCAAATGCAGTGAAGTCTCCCGTACAACAGATGACCTCTCTGAACAGATTAACTGGAAAAGCTGGAAGCTGAGTCGATAGTTGGATCTCTAAACGAAGCTCCAAACTCCAAAGGTGAGTCTCATATGCTGTATCACTCGGTCTGACCCGAGCGTAAAGCAAAACACAAAACACTCGAGTCAGGATTAACATTCTTATATCGATAAATCCAACTCAAGTGAAATATCAACTGAAATACAAGTAACTTAAAGGATGTTTGGGATAACCATCCTCTAAGGATCTGTGGAACTATCTACAAGGTAGAAATATACACTATAACACCGTGGTCATTTCAAATTAATTTATTCTTCAAACCCAAATATCATTTCATTTCAAATATATCTATTTTCCTAAATAATATATATGGGTTAAATAATTTATAAGGTAAAGTATTTAATTTCCTCAAATTTCACAAATCGATTCAAATCAACTCAAATTCCAAATTCAATTTTTTTTTCAAATCTCAATTCATCAATTCAATTCAGTTCTAAATATACCATTTAAATTTTAAATATATTTCAAAGCTTTAATATTCAACATTTTCAAAGTTAAATTTAACATTTTCATATAGCTCTTGATTTAACTTCATTATTATTTAATCATGGAATATTCACTTAATAAATTCAATATCATTTAACTAGCCTTAAATTTCATTTTTACTAAATATTTCCTTAAATTTATTTAAACAAGAAATATTTATTGAATTACTTAAATCAAACCCAAGTTATAAATCATATCTTAAATCTCAATTTCAATAAGTTTCAAATCGGTTTAATTAAATAAAATTATCTTCCCAACTTTAACTTATTCAAATTATACCGAAATCTATTTCGAAACATAAATTTAAATACTTAACCATATTATATGTATTAAATCAATCTCAATTAAATAAAATATTATTATTAAATATATATATATATATATATCATTACCATTTATATATAATAATTTAAGAATCAACATTTATTAAAACCATATATTTCTTCCCAAATTCATAGTTATTTTCAAAATATTTATATATGGACCAACGGTGTCTGTATATATATTGACCATATGGTTAAGTGATACAGATATTTATCATTTCAATCCGTAGTTTAAATATATACGGGTAGATATCATTTCAACCCGTAATCCCAAATTCAATTCAAATGAAAATCGCTTGGGTTTATCATTTCAACCCATAACGAAATTCTCCTATTCTAAAGTCGTTCGGGTATGTATCATTTCAACCCATAGTGAATTCTATACTAACAGGGAACTTGCAGAGTGATAACAGATAATATAAAATATAACAGCAGGCATATATCATCAATAACAATATAATATAAACAATAGGATATGGTGTCATATCCCACAGGTGAACAGTTACAGATAATAGCATATATAACAATTTAAATAACTACAGCAGCATATTTCAATTGTCGTTTCAATTGAAATCGAATTTAATAAATAAAAGAACATTAATCGTGAGTGATTGCTCACCTTTCGAGGCTAGAGAGATGAACAGAAATGGAAGTGAATTATGGATCCAAACACGAATTCCAAAACGGAACAAGATGGGCACGAATTCGACAGTCAAAACAAGGCTGAAATCGATGAGAACAATCAATCAGTTTGATAGGAATAGAACATATATATATATATACTCAAGTAATTTTATAAAATCGATATATACTCTATAAAAAAATATATTTTTTTTGGAAACCAAACTCCAATAACTTGCATATATGAGCTAATATATGAACATATATATATATAAACTCATATTTTAAAACAAAAATATCTATCATTTATATAACTGATATTTACAACTCAGAACATATATAAATAAATCTGAAAGTACATATTTACAATATATGCATGTAGGCCTATTATAATTTAAGATAAATGTTTAGAGCACAAACCACATAACATATCTTATTATAGTGCATGCACAACTCAACAACCTATATGTGTTATATTTCAAAAACCAGATTTAAAATAAATAAATTTAACTTAACTTGTTAGTATGCGTCAGATCTCGAAAACAACTTAGGAAATCAAATATACAACTGAGATGAATATATTATACAGTAACCAACTTTATATACTTTAGTATATAAAAAAAACTGTAAAGCTTTACATATGTTACAGTCTTTTACAAACATTGTATATCAACCGAACATATATATATCTATACAAATGCAGTGTAACACTAATGTATAGACTGGAGCCAGTCCATACTTATATAACATAATATAACATATATAAATTTAACATATTCTCCAACTTACATGCAAATACATCTCAATTGAAAGAAGCCTCAATATGTACATGTAGCTATATGTAATATTTAACAGTGGATGAAGGTTTAAAATATACATATACATATTTAAACATCCCATACTATACTATATACATATTTTAAAACGTATCATTAACAAAAGTTTTGTTATCAAATCACAAAGCATTATAATATAATATGCATATATAATACTGCTACTTTGTATATATACAACACTTTAAATATAAATATATACCTATATAAATTTGGAAATCAAGTTCCTATATATATTAACGAATGTACACAACTTACATACAGGTAAATCATGGCTTATATACTTATTTAGACTCAACAGACTATAAAACTTGTGCCAAATAATATAACATATATATATAACCATATAACATATATAGAATAGACAACTCATATATATATATTTCGTTATCAATAAACATGTCAGTCCTTACGCAAAATCTATGTATACATTTTCAACAATCCAATAATTTTCATATATACAGTACACTTATATATATACTGTAAACATCAGCACCTATTATAATTTAAGTCAATATATATAAATGCTTACAATCTGGTTACTTACCAAATATGTAAACTAATACATAAAATAAGGCTCTAAATGATATGCCTATATATATATATAACAAGTATATAACATATATATCGTTAACTTACATAAAATAAAGCTCGGGCGAGATGGAGTAATGGACAATCACCGCCGAATGGAGTTTGGCTGAGGGTGGTCAAATCTGGGTCGCGTGAAGGCGGGTGAACGTGAAGGGTTTGAGGCGTGGTGGTTGCTTAGGCATGGGTGGACGCTGGGTAGGTCGGGGTTGAAGGAGGAGGCAGCTTCGGTCTGGTATGGAGGAGGTCGGGTGGTGGCTTTGGCCATGGGTTTGTCGTAGGCGAAGAACAGGGGAGCCATGAGGGTTGGGCGAGGCCTGGGTGCTCTCGGTTGGGCAGTGGTGGGAAGGTTGCAAGCGAGGGTAGGTGGATAAGGGGAGAGAGCGAGGTGGGTTGTCTGGTGGTTTTTGGGTGTTGTCATTGGCGAAGTGGAGGATTGGGTGCGATGGAAGGGGAGGGCTGTTGACTGCATGGCCGTGGATAATATGGCAGGTAGGAGGGAAGAAGGTGAGTGATGAGAAAGAAAATGAGAAGTCAGGAAGTATTGAACGCATAAAAATATGAACAGCACAAAAATGAACGTGCATATCAATGACCGTGAGACGAGAACCCAAAAGTTTTTGAACGTCTATTTTAGAAAAAAAACGTGCATCTTAAATTCAAAGGGTATACATTATCACGGTGGAAAATTAAAAGACAAAGGTAATACCAAAAGCCAAAACACGAAATCGATACGGCTAGCTATTTTGACGGTTTCGTCGCATACCGAACTTGGAAGCACATAAATGAATATACTACGGAGATCAGCACGGTAAGACGATCAAAACGGTACAAAGATATCGGTGATAGGATCATCCGATCAAAAAGTCGATAATCAGTACCGAAATGTTGCTATTTTGCCAGAATTAAGATAAACGGAGCAGTAGAAGTCCAAATTTGGAAAAACGAATTTCGCAGTCTGATTCAGAATGATGTGAATAAATTTTCTCCTGTTGACATATTTTGGTTTCGGAAAACTTTTAAATTCACTGTTATTAACCGGTTTGATTTGAAATAAAATTTCACAGGAAAATAAACTTCAATATTATCAGATGAAAATTTACAATTGCTATATTAAAATAGACGTATTTCAAATAATAAATTTTTATTTTCAAATTTTATTGTTTAAAATTTCACAAAATTTAAATTAATTCAACAATTAAAATCACTAAAAGTTTGGGTCGTTACACTCTCCCCCACTCAAAACTTTTCGTCCCCGAAAAGGAAGGAGGTAGGAGCATAGAACAACTAGAAATAAAAGTAGATTGAAAGTCAAGATTAAACAATTAATTTGAACTATATAAATTTTACTTAAAATTTGAAAACTTCATTTGCAATTCAATTGTCTTATATACTTTAAAACTCTTCAAGATCCAATTGCAAAATTTCTTGCTTCCTTTACAATTACCATTTATATGCTTAAATAACTACTTTATAGATATATGAAAACTATTTGAAAACAATTATTTACATTATTACTTATATTTACAAAGAAGCTATTAAATCCATGATCATAAATTTATTAATTCTATCTAAAATACTTTTCAAATATTATTAATAAATCAATAATCATTTACTTTAAATATGTTTTATTTAATTAATAACTTTTAAAATATTTATAATACTAAAAAAATTTCTATTAAACCATATTTAAAAGGATATAGTCAACAAGGAAAAGAAGGAGGACTTGGAAAAACAGAATATATGTAAATAAATAAAGCTGAGCAGATAAGGTAGATTCAAAAGAATAGAATAGGGCATGAATAATTAATTTAAACCATTAGAATTTCAATTTCGAATATTAATACAAAATTTCTTTGTTAGAAATACTTTTATAATAAAATATTTTTTATAACGAAACAAATTTCATTTCGAAAATACTTTTATAACTCGATGTTTCAACAAGTTTATCCTTGTTCCTGTAGACTCTGGTAGTGCGTTGATCAGGCGCAAAACTAGAATTCTCCAGGTACTTAGTAGACCTGTTTCAACACCCAGTGAAAATACTGGAAAAACTTTTAAAAACAGATATGGAAAGTACAATCCAATCAAAAACACAAACAAAACCTTTGTCTAACCATGGTTCGCAGATACACAATGGTTACGACTGGGTCCCCCAGGAAACAATCCATATCCGTAAGCTTTCTCAGCCCTGCGAGTTACGCCATGATGACTAGTAGAATGCAGGATACACAATGGTTACACTTGGATCCCCCAGGAAACAATCCGTACCCCCAGGCAAGACTCAGCCAAGCATTTGCGCTACTATTCGCGACCTACACAGATTGCAGGATACACAATGGTTACGCCTGGATCCCCCCAGGAAACAATCTGTAACGACCCTGAATTTTGAACGAATTAAATTGAGAATATTTAATTTATTTTAAATATTTGAACGATAATTTAATTTGAATCCCGAATATAAATTTGAATTTGGCGATTAAATTATAAAGTTTAATCTGTTGATAGTTGGATTTAAATTTGAATCTTCAATTTAAAACTAAAGAAAAATATTTCGAAAGGTTTTAAAATTCGTATTGATAATACTGAAGATGATAGAAGCTTCAGAATTTAATTTCGAACTGTTTTGTTCAGTTTTGAAAATAATCACTCGAACCGATATTTATAAAATAGTCAATTTTCAAACAGTCTCGGAATTCAACGAAACCGGTTCCATTGGGTCCGTAATATTTAATTATTATCGGATTTCCAATTTCGTATTTTTTGGAGTTGAGGTGTGAGCATACGGCGTGTAAACGCATTGAAATTATATCGGTTTCAATTTGAATTTAATATTTTATTTTGTCAACATCATCTTCCCTAAAGATACGCCTAAAATTACGCCTACAATCACGAATAAAATCGTGCGGAGCATCCCTCTTCTTTCTTTCAGCCATAAATCACGTAACCTTCATTTTTAAAACCCCTGAACAAATCAAAACCTTTACTCTCGTTCAAATCAAATGGCCGAAGTAAACAAGACATTTTAATGGCGATGTCTTCAATCGGAGGAGTCAAGCACTCGCGCACGCGAGGAAGGGGACTGGGTCGAGTGGCGTTCGATTTTAGGGTGTCTCGAAGTCAAAGCGGCAGCGGCGACCTAGGGTTGTCGAATCGAGGCGAAGCTCGGGGCCGCATTGGCAATTGGAACTGGGGGCAGCTCGATCTCGAGCGGTGGGCGCAGCAGTGTTGGGCCACGGCGAGGCGTAGTGGTGTGGGGTCGCGACTTAGCGCGGCGATGAGGTAGACAACGTCTTGGGCGCACGCGTGAGTGAGTGGAGGCCGAAGTCGATGAGCACGGAAATGGGTGGCTTCGACGTTATCGCGGTGATGGTTTGGGTGGCTGTTCGACTTTGGGGATCGAGAATTGATGGGTTCGATAGGCTCGGCATGGGCAGCAGGCATTGGGAGGGGAAGAGGTGGTTCCTTATGGTAATTCTTTTAACCCTTAGGATTTTCCCTGATCTGATAAAGCTACTGTGGAAAATTTTCATGTATACAGAGAAACATTTTCATGTGCAGATAGATTTTTTTTTATGTATATATATAATTGGCAGCTTGCAGAAATAAATTTAAAGCTTTAGACATATAAGATCTTGGAAATATACATATATTTGAGATGTAAAAAAAAAATTTATAGTTAAGAAAATCACCGTTTGGTTATATATAAAAAAAAAAGAAATGTTTGCTGCCCAGTTTTAAATTTACAAAGTTTAATTTTATAAGCAGTTAGGAATAAATTAAATGAATATATAAGGTTTTGGAAACTATAAGGGTTTATAAATATATAATATATAACTGTAGATTTTAAATAATATGTTGAGGAGTTTAATTTACTTAATCAATTTATTTAACAATTTTAGAATTTGTTAAAAAGAAAGTTAGTTGAGAATCAAAATTGTTAATTTAAATTAAAATCATTGGTAAATTAACTTATTAAATTTATTTTAGTTTTGAAAGTAAAATTTTAATTAAATTATTAAAAGGGGAAAATTGTTAATTAAAACTATCAAAACGAAATAAAATTGGTTACTTGATTGATTCAAATATTAATGAATTGTATAAATATTTATACAAGGTCAAAACTACTAAGGAGACGAACGGGATTGGATTTGGATTACAAATAAAAGCTAAGGTGAGATTTTTCTCACTCAAATGAAGTTGGATTTTGATTGACTGATTGATTGCTGTTTGTATTAGATATAGTAGGATATATATCTATATATAGCAATATATACATATTGGCATATGTATATATTGGATTGATTGATTCCCGCCTCGTATAGCGGATGAGACCCTATTGCGCCGTTAGTAAGCGGATTTATAAAAACCCATATACCGCGATAATTCCGTACTGGAGCGGAATTGGTATTGTGCTAACGTCTGTGGATGCAGGGAAACAGGTTGGAGGGATCCAACTGGATTCCTCAACTGTATTTATTGTTTACAGATATTGTGATATTTGTTGATTATCGTATTGATATATGATGTTTTTGAATGCCATGATTGACTATTTGATGCGTTGCATCATCGGATCCATTTTTAAAGTCTAAAAATAACGATTTTGGATTTTAAAAGGATTTGTAAAGTGATTTGTAGAAATATACGTTTTATTGAAATTTTTGAATTGGTTTATTTTAAATAAATAAATGTTAAAATTTTAATGTTAGTAAAATTGTGATTTTTGTGAAATACGACAAAAATGTTATTTTTGAAAATAAACAATTGATAAAGATTATGAAATAGTTTAAATTGGAATTGTTGAAGTATTTTAAACAATTCATATAAAAAGATTTATAAAAAAATTGATATTTTTATAAATTAAAAATATTGGAATTTTGAAATGAGTTTTATTAAGTGTTAAAGTCAAATAAAAATGGATTCCATAAGTGAATTGAAATTTATAGATTCATAAATTGTGAAGTTATTAAATGGATAGATTTTGTAAAACAAAAAGATTTATAAGCAATTATCTTATAAATGGGATTTTGACATTTAGATGAGAAATGAATAGATGTTGTAAATAAATGGATTATAAGTTCTTAACTAATAATATAAACTTCCGGTATATAATTGAGTTATATAAGTTGAATTGGATAATTTAGAAATCGAAGTTTTATAAATAGAAATGGGATTTATAAACATTGTTTTATAAATTCGAAATCAATTGGATTTGATAAATTTAATATAGAAGGTTATTAAAGGAGATATATTCGTGATTTTGGACAGTGAATTATCCTTTAAGTTAAATGTGTAGAAATTGTTAAAATTGGGATAGTGATTATATTCACGAATTTGGACAGTAAATATATATTATTGAATAAAATCAATATATTTTGGGAAAAGGAATATTGTTAAATGAAGTTGTTTTAAAAGATGTTCTAAAACGTGTTAAGTATCGAAACATAGGTTTCAACATTTATTGTTGAAATAGACGTTTTCGAAAAATAAGGAAATGGTGGACTATAACACTGTTGTTATAGTAAATGATTTCCGAAAGGAAATGTTTTATGTAGTATTGGGATTTATATATCTATTTTAATTTCGAATCCCTATACTAGTGATTTTGAGTCGTCGTAACGATGTTTTACGTAACATTCGTTTTGACTCAAATAAATATTGTTATAGTAAGTGATTTCCTTAAAAGAATGAAATATATACTTAATTTGATTTAAGTATATCGAATATTTTCAAGTGTTGAAAATAAATAGATTTGTGAATTACTTATTATTATATAAGTATGGAATGTTTTCCAAAAATGAAATGAAACGTTTTGAGATTTTATCTTCTTAAAGATAAAATGAAATTGAATATTTGAAATCGATTTGAAAATCGTATATCAGTAGATATTTTGAAAATATAAATTCACTATGGAATTTATAAAGGAAAAGGGAAACTGTTTGGAAAAATAAACGTTGATTTATTTTTGAAGTGTGAAAATTTATTTGGAATTGTTTTCAAATGTTAAGTGTGGAAATTTTATATCTTAAAGATATTTTTGGAAAATAAATAATTTGGAAAATTATTTGGAATCTGATGATGTGCGCATCTTTATTGATAGTTAAATAACCGACTATCAATAATTACCTTGAGTAGGTATTTGTTGTGAATTGGATGAATTTGAATGCCACACTTATTTTTGAATAATCGCTCACTATTCGGGTTAGCCGGGAAAGGACCATGGGTCGTATAACCCATTCCGAATATGTGATACGTCGTTATGAATTGCATTCGAAGACCGGTGTTGAAGACCGGATATTTTTGAAAACGGAAGGATTACCGTCGAGTTACTCTACATCGACTGATCTTCGATTTAGAGGTTTTATCACACTTAGTGATGGGAAGTCCTGACGTGATTGAAAATTATCCGGAATTGCAAGGGCTTCGTGAGAAGTGCCTTCGGTTCTGTTCGATCCCGGAACAGACTTGTATGGATTGTGTGTCTGACGTTACAATTTGAGATATAAAGCTGATTTCTTTCAAATACATTTCTGTTGGTGGCGGAGAATTTATTCTCTTAGCTTAACACCCTTCTCTGAGACGTACGAGCTCAGAGGTTATGTAGTTGAAATTCATCAGCGATATATCCCAATTTGGTAACGTGGCATACTGAGTGTTGCTGTGAAATGATCAGTGTTTGATCATTTGTGATATGATCATTTGTTTGATCTTATATCTTTGTGATCATAGGTTGATCATTTTTGTTTGACCCGAAGCATGGCTTTGTAGAAAGCGTAGCTTTGTGGACGAGACTTCATCGAGCCTCACACCCCGGAAATGGTCGAAACAGGAAGAATGCGGCAAGGTTCTAGGGAGTAGCGCCCCTTAGTGTATGTCATTCCTTCTGGATAAAGGTGGTATCATGGTATGGAGCCCAGATACTTAACCTCTGTGGTTACTGCATTATTATTATCTATGTGGTTTGTTGCGAATCGGGGATCCTCGGGAAGATCGGTGACGATCGGGGGATGGCATACGCGTGTCAGTAGTTACCTATTTTTGCAGAGGTAACCCGGCCTTGTGTTGGCAGAGATCCGGTTAGGTTCTCGGGTCGTCTATTCCAGGGACGTACCCATCGTGGATAGGAAGTTCCTTAGCCTGACCATTTGTTGGAAATCCAAAGAAATAATACGTGACTTGTACGGTTTTAGTTGTAGAACCTGCCATTTAATATGGTAGCTATAGCAAGCATACTATAATGGTACCTATGCTGGCTAAGATTTATATTCTACTTTCGAAATGTTTTCTACACTATGCACTAATAATAATATCAAAAAGAATTTGATTTTCGCGTAGTAAGCATCTTTGACTATCATAAGAAGAAATCTCCTCCAAGTCTGCGTTTGCATTGTGTGTGTGGCGGGAGGTCTTATGGTAGTTTCATTTTCCAAAAGCATTGCGAATTTGACTTTAAATTCTTCTGTTGTTTATTCTAAAGATAAA
Source organism: Allium fistulosum (assembly GCA_030737815.1). Lineage (NCBI taxonomy): Eukaryota > Viridiplantae > Streptophyta > Magnoliopsida > Asparagales > Amaryllidaceae > Allium > Allium fistulosum. The sequence goes on from CM060903.1 coordinate 96,606,990, forward strand.
CTGTTTTACGATCTCACACCAGTCACCATGACTGACTCGGAGTTTATTGTTTCCCTTCTAAACTCTGGGTGCCCACAAATTTCCACACGGGCAGTCTAGAGTTAGATTATCAGGATATTCTGGATATTCTGGAGCTTGGAGATAAGCTGGATGACGAGACGTAGTATTTGTATCTGATAGTATTTATTCCGCTGTGTATTCTGTATGAGGACAAGTTTATGTAACTGTCCATTGTTGTTTATTGACTCTGATGATATGATGTGATGTAATGTAATAACAGATATAATTCTTTTGTTTTTAAATGATATTCATTTATCTATTATATATTGTTCCGCTGCGATATGTGAGATTCTGATATTGTTTTCTGTTCTGATGTTGTTCTGTTGTTCTTCTTTCTTTCTCTTCTATCTTTTCTTCTATTTCTTCTTTCTAAAACCCTCACTATTGGAGTTTCCGGCACTCGATTTCTCGACAGTCGATAAAGTGAGTATCGATGTCGAATTTTCGAAAGTCGAAAATTCCGGTATGTGACAAAGTGGTATCAAAGCATATGGTTAAGCGACAACCCTGCTCTGTTGGGTGTTACTCATTAGAGATAGAGTCAGCAGTACTCTAGAATGAGTTGAGTGTAATAATAGATACGAGCGTGTATTTGTTAGTGAATATAAAAATGTTTTATATTGTGTTTGCTTATCCGTTGAGATGTTTGTGAATTTCGGTCGGTATGTGGGACGCCATATTATCGATAGGGATTTCTAAACACTCAAACGAGGCAAGACGACACAGTATTGTTTTAAAATAGGGTGAATGAAATAATTTTGCCCAAAGCTATTTTTGTATAGAAAAGAAATGGTTTTCTATGAATTATCATAGTATATGGATGTTTGGTTGTTAGGAAAGTGATGATATTGAAATGTTATCATTACTATTGAAATTGAATAAGAAATTCAAATTGTAACTCCAAAGTTAAGAAATAAAATTCACATACAAATGAAATTTGAGAATATAAATTTTAAATGTGACTTATAATTTAAAACGGAATTCCATAAAAGTTTTTGGAAATGTTTTGAAAGGAATTCGAAAATTTTGGAAATTTGGAAATTTTAAAGCCTTTTTGATTTGAAAATGAATTTCGAAGGTTTTGAAAAATGTTTTGAAGGAATGAAAAGCTCTAAACTCTTTTCGGTCGCTGGAAAATAACTTCGATGATGACCGCGGCATCGTTGGTGTTCATTTTCGGGTTTCCAAAAGAGAAATTGCTGCCAAGTTGTTTTAAATGAAAGTTGTTTGAAAAATTTGGGTTTTGTTTTGAAATTCAAAAGATAATTTGATTTGTTTTCAAAATGGCCTTGAAATGTTGGTAAACTCTGGAATGCTATATAAAGATATTTATGAAATATTACTAAGTTGATAACTTATACCAATTGAATTTTGATAGAATAAAATTAACTTAAAGATGAAGTTAAATAAATGTAAGTACAAGTGAATCAATTGTGATTTAATGAAAGCGAAATTGAAAGTTAAATTAGTGAAATTAAACCTTGAATTGTGAACTAAATGAAAGAATGGTTCAAAATTGCAAATAAATTCAAGTAAGTAGAAATAAATTTCAAATGAACGGAATTTACAATTGTAAGTGAATGAAGTATTAAACTGAAAGTTAGTAAGTGAAGCTAATTGATTATTGACCAAATGGATAAGGTTTGAACGAATTAAAATTCAATGTTTATAAATGAAGATAAATTGAATTCCAATAGAATTGAAAATGTGAATTATAAGTTCAAATGAATGTGAAATGAAAAATTGAACGAAATTGAATATGTAACTTCAATAGCGAATTTAAAGAGGATATAAGAAGTATATATTGAAAATTTGTAATCGAATTTGCAAAATGATTTGAATGCTGTAACTAGATATAATGGCTAGTAGGATATACAGGTGTATAAAGGGATTGGAAAATTTATTTCACAGATAATTTGAATTGCTCGACAAAAGGTACGTATTTGAATTATAATATGAGTTTTTGATGATTTCTGGTCTAGCCGCTTGGCTTTTTCTTTTTCTTTTTGAAATCTGAGAGTCCGTAGGGACATTTTGTAGTCGTACCATATTAGCCGCGCAAAGGAGACGCTGGCGAAATTTTTCGAAAATATCGGGCATTAGAAAATTTTTGAGAAAAATTGGAAGTTTAAAATTTGAATTGGGATTTAAATTTGAATAGAATAGTAAAACAATGTTGTTTTGAAACTTAAAGTTGAAGTTGAAAACTAGTTGAAATAATAACGAATCTTTAGTAGAAAGATTTGTTTCAATAATTTGATAAAACTATTGAATTGTGAAAGATAGTAGACGAGTTAAGGACCTTTTTCCCTAACTTGTAATTTCGAGGACGAAATTCTTTTAAGGAGGGAAGTCTGTAACGACCCTGAATTTTGAACGAATTAAATTGAGAATATTTAATTTATTTTAAATATTTGAACGATAATTTAATTTGAATCCCGAATATAAATTTGAATTTGGCGATTAAATTATAAAGTTTATTCTGTTGATAGTTGGATTTAAATTTGAATCTTCAATTTAAAACTAAAGAAAAATATTTCGAAAGGTTTTAAAATTCGTATTGATAATACTGAAGATGATAGAAGCTTCAGAATTTAATTTCGAACTGTTTTGTTCAGTTTTGAAAATAATCACTCGAACCGATATTTATAAAATAGTCAATTTTCAAACAGTCTCGGAATTCAACGAAACCGGTTCCATTGGGTCCGTAATATTTAATTATTACCGGATTTCCAATTTCGTATTTTTTGGAGTTGAGGTGTGAGCATACGGCGTGTAAACGCATTGAAATTATATCGGTTTCAATTTGAATTTAATATTTTATTTTGTCAACATCATCTTCCCTAAAGATACGCCTAAAATTACGCCTACAATCACAAATAAAATCGTGCGGAGCATCCCTCTTCTTTCTTTCAGCCATAAATCACGTAACCTTCATTTTTAAAACCCCTGAACAAATCAAAACCTTTACTCTCGTTCAAATCAAATGGCCGAAGTAAACAAGACATTTTAATGGCGATGTCTTCAATCGGAGGAGTCAAGCACTCGCGCACGCGAGGAAGGGGACTGGGTCGAGTGGCGTTCGATTTTAGGGTGTCTCGAAGTCAAAGCGGCAGCGGCGACCTAGGGTTGTCGAATCGAGGCGAAGCTCGGGGCCGCATTGGCAATTGGAACTGGGGGCAGCTCGATCTCGAGCGGTGGGCGCAGCAGTGTTGGGCCACGGCGAGGCGTAGTGGTGTGGGGTCGCGACTTAGCGCGGCGATGAGGTAGACAACGTCTTGGGCGCACGCGTGAGTGAGTGGAGGCCGAAGTCGATGAGCACGGAAATGGGTGGCTTCGACGTTATCGCGGTGATGGTTTGGGTGGCTGTTCGACTTTGGGGATCGAGAATTGATGGGTTCGATAGGCTCGGCATGGGCAGCAGGCATTGGGAGGGGAAGAGGTGGTTCCTTATGGTAATTCTTTTAACCCTTAGGATTTTCCCTGATCTGATAAAGCTACTGTGGAAAATTTTCATGTATACAGAGAAACATTTTCATGTGCAGATAGATTTTTTTTTATGTATATATATAATTGGCAGCTTGCAGAAATAAATTTAAAGCTTTAGACATATAAGATCTTGGAAATATACATATATTTGAGATGTAAAAAAAAAAATTTATAGTTAAGAAAATCACCGTTTGGTTATATATATAAAAAAAAAGAAATGTTTGCTGCCCAGTTTTAAATTTACAGAGTTTAATTTTATAAGCAGTTAGGAATAAATTAAATGAATATATAAGGTTTTGGAAACTATAAGGGTTTATAAATATATAATATATAACTGTAGATTTTAAATAATATGTTGAGGAGTTTAATTTACTTAATCAATTTATTTAACAATTTTAGAATTTGTTAAAAAGAAAGTTAGTTGAGAATCAAAATTGTTAATTTAAATTAAAATCATTGGTAAATTAACTTATTAAATTTATTTTAGTTTTGAAAGTAAAATTTTAATTAAATTATTAAAAGGGGAAAATTTGTTAATTAAAACTATCAAAACGAAATAAAATTGGTTACTTGATTGATTCAAATATTAATGAATTGTATAAATATTTATACAAGGTCAAAACTACTAAGGAGACGAACGGGATTGGATTTGGATTGCAAATAAAAGCTAAGGTGAGATTTTTCTCACTCAAATGAAGTTGGATTTTGATTGACTGATTGATTGCTGTTTGTATTAGATATAGTAGGATATATATCTATATATAGCAATATATACATATTGGCATATGTATATATTGGACTGATTGATTCCCGCCTCGTATAGCGGATGAGACCCTATTGCGCCGTTAGTAAGCGGATTTATAAAAACCCATATACCGCGATAATTCCGTACTGGAGCGGAATTGGTATTGTGCTAACGTCTGTGGATGCAGGGAAACAGGTTGGAGGGATCCAACTGGATTCCTCAACTGTATTTATTGTTTACAGATATTGTGATATTTGTTGATTATCGTATTGATATATGATGTTTTTGAATGCCATGATTGACTATTTGATGCGTTGCATCATCGGATCCATTTTTAAAGTCTAAAAATAACGATTTTGGATTTTAAAAGGATTTGTAAAGTGATTTGTAGAAATATACGTTTTATTGAAATTTTTGAATTGGTTTATTTTAAATAAATAAATGTTAAAATTTTAATGTTAGTAAAATTGTGATTTTTGTGAAATACGACAAAAATGTTATTTTTGAAAATAAACAATTGATAAAGATTATGAAATAGTTTAAATTGGAATTGTTGAAGTATTTTAAACAATTCATATAAAAAGATTTATAAAAAAATTGATATTTTTATAAATTAAAAATATTGGAATTTTGAAATGAGTTTTATTAAGTGTTAAAGTCAAATAAAAATGGATTCCATAAGTGAATTGAAATTTATAGATTCATAAATTGTGAAGTTATTAAATGGATAGATTTTGTAAAACAAAAAGATTTATAAGCAATTATCTTATAAATGGGATTTTGACATTTAGATGAGAAATGAATAGATGTTGTAAATAAATGGATTATAAGTTCTTAACTTATAATATAAACTTCCGGTATATAATTGAGTTATATAAGTTGAATTGGATAATTTAGAAATCGAAGTTTTATAAATAGAAATGGGATTTATAAACATTGTTTTATAAATTCGAAATCAATTGGATTTGATAAATTTAATATAGAAGGTTATTAAAGGAGATATATTCGTGATTTTGGACAGCGAATTATCCTTTAAGTTAAATGTGTAGAAATTGTTAAAATTGGGATAGTGATTATATTCACGAATTTGGACAGTAAATATATATTATTGAATAAAATCAATATATTTTGGGAAAAGGAATATTGTTAAATGAAGTTGTTTTAAAAGATGTTCTAAAACGTGTTAAGTATCGAAACATAGGTTTCAACATTTATTGTTGAAATAGACTTTTTCGAAAAATAAGGAAATGGTGGACTATAACACTGTTGTTATAGTAAATGATTTCCGAAAGGAAATGTTTTATGTAGTATTGGGATTTATATATCTATTTTAATTTCGAATCCCTATACTAGTGATTTTGAGTCGTCGTAACGATGTTTTACGTAACATTCGTTTTGACTCAAATAAATATTGTTATAGTAAGTGATTTCCTTAAAAGAATGAAATATATACTTAATTTGATTTAAGTATATCGAATATTTTCAAGTGTTGAAAATAAATAGATTTGTGAATTACTTATTATTATATAAGTATGGAATGTTTTCCAAAAATGAAATGAAACGTTTTGAGATTTTATCTTCTTAAAGATAAAATGAAATTGAATATTTGAAATCGATTTGAAAATCGTATATCAGTAGATATTTTGAAAATATAAATTCACTATGGAATTTATAAAGGAAAAGGGAAACTGTTTGGAAAAATAAACGTTGATTTATTTTTGAAGTGTGAAAATTTATTTGGAATTGTTTTCAAATGTTAAGTGTGGAAATTTTATATCTAGTAAAGATATTTTTGGAAAATAAATAATTTGGAAAATTATTTGGAATCTGATGATGTGCGCATCTTTATTGATAGTTAAATAACCGACTATCAATAATTACCTTGAGTAGGTATTTGTTGTGAATTGGATGAATTTGAATGCCACACTTATTTTTGAATAATCGCTCACTATTCGGGTTAGCCGGGAAAGGACCATGGGTCGTATAACCCATTCCGAATATGTGATACGTCGTTATGAATTGCATTCGAAGACCGGTGTTGAAGACCAGATATTTTTGAAAACGGAAGGATTACCGTCGAGTTACTCTACATCGACTGATCTTCGATTTAGAGGTTTTATCACCCTTAGTGACGGGAAGTCCTGACGTGATTGAAAATTATCCGGAATTGCAAGGGCTTCGTGAGAAGTGCCTTCGGTTCTGTTCGATCCCGGAACAGACTTGTATGGATTTTGTGTCTGACGTTACAATTTGAGATATAAAGCTGATTTCTTTCAAATACATTTCTGTTGGTGGCGGAGAATTTATTCTCTTAGCTTAACACCCTTCTCTGAGACGTACGAGCTCAGAGGTTATGTAGTTGAAATTCATCAGCGATATATCCCAATTTGGTAACGTGGCATACTGAGTGTTGCTGTGAAATGATCAGTGTTTGATCATTTGTGATATGATCATTTGTTTGATCTTATATCTTTGTGATCATAGGTTGATCATTTTTGTTTGACCCGAAGCATGGCTTTGTAGAAAGCGTAGCTTTGTGGATGAGACTTCATCGAGCCTCACACCCCGGAAATGGTCGAAACAGGAAGAATGCGGCAAGGTTCTAGGGAGTAGCGCCCCTTAGTGTATGTCATTCCTTCTGGATAAAGGTGGTATCATGGTATGGAGCCCAGATACTTAACCTCTGTGGTTACTGCATTATTATTATCTATGTGGTTTGTTGCGAATCGGGGATCCTCGGGAAGATCGGTGACGATCGGGGGATGGCATACGCGTGTCAGTAGTTACCTATTTTTGCAGAGGTAACCCGGCCTTGTGTTGGCAGAGATCCGGTTAGGTTCTCGGGTCGTCTATTCCAGGGACGTACCCATCGTGGATAGGAAGTTCCTTAGCCTGACCATTTGTTGGAAATCCAAAGAAACAATACGTGACTTGTACGGTTTTAGTTGTAGAACCTGCCATTTAATATGGTAGCTATAGCAAGCATACTATAATGGTACCTATGCTGGCTAAGATTTATATTCTACTTTCGAAATGTTTTCTACACTATGCACTAATAATAATATCAAAAAGAATTTGATTTTCGCGTAGTAAGCATCTTTGACTATCATAAGAAGAAATCTCCTCCAAGTCTGCGTTTGCATTGTGTGTGTGGCGGGAGGTCTTATGGTAGTTTCATTTTCCAAAAGCATTGCGAATTTGACTTTAAATTCTTCTGTTGTTTATTCTAAAGATAAACTGTTTTACGATCTCACACCAGTCACCATGACTGACTCGGAGTTTATTGTTTCCCTTCTAAACTCTGGGTGCCCACAAATTTCCACACGGGCAGTCTAGAGTTAGATTATCAGGATATTCTGGATATTCTGGAGCTTGGAGATAAGCTGGATGACGAGACGTAGTATTTGTATCTGATAGTATTTATTCCGCTGTGTATTCTGTATGAGGACAAGATTATGTAACTGTCCATTGTTGTTTATTGACTCTGATGATATGATGTGATGTAATGTAATAACAGATATAATTCTTTTGTTTTTAAATGATATTCATTTATCTATTATATATTGTTCCGCTGCGATATGTGAGATTCTGATATTGTTTTCTGTTCTGATGTTGTTCTGTTGTTCTTCTTTCTTTCTCTTCTATCTTTTCTTCTATTTCTTCTTTCTAAAACCCTCACTATTGGAGTTTCCGGCACTCGATTTCTCGACAGTCGATAAAGTGAGTATCGATGTCGAATTTTCGAAAGTCGAAAATTCCGGTATGTGACACAATCCGTACCCCTAGGCAAGACTCAGCCAGGCAGTTGCGCTATGCAGTCATGATCGTAAGACCATGGGTAACGCCATGGAATTCGAAGGACACTCGAGAATCATATCTGGAAAACCAAAAATCAGAGAAGTATCGATAGAATGAATCCAAGATGTGGCCACAAATCGGATATCAAGCAGAAGGCACTTTCCATATCTTTACTTCGAAAATATGTATCATATAGTACCTTTTCAAATCACTTTCAAATATCGTACTTATATAAAATCCATTATATATAAGATTTAATTTTCAAATCAAATACTTTCCAAAATCAATAGTATATCAAATCATACTTATATAGACTTCAATTATATAAGATTTCACTTTCAAATTGAGTACCTTTTCAAATCTATAGTTTTCGAATCAATTTCATACTCATACAAATTAAATTTATATAAGTTCGACAACTCCCAAATCAAGTGTTTAGTAACATAAGGTTCTCAAATTTCAATTTGTTTCAATATCAGTTCAATTTCAAAAATCATATACAATTTCACCAAATTATTTCTTCTCAAATTAAATATCTTTACTTTCAAAGTTTCCAAAATAATAGATTTAGAAAATGAATCCAAATTTCCAAATCAATATAATTTAAGTCAACCAATTCATTTCCAAAATCAAATGTTTTCAAAATCATCTTATACTTACGTAAGGTCCATCTTGTATAAGGATCAAATTTTTTCAAAATAAATTTTGCTGTATGAAGAGCCATATGGGATTGAATATCTTTGCTTTTATGGGTTATTTATCTTTGTAATTTAAATTGGAAATTTTCTTTTAGTAAGTAAAGATATTCTAACCCGACAGCTTTCAATTTCAGCGTCAAAATATATCAATGATATTAGAATATAAGATGTACATACGTCATCATTTCGCAAAATCACATTTGATCGCTCGCTCGATCACACAAGTTCGCTTTCGAACTAGTATTGTCCATTCGACTTCCCTAATGCGGATTTCGATGTGGTTTCTCGACTAGAAGCCATCAGTCTCCTTGCATAGCCATATACTATGATAGAGAATTCTAGAATCAAGCCCAAAATCCATATCAAATATTCTCCATCAAGAATCGAATGAAAAATCCTAACGCGAAATGGTGTAATTCACCTCGAACTTGTGTACTCAAACCTGGATCAAAGTAATTATGCGAATAAAACAGCATACGTACAACTTATATATTTATTCCAACTTGTTAAATATAGTGTCATAAAGATGTTACTAAGTTAAAACATTTAAACTAAACTTTATTCAAAATATTTTGAAGACCAAATTCTTTTCGAAACATTTCAAAATCTAAATTTCATATTAGAAAAATTAAAATTTCCTTAGTCATTTACTTAACAAAACAGTTTCCACTTATTTAAATCATATTACTACATACTTCAAACATACACACCGAACTTATATACTTTATACTTTTCGAAATTTCTTAACTTTGAAAAGTTAACCTTGATTTGGAAGTGCTCGAACCTTCAAAATAGTTGAAGAAATCATTTTCAATTTTAAGAGTTGGAAATCAGCTCAAATTAGTAAATTAATTTTAATAGATAGCGTTATATCAAATCCAAAACTCGAGGAACGAACACCGGCTTACTTCAAATCATTTCAAATATACATATATCTTTCGAATATCAAATCTTACTTCGGAATTTGAAATCAAAATGGTTTCACAAAATCACTCGCATAGCAATGCTATTAAAGTGGCCTTTCCCTCACTCTGAAACTCGAAAATCAATGTCGATGATGCGTGCACTCATCACCGAAATTATTTTCCAGCGACATAAGTGAGTTCTGGACTTCTATTTAATCAAACTTCTTTTGAAATTTCTTCGAAACTCATTAAAAACTTATTAAAATCATTTGAAACATTTCTTATTCGGAAAATACTTTTAAATCATATTATTATATATTTCAAAATCTTAAAACCAATTTCAAAATACCAGAGTTCAATTCTCGAATTTCAAATTTAAAATCCTTTAGTTATAAATCAAATTTCTTATATAGTTTTTCAAAATTACAAATCCTTTCGAAACCTCAAATTCTTATTTTAAAAGGGTTTATAATCTTTATCGAAAACATTTCACTTTATATATAGAATATAATAATTTCGATATATAAAACAATTTCAAAAATATAAACAAGCCTGATTTTTCAAAGGATGGTTCAAGAATGGATTTCAAAACAAAGATAGAAATTCAACTTAGAGAGACTCTAATCAAATAGGATTATGATTCGAAGATAAGCTCGGACGCAAATGAGATAATTAATTACAAAACAGTAAATGGATACACTTACATACATCGCGGGCGACCTTAACCGGGTCAACCGTGACTTCAAGAATATAATCGATGCGGAAATCTAAGGCAAATCGACATTCGATCGCCAGAGATAGAATTCGGCATAACAAGAGATGGCAACATCAAAACCGAGGGATATATAAATCTCCGGTGAATCAATGCTATTGTAAAGGAGTTCCACCCCTTTACAATCATTCAAAGATTTGCGGGATCGCCTATTCTTATAGAGATCATTCGAAATGGAGTTATGGGATACTCCAGAATCAAAGAATACAATAGGGAGAGACAAGAATGAATTTTGGAACCGCAAGGAACGTTCCAAAGTTCAAAGGAAATCAAGTCAAAAGGAAGAGATTCAAACTCGAACGAAAGTGATTATGTAAATAAATTTACTATATATGCTAAGTTTTTCCTAGAGCCAAAGCTCTGATACCAACTGTAACAACCCATTATTTTGGACCATTCAAATCGACAATAAATCCACACATGTCGGACTTGAATAATTCAAAACAATAGATTGTTAATTTAAATTTGGCAAAACTCAGAATATACAATAAATAAATCAACCACAGAATCACAGACACAGAGTAATACAATAATACGCAGCGGAATAGATAAAATAGTAGTTCATGAAGCTACTATATAAACATCAGAGTTAGAAATAAAATACAACAGAATATCTCAAATGCAGTGAAGTCTCCCGTACAACAGATGACCTCTCTGAACAGATTAACTGGAAAAGCTGGAAGCTGAGTCGATAGTTGGATCTCTAAACGAAGCTCCAAACTCCAAAGGTGAGTCTCATATGCTGTATCACTCGGTCTGACCCGAGCGTAAAGCAAAACACAAAACACTCGAGTCAGGATTAACATTCTTATATCGATAAATCCAACTCAAGTGAAATATCAACTGAAATACAAGTAACTTAAACGATGTTTGGGATAACCATCCTCTAAGGATCTGTGGAACTATCTACAAGGTAGAAATATACACTATAACACCGTGGTCATTTCAAATTAATTTATTCTTCAAACCCAAATATCATTTCATTTCAAATATATCTATTTTCCTAAATAATATATATGGGTTAAATAATTTATAAGGTAAAGTATTTAATTTCCTCAAATTTCACAAATCGATTCAAATCAACTCAAATTCCAAATTCAATTTTTTTTCAAAGCTCAATTCATCAATTCAATTCAGTTCTAAATATACCATTTAAATTTTAAATATATTTCAAAGCTTTAATATTCAACATTTTCAAAGTTAAATTTAACAGTTTCATATAGCTCTTGATTTAACTTCATTATTATTTAATCATGGAATATTCACTTAATAAATTCAATATCATTTAACTAGCCTTAAATTTCATTTTTACTAAATATTTCCTTAAATTTATTTAAACAAGAAATATTTATTAAATTACTTAAATCAAACCCAAGTTATAAATCATATCTTAAATCTCAATTTCAATAAGTTTCAAATCGGTTTAATTAAATAAAATTATTTTCCCAACTTTAACTTATTCAAATTATACTGAAATCTATTTCGAAACATAAATTTAAATACTTAACCATATTATATGTATTAAATCAATCTCAATTAAATAAAATATTATTATTAAATATATATATATCATTACCATTTATATATAATAATTTAAGAATCAACATTTATTAAAACCATATATTTCTTCCCAAATTCATAGAATTATTTTCAAAATATTTATATATGGACCAACGGTGTCTGTATATATTGACCATATGGTTAAGTGATACGGATATTTATCATTTCAATCTGTAGTTTAAATATATACGGGTAGATATCATTTCAACCCGTAATCCCAAATTCAATTCAAATGAAAATCGCTTGGGTTTATCATTTCAACCCATAACGAAATTATCCTATTCTAAAGTCGTTCGGGTATGTATCATTTCAACCCATAGTGAATTCTATACTAACAGGGAACTTGCAGAGTGATAACAGATAATATAAAATATAACAGCAGGCATATATCATCAATAACAATATAATATAAACAATAGGATATGGTGTCATATCCCACAGGTGAACAGTTACAGATAATAGCATATATAACAATTTAAATAACTACAGCAGCATATTTCAATTGTCGTTTCAATTGAAATCAAATTTAATAAATAAAATAACATTAATCGTGAGTGATTGCTCACCTTTCGAGGCTAGAGAGATGAACAGAAATGGAAGTGAATTATGGATCCAAACACGAATTCCAAAACGGAACAAGATGGGCACGAATTCGACAATCAAAACAAGGCTGAAATCGATGAGAACAATCAATCAGTTTGATAGGAATAGAACATATATATATATATATATATATATATATATATACTCAAGTAATTTTATAAAATCGATATATACTCTATAAAAAAATATTTTTTTTTTTGGAAACCAAACTCCAGTAACTTGCATATATGAGCTAATATATGAACATATATATATATAAACTCATATTTTAAAACAAAAATATCTATCATTTATATAACTGATATTTACAACTCAGAACATATATAAATAAATCTGAAAGTACATATTTACAATATATGCATGTAGGCCTATTATAATTTAAGATAAATGTTTATAGCACAAACCACATAACATATCTTATTATAGTGCATGCACAACTCAACAACCTATATGTGTTATATTTCAAAAACCAGATTTAAAATAAATAAATTTAACTTAACTTGTTAGTATGCGTCAGATCTCGAAAACAACTTAGGAAATCAAATATACAACTGAGATGAATATATTATACAGTAACCAACTTTATATACTTTAGTATATAAAAAAAACTGTAAAGCTTTACATATGTTACAGTCTTTTACAAACATTGTATATCAACCGAACATATATATATCTATACAAATGCAGTGTAACACTAATGTATAGACTGGAGCCAGTCCATACTTATATAACATAATATAACATATATAAATTTAACATATTCTCCAACTTACATGCAAATACATCTCAATTGAAAGAAGCCTCAATATGTACATGTAGCTATATGTAATATTTAACAGTGGATGAAGGTTTAAAATATACATATACATATTTAAACATCCCATACTATACTATATACATATTTTAAAACGTATCATTAACAAAAGTTTTGTTATCAAATCACAAAGCATTATAATACAATATGCATATATAATACTGCTACTTTATATATATACAACACTTTAAATATAAATATATACCTATATAAATTTGGAAATCAAGTTCCTATATATATTAACGAATGTACACAACTTACATACAGGTAAATCATGGCTTATATACTTATTTAGACTCAACAGACTATAAAACTTGTGCCAAATAATATAACATATATATATAACCATATAACATATATAGAATAGACAACTCATATATATATTTCGTTATCAATAAACATGTCAGTCCTTACGCAAAATCTATGTATACATTTTCAACAATCCAATAATTTTCATATATACAGTACACTTATATATATACTGTAAACATCAGCACCTACTATAATTTAAGTCAATATATATAAATGCTTACAATCTGGTTACTTACCAAATATGTAAACTAATACATAAAATAAGGCTCTAAATGATATGCCTATATATATAACAAGTATATAACATATATATCGTTAACTTACATAAAATAAAGCTCGGGCGAGATGGAGTAATGGACAGTCACCGCCGGATGGAGTTTGGCTGAGGGTGGTCAAATCTGGGTCGCGTGAAGGCGGGTGAACGTGAAGGGTTTGAGGCGGGGTGGTTGCTTAGGCATGGGTGGACGCTGGGTAGGTCGGGGTTGAAGGAGGAGGCAGCTTCGGTCTGGTAGGGAGGAGGTCGGGTGGTGGCTTTGGCCATGGGTTTGTCGTAGGCGAAGAACAGGGGAGCCATGAGGGTTGGGCGAGGCCTGGGTGCTCTCGGTTGGGCAGTGGTGGGAAGGTTGCAAGCGAGGGTAGGTGGATAAGCGGAGAGAGCGAGGTGGGTTGTCTGGTGGTTTTTGGGTGTTGTCATTGGCGAAGTGGAGGATTGGGTGCGATGGAAGGGGAGGGCTGTTGACTGAATGGCCGTGGATAATATGGCAGGTAGGAGGGAAGAAGGTGAGTGATGAGAAAGAAAATGAGAAGTCAGGAAGTATTGAACGCATAAAAATATGAACAGCACAAAAATGAACGTGCATATCAATGACCGTGAGACGAGAACCCAAAAGTTTTTGAATGTCTATTTTAGAAAAAAAAACGTGCATCTTAAATTCAAAGGGTATACATTATCACGGTGGAAAATTAAAAGACAAAGGTAATACCAAAAGCCAAAATACGAAATCGATACGGCTAGCTATTTTGACGGTTTCGTCGCATACCGAACTTGGAAGCACACAAATGAATATACTGCGGAGATCAGCACGGTAAGACGATCAAAACGGTACACAGATATCAGTGATAGGATCATCCGATCAAAAAGTCGATAATCGGTACCGAAATGTTGCTATTTTGCCAGAATTAAGATAAACGGAGCAGTAGAAGTCCAAATTTGGAAAAACGAATTTCGCAGTCTGATTCAGAATGATCTGAATAAATTTTCTCCTGTTGACATATTTTGGTTTCGGAAAACTTTTAAATTCACTGTTATTAACCGGTTTGATTTGAAATAAAATTTCACAGGAAAATAAACTTCAATATTATCAGATGAAAATTTACCAATTGCTATATTAAAATAGACGTATTTCAAATAATAAATTTTTATTTTCAAATTTTATTGTTTAAAATTTCACAAAATTTCAATTAATTCAACAATTAAAATCACTAAAAGTTTGGGTCGTTACAATAGGCCTCTTTCTATAGTCTTTCTGTTTAGAAATCTTCCAATAATCCTTGATAACCTTTGATACTTATTTTAATCTGAGCATTGCTTGCCATCTCCACCTTGCTAAACTTACCTATAACAATAGTTATCAGGTATAATTCCAATCTCCTTGTTATCTTGTCTTAATCTTATTTCACTATATCTTTTTCCTATGCTTTCCCGAACCTCATCCCTTTTCGGGGAGGAAAAGTTTTGAGTGGAGGAGAGTGTAACAACCCTGTATTTTACAATTATTTTTCAATTGAATTTCCGGATTTAAAAGCTTTATTTTATTTATGAAAAAGAATAAATTTTGTTAATTTAAATATAAATTTTGATTTTGTTGTCAATTAGAATTCCAAACATAAATAAATTGATTATTTCTAGAAAATATGAATTTTTGTAAATATAGTCAAACCTTGAATTTTAAATTTAAATTTTTAAATATTTGAAAATTTGAATTTTATCTTTTATTATGAAAGTAAATAAAATTATAAGAACACTACTTTTCGTTTCTTTGAAATCTGATTTATTATGTGAAAGTTATGCCCTTTTAACTATTGTGTGTAATTTGCTGTATTTAACAAAATGGTTTATTTTAAACTATATAAATAATATTTTATTTGGTCATGTAATGTTCTAATTTATATTTATATGGGTAATATAACATGTTATGAATTTATTTTGGTTTTAAAACATTTTTAAAAGTGTTATTGACATTTCCAAATGTCAGTTGTATTCTGTTTATAAATTTTAATTCCTAGTTTCAAATAATTAAAGTAATTCTTTATTTAACCTTATATTTTCCTAAGAATTTATTTATTCTCATTCCTACTTTATTTTGTTCTCATTTATTTTATTTATTTTAATTTTTTTTTAAGTTAAATAGAAAGTTGATAAGGATAGTGATATTTTATTTGTAATTTTCATGTCCTATTTCCAATTTTTAAACATTTTCTTTAGTTCTTTTTCTATTTTCCCTAAATTAAATTATTTATTTCACTTTGAAAATGTTTTAAAAATAATTTTATTTCAAATTTTGTTTTAGAATATTTTTAAAATGAAGTAAATAATTTTCCAAAGTCAATGGTGATTTATTTGTAATTTTTGGACACTGTTTCAATTTTTAAGCAATTTCTGTAACTCTTTTTCCATTTCCTTTAAACTATTTATTTATTTTTTGTTTCGTATTACTTTGTTTCAGTTGTAAAAGATATTGCTGAGTTTATTTTGTTTTATTAAAATTTAAAAGAAAAGGAAACACCAAAGGTTTAAAAAGCTTTCAAAACTTCAGTCTTTTCACTTTCTAGACTTTTTAATTTCACAACTCCTCATTCATTCTTGATTTTGGCCGTACATTACATTGTTTAGCCGTGAGTTTTATCTCACTTTCACATGAAAATTTTATTATTTCTCATCTCCATTCACAGCTAAGCAAAAATAATGGGTAATGGCCTCCTCTCTTCTCTCTTTTCTTCTTCCTTTTTCTATTGTTTTGCTTGATTTTTTGCCTTGCTTCTCTTGCTTTGCTTGGCCTAACACCTCCACCATCTCCTCCACCGACCACCACCACTTCCTTCCCCACACCATACACGACCAAAACCCTTCCTCCTCTAACTAGCAAATGCCATGACCATCCCATGATGCAAAATTCACAAAAACTATGTTAAAACTCCTTAAAAAGCATGCCTAGCCACCTAGTCTTCATCACCATCACCTTAGATGACCTTGGCTGTAATATCCCGGAAATTTTAACAATATCAATTTAATAATCTATTAAATAATTAAATTGATATTGATGATCTTTGATAATAAAATTTGAATTTAATTTAATAATCTAATTAAATAAGTATCAAATATGTTATTTCCAAATAATAAGTATAATGTATTATTTTTATAAATATGAATGGATTTTAAAGACTATGGAATTGTTATTTTAAATTGATAAGTAGTTGTATATGAATATATATATAACTTAATTTTTAAATTGAATCTTAGGATTTAATTTGATTTGAATTTAATTTAAGTTTTGAAATTCAAAAGAATAGATATTTAAATTGTTTTGGATTTTAGAATATTTGTATAAACTTTTATTTATAAATATAGTTAGTTTTGTTTCTTTTAAAAAGTAATTTATATATAGGATAAATATTTAATAATTAAGAAAAAGGT
The DNA here is from genome assembly GCA_030737815.1 of Allium fistulosum. NCBI lineage: Eukaryota > Viridiplantae > Streptophyta > Magnoliopsida > Asparagales > Amaryllidaceae > Allium > Allium fistulosum. Next base: position 96,624,440 of record CM060903.1, read on the forward strand.
TTTTATTTACTTTTAAATAAATAAAAATATATAGTAATTACTTAAATGACAAGTGTCATTATCTAAAGCTTCATTTTAAACATGTGTAAATAAATGGTAAACTCTAATGACAAGTGTCTTATCTAATTTTTATTTTCTTTTATTTTTATAAATCATAAATTTACTTACATATGAACATTTGCATATCTTCATTTCATTCTTTCTATTCTTATTTTTCAAAATAAGATAAACTCAGTTTTCTCTAATCGAAATCTGAAACATATCAAATGTCTCAAATAGTAATCAAAATCAACTTGTAAATCAAAGATCAAAACCTATCTGCATATCTCAAAATCAAAACAAAGCCTGCCTCCATTTTCTTTCAATCTGGAATCATGTTCAAAACAAAAGGGGATGCACTGCATCATCTTCAAAAGCTGTTGCCTTCATTTCTTAAATCTGGTAGTTGCATGCATACAGCTCTAAATCCAATAAGTAAAGAACAGCAATTCAAGTTTTTAAATCAAGTGAGGCATTCCAGTTTAAGTCAAAGCCTGTTCAAGTTTTCAAAAGCTAAAATCTGCCTCTGTTCATTTGCATGTCTGGTGAGTAAACATCTTTTTCAAAAGTTAAAATGAATTTAAATTGCTTTCGAATGATTTCTGAATAAAGTACATTTGCATGTTCATTTATATGTGTGTATTCTGTATGTATATGAGAATTGAAGTATGCATGTATGAATAAAGTATTAATTGCTCTGTTTATCTTCTTTAAACAAGTAAGTGAACCTAAATTTAAAAACAGTTTGATCTATGCTTATACTTGATGCCTGTGATAAATTGTAGATGTAATATTGTAAACTGTTTGCATGGATAGATTAAGATGTTTGGCTGTTTATAAAATGTGAAAAATCTTTCCATGTTTATATTTATGGATGTACACTGTTTGTATGAGTAAATTGAACTGTGCATGTTAAGTATGTCTCTGTTTCCAGGTTTTAGTGTCAACCATATAATCAAAATTCCATATATTTTTATTTATCCACTGTTAGGATTTTAATTAAAGACAAATTAGTTTAATTTTAGCATGATTTAAGTAATAAAAATATAAAGAAGTATATATGTTTTGAAATATACTTGCATTTGTGAAACAACAGTAAAGATCTCTTAAAACATGTAAAATCAAATGATGAATTTGATTAATTCAAGTTCATGTCTTGAATCCATTTGAAAAATTAGGATATTTAGAATCAAAATCAAGATTTTAAATGAAGTAAGGAATGAGAAATTAGGACTTTTCTGGAATTGGGATTTTGGGTGATATTTGATGATCACGAGATCTATGGGGATCGGGATTTTGGAAGGAGGTAGAGGAAGAGTCTGGTGGTACGGGAAAAATGGGTGGTGAATTGTCTGATGGTCGTGGCAACGGTGGCAAGTGGATTTGGGTTTTAAACCTAATTCTGGTAGGCCTGGAAAATGAGATCATCACCACTTCTCTGAGCGATCGAGTTGGATGAAGTTTTGAAGGAAGGTTCGTGGATGAATGAAGATGGATTAGAAGGGGTCGGCGAAGTTCATCGGCGACGAGATGGGCGGCGTTGGGGAATTTTGTGTCCAGTTGCTGCTGCAGTTTTTTTGAGTGAATGGTCGAATTTCGTTTTGAGCTTGAATTGTTCGATCTGGGTATATATGCATGCTCGCATGAGTTTGTGTGATCGTAGGAGAAGGTCGCGATGATCTACGGTGGCCGGAGGTGATGGGGTACGTGCACCGTGTATATGTGTGCACTGGGAATTGTGGAACTGGGGAAGACGTAAGGGACTCGAAGTAGAGCTCGCGTATTCATGGATTCAACTCGAAGTTGAAGAAGTGTTGGGTTGCTTCGGGATAGGCACGAGTTATTGAGGTGCTCGACTCGAGTTTTTGTGGTATTTGACGAGTTTGGCCGAGTCGCTTCCTTTTGTAAATTAAGTCATAAGTTTTCCAAAGAGGATTAAATTTTCAAAAGGGTTAACCAAACTTTTAAAGTGTTAATTGAATTTATTTTCAAAATTTAAAATGGTTAAGATAAATTCTTTTGGTAGTAATTTATTTGGAATATTAAATTTAAAAGGGAGTATTTTGAATCTAAAGTATTAAATCAAAATTTAAGTTTGAGAATAAATGAAATAAATTAAGAGTGATTTATTAATTAAATTAGTTAATGGTTAAGAATGGCAAATTAACAATTAAAGTTTTCAAGATTTATTAACTTGTAATTAAGGATTGTTAATAAATAATTAGGATAAGTAATTATTTATTTATTTTAAAACTTAATTAATGATTTTAATTAAGTAAGTTAATTACTAAGATCAAATGTTTTAATGATAATGTTTTATCTTAAAATAATTAAGATTTTTAATGAGTTAAACTAAATTAAGTTTAATTAATTTATTTAATCAATTTTTGATAAGGATTAATTAAGGGTTAATTAAAATAGTAATTAAGGGGTACTTAATAAAGTTTTATTAAGTAATAATTAAGTTTTCTTAATTTATAATTAAGAAATTATTAATCTAAAATAAAAGTTAATTAAGGATTAATTAACTATTATTAAGGGATTAATTAATTATCATTAAAGATTGATTAATAGGTAATTATGGATTAATTAAATTGATAATTAAAGTTGTTAATTAATAATTAAGTTTTATTAATTAATAATTAAGAAGTAATTAATTAGTTAATTAAGTTTAATTAATTAATTATAAAATAATTAAGGATTGATTACTTTGTATTAAAGGATATTGATTAATAATTAAGGTTTATTAATTAATAGTTAAAGGATAATTAATCAAGGATTAATTAATTTAAAGGGTAATTAAGGATGAGTTACTCAGTTATGATTTAAGAAATGAATGTGATTTATTTAAGTAAATTAATTTGTTAATTAATTAAGGATAGTCACTTGGTAATTGATTAAGTGTAGTTACTTAATAAGATTGGTTAAGTATAATTACTTAGTGTAAGTAATTAATAAATGAATTACTAGATGTAATTGGTAAAATTAATCAAAAAGGATTTATAAAAGAAATTAAAGTAATTAAGAATAGTTAATTACTGTTAATGATTATTTAGGATCGATTAATGAAAGTAATTAATTTATTAATGCATGATTAATTAATGTAATTAATTAAGGAATAATGTAATTAATTATAGTTAATTAATTAAAGTAATTAATTAAGGATCATTAATTAATGTAATTAATGAAAGTAATTAAAGGTTAATTACTGTTAATGGTTAAGAATAATTAATTTATGAAATTAATTAAAGGATAATTACTTTATGTAATTAATGAATAATTAATCAAGAGTGATTAATATTTAATGATTAATTAATTAAATGGATAAGTAATTAATTAATGATTGATTAAGCAAAGATAAGAATTAATTCTTAAGTAATTAATTTAATTTAAGATTAAATTAATTTTAATAGAGATTAATAAATGGTTGCTTATGAATGATGGTTGAGTAGAATGTCTGATTTGGTTGATATCTAATTGATGATATGCTATGATATTCTATGATATGATATTGGATATATCAGTGATAAGTGTGTGATATTTACCTATGTTAATGCTGTGTGAATTCAAGTATTGAATTGAATTGTTTAAACCTTTAAACAACTTGGCCTTAAAAGATACGTTTTGGATTTCGATGAGACCGGGATCGGATTTGCTACAGTACAGCATGATAGGGGGTTCTCGCTTCGCGGTTTGGTGGCGAACGGGAGACTCTTACCCCTACATGTCCTTGAGAGGTAAAGGCCTTGTGAGGGTTGGTTGCGAGTCGAGAGGCTGGCCGTAAAAGCAAATTCGAGGTACCAGTGAAAGCCACGGTGGGTTTGGGATGGTTGAAAAGCCTACCGGTCGCCACTGGCTCGGCCCGTTTCATTTGGTATCAGAGCATAGGTTGAGCGAATGCCTAAGCTTTTGGTTAAGTGAATATCAGAACACTAGGTTGAGTGAATACCTAGGTTCGGAGGGATTGTTCATTAGCGATAGGATATGTAGCAACCTGTTTGAGTCTGAGTGTATATATATTCGAGAGCGCGTATTTGTTAGTAATATAAAATGGTTTTATATTGTGTTAATTGATCGGTTGAGTGGTATATGGATTCTGGTCAATACGAGTAGCTAACGTTATTGATAGGGATCTCTAAACACTTGGACCAGGCCAACAGACACAATATTGTTTTAAAAAGGTAGATGAAATAATTTTACCCAGATATAATTTCTATATAAAAAAGTATCATTTTAAATGTATATGGTATTTGTAATGATTGGTTAAGATGATAATAATTTATCATCTAAGATTAGGAGTCCGAGTGTTGGGGTTGGAAGTGTATTTGTCGAGACTGTAAACCTAATACCGTCTCGAGTAAGTTTTGCTGTGATATGAGGATTTTTCAATCTATGAAGAAAACCTGTTATGGTTCGGAGTTTATCTTTGAAGTTGGATGAGTAGAGTTGGATCTGTCGGTTAGGCAGAAGCGAGTGATGGTATCTTGATACCTCAGGAAGAAGTAGCTGTGTGATGAGATGTAGTGACTATGGATGTTTCCGAAAATGTTTTCTTTGGAACGAGTTTAAGGAAGTGTGTATGTTTCGGTGTTGTGGCTGAGTTCAGCATGGTGTTTCTATTCGGTTTGAGGTCCGAGTTTCTCGAAGAGCTTTGGATAAGGAAGTCTTTGGCATATGTGGCAGCGTTGCAGCTCGGAAGTGTTCTGTGTGCCAGCAAGGAGGTCTTTGGCTAATCATTTTCCTAGAGGTGAAGTTCAGAAGCAGCAGAGTAGATCCATTTCTTCGATGGATTGGATAGTTAAGTATGAACTGTTCTGATTGGTAAAGAGAGAACAGTTTTCTTTGGAATTAGGATGGGTTGATCGCAAAAGTGACTTGCGATAGTCTGAGTATTTTCTTGGGTTATCTGAGATTTTCTGGGAGATGTGTTGTCCAGTCTGTGCTCGTGTTCTTCATCAGCATTTTCTTCTGCTCCAGATCAGAGTTGTGCAGCAGAAGCAGTTTGGCGAGTGCTCCTGTTTGTCCTTTCTGGATTGAAGGAGTAAGTTTAGTCTTCTGTTATTTGAGGAGTAGAGTTTGTTCTTGATTGTTGGTTGATCTTGAGGAGATCATTGTATTGGGTTGTTTTTGGTCCTGTTTGATTCGAGAAGCATCGGCGAAGGTTGAGTTGATCAGGAAGGATTTGTAGGAAGCCAGGATAGTCTGAAGAATTTTGTGGATAAAAGACGAAGGAATTTGAAATTCGAAGTTGGAGACTTCGTTGTTGTGAAGTTTTTCTCTGGTTAAAGGGAGCTATAAGATTTGGGTAAGTCTGGGAAGTTAGCTCCGAGTTATTTTGGAACTTTTCTGTGATCTAATTTGGATAAGTACTTTGATCTACAAGGTTGAATTGTCAGTTTGGATAACTGGAATTCAATGTATTTTACGTATCTCTGAGGGAGTACGTATTTGATCTATCTCTGGTTTTGAAACCAGCAGTTCTGGAGGTATTGGTTGTTGAGTCAGACTCGTCTGTAGTCTGATATCTTGTTTAGTTCTATAGATCTAGATGAGTAAGAGATCTATAGCTTAGTAGTTTAGATTGTTTGTAGAGCGAGTATCCTGGTATATATATATACTTGGGGAAACTCGAGGTATTTTATCTAGAATTTTGTCTGGATAGTTAGAATTGTTTGATTGGATGAATTGGTTGCTATGGGTGTTAGCTTATGGATGAAAGTATATGCTTGTGTTTTAAAATTAAAATCTTTAATAAGATTATTAAATTACCTTTGTTTAAATTTCGGGGACGAAATTATTTTAAGGGGGAAGGAATGTAATATCCCGGAAATTTTAACAATATCAATTTAATAATCTGTTAAATAATTAAATTGATATTGATGATCTTTGATAATAAAATTTGAATTTAATTTAATAATCTAATTAAATAAGTATCAAATATGTTATTTCCAAATAATAAGTATAATGTATTATTTTTATAAATATGAATGGATTTTAAAGACTATGGAATTGTTATTTTAAATTGATAAGTAGTTGTATATGAATATATATATAACTTAATTTTTAAATTGAATCTTAGGATTTAATTTGATTTGAATTTAATTTAAGTTTTGAAATTCAAAAGAATAGATATTTAAATTGTTTTGGATTTTAGAATATTTGTATAAACTTTTATTTATAAATATAGTTAGTGTTGTTTCTTTTAAAAAGTAATTTATATATAGGATAAATATTTATAAATAATTAAGAAAAAGGTTTTTATTTACTTTTAAATAAATAAAAATATATAGTAATTACTTAAATGACAAGTGTCATTATCTAAAGCTTCATTTTAAACATGTGTAAATAAATGGTAAACTCTAATGACAAGTGTCTTATCTAATTTTTATTTTCTTTTATTTTTATAAATCATAAATTTACTTACATATGAACATTTGCATATCTTCATTTCATTCTTTCTATTCTTATTTTTCAAAACAAGATAAACTCAGTTTTCTCTAATCGAAATCTGAAACAAATCAAATGTCTCAAATAGTAATCAAAATCAACTTGTAAATCAAAGATCAAAACCTATCTGCATATCTCAAAATCAAAACAAAGCCTGCCTCCATTTTCTTTCAATCTGGAATCATGTTCAAAACAAAAGGGGATGCACTGCATCATCTTCAAAAGTTGTTGCCTTCATTTCTTAAATCTGGTAGTTGCATGCATACAGCTCTAAATCCAATAAGTAAAGAACAGCAATTCAAGTTTTTAAATCAAGTGAGGCATTCCAGTTTAAGTCAAAGCCTGTTCAAGTTTTCAAAAGCTAAAATCTGCCTCTGTTCATTTGCATGTCTGGTGAGTAAACATCGTTTTCAAAAGTTAAAATGAATTTAAATTGCTTTCGAATGATTTCTGAATAAAGTACATTTGCATGTTCATTTATATGTGTGTATTCTGTATGTATATGAGAATTGAAGTATGCATGTATGAATAAAGTATTAATTGCTCTGTTTATCTTCTTTGAACAAGTAAGTGAACCTAAATTTAAAAACAGTTTGATCTATGCTTATACTTGATGCCTGTGATAAATTGTAGATGTAATATTGTAAACTGTTTGCATGGATAGATTAAGATGTTTGGTTGTTTATAAAATGTGAAAAATCTTTGCATGTTTATATTTATGGATGTACACTGTTTGTATGAGTAAATTGAACTGTGCATGTTAAGTATGTCTCTGTTTCCAGGTTTTAGTGTCAACCATATAATCAAAATTCCATATATTTTTATTTATCCACTGTTAGGATTTTAATTAAAGACAAATTAGTTTAATTTTAGCATGATTTAAGTAATAAAAATATAAAGAAGTATATATGTTTTGAAATATACTTGCATTTGTGAAACAACAGTAAAGATCTCTTAAAACATGTAAAATCAAATGATGAATTTGATTAATTCAAGTTCATGTCTTGAATCCATTTGAAAAATTAGGATTTTTAGAATCAAAATCAAGATTTTAAATGAAGTAAGGAATGAGAAATTAGGACTTTTCTGGAATTGGGATTTTGGGTGATATTTGATGATCACGAGATCTATGGGGATCGGGATTTTGGAAGGAGGTAGAGGAAGAGTCTGGTGGTACGGGAAAAATGGGTGGTGAATTGTCTGATGGTCGTGGCAACGGTGGCAAGTGGATTTGGGTTTTAAACCTAATTCTGGTAGGCCTGGAAAATGAGATCATCACCACTTCTCTGAGCGATCGAGTTGGATGAAGTTTTGAAGGAAGGTTCGTGGATGAATGAAGATGGATTAGAAGGGGTCGGCGAAGTTCATCGGTGACGAGATGGGCGGCGTTGGGGAATTTTGTGTCCAGTTGCTGCTGCAGTTTTTTTGAGTGAATGGTCGAATTTCGTTTTGAGCTTGAATTGTTCGATCTGGGTATATATGCATGCTCGCATGAGTTTGTGTGATCGTAGGAGAAGGTCGCGATGATCTACGGTGGCCGGAGGTGATGGGGTACGTGCACCGTGTATATGTGTGCACTGGGAATTGTGGAACTGGGGAAGACGTAAGGGACTCGAAGTAGAGCTCGCGTATTCATGGATTCAACTCGAAGTTGAAGAAGTGTTGGGTTGCTTCGGGATAGGCACGAGTTATTAAGGTGCTCGACTCGAGTTTTTGTGGTATTTGACGAGTTTGGCCGAGTCGCTTCCTTTTGTAAATTAAGTCATAAGTTTTCCAAAGAGGATTAAATTTTCAAAAGGGTTAACCAAACTTTTAAAGTGTTAATTGAATTTATTTTCAAAATTTAAAATGGTTAAGATAAATTCTTTTGGTAGTAATTTATTTGGAATATTAAATTTAAAAGGGAGTATTTTGAATCTAAAGTATTAAATCAAAATTTAAGTTTGAGAATAAATGAAATAAATTAAGAGTGATTTATTAATTAAATTAGTTAATGGTTAAGAATGGCAAATTAACAATTAAAGTTTTCAAGATTTATTAACTTGTAATTAAGGATTGTTAATAAATAATTAGGATAAGTAATTAATTATTTATTTTAAAACTTAATTAATGATTTTAATTAAGTAAGTTAATTACTAAGATCAAATGTTTTAATGATAATGTTTTATCTTAAAATAATTAAGATTTTTAATGAGTTAAACTAAATTAAGTTTAATTAATTTATTTAATCAATTTTTGATAAGGATTAATTAAGGGTTAATTAAAATAGTAATTAAGGGGTACTTAATAAAGTTTTATTAAGTAATAATTAAGTTTTCTTAATTTATAATTAAGAAATTATTAATCTAAAATAAAAGTTAATTAAGGATTAATTAACTATTATTAAGGGATTAATTAATTATCATTAAAGATTGATTAATAGGTAATTATGGATTAATTAAATTGATAATTAAAGTTGTTAATTAATAATTAAGTTTTATTAATTAATAATTAAGAAGTAATTAATTAGTTAATTAAGTTTAATTAATTAATTATAAAATAATTAAGGATTGATTACTTTGTATTAAAGGATATTGATTAATAATTAAGGTTTATTAATTAATAGTTAAAGGATAATTAATCAAGGATTAATTAATTTAAAGGGTAATTAAGGATGAGTTACTCAGTTATGATTTAAGAAATGAATGTGATTTATTTAAGTAAATTAATTTGTTAATTAATTAAGGATAGTCACTTGGTAATTGATTAAGTGTAGTTACTTAATAAGATTGGTTAAGTATAATTACTTAGTGTAAGTAATTAATAAATGAATTACTAGATGTAATTGGTAAAATTAATCAAAAAGGATTTATAAAAGAAATTAAAGTAATTAAGAATAGTTAATTACTGTTAATGATTATTTAGGATTGATTAATGAAAGTAATTAATTTATTAATGCATGATTAATTAATGTAATTAATTAAGGAATAATGTAATTAATTATAGTTAATTAATTAAAGTAATTAATTAAGGATCATTAATTAATGTAATTAATGAAAGTAATTAAAGGTTAATTACTGTTAATGGTTAAGAATAATTAATTTATGAAATTAATTAAAGGATAATTACTTTATGTAATTAATGAATAATTAATCAAGAGTGATTAATATTTAATGATTAATTAATTAAATGGATAAGTAATTAATTAATGATTGATTAAGCAAAGATAAGAATTAATTCTTAAGTAATTAATTTAATTTAAGATTAAATTAATTTTAATAGAGATTAATAAATGGTTGCTTATGAATGATGGTTGAGTAGAATGTCTGATTTGGTTGATATCTAATTGATGATATGCTATGATATTCTATGATATGATATTGGATATATCAGTGATAAGTGTGTGATATTTACCTATGTTAATGCTGTGTGAATTCAAGTATTGAATTGAATTGTTTAAACCTTTAAACAACTTGGCCTTAAAAGATACGTTTTGGATTTCAATGAGACCGGGATCGGGTTTCCGTATACCGGAATTCTAGGTCTGGAGACCCGAATACCACATCGATCCAAATTTACGATAGGTCGTGAATCTCAAGTGAAGATGAAGATTCAGAGTGCAAGGGTTATTGTCGTTAACTCTGAGGGTGATTCCAAAACGAGTGTAACGAGATAATGCCTTCGGTTTCGTTCGAACCCGGAACGAACTGTATGGATTGAATGCTTTCAGCACATCGTCAGGCGGACGATGAGCATTCTAAGTGATATGTTCTGATTAAAGGTAATCGTAACCTCAAGCCTCATCAACCGGGAATGGCTAAAACAGGGGAGGTGCAGCAAGGCTTCGTGGGTAGCACCCACTGAGAGCAAGATAGATCCCTATCTAGAGGTCCCTTTTCTTTTATTCGGCTTAGTGTGTGGTTGGTCGCGCCAACTATGGGATTATCTTGTTCGGAATTATCCAGTAAGGGATGGTTCCGGCTTTGTGTTGCAGGGGAGCGGGCGTACTCCTCGGTACGGTGATCTAGGCCACGTACTGTGATGGGCGGTACCCCAGTAGCCCTGCCATTGTATGGAATCCAAACTCCAATAAGTGCCGTACGTATTAGTTGTGCCCAACTATGTTGGAATGTGAGATGTAAGCATTTCAGCTATTTCTGTATTTTACTTGAAAACCCTAGACCCTATTATAATATAACTGGATTTCCTATCAAATGTTTTGGTTAGCGTAAGGTAAAAACTTTCCATGTTTATGTGTGGGAAGTCTTACGTGATACCTTTGTTTTCAAAAGGTTTTGAAGTTAAACAATTTTAACCCGTTTACTCACACCAGACCCATGTCTGACCCAAGTGTTTATTTCTGTTTTATAAACTCTTGGGTACTCAAATTTTTACGAGTAGCCAAGGGATTCAGGTTTAGCTTTGACGAATATTCTGGAGGAGAAATGGAGCAGGAGGCTTCGGCGTTCGTAGATATAGTATTCCGCTATGTTGATATCTGTGATAGTGTCTCGTCTGGTATTTGAGTTGTAATGTCTAGACAGATGTTTATAACTGTCTAGTATGTGTAGTATAGTTGTGTAAACTCTGATAAGTGTTGTATACTATGTAATAGTTTATGTTATTAATATAATTTATTCGTTCCGCTGTGAGATCGTTGTTGTTGTTTCTTTCTTTCTTCTCTTCTTTTCTATTTTCTACCCCTTTCTTTCTTATTAATGATGCCTCTTTCTGGGCATAGGAAGTCGGGTTGTTTCATTGGCCACCTCCTATTGCTCCACCACCACCTTGACACAACCCTAACCATCACCTCCTACCTCTGTCCAGACCTTTACATGAAATGGCCGAACCAAGATGGGACATAGACCGAGCCAAAAGTGACCCAAAACTCCTTTATGTTGCCTAGACCCTTCACATTCCTATGTTGTAACTCCTCCACATCTTTAGCCATGATAGTCGTACATTATAGGACCCAAACCTGAGCCAAAGCCACACCAAAACCTGACCAAAAACACCCCCTAGGCAATGCGAAAGAATAGAGAAAGCAAGGCAAAAGTCGTTGCATTCATATCTCTTTTTATTCCCTTTTTATTTCAAAGTTATTACATATCTATTGTATTGAAATTGTGTTTGTTTGATGTTTGTTTTGGGTTGTAACACAAGAGTTGTAGCTTGAATTTGCTCTCCACTCAAATCAAAAATCGTGCTATTGTGTTTTGGAATCCGTTATGTCATTTGAATTGATATCCCCGACGCAAAGAGGTGAGTAATTCTCACCAAACGATGTGTACTTATATAACTAGTAAACTGACACCATTTAATCTGTAAAATTATATCATCCTGCTATAACTGTTGTTAACCCTTAAGTTTCTTCGACTCAAGAGATGTACGACTCATAGTCTTCCGAGATAAGAGGTGTACGACTCATGGTATTACGGGATAAGAGATGTACGACTCATAGTCTTCCGAGATAAGGGGTGTACGACTCATAGCCTTCCGAGATAAGGGGTGTATGACTCATAGTCTTCCGAGATAAGAGGTGTACGACTCATAGTCCTACGAGTTAGCAGGCCTACGACTTAAGAGCTTCATGACTCAACGAGACAAGCTTCTTACAACTCATTAGGTCTTACGACTTAAGGGTTCTACGACTCATGAGGTTCTACGACTCATGAGGTCTTACGACTTAAAGACTCTACGACTCATGAGGTTCTACGACTCATGAGATCTTACGACTTAAAGACTTTACGACTCATGAGGTTCTACGACTCATGAGATCTTACGACTTAGAGGTTCTACGACTCATGAGGTCTTACGACTCAAGAGGCCTTACGACTTAAAGCCCGTGCTTATGCTACCTCTATCTGGTAAGTCGGCTACGAGTTAGCAATTGTCTTCAACTGAGCCACAAGAAGAACCCAGTATGGGACCCACGAGTTATCTTAAGTCGGTTACGAGTTATTGCTAACCTTAAGTCGGTCACGACTCATGCCTTAGCCAATTTTCTGTCTAGAATTCAGAGCTGCTCCTATAAATACCCCACCACTTCCAACATGAAGAGGACTTTTGCGAAATCATTTCTTCAAGCACCGTTACTCTGTCAAAGTCTCTATTCATCCAACAATCAAAGATCCTCAAACATTCAAGACGCTACAACAATCTTCAAGAGATAATTCCTTACATCCGACATGGATTCATCGAATTTCATCGACGAAGATTGAGCTAGTAGTCAAGATTGTTTCTTTTGATCAAGTTGTACTGTTTTGATAAGAGATTTGTATCGATTTGTAACCGAATTCAGTAATAAAGAGATTCAAAGTGGACGTAGGCTTAATCTCAAGTCGAACCACTATAAATTGCTGTCTTTTACTGCTTTTCTGCCAGTTTACTACTTAAATTCTGTTCCCGTCATGCGGGTGGTGCTTTCACGATTCTATTACACACACCGGGTGTTAGCGTTCACTTTTTAACGTTAACATTTTGGTGCTTTCACTGAGAACCCAACTCAGGCTACCATTCACCATTGCTTCATACAAGTTTGTTGAAAAAGTTTCCTACAAAACCAGAAATTTATCAGACATAATGGCTCCTGGAAGGAAACGAAAGGCTGTCAGATTTGAAAATGTGCAAGATAATACCGCCACTTCTATTTCACCGAGTCATGCGGCTCCAAGCATCGGGGTGATGCGAGAGGAGCTAGACGCTGCTGTATCTAGACTATACCAACAGATTGAAACTCAAAACAATCTGATGATGGAAAAACTAAACGCTCTGCTCGGCGCCAATCAAAGACCAGTGGGTAATGAAGAAAACATCGCTGATGCTCTTCGCAACTCCGAAGTAAGAAATATTCCTCACGGGGGATCAGGTGCTGCCGAAGGGGCACCCCTCCAGGCCGAAGGATCCAGGCCGTCACCAGTTCTTCATGAACATTTACCTGGACAAACCCCTGAAAAGATGGCTGAGGTCTATTCTGCGAAATCTCTGAACAATGAGGAATATCTTTCTGGTATGATCAAGCAAATAATGAAAGAGAGCATGCAAAGAGATGAAGACGAAAGCGAATGGGGATTTGCACCAAGTAGAACTCCGTTTACCGAGAAGATTCTGAAGGCTGAATTTCCTAGAAAATTTGTTCCCCCCACCATTCCTGCTTATCGGGGAACAAGTGATCCAAATCAGTTCTTGTATAAATACGACTGGCATATGACCGGTGCAAGAGCAACCGATGAAATTAAGTGCCGATATTTCCCAGTTTATTTGGAAGGAGTGGCACTCCTCTGGTTTACCAAGCTTCCTGTCCGATCAGTTGATCAGTTTTCCGATCTGACTCGAAAGTTCAAAGAGCAATTCAGGCTATACACTTCAAAGGCAAAAGACATAATGTCATTGTCCAGTCTTGAACAGAATCCGGGAGAACATATTAAATCATTCCTGAACCGTTTCAATATAGCTCTGGCGGAAGTTGATAACGCAGAGCCACTGATGATCTTGACCTATTTGATGCGTGCTATCGACAAATCGAGCGAATTTGGAAAATGGCTGAAGATGAAGGAGCCAAATTCGCTCGAGAAATTCTACAAAAAGGCTGACGAATTTATACGCTTAGAGAATCTTTCCGCACCAGCTAAAGTTGTGACAACGGTGGTGGAAAATAATGCTACTGTTAAAAGCAAGAAAGAACCGGCAGATCAGAAAAGGGAAAGTAATGGTGGGAAAAGGCAGAATGACTTCAAAAAGCCCTGCTTCCTTAAACCTTCAGACTTTACTCCACTGACCGATACCCTGGAGAATATTTTCATCGCCACTAAGGATGCTGTTGAATTTCCAAAGCCACCGGCCGTGAAAGTTGGGAAGAACGCTGCTCAAAGCGGAAGATTTTGCAAGTTTCACAACCAACCAGGGCATGATACCAATGAGTGCCGCCATTTGAAAAGCCTGATTGAAGAATTGCTAAGAGAGAATAAGTTGCAGCAATATGTCAAGAGGAATAGAAAGGATCCATCTTCATCCAGCCAAGGGCAGTTACCTCCAACTAATTCATCTGATTCAGGAGAGAGGCCTACTGGAAAGGAAAGACCTGTTATCAATGTGATCACAGGGGGACCTCACCCGGCTGGTAGGAGTTGGGGTGAAATGGAAAGGTATGCAAAAGCTTTGAAGTATGCACCAACCGAAGAAAGTGTCTTAATCTTGGAAGATGCTTCACCTCTAAAGCAGCAGAAGACTTTTCATGACGATATTATGTTCAGAGCCAGGGATTCTATTAATGTGGAAGCTCCTACTGAGGACCCTTTGGTTGTCTCTGTCGGTATTGGGCCGGCTATTGTCAGAAGAGTGTTGGTAGATAGTGGTGCCTCATGCAACATTCTCTTTAAAAGGACATTTGACCAAATGAAAATCCCGATGACTGATGTACAAGCTTCCTCACACAAGATTGCCGGGTTTACAGGGGAGCTGAAATAGCCGATTGGAACGGTGGACTTGTTTGTTGAAATGGGCGAAGGACACAAGAAATTGGTTCGGAAGCAAACTTTTGTAATTGTTGATGGATTCTCCGCCTATAACGCTTTCTTGGGCCGGCCTACTCTTGCTGCTTTTAGGGCCGTCCTCGCTCCTTGGTGCTTAACAATGAAATTTCCTACTGATAATGGGATTGCTGTTATTAAAGGAGATCAGAACGCAGGACGAGAATGTTATCTTGTAGAACTCCGAGAGGCCAGGAGAAGAGAAATGCGGAAAGATGCGGCAGCTCCGCTCCGCATCAAGGAACCGACCCTGTAGCAACTACGGAGCGGCCCCTGTACTGGCGAACACAGCAATGCAAGAAAAGAAATGGATCCCAGGAAAGCCAGTACAGGGGAGAATAGAGTGGTACCCGTGGAGGTAACAGTACTAGTATCTGTAGACTCGAGAGACCCGAACAAAGTACTCAATGTGGGTTCACAGCTAAGTATAACAGTTCAAAACACACTGATATCATTCTTAAAAGCCAATCTAGATGTGTTCGCTTGGTGTCACGCTGATATGTGTGGGATCTCCCCGGAAGTTGCTGTGCATACTCTGAACATAGATCCGAAATTCACACCAGTGAAGCAGAAGAGAAGAACTCAAGGCCCAGAAAGATCGACAGCACTAAAGGAAGAAGTTGATCGGCTCATGGAGAACGGCTTTATCAGAAACTCCACTTATCCAAATTGGGTTTCAAATCCAGTATTGGTCAAGAAGGCAAATGGAAAGTGGAGAGTATGCATAGATTTCTCAGATCTAAACAAAGCATGCCCCAAGGATTGCTTCCCGTTGCCCAGAATTGATCAATTGGTGGATGGAACAGCTGGGCATGAGTTGTTATCGTTTATGGATGCTTACTCCGGATACAATCAGATTATGATGCATGAGCCGGATCAGGAAGACACAAGCTTTATTACAGATGTGGGTCTCTACTGCTACAAAGTTATGCCTTTCGGGTTGAAAAATGCTGGGGCAACCTACCAAAGACTCGTCAATGCAATGTTCAAGCCTCAGATTGGTAGAACCATGGAAGTTTATGTCGACGATATGTTGGTAAAATCAAAGAAAGCTGTAGATCACATGGGGCACTTGGAGGAAATGTTCGCAATTCTTCGAAAGTACGGAATGAAGCTCAATCCATTGAAATGTTCATTCGGAGTAGAATCTGGGAAATTTTTGGGTTTCATTGTGAGCGCCAGGGGCATTGAAGCCAATCCTACTCAAATCACAGCTCTAAGGGAAGTCAAAGCCCCTAAAACAAAGAAAGAAATGCAAAGTCTCAATGGAAAAGTCGCTGCTCTGAGTCGCTTCATTTCCAAGGCCACAGACAAATGTATTCCCTTCTTTGAGGCTTTAAAGAAAGGAAAGAAAAATTTTGAGTGGACGCCAGAATGCCAGAATGCTTTCGATGAACTAATTCATCACATGGAAACACCTCCGGTTCTTTCCAAGCCCACTGACGGTGAAGATCTTTTCATCTATTTAGCAATTTCATCTCACGCCCTCAGCGCAGCACTTGTACGGGAAGATACGAAAATACAGCGTCCAGTCTATTACATCAGTAAACGGTTCACTGGGGTAGAGATGAATTATTCGAAGATAGAAAAGCTCGCCTATTGTTTGCTAATTGCTTCCAGGAAATTGAGGCCATATTTTCAAGCTCATCCTATCAAAGTTCTTACTGATCAACCGCTAAAGCAAGTCCTGTTTCGTCCTGAAACTTCTGGTCGTCTTCTGAAATGGAACATTGAACTTAGCCAGTATGACATCACTTATCACCCCCGAAGAGCAATCAACGGACAAGCTTTAGCAGATTTCATCGTAGAATCTACCGACAAAGGCGATAGTGAAAACGAAACAACTAACGGCATTCCAATCCAGTGGAAGTTGTATGTTGATGGATCAAGAAATGATTACTGTTCTAGGGCAGGGGTTGTGCTTGAAACTCCCGAAGGACGATCATTGTGTTATGCATTGAGACTGGAATTTCCTTCAACAAACAATGAAGCAGAATATGAAGCACTTATCATCGGTTTAAAAATTGCCAAGGAACTAAACATCAAAGTATTGCAAATTTTCAGCGATTCTCAACTCATCGTTTGCCAGGTAAAGAAAGAGTTTCAGGCTAAAGGTGGAAATCTGCCCGCATATTTGTCAAAGGCATGTGAATTACTCTAAGATTTCAATCACTACACGATAAGTCATATTCCTCGAGTAGAGAACATGAAAGCAGATTCTCTAGCAAAGTACTCAAGTTCTGGAGAAGCTCAATTACTGGGATTAGTTCCTGTAGAAGTTCTGTCAGCTCCAAGCATTGATGAAATGGATGTTGATTGGATTATGACTACGTCTCAAGAGCATGAATCATGGATGACTCCAATCAAAGAATACTTACTCAATGGTTCCCTGCCAGAATGTTCTAAGGAACGTCGAAAATTATTAAGAAAAGCGTCGAGATATATACTTCAAGATGGCCGATTATACAGACGGGGATTTTCAATGCCTCTGCTCCGATGTGTAACTAAGGAAGAAGCCAAGACAATTCTAGCCGAGGTACACGGAGGAGAATGTGGAGATCATTCAGTTGGTCAAACTTTAGCCAAGAAAGTTCTCCGATATGGGTATTTCTGGCCGGATATTAATCGAGATGCTGCAGCTTATTCCAGGAAGTGCGACAAATGCCAAAGATTTGCAAAAATCCCAAGAGCGCCTTCCACCGAACTCACACAGATGGTCAGCCCATGGCCATTTGCCATTTGGGGGATAGACCTAATTGGACCATTACCGATCGCCAAATCAGGGATTAAATATGCTATTGTTGCCGTTGATTATTTCACCAAATGGGCTGAAGCTGAACCTTTGGCCACCATCACTTCTAAAAAGATGATAAATTTTGTAACGAAGAATATCATTTGCAGATATGGTGTGCCACAGAAGATAATCACAGACAACGGTACTCAGTTTGAAAGTGAAGAATTCCAGGATTTCTGCAAACGGTTCAGAATTCGAAAAAGCTTCTCAGCAGTGGCTCATCCGTAAGCAAATGGGCAAGTGGAAGCAGTTAATAAGATCATCAAGTCAACTATCAAAAAGCAGCTCGAAAAAGCAAAAGGTGGTTGGGTTGATAAACTTCCATTAGCACTATGGGCGTACAGAACTACTCACAAAACTGCGACTGGGCACACTCCATTTTCACTGGCATACGGATCAGAGGCAATGATTCCAGTGGAAGTAGAAGTTCCTTCACATAGAAGGGTTTATTTCAACGAAGCTGAAAATGAGAAACTACAACTTGAAGCACTTGATTTTCTTGATGAGAAAAGAGAAGAAGCTAGGCTCAGAATTTCAGCTCATCAGCAGAGAATATCCAGGCATTTCAATTCTAAGGTCCGCCAACGCAGCTTTGAGATCGGAGACTTGGTTTTGAAAAGGATCATGACAGCAACTGGTGTGTTTGGGCCAAACTGGGAAGGACCATATGTCATAGGAACTAAACTTCTTGATGGCACATTCAAACTCATAACTGTTGAAGGAGATCCAATTCCAAGGGCCTGGAACAGCAACCACTTACGTCCTTATTTTACTTGAAAGAATAAGCTTGGTTCAGAATTGTAAAATAATGATGAATGTATCAGTTGTATTGTAAAATATTGAAAATCAATGTGAATGAATGAAAGCTATAAAGTGGATGTAGGCCCGATTCTTGGCCGAACCACTATAAATCTTGTGTTCTTTACTATTTTATAATGCCTGTTTTATTTCGATATATAAGTACTTTAAATGTATTGCTAAAATGTCGATTCAAAAGTGCAGGACATCAAAACAATGCTTACTCGTCACAAAGCTAAGCGACCTCTATAAATCAGCTATTACACGAAAACCAAGCAACAAAAAAAAATTCCCAAACTCAAATCCCAAGCAAGGAAAATTTCACATAAAAAGTTGGCAACTCCACTGTGACAAACCTTTGTTCACTAGTTGAGATTGTCGCTATGAATAGACATCCAACTAGATAACTTGCGTTTGTCTCATGAAGTCATTCAACAGTGAAGTGCTTAGGAACGATAATAAGAGATCGCTAATGGGCAGATGATGAGAGAAAGTTGCCAACCAAACAAAGAGGCAAACAAAGGGAGGTATGCATCTCAACAGGAAGGCCGGAAGATCCACTAAAGGGACACCTTCCCAAGCGGAAGGAACAGGACCCTCGCTAACTGGTCGTGATGCATCCGATCAGATAGCTTACGTCCGTCCCGTGGATCCACTCGCCCCTAAGACGCAACCTACCTGGCACACCAACCAACCAAAGCCCTCTAACGAGGCACGCCAATAAATGGGAGTGCTTTACTCAATCAAAAAGATCGGTGGGACCACCGAAGGGGAACCTTGTTAATTGATTGCGGTCGTTTGTACAAACAAACATCCAATCAAGCAACTTACGCCTGCCCCGCAGACCCATCCGACCATGAGAAAGCAACTTCCAGGCACTCAAAAGCCCTTTTCGGAGGCACAAGCCCTCTTCGGAGGCACATGACCTCTTCGGAGGCAAAAGCCCTTTCCCAAGGCACCACAAGCCCTCTTCGGAGGCACATGACCTCTTCGGAGGCAAAAGCCCTTTCCCAAGGCACCGCAAGCCCTCTTTGGAGGCACAAGCCCTCTTCGGAGGCACAAGCCCTTTTCGAAGGCACAAGACCTCTTTGGAGGCACAACTCTTTAAGAGGATCCCTCTCCGGAGGCATGTCCCAAAATAAAATACTCGAACAAAAAGCATTGTCCAGAAGCACAGTTCAACTCTCAAAGGAAGGATTAACTTGTTCATCTCAAAAAAGTTCCTCCTAAAAAAGTTGAAATGCTACAAAATTCTTTCAAAAAAGTTCATTTCACTTCTTAGTAAATGAAAGTGATTATCCCCGAAAGTTGAAGCGTTCTTCAGAAAGAGAAAATAAAAATTCTTCTAAAGACTGGATATACTCTATTAAAAGCAGAATAATTCTCCCCTTAAAAGCGGAGTAATTATTCTCTAAAATAAGAATATTAGTCTTGAAAAAGCTAGGAATATTGCAATATACTTACGGCATGGGGGTAATACTGTACAATTCGATTATATTAATAAGCACAACATGCCATAAGTTCATTGCAATACCACGAAAAATAGACGTGGAATAAATGTATTCCCAGACACAGACAAAAAGTTTGTACAAGTAAAAGGAATCGTTTATTCTACACTAGAAAGAGAAATAGATGCATTCTCACATACACAAGAATTTGTACAAGTAAAATTACTGTTTTATTTAGTACTATGAAAATTCTTTACATGTGCAGATATTTCAAAAGAGCAAAAGCAGGGACCGGTACCCGCACAATCTCCGGTCTATACATGTAAAAGGCAAAATAAGAAGTAGAAAGTTCAGCTTGTCACTCCTTCTTTCCGCCACCCTTGGAGCCTTTGCTTGGCCTAATAGTTAACTTCGGAATCCGATGTGGGCGGGACGGAGAAGGAGGAGTGGTTGGGTCTTCTTCTGTCTTGTCTTCCCCAGTCAAAGCACCTCTCTTCTTCCTCCTTATGGCACGCTTCCCCTTCCTCTTCGAGGAAGATTCGCTCCCCGGAGTAGCGAGCAATGTTGAAAGCTTCGTGTCATCATCTAGAGACCGCTCCGGGGTCTTCTCGACGTCTTCAGGTTCCTCCGCCTTCTGCTCCTGCGAAATAGCCGGATCGTCCAGGCCTTGAAGAGCTTCGATTTTTTCTGCCTGCGATCCCGGTTGGGAAGCAGAAGGAGGAGTAACCTGTAAAGATGGAGGGACGGCAACTGAAGGAGTGGAAACTTGTGCAGTGTTTGGTGCCTCCGCTGTAGAAGAAAAGAAGTTAAAATCAACATCTTCCGAAAATGGTATCGGTTCACCAAAGTTCAAGTAACAAGTAAGAAGGTCATCAAACTCGGTTAAATCAAATAACTGATTCATTAGACCCGGGACTTCGCCAAAGTTACCTGGAGGAGTTGGCTTCGCAAGGTCAATTTCATATTTATCAGCCTCAGTTTCTTCCTGGCTTTTCTCTTCAATTTGAGAAAGAGGAGTCTCGGAAGTATCGAGTTTAGTTCAGCATCTTTTGCAGCAAGTGGAGATTGAGAGCTAGAACCGATGATATCAACATCAGTCAAAGTTGAAGTATGGACAGGGGCAGGTAGTGATGTTGTCTTTTCTGGATGTTCCTCTACCACTGTCCCGGCTCTAGCTTCGGCAAGTTGCTCTTTGCCTCTAATAAGCGCATCACGTGCTTCATCGTCTAGATAAAGCGCTACAAGGTCTGCTTCCGCATAACCGGCAAATGTATCAAGTATGGTCTCCCCAACTTCAGCAAGTGTAATCTCATATTTGGGACCCAAGAATGAAAGGCTGCCGCGGCCCAAAACGCTGTGCATATAGAAGTCAAATAGAGTAGAATCGATGCTAGCTTTAGTGGCGTCGTGAGACTCTTCGGCCGCAACTTGTCCAGCGACCGCGTCATCGCGCTCCTTCTCAACTTTAAGAAGTTTAGCTTTCAGCATCTCATTTTCTGCATTTTTGGACGCAATTGTTCCCCGCAGCTTAGTATTTTCTGTGCGATATTTCTCAGTAATGTGCTGTTCAGCTGCAAGCTTCATTTCGGCGTCCCTTTGCGCAGCATGTGCATCCCACACTTGCTTCTGAAAGACTTTTTCCTTTTGAGTGTGTGATGCAGAAGATGAGGCCAGATCTTCCTTTAGTCGCTTGACTTCAGATGCAAGCTTTGCATTGTCATCTGCAATGCTTGTCATCTCCGCATCATGCTGCTTACACCACTTGTCCCATTCTGATTTATCATTCTCCATAGTCATCATCGCCTCAAGATTAATGTGATTAACCCTTTGGAGTTCGTCGACAAGTTTCTGCCATTGCGACATCCTCTCGATATTAAGCCTAACCGCGTCAAGACCTTTAAGCATGTCTTGCTTATCAATCGGAACCAAATCCAAATCAAAGCGCACTCCTTTTAGGCACCAATTTGGGAATCGGCTCTGAAGCATTGGAGGGCTGTCTTTAACTTGATATTGTGGCCTGTTAATGATTGTTTGAATATCAGACTTCTTTAGAGGAGGAGAGCTGGCCGGAATATCAGAAGGGATAGGAGCGTCAGTTTTTTCAGAAATTTCAGACGCGTCCTTCTCATCAAGTTTAACCCGTTTACTTGGGTCATCGGTAACATGCTTCTTCCCTTTGTCATCATGATATTTTCTTTTATAAGAGTCATCGTCTCTCCTTCTTTGCTGCTCTTCGTAAGCACGCCTTTCTTGAGCTTTTCTAGCTGCACGCTCTTCGTCAGATTCTTTGCGGGAGGGAAGATAATGTCCATAATCGTAAGAATCACGCCCTCCGTAGCGCCGAAAGTTGTCGTAGTATGAGCCGGAACGTCCCATCGGAGAATCTGAAAAAAACAAAAAAGAAGTAAAGTTTAAAATTTCCAGAAAAAGAGGATAAATGCTTATAAGTGCTGAAAAATCCTAAGTGTGTGCGGCGTGCGAGCTACATGCGTCAAACTACAGACCACGCTTTAGTGTGGAGATAGAGACGACTGGCGTAGTAGGCGTCAGAGTTTGTTTTAGGGTGGAAGTCGCTTCAACAACGGGAGAAGTCACTTTTGGATTATTATCCCCGAAAAGCTCTTGTGAAGTTATCATGATATCGCTCAAGCCATCAAAAGTGTCATCACCCTGGAGCTCAGCAGGCTTCTCCTTTTCAACCTCCATATCAATTGACTTTTCAGAAACTCGAGGATTTTCTTCTTCCTCAATAATTGGGGCAAGTGCCGACTTGCTAACTGACCCTGCAACATCGGTGAATGCGGAACATTTTATCAAAGCAACTTCAACAACGGGTGCTTCCGATGCAACTTCTTCTACCGAAGCTGGGGCATTCGAGGTCTCTGCTCGAGAGTCCGAAGCAACTAACGTTTCCGCATCAGAGCTAGAGATTTCATGGATCTGGGTTGATCTAGAAGGATGTAAAAGTCCAAACTGGTGAAGAAACTCATCTTTCAATAGAAATTTCGCATCCCGTTCTTCAACTGGAACAGCCATGAGTCTTTCCAGAGTTTACTTATGACTAGGGCCCTAGAGGGAGAGAGGAGCGCTGAAATGAGAAAGCAAAGTTAACACTTAGTGATTTGGACTGCAAAATAATCAGAGAATAAGGGGAAGAAAGGATAGGCATTCTTACTTCCTTCTCTCCACACGGCGTAAAACCCAGGGGGACAGCGAACGTAAAAATACTAAGTCAAAAACCCATGAGCAGTATCAGGGAGGCCGACAACCAATTTGCGATTCCTAGCACTTCTTATAACAATGATCGAAGGATGATCTTTGATTCTGACAAAAGAGCATAGATAACAAATTTCGTCAACGCTGGGGAGACGGTCAAGCGTTCTGCCGAATAGTACGCATAGCCCCATTAGAACAGCATAACCATTGGGGTGTAATTGGAATGGAGCGATTGCCAGTTGGCGGAGAAGATGTTGAAGAAAATTGTTAAAAGGAGGAATGGCTCCGCTCGAGCACATTTGTCGGTTGACCGCCACAAAGCCAGGAGGTGCTACATCAGCAGTGTTGTTCTTCTTAGGAAGGATAGCGTCATCCTCAGCAATGCCAAATTGAGTACACAATTGCCGAAAAGTTTTGTACAATAAAGTAGAAGAGGCTCTCTCTGGGGGATTGATTAAAGGAGCTGGAATGAGAATGGACTCCCCGGTCTGAACTGTTACATCTCCTTGTTGAGAAGCCATTCTACACAAGCAACTAGGTATTCAAATATGAAGGTGCACGTTTCCTAAATAGTGTGAAGTGTTGTGCAAAACCAATAAAGATAACAAATGAATACAAACTGGAATTAAGTTAGTCGGTAACTGATCGATTATCAAATTTCAGGACTTGTTAATTTAAAAGTTCAGGTACGGTATTAAGTGCAAACCGGACATTTTCAGTTGACTATTTCAATGTTGCTTTAATACTTTGCTTGAACTTGTTGATTTAAAGCACTTCATTCACACAATCTATTTATGTTGATTATATGTTATTAACTAATCTGTCATTTGATATGGGCAGTCGATGACAGTATATTCGTCCCAATTTTCTGTGGATATTGTATTAGACAGGTTATTAGTTTGCAAGTTAGAGTGATCTGTGGGAAAATGCAGCGGTTCATAGTTCAGCAGTTCGTAGTTCAAAATGCAGCAGTTCAAAGTTCATTGAAAGCCTAAGTCATGAGTCGCCAACGACTCATGTATTAACTCGTCCACGGCCTAAGGGTTACAAGGCAAGTCAGCAGTACTTCATGTCTTAGGTCGTGCGAAAATAAAAAAAAAGAGGGGCTTCAGTTCAAAGCGGTGTACAATCCCAAGTCATAAGTTGTCCACGACTCAAAACTATGTCGTAAGAGGCTAAGTCGTCTACGACTCAAGAACTATGTCGCAAGAGGCTAAGTCGTCTAAAACTCAAGAACTATGTCGTAGGAGGTACGAGTCGTGGGTCGTACAAAGCTGCTAAAACGCGGCCATGCTAGCATCTCACTCGTTTGAACCCATTGACTTTTCTCCTAACCCATTATCCACCAAACCCGATAACCTATCAATCAAACTACGATCCTCATCCTCATTCCACCACACCATGGAGTCATCCAAAGTTCAGATCACCAAAGCCTTGCCAATCTAATCAATGAAAAATCTGAAACATAGTAATCCTCCACTTCCATCGTCCCATTCATCTAAAGATGAAATCAAGCAAAATCAGGCTCACAAACTACCGGTACGGTGGAATTCGCAACAAAACATTGCACGAGGGGATGGATTAAGTATAGGGAGGAGAACTCACGAACCAGTGATGATTAAAGGTCGAGGAGGGAGCAGAAACACTTACGCAATAGAGAATCGAAGATCGAATTGGTTGATTATTAGAAAAGGAAGAAATTGCCTTGAGAAAGCTCGGAGGAATATTAATGGCGGATACGACTCAAGAGATAGGTAATGGATAGAAGGAACGACTCAAGCTTTTTGTACCTTTGGGCAGTGGAACACGAAAAGGCATACACGAGTTAAGATGAGTCGAAGCACACGACCTACGACTTAGGCGTGTACTTCGAGGGGCAAATGTTAACCCTTAAGTTTCTTCGACTCAAGAGATGTACGACTCATAGTCTTCCGAGATAAGAGGTGTACGACTCATGGTCTTATGGGATAAGAGATGTACGACTCATAGTCTTCCGAGATAAGGGGTGTACGACTCATAGCCTTCCGAGATAAGGGGTGTACGACTCATAGTCTTCCGAGATAAGAGGTGTACGACTCATAGTCCTACGAGTTAGCAGGCCTACGACTTAAGAGCTTCATGACTCAACGAGACAAGCTTCTTACAACTCATGAGGTCTTACGACTCATGAGGTCTTACGACTCATGGGGTCTTATGACTTAAGGGTTCTACGACTCATGAGGTTCTACGACTCATGAGGTCTTACGACTTAAAGACTCTACGACTCATGAGGTTCTACGACTCATGAGATCTTACGACTTAAAGACTTTACGACTCATGAGGTTCTACGACTCATGAGATCTTACGACTTAGAGGTTCTATGACTCATGAGGTCTTACGACTCAAGAGGTCTTACGACTTAAAGCCCGTGCTTATGCTACCTCTATCTGGTAAGTCGGCTACGAGTTAGCAATTGTCTTCAACTAAGCCACAAGAAGAACCCAGTATGGGACCCACGAGTTATCTTAAGTCGGTTACGAGTTATTGCTAACCTTAAGTCGGTCACGACTCATGCCTTAGCCAATTTTCTGTCCAGAATTCAGAGCTGCTCCTATAAATACCCCACCACTTCCAACATGAAGAGGACTTTTGCGAAATCATTTCTTCAGGCACCGTTACTCTGTCGAAGTCTCCATTCATCCAGCAATCAAAGATCCTCAAACATTCAAGACGCTACAACAATCTTCAAGAGATAATTCCTTACATCCGACATGGATTCATCAAATTTCATCGACGAAGATTGAGCTAGTAGTCAAGATTGTTTCTTTTGATCAAGTTGTACTGTTTTGATAAGAGATTTGTATCGATTTGTAACCGAATTCAGTAATAAAGAGATTCAAAGTGGACGTAGGCTTAATCTCAAGCCGAACCACTATAAATTGCTGTCTTTTACTGCTTTTCTGCCAGTTTACTGCTTAAATTCTGTTCCCGTCACGCGGGTGGTGCTTTCACGATTCTATTACACACACCGGGTGTTAGCGTTCACTTTTTAACATTAACAACTGCTATATTATGATTATATGATGTTCATCCCTGTTTATACACATGTTATATCATCTGTTACTGTTATATATTGTGTACTGTTCATTTTTATCAGTTTATCACACTGCAAGTTCCCTGTAGATTAGGTTCACTATGGGTTGAAATGATACATACCCGAACAGACTTCAGAATAGGGAAAAATCATTATGAGCTGAAAAGATAGGCCTGAACGGTTTTTATTTATTTTATTTAACTTGGGATTGCGGGTTTGAAATGATAGAACCCAATTTTTCTTTGTAAACTGCGGATTGAAATGATACATATCTGTATCACTTGACCTAGGCTAGAAAATTGTATACAGACCCGTGGTTTATATATTTTTCTGAAAGTTCTAAAATATTTTAAAAATGTAAATATTATGATATTTTGACTTAAATTTTATTAAAATGATTTCTATAAAATATTAGTGATTTTCTACAAATTAAACAAGTGAATTAAGTAAATGGTGAAGTATAATTTGAAATATAAGTTAATTTTGGAATTTATGATTTTGTTTATAAATGGAATTTATGTAAGTAAGGAAATATGACAAATTTGATTTAAAAGATGAATTTAATTATTATTTTTAACTAATAATAAATTTTTAAAAGTGTTAATGATTTTGTATAAATTAAAATATGGAATAAATGAATGTTTAAGTTGAAAATTTTGAAATATAACTTAAATTGGGAAATTGTGAATTTTGTTAAAAGTGAAATTTTAATTAAGTAAAATAAATGGAAATAATTTATATTTTGGAAATGTAAACTTAGTTGTTAAGTTAAGAATTTAATTAGAGAAATGAAAATTTAATTGTTATTTAATTTGGTTTTTGTATGGAAATTTGACTTTATAAAATCATAGGAATAAAGGTATTTAAATGATTGTTTTTAAAATGTGAAAATATAATTTTATAAGTTAAGATGATTTATATTAAAATATAATTATGTGTGAATTTTAAATAAAACTCTGAATTTGATTTGACCGCATTTTTGAAATGTAATGTAAAGATATTACAGCATTGGAAAATGCTGTATTTGTTTTAAATGAACCTAATAGCAAATTTGAACTAAGGGTTATTATAGCACTTTGTTAGTGCTATAGTGGTTAAATTTAACTAAGATTTTAATTAAAAATAAATTAAGATATTACAGCATTTTAAATGCCGTCTTTTGTTAATGAACTGTTTTTAAACATAACATTTCGTAGCATTTTCAAAGTGCTGCGAAAGTTGAATTTTCTTTGTTTAATAAATTCAAATGAATAAATGATCTTTGAAAAGGATTAAATTTTGGAAATTTAATATTTAATTATTAAATATAATGAATTGACTTTAAATGATTTAAATGAAAGGGTTGATTTGGGAAATACAACTATTTTGAAATATGATTAAATGGTATTTAAATTTAAATTAAATAAATGATGTTTTGAAATGACATTTGGATAATTTGAAATGAATTTGAAATGATATTAAATATTGGAATGAATAATTGAAGTTTATATTAGTATAAAAATATTTGGTTTACTTGTAATTTGAATCTATTTAAAAGGTATTGGACTGATGAAATATAGGATATTAAAGCTTTGGAACTTATTTTATAATTTGAATAGTTATTTTGTGGATTAAATATATATTTGAAATTTATAAGATTTGAAATGGTCTATGGAAATTTAATTGAAATAAATGATTGAATTGAATTGAAACTTTTGAAATTTTAATATTTGATTTGAAATATAATACTTACACTTTTAAATGAAGTTAAATGAATTAATTTGTTGGAATATAAACTATTTAAAAGGTGACTTGAAATGATAAAAAATGAATGATATCTTTGAATTTAATAAGGTATTTAAAGTTGAATATTTGGATTTGAACTTAAATGATGATTTGATAATGAAGTTTTGAAAAGATATGATATTTTGATATATTAAATGATTTGAAATGAAGTCTTTGAAAGGATATGATATTTTGATATATTGAAATGATATGATATTTTAAATATATTGAAATGGTTTGGAATTGATTTAATCTTTATTTTGATAAAGATTTGGATTTGAAATGATATTCTATTTTGATTTTGAAATATAACTGTTTTAAATTTATAACCACGGGTTATAATAACGATTGGTTGTTAAAGAGACCGGGATCGAATATGGACATACTCTCTGTCGATATCGAAAACCACTTTAACAACTGTGTATGCGGTGGAGTTTCCAGAATGAAGTAGGATGGTGGCGACGATCCTAAGGTATATACGTGGACCCAACTCCCGTGAGTTGGCATAAGGTGGCTAAAACAGGATCGATTGACGGACCAATGAGGTAGCACCTCTGATCAGCCACACTTCTTCGATACCATTCTATTACTTGTGATTGATTTGGTGCGCACCCTTGATTTGGGAGTGTTGTTCGAGGTGGGCGGTAGTGGCTGCTATGCGTCACCATCAGTCCAGATGCGTAATTGGTATATCTACCCTGGCATTGCCTAGTTGTGCTGTGTCACCTACCATATCGAGCTTTACTACGAGTTTCTATTTGTGTCGTACCTATGGAGTATCTTCTCATAGCCTTGCAAGGTATGCAGGTGCTGTATAGACTATTGGCACTATTTTGTGTTAAGGGCTATATGGGTAACCCCTTAACGCTATTTTAAATTAAGTTTATTTTATGATTAGACATTATTATAATAGCAAATATTACTATATAGTAGATAGTTTAACAGATCCTTAAAGAATGAGCAATCCCAAGCATTCTTTAAGTTACTTGTACCTTTATTACAGTTCACTTGAGTTGGTTTATATTGTATAAGTATGTATGTCCTGACTCGAGTGTTTGTATTTTTATTTACGCTCGGGTCAGCCTGAGTTATTCACAGATTCGGATTTCCGCTCTCTTAGAGAGTTGAATCGCTGGAGATTATCTGTCTGTCATGTCCTATCTATTTCAGTTCTGTTGTTCTATTCAGCTTGTACTTGGTTATTTTATTGAGACTTCTATTGTACTCTATTTCTTCTGTTATATCTTATGTAACTATGATATATTTACATAGTAGCTTCATGAACTACTATTTCTTTTACTTCCGCTGCATTATTTTACGGGGTCTGTGATCTATGATTATATTTATTTATCGTATATTCTGAGATTTGCCAAATTTTATTTACAACGCGATATTTTGAGCAATTCAAGTCCGACATATGCGGATGCAAATGGTTGAAAATATCGGGTCGTTACAGATGGTTTTCTATTCAAAGGAAATCAGTTGTGTATTCCAGATTGCAGTCTGCGAATGAAAATAATCAAAGAATTACATGAAGAAGGACACGTTGGCCATGACCGTACTATGCAGTTGATCTCAAAGTCTTATTTTTGGCCGTCAATGAGGAAGGAGGTTGAAAAATTCGTTCAGAGATGCCATATTTATCAAGTTTCAAAGGGGACCGCAACAAATGCAGGTTTATATATGCTATTGCCTATACCTACTAAACCATGGGTGGATGTTAGTATGGACTTTGTATTGGGATTACCAAGAACGCAACGTGGCAATGATTCTATCTACGTGGTGGTTGATTAGTTTTCAAAAATGGTACATTTTATCGCATGCAAGAAGACGGAAGATGCAGTTAATGTCGCACAGTTATTTTTCAGAGAGATCTATCGTCTTCATGGGTTGCCTAAATCTATTGTATCAGATAGAGACACTGGTTTTCTGAGTAATTTTTGGATGAGTCTATGGAGAATGGTCGGGACAAAGCTGAAATTCAGTAGTGCTTATCATCCACAGACGGATGGACAGACAGAAGTGGTGAATAGATCCCTAGGTAATCTATTGAGATGCCTCGTGAATGACAATTTGAAGAGTTGGGATTCCAAGCTATGTCAAGCTGAGTTTTCACACAACCATGCAGTTAATCGTAGCACTTGGTTCAGTCCATTCCAGGTCGTTTACTAAACAATACCTAAGGGACTATTAGATTTATCTACAGTGCCACAGCAGAAAGAAGTGATCAAACGAGCTAGTGATTTTGTGAACGAATTGCAAGAGTGCCACAAGGTTGTGCAGGAACGATTGCTTAAGGCGAATGAGAAATATAAGCAATCCACGGATATTAAGCGACGAAATGTTGAGTTCGAAGAAGGAGATTTTTTATATGCAGTATTGACTAAGGATCGATTTCCTATTGGTAGTTACAACAAACTGCCTGCTAGAAGGATTGGCCCTTTGGAAATCGTAAAGTAGATTAATAAGAATGCTTATCAGTTAAGATTGCCAGATCATGAGAATAAGCATGTCGAAGAAGAGAAAAGTGTGAATTCGGGGTCGAATTCTTTTCAACCAGTGGAGGATGATGCAGCGCAACATACCTTAAATCGCGAATAGCCTAAGTCGCTTCCACCTAGGTCGCTCCATCAAGCTGTAAATTGCGAAGCGAATGAGGCATCGCAACATATCTTAAGTCGCAGTCACTTCCATCGGAGGTCGCTCCAGAATTCCTAGGTCGTTCTGATAGTAGGTCGCAAAGCATCGTTGGTCGCTGCTTGCTTATGTAACGACCCAAAACTTTTAGTGAATTTTTTTTGTTAAATTAATTGAAATTTTGTGAAATTTTAAACAATAAAATTTGAAAATAAAAATACTATTTGGAATACGTCTATTTTAATATAGCAACTGGTAAATTTTCATCTGATAATATTGAAGTTTATTTTTCCTGTGAAATTTTATTTCAAATTAAACCGGTTAATAACAGTGAATTTAAAAGTTTTCCGAAACCTAAATATGTCAACATGGGAAAATTTATTTAGAACACTCTGAATCTGACTGTGAAATTCGTTTCGTGAAATTCGGACGTTTCTAGCTCCGTTTGGATTTTTCCGTACGGAATAACAACGTATATCAGGGTCCGTATGGACTTTTGATAGGAAGGTCCTGACACTGGTATTTATGTTTCCTTTTGTCCGTCTCATCGCGCTGATCACTGTGATGTATTCATCGGTGTATTTCGGAGTCCGGTGCGCGACGGAATCAACAGAATGCAAAATGTGACGATTCGCCAAATTGGATCCATTTGCAATTCTGTGTCCTCCATCTGGTTCAGCTTGTTGTGTTAATCACATATATAACCTGTGTCCTTTTATATTCGTCAGTTTTGACACCCAAAAGTCAAAAATCTGAAAAGACAAACGTTTTTTGGGTGCACGTATATTTCATTTCTCTTTCGTTTGTTTTCATTTCTTTTGCATTCGTTCTTCACTATTATTTCTTCATCTTCTTTGCCTGCTCCTTCCTTTTGTCATGCCTCTCCCTTGAAACCCAATAAACCTCACCCAACCTGTGTTCATCCATCTCACCGAACCCATCATCACCCACCACGTCATCGATCACCTCACTTCTTCCATCCGCCTCCGCCCTAACCGTTACCCCCTCCGCAACCAAACCCAGTCGAGTCCCAGGCCTCCAATCCGAGCAGAGCTTCCCGACCTACCCGAGCATCCACTACCGAAGCACCGACCTTCCCACTGCCCTCCACATCAACCTCCACGTTCGGCAGCCCTACCCAGATCCTCCTCCTTAGCCTTGCCGCTCTTCAAGCCTCCGAAGCTCCTCCAACCCGCCATCTTCCACCGTGCATCCGCCTCCCCTTCAACTTCCGCCCCTCCTCCTAGACCGCTTGCAGCCCAGCCCAGGCCGAACAACTTCATCATCTTCCACCTCTGTTCGTCATTGCCTTCCCGGTCCTAGCTCCTCCATGCCAGCCTTGAACCCATCAAGCTCCCACCGAACAATTTCCCATTGCTCGTTCATTTCCGTTTGCAGATCTGAGCCACCTCGACCCGACCTTCATCTCGCCTCCACTAGCATCAGCCCACACTAAACTCCAACATCCATTTACCACCACCGCCAATGTCTACCCCTCCTTGGCCTTGTGCCTTCCACCACCGAGCTTCCCAGTTGGCCGAGCATAGCACTCTCCTCTGTTACATCACGTGAGTGCACTTTCCTCTCGTATAGATTGAATTTTGATACTCTATTGATATGTGACTCTATATTAGTACGTGTCTGTTATATATAATTCATTTAGTAAGCTTATATACATAGAAGCTGTAAGTCGCATAAATATATAAATTATATGTATTACATAGTGAAGATATCAATACATTTATAATATGTTGCAAGGTAGTATAGAATATGTTGGACATAAAATATGAAAATTTTATACAGTGGATAAACATATGATATTTGCTGCTACATATGATATGAATTGAGATTTTATACATATTATGGTTTCCGCTTAGATGTAAGGGTAGATATATATTGTGTAGAACAGATTTTAAGTATATATGTTTGTATATACATTCTCGATTTCAAATTATATAGTTTAAACCAATAAGTTGTAGTTGTATATGGACTGCTTCCTATTCTATAATAGCCAGTGTATATTTCGTTGTCTACTAGTATAGTACAATATGTTAGTAATCTAGTTATATATATTTTAGTTCATGTTTTGATTATATGTAAACAGTTATGGGAATTTACATTTTTACAGTAGAATGCTTAATAAGGTTTTAGGTATATAAAGATTTGTCAAAATTGTGATTTATATTAGTAAGTTGTATGTTTAGTTGTTGGCGTATACGTGTTGGTGGGCCATGTATTGGATATTTTATGTAGGTTGTAAATAATTGGGTTGTAAGTATATACATGTGTATTCATTTCAAATTTGCATTTGGTAGATATGTTAGTTATTTATGTGTATCGATCTAAGCAATGATTTTAAAATAATAATAAAAATATATACTTACATATATAATTTAATTTGTGTTTGAATTTAGAATATGATTTTTGATTCATATAAATAGTTATATACAAAGTATGCATATATATAGACATAAGTTCACTCATACCATTTATTCTCATCGATCCAGCTCTTAATTCGACTTCGGCAAATTCTTGTTATCAGCTTTAATCGTTGAATTCGGGCCAATTTTGCTTTGTTTTGGAATTCGTTCTTGGATTCATGACTCATCTCATTTTGTTCTTTTCTCTAGCCTCGAAAGGTGAGTAATCACTCACGATTAACATTCTTTTATTTATTAAATTCGATTTCAATTGAAACGACGATTGAAATATGCTGTTGTAGTTATTTGAATTATTATCTATGCTATTATTTGTAACTGTTCACCTGTGGGATATGACACCATATCCTATTGTTTATATTATATTGTTATTAATGATATATGCCTGTTGTTATGTTTTTATCTGTTATCACTCTGCAAGTTCCCTGTTAGTATAGAAATCACTATGGGTTGAAATGATACATACCCGAACGGACTTTAGAATAGGAGAAAATCGTTATGGGTTGAAATGATAAACCCATGTGATTTTCATTTGAATTGAAATTGGGATTACGGGTCGGAATGATATCTACTCGTATATATTTAAAGTTATGAATTGAAATGATAAATATCTGTATCACTTAACCATATAATAGATATATATACAGGCACCGTTGGTCCATATATATAAATATTTTGAAAATATATTTTATGGATTTGGGAAGAAATATATGGGTTAAATAAATGTTGATTCTTAAATTATTATATATAAATGGTAATGATATATATATAGATTTAATTATAATATTAAATATAATTAAGATTGATTGAATACATATAATATGGTTAAGTACTTATATCTATATTTCAAAATAGATTTTGGTAAAAATTTGAATAAGTTAAGGTTAGGAAGATAATTTGAATTTAGTTGAAATTGATTCAATAAAGAATTTTATTTAATTAAACCGATTAGAAACTTATTGAAATTGAGATGTAAGATATGATTTATAACTTGGGTTTGATTTATAAGTAATTTAATGAATATTTCTTGTTTAAATAAAGTTTAAGGAAATATTTAGTAAAATGTGATTTAAGGCTAGTAAATGATATTGAATCTATTAAGTGAATATTCCCTGATTAAATAATAATGAAGTTAAATCAAGAGCTATATGAAACTGTTAAATCTAACTTTGAAAATGTTGGATATTAAAGCTTTGAAATATATTGAAAAATAAATGGTATATTTAGAACTGAATTAAATTGATGAATTGAGCTTTGAATAAATTTGAAATTTGGAATTTGAAGTTGATTTGAATCGATTTGCGAGACTTGAGGAAATTATAAATACTTTACTTTTTAAATCATTTAATATATATATACTATTTTGGAAAATAGATATATTTGAAATGAAATGATATTTGGGTTTTGAAGTATAAATTTAATTGAAATGACCACGGTGTTATAGTGTATATTTGTACATTGTAGATAGTTCCACGGATCCTTAGAGGATGGTTATCCCAAACATCCTTTAAGTTACTTGTATTTCAGTTGATATTTCACTTGAGTTGGATTTATTAGTATAAGAATGTTAATCCTGACTCGAGTGTTTTGTGTTTTGCTTTACGCTCGGGTCAGACCGAGTGATACAGCATTTGAGACTCACCCTTGGAGTTTGGAGCTTCCTTTGGAGATCCAATTTATCGCCTCAGCTTTCAGCTCTTCTAGTTGATTTGTTCAGAGAAGTCATCTATTCGTACTGAAGACTTCATTGTATTTGAGATATTCTGTTGTATTTTATTTTTAACTCTGATGTTTATATAGTAGCTTCATGAACTACTATTTTATCTATTCCGCTGAGTATTATTGTATTACTCTGTGTCTGTGATTCTGTGATTGATTTATTTACTGCATATGCTGAGTTTTGCCAAATTTTAAATTTACAATCTGATATTTTGAACTATTCAAGTCAGACATGTGTGGATTATTGTCGATTTGAATGGTCCAAAATAGCGGGTCGTTACAGTTGGTATCAGAGCTTTGGCTCTAGGCGAAACTTAGCATATATTGTAAATTTATTTACAGAATCACTTTCGTTCGAGTTTAATCTCTTCCTTTTGACTCGATTTCCTTTGAACTTTGGAACGTTCCCTACGGTTCCAAAATTCATTCTTGTCTCTCTTTATTTGTATTCTTTTGATTCTGGAGTATCCAATAACTCCACTTCGAATGATCTCTATAAAAAAATCGGCGATCCCGCAAATCTTTGAATGATTTGTAAAGGGGGTGAAACTCTTTTACAATTGGCATTCATTCACCGGAGATTTATATATCCCTCGGTTTAGATGCTGCTATCTCTAGTTATGTCGAATTCTACCTCTGGCGATCGAATGTCGATTTACCTCAGAATTCTACACCAATCTTATTGTGAAATCACGGTTGACCGGTTAAGGTCACCCGCGACTTATATAGGTATATATCCATCTCCTATTTGTAATTTAATTATCTCATTTTCGTTCGAACCTATCTTCGAATCAGAATTCTATTTGATTTGAGTTCCTTTAATTTGAATCTCTATCTTTGTTTTGAAATCCATTCTTGAATCATTCTTTGAAAACAATCGGGTTTGTTTGTATTTTAGAAATTGTTTTCTAAATCGAAAGTATTACTTTGATAAGTATGATTATATTCTATATATAAAAGTGAAATGTTTTCGATAAAGATTATATACCCTTTTTAAAATGAGAATTTGAGGTTTCGAAAGGATTTGTAATTTTGAAAAATTATATAAGAAATTTGATTTATCTAAAAATGATTTATAACTGAAGGATTTTAAATTTGAAATTCGAGAATTGAACTCCGGTGTTTTGAAATTAGGTTTTAGATTTTGAAATATATAATAATAATATGATTTAAAAGTATTTTCCAAATAAGAAATGTTTCAAATGATTTTAATGAGTTTCGAATGATTTCGAAGAAATTTCAAAAGAAGTTTGAGAAAATAGAAGTCCAGAACTCACTTATGTCGCTGGAAAATAATTTCGGTGATGAGTGCACGCATCATCGACATTGATTTTCGAGTTTCAGAATGAGGGAAAGGCCACTTTAGTAGCATTGCTACCGGAGTGTTTTTTTTTGCGAAACCGATTTTGATTTCAAATTCCAAAGTACGATTTGATATTCGAAAGATATATGTATATATATACTTGAAATGATTTGAAGTAAGCCGGTGTTCAGTCCTCGTGTTTCGAATTTGATATAAACCTATCTTTTGAAATTGACTTACTGATTTGTTGTTGATTTCCAACTCCTGAATTTGAAAATGATTTCCTCAACTATTTTGAAGGTTGAGCACTTCCAAATCAAGGTTAACTTTTCAAAGCTAAGAAATTTCGAAAAGTATAAAGTATATAAGTTTTGTATGTATGTTTAAAGTATGTAGTAATATTATTTAAATAAGCTGAAACTGTTTTGTTAAGTAAATGAATAAGGCTATTTTGAATTTTTCTAATATGAAATTTAGATTCGAAATGCTTTGAAAAGAATTTGGTCTTCAAAATATTTTGAATAAAATTTAGTTTAAATGTTTTAACTTAGTACCATCTTTATGAAACTATATATTTAACAAGTTGGAATAAATATATAAGTTGTACGTATGCTATTTTATTCGCATAATTAATTTGATCCAAGTTTGAGTACACAAGTTCGAGGTGGATTACACCATTTCGTGTTAGGATTTTTCATTCGATTCTTGATGGCGAATATTTGATATGGATTTTCGGCTCGATTCTAGAATTCTCTATCATAGTATATGGCTATGCAAGGAGACTTATGGCTTCTAGTCGAGAAACCATATCGAAGTCCGCATTAGGGAAGTCGAATGGACAATACTAGTTCGAAAGCGAACATGTGTGATCGAGCGAGCGATCCAATGTGATTCTGCGAAATGATGACGTACGTACATCTTATATTCTAATATCATTGATATATTTTGACGCTGAAATTGAAAGATGTCGAGTTAGAATATCTTTGCTTAATAAAAGAAAATTTCCAATTTAAATTACAAAGATATATAACCCATAAAAGCAAAGACATTTAATCCCATATGGATCTTCATACAGCGAAATTTATTTTGAAAAATTTGATCCTTATATAAGATAGACCTTACGTAAGTATAAGATGATTTTGAAAACATTTGATTTTGGAAATGAATTGGTTGACTTAAATTATTGATTTGGAAATTTGGATTTATTTTCTAAATCTATTATTTTGGAAACTTTGAAACTAAAGATAATTAATTTGAGAAGAAATAATTTGGTGAAATTGTATATGATTTTGAAATTGAACTGATATTGAAACAAATTGAAATTTGAAAACCTTGTGTTACTAAATACTTGATTTTGGAGTTGTCGAACTTATATAAAATTGATTTGTATGATTATGAAATTGATTCGAAAACTATGAATTTGAAAAGGGTACTCAATTTGAAAAGTGAAATCTTATATAATTAAAGTCTATATAAGTGTAATTTGATATACTTTTGATTTTGGAAAAGTATTTGATTTGAAAATTAAATCTTATATATAATGGATTTTATATAAGTACGATATTTGAAAGTGAATTGAAAAGGTACTATATGATACATATTTTCGAAGTAAAGAAATGGAAAGTGCCTTCTGCTTGATATCCGATTTGTGGCCACATCTTGGATTCATTCTATCGATATTATTCTTTCTGATTTTGGTTTTCCGGATATGATACTCGAGTGTCCTTCGAATTCCATGGCGTTACCCATGGTCTTACGAGCGCGGATGCATAGCGCAACTGCCTGGTTGAGTCTTGCCTAGGGGTACAGGCGTAACCATTGTGTATCCTGCAATCTGTGTAGGTTGCGAATAGTAGCGCAACTGCTTGGCCGAGTCTTGTCTGGGGGTACAGATTGTTTCCTGGGGGATCCAGGCATAACCATTGTGTATCCTGCATTCTACTAGTCCTCATGGCGTAACTCGCAGGGCTGAGAAAGCTTACGAATATGGATTGTTTCCTGGGTGAACCAGGCGTAACCATTGTGTATCTGCGAACCATGGTTAGACAAAGGTTTTGTTTGTTTTTTGTTTGGATTGTACTTTCCATATCTGTTTTTAAAAGTTTTTCCAGTATTTTCACTGGGTGTTGAAACAAGTCTACTAAGTACCTGGAGAATTCTAGTTTTGCGCCTGATCAACGCACTACCAGAGTCTACAGGAACAAGGATAAACTTGTTGAAACATCGAGTTATAAAAGTATTTTATTATAAAGGTATTTTCAACAAAGAAATTATGTATTAATATTCGAAATTGAAATTCTTATGGTTTGAATTAATTATTCGTGTCCGATGCTATTCTTTTGAATCTACCTTATCTGCTCAGCTTTATTTATTCACCTATATTCTGTTTTCCAAATCCTCCTTTTCCTTGTTGACCGTATCCTTTTTAAATATTGTTTATTTATATACTACATGGTTTAATAGAAAATTTTAGTATTATAAATATTTTAGGAGTTTTAATTAAATAAAAAAAATTAAAGTAAAAGATTATTGATAATATTTGAAAAGTGTCTTGAGAAAAAAAAAATTAATAAATTTATGAATTATGGATTTAATGTTTTCAAATAGCTTCTTTGTAAATACAAGTAATAATGTAAATAATTGTTTTCAAAGAATTTTCATATATTTATAAAAGTGTTATTTAAACATATAAATGGTATTTATAAAGGAAGTAAGAAATTTTACAAATGAGTTTTGAAAAGTATTAAAGTATAAAAGATGATTAAATTGCAACTGAATTTTTCAAATGAATATTTCCAGTATAATTTATATAGTTCAAATTAATTGTTTAATCTTGACTTTCAATCTACTTTTATTTCTGGTTGTTCTATACTCCTACCTCCTTCCTTTTCAGGGATGAAAAGTTTTGAGTGGGGGAGAGTGTAACGACCCAAAACTTTTAGTGATTTTTTTTGTTAAATTAATTGAAATTTTGTGAAATTTTAAACAATAAAATTTGAAAATAAAAATACTATTTGGAATACGTCTATTTTAATATAGCAACTGGTAAATTTTCATATGATAATATTGAAGTTTATTTTCCTGTGAAATTTTATTTCAAATTAAACCGGTTAATAACAGTGAATTTAAAAGTTTTCCGAAACCTAAATATTTCAACATGGGAAAATTTATTTAGAACACTCTGAATCTGACTGTGAAATTCGTTTCGTGAAATTCGGACGTTTCTAGCTCCGTTTGGATTTTTCCGTACGGAATAGCAACATATATCAGGGTCCGTATGGACTTTTGATAGGAAGGTCCTGACACTGGTATTTCTGTTTCCTTTTGTCCGTCTCATCGCGCTGATCACTGTGATGTATTCATCGGTGTATTTCGGAGTCCGGTGCGCGACGGAATCAACAGAATGCAAAATGTGACGATTCGCCAAATTGGATCCATTTGCAATTCTATGTCCTCCATCTGGTTCAGCTTGTTGTGTTAATCACATATATAACCTGTGTCCTTTTATATTCGTCAGTTTTGACACTCAAAAGTCAAAAATCTGAAAAGACAAACGTTTTCTGGGTGCACGTATATTTCATTTCTATTTCGTTTGTTTTCATTTCTTTTGCATTCTTTCTTTACTATTTTTTCTCCATCTTCTTTGCCTGCTCCTTCCTTTTGTCATGCCTCTCCCTTGAAACCCAATAAACCTCACCCAACCTGCGTTTATCCATCTCACCAAACCCATCATCACCCACCACGTCATCGATCACCTCACTTCTTCCATCCGCCTCCGCCCTAACCGTTACCCCCTCCGCAGCCAAACCCAGTCGAGTCCCAGGCCTCCAATCCGAGCAGATCTTCCTGACTTACCCGAGCATCCACTACCGAAGCACCTACCTTCCCACTGCCCTCCACCTCAACCTCTACGTTCGGAAGCCCTACCCAGATCCTCCTCCTTAGCCTTGCCGCTCTTCAAGCCTCCGAAGCTCCTACAACCCGCCATCTTCCACCGTGCATCCGCCTCCCCTTCAACTTCCGCCCCTCCTCCTAGACCGCTTGCAGCCCAGCCCAGGCCGAACAACTTCATCATCTTCCACCTCTGTTCGTCGTTGCCTTCTCGGTCCTAGCTCCTCCGTGCCAGCCTTGAACCCATCAAGCTCCCGCCGAACAATTTCCCATTGCTCGTTCATTTTCGTTTGCAGATCCGAGCCACCTCGACCCGACCTTCATCTCGCCTCCACTAGCATCAGCCCACACTAAACTCCAACAGCCATTTACCACAACCGCCAATGTCTACTCCTCCTTGGCCTTGTGCCTTCCACCACCGAGCTTCCCATTTGGCCGAGCATAGCACTCTCCTCTGTTACATCACGTGAGTGCACTTTCCTCGCGTATAGATTGAATTTTGATACTCTGTTGATATGTGATTCTATATTAGTACGTGTCTGTTATATATAATTCATTTAGTAAGCTTATATACATAGAAGCTGTAAGTCGCATAAATATATAAATTATATGTATTACATAGTGAAGATATCAGTACATTTATAATATGTTGCAAGGTAGTATAAAATATGTTGGACATAAAATATGAAAATTTTATACAGTGGATAAACATATGATATTTGCTGCTACATATGATATGAAGTGAGATGTTATACATATTATGGTTTCCGCTTAGATGTAAGGGTAGATATATATTGTGTAGAACAGATTTTAAGTATATATGTTTGTATATACATTCTCGATTTCAAATTATATAGTTTAAACCAATAAGTTGTAGTTGTATATGGACTGCTTCCTATTCTATAATAGCCAGTGTATATTTCGTTGTCTACTAGTATAGTACAATATGTTAGTAATCTAGTTATATATATTTTAGTTCATGTTTTGATTATATGTAAACAGTTATGGGAATTTACATTTTTACAGTAGAATGCTTAATAAGGTTTTAGGTATATAAAGATTTGTCAAAATTGTGATTTATATTAGTAAGTTGTATGTGTAGTTGTTGGCGTATACGTGTTGGTGGGCCATGTATTGGATATTTTATGTAGGTTGTAAATAACTGGGTTGTAAGTATATACATGTGTATTCATTTCAGATTTGCATTTGGTAGATATGATAGTTATTTATGTGTATCGATCTAAGCAATGATTTTAAAATAATAATAAAAATATATACTTACATATATAATTTAATTTGCATTTGAATTTAGAATATGATTTTTGATTCATATAAATAGTTATATACAAAGTATGCACATATATAGACATAAGTTCACCCATACCATTTATTCTCATCGATCCAGCTCCCAATTCGACTTCGGCAAATTCTTGTTATCAGCTTTAATCGTTGAATTCTGGCTAATTTTGCTTTGTTTTGGAATTCGTGCTTGGATTCATGACTCATCTCATTATGTTCTTTTCTCTAGCCTCGAAAGGTGAGCAATCACTCACGATTAACATTCTTTTATTTATTAAATTCGATTTCAATTAAAACGACGATTGAAATATGCTGTTGTAGTAAAATGTGAATTAAGGCTAGTAAATGATATTGAATCTATTAAGTGAATATTTCTTGTTTAAATAATGTTTAAGGAAATATTTAGTAAAATGTGATTTAAGGCTAGTAAATGATATTGAATCTATTAAGTGAATATTCCCTGATTAAATAATAATGAAGTTAAATCAAGAGCTATATGAAACTGTTAAATCCAACTTTGAAAATGTTGAATATTAAAGCTTTGAAATATATTGAAAAATAAATGGTATATTTAGAACTGAATTAAATTGATGAATTGAGCTTTGAATAAATTTGAAATTTGGAATTTGAAGTTGATTTGAATCGATTTGCGAGACTTGAGGAAATTATAAATACTTTACTTTTTAAATCATTTAATATATATATATATATACTATTTTGGAAAATAGATATATTTGAAATGAAATGATATTTGGGTTATGAAGTATAAATTTAATTGAAATGACCACGGTGTTATAGTGTATATTTCTACATTGTAGATAGTTCCACAAATCCTTAGAGGATGGTTATCCCAAACATCCTTTAAGTTACTTGTATTTCAGTTGATATTTCACTTGAGTTGGATTTATTAGTATAAGAATGTTAATCCTGACTCGAGTGTTTTGTGTTTTGCTTTACGCTCGGGTCAAACCGAGTGATACAGCATTTGAGACTCACCCTTGGAGTTTGGAGCTTCCTTTGGAGATCCAATTTATCGCCTCAGCTTTAAGCTCTTCTAGTTGATTTGTTCAGAGAAGTCATCTATTCGTACTGAAGACTTCATTGTATTTGAGATATTCTGTTGTATTTTATTTTTAACTCTGATGTTTATATAGTAGCTTCATGAACTACTATTTTATCTATTCCGCTGAGTATTATTGTATTACTCTGTGTCTGTGATTCTGTGATTGATTTATTTACTTCATATGATGAGTTTTGCCAAATTTTAAATTTACAATCTGATATTTTGAACTATTCAAGTCAGACATGTGTGGATTATTGTCGATTTGAATGGTCCAAAATAGCGGGTCGTTATAGTTGGTATCAGAGCTTTGGCTCTAGGCGAAACTTAGCATATATTGTAAATTTATTTACAGAATCACTTTCGTTCGAGTTTAATCTCTTCCTTTTGACTCGATTTCCTTTGAACTTTGGAACGTTCCCTACGGTTCCAAAATTCATTCTTGTCCCTCTTTATTTGTATTCTTTTGATTCTAGAGTATCCAATAACTCCACTTCGAATGATCTTTATAAAAAAATCGGCGATCCCGCAAATCTTTGAATGATTTGTAAAGGGGGTGAAACTCTTTTACAATTGGCATTCATTCACCGGAGATTTATATATCCCTCGGTTTAGATGCTGCTATCTCTAGTTATGTCGAATTCTACCTCTGGCGATCGAATGTCGATTTACCTCAGAATTCTGTTATGTCGTATGATGTTAAGTCGTATGTGTTGAGTTAAGTCATGAGTCGCATGTGTGTGTTGTAATTTCCTATAAATAGGGGTGTGTTGTCATTTGTAAAAAGGAGTTGAATTTTGAATAAAATTTGTTGAGAGCCTTGTGCCTCTATTAAAATTGGAAGTTGAGTGTGATCTCCTTTCTCCATCTTCGGATATTCGAGTGCGCTCGAATCAACAATTTTGAAGCTGATTCACGGAATCTTGTGCGCGAGATCAACGTCGAGAATCGTAGATCTTCTAACGCGGTATCGTGCGCGATTAACGTGTTGAAGATAGCTAGAATCCGGTATCTCGAGAGATCAACGGATTTGGGCATTTGGGTATCATCAATTCATCAAATTATCTTGTTACATCGATTCATTTTTCCACAATTCGTGATTGGATCCTGGATAGATTTGACCGCTGGTTCAGATCTACTTCCATGCTACGTCAACTATGAACCCTTACTTTTACTAATTCGCTTAATTCCGGACTTGTCCGTTTGAAAACGTAAAATGTTATATTTACAAAATACACGGTTTTGCACTTTCAAGGAAACGATGAAGAGATTTAAACGATTTAGAAAAAGATTGGAGTATGAACCACACTTTTACTATTTCGGTTAATTCTGGACTCGTTAATTGAAACATCTGCTGTTTG
Organism: Allium fistulosum; assembly: GCA_030737815.1. NCBI lineage: Eukaryota > Viridiplantae > Streptophyta > Magnoliopsida > Asparagales > Amaryllidaceae > Allium > Allium fistulosum. The sequence goes on from CM060903.1 coordinate 96,668,234, forward strand.
ATGATTTTGATGATTTTGTTGGGCTTTCGAACCACTCTGCTGGACCTTCGGGTCATTTGATGGACCTTCGGGGCAATTACTAGTACTAGACCTTCGGGTCACACTGCGGACCTTCGTGTAACAACCCTTGGTTTTATAATTGTTGATTATCGTCAAATGACGATTTAATTTGTTTGACAATTGCAATTGGAATTTTATTCGGGTTGAAATTCGTTTATAAAATTGTTAAGCGTTTTTATCAGTTGTAAATTCTTTTATAAAATGGTTGGTGGAGTTTCTATATCGAGTAGAAATTCTTTTAATAAAATTTCGTAATTATGGAAACGGGCTTTAAAGATAACTATTGTGGCCCATACTCATTGTTGCCGTGATATTTATCTAACCGATCCCCCCTTTCATTTTTTCATTCGTTCATTAGACCCGTTTCCCCCCTTCATCAATTTCACTAACCTAAATCGAAACGAGAAAGAAATAAAAATGGCGATATCGTTCGTTCCTTTCCCCCCTCCATTTCCTATCGTTCCAAGCCTTAGCAAACATTCGAAAAGGAAGAAAAAAATGGAGGCAGCTCGTCTTTCGTTCATTCCTCGGCACCGAAAATTTGGGCTTTGGTATCTCAAAGGCGATTGACTTCGACTTCGTTTTGCTCGATCGAGTGAGGAAACGTGTTGCTTGCTCGTCGAATCAAAGGTGAGTGCTACCGCTCACATCTAATTCAACTGCTCAATTTCGTGATTTGGGTTTTAAGTTGTTTTATTAGGGTTTGAATCCCTTTATCTTCGTTGCATATATTTGTTGGAATGGGCAGTTTATTCTCTTGAACGTATGTTTCTATTTGATGCTTGGGTTTTGACTTCCGACTTAGTTGGCTTCTGAGAATGTTGTCTTCGAATTTGTTTATCCACCGTTCAGTACTATGCTCGGCAGTCAAATTGTCATTGTGATTCGAACTTGACTATGAGTTTTGTTTTGTGAATTCATTGTTTTCTGATGACATGAATTTCTGATGCTTACTGCCTTGACATTTTGTTTACTGGTGCCTTTGTTTCCCTGTTGCATTCAATTTGATAGTGTTCTTCACTGTTTGCTTTCACTTGTATAGTTACCACTGTCACTTGAAGTTGGTTCTCACTATGACTTGTTTATTCAAGACTATATATGTGCATATATACATATGATGTGTGTATGCATATATTCTTGAATTTAAATGTAAAGTTTGGTCATTTTGTTGCTGGTCTGGTTGCTTGGCATATTCCTGTATTTCTCTGGTTGGTTTCGACCTATTGTTGTTGATGATTTTATGATGATGATGTTGTTCGACTTTTACCATACATTTCACTGCCTCCGGTAGCATTGTCGGCCTTGTTCATTTGGGTCTATATTTTGTAACCTTAGTTGTTCATGTTGTATACAAATTTTGATGGTATCATGTTGCAACAGTTTCAAGTCAGTTGCCTTTTAAAGTTTGCATCTGTGGGATTCATTGTTTTATATGTTGGAGGCTTCGATTATGTTTGTCCTGTAATGTGCTTTCAACCTGATTGCACTGTTCAGTTTTACAAATGCCTTTCCTATATACGTTTCCACCAGGGTTCTCATGTATTGTTTCTTGCATATATACATATACAAGTATATGCATTTACATTGCTGTTTATTATTCTGCACCACTTGCATACCATTTTAAGTTTGATAGGCCAGCTTGTAGTTCATGTGTTCACATTGATGTATATGCATTTGTCACGGTTTAATCATTATGATTCTGTCGTGTCTTGTTCACCTAGTTATACTGAGTCAGGTTCCACTTATGACTTCATGTATGCATGCTACCTTGTCGACACTTAAAAAAGAAAAAAATGGTATGTCTGCAATTCAAGTTCATTGCTTTAACTGCCCACTGCTAGTACATGCATTTACTACACCCCTGCTTCGTACAACACATTTGTAGTTGAAGAAATCTTAGAGTTTGATCATTTATTACGGCTGTCTTGACCATTTGAGACAGTTTGCATACCTGTTTCGTTTAGTATTTGGGTTCACTAACCACTTATGTCCCTGGTTACATTAGTGGTTGAAACTGGTCATTCATGTGTCTTCGACTGTGACCTTGTTTACACCTTGCTTTGTTTCACTGTCCGGCCTATCGCTACGAGTTGGTCTTGTAGCTTTGTTCTGGATGATGTTGTATTCTCGGCCATGTGTTCATTTGTGTAATCTGAAGTTGTAGCCTAGGTCTGCATATTGTAGATGTTCTCTGGTTTGCATTCTTCCATACTGCTATGTTATGGTCTGCATTGTACTTGATTAATCTTGTAGTTGCAATTCTAGTTGGGTATGTTGGCACTGGGTTCACTTGATTACTTGAAATTGCTTCTCCTGGTCATGTATTCTTTGATTTGTACACTTTGTGATCATCCCTGAGTACTTTTCGACCTGCTGTTATGTTCATATACCTTGTGTCTTTGCATCCGACTTGTGTACCATTGTACTCAGCTGCATTGTTTGATGTTGCTTGTGGTCTGATCATTTCTGTCATTTTGTTGCTGTCATTGTTTCCCTTCATTACTTGAGCTTTGTTTGGGTTCTGCACTATTTCTGGCCATCTTGTTGCCTTTGTGTACTGCTTGGGCTATTTTGTTCTGCCTCCAAAATATTGTTGCAGTGATTATCTTTTGCAGTGTTTGCTATCTGCGCACTCGAGTTGGCGAGGCAGTGCACGCGTGCGTGCACTGCAGCCACCCAAAATCGACAATTTTGAATTGATATTTCTTTTGTGTCGTGATGCATTGATCTTTTATGCTGTATTGGCGAGGCCGTACACGTGTGCGTGTACGGCAGCCAATCAGATTGTGATGGTTTTAAAGTGACAATTTCAATTGAATTAAATTGATTTAGTCGATTTGATAAATTGTTTATTTATCTCTGTTGATGATTTAAATCTGCTGATTTATTGTTAAACACTGTTAAGTGTTATATCGACCGTTATCCGGTTTCTTTGTTTAAAGAATCGGATAGACGGGAATTATTGTGACTGTCGTCTATTTGATTATTATTGCTTATATGCACTAGTAACTGAGTTTGAATTAGACTGACCCGGGTATTATTTTCTTTTGAATGTAATACTCTGGTCAGACCGAGTATTTACAGGTTGTAGATTTTTAGCTTTGGGTTGCTGCTAGAGCTATGAAGACTTTTTGTATCATTTGAAGTGGTCTTCGTCTTGTTGTAGTAGTCAGTGTGTCTGTTTTAAGATGATAATGTATTCATGTATATTAGTCGATAATGTACTTGTATATATAACTTCTTGAGTCGACAGTTGTAGTTGTATCATTTGTATTGTGTCAAATGTATTGTAACTGATATCAGTTATTATATATATGAGACTTTTCGTTCCATCTGTATTCCGCATTTATGTTATCTGTGTTATTTTTATATCTATTGTCCTAAACTATTATAGCCACTGTGTAGTAGCTTTGAGTTTGTATCGGTATGTCGGATTTCCTCTAAAGATGAAATGCAATGTTTTATTATCTGACATATCGGTGCTCGCACAAAGCAATTACATAGATGGTCGCTCCTCAACAGCCCTATTCTCCGTGCTAGTTGATAGCACTACACCGTAGTGTTCTTGGCTAGCATGGGTATAGAGGTGGGGCGTCACATTCGGGTCATCTGATGGGCACCAAAAATTATAGTACTTGGTTGGCTTCGGCCATCTGAGATGCACGTGCGGCGTAGCTAAAACTCGCCATCTGCCGGGATCGATCCACTTTTATGTTGATTTTCTAGTTATCTATTTTGATTTATAGATTTTGGGAATTGCTGTTTTGAATTCAATTAAGAATTTGGAAGTTGAGTTTGTTTATAGTCTAATTTGAGATTATAAATTTGCGTATTGCAGTTTTTGAATTCAATTGTGAATTTGAAAATTAATTTTGATGGAGTTTAAATTGAGATTTCTTCATTTAAACTATGTTGATATATTATGTTGAATAGCCTCGTTCGAGACTATAATTATTTGCTTAAGTGTTGTTTATCATACACTTATTTCTGAGAATAAATTAGACTGATCCGTTTATTATTTTCTTTTAAATAATACTCGGGTCAGACCGAGTTATTTCAAGGTAATCTCTATCTCTGATTCAGTTGCAGCTTCAACTTTTGGGATTTCACATCATCTTTTGTCTAGACTTCGAGGAGTACTTTTGGTTTATTGACTCTCATCTTATGTATGTATTGATGGATATGTATATGTACATTTGGTTCATGTGAACTATCGATTGTTGTAGCATGTATTCCAGACTTGTCTTCCGCTATATATATGATATTTTTGTTCTGATGAGCTTATTCTATCAGAGTTGTTGTTATTATGAGTTGTTTTGGATTTTTCTTTAGCCACTGTAGTTTCGTTTTAGATTTGGATTGAATATATATCTTTGTAAGTAATTAACACAACTCCTATCGATGTAATCAATACTCGTCTAAGGCATAACTTACGGATGGTCGCTTCTAACAAGCCTTATTCTTCACAATAGCAGACGTTATTTTTTATAATAACCTTTGTTATTGTGAGCATAGAGGTGGGGCGTCACAAGAACAAATCTGATGCATCCCAGCCTGATAATTTAGGTCGCGAGCGACCTAACGATGGGATAAGACGCCTAAGCGACCTAGTAAGCCCAAAAACTCTAGTCTGCGACCCAGCGAGTCAAGCCATCTGCGTTAAGTCGCCTATATTACAAAATAGCGATCTAACAAGTTGTTGCTGCAAGTTATACAGGCGAGTGAAGTTTGCGCGCGAGTTCGACCTAACAAGATAGGTCGCTTCAGTATGCCACTTGACTTAGGTCGCGAACGACCTTCCGTCCTTAGGTCGCGAACGACCTTATGTAGGTTGCTGAAGTTCTTGAGTCGCTTGAAGATAAAGCTCTTAGGTCGAGGAAGCTCTTATTCTTAGGTCGCTGTATGGTATGGTGCTTTAGGTCGCAAGAAGTTATGCCGCTTATTCTTGAGATGTTCAAGTGGTTATGTCGCAAGTTCATGAAGCTGTTCTGTTTTACTTAGGTCGCAAGGCCTTAGGTCGCTCAAGAGTAGGTCGCGAGACCTTGGGTCGCTGAGATACCTTAAGTCGCTGGAGGAGGTTTCCTTATGCCGCTGTGAAGTTAGGTCGCTGCCGAGTTCCATTAGATCGCTACTGGATGCTAAAGCTTAAGTCGTTGGGAAGATAGGCTGCTAAATCGCTCCTGGAGGATATGTTATGTCGTTTTAGTCCTTAGGTCGTGTGTGTTGTATTCTTAGGTCGTATATTTGTAACTCGTGTATGTTGTGTTGTAAATATGTTAAGTCGTAAGTCGCTGTTTGTTTTAGGTCGTGAAGGCTTTGTGATGTAAGGGTTGTGTTGTATGGTAGGTCGTAGGTCGCAAACCAATGTTATATCATTTACTATGTTAGGTCGTGTACTCTATTGAGTTGTGTGAGTTGTAACCCTATAAATAGGGATGTTGGGTCATTTGTAAAGTTAGTTGATTTTGAATAAACTTTTGTTTGAGTTCTTTGTGCCTCTTTGAAATTGGTAGTTGAGTGTGATCTCCTATCTCCACTTTCGGCATTCGAGTGCGCTCGAATCAACGATTGTTGAAGCCAATTCACGGTATCAAGTGCGCTTGATCAACGTTTGAAGAATTGTAGATCTTCTTTCACGGCATCGTGCGCGATCAACGTGACGAAGATAGCTAGAATCCGGTATCTTTGAGATCAACGGATTTGGGCGTTTGGTATTTTCAATCCACCGATTGCTACTTTAACCGTTACATCCATTTTTATTATTTTCCGCTGCGTCATTTGGTATCAGAGCTAGACTTTGCCAATCATAGCTAAGCCGAGTCTTGGAGCCAAGGAGAAGAGTTTGTATTGAAGTGTAGAAGGTCGTGCATCACTTTTGTAAGTCCAAGCCGAGTTGTAAAAGATTGTTTGATTCGACAATGCCGCCGAGAAGAGCTAACCGTTATCAAAATGTTGAAGATTTGTACAAAAGAGAAGATGTTGAACAAATGGAACAACGCATTAGTAATAAATTCAATTAGAAGTTGGATGAAGGCATTGGTATATTGGAGAAACTGATGATTGACATGAATCAAAGTCAAAGGAGAAGGTCGCCAGTCTCGAACCATGGAGGAAACAGAGTTTCGCCATCGGTTACGGAAGTGAGGAGGGTGTCGCCGCAATCTTATCGAGAAAGAAGAGAATCTTCAGTTTCGTTAAGACGAGAACATCATGAGCATAGAAGTGAAGAGAGAAGAACTCCACGGGAGTATGAACGTGATCCATATCGTGATGTTGAAAGACAAAGTAGAAGAGATATGCGTGATCATAGAGATGTTAATGGTCGAGATCGATATCGAAGTGCATTTGATTATGATGAAGAGAGTGACAGAGGAAGTATTCATTACCGAGATCGAGACCAAGTACGATGTTTGCACAAAAAATGGACAAACACCTCAAAGTTGTGTGATTTAGTAGATCTTATGTTATTTTTAGTAATTTGAGCGACTTATGCAAATACGTAAAAAACAGGGACTAAACTGTAAAAAGACACGCAGATTTATAGTGGTTCAGCCAGAATGTGCCTACGTCCACTTTATATGTTATTTCTCTTCTTTTTTTTTGATTACAAGTACAAAGCTTTGCTACGAGTAAAAGAAAGTTGTTTGAAGAGTTCCTTCCGTGCTTGAGCTCTCAAACTTGTCCCCATTGTTGTACCCCTGCCCCTCTATTTATAGAGTGAGGTTGGGAGCAGGGGTCTTGGATGTATATAGCTGCTGGTGGGCCTGGGCTGACGTGATCTGGCCTGGCACGTCTTGGTCCGGTAGCGTTTGGTCCGGTGGTAAGAGGTTCGTTCGGCAGTCTCGAAAGAGGGTTGGTTCGGCAGTCTCGAGAGAGAGTTGGTTCGGTGTGGAGATGGTTCGGCAGGAGGTGGTTCGGTGGGAGTTGGGAAGGTTGGTTCGGTTGGTTCGGCAGGAGGTGATTCGGGTGAGGTCTGCCGAATGGTGCCTGCCGAATGGGGTTGAGCGAGGTCTACCGAATGGTGCCTGCCGAATGGGGTCTGTCGAATGGGGCTGCCGAATGAGTCTGCCGAATGAAGCAAGTTTCTTGGTCTCCATGTCTTCTGGGTGAGAACACGCCCAACATTTGCCCCCCAAAGTGGGGCATATTCTTGAATATGGCGTGCTTTGTTTTTGGTTGTTTACTGTAGTTGAGGTAGGTTCGTTCGGCGAGGAATGCCGAACCGGCTGATCCGGTTGCCTCTCGCTTGTCTATATATAGGGGCTATACCCCCTTTGCTTTTCCTTACCGAACAACCGAACCAGAGAGACGAGTTTAGCCGAATCAACTTTTTGCCAAATCAAGCTCGCACCGAACCAGGTATACGTCCTTTCGCCGAATGAACATGATAGGTTTCTAAAGCCGAATGCTTCCTGTATCGCACTACCGAATGAGAATAGGGCTTAGTGCCGAACGAGTTTTGGTCCTGATTTACCGAACTAACTTGGTTCTTTGGGCACCGAATGAAAACTTATATTATACTACCGAATGAACCATTGAAGTGCTGCATCTGTTCGCCGAATGAACTATTGTACCGAGTGAACATGTGTTTCATACTTCGAACTTTTTAAGTGAAATTCCATATTATATGCTTACTTGTTTACATCCTTTGTTCTAACACTATGCTTATCCGGTGTTGTAGATAATGTCTCGCAAAGTAGAAACTCGATCAGACAAGAAGAGATCCGGGGTTAAAGGAGAGTCCTCGGCCGTGCCCCCAGCTCAATCAGGATCGGAGCGTCATGGGCCCGCCCCAAGGTCATTAGTGGATGGATATGGTCCCCAGGAGCTGCTGGATTCCCCGCCTGACTGCTTTCCTAGCTCTCTCAAAGAGGAGCAGCTCGATGTTATATCTCGTTCCTTTGGGATCGATAGAGCCCTCATGCTGCTGCCGGGCCCAGGAGTCATGCCATACAATCCTCCCGAAGGATACTTTGCTTATAGTAGGTACCATTGTATGTGTGGTGCTATCCCGCCTCTCAATGCTTGGGTAGTCAGCTTCCTCACGTATCTAAAGGTGGCCCCATTCCAGCTTCAGCCCAACTCTTATGCCATACTGGTGAGCCTTTTCGTTATTTTTCGGAGGAAGTATGGTCGTGCTCCCTCCAACTGGGAGATCCGGTACTTGTATAATTTAAGGGGCTATAAGAAGGGGTCCCCATATATTAGCTTGGAGTCAGCTGTGACCTTCAAGTCGGTCTTGGACCTGTACTCTAAATTCAGCATGTTCAAGAAAGAGTGATTCTTTGTTAGGGACGACTCCGTCTCAATCCGGCGCTTTACCTCTGGATGTAAGTTGATGCTTTTACTTATAATTTCTATTTCGATTGCGATGCTTCTTCTCATACTTTCTCATTTTTGCTAGCGACAGGTGGCTTTCCGGTTGTGGAGACTGACCGCCTGGTTCAGACGGCGGCTGAGATAGAAGCCATTCTTGGGAAATATAGATCATCTGCCTTCTTGATTAGAAATGCGATTCTTCTGGAATATAACTTAATCCTTCCGCAGCAGTCTGTAGTTAAGCTGAGGGAAACGGCGGAGGAGAGGGCGGCTGCTCAGACCAAGGAAGGTGTTACGGCAGAGAGTAGCAAGAGGAAACCTTTCACAAAACCTCCAGCTGTCGGAGGTAAGAAACTCAAGAAATCGGACGGTCCCTCCCCCAGCAATTGTCCACTTACCCGGGAGGAGGAAGACATAGAGGAGGAAAGAGGCGAGGGTGGAGATGGTCGGGATGGTGACAAAGGTGGCGATGGCATCGGGGCCCTACTTCCTGGGCAAGCGGGCGAGATTCAGGAGTGGACGGATGATGCGTTCCACCAGGCTTTTGAGGGGTTGGATGAGGATCCGGCTTTGGCAGAGAAGACCGGGAAGGCGGACAAAGCCGGGACTGGTGCAAGTGAGTCTTCTCCGACCATTCCAGCCAAGGTGGCTCCGACGACTCAAGGTGAACTCTTGACTCCTGCATGCTTCATTAATGATAGGGACTTAGGAATATTTTATGACCCGCTCCCGTCCTGGAATGAAATCCAGGACTTATTGCAGTATCCCACTCCTCCCCAGGGTTTGTACAACCACAGCTGTGTTTCTTTTCCTTTTTTAACTTGTAATTTACCGCGTTTCTCGAATCGTATAGTAATGTAAGATTGTGACACTTGTTCTTTATATCAGGAGCAGGCAAGACGTCCAAAGCTTCAGACCTTCGACACAGGCTTGAGCAATATAAACTTTCCAAAATTTCTGCTAAGCCGAAGCCCTCAACCCAACGCTCCGGGGATGTAGTCGGCTACCGTCCTCTCCTTGGGGTCATCGAAGAGGGTATTCAGCAGAGGAAGAGGAGTCATCCTTTATCCGAAACTTCGCCCGGTCCTCAGCCTCCGGCTCAGCCTATTCATGATATTACTGAGGAGGGTAGCGAGTTTGCACCTTCTCCGCACCCGTCCGGAAACCTTTCTGTTATTCATATCGACCGTCCCGACTTGGCCCGTAATCCATTTACGGGTCATCCTGATCTGGATCCAAGTTCTCATGATATTACTTTTGACGAAGTCACTGGTGAACACCTTCTCCCCCGTAACCCCATGGTACGAGTACTTGATGAAGCCAAGTCCTTAGATCTCGATCTACTCACTACTCGTATAGTCACTATGGGAGACGAGGCCAAGGCTAATATTGATCGGGTGGCAGAGGAGACCAAGAAGCTGATGGGGCATCATGCTCGGCTGGTTAAGGCCGGAGAGGAGATTGGGAGCGCCAATATCCGACTTCGATTGGTGGTTTCGGATCAGGCCAAACAGCTTGCGGATCAGGCTATTCAGATTTCTCAGCATGAGGCTGCTACTGGGCGACTAAGGAAAACCATGGAAGAGGCCAGTCGGGCCGAATTGCAGAAAATGGAAGCTACTTGCAAAGAGCGGATTTACATGGCTATTGCCACGGTGGATGAGGTTCGGAGAGCGGATCTCGAGCAGGTGGAGGAATTGTCCGAGAAACTTGAGGCTGCAGAGCTTTCTCAAGCTAAGTTGAGGGAAGAGATGGAGGTGATGCGGAGGTCCCTTCAGGCTGATTGCTCGAGATACAGATTGGAGAGAGATGCTGCCGTCGAAAGGTTGTCGGCTTCCGATGCCCGGATGAGGGAGTTTGAGGAGAATGAGGGAATGATGGATGACATGCTCCAGGACATGTATTTCCGAACTTGGAAGCAGGGCAATCTCTCTTGGATGGATGATTATCCCAGGGTCATGGCTAAGATCTATCTTCGGGCTTTGGAGGAGGCTAAGGCTGATGCAGATAAAGAGGGTGGAACGGTCTTCAGTATGGATGTGGTCACTGCCCAGTTCACCAAGGAGGAGAAAGTGGCGGTAAAGGAGGGTATGCGGCTGCTTGCTGCTGAGGAGGCAGGTGTGCAGGTAGAGGATGACGACCAGGATGGTCAAGAAGCAGGTGCTGGTAAGTCTTCCTTTCTAGTCTTTCCGTTAACTTGGTTACTTATCACTAATGAATCCTTTTTATGACCGGACAGGCGGGCAACAGAGCAAGGACAAGACTTCGACGCAACCGGCTCCCTGATTAGACCTGGAAAATTCTTTTTGTAGGCTTGGCATTGTTGTATCTGTTAGTCTTAAGACAGTAGAGTAACTTCTAAGTTGTAATTCTTGCTACTTGTAATAATCAACATTATTCTTGACGTGTAATTTTTTAACTTAAGCTGATTTTGTCGTTTCTTGAATATTTGTTGCTATTTCGACATATCGTATGAGAAATGTAGCTATGTATATTCTTGTAATTAAATTGTGCTTGATGTTAGACTCTGGTTCTACACCATAATTTTATGACTTGCAATATTAGCGTGTGGTGTGAACAAATTATAGTCATGTATTTGTACATAAAAGAAGAAAATACCGCCTTTCATGTTTTAATCGTAGATGGCAGTCTTGAATATCTTGTAGGACCGAGCATGGAATGTAGTCGAATGTCCTGCCACTGTGAGTCCCTACACCCATTGGCGAGTATCTCCTACTCTGTATCATGTACTTTAGGGATTGTTATAGGGGATAGGAAAAAAAAACTTTTTAAGTAAAATTGAAATACGTGAAATAGTAAAACTTCCAATCACGGAAGGCCTTCGATGTGCTTAAGTTTGTGGCAAACGGGTTTTGTAGTCACTTTCCCTAGCTGTGGGTCTTGGAGACATTTGTCACCCATCTTACGCCTCCGCGGGGAGTTAATTCTTTTTTACCACAGCCGCACTTAAGACACATCGGAGCCGAGATCGCGCACAGTAACTACCCGGGCCATTATGGCCCGTAATCGTGGGTATTATTCGATTTACTGTGGCCGGCTAGCGTGGGTGCCGATCGTCAACTGTGAACTGCCCCTGGCTGGCCACACCTTATGTTGGGGCTTATAGTCGATTCACAGTTGCCGGCGAGCCTAACGCCGTAATGAGCTGCCTCGGCTATAGTCGGCCTTCTCGGTAGCTTATAATCGGCTCATTACAGTTGGCTTTAAGGGCCGTCACGAGCAATGAGTTAACCCGCAGCAGAGGGATGCTGGAGCAAAAGTGTCTCATTGGCGAGGGCATAGATTCGCATAGTACCTGTTAGGTCTTGTCCAGGTGAAGTTGTGTTGTGGAGTGCTTTGAATAGAAATGCTGTATACTCAGGATTTTGTTCAACAGAAAAGGATAAAGTTAACAAGCAGCCAAGATACAAAGGAACAAAAAAAAAGACAAGGTTTTTTAAAGTGGTTCGGCACGAAAAGGCCTACGTCCACTGATTCTCTTTGTTAATTCACTTCATATGGGCAATACAAGTTAAGAAAAGTATCGACGGAGGTGTTGGATGTTCCATGCCCTCTGGAACACCTCTCCGTCCACTGTTGACAAAATATAGGCTCCGTTGTGGAGATCTTTATGAATTACATATGGTCCATCCCAGATTGGGTCTAGTGCTCTGGGGCAAGGGAAGATTCGCTTGAGGACAAGATCCCCTTCTTGCAAGGTACGATGCTTGACTTTGGAGTTGTATTGTGCTGCCACTTTTTGCTTGTGGGCTGCTGTTTTGAGGATTGCATCGTTTCTTCTCTCCTCGATTAGATCCAAAGACATGTGAAGGAGTTCTTCGTTCTCTTCTGGGTTATAGTGGATCCGACGATGGGAAGGCACAATAGTTTCAACTGGGAGCATAGCCTCCGATCCGTATGCCAAAGAGAAAGGAGTGTGCCCTGTCGATGTTCTGAAAGATGTGCGATAGGCCCATAGTGCCGTAGGAAGTTCATCCACCCAAGCGCCCTTTGACTTTTCGAGCTTTTTTTGATTAGAGTTTTCAGAATTTTGTTGACCGCTTCAACTTGTCCGTTTGCCTGGGGATATGCTACGGATGAGAAGCTTTTATGAATTCTGTGTTCCTGGCACCAGTTGGCGAATTCCTCGCTGTCAAATTGAAGTCCATTGTCTGATATGATTTTGAGTGGGACTCCGTACTTGCATAGAACATTTTTGATCAAGAAGTTAATAACTTTTGCTGAAGATACTTTATTTAGAGGTTCCGCTTCCACCCATTTGGTGAAATAATCAACTGCCACTATAGCATATTTGGCCCCGCCTCGGCCCATTGGTAGCTCGCCGATTAAGTCAATTCCCCATATCGCGAAGGGCCAAGGGCTCGTCATCTGAGTAATCTCGGTTGTTGGTAGCCGAGGGATCTTAGCAAATTTTTGGCATCTGTCACACTTCTTGACGAAATCTAAGGCGTCCTTGCTTAAGGTGGGCCAGAAATATCCGTATCGGAGTATCTTTTTTGCTAATGTTTGCCCCCCGGTGTGATCTCCACAGCTCCCCTGATGGATGTTGGATAAGATTTCCTTAGCTTCCCTTCCGGCGACACACCTTAATAATGGGTTAGAGAAACCGCGCCGATAGAGGATGTCTTCTTGTATTGTATAGCGGGACGCTTTCCTCAAGATTTTCTTGACTTCATTACGCCCGTTGGGTAGTGTGCCACCTTGTAGGTAGTCTCGGATGGGAGTCATCCAAGTTGCTTCTTCGGCTGCGGCTATCAGATTCACTTGCTCAAAACTCGGGACCGTTTGCTTTGAGATGGTTACTGCCCCGAAGATGGCGATGTCTCTCATACTCGCTTGCTTTGCCAATTCGTCGGCCTCTTGGTTCTCTTCCCGAGGGATGTGTTTGACTAAGTACTGATCCAATCGGCTGAGAAGCAACTTGGTCTTCTTTAGATATGCTATGAGTCGTTCCTCTCGAGCTTGGAATTCTCCTAGTATTTGATTAACAATAAGTTGAGAATCGCTGTGAAGACACAAAGAATTGGCTCCGATTTCTATGGCAATTTCTAGTCCAGCTATCACTGCTTCATATTCTGCATCGTTGTTGGTGGCAGCGAACTCCAACCTTATAGCATAGTGCAGTTTATTTCCCCTGGGAGTGATTATTACCACACCTGCCCCCGAGCCTTGTTCGTTAGATGCACCGTCCACAAAGAGATTCCACTTGATATCTTCCGTTATTTCCAGTTGCTCCTTATCCTCGTTGGTAGTGAATTCTGCAATGAAATCAGCCATGGCTTGTCCCTTGATGGCGGTGCGAGGGTGATAGGTGATATCATATTGACTCAGCTCAATACACCATTTAAGTAGTCGCCCGGAAGTGTCGGGACGATGGAGTACCTGCCTCAGTGGTTGATCGGTCAGAACTTTGATGGAATGGGATTGGAAGTAGTGACGTAGTTTTCGTGAAGTGATTAGTAAACAGTATGCTAACTTTTCAAGTTTAGGATATCTGACTTCTGCCCCAGTAAACCTTTTACTGACGAAGTAAACTGGTCGTTGCGTGCGGTTGTCTTCCCTTACCAAGGCAGCGCTTAGAGCGTGAGATGACACAGCAAGGTATAGGTATAATTCTTCGCCTTCGCTTGGGGTCGAGAGTACCGGTGGTTTCTGGAGGTGTTCGATTAGGTTAAGGAAAGCGGTTAAGCATTCATCCGTTCATTCGAACTTTCCTTTATCTTTCTTTAGAGCTTCGAAAAAGGGGACGCACTTGTCCGTTGCTTTGGAGATGAATCGGCTTAGGGCGGCCACTTTTCCATTTAGGCTTTGCATTTCCTTTCGGGTGGAAGGTATCTTGATGTCCCTTAATGCTCGGACTTGTTCAGGGTTTGCTTCAATCCCTCGGGCATGGACGATGAACCCTAAGAATTTTCCCGATGACACTCCGAAGGAGCACTTTAGTGGATTCAACTTCATTCCATACTGTCGAAGTACCTGGAACATTTTGCCTAGGTGGCTTACGTGATCTTTGGCTTTCCGTGATTTCACCAGCATGTCGTCTACATATACTTCCATAGTTCGTCCTATTAGCCCTGCAAACATCTTGTTGACGAGGCGCTGGTAGGTGGCTCCTGCATTTTTAAGTCCGAAGGGCATCACTTTGTAGCAGTATAAACCCCGGTCGGTGATGAAACTAGTGTGGTCTTGGTCGGGAGCATGCATAGTAATTTGGTTATATCCTAAGTATGCATCCATAAAAGATAGGAGTTCGTGCCCGGCTGTGCTGTCTACAAGTTGGTCGATTCTGGGAAGCGGGAAGCAATCCTTTGGGCAGGCGTCGTTTAGGTTGGAGAAGTCAATGCAGGTCCGCCACTTCCCATTAGCCTTCTTTACTAGTACCGGGTTGGCGATCCATTCTGGGTAAATAGCTTCTCGTATGAAGTCATTGGCGGGTAGATTCTTTACTTCTTCATCGAGGGCTGCTGATCGCTCTGCCCCCATACTTCTCTTTTTTTGTTTTACAGGCGCCTTGGTAGGATCAATGTTTAATACGTGGCATGCTATGTCGGGGGAGATTCCGGTCATGTCAGCGTGTGACCAAGCGAATACATCCAAGTTGTGGCGGAGAAAATCAATGAGTTGTTCCTTCAATTCAGCTTTCAGCTGGGACCCAATTTTCAGTAGCCTACTTGAGTCGTGCTTGTCTACAGATATAAACTCCATAGCCTCTGCAGGCTCGGCGGTGGCCTCCTCCTCTTTGTCCCTAGGGTCTAATTCGTTGAAAGGATCGCTGGTGTATCGAAGAGGAGGGGCTTTCTTTAGTTGCTATGCTTCAAGGTTTTTTGTGCAGAGGGCAATCTCTACACCTTTCCCTTTATCTTTCTTGTGGTTGTTGCGAAGTTCGGTTACATAGCAGTCTCGTGCAATATCCTGGTCTCCTTCCACTTCCCCTACCCCATTGTCTGTTGGAAATTTCATTTTCAGGCATCATGGAGCTAGGACAATCTGGAAGTCAGACAAGGCTGGTCTTCCTAAGAAGGCTTTGTAGGCCGAATGGTTTTCTACCAGCACAAACGTTTGTTTCCTTACAACGGAGCGGGGATGGCTTCCAATCTCAACAAAGAGGTCCAGCTGCCCGAGGGGCATCTTCGCATCTCCAGTGAAACCGTGTAGTGGTTTATCGCAGGGAATAACATCCTTCATTGATAGCTTCATTTTGTCGAATGCGTGTTTGAACAGGATATTTACAGAGCTTCCAGTGTCTACCAGGATTCGGTAAACTTCGGCGGGACCGAGTCGGGCAGAGATAACCATGGGATCCATGTGAGGGTACTGTCTTCCTTCTAGGTCGCGTTTACTGAATGTGATGTCATCACTTTCTTTCCGCTTTGGGTGGCGCTCTTCTATAACCGTATTGACACAGTCTCTATTGTCTCTAAGCGACTTCTCATATCTTTCCATCTCTCTCCAACTTCTGTCTGCGATGTGCGGACCTCCTGAGATGGTATGGACCACTATCTTCTCTTGACTAGAGCTGCTAGCGTTGCGGTTTCCTCTGTCGGTCCCTGGTGAGGGTAGCCTTGGGTTTTCATTGGCAGGAGCTGGAGTCCTGTCTTGACTTTTTACATAACGCTCCAGTTTCTTCCTTCTGATGTGTTCCTCAATCAGATCTCGGAGATGATGGCATTCGTTGGTATCATGTCCGTGAGATTCGTGGAAGCGGCAGAATTTTCCAGACTTCTGTGCGTTATCTGATTCCTTCTTGTATGGTGGGCGTTTGTATCTAACTTCGCCTTGGGTGGCAAGGAAGATATTTTCGACGGTCTCGTTCAAAGGGGTGTAAGTGTCGAATCTTGGTCCTGGCCGATATAGGCGCTTTTCTACCTTCTTGCCCCCAGCATTGTCTCTGGAATCATTTCTTCGAACGTCCCTCGCCACAGCAGGGGCGTTGCCATGGGTCGTCTTACTTTGCTGTCCTGACTGCCCCTCAATGGCAGCATCCTCAAGCCTCATGTATTTCCCGGCTTCATGGAAGAAATCGGGTAAAGTAGCTGGTTTTTCTTTTGTCAATCTTCTAGCAAATTTAGTGTCCGGATGCACCCCACTGCAGAGGGCCATTAGGATAAGCTTCTCATCGGCATCTTGAACTGCGGCTGCTGCTGATGAACGTATTTTTCTGCATTTTAAACCGTTTGTTTCATATATTTTTATTTTAATAAAGCGGTATTATACGGGTATCTTGTTGTGGTTTTGCAGATTATAGATTCCGAAGTGCAACGTTTAAATTAATCGGTTGTGGCGTCCTTAGGTTCAAAAGACAAGCGGCATGAAGTGCAACATTTTGAGCACCAAATAAATCAAAGCAATGTCACGCTTCAATTTATGCGAAATGAGTCAGTTCATGTTTTCACTTCAGCATATGGTTCAAAGTGCATCACGTGGACTTCAGTTCATAAAGAAATACATAGAAACTCACGTTTAAAGCAAGGCCACGTGCTGGCAATTCAACAAGTCATAAGAAAATAATTCAAAGTAGCAGCTCACCATCACGTGTTCAATTCAAAGCATGGACCGAATATGGTTAATTCAAGCAATGTGGACCAACCAAATGTTTAGCATATATTTCAAGCAATGACGTGGCCACATTATTCTCCAATTTCAAAGCTCAGCATAGTCATGTGAATGCCACCTCTTTTACCAATTCAAACAATGACTACGTGCAACTCAAGTTTGATATATTCAAGGGCAAACCAATTCAAAGCAAACGTGGCCACATATATTTTCGGCAACAAGACTTATTTTGGGGAACGAAAGTTTATAAATAGAGAACGAGATAGCAACCAGAAGATATCATCTCTTACCCAGCACTTCTTTCTTCTAGTTTATTTTTTCAGCAATGTTATTTATTTCAGAGCATGGACAGATTTGTTAATTAGTTTTAGCAGTCTGTTTATTTTTGTTTTAGTACTCTTTTCAGTAATTTAAATACAGTTCGTTTGATTTCCAGTTGTTTACTCTGTTTATTTCCCTTCCGTACTTTTTATTTCTACTCTGAATTCTACAGTAAATTTCGTTGATTAGTTTCAGTGAAATTTGGAATTTCAGGGTGATTGTTTTTATTATTGTTTTTATTATCCGTTCAAAACCATCATCGAATTTGTTTAACACGCCTAAGATTTAAAAATGAATTTCAATTGTTTTAAAACGCAATTCCCTGTGTTCGACCTGCATACTACACGCCTGTGCGCTTGCAGAATTTATTAAAATTTGTGTTTTTCTAATCAATAGAAAAGTCGCAACAAGTTTTTGGCGCCGTTGCCGGGGAGTTGCTATTTTGAAATTTTCGATTTTTTTAATTTTTTAAGTCTATTTGTGTTAATTTATTTATTTTTTGCATTTGTTTTCAAAAAAAAAAAAAATTCATTTTTTTTTCGTTTTTCAATTCCTTTCACCAAAGTAGCGTTTTACTTAAAAAAAAAAAAAACAAAAAAATTTCCGCTGCATTCATTTTAGTTCTGCATTTTACTCTGACCATTTACGTTTCTATTACTTACTGCTTGCATTACAATCACGTATCACAATTCACATATTGCATTTTCACAGCATTCACCATATTCGTTTCTTGATTCACGTATCATCAAGCATTCATTTCAGTTCTGCATTCATTTTACATTTGTTCTTTTCACGTAATCATTCATTTTTTCCTATTAACCATTTAACTTCTGTTTAGCTTCAACATTTGCACGTGTTCATTTAGTCTTTTTAGCATACATTAGTTGCATACGTTGTTTCTGGCTTTGATTAGTTTTTTTTTTCAAAATCATTTAGTTTCTTACGTGCAGTCTTCACATGACCTTGCTTTGGCATGTACTTCATTAGTTCATACAACAGTGTTCATTTTTAGGTACTTCATTTTCACGTACTTCAATTGCATCTAACAAAAGCATTCACATTAGTTTGCATAGTTTCATACTTTGTCTACCACGTTAGTTTTCATTCATGGTTTTTTTATTTTTGCATGTTTCAATTCTCTGCATGTTTTAGTTTTACGTCATTAGCTTTTCATATTTTCGTCATTTTTTTTCTGAATTCTTTTTGGTGCTCGTAATTCATTTTGTGTTTCACAAACCACTTTTTCTTACTGCTTCACGAAATTATTATTATTATCTTAGTCTGACAGTATCACTTTATCGGGTTATCGGTCCTTGGAGATATAAACTTGTACAACAACATAGCAACTTAATAGATCCAACTCAGTAGTTCTCCGCCATTCAACAACAAGGATCTATGGATCGAGCAATTGCCAACAACGGAGTTTGAATCAATAGCACTGCTCAGTTGCACTGGACGGACTGCCATACCCCTCTGTAAGTAATTTTCTACTCTACAGGTGCCCAACTGGAAACTGTTTAAATTTACTTTTGGCTATTACATCTTGATTTATTTATGCGCGTTTGGGCAAGAAATAATTTTAACCGTTTAGAAAGCAAAAATATCTCATTAAACAAATCAACGGAAATTTCAAACCAAACAAATATGAGCAATCACGGTTCACATCACAGTTCACATCATAGTTCACCGAAATCGTCACCTAAATCACATGTTGGAAATAATGAATTTCATGAGAACCGACCTTTATCCCTTAGAGACCGATGCTATCCAACTAGGACCGTTCAACCTTCGGTTATTTCATTTCCACCGGCCGAAGGAAATAATTTTGAGCTAAAACATTCTTTTATTCAAGGGGTACCAAAATTCACTGGGTCTGAAAATGCATATGAATTTCTTAGTGAATTTGAGTTATACGCTTCTACAACTAAAATGCAACAACTTTCTAATGAATCCATCAAGCTAAGGCTTATTCCATTCGCACTTCTAGAAAGTGCAAAAAGATGGCTTAATTCTCTTCCTAAAAATTCAATTAAAAGTTGGGATGATTTCGTCACTATATTTTTGAAAAAGTTTTTTCCTTTCCACAAAACTCTTAAAATTCGAACTGAAATCAATCAATTCTCTCAGAATGAAGGAGAAACTTTTTCAAAATATTTTGAAAGGTTCAATCAATTGTTATATAGTTGCCCACATCATGCAATCCCTAAACACGTTTTGTGCCAAATCGTTTATGAAGGGCTTAACTATCAAACAAGATCCCAACTCGAATCAATGTGCGGAGGAGAATTCATGGCAAAAACAGACAAGGAAGCTTGGGAATTTTTAGAAGAGTATTCGGAAAAGGATATGCAATGGGAAACAATTCGTGTTCCAATTCGTACTCCAAACAGAGGAGTACATGCCATTGACCCATCACATCTTCCTATAGAAGCCCAAACTCCTCAAGAAGGAGAAGGACTACCCCATTACTACACACAAGACCAAATCAATGCTATAGCTCAAAACAGTCCTTACTCATCCACATACAACCCTAACTGGAAGCATCATCCAAATTTTTCGTGGTCAAATCCTAACAATGCGGCTAATCCATCACATTTGTATCCGATGATACCAAATCCGAATTATCGAGCCCCAACTTCTAATGCTCAAAATTCTCAACCTACTCCTCAAACAAAACCTTCGAATCAACCATACAGGCATCCTAATTTCAATCCATCAGCCCAACCTTCTCAACCATCACAAGAAATTGCTCGATTAGAAAAACAAATCACTAACCAAGATGCGAGAATTGAGCAAATCACTAAACAAAATGAACAATTGTTGATTATGATGAAGGACTTTATGAAAATCAATGAGAAAGGTAAATTGCCTAGTCAACCCGAAGTGAATCCAAAGTATAACACTCGAGGAGCAAATTCTTGTGAGGACGAAAATATAAATCCAGTTAATGCTGTCACCACATTAAGGTCTGGAAAGAAGGTAGACAACCACGTCGGCAACCCTGACATCCTCCCTAAATCTACCCATGTTCAAAATTCTGAGACTCAGTCGACACCCACTGTTGTCGATCCTATCAACTCTCATTCTTCATCCAAGGTTGGCAATCCCAACCACTCTTCACCTTCTGATGTTGGCAACCCCAACATTCCAGTTTCTTTATCTTCACCATCTAGTATAACACCTTCTTCTTCAAATGAAAAAACTACCGAACGAGTCTATAAACCCATAGCTCCATTTCCTCATAGACTCAACAAAAAGAAGAAGCCCGCTAATTTTGACCAAATTCTTGAAATCTTCAAACAAGTTCGAATCAATATTCCACTTCTTGATACCATTGAGCAAATTCCTCAATATGCCAAGTGTCTTAAAGAGCTATGTACTCAAAAACGTGCCACGAATGTTCCAAAGACCGCATTTCTAACTGCAAATACTAGCTCTGTTCTTTCGAATCCCTCCCCAATCAAGTATAAGGACCCCGGTTGTCCTACAATCGATTGTAAAATTGGTAACACTCACATTAGTCATGCCCTACTTGATCTTGGAGCGAGTGTAAATCTTCTACCTTATACTGTGTACTGTCAACTTGGACTAGGGGAATTAAAGCCTACAAACATCACAATTCAACTAGCTGATCGATCTGTCAAAAAACCATTAGGCACAGTTGAAGATGTTTTGATACAAATTGAGCAATTCTATTTCCCAGTCGATTTCATAGTCCTAGAGACCGCTCCCGTCTCAAATCCGAACAGTCAAATTCCCTTGATATTAGGCCGTCCATTCTTGGCAACATCAAATGCTATCATAAATTGTAGGAATGGTCAACTTCGACTTTCCTTTGGACACCTAACCATCGAACTAAATATTTTCAATCTTAACAAACAACCAAGGGATCTTGAAATAGAAGAAGTTGACATGATTCAAACAATTGTAGAAAATGATTTTAGCAATACCACAGAATCTCTTAATATGTGCCTAGATCATTTTAATTCCAACTTCAACGAGGATGAATACATTTCTGAATTAAATGATTTGCTCCACTCTTCTTATGATTCGCTAGAATTCAATCAATTGACTTCCATCGAAGCCTCAACCGAAGAACGCCCTAAATTAGAACTCAAACCTCTTCCAATCGAGCTTAAGTACGCATACTTAGATTCTTCGGAAAATTTCCCGGTAATCTTGGCCTCCGATCTCATTAAGGACCAAGAAGAACAACTTTTGAAAATTTTAAGGGAAAATAAAGAGGCATTAGGATAGGTAATCGCCGACATTAAGGGAATCAGTCCATCAATCATCGAACATCGAATACATTTAATCGATGAGGCTAAACCCACTCGCGAAGCTCAAAGGCGATTAAACCCTAACATGAGAGAAGTGGTAAAGGAAGAAATTATCAAATGTTTAGACAATGACATTATTTACCCTATCTCTGACAGTACTTGGGTAAGTCCGGTACAAGTTGTACCAAAGAAGTCTGGAATCACCGTGACCACAAATGAGAATAACGAACTTGTTCCCACAAAAGTCAAAACAAAATGGCGCGTTTGCATCGACTATCGGAAACTCAATACAGCAACAAGAAAAGATCATTTTCCCCTCCCTTTCATTGATCAAATGCTCGAACGCTTAGCCGGTCATGAATATTATTGTTTTCTTGATGGTTACTCCGGCTATAATCAAATTCCCATTGCGTTAGAGGATCAACACAAAACGACGTTCACATGTCCCTTTGGAACTTTCGCTTATCGTCGCATGCCCTTCGGTCTTTGTAATGCCCCCGCCACCTTTCAGAGATGTATGATGAGTATATTTTCCGATATGGTGGAGGACTTCTTAGAAATATTCATGGACGATTTTTCAATCTATGGGTCATCTTTTGATCAATGCCTCCTTCGTTTAGAACGTGTCTTAAAGCGATGTAAGGAGAAGTCTCTCGTGCTTAATTGGGAAAAATGTCATTTTATGGTAAAACGAGGAATAGTCTTAGGTCATGTTGTCTCTAAAAATGGGCTAGAAGTTGACAAATCTAAAGTTGATCTTATTGCTAACATTCCTCCTCCAAAGTCCGTCAAGGACATTCGCTCATTTCTTGGCCATGCGGGATTTTATAGAAGGTTCATTAAAGATTTTTCAAAAATTTCAAAACCTCTCTCAAATCTTCTAGCAAAAGACGTTAAATTTGACTTTTCCGATGAATGTAAAACGTCTTTTGAAACCCTTAAATCGATCTTGACCACTGCACCCATCATCCAACCTCCAGATTGGACTCTGCCTTTTGAATTAATGTGTGATGCTTCTGATTATGCCGTTGGAGCCATCTTGGGTCAACGAGTCGATAAACTTCCTCGAGTCATCTACTATGCTAGCAAAACTCTAAACGATGCTCAATTGAATTACTCAACCACAGAAAAAGAGTTTTTAGCAGTTGTCTTCGCCCTCGATAAGTTTAGATCATATCTCGTAGGTTCTAAAGTTATATTTTACACCGATCATGCCGCATTACGGTATTTACTCACGAAGAAGGATGCCAAAGCCCGCTTAATCCGTTGGATCCTACTTCTTCAAGAGTTTGACTTAGAAATACGAGACAAAAAGGGTTCTGAAAATGTCGTAGCCGACCATCTCTCCCGTATTGTGCACGAAAACGTCGATGACACTCAAATCAACGATCATTTTCCCAATGAACAAATTCTTTCTATTTCTAGTGCACCATGGTACACCGACATTGTAAATTATCTTGTCACAAATGAAACACCTTCCCATTGGTCAAAACAAGATAAACAAAAATTTCTCTCCAATGTTCGAAACTTTTACTGGGACGATCCTTATCTCTTTAAATATTGTCCTGATCAGATCATTCGTAGGTGTGTCCCCGAACATGAATTCCACAGTATTCTCTCTTTTTCACATAATCACGCATGTGGAGGACACTTTGGAGCAAAGAAAACCGCTGCCAAGGTATTACAGTGCGGTTTTTATTGGCCCTCTCTTTTTCGTGACGCTCACGAATTTTGCTCCAAATGCGCTCGATGTCAACAAACAGGCCGTATTTCCAAACGTAACATGATGCCCCTAAACCCAATCCTTGTTATCGAAATTTTTGATGTTTGGGGCATCGATTTCATGGGACCTTTTCCGAATTCTTTTGGAAATCTGTACATCCTCCTTGCAGTGGATTACGTGTCTAAATGGGTTGAAGCCATTCCCACCAGAACGAACGACAATAAAGTTGTTGTCAAATTTCTGAAAGAAAACATATTTTCTCGTTTTGGTACACCTCGAGCTATCATAAGTGATAACGGTTCTCATTTCTGTAATCGTGCTTTTGAATCTCTTCTTAAGAAATACTCTATCACGCATAAACTATCTACTCCATATCATCCACAGACTAGCGGTCAAGTCGAGATTTCCAACAGACAGATCAAACAAATTCTTGAAAAGACAGTGAACTCAAATAGAAAAGATTGGTCATCTAAATTGATAGATGCTCTTTGGGCATTTCGCACAGCTTTTAAAACCAATCTAGGAATGTCACCCTATCGATTAATTTTTGGAAAAGCATGTCATTTACTCGCTGAGCTCGAGCACCGCGCACTTTGGGCAATCAAATATCTTAATTTTGACATGGAAAAAGCCGGATCACATCGTAAATTACAATTGTCAGAATTAGAAGAACTAAGAAATGAAGCGTATGAAAATGCAAAGATTTATAAAGAGAAAACTAAATTTTATCATGATAAATTCATACTTCGTAAGACATTCGAAGTAGGGCAGAAAGTTCTCTTATATAATTCCAGACTTCATTTATTTCCGGGCAAATTGAGATCTCGATGGACAGGTCCATATATTGTGAAAACCGTATACCCTTATGGTGCAGTTGAAATTGAAAATCCTAGGGACGGTTCCATTTCAAAGGTCAATGGACAACGCTTGAAGCCATTTCTAGAGTTCGAACAACACGAGGACGACGAGTTCGTGGATCTCCACGAACCTAGCTATTCGGCATGAGCCACTCACTATCTTGTACATATCAGGTTGTATTTCTTTTAGTTTTTCTTTTTAGTTTTTTTTTTCTTTTTCATGTGCATGTGCATTCCATTTGACAGTTGGGACACTGTCTCTTTCCAGTGTGGGGGGGGCGCATATCTCATATTTTTTGTTCATATTTCATAGTGTGGCATCATTTTTTTTTCAAGCTTCATCTCATTTTCCATTATTTTCAGGACTTTGATTTATTTTTAACTAGTCAAGACAAAGTAAGTAAACAGTTGAAGTCAATTAATGAAATTTTTTGTGAATCGCTAATTTCAAATGTAAAATATAATGAAAAGTTGAATTACAAGCGATAATAGTGAGGTTAGTATATAGGGAGATTCGTAGGTGATGGTTATGAAATCCTTTCTAAATTGTAGTCTTTGTTTAAAAAAATGGTAGATTTAAAGTACATGCGTTGACATTTCAAATCATTGAAATTAAGTGGTGTTAAGTTGATTTGCATAACTCTCTTCAGTTCATTTTATAAAAAAAATGATTTAAGAACACCTACAGTCAATAGGTGTACACACTTATGAAAGTGTGTCCACTCGCCACGTTCTATACTCTTCTCACATAAGCCCGCAAGGCAGTGCATGGATGGTATATCTGGCCTCAGCATTCTGAGTTAGGTGTATAAAGAAATTAAATAAATAATCACCTAAGGATTACCGACCTTTTCTGACATAGTCAGCGTCGGTTTGCACAATCCGCCAAGCTCTGTCCCAACTCTCACGTAAGCCCGCGAGGCAGTGCATGGGTGGTATACCTTGGTCCAAAAGTTAGGTGTGTATATATAAAAAAATTAATAAAGAGAGACTAAGCTATTGAAACCCAAACACTTCTTGTCTTTATTGATTTGGCTTGTTATACAAATGGAAATGAAAAATACCATTTTGAAAAAAACTGTGATTAACAATAAAGAATTTATTTCATGGCTGCACTATGTTATCAACCGAAATAACTGGCCAAACTAGAATCTAATGTATGAAAACTTGAGTTATATTGAAATTTGTGATTAGCGAGGAACTAAAAAATTTCTAGAAGTTGACTCAAACCGATATACATTATTTTGTTGTTATGAAGTAAATCGAGTCTCCATTTGTTTAAAATTTTGCATTCATGTAGTATAATAGAATCATCACATACTGCATTTGGATTTTGTGGGTAGTATCCGCTGAAAACCCTCACGAGACACCACTCGTCCTACTAGGGACACCTAGAGGTTTAACGGCTTGTTGCATACGCTCAATGCAATCGTGTTTCCTACGAAAAAGGATTTAGTTAGTTTTTATTTTCTTGTTTATTCGAGGACAAATAAAGTTCAAGTGTGGGGGTATTTGATGAACGTATTTTTCTGCATTTTAAACCGTTTGTTTCATATATTTTTATTTTAATAAAGCGGTATTATACGGGTATCTTGTTGTGGTTTTGCAGATTATAGATTCCGAAGTGCAACGTTTAAATTAATCGGTTGTGGCGTCCTTAGGTTCAAAAGACAAGCGGCATGAAGTGCAACATTTTGAGCACCAAATAAATCAAAGCAATGTCACGCTTCAATTTATGGGAAATGAGTCAGTTCATGTTTTCACTTCAGCATATGGTTCAAAGTGCATCACGTGGACTTCAGTTCATAAAGAAATACATAGAAACTCACGTTTAAAGCAAGGCCACGTGCTGGCAATTCAACAAGTCATAAGAAAATAATTCAAAGTAACAGCTCACCATCACGTGTTCAATTCAAAGCATGGACCGAATATGGTTAATTCAAGCAATGTGGACCAACCAAATGTTTAGCATATATTTCAAGCAATGACGTGGCCACATTATTCTCCAATTTCAAAGCTCAGCATAGTCATGTGAATGCCACCTCTTTTACCAATTCAAACAATGACTACGTGCAACTCAAGTTTGATATATTCAAGGGCAAACCAATTCAAAGCAAACGTGGCCACATATATTTTCGGCAACAAGACTTATTTTGGGGAACGAAAGTTTATAAATAGAGAACGAGATAGCAACCAGAAGATATCATCTCTTACCCAGCACTTCTTTCTTCTAGTTTATTTTTTCAGCAATGTTATTTATTTCAGAGCATGGACAGATTTGTTAATTAGTTTTAGCAGTCTGTTTATTTTTGTTTTAGTACTCTTTTCAGTAATTTAAATACAGTTCGTTTGATTTCCAGTTGTTTACTCTGTTTATTTCCCTTCCGTACTTTTTATTTCTACTCTGAATTCTACAGTAAATTTCGTTGATTAGTTTCAGTGAAATTTGGAATTTCAGGGTGATTGTTTTTATTATTGTTTTTATTATCCGTTCAAAACCATCATCGAATTTGTTTAACACGCCTAAGATTTAAAAATGAATTTCAATTGTTTTAAAACGCAATTCCCTGTGTTCGACCTGCATACTACACGCCTGTGCGCTTGCAGAATTTATTAAAATTTGTGTTTTTCTAATCAATAGAAAAGTCGCAACAAGTTTTTGGCGCCGTTGCCGGGGAGTTGCTATTTTGAAATTTTCGATTTTTTTAATTTTTTAAGTCTATTTGTGTTAATTTATTTATTTTTTGCATTTGTTTTCAAAAAAAAAAAAATTCATTTTTTTTTCGTTTTTCAATTCCTTTCACCAAAGTAGCGTTTTACTTAAAAAAAAAAAACAAAAAAATTTCCGCTGCATTCATTTTAGTTCTGCATTTTACTCTGACCATTTACGTTTCTATTACTTACTGCTTGCATTACAATCACGTATCACAATTCACATATTGCATTTTCACAGCATTCACCATATTCGTTTCTTGATTCACGTATCATCAAGCATTCATTTCAGTTCTGCATTCATTTTACATTTGTTCTTTTCACGTAATCATTCATTTTTTCCTATTAACCATTTAACTTCTGTTTAGCTTCAACATTTGCACGTGTTCATTTAGTCTTTTTAGCATACATTAGTTGCATACGTTGTTTCTGGCTTTGATTAGTTTTTTTTTTCAAAATCATTTAGTTTCTTACGTGCAGTCTTCACATGACCTTGCTTTGGCATGTACTTCATTAGTTCATACAACAGTGTTCATTTTTAGGTACTTCATTTTCACGTACTTCAATTGCATCTAACAAAAGCATTCACATTAGTTTGCATAGTTTCATACTTTGTCTACCACGTTAGTTTTCATTCATGGTTTTTTTATTTTTGCATGTTTCAATTCTCTGCATGTTTTAGTTTTACGTCATTAGCTTTTCATATTTTCGTCATTTTTTTTCTGAATTCTTTTTGGTGCTCGTAATTCATTTTGTGTTTCACAAACCACTTTTTCTTACTGCTTCACGAAATTATTATTATTATCTTAGTCTGACAGTATCACTTTATCGGGTTATCGGTCCTTGGAGATATAAACTTGTACAACAACATAGCAACTTAATAGATCCAACTCAGTAGTTCTCCGCCATTCAACAACAAGGATCTATGGATCGAGCAATTGCCAACAACGGAGTTTGAATCAATAGCACTGCTCAGTTGCACTGGACGGACTGCCATACCCCTCTGTAAGTAATTTTCTACTCTACAGGTGCCCAACTGGAAACTGTTTAAATTTACTTTTGGCTATTACATCTTGATTTATTTATGCGCGTTTGGGCAAGAAATAATTTTAACCGTTTAGAAAGCAAAAATATCTCATTAAACAAATCAACGGAAATTTCAAACCAAACAAATATGAGCAATCACGGTTCACATCACAGTTCACATCATAGTTCACCAAAATCGTCACCTAAATCACATGTTGGAAATAATGAATTTCATGAGAACCGACCTTTATCCCTTAGAGACCGATGCTATCCAACTAGGACCGTTCAACCTTCGGTTATTTCATTTCCACCGGCCGAAGGAAATAATTTTGAGCTAAAACATTCTTTTATTCAAGGGGTACCAAAATTCACTGGGTCTGAAAATGCATATGAATTTCTTAGTGAATTTGAGTTATACGCTTCTACAACTAAAATGCAACAACTTTCTAATGAATCCATCAAGCTAAGGCTTATTCCATTCGCACTTCTAGAAAGTGCAAAAAGATGGCTTAATTCTCTTCCTAAAAATTCAATTAAAAGTTGGGATGATTTCGTCACTATATTTTTGAAAAAGTTTTTTCCTTTCCACAAAACTCTTAAAATTCGAACTGAAATCAATCAATTCTCTCAGAATGAAGGAGAAACTTTTTCAAAATATTTTGAAAGGTTCAATCAATTGTTATATAGTTGCCCACATCATGCAATCCCTAAACACGTTTTGTGCCAAATCGTTTATGAAGGGCTTAACTATCAAACAAGATCCCAACTCGAATCAATGTGCGGAGGAGAATTCATGGCAAAAACAGACAAGGAAGCTTGGGAATTTTTAGAAGAGTATTCGGAAAAGGATATGCAATGGGAAACAATTCGTGTTCCAATTCGTACTCCAAACAGAGGAGTACATGCCATTGACCCATCACATCTTCCTATAGAAGCCCAAACTCCTCAAGAAGGAGAAGGACTACCCCATTACTACACACAAGACCAAATCAATGCTATAGCTCAAAACAGTCCTTACTCATCCACATACAACCCTAACTGGAAGCATCATCCAAATTTTTCGTGGTCAAATCCTAACAATGCGGCTAATCCATCACATTTGTATCCGATGATACCAAATCCGAATTATCGAGCCCCAACTTCTAATGCTCAAAATTCTCAACCTACTCCTCAAACAAAACCTTCGAATCAACCATACAGGCATCCTAATTTCAATCCATCAGCCCAACCTTCTCAACCATCACAAGAAATTGCTCGATTAGAAAAACAAATCACTAACCAAGATGCGAGAATTGAGCAAATCACTAAACAAAATGAACAATTGTTGATTATGATGAAGGACTTTATGAAAATCAATGAGAAAGGTAAATTGCCTAGTCAACCCGAAGTGAATCCAAAGTATAACACTCGAGGAGCAAATTCTTGTGAGGACGAAAATATAAATCCAGTTAATGCTGTCACCACATTAAGGTCTGGAAAGAAGGTAGACAACCACGTCGGCAACCCTGACATCCTCCCTAAATCTACCCATGTTCAAAATTCTGAGACTCAGTCGACACCCACTGTTGTCGATCCTATCAACTCTCATTCTTCATCCAAGGTTGGCAATCCCAACCACTCTTCACCTTCTGATGTTGGCAACCCCAACATTCCAGTTTCTTTATCTTCACCATCTAGTATAACACCTTCTTCTTCAAATGAAAAAACTACCGAACGAGTCTATAAACCCATAGCTCCATTTCCTCATAGACTCAACAAAAAGAAGAAGCCCGCTAATTTTGACCAAATTCTTGAAATCTTCAAACAAGTTCGAATCAATATTCCACTTCTTGATACCATTGAGCAAATTCCTCAATATGCCAAGTGTCTTAAAGAGCTATGTACTCAAAAACGTGCCACGAATGTTCCAAAGACCGCATTTCTAACTGCAAATACTAGCTCTGTTCTTTCGAATCCCTCCCCAATCAAGTATAAGGACCCCGGTTGTCCTACAATCGATTGTAAAATTGGTAACACTCACATTAGTCATGCCCTACTTGATCTTGGAGCGAGTGTAAATCTTCTACCTTATACTGTGTACTGTCAACTTGGACTAGGGGAATTAAAGCCTACAAACATCACAATTCAACTAGCTGATCGATCTGTCAAAAAACCATTAGGCACAGTTGAAGATGTTTTGATACAAATTGAGCAATTCTATTTCCCAGTCGATTTCATAGTCCTAGAGACCGCTCCCGTCTCAAATCCGAACAGTCAAATTCCCTTGATATTAGGCCGTCCATTCTTGGCAACATCAAATGCTATCATAAATTGTAGGAATGGTCAACTTCGACTTTCCTTTGGACACCTAACCATCGAACTAAATATTTTCAATCTTAACAAACAACCAAGGGATCTTGAAATAGAAGAAGTTGACATGATTCAAACAATTGTAGAAAATGATTTTAGCAATACCACAGAATCTCTTAATATGTGCCTAGATCATTTTAATTCCAACTTCAACGAGGATGAATACATTTCTGAATTAAATGATTTGCTCCACTCTTCTTATGATTCGCTAGAATTCAATCAATTGACTTCCATCGAAGCCTCAACCGAAGAACGCCCTAAATTAGAACTCAAACCTCTTCCAATCGAGCTTAAGTACGCATACTTAGATTCTTCGGAAAATTTCCCGGTAATCTTGGCCTCCGATCTCATTAAGGACCAAGAAGAACAACTTTTGAAAATTTTAAGGGAAAATAAAGAGGCATTAGGATGGGTAATCGCCGACATTAAGGGAATCAGTCCATCAATCATCGAACATCGAATACATTTAATCGATGAGGCTAAACCCACTCGCGAAGCTCAAAGGCGATTAAACCCTAACATGAGAGAAGTGGTAAAGGAAGAAATTATCAAATGTTTAGACAATGACATTATTTACCCTATCTCTGACAGTACTTGGGTAAGTCCGGTACAAGTTGTACCAAAGAAGTCTGGAATCACCGTGACCACAAATGAGAATAACGAACTTGTTCCCACAAAAGTCAAAACAAAATGGCGCGTTTGCATCGACTATCGGAAACTCAATACAGCAACAAGAAAAGATCATTTTCCCCTCCCTTTCATTGATCAAATGCTCGAACGCTTAGCCGGTCATGAATATTATTGTTTTCTTGATGGTTACTCCGGCTATAATCAAATTCCCATTGCGTTAGAGGATCAACACAAAACGACGTTCACATGTCCCTTTGGAACTTTCGCTTATCGTCGCATGCCCTTCGGTCTTTGTAATGCCCCCGCCACCTTTCAGAGATGTATGATGAGTATATTTTCCGATATGGTGGAGGACTTCTTAGAAATATTCATGGACGATTTTTCAATCTATGGGTCATCTTTTGATCAATGCCTCCTTCGTTTAGAACGTGTCTTAAAGCGATGTAAGGAGAAGTCTCTCGTGCTTAATTGGGAAAAATGTCATTTTATGGTAAAACGAGGAATAGTCTTAGGTCATGTTGTCTCTAAAAATGGGCTAGAAGTTGACAAATCTAAAGTTGATCTTATTGCTAACCTTCCTCCTCCAAAGTCCGTCAAGGACATTCGCTCATTTCTTGGCCATGCGGGATTTTATAGAAGGTTCATTAAAGATTTTTCAAAAATTTCAAAACCTCTCTCAAATCTTCTAGCAAAAGACGTTAAATTTGACTTTTCCGATGAATGTAAAACGTCTTTTGAAACCCTTAAATCGATCTTGACCACTGCACCCATCATCCAACCTCCAGATTGGACTCTGCCTTTTGAATTAATGTGTGATGCTTCTGATTATGCCGTTGGAGCCATCTTGGGTCAACGAGTCGATAAACTTCCTCGAGTCATCTACTATGCTAGCAAAACTCTAAACGATGCTCAATTGAATTACTCAACCACAGAAAAAGAGTTTTTAGCAGTTGTCTTCGCCCTCGATAAGTTTAGATCATATCTCGTAGGTTCTAAAGTTATATTTTACACCGATCATGCCGCATTACGGTATTTACTCACGAAGAAGGATGCCAAAGCCCGCTTAATCCGTTGGATCCTACTTCTTCAAGAGTTTGACTTAGAAATACAAGACAAAAAGGGTTCTGAAAATGTCGTAGCCGACCATCTCTCCCGTATTGTGCACGAAAACGTCGATGACACTCAAATCAACGATCATTTTCCCAATGAACAAATTCTTTCTATTTCTAGTGCACCATGGTACGCCGACATTGTAAATTATCTTGTCACAAATGAAACACCTTCCCATTGGTCAAAACAAGATAAACAAAAATTTCTCTCCAATGTTCGAAACTTTTACTGGGACGATCCTTATCTCTTTAAATATTGTCCTGATCAGATCATTCGTAGGTGTGTCCCCGAACATGAATTCCACAGTATTCTCTCTTTTTCACATAATCACGCATGTGGAGGACACTTTGGAGCAAAGAAAACCGCTGCCAAGGTATTACAGTGCGGTTTTTATTGGCCCTCTCTTTTTCGTGACGCTCACGAATTTTGCTCCAAATGCGCTCGATGTCAACAAACAGGCCGTATTTCCAAACGTAACATGATGCCCCTAAACCCAATCCTTGTTATCGAAATTTTTGATGTTTGGGGCATCGATTTCATGGGACCTTTTCCGAATTCTTTTGGAAATCTGTACATCCTCCTTGCAGTGGATTACGTGTCTAAATGGGTTGAAGCCATTCCCACCAGAACGAACGACAATAAAGTTGTTGTCAAATTTCTGAAAGAAAACATATTTTCTCATTTTGGTACACCTCGAGCTATCATAAGTGATAACGGTTCTCATTTCTGTAATCGTGCTTTTGAATCTCTTCTTAAGAAATACTCTATCACGCATAAACTATCTACTCCATATCATCCACAGACTAGCGGTCAAGTCGAGATTTCCAACAGACAGATCAAACAAATTCTTGAAAAGACAGTGAACTCAAATAGAAAAGATTGGTCATCTAAATTGATAGATGCTCTTTGGGCATTTCGCACAGCTTTTAAAACCAATCTAGGAATGTCACCCTATCGATTAATTTTTGGAAAAGCATGTCATTTACTCGCTGAGCTCGAGCACCGCGCACTTTGGGCAATCAAATATCTTAATTTTGACATGGAAAAAGCCGGATCACATCGTAAATTACAATTGTCAGAATTAGAAGAACTAAGAAATGAAGCGTATGAAAATGCAAAGATTTATAAAGAGAAAACTAAATTTTATCATGATAAATTCATACTTCGTAAGACATTCGAAGTAGGGCAGAAAGTTCTCTTATATAATTCCAGACTTCATTTATTTCCGGGCAAATTGAGATCTCGATGGACAGGTCCATATATTGTGAAAACCGTATACCCTTATGGTGCAGTTGAAATTGAAAATCCTAGGGACGGTTCCATTTCAAAGGTCAATGGACAACGCTTGAAGCCATTTCTAGAGTTCGAACAACACGAGGACGACGAGTTCGTGGATCTCCACGAACCTAGCTATTCGGCATGAGCCACTCACTATCTTGTACATATCAGGTTGTATTTCTTTTAGTTTTTCTTTTTAGTTTTTTTTTTCTTTTTCATGTGCATGTGCATTCCATTTGACAGTTGGGACACTGTCTCTTTCCAGTGTGGGGGGGGCGCATATCTCATATTTTTTGTTCATATTTCATAGTGTGGCATCATTTTTTTTTTTCAAGCTTCATCTCATTTTCCATTATTTTCAGGACTTTGATTTATTTTTAACTAGTCAAGACAAAGTAAGTAAACAGTTGAAGTCAATTAATGAAATTTTTTGTGAATCGCTAATTTCAAATGTAAAATATAATGAAAAGTTGAATTACAAGCGATAATAGTGAGGTTAGTATATAGGGAGATTCGTAGGTGATGGTTATGAAATCCTTTCTAAATTGTAGTCTTTGTTTAAAAAAATGGTAGATTTAAAGTACATGCGTTGACATTTCAAATCATTGAAATTAAGTGGTGTTAAGTTGATTTGCATAACTCTCTTCAGTTCATTTTATAAAAAAAATGATTTAAGAACACCTACAGTCAATAGGTGTACACACTTATGAAAGTGTGTCCACTCGCCACGTTCTATACTCTTCTCACATAAGCCCGCAAGGCAGTGCATGGATGGTATATCTGGCCTCAGCATTCTGAGTTAGGTGTATAAAGAAATTAAATAAATAATCACCTAAGGATTACCGACCTTTTCTGACATAGTCAGCGTCGGTTTGCACAATCCGCCAAGCTCTGTCCCAACTCTCACGTAAGCCCGCGAGGCAGTGCATGGGTGGTATACCTTGGTCCAAAAGTTAGGTGTGTATATATAAAAAAATTAATAAAGAGAGACTAAGCTATTGAAACCCAAACACTTCTTGTCTTTATTGATTTGGCTTGTTATACAAATGGAAATGAAAAATACCATTTTGAAAAAAACTGTGATTAACAATAAAGAATTTATTTCATGGCTGCACTATGTTATCAACCGAAATAACTGGCCAAACTAGAATCTAATGTATGAAAACTTGAGTTATATTGAAATTTGTGATTAGCGAGGAACTAAAAAATTTCTAGAAGTTGACTCAAACCGATATACATTATTTTGTTGTTATGAAGTAAATCGAGTCTCCATTTGTTTAAAATTTTGCATTCATGTAGTATAATAGAATCATCACATACTGCATTTGGATTTTGTGGGTAGTATCCGCTGAAAACCCTCACGAGACACCACTCGTCCTACTAGGGACACCTAGAGGTTTAACGGCTTGTTGCATACGCTCAATGCAATCGTGTTTCCTACGAAAAAGGATTTAGTTAGTTTTTATTTTCTTGTTTATTCGAGGACAAATAAAGTTCAAGTGTGGGGGTATTTGATGAACGTATTTTTCTGCATTTTAAACCGTTTGTTTCATATATTTTTATTTTAATAAAGCGGTATTATACGGGTATCTTGTTGTGGTTTTGCAGATTATAGATTCCGAAGTGCAACGTTTAAATTAATCGGTTGTGGCGTCCTTAGGTTCAAAAGACAAGCGGCATGAAGTGCAACATTTTGAGCACCAAATAAATCAAAGCAATGTCACGCTTCAATTTATGCGAAATGAGTCAGTTCATGTTTTCACTTCAGCATATGGTTCAAAGTGCATCACGTGGACTTCAGTTCATAAAGAAATACATAGAAACTCACGTTTAAAGCAAGGCTACGTGCTGGCAATTCAACAAGTCATAAGAAAATAATTCAAAGTAACAGCTCACCATCACGTGTTCAATTCAAAGCATGGACCGAATATGGTTAATTCAAGCAATGTGGACCAACCAAATGTTTAGCATATATTTCAAGCAATGACGTGGCCACATTATTCTCCAATTTCAAAGCTCAGCATAGTCATGTGAATGCCACCTCTTTTACCAATTCAAACAATGACTACGTGCAACTCAAGTTTGATATATTCAAGGGCAAACCAATTCAAAGCAAACGTGGCCACATATATTTTCGGCAACAAGACTTATTTTGGGGAACGAAAGTCTATAAATAGAGAACGAGATAGCAACCAGAAGATATCATCTCTTACCCAGCACTTCTTTCTTCTAGTTTATTTTTTCAGCAATGTTATTTATTTCAGAGCATGGACAGATTTGTTAATTAGTTTTAGCAGTCTGTTTATTTTTGTTTTAGTACACTTTTCAGTAATTTAAATACAGTTCGTTTGATTTCCAGTTGTTTACTCTGTTTATTTCCCTTCCGTACTTTTTATTTCTACTCTGAATTCTACAGTAAATTTCGTTGATTAGTTTCAGTGAAATTTGGAATTTCAGGGTGATTGTTTTTATTATTGTTTTTATTATCCGTTCAAAACCATCATCGAATTTGTTTAACACGCCTAAGATTTAAAAATGAATTTCAATTGTTTTAAAACGCAATTCCCTGTGTTCGACCTGCATACTACACGCCTGTGCGCTTGCAGAA
This sequence comes from Allium fistulosum, assembly GCA_030737815.1. Lineage (NCBI taxonomy): Eukaryota > Viridiplantae > Streptophyta > Magnoliopsida > Asparagales > Amaryllidaceae > Allium > Allium fistulosum. Next base: position 96,704,081 of record CM060903.1, read on the forward strand.
TTTATTAAAATTTGTGTTTTTCTAATCAATAGAAAAGTCGCAACAGCTGCGGCGTTGAATCTGGTTAGGTATTGCTGCAGCTTTTCTCCAGGTTTCTGTTTGACGCTGGATAAGGAATAAGCGTCCTTAGGTTGCTCCACATGAATGCGGAACTGATTGATAAATTTTTCTTTCAACATTTCCCATGAGCTGATGGATCCTTGGGGTAGATGACAGAACCAGGAGGTAGCAAGATCTGCTAAGAAGAGGGGAAAGCATTTGCATAGTACTCCCTCTGTTGCTCCACTCATGAGCATATGCTGCGTGTACCTCTGTAAGTGTACAACGGGATCGGAGGTTCCTTTGTAGGGTTCCATTGTTGGCATCTTCCATTCTCGGGGGGTGATAGCAATTTCGATATTGCGGGCGAAAGGGCTGGTTACCCTAGCGCCTATCCCTCGATCTCTTTGCTCCCGTTGGACACACTCTCTGAATAAGCGTGCCATCCTTACATCAGAACTTGGAGCAGATAGAAATGAGTTTGGTTCTGTTCTGTGGGATTGATTCCGTCCAGACAACCTGTAGGGATGGTATCGTCTATCATTCCTCATATTTTCCAGTGGTTGCCTTTGATCTTCTGGGAGCATGCTTGGGTCAGCTACAGTTGGCCCTTGCCTTGATCTTCCCCTGTTGGGTTCTGATCTAAGCACTTCCTCGGGTCCAACTTCGGGCTGAACTCTAGCTCGGCCTCGTTCACTGGTGTTTCTGTGGTTAGGCAGCATGACAGGTTCAGCTGCAGTTGACCTTCGCCCGGTACCTTCCCCGTTGGGTTCGGTACCAAACGTTTCCTCAGGCCTAACTTCGGGCTGTGCTCGGTCTCGGCTCCTACCACGGCTACTTCTGCCGTTAGCTCCTTCGAAGAAGGAGGATCTTTGCTGTCTCTGGGATCCTCCAGACTGGGACTCGCCCCATGATTCAGTGTTGCGGTTGGATTCTTCAGCGTCCCTTAAGCGTGACATGAGATGGTCCACCAAGGCTTCCTGCTGGGACGTGAAGCGGTTAGTTACTTCAACCACAACTCTGTCCAGATCTGCTCTAGTAATTGCTGCAGGCTGTTCTGTGGTAGGAGTAGTTGGGTTAGCCTGTTCTTCATTCGTTACTGTTGCTGGAGGAGGACGATTTGCTTGATTCGTGACATCTGGATCTGGGAGACTGCTGGATGCGATGTTTTTTCCTTTGTTAACATCTTTTCTCTGTTTGGGAGGCATGTTTTCCAAGTGGCGAACGATGCTATTAGGAAAACTTGTTAAGCGGATGAAGCTGAAGCTTCGAGCCTTATTTCTCAGTGAAAGCACCAAAAATGTTTGCACAAAAAATGGACAAACACCTCAAAGTTGTGTGATTTAGTAGATCTTATATTATTTTTAGTAATTTGAGCGACTTATGCAAATACGTAAAAAACAGGGACTAAACTGTAAAAAGACACGCAGATTTATAGTGGTTCAGCCAGAATGTGCCTACGTCCACTTTATATGTTATTTCTCTTCTTTTTTTATGATTACAAGTACAAAGCTTTGATACGAGTAAAAGAAAGTTGTTTGAAGAGTTCCTTCCGTGCTTGAGCTCTCAAACTTGTCCCCATTGTTGTACCCCTGCCCCTCTATTTATAGAGTGAGGTTGGGAGCAGGGGTCTTGGATGTATATAGCTGCTGGTGGGCCTGGGCTGACGTGATCTGGCCTGGCACGTCTTGGTCCGGTAGCGTTTGGTCCGGTGGTAGGAGGTTCGTTCGGCAGTCTCGAAAGAGGGTTGGTTCGGCAGTCTCGAGAGAGAGTTGGTTCGGTGTGGAGATGGTTCGGCAGGGGGTGGTTCGGTGGGAGTTGGGAAGGTTGGTTCGGTTGGTTCGGCAGGAGGTGATTCGGGTGAGGTCTGCCGAATGGTGCCTGCCGAATGGGGTTGAGCGAGGTCTACCGAATGGTGCCTGCCGAATGGGGTCTGCCGAATGGGGCTGCCGAATGAGTCTGCCGAATGAAGCAAGTTTCTTGGTCTCCATGTCTTCTGGGTGAGAACACGCCCAACATACGAAATGTATATCGGGAGGTTGAAGATGATCGACGATGGGAGTCGGGGATGAAAACTGAAATTCCAGAATTAAAGGGTAGTATGCAAGCTGAAGAACTCCTTGATTCGTTGTCTAATGTTGAAGAGATTTTTGACTTTAAGGAAGTTCCCGAGCATCGGAGAGTTAAGTTGTTTGCTACTCGTTTGAGAGGAAGAGCTATGGCATGGTGGCAACAAACTAAACTTACACGGGAGAGGATGGGAAAGTCAAAGATTGCTACATGGGAGAAGATGAAGAAGTTAATGAAAGCCACATTCTTGTCGTATAATTATCAATCTCTTATGTATCGACGATTGCAGAATCTGAGACAGGGAACAAAATCAGTGAATGATTATGCAGATGAATTTTATCAACTGATTACGAGGAATGATATCATGGAGACAGAGGAACAATTGACCGCTAGATTTGTTGGAGGGTTGAGAATGCAGATTCAAGATATGGTGAATATGTTTGATCCCAGATCTGTTGCTGAAGCACATCAAAAAGCTCTAGCTTGGGAGAAACAAGGTAGGAGAGGTGGTGGTGTGTTTACAAATTCCAACAATCAAATGAAAGGGGCTAGTAGCAATGCAAATGTTTCTAAGGCTGTTGCAAAACCGGTTGTTAGTGAAGTTGCTAAGACCAAGGTCAATAGTGGTATCAAATGCTTCAATTGTTAGGAGATTGGTCACAAAAGCAATGAATGTACAAAACCAAAGAAGCGAGTAATGATTGCGGAGATTGAGAATGAAAATGCAGAGGTAGAGTGTGTCAATTCACTACCGGCTGAAGAAGAAGAATTATTGACAGGAGATGAGGGTTGTAGTTTGTTGGTGAGGAGATCTTGTTTAACACCAAAGCAAGAGGATGATTCTAATTGGTTGAGGAGCAATATTTTTCGGTCAACATGCACTATGCTGGGGAAGGTTTGTAAATTTGTCATCGATGCAGGAAGCTGTGATAATATCATTTCTTCAGAAGCTGTAAAGAAGTTGTCATTGAAAACAGAGAAGCATCCAAACCCCTACAAATTAGCTTGGTTGAGGAAAGGAGGGGAAGTGAAGGTTAATCGAAGAGCTTGTGTTAATTTTTCCATTGGGAAGAAATACAAAGACGAAATTTGGTGTGATGTGGTTGAAATGGATGTATGCCATCTGTTGTTGGGGAGACCATGGCAATATGATAGAGCTGTGCAACATGATGGTCGAACCAACAGTTACAATTTTATGTTCGAGGGTACACGAATCACGTTAGTTCCTAAAAGGCGACAACATAGTGAAAACAAACTGGAGGAAATCGAGGAACTAAAGACTTTGTTGTCTTTAAAGGAATTTGTTGATGTGGAAGACGAAGTCGAAAATTCACAACCAGCAAAGTTTGATAAAAATGAAGTTGATGATTTTCAACCAACGAAATTTGATGAACATGAGGTTGAAAATTCACAATCAGCAAAATTGGATGAGGATGAAGAAAGAAGGTCAGGAGATGAAGAGGGTAATTTCTTGGTGAAGAAGGTGGATTCGACTAGTCTACAATCTACAAGAGAGCTTGTTAAAGAAGTGGAGGAAAGTGCAGAAGTATTCCTGTTGAATGAAAATGAAACCAGTGAAAGTGTTGAAATTCTCGAAGAGGTTAAGCCAGTGGTGAATGAATGTGAAGATGTAGCTCCTGCAGAGTTGTCCAAGGAATTACTGCTACTGAGGGACGTACATCATATTGATCAAGTGTCAAGTGCTATTGTACCGCATATGCCACGTAATCATATGTGTCCGACAGAGCAGGTAGAGTTGAGAAGACTGGTTGATGGGTTTCTGTTCGAAGGAAGGCAATTGTATACTCCTAATTGCAATTGGAAAATAAGAGATATCAAAGACTTACATGTAGAAAGACACGAGGACTGTGAACGTACCATGCAGTTGATTGCAACGTCTTGTTTTGGGCTGTCAATAAGGAAGGAGGTTGAAAGGTTTGTTCAGAGGAGCTATAATTATCAAATTTCAAAAGAAACCGCGATGAAGTCAGGATTATGTAGGTCATTACCTATACATACTAGAATATGGGTGGAGGTCAGTATGGACTCTATATTGGGTTTGATGAAGACGCCAAGTGGCAACGAATCTACCTACTTGATGGTTGAACGATTTCTTGTTGGTACTTACAACAAGCTGGATGCTGGCAGAACGGGTTGTTTGGAAATCGTGAAGGGAATTTATGAGAATGATTGTAACTTGAGTTTGTCAGACTATTCCTATATTGCTAACGTTGACAATGTCAAACATTCAGTTTCATTTCACAAGGACGAGAGTGTCGAAGACAAAGAAAATTTAAATTCGAGGACGAATTTTTCCCAACCAGGGGAGGATGATGCAGCCCAGCCTGATAATTTAGGTCGCGAGCGACCTAACGATGGGATAAGACGCCTAAGCGACCTAGTAAGCCCAGAAACTCCAGTCTGCGACCCAGCGAGTCAAGCCATCTGCGTTAAGTCGCCTATATTACAAAATAGCGATCTAACAAGTTGTTGCTACAAGTTATACATGCGAGTGAAGTTTGCGCGCGAGTTACGACCTAACAAGATAGGTCGCTTCAGTATGCCACTTGACTTAGGTCACGAACGACCTTCCGTCCTTAGGTCGCGAACGACCTTACGTAGGTTGCCTGAAGTTCTTGAGTCGCTTGAAGATAAAGCTCTTAGGTCGAGGAAGCTCTTATTCTTAGGTCGCTGTATGGTATGGTGCTTTAGGTCGCAAGAAGTTATGCCGCTTATCCTTGAGATGTTCAAGTGGTTATGTTGCAAGTTCATGAAGTGTTCTGTTTTAGTCGGGAGGCCTTAGGTCGCTCAAGAGTAGGTCGCGAGACCTTAGGTCGCTGAGATACCTTAAGTCGTTGGAGGAGGTTTCCTTATGCCGCTGTGAAGTTAGGTCGCTGCCGAGTTCCATTAGATCGCTACTGGATGCTAAAGCTTAAGTCGCTGGGAAGATAGGCCGCTAAGTCGCTCCTGGAGGATATGTTATGTCGTTTGAGTCCTTAGGTCATGTGTGTTGTATTCTTAGGTCGTATATTTGTAACTCGTGTATGTTGTGTTGTAAATATGTTAAGTCATAAGTCGCTGTTTGCTTTAGGTCATGAAGGCTTTGTGATGTAAGGGTTGTGTTGTATGGTAGGTCGTAGGACGCGACCAATGTTAGGTCGTGTACTATGTTAGGTCGTGTACTCTATTGAGTTGTGTGAGTTGTAACCCTATAAATAGGGATGTTGGGTCATTTGTAAAGTTAGTTGATTTTGAATAAACTTTTGTTTGAGTGCTTTGTGCCTCTTTGAAATTGGTAGTTGAGTGTGATCTCCTATCTCCACTTTTGGCATTCGAGTGCGCTCGAATCAACGATTGTTGAAGCCAATTCACGGTATCAAGTGCGCTTGATCAACGTTTGAAGAATTGTAGATCTTCTTTCACGGCATCGTGCGCGATCAACGTGACGAAGATAGCTAGAATTCGGTATCTCTGAGATCAACGGATTTGGGCGTTTGGTATTTTCAATCCACCGATTGCTACTTTAACTGTTACATCCATTTCTATTATTTTCCGCTGCGTCAAAATCGATGGTGGAAGTCTTTGAAAACTCGATTCATAAGGTGAACGAAATAAGCTGGAGCATTTGTTAAACCAAATGGCATAAAAAGCCATTCATATGATCTATAACGAGTACGGAACGATGTCAAAGCAATGCTATCCTCTGCAATACGAAGCTGATGAAAACCGATTGCTAAGTCTAACTGTGAAAAGACTCTAGCACCACTAAGTTGATCGAATAAATCATCAATCCAAGGTAAGGGATATTTATTCTTGATGGTGAGATCATTAAGCTTGCGGTAGTCAATGCAAAGCCTAAGTGTACCATCAAATTTCTTCACAAAAATAGATGAAGCTCCCCATGGAGAGGAACTAGAATGAACAAACTGTTTTGCTTCCAATTCGGATAATTGCTTATGCATCTCCTCATTTTCCTTATTGGACATACGATAAGGAGGACGAGTGATAGGTAGAGCTCCAGGGATTAGATTAATTATAAATTCAATTGCTCGTTTAGGGAGTAATCCTAAAACGGGCTCAAATATGTCGGTAAATTCACAAACAATGTGAATGAATGTAACGATACGATCTTTCGACGCTTGAAAGTCGACATTAATACGTCCACTATATCAACTGCCGCACAATCGAATGCCAAAAAACCGAATCATTAGGGTTGAAAAGAAGAGGCAGAAGAAAACAGAAGAAAAAGAAACAGAAACAATAACAGAATCTCACATTTTGCAGCGGAACAATATATAATAGATAAATGAATAATCTTTAAACATAGAACTATATCAGTTTATACAATACATCATCAGAGTTTACAACAATACACATCACTGGACATTTATATAAACTTGTCCACATAACAATATACACAGCGGAATAATACTAGTATAAGTGATATGTCTCGCCATCCAGCTCGGCTCCAAATCTCCACAGTAACTTCTAAATTCCAGAATGACCTTATAACCTGACTCTAGGCTGCCCGTGTGGAAAATTATGGGCACCCAGAGTTTAGAAAGGGAACAATAAACTCCAGGTCAGTCGTGGGACTGGTGTGAGATCTTAAAACAGTTATTTTCACAAAGAAAATAAAAGAAATTTGCAATGCTTTTGGAAAATGAAACTACCATAAGGCCTCCCGTCACACACACAATGCAAACGCAGAATTGGAGGAGATTTCTCCTTATGATAGTCAAATATGCTTAATACGAAAAATCTTTTTAATATTATTATTATTAGTGCATAGTGTGGAAAACATTTCGAAAGTATAATATTAATCTTAGCCAGCATACAACCATTATTGTATGCCTACTATAACTACTATGTTCAATAGCAGTTTACCGCCACATTCCATAGTAGGTTATACAACTAAAACCGTACAAAGCTCGTATTGTTTCTTTGGATTTTCCAACAAATGGTCTGGCTAAGGAACTTCCTATGCCACATGGGAACGCCTCTGGCGGGACGTCCCGAGAACCAACCTGGCTCTCTGCCAACACAAGGCTGAGTTAGCACATGCTTCGGGGTCCAATGAAGCTGTAACTTGATAACTCCACACAAAAGTATGCCACCCTCGGTCGTTACCGACCTTTATCCGAGGCGCCTAGATCATAAAGCAACAATCACACAGTAAATAAGATTGATGCCACCACACAGGTATATCATCTGGGCTCCATACCATGATACTACCTTTTTCCAAAAGGAATTGACATACCCTAAAGGGATAGACCCTCATAACCTTGCCGCATTTTCCTGTTTCAACCATTTCCAGGGTGTGAGGTCTGATGAGGTCTCATCCACAAAGCTACGCTTTGCACGAAAGCCATGCTTTGATCACAAATTGACGCAGCAACGGATAACAAAAATGAATGATGTGGTGAAAGTAGGAATCGGTGGATTGAAGAATACCAAAGGCCCAAATTCGTTGATCCAAAGATGCCGGATTCTAGCTATCTCAAACACGTTGATCACACACGATACCGTGTTTAAAGATCTACGATCCTTCGTACGTTGATCTAGCGCACTAGATTCTGTGAATCGGCTTCAGCAGTCGTTGATCCGAGCGCACTCGAATGCCGAAAGTGGAGATAGGAGATTACACTCAACTACCAATTTAAGAAGAGGCACAAAGCTCTCAAACAAAAGTTTATTCAAAATCAACTAACTTTACAAATGACCCAACCCGCCTATTTATAGGCTTACAACTCAACACGCAACTCCTGACAACACATAGGTCGCTCACGACCTAAACATCACGACCTACGACCTAAAGAACTTACACAACAAACGACCCAACAAAGTACAAACATCATACGACCTAATTGTAACTCACACGACCTACGACCTTACATATTACAACACATAAGCGACTCAACATATCAACACATCAGCCTCCATCAGCGACCTAGCATAGTCGTTAACGACCTAACACTTGAGCGACATAAGAATACCTCCTTCATGCGACTTAAGTAAGCAACGGCTTAGAGCAGAATGCGGCAGCGACCTAAGATCTGAGCGACCTAAGTTCTGCGCGACCTAAGATCTCGCGACTTAAGTAGATCGTTCGCGACTTAACTTCACGCGACCTAAGTCCCCCTGGCCGATACAAGTAGTTGTTTAACTTGGTAGGTCACTGGAGGGACTTAAAGAAAACCTGTTACCTTCGTTAGGTCGCTGAAGCGACTTACAACATAACTCGTTAGTCTTAGGTCGAGTCTCACTAGGTCGGAGCTCTTTTTGCCTAACATACTTTGCTTCATATCTCGCAAGGTCGCATGAACGACTTATCCACTTGTTAGGTTGCTCGCGACCTAAGCCATCATCAAACTGCGCTGCATCCTCCTCCTCCGGTTGACAAGAATTCAACCTCGAATTTGCACCTTCCTCTTCCACAACAAGCTCATCCCCATGATACGGAATCAAGTATTTGACGTTAAAAACGTCTGCATTGTGAATATGATCTGGCAATCTTAACTGATATGCATTGTCATTAATCTTCTTCAAGATCTTTACTGGACCAATCTTTCGCGCTTTCAATTTATTGTACGTTCCCACCGAAAAACGATCTTTTGTCAACACGTCGTAAACCAAATCTCCTTCTTTGAAGCTCACACTCCTTCGCTTTTTATCTGCCAGTTGTTTATACTTCTCATTTGATGCAAGCAATCGTTCATAAACAATTCAGTGGCACTCCTGCAACTCAGTCACAAAATCACCGGCTCGCTTAACAACTCCCTTCTGATATGGCACTATCGTCTAATCCAACGGTCCCTTCGGCATTGCTGAATATACAACTTGAAATGGACTGAATCCAGTACTCCGATTAACAAAATGATTATGTGCAAATTCCGCCTGACACAACTTCATATCCCAACTCTTCAAATTATCCTGCATAAGACACCTCAACAAATTTCCCAACGATCTATTTACCACTTCCGTTTGCCCATCTGTTTGCGGATGATAAGCGCTACTAAAATTCAGTTTCGTCCCAACCATCTTCCACAAACTCAACCAAAAATGGCTTAGAAATCTAGTATCCCGATCAGAAACAATAGATTCAGGTAGCCCATGTAATCGATACACCTCTTTAAAGAATAATTGAGCAACACGAACGACATCAGCTGTCTTCTTACAAGCTATGAAATGTGCCATTTTGGAAAATCTATCTACCACCACATATATGGAATCATTCCCACGTTGAGTTCTAGGAAAACCCAAAACAAAGTCCATGCTGATATCAACCCATGGTCTTACAGGAACGGGTAACGGCATATACAATCCCGCATTCGTTGCTGTCCCTTTGGAAACTTGACAAATATGACATCTCTCCACAAATCTCTCAACTTCTTTTCTTATTGTCTGCCAAAAATATGATTCAGAAATCAACTGCAAAGTGCGATCTCTACCCGCATTACCTTCCTCATGTAACTCCTTCACAATCTTCATTCATAAGCTGCACTCTGGTATACACAATCGATTCCCTTTAAAAAGAAAACCATCCACCAATACAAAATCATCCGTCTTTCCCTCCTTGACTTCATCTACAAGCTTCGCAAAGTAAGGATCATCAACAAATAATTCTGGCAATACATCAAACCCTGTCACCTCAACTTTCATTGTAGTAAACAAATGACTCCTTCGACTCAGTGCATCTGCCACTCTATTCGTAATTCCCGACTTATGCTTCACCACAAATGTAAACTGTTGCAAGTATGCAATCCACGAAGCATGTCTGGCTGCAATTTTGTCTTGTCCCTGTAAATGCTTCAACGCTTCATGATCAGTGTACAACACAAACTCCTTGTGAAATAAGTAATGTCTCCAATGTTTTATGGCTTGCACAATAGCATAAAACTCTACGTCATAAGTATTATATCTCATCTTTGCTCCCGAAAGCTTCTCACTGAAATATGCAATAGGACGTCCCTTCTGACTTAACACCCCTCCAATCCCAACTTTAGATGCATCGGTATGTAACTCAAACAACAACTGAAAATCTGGTAATACTAGAATTGGTGCTGTCGTCAAAAGCTCCTTGATCCGCTCAAAAGCAAATCCTGTTTCCTCTGACCATGAAAATTGCTTCCCCATCATACAATCAGTAACTGGTGCCATCACGCTACTGAAGTGTGTAATAAATCTTCGGTAGAATGATGCTAAACCATGAAAACTTCTAACTTCTGTTATCGTCTTGGGTTGTGGCCAATTTCTGATTGCTTCAACTTTATTCTGATCCACCTGTATACCTCCTTCTGATATAACATATCCCAAAAATAAATCACTATGCGTCATGAACACACATTTCTTCGTTGCAACATAAAATTGTTCCTGTCGCAGTATCATCAACACTTCTCTCAAATGTAGCGACTTAAAGAAACGCGGTAGCGACCTAACAATCAGCGACAGAAGAAACTTGGCAGAGCGACATAAGAAACTTCTCTTGAACTAAGCTTCGTGACATAAGGATTCGCGACATAAGGAGGAGCTCGTTCGCGACCTAGGGCATTCTGGATTTTGCGACTTAGGCTGGAAGCAACCTAAGTTATGTCGTTCACGACTTAAGGTAGCTTCACGACCTACTGGAAGCAATTCAGGAAAGCTGGGGCGACATAAGGCTTCTCGATTTGGCCTTCGCGACCTAAGGAGGAGCAACCTAAGGAATTCGCGATCTAAGGAATTCGCGATATAGGAAGCTCGCAACCTCGCGACATAGGAAGCTCGCGACCTACGATTCAGCAAAGCTGGAGTGGCTTCGACCTCGCGACCTATGGTTTCGCGACATAGGAAGCTCGTTCGCGAGGTATGCGCTGCATCATCCTCCCCTAGTTGAAAAGAATTCGACCTCGAATTCACACTTTCCTCTTCTTCGACATGCTTATTCTCTTGGTATGGAATCAAGTGTTTGACGTTGAAAACGTCGGCAGTATGGATATGATCCGACAATCTTAATCGATAAACATTCTCGTTAATCTTCTTTATGATTTCCAAAGGGCCAATCTTTCTAGCAGCCAGTTTGTTGTAAGTACCAATAGGAAATCGATCCTTAGTCAATACTACATATACAAAATCTCCTTCTTTGAACTCAACATTTCGTCGCCTAATATCTGCGGATTGCTTATATTTCTCATTCGCCTTAAGCAATCGTTCCTGCACAACCTTGTGGCACTCTTGCAATTCATTCACAAAATCACTAGCCCGTTTGATCACTCCCTTCTGTTGTGGTACTGTAGATAAATCTAATGGTCCCTTAGACATTGTTGAGTAAACGACCTGGAATGGACTAAACCCAGTGCTACGATTAACAACATGGTTGTGTGCAAACTCAGCTTGACACATCTTGGAATCCCACTCTTCAAATTGTCATTCACGAGGCATCTCAATAGATTACCTAGGGATCTATTCACCACTTCTGTCTGTCCATCCGTCTGTGGATGATAAGCACTACTGAATTTCAGCTTTGTCCCCACCATTCTCCATAGACTCATCCAAAAATAACTTAGAAAACGAGTGTCTCTATCCGATACAATAGATTCAGGAAACCCATGAAGACGATAGATCTCTTTGAAATATAATTGTGCGACATTAACTGCATCTGCCATCTTCTTGCATGCGACAAAATGTACCATTTTTGAAAAACGATCAACCACCATGTAGATAGAATCATTGCCATGTTGCGTTCTCGGCAATCCCAATACAAAGTCCATACTAACATCCACCCATGGTTTAGCAGGTATAGGCAACGACATATATAAACCTGCATTTGTTGCGTTTCCCTTTGAAATTTGAAAAATATGGCACCTCTGAATGAATTTTTCAACCTCCTTCCTCATTGATGGCCAAAAATAAGACTTTAAGATCAACTGCATAGTACGGTCACGACCCACGTGTCCTTCTTCATGTAATTCTTTGATGATTTTCATTCGCAGACTGCAATCTAGAATACACAACTGATTTCCTTTGAATAAAAAACCATCAACCAGCATATATCCATCCATGTTTCCCTGCTTGACTTTGTCTAGGATCCTGGAAAAATATGAATATGAAGTAAGCAAATCTGGAAGTAAATCAAAACCCATCACCTCTACTTGCATGGTTGTTAGTAAATTATTCCTCCGACTCAACGCATCGGCGACGCGATTAGTTACTCCAGACTTGTGTTTTACGACGAATGTAAATTGCTGCAAATAAGCTATCCACGATGCATGCCTAGCTGCAATTTTATTCTGCCCTTGTAAATGTTAATGTTTCAATGCTTCATGATCCGTATACAAAAAATATCTTTGTGGAACAAGTAATGTCTCCAATTCTTCACGGCCTGCACAATAGCATAAAACTCCACATCATAAGTATTGTATCTCATCTTTGCTTCAGAAAGCTTTTCACTGAAATAGGCAATTGGACGACCCTTCTGACTCAACACTCCTCCAAATCCAACTTTGGACGCATCTGTATGTAACTCAAATAGTAACTGAAAATATGGCAACACTAGAATCGGTGATGATGTTAAAAGTTCCTTGATCTGTTCAAAAGCAGATCCTGCCTCGTTCGTCCATGAAAACTGCTTTCCTTTCATACAATCAGTAACAGGAGCCATCACACTACTAAAGTGCGGTATAAATCTTCGATAAAATGAAGCTAACCCATGGAAACTTCTGACTTCTGTTATAGTTTTGAGCTGTGGCCAATTTCTGATTGCGGCTACTTTACTCTGGTCCACTTGTATCCCTTCCTTGGACACGACATAACCCAGAAATAAAACACTCGGCATCATGAACACGCATTTCTTCGTCGCTGCATAGAATTGTTCTTGTTGAAGGATAGTTAACACCTTTTGCAAGTGTTGAATGTACTCCTCCGTGCTAGCACTATATATCAATATATCATCAAAGTAGACTACAACAAACTTCCCGATGTAAGGTCTGAAAATTTGATTCATCACCCTCATAAATGTACTTGGTGCATTAGATAGACCAAATGGCATGACCAGCCATTCATATAATCCTTCCCGAGTCTTGAATACTGTCTTTCATTCATCACCTGGTCTTATGCGAATCTGATGATAACCACTCTTAAGGTCGATCTTAGAAAAGATTACAGACCCACTGATTTGATCCAAAAGATCATCAAGTCTTGGCATAGGAAATCTGTATCTGACAGTTATTTTGTTGAGTGCCCTGTTGTATGTACACATTCTTCACGAACAATCTTTCTTTGGCACCAACAGAGCTGGTACAGCACAAGGACTGAGACTCTCTCGAACACGCCCTTGCTCAAGCAACTCCTCTACCTGTCTCCTCAACTCTTCATGCTCTTTCGAACTCATACGATAATGCGGCCTATGCGGTAAAACAACACCTGGCACTAGATCAATTTGATGTTGTATGTCCCTTAGTGGCGGTAAATCCTTGGGTAATTCCGCAGGAAAGACATCTTCAAATTCATTTAACACCGGTCTAACCTCCGCAAGAATTTTAAGATCTTCACTTGTTTCATACCCGATCAACATAAACAACTCAGCACTATCTTCCACTTCTTTAACAAATTCTCTTGAAGATAATAGACTAGTTGGTTCCATTTTCTTCTCTGACTTGCTTTCACTTTGTTCACGCTTCTTAGGAACTAAAGTGATTTGAGTACCTTCGAACATGAAACTGTAGCTGTTGGTGCGACCATTATGTTGTATAGCTCTATCATATTGCCATGGTCTTCCCAATAGTAGATGACACACATCCATATTGACAACATCACACCATATTTCATCTTTGTACTTCTTCCCAATAGAAAATGTAACAAATGCTCTTCTTCCCACTGTCACTTCTCCACCTTTCTTTAGCTATGCCAGTTTATAAGGTCTAGGGTGTTTTTCAGTCTTCAACCCTAACTTCTTGATGGCTTCTTCAGAAATAATATTATCGTAGTTTACCGCATCAATAACAAATCGACAAACCTTTCCCAAGATAGTACATGTAGACTGAAAGATATTGCTTCTCAGCCAACTAGAATCATCCTCATGCTTTGGCGTTAAACAAGACCTCCTCATCATCAAGTTACACCCTTCGTCTCCTGACACAACTTCTTCATCTTCATCAAACTTCGGTGGTTGAGAATAATCAACTTCAGCTTCTACTTCCTCATACTCACATTCCTCTGCAACTAATGCTCTCTTCTTTGGCTTTGTACATTCATTGCTTTTATGGCCAAACTCTTGAAAATTATAGCACTTGATATTGTTAGTGACCTTCGCTTTAGCGGCTTAATTGATAACTGGTTTATTGACTGCCATGGAAACATTAGCACTGCTACTAGTACCCTTATTCTGGTTGTTGGAACTCGTAAACACACCACTTCCTCGTCTCCCTTGTTTCTCCCAAGCTAGAGCTTTCTGATGTGCTTCAGCAGCAGACATTAGATTAAACATATTAACCATGTCCTGAATTTGCATTCGTAACCCTCCAACATATCTAGCTGTTAGCTATTCCTCGGTTTCCATAATATCATTCCTTGCAATCAATTGATAGAATTCATCTACATAGTCATTCACGGTCTTCGTCCCTTGTCTCAAATTCTGCAAACGTTGATACATAAGAGATTGATAATTGTACGGCAAAAAGTCGCTTTCATCATCTTCTCCCAAGTGACAACTTTTGATTTTTCCATTCTCTTCCGAGTTAGTTTATTTGTTGCCACCAAGCCATAGCTCTTCCCCTTAGTCTTGTAGCAACTAATTGGACTCTGCGATTTTCAAGCACATCCTTGAATTCCAAAATTTCTTCAACATTTGACAACCAATCAAGAAATTCTTCTGCTTGCATACCACCTTTGAATTCTGGAATTTCCATTTTCATACCTGACTCCCATTTACGATCATTTTCTGAATCCCGATATTGATTTCGCACTTGGCCTTGATTTCAATAATGAATACTACCTTCATCACCATCTTCATCAAAATCAGAAGTGTTTCGATATCGATCCTGTCCATCCACATCCCTACGACCACACATGTTCCTTCTACCTTGTCTTTCAGCATCACGATATGGTTCATTTTCGAAACCACATTGAGTTCTTCCCTCTTCATTTCGGTACCCATGGTGGTCTCACATCATTGAAACTGATGATTCTCTCCTATCTCGATACGACTGGAGTGACATCCTCCTTTTTTCCGAAAACGATGGCGAAACCCTGTTAACACCATGGTTCGAAACTGGTGACGTTCTCCTTTGATTTTTATTCATGTCGATCATCAATTTCTCCAATTTGTCGATACCCTCATTGAACTTTTCATTGATACGCTGCTCCATCTGCTCCGCTTCTTGTCTTCTATACAAATCTTCAATATTTTGATAGCGGTTAGCACGTCTCGGAGGCATGATCAAATCTTCAACAGATCTAAACACGAACTTCACTTTGATCCAAAAAAACTCGAATCAAAACTCCCCAACTTGTTTGAAAACTCACGAACACCCAACGAACTTGGAAAAGTTTGTCTCCTTGCTTTTATACCAAAAATGACGCAGCACGGAAGTAGATCTGAACCAGCGGTCAAATCTATCCCGGATCTAATCATGAATTGCGGAAATATGAATCGATGAACAAGATAAATTGATGAATTGATGATACCTAAATGCCCAAATCCGTTGATCTCTCGAGATAGCAGATTCTAGCTATCTTCAACACGTTGATCGCGCACAATACCGCGTTAGAAGATCTACGATTCTTCGTCGTTGATCTCGCACACGAGATTCCGTGAATCGGCTTCAAAATCGTTGATTCGAGCGCACTCGAATATCCGAAGATGGAGAAAGGAGATCACACTCAACATCCAATTTTAAAAGAGGCACAAAGCTCTCAACAAATTTTATTCAAAAATCAACTCCCTTTACAAATGACAACACACCCTTATTTATAGGAAATTACAACACACACTCGACTTAACATATGCGACATAACAACACGTTACAACATACATGCGACATAACAACACATTACAATACAAACGACTTAAGTTCACAAACGACTTAACAACAATGCGACATTAAAGAAAGAAATTACATGGAAATCAGCGACCTACTAGAACGGCATCCAGGAGCGACTCAAAGAAACACGGTAGCGACCTAAAAATCAGCGGCATAAGAAACTTGGCAGAGCGACATAAGAAACTTCTCTCGACCTAAGCTTCGCGACATAAGGATTCGCGACATAAGGAGGAGCTCGTTCGCGACCTAGGGCATTCTGGATCTTGCGACTTAGGCTGGAAGCAACCTAAGTTATGTCATTCGCGACTTAAGGTAGCTTCGCGACCTATTGGAAGCGATTCAGGAAAGCTGGGGCGACATAAGGCTTCTCGATTTGGCCTTCGCGACCTAAGGAGGAGCGACCTAAGGAATTCGCGATCTAAGAATTCGCGATATAGGAAGCTCGCGACCTCGCGACATAGGAAGCTCGCGACCTACGATTCAGGAAAGCTGGAGCGACTTCGACCTCGCGACCTAGGGTTTCGTGACATAAGAAGCCCGTTCGCGAGGTATGCACTGCATCAATATCTCAAAGTGTAATGTCAGACATACAACCATACAAGTCTGTTCCGGGTTCGAACAGAACCGATGGCACTTCCGAAGAAGCCCTTGCAATCCGGGTATTCACAATCCCGATCGGATTTCCCATCACTTTGGAAATCTCTATACCGGTGCGACTCAGTGCAGAGACAATCGATAGGTCATCCTATCGTTCTCACAAATACCCGGTCTTCACCACCGGTCTTCAAATGCAGTCCATATACGACGTATCATTATTCGGAATGGGTTATATAACACAAAGGTCCTCTCCCGGCTAAACCGAATAATGAGCGTAATATTTAAAAACATATGGATATTGGAATTTCAGTTAAGTCCCAACTTATTATCCAAATTTCCTCTTTTAAATGGTTTAAACACATTACCATTTTACCATTTTAATCTTTTAAACAAAAAGATTCAATTCACAAAGTTCACCCAGTTTCACAAAGATTCATTCACAGATTTTCCAAATTAATTTCCATTTCAATTGGATTATCTCGTCCAATCTTTAAACAAAGATTTAATTGATAGCTTTCAAAACACATTTCCAAAGATTTATTTGTAATTTGGAAAACCATCTTCAATCCAAACTTGAAATTCCTTTAATTCAAATTGGAAATCCATTTCTTATATGAGAGCTTTTATCAGTTGAAAACAACTAGTTTCCCAAATCATTGAATTCAATTTCAAGTATTGAATTCAAATTTAAATCAAATTATTAAGATATCAAGTTTTATTAAGTTATTTAAAATAACTTTTACATTTGAAACTCATTTGCAAAGCTCTCAATTCCAATTTCCAAAACTATGTGGATTCAAGAATTCAATCTTTAAAATTGTCAAAAATCTACGACTTAACTGATTTCCATGTGAAATCCATATTTGTGTGTGTATGGTGTAGTCCAGGGGTTTCACACAGTAGTGCAACATCATTCAATTATCACAGATCAGAATACAGAAATATAGTTGATAAGTGATAAGCAGTATAACTATAATGCATATCTTTTGTACACAGATCACAAATAATATATATTACATCACAGAGAATTCATTACATTCATCCAAGAGAAATAGATCACAACACAAATCAGAATGTATCACAAAGCATCGCAGATCAGGAATATCAGATAATCCAATCATCCAATAGAATCCAAATATTCACAAGTAAATTTATTTATAAACTGATTAATTTAAATCAGATGTATCAATTATTAATCTGGGTTAATTATCATAAGTTAATTACAAATTATTTGAAATAAATCTTCCTTTCAAATTTATTAGTTAACCCTTAATTATTAACTAATCAATCTTAATTAATGAATCAATTAATCTTTAATTATTAATATAATCTTAATTAATCACCATTATTAATTAATCCTTTAATTTATTTACAATAATTTACTTAAATTTCAAATCATCATTCAATTATTCACCATTATAATATTTATTAATTACTTCTTTAAGTAATTATATCTTCCCAAATTATCAAATGATTATTCTGAATTAATTAACTTAAGTAACCAACTTGAACAAGTTCGATTAACTCAATTAATTATGCTGAATAATTAATTCCACAATTACTGTCATTAAGTAATTTTACACGATGGTTCCACAATTGATTATTATTAAATTAATCAATCTAATTTATTGTTAAAATTTATCACATTAATTAATTATTCAAATAAAATCTTAGTTATTGATTTCATTAACTATTAAATTTCTTTAATCACCTTTTTAATGAAAATTTCTTATATTAATAATTTTTGATTATAAATTAATTAACCATTAGGAACTCGTTCATTAATGAAATAGAAATCATTAATCTTCATTACTTAAAGTAACACATTCATATTTGAAACAGATTCTTGTTTATCTTCAAATAAGTTTAAAACAAAATTTCCTAACATTTTTGAATCTACATATTAAGATAACAATTTTTTACGAAAGAAAATTTAAAGATTTTAAAAATCAATTTTCTCTTCTTTTTTTAGCACATCTAACTTATTTTAAATACTTAAGTTATAAAACAAAATTAATTTCAAAATCTTGAAATCTGATTAAAAATTTGTTTCAGGTTTTAAACTTTTAATTTTAACTTGTTTAAATTTTCATTTTCAAATTCAATTCTATTTTGAATTCAAATTTCCCCCATACATTTAATTGTCTTAAAATTATTGAAACAAATTGAATTTGAAATTTTATTTATTTACAAACTAAATTTCAATCCAAACTTGAATTTATGTTTATCTTTTAATTTAAACTCAGTTTTAAAACCTTAGTTTGAAATTTAAATTTACTTTTAATTCCCAGAAAACAAGTTCAGGTTTCAAAGCCTGGGACCAGATTTTAACCCGAGACTTCCTATTCCCGCTTCGAGTAAACTACTCGAATCACTCGAGTACGACACGAAAAAAAACTCGTTCTTCCTAAGCAAAACAAAGCACTCAGGCACAAAGTGCTCGTGCACGTGCACATCGCCTCTAGCGAACTCCAATCGTCGCCACAACTTCGAGCACGTCGACAATCACCTCTAGACAATGCTCCAACCACTCGAACCACGTCGTTGCCTCGAAAACGAAATCGAGGAAAATACCCAAATCTGAAAATAGTCTGGAACCACCCACTTCAACCTACCAACGCCTCGTTCTCGGCGCTCCGACCACGAGAACACGTGAAACTCCAGCCATCCACTCCTCGACACTTCCTCCACTATCTCCCAAAAGCACGCCGAACTCGATCACCTATCGACGGTGAACGAACCAAATTACCTAGCCTCATCAAAATTAGGTTTACGAACTTCTCGCATTCGTCGACGCCACCACGATCACCTGCAACCTCAACCAATATTTATCCTAGGACCCCCGTAGGCTCCTCCATCTCCACGAACAACCCCGACCAACTCGACTCAGTCGATCACCAGAAATTGGTCAAAATACAATCTTTAAACAAAAAGGTAATGCTCTCAAACCACGCGTCTAAAAATCGTCAAACCAAGATTAAAAATCATGGCTTCCAATAGGGATTCAAGTTATATCCTTGAATTAATGATTCGTGAAGTTTGAAATTTCCAAAAATTGAAGTTACCACTGTAAAAATCTGATTTTTCCTTTTATATGCATTTTTATCTCATGAAACTATTTTTAGATTGTAGCTCATACTTAAACAACACTGTTTTGTTTTGAAACCAAAGTCTAATATGGATTATAAAACAAGAAATTGAATTTTCTTGTTGGATTGTACTATGTAAAATAAACAGAGAAAGAGCATTAACTGATACATGCATGTACATAGAGCCATTTCAACATAAAACTTAAGTTTAAATGATGAGTTGTTACGCACCTTAAACATTCTGATTTCCAGAAGTTTTCAACTTGAAAGTTGATGCCTTTTTGAATTCGAATTTGAAAAGTTGAAAGATCTTGCTTGAGTTTGTTACTGGAAGTCTGCTCCATCTTGATCTCAGATTTTTATTTGATTGCTTAATGTTTTTAAGTGGATGTTTGCTTTTGAATGATGATGATATTGCTCCAGATTTTTCTTTTACTTATTTTATAATGGTGGACGAAGACTGAGATGATAAGTGATATTGTTGAGATAAGTATTGTTTTTCTCAGGTGAAAAGAAATGTTGTACAATGGTTTATATTTTGTACAAAGATTGAACAGGGATATTTTTATTTGGAGGCTGATATGTTAACTTTGGTGTGCTAGCATTAATTAGCATCGTGCCATACTTTTACTTATAAAATTTTCTTCTTTTGGCTGTTACATGTTTGAGAAAACATTATGGCTTCCTTTACAAGCTTCTATACTTTATATATTTGTATTTCTTTATTTTTCAAGTGTTCATGAATATAAAATTTTTACTTGTTTGTGCTTGAATGTATTTTATTTCTTGATTCATATTTGAATGTATTTTTATATTTAATATGTTGTTATAATTTATTTAATGTGTTTATAACTTATTTAATGTGTTTATTATTTATTTAATGTATTGTTTAATTTAACTAATTTGTTTACTATATATATATATATTTTTCTAAAATTTATCTTATGTATTTTTATATTTATTTCTATCTCAATTATTTATTTCTAAATTTAATACTAATTATTTTTATATTTATTTTGTAATATAAGTGAATCTCTATATTTAGTTTATGTTATTATATTTTATCCAATGTATTTATTTTATACTTTTATATCTTATATATATCCGTTTATTTTTGTTTTTCTTTAGTCTTATTAATTTGTAATATAAATAATTTCTATATTTTTTCTATTGTTAAATTTTAGCTAATGGGTTACTTTTATTTTTTTATACTTTATCTTATATAATTTGTATTTTTATTTTTAAACCATTTATTTACAATTTATATTCAAATCAAACATATATGTACAATATTTTAAATTTAAATTATTTATACGGAATTTAATTGAATTTGGGGAAACTCGCATCACTTTATCAATTAATTTTACAAATTTTATTCAAAAATAAATTAAAATATCAATTTAAATATATATATATATATATATATATAATTTGGGGTCGTTACATAGAGAATACAAGGATGCTCTTGAATTGGAATCTGATTCTTTAAGAACAAGAGAAATCTGCTTAACAGATTGAGGATGTCGAAGATATATAGTCCGCTCAGGACATAGGATATGGGCTTCATAACGGTTAAGCCAATCCATCCCCAAAGTCATTTTGAAACCTTGGTAACGCATAACATGCAAATCGGCTCGGAAGGCATAATCACATAAAATAATCTCGACATCTTTACATAGTAAACATAGTGTTGTGGATCCACCAACTGGATTCGTAATTCTCAATGAAGTCATCAAGCCAATAACATTCAAAGACAAAGCATCAAAAAGTTCTTTTGATATAAAAGAGTGAGATGCACTCGTATCAAAAAGAACTCGAATAGGAAGATCACGAAATATAATGATGCCATCGAGGATAGAATGAGAAATACCTTGACCAAGAGAAGTGTTAGTAGGGGCTTGCACAACATTTAGCTTGCCTTCCTTCTTTCTTTGAAGTTTGGGACATGAAGATATAGTAAGACCCGAACTTTTACAATAGCGACAATAAAGAGGTTTTGGGCACCTGTTTGCATAATGGTCCTTAGAACCACAATTGTAGCATTTCCCACGACTAGAGGTAGGAGTCTTTGCTACCGAAGTTGCTTGCTTCCTTTTTTGATGGGATTAGGCTAGAATTTAATAGGCCTCTTGTTGTTGTTGTTGAAGTTCTGTTTGGCACCAACAACTTCAACATCACTTTCTTTACCGGCCTCTTCGAGTCGAAGAGCAATATCAACAAGCTGATCGAAAGAAACCTAATTTCGGAAGTAATGGCTTTTTGAGGTTCTTATTCAACACATAGACAAATCTCTGATTTTTCTTCAATGGGGTATTAATATACTCGACGGCATATTTAGATAGAGATTCGAAAGATGAGACGTAATCCGTCACAGAAGATTCACCTTGAATAAGGTCAATGAAGCGTCGAGCTATAGATACTTTTTCAGCTTCCAGCACAAATTTTAACTCGAACCTTTCCCGGAATTGCTCCCAAGTAAGATCCGCTTCAATAATTTCCAAGATCAGAAGCTCATACCAATCTAATGCTCTCTCCTGGAGAATGCTAGAAGCCACTTGGACTCGATGTAAATCAATAAGATTCATGCGGGAAAAGATGCGATCGCATGTTCTAGGCCAAGCTGGGACTTCTATAACGCTTTCGGAACCTTTGAAAGGCCTTCCACCTAAGTCTGTGTAATCACTGCACAAGCGTGCAAACCCAGATTTAGGATGAGTAGGCTCTGGAATGGGTCCGATATCTTGAGCATTTTTCACAAGATCTAAGAGTTGTTGGGCAGACATAAATACTCCATCCTGAGCAGTAGCACTGGATTCACCGGCGCTGGGACGACCTGGTCTAACCATTTCTCTTCTTTAAGAAAGAAAGAAGAGGAAAAAGGTTATTCAAAAAATGAATATCAAACAAACTTGATTGGTAAAACAAGGCATCATAAAAAGAAATAGCATAGAACGGTACGAAGACTCGAATTAAATCCTGTGGCACGATTCCTAAGAAAGACTTAGGACAATGATCCTTGCTAGATTATTCTACATTGTTCCAAAGTTTGGCTCTGATACCAAGCTGTGACGCCCTACCTCTATACTCACACTAGCCAAGAACACTACTGAGTAATGCCATCGACTAGCATGAAGAATAAGGCTGTTGAGGAGCGACCATCTGTGTAATTGCTTTGTGCGAGTACCGATATATCAGATAATATTACTTACATTTCATTTCAAGAGGAAATCAGACATATCGAATACAAACTCAAAGCTACCACACATTGGCTATGTGGACCTCGGAAACAAATATAGAAATTAACATAACACAAATCATTCACAGATATTCATATCACAAAGGCGGAAACAGATATGAATATAACACATAGAAGTGTACATCGAAGTAGTGGTCAAACAAGATCCACTACATCACAAAAGAATAGATACAAGTGCTAGACAAAAGAATAAGTATACATCAAGGAGTCTCTATCTCAAATTTATACTAACAAAAACTACTATACCAAAGTAGTTAGCCAAAAGTCAGGTGAAGGACCCTGATAAGAAGTCAAGCAGAAGCACCTGAAATACCTCGGTCTGACCCGAGTATTATTTAAGAAGAAAATAATAAACGGATCAGTCTAGCTATAAATATCAGATAAAATGAGATAGGATAAGTGATATGACAAAAACGTATGATAACAAAAATGCCATACTGCGACAAGTATACATCAAATAACAACAACAAAAATCATACAATATCTCAAACCTAAAAAAAGAATCGTATTCTTTAAATTATTCACCATAAACACAAATAATTGATAGGGCTCATCAATGCCTATCATCAAAATTGTTGAAACACAAAGTCTAGAAATCATCAACTAGAAATCCATAAATCACAAAGGGGGGAGGCCTGTCACAAACGGGAGCATGAAAACTCACCAACACATGCATGACAAACATGTCGCTAACCCATGGTCGCTAACCATAGAGCCGGTGCAACAACGTAGTACAATAACAGTACACCCGATGAACCCGAAACTCAAATAAGCTGGAACAACGACGCAGTGCAATAACGGTACGCCCGATGAACCGAACTCCATAAAGCCCGTAGGTCGCTAGCATATAAAAATGAGACGAAGCTCGATAGAAAGAGGTACAGTCCCCCACGCGGACAAAGAGACATCGCATATCGCTAGTTTAAACCATAAAATGATCATCATTGATCAATGAGAAGTGTCGATTACACTAAGCTAGTAAATAAATGAGTTTAGCTTCATGTCCCATAACCACTGGCTTAACTTATATATTTACGAACAAATTGTAGTTTCCACTCGAAAATTGTCACAAGATTTCAATTGAACAAGTCTAAGAATTAACCGACAAAGTAAACGCAAGCGTTTCATACCACTTGTTTTGCTAAGTCGTTTAATTGGATTTCTCATACGAATGAGGTAAAGGTTTGTATATACTAATAGATTGGAAAACGGTTTTAGAAACGAGCTTTGTATTAAAAATAGAGATGAAATCATCTTTGTGAAAGAGTTTGAATGTTTACTACTAGCATAGAAACCTTTGTATTTTTAAAGTGACAAATCATAGAAATGATTGTATAAACAATCAATCACCAAAATCCACATTCGACGACGTGAATTAAAACCATAAAAATCGATACCGAATCCCTCAAAATGGGTATTCCCAAAAATCCTGAAAAAGAAGTCATCAAAGTCGATAAATGAAAACAACAATTTGGATCATCAAAAATCGATTAAAAATCGGAAATCCCACACAACACTGCCTAAAATAGGAAAACCGCTTTTTGCCCATATTTAGTCGACTAGACTGAATAGGTCAGTCAACTAATCCATGCCAAGAAATTCTCGGGTTCCAAGTTCAGTCGACAGAACTATATGGTCAGTCGACTGACAATGGAACAAAAAGTGTTCTGTTCCCAGGTTCAGTCGACTGACCAATACGTTCAGTCGACTGAACTGTCTTTTGCAGCATTTCCAGCCTAGCCCCATGAAGGGCAAAAATCCACACCGGAGTGTGATCGGAAGAGCAACAGAGACTAGGGATTTATTCCAAGCGACAACCCAGCCATATAGGCTCTTCGATACACCCGAACAACATGTTCAAAACATCAAAGATAGGATTTTTAAAGATTTGACTTCAAAACACCAAAAATTGGAATATTCATCAAACCAATTCAATTCAAAGGAAAATGGACAAGGAATAGATGTTAGGAATTACTACCTAACAACTATCAAAGATATAGACATAGATGTGAGTTCAAAAACTCACCTTTTAAACCCAAAACAACAAATGAGAGCTCTAATGCAAAGGAAAGATCAACTACTCTTCAATTTCAACTCTAGAAGCTCCAATCTATGATCATAAGCAATATTTCCTAAGTTAGGTTATAGGAAATTTCTGAAATTGGAGAGAGATTGAGATGGAGAAGAGGAAGAGGATACTTACCTAAGCTTCTCTTTAATGTTGGAGCTAGAATTTGTATTTACTAATCAACCTAGGGCTTGGAATTCTAATTTCCTTTCTCTTCCCCCATTTTTACTCTAGCTAGAGTGTTATGAAATGTTATGAAGGAATGAAGAGGAGTGGAGTGGGAGTTAGGGTATTAGATGGGCTGGGTGTTAGGTTATTGGGCTGAAACCCAAAGCCCAAAATGAAAATATCAAAATTTCACTCAACTCCAAATATATCGATGTTTATACTCAAAAAGGTCGCAAACACCATTTTGGACTCAATGGAAGTGGTCTCGAGTCCCAATTTGACTGTTTGCAAAAAGTGACATTTCGGATTTAAATCCGACTAACGATGCTATATTTAAATAAAACAATTAAATATACAATCGTAAAATATGCGGGTTGTTACACGTATTCTATTACATATAAATATTTTAACGGATCCTTAAGATATGGAAAATCCCGTAACATCTCTTGAGTTATTGCATGCACGTTATACACTGGATAGGAGATGTGAACACCCGTAAGCATCTCTGACACCGTTACACTCATGTTATATGCGATATCGATTTGACATAAGGATATTTTAGTCTTGACTCGAGTGTTTTGTCTTTCCATTATGCTCGGGTCAGTCCTGAGTTTTTCAGCTTATTGAAGATTTATTTTGGAGGACGAAGTCGAAGATTTGGTATATTATTACTATTAGTATTCCCGCATCATGTTGTCTGCTGCATTATTTATTTATTCCTGATATATATATATATAACTCTGATAATTGTTGTATAGATTATAATCAAATGTATAGTATAAACAGCTTCATGAACTATTTATTTGATTATTATATTTTATCATTTCGCTATGAGAATCTGTGTTTGTTTCTTCTCCATTTTATCTTATTTTCTTATTTACCCCGTTAACAATCCTCCCTTTTGAATTGTTTGAGTTGACATGTGTGGGTTATTGTCGATTTAAATTGTCCAAAAAGGTGGGTTATTACAGCTGGTATCAGAGCTTTGGATTAAAGGTAACCTTAGCTTTTTGGGTTTTGACTCATTAGAGATAGGGTCAGTAATAGCCTAAAATGAGTTTGAGTGTATTAATAGATATGAATGCTTATTTGTTAGTGAATATAAAAATTTTTATATTGTGTTGACTTATCGGTTGAGTGTTTATGAATTCTGGTCAGTACGGGAAGTACAACCGTATCGATATGGGTTTCTAAACTCTTAAACAAGGTAAACCGACATAGTATTGTTTTGAAATTAGGTAAATGAAATAATTTTATCCTAATTATATTTTATATATAAAGAAAAAAAAATCAGAAATTATTATGTTATATATCGTTGTTTTGAATTAAGAAAAAAAATCCCGTAACATCTCTTGAATTAATTTTATCCTAACTGTTTTGAATTTAGTAATCCTATCTTATGTCGTTGGAAAATAATTTCGGTGATGACTACGCAGCATCATCGACGTCCATTTTCGAGTCTCAGAGTGGGGGAGACTTTTGAGAAGCTTTGCTACAAAATTGTTTTGATACATAGATTTTTGTTTATACTCTAAAAGTATGATTTGATATACATAAGAGATAAGTATATATACTTATTTCAAATGATTTGAAATGAACCCGGTGTTTAAATTTTGAAGTTTCGTTAATTAATAACCTTCAAATTATTTGAATGAAATGAAATATTTGAATAACAAGAACATATAAAAAAAGAGAATTAAGAAATCTAGGTTAAATGTTTTGAGGAACTTTAGAGTTGAAGTTTGCAACTCTTAAATTGAAAGATAGAGAAATTCAAACAAGTTAAAATAGTGAGCATTCAAATTAAGTACAAGTGAATAAATTAATTTGTATAATATCAAATTGCATTCTAATAACACATAATATGACTTACTAAACTTTAAAAAGTTAAATGGTGATCTGGAGATGTAATGGGATATTATACAAGTAAACAAACCAAAAAGTAATCAAGATGTATAAAAATGGAAGTTTAGTTTGTAATAATAAATGTTATACTTAATTAGTATATTATGAAATGATTAATGACTAAGTGGAATAAGTAAGTGAGCTTAAAAAGTAGACAAATGAATTAAAAATAATATCTTTGTAAATTGGTTATAGAATTATATATAAATTTGCAAAGAAATTGTGAAGTTGAATTTGTAACTTTTTAGATAACTATAAACTAAGAAAAGTCATATATAAGAAGTTAGACATTTATATAATGATTATAAACTAAAGTGATGATTAATAAAAGGTTCCACAAATAAAAAATTTATTAATTGAAATTATGAAAATGAAGTAAATTTAAACAAAGGAATTAGGTATAACTAAGAATATATTGAAAGTAAATACGTAAGTTATACGTGTATTATGTTATTCGCATAACGATTTGATCCGGATTCGAGCACAGAATTTCGAGTTAATTTCTATCGATCCGAGTTAGAATTTTTCACTCAATCCTCGATGGTGAACCCGAGATATGGATTTTTGATTGATTCAGGAATTCTCTATCATAATATATGGCTATGCAAGGAGAATGACAGTTTATGATCAAAGGACCAAATCTGAGTCCACACTAGAAAGTCGTGTGAACGATACAAGCTTGGAAGTAAAATTGTGTGATCGAATGAGCGATCAGATTTGACATTGCGTACGGATGATATATGTACATCATACGGGCTTAAGTTAAGCAAATCTTGGAAATTGAAAATGCAGAATACAAAATGATTTTAAATTATATGATTGGATATCATTGGTAAATAAGGTGAAAGTATTTAATATCATGAAAAATTTGGATTTCCCAACAAAAAGGTACGTGTTTATTTTATCATTGGATTTGGTGATTTTTTTTTATGGAGCCACTTGGTTTTTGTTTTCTTTTGTTGGTTTGGGACCCATAGTGGCGTTTTGTAGTTGTACCGATCGAGCCGCGCAAAGGAGACTCTACCGAAATTTTCCGTTAATCCGGGTGTTAGAATTTTTTTGAAGTTTTAAAATTTTATAACTAGTTTTATAACAAAATTGTGATTTCCATAAGTCAATCAGAGTGGAGTAACGAAGCATAGTAAAAGTTTCCTAATAAGATTTTGTTGTTTTATATGTTAATTATTTTGAATAAAATATGTCAAATGTATAATTTTCTACTTATTTCCTTTTCGAGGACGAAAAGTATTGAGTGAAGGAGATTGTAACGACCCTTATTTTAAGCTATATTAAATTATTAAATTTAATATAATTATTAAATAGAAATTGTGAAAAATAAAAATTTAATGATTTTGAATGTGAGTTATTGGATATGAACTAGAATGAAATTTTGAAATAAACCAATATTGAAGGTTTGGCGATAACGGGATTGAAATGAAATTATATATATTAACTGGATTTATAACCAATAACTGAAGTTAAATAATAATTGCGAATTATTTAGATAGAAATAAAATGATGTTGATAAATAAAATTCATTTAAAAATCTAATGTTGAAATTTGTTGAATATTGAACAATTAAATGGTCTAAAATTCAACATTGGGAATTTTTTTGAATAATTGAACAATGGGAATTGAATGACCATAAAATGGAAATAGTGTTCTATAATTTGAATTCCTTTTTGAAGGTTAAACCTTATAAGTTCATTAACTTATATTTCAAAACATAGTGATTTAGTAAATAATCAAAATTGTTTAAATTTAATATTGCAATTATTTGAATAATTGGATTCTGAATTAATATGACTGAAAATGATATCGGAAGTTGATGTAATTTTTATTTAAACAGCAATGAAGATTGTTAACATGTATAATTGGGTTTAAAAGTGATGAATTGGAAATTGGAAATTTTATATTACAACCGAGACGTTAAAATAGCGATCCGGGGCACAGTCTCGGATTTCGACAAAACTCATTCCATTAGATCCGTAATAGTGCATTATTATCGGGTTTAAAATTTCATAGTGTTTAGATTTATCATTTGGTCGTACGGTGTGGAAACGTGTTGAATTTAATATCGGAAATTTAATATTTTAATTAGATTCAAAAGGCTATCTTCCTCATACGATCGAATTAGGCCTCGAAACACGGTCCATTGCGTTTGGAATATGGGTAAAACATTATAAACGCCAGATGGCAGTTGGGTTTTTTCGTTCATGTTTGTCTAGTTATCGCGATTATGAGAGAAAGGAATTGGCAGTCTGGATCTCTCAGATCTTATTTGAACGACCTGATTTATTTGGTAAATTTAAAAAAAAATTGTTTATATAAATTTAACCAAAACTTTAAAAATGTGTATCTCTCGCATATGAGGTCGAAATCGGACGAAACAAGCGGCGACGGGATTGTGGCTACGAGCACTATGCGATGGAGCTTGATTGGAGTTCATTGGAGCTAGTTAAAATTTTAGGTTAAATTGAACGTTGTTCGATTTGATTTAAAATTGGAACTCAAGGTGAGTGTTTTATAACGCTCACAATTTACTAGAATATTTTTATGCTTGTTTATTTTGAATTTATGAAGTGATATGAATTTATTGGTCGTTGTTCGATAAATTTGATTGTCAATTGAATTAACCGTTATAAATTAAAATTGATAGTAAAATTTGAAATTGAAATTGAATTGCCAGTAAATTACCCAATATTATAAACTATGAAACTGTTGTGAACTATATTGTCCCTTTAGATGATTGATTGTGATGGATGGAAATTGGTTGATATTTGGATGTCTGGATGTTTATTTGTTTATATATATCATGTTATCACCCTGCATATTATTTACAGTGTATAAAACTGTAAATGGAATTATTTCAAATAAATTAAGAAATAGATTGAAATGATATATACCTATGACCTTGAGATTTGGATTGAAATGATATATATCCATCCCTTAAATTAAATTGAAATAACTGATCACTTGGCAATAGGATAGAAAATTATATACGGACA
Source organism: Allium fistulosum (assembly GCA_030737815.1). Classification (NCBI taxonomy): domain Eukaryota; kingdom Viridiplantae; phylum Streptophyta; class Magnoliopsida; order Asparagales; family Amaryllidaceae; genus Allium; species Allium fistulosum. The sequence goes on from CM060903.1 coordinate 96,734,299, forward strand.
CCGAATTTGTTAAATTGAATGATTTTAAAAATTTTGATTTGAAATTATTTACATGGTTTTGATTTTAAAGGAAAAAAAATCAAATTTATAGAAATCAAATTATTTTTGAACTTGGGCTCTGAAGGTTGAAATTTAAGTTTCGTAATCGAAATTGTTTAAATAATTGAAGTTGATATTTTGAAGTTATAATCGAAATATAATTTGAATTTGTGGAAATCGATTTGTTTTTAAAAGATTGAACTTTTATCCGAACTTGAATATTACTAAGTAAAAGTAATATAAAAACGGTATTTCGATATTGAGCTCGAAATTGAATTATATTTGAAAATTTGATTTTAAACTGAATATTGAAGGATAATTTGATTTAAATGCTTGAATCGACATTTAAAAATGTTAACCCTTAATTGTATACGACTCAAGAAGTATACGACTCAAGGAGTATACGACTCAAGGAGTATACGACTCAAGAAGTGTACGACCTAACAACTCGGGATACTGTACGACCTACGACTCATGGTCCAGACGACTTAACGAGTTAACATGTGAACGAGTTAACGGGTTAGGGTATCAACGACTCAAGTATTGCATGACTTAAGTGGATAATACGAATCAACGACTTAAGGCCTGGACGACTCAGCGAGTTAAGGATTGTGCGAGCTAATGATGCAGCCCAGAAAGAAGTCATAGGTCGTAACATGTTGATAGGTCGAATCCGACCTAAAGCTAACGAGTTAACATTTTGTGAAGACTGGTGGAAAGTTGAAGCCATAGGTCGCGGCCGACCTAACGAAGTCTATAAGTCGATCCAACGACTTAGGGAAGATCAGCAACGATCTAGTGGAAAAGTGCTCCAACGACCTAACACGTTGTTAGATCGCATACGACCTAACGAACTAAGGCATAGGTCATGGGAACGACCTAACACATCACCAGGAAAAGAGCCACAACCTAATGGGTTTGAGAATGGCGAGCTAAAGCTAAGGAATAGGTCGTTGGAACGACCTAAAAGGACGCACTGACCTAACGAAGTTTTAGGTCGCTCACGACCTAACAAAGTTGGCTTGCGAGTTACGGGCTTCAAGGTGATGGAATGCACACGAGATAAAAGGTTACGACCTACTTTAGGTCGCGTAAGCGAGCTACGACATAAGATAGGTCGCTCCGATATTCTGGAAGAAGACTACCTCGAGCTACGACCTAAGATAGGTCGCGTAAAGTCTTAAGTCGCGAAGAAAGTTAGGTCGCAGGAAATCCTTAGGTCGCGAACTTGTTAAGTCGTTGGGTTGGATGCCGCTTTATTTTAGGTCGCTGAAGTTTGAAGACGTAGATTCTTTAAGCCGCTTTAATCTCTACCGTTGATTTCTTTAAGTCGCTGATCTGGGATGCCGCATGTTTTAAGTCGCTGAAGCTTGTTACCGTTGATTCTTCTGCCGAGTTAATCTCTGCCGCTAATGGAAGCTGGAGCATTGGAGTAAGGTCGTGAGAATTGTTTGTTGTGTCGTAGTCGATCTATATGTTGTACATTTTGTTAAGTCGTTTGTTATAAGTCGTACACGTTAAGTCGTGATGGTTTGTATGTGTGTGTTGTAAGGTGATCTGTTAGGTCGCTGCCGACCTATACTAAGTCGCGTCTGTTTTTAGGTCGCACCATTTAGGTCTTAGGTCGTTCACGACCTAAGTGTTGTCATTTTTTATTCTATTTTGACGTGTGAGTTGTAGCCTATAAATAGGCAAGTGTGGTCATTTGTAATAGTTTAGTTGATTTGAAATAAAACTCTTGTTTTGTTAGCTTTGTGCTTTCACCCAATTGGTAGTTGAGTGTAATCTCCTATCTCCTCTCTCGGATAATCGAGTGCGCTCGACTCAACGATTGCGGAAGCCGATTCGCGGAATCAAGTGCGCTTGATCCACGCTCGAAGAATTGAAGATCTCTCCTCACGGTATCGTGCACGATCAACGTGTCAGAGATAGCTAGAATTCGGTATCTTCGGATCAACGAATTTGGGCATTTCAATATCTTCCAATCCACCGATTACTACATTCATCGATCTACATTGTTTTTGTAATATCCGCTGCGTCATTTGGTATCAGAGCTTGTTTTAGCCAATCATAGCTAAATCGAGTCTTGGAGCCAATCATCTTGAAGAAGTTTGAATCGAAGTGAAGATTTGAGTTTGTTTATCACGGCCGAGAGCTAGTTGAAGTTGTTTGCATTTGTATTGAAGTTTGAAGATCGGATTTGTGATTTGGAGAAGTTGTGTTCATCGTGTTCATCGCGAAGTTGCAACAAAAGTGGAAGTTTCGATCCATTTCATCTTGGATCAAAGTTCGAATTGTGTTTGAATTTGAAGTGTTTGTGAAGATTTCAAGTATGCCGCCAAGAAGAGCTAATCGTCACCAAAACGTAGAAGCTTTGTATAGAAGAGAAGAAGATGATGAGATGAAGCAAAGAATCAATGAAAATTTTAGTGAAAAGCTTAACGAAGGAATTGGACGATTAGAGAAGATGATGTTGGAGATGAATCAAAATCGGAGAAGGGTTTCACCTGAATCTAACCATGGGGGACGTAGAGTCTCGCCACATTCAAATCGAGATAGAAGTGTTGACGATGATCAAAGGCGTAGGAGGAACGTGGATGATCATGAACGGAGGAATGTAGATAGAAGGGATGATGGTGGTAGGCATGAAGGTAGTAGAGATGTGGGTGGACGAGATAGACAACGATATACATCTGATTTTGAAGAGGAGTATGATGGTGGTAGTGTTCGAGGACAAGGACGAGGACAAGGAAGAAATCACTCTGAGTATGATCACAAATGGGAGTCGGGGATGAAGACTGAAATTCCTGAATTCAAAGGTGGTATGCAAGCGGAGCAGTTTCTAGATTGGGTAGCTAATGTTGAAGAGATTTTTGACTTCAAAGAAGTTCCGGAACATCGTAGAGTGAAGTTGGTTGCTACAAGGTTGAGGGGTAGAGCTTTGGCATGGTGGCAGCAAACCAAACTTACACGTGAACGAATGGGGAAGTCAAAAGTTGAATCTTGGGAGAAGATGAAGAAATTGATGAAAGCAACGTTCTTACCTTTCAATTATCAATCTTTGATGTATCAACGTTTGCAGAACTTGAGACAAGGGACGAAATCTGTGAATGACTATGCTGACGAATTTTATCAACTTATTGCGAGGAATGATATTATGGAAACGGAAGAGCAGCTGACATCTAGATTCATTGGGGGATTGCGAATGCAAATTCAGGATATGGTTAATATGTTCGATCCAAGATCTGTGGCAGAAGCACATCAGAAAGCGTTGGCTTGGGAGAAACAGGGACGACGAGGAGGTGGTGTGTTTACTAATTCCAACAATCAGGTGAAGGGTGTTAGTGGGAGTTCTAATGTTTCTAAACCTATCAGTAAACCAGTGGTGAAGGAGGTTGAGAAGGCAAAGGTTAACAATGGTTTCAAATGTTATAATTGTCAGGAATTGGGTCATAAAAGCAATGAGTGTCCAAAGCCAAAGAAGAGAACCATGATTTGCAGAAGTTGAAGATGAGGATGCTGATGGAGATTATTCTAGTCCAGTTGAGGAGGATGAACAGGATATTGCGTCGGGGGATGAAGGTTGTAATCTAATGCTGAGGAGATCGTGTTTAACACCGAAGCAGGAAGAAGCTAGTTGGTTGAGGAGTAATATCTTTCAGTCGACATGCACTATACTGGGAAAGGTGTGTAAATTTGTGATTGATGCAGGAAGCTGTGACAATATAATTTCAACCGAGGCTGTAACAAAGTTGAAGTTGAAGACAGAGAAGCATCTGAATCCATACAAGCTAGCATGTTTGAGAAAAGGAGGAGAGGTGAAAGTAGATAGACGAGTTCGTGTTCCATTCTCTATTGGGAAGAAATACAAAGATGAGATCTGGTGTGATGTAGTAGAGATGGATGTTTGTCACTTACTTTTGGGAAGGCCATGGCAGTATGATCAAGCAGTACAGCATGATGGTCGGACCAATAGCTACAGTTTTATGTTTGAAGGAACGAAGATTATCTTAGTTCCAAAGAAGAGACCACAAGGAGAAAGTAAGTCGGAAGAGATTGAAGAGCTGAAAACTTTATTATCTTTAAAGGAGTTTGTTAAGGAGGTTGAGGAAGAGCCGGAAGTATTCTTGTTGGTTGGGCGTGAGAGCAGTGAAGAGGTTGAAATTCCAGAGGAAGTGAAACCAGTATTGAAGGAATTTGAGGATGTCTTTCCAAAGGAGTTGCCCAAGGAGTTACTGCCACTAAGAGACATTCAACATCAAATCGATCTTATACCAGGAGCTGTGTTGCCACATAGACCACATTATCGAATGATTCTGAAGGAACATGAAGAGTTGAGGAGGCAGGTAGAGGAATTGCTTGAACAGGGGCGTGTGCAGGAGAGTTTAAGTCCTTGTGCTGTACCAGCTTTATTGGTACCCAAAAGGGATGGAACGTGGAGGATGTGCACAGATAGTAGAGCATTGAATAAGATCACAGTCAGATACAGATTTCTGATGCCGAGGCTTGATGATTTATTGGATCAAATCAGTGGGTCCGTAATCTTTTCTAAGATTGACTTGAAGAGCGGTTATCATCAGATTCGCATTAGACCAGGGGACGAATGGAAGACAGCATTCAAGACGAGGGAAGGATTGTATGAATGGCTGGTAATGCCGTTTGGTCTATCGAATGCACCAAGTACATTCATGAGGGTGATGAATCAAATTTTCTGACCATACATTGGGAAATTTGTGGTGGTTTACTTTGATGATATTCTGATCTACAGTGCTAGTACATAAGAGCATGTTCAGCATTTGAAGAAAGTGTTAATTATACTTCATGAAGAACAATTCTATGCTGCTACAAAGAAGTGTGTTTTTATGGCGAGGAGAGTTCTATTTCTGGGGTATGCTGTGTCGGAAGAAGGGATACAGGTTGACCTAAGTAAAATCGAAGCTATCAGAGATTGGCCGCAACCCAGGACGATAACGGAGGTTCATAGTTTTCATGAGTTGGCTTCATTTTATCGAAGGTTTATTCCACACTTTAGTAGTGTGATGGCACCTGTTACAGATTGTATGAAGGGTAAACAGTTTGCATGGACGGAGGAAGCAGGGGTTGCTTTTGAGCGAATCAAAGAACTCTTGACGTCTGCACCAATTCTAATATTACCAGATTTTCAGTTAGTGTTTGAACTACATACTGATGCATCCAAGGTTGGGATTGGAGGAGTATTGAGTCAGAGGGGACGTATGATTGCATACTTTAGCGAGAAGTTATCAGGAGCAAAAATGAGATACAGTACATATGAGGTTGAATTTTATGTTGTTGTGCAATCTATTAAACACTGGAGACACTATCTATTTAAGAAAGAGTTTGTTCTTTACACTGATCATGAGGCGTTGAAGCATTTACAAGGACAAGATAAGATTTCAGCGAGACATGCATCGTGGATTGCATATCTGCAACAGTTTACTTTTGTTGTTAAACACAAGTCAGGGGTGACGAATCGTGTGGCTGACGCTTTGAGCAGGAGGAGTCATTTGTTGACTACACTGAAAGTTGAGGTGACAGGGTTTGATGTGTTGCCAGAATTATTTGTCGATGATCCTTACTTTGCAAAGTTTGTTGATAAAGTCGAGGAGGGAAAGACGGATGAGTTTTTGATGGTAGATGGTTTTCTGTTCAAGGGAAATCGATTGTGCATACCTGATTGTAGTTTGAGAATGAAGATTGTAAAAGAGCTACATGAAGAAGGACATGTTGGGAGAGACCGTACATTACAGTTGATTTCACAGTCTTACTTTTGGCCATCGATGAGGAAAGAAGTGGAGAGGTTTGTTGAGCGATGTCATATCTGTCAGGCTTCGAAAGGAACTGCAACTAATGCTGGTTTATATATGCCGTTACCGGTACCAACTAAACCATGGGTTGATGTGAGTATGGACTTTGTGTTGGGATTGCCGAGAACACAGCGGGGAAACGATTCCATTTATGTGGTGGTTGACCGATTTTCGAAAATGGCACATTTTATTGCTTGTAAGAAGATGGCGGATGCTGTTCATGTTGCTCAATTGTTTTTCAAAGAGATATATCAACTTCACGGATTGCCAGAATCGATTGTGTCGGATAGGGATACTCGTTTTCTAAGTCATTTTTGGCTAAGTTTGTGGAAGATGGTCGAACGAAGTTGAACTTTAGCAGCGCTTATCATCCGCAGACGGATGGAAAGACCGAAGTTGTGAACCGATCATTGGGAAATTTGTTGAGATGTCTAGTGCAAGACAATCTGAAGAGTTGGGATGTGAAGTTATGCCAGGCAGAGTTTGCTCATAATCATGCTGTGAACCGTAGTACGGGTTTCAGTCCATTTCAGATAGTGTATTCAAGCTTACCGAAGGGACCGTTGGATTTAACGGTAATACCACACTCGAAGGGGACAGTTAAGAAAGCTGCTAATTTTGTTGAAGGGTTGACGGAGTGTCATAGAACCGTTCAAGAACGATTGGAAAAGGCAAATGAGAAATACAAACGATCTGCAGATCTGAAGCGAAGGAGTGTTGAATTTAATGAAGGAGATATGGTTTATGCAGTGTTAACGAAGGATCGTTTTCCAGTGGGCGCTTATAACAAGTTGAAAGCTAGGAAAATTGGTCCTGTAGAAGTTGTGAAACGGATTAATGAAAATGCTTACAGATTGAAGCTACCGGAGGATGTGTACACTTCTGACGTGTTCAATGTTAAGCATCTTGTACCATATTATGGGAATGAACAAGTTGATGAGGAAGAATTTACAAATTCGAGGACGAATTTTTCTCAACCTGGGGAGGATGATGCAGCCCAGAAAGAAGTCATAGGTCGTAACATGTTGATAGGTCGAATCCGACCTAAAGCTAACGAGTTAACATTTTGTGAAGACTTGTGGAAAGTTGAAGCCATAGGTCGCGGCCGACCTAACGAAGTCTATAAGTCGATCCAACGACTTATGGAAGATCAGCAACGATCTAGTGGAAAAGCGCTCCAACGACCTAACACGTTGTTAGATCGCATACGACCTAACGAACTAAGGCATAGGTCGTGGGAACGACCTAACACATCACCAGGAAAAGAGCCACGACCTAATGGTTTTGAGAATGGCGAGCTAAAGCAAAGGAATAGGTCGCTGGAACGACCTAAAAGGACGCTCCGACCTAACGAAGTTTTAGGTCGCTCACGACCTAACAAAGTTGGCGTGCGAGTTACGGGCTTCAAGGTGATGGAATGCACACGAGATAAAAGTTTACGACCTACTTTAGGTCGCGTAAGCGAGCTACGACATAAGATAGGTCGCTCCGATATTCTGGAAGAAGACTACCTCGAGCTACGACCTAAGATAGGTCGCATAAAGTCTTAAGTCGCGAAGAAAGTTAGGTCGCAGGAAATCCTTAGGTCGCGAACTTGTTAAGTCGTTGGGTTGGATGCCGCTTTATTTTAGGTCGCTGAAGTTTGAAGACGTAGATTCTTTAAACCGCTTTAATCTCTACCGTTGATTTCTTTAAGTCGCTGATCTGGGATGCCGCATGTTTTAAGTCGCTGAAGCTTGTTACCGTTGATTCTTCTGCCGAGTTAATCTCTGCCGCTAATGGAAGCTGGAGCATTGAAGTAAGGTCGCGAGAATTGTTTGTTGAGTCGTAGTCGATCTATATGTTGTACATTTTGTTAAGTCGTTTGTTATAAGTCGTACATGTTAAGTCGTGATGGTTTGTATGTGTGTGTTGTAAGGTGATCTGTTAGGTCGCTGCCGACCTATACTAAGTCGCGTCTGTTTTTAGGTCGCAACATTTAGGTCTTAGGTCGTTCACGACCTAAGTGTTGTCATTTTTGATTCTATTTTGACGTGTGAGTTGTAGCCTATAAATAGGAAAGTGTGGTCATTTGTAATAGTTTAGTTGATTTGAAATAAAACTCTTGTTTTGTTAGCTTTGTGCTTTCACCCAATTGGTAGTTGAGTGTAATCTCCTATCTCCTCTCTCGGATAATCGAGTGCGCTCGACTCAACGATTGCGGAAGCCGATTCGCGGAATCAAGTGCGCTTGATCAAAGCTCGAAGAATTGAAGATCTCTCCTCACGGTATCGTGCGCGATCAATGTGTCAGAGATAGCTAGAATTCGGTATCTTCGGATCAACGAATTTGGGCATTTCAATATCTTCCAATCCACCGATTACTACATTCATCGATCTACATTGTTTTTGTAATATCCGCTGCATTATTTATCTCTCCTCACGGTATCGTGCGCGATCAACGTGTCAGAGATAGCTAGAATTCGGCATCTTCGGATCAACTAATTTGGGCATTTCAGTATCTTCCAATCCACCGATTACTACATTCATCGATCTACATTGTTTTTGTAATATCCGCTGCGTCAGCTAATAACTCAGAATACTTTACGACTTAACAACTTAAGGACCAAACGACTCAAGGGAAGTTCCGATCTAAGGTGTTAAGAAGGTCCACGACTTAAAGAAATTACCGACCCATGGGAGTTGACGACTCAAAGGACTTACGACTTAAGGAACTCACGACTTAGCTTAAGTCGTCCACGACCTAAAAGCTATCGGGTTAAAACCCAATGCCTGCACCAGTGCTACTTTCATCTGATAAGTCGGCCACGATTTATGATTCATTATAAGTCGATCACGACCTAAGACTTGACTTCGGCCAAGCCACAAACTGAACTCAGTAAGTCGCCCACAAGTTGCTTTAAGTCAACCACAAGCCACGACACATCCAAAGTCGGCCACGACTCATCTTGAGTCGGCCACGACTCATGACTTGGCAGAAACCACTATTCTGAATTTGACTCCTATAAATAGACCACCACTTCCAACATGAAAAGGACTTTTGGCCATTCATTTCTTCAATCGTCGTTACTCTGCCGAGCTCTCAACTCATTCCACAATTGAAGATCTCCAGATATTCGAGACACTACAACAAGCTTCGAGAGGAATTTCCTACATCCAACACGGATTCATCAAGTTTCATCATCGAAGTTTGAGCTAGTAGTCGAGATTGTCTTTGTGATCGAATTGTACTGTTTTGATAAGTGCATTGTATCGTCTTGTAATCAGATTCAGTAATAAAGAGATTCAATGTGGACGTAGGCTCGATCTCAAGCCGAACCACTATAAACTGCTATCGTTTACTGCTTTTTCACTATTTTACTGCTTAAATTCTATTCCCATCACACGGGTGGTGCTTTCACAACTCAACCACACACACCGGGTGTTAGCGTTCACTTTTTAGCGTTAACATTTTGGTGCTTTCACTGAGAACCCAACTTAGGCTACCACTCACCATTGCTTCACGGAAGTTTGTTGAAAGAATTTCCTACAAAACCAGAAGTCTATCAGACATAATGGCTCCTGGAAGGAAACATAAGTCTGTCAGAACTGATGATGACCGCGACAATACTGCCACATCTCTTTCTCCAAATCAGGCTGCTCCAAGCGTCGGGGTGACGCGAGAAGAGTTGAATGATGCTGTGTCCGGACTGTACCAACAGATTGAAACTCAGAATAATATGATGATGGAAAAGTTGAATGCTCTGCTCGAGGCTAATCAAAGACTAGTAAGTAATGAAGAAAACTTTGCTAATGCTGCTCCCAATTCCGAAGGAAGAAATATTCCTCAAGGAGGATCAGGTGCTGCTGAAGGGGCACCCCTCCAGGCTGAAGGATCCAGGCCATCACCGGTTCTCCGTGAGCATTTACCTGGGCAAACCTCCGGAAAGATAGCCGAAGTCTATTCCGCAAAATCTCTAAACAATGAGGAATATCTCTCTAGCATGGTTCGGCAAATAATGAAGGAAAGCATGCAGAGAAATGAAGATGAGAATGATTGGGGATTCGCTCCGAGTAAAACTCCATTTACAGAAAGGATCTTAAAAGCTGAGTTTCCCAGAAAGTTCGTTCCTCCTACAATCCCAGCTTATCGGGGGACAAGTGATCCAAATCAGTTCTTGTACAAATATGACTGGCACATGACTGGCGCCAGAGCAACTGATGAGATCAAATGCCGATATTTCCCAGTATACTTGGAGGGAGTAGCGTTACTTTGGTTTACCAAGCTTCCTGTGCGATCTGTTGACCAATTTTCTGATCTGACCCGAAAATTCAAGGAACAATTCAGATTGTACATTTCAAGAGCAAAGAATATGATGTCTCTCTCAAGTCTTGAACAGAATCTTGGAGAGCCCATCAAGTCCTTCCTGAATCGCTTTAATTTAGCCTTAGCAGAAGTTGATAACGCAGAACCGCGAATGATTTTGACCTACTTAATGCGGGCTGTTGACAAGTCAAGCGAGTTTGGAAAATGGTTAAAAATGAAGGAACCAAATTCGCTCGAAAAATTCTACAAAAAGGCTGATGAGTTCATGCGCCTAGAGAATCTCTCTGCGTCAGCTAAAGTCGTGACAACAGTGGTGGAAAATAATGCTACAGTTCAGAACAAGAAAGAATCTGTAAATCAGAAAAGGGAGAATAATGGTGGAAAGAAGCAAAAAGATCTCAAAAAGCCTCGCTTCATCAAACCTTCGGATTTTACCGCCCTGACTGATACACCGGAGAATATTTTCATCGCCACTAAGGATGCTGTTGAATTTCCAAAACCACCAGCCGTAAAAGTTGGGAAAAATGCTGTTCAAAGCGGAAGATTTTGCAAGTTTCATAACCAACCAGGGCATGATACCAACGAGTGCCGCCACTTGAAAAGCCTAATTGAAGAATTGTTGAGAGAGAATAAGTTGCAGCAGTATGTGAAAAGAAATAGAAAAGACCCGTCTTCATCTAACCAGGGGCAACTACCCCCAGCTCATTTATCTGGTTCAGGAGAGAGGCCCGCTGAAAAAGAAAGACCGGTTATCAATGTGATCACAAGAGGACCTCATCCAGCTGGCAGGAGTTGGAGTGAGATGGAAACGTATGCTAGAGCTTTGAAGTATGCTCCAATTGAAGAAAGTGTCTTGATTTTGGAAGATGTTGCACCTCTAAAGTAGCAGAAGACTTTTCATGATGATATTATGTTCAGAACCAGGGATTCTATTGATGTGGAAGCTCCTACCGAGGACCCTTTGGTTGTCTCTGTCGGTATTGGGCCGGCTATTGTCCGAAGAGTTCTGGTTGATAGTGGTGCTTCGTGCAACATACTCTTTAAAAAGACATTTGACCAAATGAAAATTCCGATGACAGATGTGCAAGCCTCTTCACACAAAATTGCCGGATTTACAGGAGAGCTGAAACAGCCAATTGGAACGGTGGACGTGTTTGTTGAAATGGGCGAAGGACATAAGAAGTTGGTTCGAAAACAAACCTTTGTAATTGTTGAGGGATTCTCCGCCTATAATGCTTTCTTGGGTCGGCCTACTCTTGCTGCTTTCAGGGTCGTCCTCGCTCCGTGGTGCTTAACAATGAAATTTCCCACTGATAATGGGGTTGTTGTAATTAAGGGAGATCAGAACGCGGGACGAGAATGTTATCTTGTAGAGCTCCGTGAGGCCAGGAAAAGAGAGATGGGAAAAGATGCGGCAGCTCCGCTCCGCATCAAAGAACCAACCTTGTAGCAGCTACGGAGTGGCCCCTGTACTGGCGAACACAGCAATGCAAGGAAGGAAATAGACCCCAGAAAAGCCAGTACAGGGGAGAGTAGAGTGGTACCTGTGGAAGTAACGGTACCAATATCTGTTGATTCAAAAGACCCAAACAAAGTACTCAATGTGGGTTCACAGCTAAGCATAACAGTTCAAAACACGCTGATATCATTCTCAAAAGCCAATCTAGATGTGTTCGCTTGGTGTCATGCTGATATGTATGGGATCTCCCCAGAAATTGTTGTTCATACTCTAAACATTGATCCAAAATTCACGCCAGTGAAACAGAAAAGAAGAACTCAAGGTCCAGAAAGGTCGATAGCGTTAAAAGAAGAAGTTGATCGGCTTATGGAAAATAATTTCATCAGGGAATCCACTTATCCAAATTGGGTTTCAAATCCAGTACTGGTTAAGAAAGCAAATGGAAAGTGGAGGGCATGCATCGATTTTTCGGATCTAAACAAAGCATGCCCCAAAGATTACTTCCCGCTTCCTAGAATTGATCAATTGGTGGACAGAGCAGCTGGGCATGAGTTATTATCGTTTATGGATGCTTACTCTGGATACAATCAGATTATGATGCATGAGCCGGATCAGGAAGACACAAGCTTTATCACAGATGTGGGTCTCTACTGCTACAAAGTTATGCCTTTCGGATTGAAGAATGCTGGGGCAACCTACCAAAGGCTCGTCAATGCAATGTTCAAGCATCAGATTGGTAGAACCATGGAAGTTTATGTCGACGATATGTTGGTAAAGTCAAAGAAAGCTGTAGATCACATGGGTCACTTGGAGGAAATGTTTGCAATTCTTCGAAAATACGGAATGAAGCTCAATCCATTGAAATGTTCGTTCAGAGTAGAGTCCGGGAAATTCTTGGGTTTCATTGTGAGCGCCAGGGGCATTGAAGCCAATCCTACTCAAATCACAGCTCTAAGGGAGGTCAAAGCCCCTAAAACAAAGAAAGAAATGCAAAGTCTCAATGGAAAAGTCGCTGCTCTGAGTCGCTTCATTTCCAAGGCCACAGACAAATGCATTCCCTTCTTTGACGCTCTAAAGAAAGGAAAGAAAATTTTTGAATGGACTCCCGAATGCTAGAATGCTTTCGATGAACTAATTCATCATATGGAAACACCTCCGGTTCTTTCCAAGCCTACTGACGGTGAAGACCTTTTCATCTATTTAGCAATTTCATCTCACGCCCTCAGTGCAGCACTTGTACGGGAAGATGTGAAAGTACAGCGTCCAGTCTATTACATCAGTAAACGGTTCACTGGGGCAGAGATGAATTATTCGAAGATAGAAAAGCTCGCCTATTGCTTGCTAATTGCTTCCAGGAAATTGAGACCATATTTTCAAGCTCATCCTATCAAGGTTCTTACTGATCAACCTCTAAAGCAAGTCCTGTTTCGTCCTGAAACTTCGGGCCGTCTTTTGAAATGGAACATTGAACTCAACCAATATGATATCACTTACCATCCCCGGAAAGCAATCAACGGACAAGCTTTAGCAGATTTCATCGCAGAATCTACTGACAGAGGTGATAGTGAGAATGAAACAACTGATGGCATTCCAATCCAGTGGAAGTTGTATGTTGACGGATCGAGAAATGATTACTGTTCTGGGGCAGGAGTTGTGCTCGAAACCCCCAAAGGACGATCGTTGTGTTATGCATTGAGACTGGAATTTCCTTCAACGAACAATGAAGCGGAGTATGAGGCTCTTATTGCTGGCTTGAAAATTGCCAAGGAACTAAACATCAAAGTGTTACAAATCTTCAGCGATTCTCAACTTATTGTTTGCCAGGTAAAGAAAGAGTTTCAGGCTAAAGGTGGAAATCTGCCCGCATACTTGTCAAAGGCATGTGAACTTCTCGAAGATTTCAATCATTACACGATAAGTCATATTCCTCGAGTAGAAAACATGAAAGCAGATTCTCTAGCAAAGTACTCAAGTTCCGGAGAAGCTCAATTACTGGGATTAGTTCCTGTAGAAGTTCTGTCAGCTCCAAGCATTGATGAAATGGATGTTGATTGGATTATGGCTACGTCTCAAGAGCATGAATCATGGATGACTCCAATCAAAGAATACCTACTCAATGGTTCCCTGCCAGAAAGTTCTAAGGAACGTCGAAAACTATTGAGGAAAGCGTCAAGATATATAATTCAGGATGGCCGATTATACAGACAGGGATTTTCAATGCCACTGCTCCGATGTGTAACTAAGGAAGAAGCCAAGACAATTCTAGCCGAGATACACGGAGGAGAATGTGGAGATCATTCAGCCGGTCAAACTCTAGCCAAGAAAGTCCTCCGACATGGATATTTCTGGCCGGATATTAATCGAGACGCTGTTATTTACTCCAGAAAGTGCGACAAATGTCAAAGATTTGCAAAAATCCCAAAGGCACCTTCCACCAAACTCACACAAATGGTCAGCTCATGGCCGTTCGCCATTTGGGAGATAGACTTGATTGGACTTTTACCGATCGCTAAATCCGGAATCAAATATGCTATTGTTGCTATTGATTATTTCACCAAATGGGCTGAAGCTGAACCTTTGGCCACCATTACTTCTAAAAAGAGGATAAATTTTGTAACAAAAAATATCATTTGCAGATATGGTGTGCCACAGAAGATAATCACAGACAACGATACTCAGTTTGAAAGTGAAGAATTCCAGGATTTTTGCAAACGATTAAGAATTCGGAAAAGCTTCTCAGCAGTGGCTCATCCATAGGAAAACGGGCAAGTGGAAGCAGTGAACAAAATTATCAAGTCAACCATCAAAAAGCAACTCGAAAAAGCAAAAAGTGGTTGGGTCGATAAGCTTCCATTAGCACTATGGGCATACAGAACCACTCACAAAACTGCGACTGGGCACACTCCATTTTCACTAGCATACGGGTCAGAAGCGATGATACCGGTGGAAGTAGAAGTTCCTTCACACAGAAGAATTCACTTCAATGAAGCTGAAAATGAAAAGCTGCAACTTGAAGCACTTGATTTTCTTGATGAAAAAAGAGAAGAAGCTAGGCTCAGAGTTTCAGCTTATCAGCAAAGGATAGCCAGGCACTTCAACTCTAAAGTTCGCTAACGCAGCTTTGAGGTCGGAGACTTAGTTTTGAAAAGGATCATGACAGCAACTGGTGTGTTTGGGCCAAACTGGGAGGGACCATATTCCATTGGCAGAAAACTTCTTGATGGCACTTTCAAACTCGTAACTGTTGAAGGAGATCCAATTCCAAGAGCCTGGAACAGCAACCACTTACGTCCTTATTTTACTTGAAAAAAGCTTTGCTCAAAGTTGTAAAATAGTGATGAATGTATCAGTTGTATTGTAAAACATTGTAAATCAGTGTAAATGAATGAAAGCTATAAAGTGGATGTAGGCCCGATTCTTGGCCGAACGACTATAAATCTTGTGTTCTTTACTATTTCATAATGCCTGTTTCATTTCAATAAGTAAATACTTTAAATGTATTGCTAAAATGTCGATTCAAAATTGCAGGCTCGTTCATTACAAAGCCAAGCAACCTCTATAGATCACCTATTACGCAAATACCAAGCGACAAAAAAATTTTCCAAATTCAAATCCTATACAAGAAGAACTTCACATAAAAAGTTGGCGACTCCACTGTGGCAAACCTTTGTTAACTGGTTGAGATTGTCGATATGAACAGACATCCAACTAAGATAACTCGCGTTTGTCCCGTGAAGTCGTTCAACAGTGAAGTCCACTTCTTCGGATGAGGCAATTTACTTGTAAAAGGAAAGAAGATGCGCTTGGAAATGATAATAAAAGGTCGCTAATGAGCAGATGATGAGAGAACATTGCCAAGCAAACAAAGAAGCAGCCAAATGGAGGTATGCCTCTCAATACAAGGGCTGGTAGAACCACCGAAGGGATACCTTCCCAAGCAGAAGGAACAGGGCCCTTGCTAACTGATCGTGATGCATCCGATCAGGCAGCTCGTGTCCGTCCCGTGGATCTACTCGCCCTTGAGACGCAACCTTCCTGGCACACCAACCAACCGACGCTTCTTCCCAAAGGACAACAAAGCCCTCTAACGAGGCACGCCAAAAAATGAAAGTACTTCTCTCAATCAAAAAAGATTGGTGGAACCACCGGAGGGGCACCTTCCCAAGCTGAAGGAACAGGGCCCTTGATAATTGATTACGATCGCTTGTGCAAACAAACATCCAATCAAGCAACTTGCGTCCGCCCCGTTGATCCATTCAACCATGAGAAAGTAACTTCCAGGCAATCAAAAAGCCCTCTTCGGAGGCACAAGCCCTCTTCGGAGGCACATGACCTCTTTGGAGGCAAAAGCCCTTTTCCAAGGCACCACCTTCCCTCTTCGGAGGCAAAAGCCCTCTCCCGAAGCACCACAAGCCCTCTTCGGAGGCACAAGCCCTCTTCGGAGGCACAAGCCCTTTTCGGAGGCACAAGACCTCTCCAGAGGCACAACTCTTTAAGAGGAGCCCTCTCCGGAGGCATGTCCCAAAATAGAATACTCAAATAAAAAGCCTTCTCCGGAAGCACAGTTCAACTCTCAAAGGAAGGTTAACTTGTTCATCTCAAAAAAAAAGTTCCTTCTAAAAAAGTTGAAATGCTACAAAAAGACCCCTTCGGAGGCACACTTCACCTTGCTTGAAGTACCAAACATTTTCTTCTGAAAGAAAGAGGAGATATGATCTATTAAAAGCAAAATAATTCTTCCCTTAAAAGTGGAATAGTTATTCTCTGAAATAAGATTATCAATCTTGTGAAAGTTAGAAATGTTGCAATGCACTTGTGGTATGGGGGCAACACTATACAATTCAATTACATTAATAAAAGGAATATGCAAGCAACATACCGCAAGTTCATTGCAATATCATGAAAAATAGATGTGGAATAAATGCATTCTCAAGCACAGACCAGAAAGTTTGTACAAGTAAGAAGAATTGTTTATTCTACACTAAAATGAGAAACAAATGCATTCTCACATACACAAGAACTTGTACATGTAAAATAGCTATTTTATTCAATACTATGAAAACTTTTTACATTGTACAGATCACAAAAAAGCAGCGGGGACCGGTACCCGCACAATCTCCGGTCAATACATGCAAAAAGAAAAAATAAGAAGTAGAAGATCCAGCTTGCTATTCCTTCTTCCCGCCACCTTTGGAGCCTTTACTCGGCCTAATGATTAGTTTCTGAAGCCGTTGTGAACGGGTCGGGGCAGAAGGAGAAAGAGGCACGGCTGGATCAACTTCTGCTTCCTCTCCAGTGGAAATATTCTTCTTCTTCCTTATGGCACGCTTCCCCTTCCTCTTCGAAGAAGACTCACACCCCGGAGTAGCAAGTAATGTCGAAAGCTTCGTGTCATCATCTAGAGACCACTCCGGGGACTTCTCGATGTCATCAAAATCCTCCGCCTTCTGCTCCTGCAAAGCGGCCGGATCATCCAGGCCTTGAAGAGCTTCAATTTTCTCTGCCTGTGATCCCGGCTGAGAAGCAGAAGGAGGAGTAACTTGGGAAGGTGGAGGAGTGGCAACTAAAGGAGTGGAAGTTTGTGTAGTATCCGGTACCTCCGCTGTAGAAGAAAAGAAGTTAAAATCGGTATCCCCCGAGAAAAGAGAAGGTATCGGTTCACCAAAGTTTAAGTAATAAGTAAGAAGGTCATCAAACTCGTTTAAATCAAATAAATGATTCACTGAACTCGGGTCGATGCCAAAATTACCTGGAGAAGTCGGTTTTGACAAGACAATTTCAAATTTATCAGCCTCAGTGTATTCTTGGCTTTGCTCTCCGATTTGAGTAAGGGGAGACTCGGTTGTGACAAGCTTAGCCTCGACGCTTTTTGCGGGAGAAGGAAAGTGAGAGCTGGAAGCAACGATATCGACGTCGGTCGAAGTCGAAGTGTGGACAGGGGCAGTTAAAGATATTTTCTTCTCTGGATGTTCTTCTGCCACTATTCTAGCTCTAGCTTCAGCGAGTTGCTTTTTTCCCTTGGCAAGAGCAGCACGAGCTTCTTCGTCAAGATAGCGTGCCTCAAGTTCCGCCTCATCATAGCCTGCCCCATCAAGCATGTCAACTGCTGCTTCCCATACTTCATCCAGGGTAACCTCATAGTCGGGACCCAGAAAAGAGAGGCTCCCGTGACCCAGAATGCTGTGCAGATAAAAGTCAAATAAGGTGGAGCTGATGTTAGCTTTTGTTGTTTCATGCGATTGCTCGGCCGCCTCTTTTTCGGCGACAGCTGCAGCTCGACCAGCAACAGCCTCATCACGCTCTTTCTCAGCATTAGCAAGTTGGGACTTTAGCAATTCAATCTCCACGTTCTGGGAATTAACTGTTTCCCGCAACTGAGTGTTACTTTTGCGGTATTCTTCAACAACGAACTGCTCAGCGGAAAATTTCATCTCAGCATCCCTCTGAGCAGCGTGCACGTCCCGCACTTGTTTCTGAAACACCTCTTCTTTTTGAGATTGAGAAGCAGAAGAAGCGGCAAGATCTTCCTTGAGTTTTTTAACCTCGGACTCAAGTCTCGCATTATCATCAGCAATCTCGTCATCTCGGCAACATGCTGTTTGCAAATTTTATCCCACTCGGATTTATCATTCTCCATGGTTAGCATGGCCTCAAGATTTGCACGGTTGACTCTTTGCAGCTCATCGACAAGCTTTTGCCATCCGGACACCCTTTCAATGTTAAGTTTGACGGCCTCAAGGCTACGCAGCATATCCGATTTATCGATCGGAACCAAATCAAGGTCAAAACGCACCCCTTTTAAGCACCAATTCGGAAATCGGCTTTGAAGAATAGGAGGGGCGTCTTTGACCTGATACTGAGGTATGCTAATGATCGCCTGGATGTCAGATTTCTTTAAAGCAGGAGAGCCGAATGGAATATTAGGAGAGATGGGAGCATCAGTCTTCTCAGAAATTGCAAACGCATCACTTGGCTTGGATCGCTTGCTTGATTCGTCAGCGATATGAGTCTTCCCCTTGTCATTATAAGACTTTCGCTTATGGGAATCGTCACTTCTGTGAGATGAATCATATCGCTCAGCATCTTTTCTTCTCTGCCACTACTCGTAATCCCGCCTTTCTTGAGCCTTCCTTCGAGCCCTCTCCTCATCTGTCTCTCTCTGGTCACCAAGGTATTTCCTAAAGTCATAAGATCCACGGCCTCCATGGCGTTGAAATGAGTCATAGTACGAGCCAGTTCGCCCCATTGTAGAACCTGAAATTGAAGAAAAGACAAGTCTTAGAAATCTTCAAATTAAGGAGGCTAAGTGCATATAAGTGCTAAGCATCCTAAGTGTGTGTGATGTGCGAACTACGCGCGTCAAACTACAAACCACTCTTTAGTTGGGGAGTGATAGCAGATTGAGAAACGGGAGTTGATTCTTGAGCCAACAAAGTTTGTTGCAAAGTAGATGTTGCTTCTATTACAGGAGAAGTGACTTTAGTTATGTCATCTTTAAAGAGCTCTCGAGAAGTTATCATTATATCACTTAAGTCATCGAATGTGTCATCACCATGGTACCCAGCAGAGCTTTCCTTTTCAGCCTCCACATCGGCTGACTTTTCAGAGATTCGAGGATTTTCTTCCTCTTCGATAATTGGGGCAAGTGCCAGTTTGCTGGATGGGCCCGCAACATCGGTAAGTGTGGACATTTTACCAGTGAAGTTTCAGTGGCAGTTTCCTTCAGTGTGGGGTCTTCAACAGAAAGTGGGGGCATTTGCTGCCTTCGAAGGAGAGTTGGGAACTTCGTGAGGCTGAGTAGAGCGAGAAGAATGAAGAAGTCCGAACTGATGAAGAAATTCGTCTTTCAACAAAAATTTCGCGTCCCGCTCTTCAATCGGTACAGCCATAAGCCTCTCCAAAGTTTGCTTGTTGCTGAGATTCCTAGAAGGAGGGGAAGCGCTGAAATGAGAAAGCAAAGTTAACACTTGATGATTCATACTTCACAAAAACTCAAAAAATAGAAGAAGTAAAGATATATAATCTTACTTCCTTCCCTCCACATAGCGTAGAATCCCGGGGGACAACGAACATAAAAGAATTGAGTCAAGAACCCGTGAGCACTATCGGGAAGGCCAACAATCAATTTACGGTTTCTGGCACTTCTCACGATAGTAATAGAAGGATGATATTTGGTTTTGGTGAAAGAGCACAAGTAGCATATCTCGTCGAAATTCGGAAGTCGCTCAAGAGCTCTCCCAAATAGCACACATAGCCCCATTAAAATGGCGTAGCCATTGGGATGTAGCTGAAATGGGGAAATGGCCAGTTGTCGGAGAAGATGCTGGAGAAAGTTATTGAAAGGTGGAACGGCTCCACTAAGGCACATCTGTCGATTCACTGCTACAAAGCCAGGAGGCGCTACATCAGCAGTGCTATTCTTCTCAGGGAGGATGGCATCAGCTTCAGCAATGCCAAACTGAGTGCACAATTGCCGAAAAACCCTGTACGATAGAGTGGTAGAAGCTCTTTCTGGGGGATTGACTAAAGGAGCTGGAATAGGAGTGGACTCTCAGGTCTGGACTGTTACATCTCCTTGTTGAGAAGTCATTCTACATAAGCAACTGGATATTCAAATATGAAGGTGCACGTTTCCTAAATAGTGTGAAGTGTTGTGCAAAACTAGTAAAGATAACAAGTAAATACAACTGGAATTAAGATAGTCGGTAATTGATCGATTATCGAATTTCAGGACTTGTTAATTTAAAGTTCAGGTATAGTATTAAGTGTAAACCGGTCATTTTCAGTTGACTGTTTTAATGTTGCTTTAATACTTTGCTTGAATCTGTTGATTTAGAGCACTTCGTTCACACAATCTATTTATGTCAATTATCTGTTATTAGCTAATCTGTCACTTGATGTGGGCGGTCAGTGACAGTATATTCGTCCCAATTTTCTATAAATGTGGTATTAAACAGGTTGATTAATTTGCAAGTTAGAATGATCTGTGAAAAGATGCAGCAATTCAAAGTTCAGCAGTTCAAAGTTCATGCAAAACACAAGTCTTGAGTCGCCAACGACTTATATGTTAACTCGTCCACGGCTTAAGGACTTTAAGGCAAGACAGGACAAGTCATTTCAATTTTAGGTCGTTGATGCCTTGAGTCGGCAGTACTTCAAGTCGTTAAGTCGTGTAAAAGAAGAAAGAGACTTCAGGTTAAAGCGAGGCAATTTCCCCAAGTCCTAAGTCGTCCACGACTCAAGGCTTATGTCGTGACAGGCTTAAGTCGTACAAGGCTTATGTCGTGATAGGCTTAAGTCGTACAAGGTTTATATCGAATGAGGCTTATGTCGTAGGTCGCAAGACGCTACTAAACCGTGACCATGCCAACATCTCACTCCAATGGACCCATTGACTTTTCTCCTAACCCGTTATCCTCCAAACCCGATAACCTCTCAATCAACTATGATCCTTATCCTCATTCCACCACACCATTGAATCACCCAAAAGCCAATTTCAGATCGCCAAAGCCTCGTCAACCTAATCAATTATTAAACTGAAATACAGTGATCCCTCATCTCCATCGCCCCATTCATCTAAAGCTAAAGTCGAGCAGAATCAGGTTCACGAACTGACAAAGCGGTGGAATTCGCAACAAAAACATTGCACGAGAGGATGGATTAAATACAAGGAGGGTAATTCACGAATTAATGATGATTAAGGATCAAGAAGGAAGCAGGAGCACTTACGTAGTAAAGGATCAAGGATCGGTGATCAACTGATTGTTGAAAAAAGGGAAAAAATTGCCTTGAGAAAGCTCGGAGGAATATTAATGGCAGATACGACTTAGGGGATAGATAATGAATAGAAGGAACGACTCAAGCTTTTTATACCTCAGGGCAGTGGAACACGAAAAGGCACGCACGAGTTAAGATAAGTCGAAGTACACGACCTACGACTCAGGCGTGTACTTCGAGAGGCAAATGTTAACCCTTAATTGTATACGACTCAAGAAGTATACGACTCAAGGAGTATACGACTCAAGGAGTATACGACTCAAGAAGTGTACGACCTAACAACTCGGGATACTGTACGGACCTACGACTCATGGTCCAGACGACTTAACGAGTTAACATGTGAACGAGTTAACGGGTTAGGGTATCAACGACTCAAGTATTGCACGACTTAAGGGGATAATACGAATCAATGACTTAAGGCTTGGACGACTCAGCGAGTTAAGGATTGTGCGAGCTAATAACTCAGAATACTTTACGACTTAACAACTTAAGGACCAAACGACTCAAGGGAAGTTCCGACCGAAGGTGTTAAGAAGGTCCATGACTTAAAGAAATTACCGACCCATGGGAGTTGACAACTCAAAGGACTTACGACTTAAGGAACTCACGACTTAGCTTAAGTCGTCCACGACCTAAAAGCTATCGGGTTAAAACCCAATGCCTGCACCAGTGCTACTTTCATCTGATAAGTCGGCCACGACTTATGATTCATTATAAGTCGATCACGACCTAAGACTTGACTTCGGCCAAGCCACAAACTAAACTCAGTAAGTCGCCCACAAGTTGCTTTAAGTCAACCACAAGCCACGACACATCCTAAGTCGGCCACGACTCATCTTGAGTCGGCCACGACTCATGACTTGGCAAAAACCACTATTCTGAATTTGACTCCTACAAATAGACCACCACTTCCAACATGAAAAGGACTTTTGGCCATTCATTTCTTCAAGCGTCGTTACTCTGCCGAGCTCTCAACTCATTCCACAATTGAAGATCTCCAGATATTCGAGACACTACAACAAGCTTCGAGAGGAATTTCCTACATCCAACACGGATTCATCAAGTTTCATCATCGAAGTTTGAGCTAGTAGTCGAGATTGTCTTTGTGATCGAATTGTATTGTTTTGATAAGTGCATTGTATCGTCTTGTAATCAGATTCAGTAATAAAGATATTCAAAGTGGACGTAGGTTCGATCTCAAGCCGAACCACTATAAACTGCTGTCGTTTACTGCTTTTTCACTATTTTACTGCTTAAATTATGTTCCCATCACACGGGTGGTGCTTTCACAACTCAACCACACACACCGGGTGTTAGCGTTCACTTTTTAGCGTTAACAAAAAAATAGAGCTCGAAATCGATATTAACTGAAATTGAAATTGAATTAATTGGATTTGAAAGTGGAACTGAATTAATTTGAAATCGAAGTTGAAAATTGATTTGAATTGAAATCAAAATTGAATCGTTTGAATGGAAATTGAAATTTATTTGAATTGGAAAGTTGGAACTGGATCGGTTTGACTTTGAAAGTATTTTCAAATAAATAATTTAATATAAAACTATTTAAAGTCTATCTTCTTAAATATACAATTTATTTTGGTTTCCAAATTATTTTACTATATAAACCATTTTAATATTTAAACTACTTTAAATTAAACTTATTTAACCATTTAAACTATTTTTAACTATTTTAACAATTTAAACTTCTTTTAAATATTTTAATTATTTAAACTATTTTAAACTATTCAAACTATTTTTCAAAAATTCAAACTGGTCAGGAGTGGAATGTTTATTTTTAAATCATCGATTTAAATGTGAATTGGGTTAGATTGAAGTTATAACCTGAGTTGACATTCGAAACAATTTTGGAATTGAAATCGAGATATTATGGCAAAAATGATTTTGAACCGAAATGGTATATTTTGAGTAAATATAATGATTTCGAAATTGATTTGATTTCGAAGCAAATGTGATATTTTGATATCAAGTATGAACTATTTTTGAAATGTAAAAGAACCTATCGGTGTGTAAAACGACGTTTGGTTATTAAAGAGACCGGAGCCGGATATGGGCATACTCTCTGTCGATACCGGAACCACTTTAACAGCTGTGTACGTGGATGATCCAGAACGAAGTGGTTTGATTTGGCGTCGTTTACTAGATTTGAAGAAAGAGAATGATGATGGATTAGCCTAGAACTTGTGCCAATTTCAAATGACTAAAACAGGAGCCGTACCGACCAAGTGGGTTAGCTACACAGAGCGGACACACTTCTTCATATTACCATCATTTATATTGTGATTGATTGGTGTGCGCCCTCTGAATTATAGGAGTGTGGGACACGGTGGAGCGATCATAGCTCTTATGCATAGCCATTAGCCAAGAAATGTAAACTTATAACGACCCAGAATTTCTGTCATTTGAAATTTGTATATTTGATTGATTTTAAATATTAAAAATAAGATTTGTAAGTCGAATAAATTATATTTCGAATATAGAGATTTAACTGGATAATTAAATCGATAATTTAATATTTGAAATTGTGTAAATAATTGATAATTGGATCAAATGTGTATAAAAATGATTTATAAAGTTATATTAAATCATATTGGAGTTAGAATGATGTTATAGAACTTTTAAAATTGAATTAAAAGTAAATTTGTGAAAATTGAATATTTTAATATTTAATTGACGAGTGAAAATAGTCATTTTTCAAACAGTCTCGGATTTCGACGAAACTAGTTTCATCAGATCAGTAATATTAAATTATTGTAAGATTTCAAATTTCGTATCAATCGGATTTACGGTTTGTCCGGGGCAAGCCAAAACGCATAAAAATCGTTTTAATCGATTTAATTTTAATTTGATCGTTTAATTTCGTAACTCGCACATATGATCAAATTGGCCTCCGAAACACATTCAATTGTGTCTGGAACATGGGTAAAACCTTAGAAATGCCAGTCGGCACGTTTGATTTCGAGTTCGAAAATATTCGAGATGAATAGTGTTTTGCAATTTTCTATAAAAGGCCAACTATTTTCACATTTGCATTCAAACCCTAGCCTTCTAGTTCTGGCCGCCAGTTCAACTATTCAATGGCCGATAATGTTCGATTCTTTCTCCCTCAAAATCACTCCATCTGTAAACAATTACGTGAATCTTCCAACTACAAAAACGTCGAGCACATCGAGATCTCTCGATCCAACGGTGGAGATGTGGAATAGAGGCGTGGACCGTTGGCAATTCACTTGCAAAGGCACACAGTTCGTGCACGTTTTTCGAAGCATATGGTCGACCGAGTTCGACGTGGTTCCAGGCGGTGGTAGGGCTCGGCTCTGGCTACAAAATGATGGCATTCGATCGGGATGAAACGCGGAGATGGAGGCTCGAAAATTCGAGCAAGGAGGCGGCTATTGGGTTGTTTCGCGTCGTGATTGCCTGGGAAGTTTTGTGAGGAGGAAGAAGATGCGTGCGGCTCAGATCTGATGTGGAGAAAACGTGCGGCCAGATGAACTAGGGTTAAAAATAAATTAAAGTGAAATTTATTTATATAATAATTCGTACAATGTTTAAAATGTCATAACTTTTTGATACGAGGTCGGAATTTGAAGAAACGAATTGCGTCGGGTTCGTTTTGACGAGCACTACGCAATGGAGCAGGATTGGAGTTGATTGGAGCTAGTGATAATTTTGAGTAAAATTAAACGTGTGTTTAATTTTATTCGAAATAAAATACTGCAACCGTTATTGAAAGCAAGGTGAGAACTTCTCACTCAATCGAATTGTGTTTCGATTTAAATTTTAAATAGTTAAATTTTAAATTGGTTGATTGTGTGTTTGGATTGATGATCGCTATCTGTTGTATTGTAATAGACCCTATACGGCGCATATTAAGCGGAGGTTATTTATTAAAAACATATACCGCGATATTCCACCGTGAAGTGGAATTGGTATTATAAATGTATTTGGAGTTGATTTCCCGCATTATATAGTGGATGAGACCCTATTGCACTGCATAATAGCGGATAGTATTTTATAAATCCCATATACCGCGATATTCCACCTCGAAGTGGAATTGGTATTGTGCTAACATCTTTGGATGCAGGGAAACAGGGTAGAGGGATCCAACTGGATTCCTCAAACATTTGAATTTATTTCAATGTTGTGTGTTGATTATTTATAATCTCCGTGTGATTATATTTGTGATTGAAATTGTTGAAGGCTACGGTTTAGCCGAATATATTTTTGGTATCGTCAAATATCGGAAATAATAAAAATTGGATTTTTAAAATTCAAGTTGAAAGTTTATTTTAAAATTTATTTTTGAGAATTGGATAAATTTAAAAGGAGTTTTAAAAAGATAAAAGTCTTATTTTTGAACTATATGGAATTAAATTTCAAATTTTTGGAAAAAGGTTTAATAAATGGATTTCGATTAATATTTTTATAAGTTGAAAATTTATTTAAAAATTTGGATTTTTAAATAGATTTGAAGAGATAAAGACATTTATTTTAAAAATGAAATAATTTTGGAAATTCATTGGAAATTTATTTGGGATTTGAAAATCAATTTGAAAATTGATTTGGAGTTAAAAAAATGTATATTTGTGAAATTGATTTGAAGATCGTATAAAGAGTGAATATTTGGAAATGTAAATTCACAATGGAAATTTACGAGTAGAAATTAATTGGTTATGGTAATTAATTAAAAATAATTAATTAAGTATTAATTATTAATTAAGGGTTAATTCAAGATTAATTAAAGGAAAATTTATTAAATATTTTTGTAGTGAATTGGTTATTAATTCACCGTAACTAGCCAAATTTATTTATAGAAATTTATCTGATTTAAATTAATCAGATAATTAAATTGATCCTATCTATGGATGTTTGGATTACATTGGATGTTGAATTGTTTCATATCTCTGATATGTGGTGATGTGTGATATATCGTGTTTTGTGTTGTGATCTGTAATTTGTTTATCTGTGATATATATATATATATATATATATATATATATTCGTGATCTGTGAATGAATAGATGAGCGTTATAAATTATACCGCTTATCAATTATATTATTATATTTGATCTGTGATGGTTGAATGTTGTTGCACTATTGTGTTAAACCCGTGGACTACACAATACACACACAAATGTGGATTTCACGTGGAAATCGGTTAAGTCCCAAATTTTTATCAATTTTGAAAATTTGAATTCTTGAATCCAAAATAGTTTTGGGATTGAAATTGAAAGTTTTGAAAATGAGTTTCAGAAATAAAAGTTATTTTAAATAACTTAATAAAATTGAAATTTGAATAATTTGATTTAAAATTTGAATTCAATATTTTGAAATTGAATTCCATGAATTGGGAATTATGGTCTAAAAGATTTTACAAGTGTAAAAGGTGTTTATATGGGATTTTTTAACCATTTAAAATATGGTTTTGGAAATTTAAATTTAAATCCAAGATTTATACTTGGATAGCTTTAACATGTGTAATTGTAACCAGTTTTTCCCAAAATGAAAACTATCTGTTTTCAAATAATAATAGCTTTCATAAAGTGAAAAGATTTCCAATTTGTATCGAAACATTTCAAGTTGAAATGAAATTGTAAATAGTTTGGAAAAACTATGAATTAACCTTTGTGACGATGATTAAATCTTGTTTTGAAATCAAAGAAGATTTTAAAAGGTGTATCTTTTATATTATAAAAGACTTGAATTCTGAATAGTTTTGAAAGCTATAAATTAAATCTTAATTTAAAGATTTAATGGGTTAATCCGATTGAAATGGAAATTGATTTGGAAATCTGTGAATGAATCTTTGTGAAACTGGGTAAACTTTGTGAAGTGAATCTTTTTGTTTAAAGATTTAAAATGGTAATTTGTTTAAACCATTTAAAGGAAAGGATTTGGGTAATAAGTTTTGACTTAATTGAAATCCTTATATCCATATGTTTTAAAATATTGTGCTCACTATTCGGTTTAGCCGGGAAAGGACCTTTGTGTCATATAACCCATTTCGAATAAGTGGTATGACGATATGGATAACATTTGAAGACCGGTGGTGAAGACCGGGTATTTGTGAAAACAATAGGATGACCTATCGATGGTCTCTACACCGTGAGCTACGGTATAGAGATTTCCTTTGTGATGGGAAGTTCGATCGGGATTGTGAATACCCGGATTGAAAGGGCTTCTTTGGAAGTGCCTTCGGTTCTGTTCGAACTCGGAACAGACTTGTATGGTTACATGTCTGACATTACATTTTGAGATATAAAGCTGATTTCTTTCAAATACATTTCTGTTTGGTGGCGGAGAATTTATTCTCTTAGCTTAACACCCTTCTTTGAGACGTACGAGCTCAGAGGTTATGTAGTTGAAAGTTATTAGTGATATACTCCCAATTTGGTAGTGTGGCATGTTGAGTGTTGCTATGTGATGATTATTTATTGATCATTTGTTGATCAAAGCGTGGCTTTGTGAAAAAGCGTAGCTTTGTGGACGAGACCTCTTCGGACCTCACAACCCTGAAATGTTCAAAACAGGAATGATGTGGCAAGGTTATGAGGGTCGCTCCCTTTAGGGTATGTCATTTCCTTTTGGAAAAGGGTGGTATTAGGTATGGAGCCCTGGTATTTAACCTATGTGGTTGCTCCAATCTCATTTACTCTGTGTGATTGTTGCTTTGTGATCGAGGCGCCTCGGATAAAGGTCCCAAAGGACCGGGGGTGGCATATTCGTGTAGTAGTTACCTAGTGTAAGAGGTAACCCGACCTTATGTTGGCAGAGAGCTAGTTAGTTCTCGGGACGTCCCGCTAGAGGCGTACCCATGTGGCAGTAGGAAGTTCCTTAGCCTGACCATTTGTTGGAAATCCCATTTCCAGTACGAACCCTGTACGGTTTTAGTTATAGAACCTGCCATTTACTTATGGTGGTCACCACTGTTTAGAAGGTAGCTATAGTAGGCATAGTTCGAAATGTCTATGCTGGATATGATTAATATTATACTTTCAAAATGTTTTCTGCACTATGCACTAATAAAAATATTTAAAAGAATTTGCGTAGTAAGCATGTTTGACTATCATAAGGAGAAATCTCCTCAAATTCTGCGTTTGCATTGTGTCTGTGGCGGGAGGCCTTATGGTAGTTTCATTTTCCAAAAGCATTGCGGATGTCTTTTACTTCCTTTATTGTTGTTATTTTAAAGATAATAAATGTTTTAGTTCTCACACCAGTCCCATGACTGACCTGGAGTTTATTGTTCCTTTCCTAAACTCTGGGTGCCCATAATATTCCACACGGGCAGCCTAGAGTTAGATTATCAGGTCATTCTGGATTTAGGAGATGCTGTGGAGCTCAAGTGGCAAGCTGGATGGCGAGACATAGCATTTGTATATGATATTATTTATTCCGCTGTGTATTCTGTATGAGGGCAAGTTCATATAACTGTCTAGTGTTGTGTTGTATATTGTTGTTGTAAACTCTGATGATGATGATGTAATGTATAAACTGATATAGTTCTTTGATTTAAAGATTATTCATTTATCTATTATATGTTGCGCCGCTGCGATATGTGAGATTCTGATATTGTTTCTTCTTTCTTTCTTTCTGTCTTCTTCTACCTCTTCTTTTTAACCATAACAATTCGTTTTTCCGGCATTCGATTGCTCGGCAGTTGATACAGTGGACGTATTAATGTCGATTTTCGGAAGTCGAAAATCCCGAATCATTACATGTGGTATCAGTGCATTTGGTTAAGCGATAACCTTAGCTTTGTTTGGAAATACTCATTAGAGAAAGAGTCAGTAGTACTCTAGAATGAGTGTAATAATAGATATGAGCGCGCATTTGTTAGTGAATATGAAATTGTTTTGTATTGTGTTGACTTATCGGTTGATTGTTTATAGATTCTGGTCGGTGCAGTCTAGCTAACTGTATCGATAGGGGTTTCTAAACTCTTAAACAAGATGAACTGACACAATATCGTTTTAAATTGGGTAAATGAAATAATTTTACCTCGATTATATTTGTATATAAGGAAATATTTTTTTTAGAATTATTAAAGTGTATATAAATTAATTGTTTGGTTGTTGAAAATGTAAGAATATGAGTTAATAAAAGTTGTTTGAATAATCTAAATAAAAACAACAATTGTAAAAGAATGAAGTATATAAGCAACTAAATTATTAAGTATGGAATTATAATTAAAATGATTTACAATTGTGAAATAATCTTATATATAAAATAGTGAAACTATATGAGTATATTTATAATTATGAGTTATAAATAAAAAAATGAATTTGAAAATTTTGAATCCTGTTTATTTTGAAAGTTATTTTTCAAAATTAAAAGTTAAAATAGTGAAATTATATGAGAAAATTTTTATAATTGTGATTTATTTTATAAAGGAAATTTTTGAAATAATTTAAAGCATTGGATTCACTACTGTTGCTTGGAAATAATAAGGGTGATGACTGCAGCATCATCAGTATCATTTTCGAGTTTCTGTGTGATGGATTTGCTAGCATAATAAATTGGAAATTGAAGTTTTGTTGTGATAAACAAATTTGAAATTAAAATTCAAGTTGTAATTGATAATTATAAGTGAAATGAGTTTTATACTTATAATATGATTTGGAATTTAACTAAAGGAAGTTAAATAAATTAAATCATATTTGGAAGTTGAATAATAAGTTGTATAACCTATAGAATGAGAAAAGATAAGTAAAACCAAATATCAAAATGGTTAAACAATTTTTTTAAGCAAAATGAGATATGAATTTGAATAATTGATGAAATTTGACTTTGTTAAAAGTTATATAGAATTTATTTTAGAATTGGAATCTGAATTGGATTTATAAGTGGAAATTTAAGTTAAGTTAAACAAATGATGTTTAATTGGAATATAACTTAAGTAATGTTGAATAAAGTTGATTTTGGTATCGAAGTAAATTAATTGAGATGAAGTAATTAGATGAATAAGAATTTGAGTTATATAATGAAATTCAACTTGAAATGTAAAATGAATTAGCAATTGAATGGAACTAATGAATTGAATGTTAATCAATCGAATGTAAATGAATTGATATTCAATAATGAATGTGCGTGTTAATTCATTAAAGCTAATTGAAAGTGTTGAATCAAATTGAAAGCAAATTTAATAATTTGGTTGTGTTGAATATACATTGATTGTTATATGATTGTTGGTTGATTGTATATGGTATAATTCATTAAGTGTTAATGAAATTGAATTAGTGAAATTGAAAGCTATGTAATTGAATCCAAATTGAAAGTGAACCAACTTGAATTTAAATTAGTGAATGTAAACTAATTGAAAATGAAGAAATGAATGTCGTTGTATATAAATTGGTTGTAAAAAATTACAAGTGATGTCAAAATCATATAAGTTGCTTATAAACCTTGTTTAGTATGCTTTTCATTTAATATACATATGTTGTAGTTGTTTAAAAGAGTAAATTGGTAATAACTTTATATATATGTCACTTACATATTTAAATTGAGTAAGTACAGGTGCAGTGGCTGCCGTTCGGCTGGTTGGGTCGTGCTAAAATGCTTAATAAATAACTGCTTTGCTTAAAAATGCTAAAAAGGTACGCCTACGCAATAAAAATAGGAAATATGAACTATTTTTCTATTTTCCAACCGTGTGGGTCGATGTATATATATTTATATCTATTGTGATTTTGTAAAAGCTCCTCCGTACAAAGGAGACTCTGCAAAAAATTTCCGTAATTTTTGGGAGTTAGAAAATTTTGGAAAAAAAATTGGAAATTTTTTGTTAATGAAAAGTCGTTTTCCCAAATTGTAATGAAAGAGTAGGAATTGAACTAGAAAATGGAAACCATTGTTTTGGTTGAAGTTAAAGATTTTTGAAAAGGTGAATATAAAATTTTCACTAAGTGGATTTTTGAATAGTTAATGAATTTGGGGCATTTTTCTTACTTTGCAATTTCGAGGACGAAATTCTTTTAAGGGGGGAAGATTGTAACGATCTAGAATTTCTGTCATTTGAAATTCTTATATTTAATTGATTTTAAATATTAACAAGTAATATTTGTAAGTCGAATAAATTATATTTCGAATATAGAGATTTAATTGGATAATTAAATCGATAATTTAATATTTGAAATTGTGTAAATAATTGATAATTGGATCAAATGTGTATAAAAATGATTTATAAAGTTATATTAAATCATATTGGAGTTAGAATGATGTGATAGAACTTTTAAAATTGAATTAAAAGTAAATTTGTGAAAATTGAATATTTTAATATTTAATTGACGAGTGAAAATAGTCATTTTTCAAACAGTCTCGGATTTCGACGAAACCAGTTTCATCAGATCTATAATGTTATATTATTGTAAGATTTCAAATTTCATATCAATCGGATTTACGGTTTGTCCTGGGCAAGCCAAAACGATTCAAAACGCATAGAAATCGTTTTAATCGATTTAATTTTAATTTGATCGTTTAATTCCGTAACTCGCACATATGATCAAATTGGCCTCCGAAACACGTTCCATTGTTTCCGGAACGCGGGTAAAATCTTAGAAACGCCAGTCGGCACATTTGATTTCGAGTTCGAAAATTTTCGAGATGAATAGTGTTTTGCAATTTTCTATAAAAGGCCAACTATTTTCACATTCGCATTCAAACCCTAGCCTTCTAGGTCTGGCCGCCAGTTCAACTATTCAATGGCCGATAATGTTCGATTCTTTCTCCCTCAAAATCACTCCATCCGTAAACAATTATGTGAATCTTCCAACTGCAAAAACGTCGAGCACATGAGATCCCTCGATCCAACGGTGGAGATGTGGAATAGAGGCGTGGACCGTTGGCAATTCACATGCAAAGGCACATGGTTCGTGCACGTTTTTCGAAGCATATGGTCGACCGAGTTCGACATGGTTCCAGGAGGTGGTAGGGCTCGGCTCTGGCTACAAAATGATGGCATTCGATCGGGATGAAACGCTGAGATGGAGGCTCGAAAATTCGAGCAAGGAGGCGGCTATTGGGTTGTTTCGCGTCGTGATTGCCTAGGAAGTTTTGTGAGGAGGAAGAAGATGCATGCGGCTCAGATCTGATGTGGAGAAAACGTGCGGCTAGATGAACTAGGGTGAAAAATAAATTAAAGTGAAATTTATTTATATAATAATTCATACAATGTTTAAAATGTCATAACGTTTTGATACGAGGTCGGAATTTGACGAAACGAATTGCGTCGGGTTTGTTTTGTCGAGCACTACGGAATGGACCTAGATTGGAGTTGATTGGAGCTAGTGATAATTTTGAGTAAAATTAAACGTGTGTTTAATTTTATTCAAAATAAAATGCTGGAACCGTTATTGAAAGCAAGGTGAGAACTTCTCACTCAATCGAATTGTGTTTCGATTTAAATTTTAAATATTTAAATTTTAAATTGGTTGATTATTTGTTTGGATTGATGATTGCTATATGTTGTATTGTAATAGACCCTATACGCCGCATATTAAGCGGAGGTTATTTATTAAAAACATATACCGTGATATTCCACCGTGAAGTGGAATCGGTATTATATATGTATTTGGAGTTGATTTCCCGCATTATATAGCGAATGAGACCCTATTGCGCCGCATAATAGCGGATAATATTTTATAAATCCCATATACCACGATATTCCACCTCGAAGTGGAATTGGTATTATAAATGTATTTGGAGTTGATTTCCCGCATTATATAGCGGATGAGACCCTATTGCGCTGCATAATAGCGGATAGTATTTTATAAATCCCATATACCGCGATATTCCACCTCGAAGTGGAATTGGTATTGTGCTAACATCTGTGGATGCAGGGAAACAGGTTGGAATGATCCAACTGGATTCCTCAAACATTTGAATTTATTTCAATATTGTGTGTTGATTATTTATAATCTCCGTGTGATTATATTTGTGATTGAAATTGTTGAAGGCTACGGTTTAGTCGAATATATTTTTGGCATCGTCAAATACCGGAAATAATAAAAATTGGATTTTTAAAATTCTAGTTGAAAGTTTATTTTAAAATTTATTTTTGAGAATTGGATAAATTTAAAAGGACTTTTAAAAAGATAAAAGTCTTATATTTGAACTATATTTAGTTAAATTTCAAATTTTGGGAAAAAGGCTTAATAAATGGATATCGATTAATATTTTTATAAGTTGAAAATTTATTTAAAAATTTGGATTTTTAAATAGATTTGAAGAGATAAAGACATTTATTTTAAAAAGGAAATAATATTGGAAATTCATTGGAAATTTATTTGGGATTTGAAAATCAATTTGAAAAATGATTTGGAGTTAAAAAATGAATATTTGTGAAATTGATTTGAAGATCGTATAAAGAGTGAATATTTGGAAATGTAAATTCACAATGAAAATTTACAAGTAGAAATTAATTGGTTATAGTAATTGTTATCCCGCCTTTTGACAAGGCCGTGACACTAAGAGCTTGATTAGAATTCGGCGAAAGTTCGTCTTGGAGATCGATTACACAAAGGCTCGCTATGAATATCATTGAATTTTGTCCGAGTCCGGATCGGGCCACAATTAACGGTACATAACAATTGAAGCCAGGGAAGCCAAGGTTCCGAGTTTCAAGTCGATCCGAGTACGTATGCTCAAACTATGATCCACGCAAGTTAGAAGAGAAGCAATGATTTGAATCCATCTATTCGAATCCATCAGGATCGAATCGATCAACAGGCTGGGCTAGGTCATATGCTTTGTATTCGCATCCGTCGTTAAGACGTGGTTCGAATCGATTCAGTCCTTGACCATCACACATGTACGAATCCATCAGGTTTCACCTACTTCGAATCCATGAAGACAATCTGCTTCGAATCCATGAGGAATACCTTAGCTTCGACTCCATCGAGCGTGCCTTCATTTCGAATCCAGCGAGGTAGAAGATCTTCAAATCCATTAAGGGGAATACTTCGAGTCCATGAAACCACTATACTTCGAATCCATCCTATGCCTGGCTTCGAATCCATCCGGTTTAGACGACTTCGAGTCAATCAACTGATATAGGCCACGACCGATGCGAACGCACCTTGCCTCGAATCCGTTCCCTCGAATCCGCCAAGTCAAAGCAGCGGAAAACGTGGAGTCGACCCAGTCGATTCGGAGCAAAGAGCGGGTTGACCCTGGAGATGCACACCACGTCATCACTTGGGCGTGCGATGCCATCGATTCGACCTAATCGATTCGAAGGAAGATCGATTCGAAGGGAGCATATCAACCAGAAACATGATCTCGAATCGATCATAACTAGAGTTCTGCAAGTCCAAATGCCATGAAATTTTCACAGTAGCTTACTGGCAACCTAAGGAATGTTCATGCCAAATTTCAGCTCAAATGGAGAAAATCTTGATCGATTCGAATTCGAGTTCGAATCGATCCCGAAGTGGGCCCGGATTTCCTTAAAGCGGGCATATGGTCCCCCTCACGTGCCATAACTGGTCTCCCCTCAGTTTAGGCGAAATATCAGCCTCCTACACCTATAAATAGAGCCCCTGGTCATTCAGAAAAGGTGTCGGACAATTCTAAGAGCAAAAGAGCGCCCAGACTCTGCCTGATTTACTCAGAAGCACCACGGTTGTTTTAGATTCAGACTTAGCTCACAAAACCAGTTGTACTGCGTTATAAAAATTGTAATCTTTGAGTGTCGAGCAATAAAATCATCAAACTTCATAGTGGACGTAGGCTAAAACGCCGAACCACTCTAAACCGCTTGTCTTTGCACTTTACATTTCTGTTATTTGGAGTTTTTGTTAGATAATCCACAGTGTTAACTCTCATTCTTCACGTTTATCTCTTCAAAGACTTCCGAAGAGTGTTGTGCCCATTTTTGGTACAAATAGTAATTAATTAAAAATAATTAATTAAGTATTAATTATTAATTAAGGGTTAATCAATTATTAATTAAAGGAAAATTTATTCAATGTTTTTGTAGTGAATTGGTTATTAATTCACCATAACTAGCCAAATTTATTTATAGAAATTTATCTGATTTAAATTAATCAGATAATTAAATTGATCCTATCTATGGATGTTTGGATTACATTGGATGTTGAATTGTTTCATATCTCTGATATGTGGTGCTGTGTGATATATCCTTTTTTGTGTTGTGATCTGTAATTTGTTTATCTGTGATATATATATATATATATATATATATATATCTGTGATTTGTGAATGAATAGATAAGCGTTATAGATTATACCGCTTATCAATTATATTGTTATATTTGATCTGTGATGGTTGAATGTTGTTACACTATTGTGTTAAACCCGTGGACTACACAATACACACACAAATGTGGATTTCATGTGGAAATCGGTTAAGTCCTAGATTTTTATCAATTTTGAAAAATTGAATTCTTGAATCCAAAATAGTTTTGGGATTGAAATTGAAAGTTTTTGAAAATGAGTTTTAGAAATAAAAGTTATTTTAAATAACTTAATAAAATTGAAATTTGAATAATTTGATTTAAAATTTGAATTCCATGAATTGGGAATTACGGTCTAAAAGATTTTACAAGTATAAAAGGTGTTTATATGGTTTTTTCTAACCATTTAAAATATGGTTTTGGAAATTTAAATTTAAATCCAAGATTTGTACTTGGATGGCTTTAACCTGTGTAATTGTAACCAGTTTTTCCCAAAAGGAAAACTATTTGTTTTCAAATAATAATAGCTTTCATAAAGTGAAAAGATTTCCAATTTGTATCGAAGCATTTCAAGTAGAAATGAAATTATAAATAGTTTGGAAAAACTATGAATTAACCTTTGTGACGATGATTAAATCTTGTTTTGTAATCAAAGAAGATTTTAAAAGGTGTATCTTTTATATTATAAAAACTTGAATTGTGAATAGTTTTGAAAGCTATAAATTAAATCTTAATTTAAAGATTTAATGGGTTAATCCAATTGAAATGGAAATTGATTTGGAAATCTGTGAATGAATCTTTGTGAAACTAGGTAAACTTTGTGAAGTGAATCTTTTTGTTTAAAGATTTAAAATGGTAATTTGTTTAAACCATTTAAAGGAAAGGATTTGGGTAATAAGTTGCGACTTAATTGAAATCTCTATATCCATATGTTTTAAAATATTGTGCTCACTATTCGGTTTAGCCGGGAAAGGACCTTTGTGTCATATAACCCATTCCGAATAAGTGGTATGACGATATGGATAACATTTGAAGACCGGTGGTGAAGACCGGGTATTTGTGAAAACAATAGGATGACCTATCGATTGTCTCTGCACCGTGAGCCACGGTATAGAGATTTCCTTTGTGATGGGAAGTTCGATCGGGATTGTGAATACCCGGATTGCAAGGGCTTCTTTGAAAGTTCCTTCGGTTCTATTCGAACTCGAAACAGACTTGTATGGTTACATGTCTGACATTACATTTTGAGATAAAAAGCTGATTTCTTTCAAATACATTTCTGTTTGGTGGCGGAGAATATATTCTCTTAGCTTAACACCCTTCTCTGAGACGTACGAGCTCAGAGGTTATGTAGTTGAAAGTTATCAGTGATATACTCCCAATTTGGTAGTGTGGCATGCTGAGTGTTGCTGTGTGATGATTATTTATTGATCATTTGTTGATCAAAGCATGGCTTTGTGAAAAAGCGTAGCTTTGTGGACGAGACCTCTTCGGACCTAACAACCCGGAAATGTTCAAAACTGGAATGATGCGGCAAGGTTATGAGGGTCGCTCCCTTTAGGGTATGTCATTTCCTTCTGGAAAAGGGTGGTATTAGGTATGGAGCCCTATTATTTAACCTATGTGGTTGCTCCAATCTCATTTATTCTGTGTGATTGTTGCTTTGTGATTGAGGCGCCTCGGATAAAGGTCCCAAAGGACCGGGGGTGGCATATTCGTGTAGTAGTTACCTACTGTAAGAGGTAACCCGACCTTATGTTGGTAGAGAGCTAGTTAGTTCTCGGGACATCCCGCCAGAGGCGTACCCATGTCGCAGTAGGAAGTTCCTTAGCCTTACCATTTGTTGGAAATCCATTTTCCAAATATGAACCCTGTACGGTTTTAGTTGTAGAACCTGCCATTTACTTATGGTGGTCACCACTGTTTAGATGGTAGCTATAGTAGGCATAGTTCGAAATGTCTATGCTGGCTAAGATTAATATTATACTTTCGAAATGCTTTCTGCACTATGCACTAATAATAATATTTAAAAGAATTTGCGTAGTAAGCATGTTTGACTATCATAAGAAGAAATTTCCTCCAATTCTGCGTTTGCATTGTGTGTGTGGCGGGAGGCCTTATGGTAGTTTCATTTTCCAAAAGCATTGCGGATGTCTTTTACTTCCTTTATTGTTGTTGTTTTAAAGATAATAACTGTTTTAGTTCTCACACCAGTCCCATGACTGACCTGGAGTTTAATGTTCCTTTCCTAAACTCTGGATGCCTATAATTTTCCACGCGGGCAGCGTAGAGTTAGATTATCAGGTCATGTTGGATTCAGGAGATGCTGTGGAGCTCAAGTGGCGAGCTGGATGGCGAGAGGTAGCATTTGTATATGATATTATTTATTCCGCTGTGTATTCTATATGAGGGCAAGTTTATATAACTGTCTAGTGTTGTGTTGTATATTGTTGTTGTAAACTCTGATGATGATGCTGTAATATATAAACTGATATAGTTCTTTGATTTAAAGATTATTCATTTATCTATTATATGTTGTTCCGCGGCAATATGTGAGATTCTAATATTGTTTATGTTGTTTCTTCTTTCTTTCTTTCTGTCTTCTTCTACCTCTTCTTTTTGACCATAACAATTCGGTTTTCTGGCATTCGATTGCTCGGCAGTTGATACAGTGGACATATTAATGTCGATTTTCAGAAGTCAAAATCCCGAATCATTACATAACTGGTAGTATCCTACCGTGGGCATTGCCTCACATGCCTTGTCATACTTTTATCCCTAAACCAGACCCTTACGATTTGGGTTTAGTGTTGTCGTATTATGGCGCATCCCTATCCACCGACCGTTTAACTGGTGTTTTAAATACAAACTGCACGACATTGCTTAAAAAAGCGTTAAGGGGGATGAATGTAAAGCCTTAATGCTAAGAAAAATATTTATTTTATTGATTAGACATTATATATGTAGCGTATTCTATTACATATAAATATTTTAATGGATCCTTAAGAGATGGAAAATCCCGTAACATCTCTTGAGTTATTGCACGCACGTTATACACTGGATAGGAGATGTGAAAACCCATAAGCATCTCTGACGCCGTTACATTCATGTTATATGCGATATTGATTTGACTTACATATGGATATTTTAGTCCTGACTTGAGTGTTTTATCTTTTCATTACGCTCGGGGTCAGTCCTAAGTTTTTCAGCTTATTGAAGATTTATTTTGGAGGACGAAGATGAATATTTGGTATATTATAACTATTAGTATTCTCGCATCATATTGTCTGCTGCATTATGTATTTATCCCTGATGTATATATATAACTCTGTTAACTGTTGTATAGATTATAATCAAATGTATAGTATAAACAGCTTAATGAACTGTTTATTTGATTATTATATTTTATCATTCCGCTGCGAGATTCTGTGTTTGTTTCTTCTCCCTTTTCTTTTATTTTTCTTATTTATCCCATTAACATTCCTCTGTTTTGAATGGTTTGAGTTGAAATGTGTGGTTTATTGTCGATTTAAATTGTTCAAAAAGGCGGGTCGTTACATTTACAAAAACAAACATTTGGCAATAATTTTCAAAATTATTACATTTAACCAATTTAAACCATATAATGTTCATTTTCTCCCAAAATAACACAATAAAGTTTTTAGAACTTTATTTTTAATATTTTACATTTATGTCAACAAATTATTATTGAATTGGTTCATTTTATCTTTTATTTAATTCAATAAATCACCAAATTTGCATATTTCCATAACTCGCCATTTATTACCAACCAACATATCCAAATTCTATTTTATTTATTTAAAACCCATTTTCTAAAATAAACAATTTTCAATAAATTCCCAACTCCATTTTATTTTATTTCTCCAAACTCCATATTTAAATTATTTTCATTAATCTAACATCCTTTTCACGAAATTTTCCCAAGTAAATTCCAAAACCCAAATTTTAGATTTTACTTAGATAATTTGTTTAAATTATCTATCCTGAATTATATTTATCACTTAGTTAATAAATTATAATCTCATCATAATTTATTATTATTGTTTTTAATAGGTAATCGCCAAAATCAGGGTTGTTATAGACTCCCCTTTGTCAAAATTGCATCCTCGCAATTTACTAGAGAAGAGTTGTATTCAACACAATTTATTTCATAAAGCAAAGAAGATTGATAAGTTGGATTTTAAAATTCTCACCCTCAACACAATAAGATAGTAGACTAAAATAAAATTGCTTGAGAAATTCTATGTTTTCCCAAGTGTAGGTATTGGGATTACCAGACCATTGAATTTTTACGAGCAAAACATCCTTATTTCAAAGGCGTTTCACCTTCGTAGCAAGAACACAGATAGGATGCTACACAATAAGTAAACTAGGTGAGATAGATTCCTCAGAAGCTCCACAAATAGAGTCGGGATTTGGTCCCAACTCTATCCCGGACACCAACCCACAAGATGGTAATAGATACGACTTTTCATATAACACTATGAAGGGAGTCATACCGATGTTAGATTGACAACTATTACGGAAAGAAAACCCAATAAAAGATAGGTGGTTTCTCTAAATACCACCAAACTCATACGACTACATAAATGAGAGTCAAAAAATAATTGCATAGAGGCAAGTTAAAACACAAATCAATTTTGTATAGAGTTTTTAAACTCAGTATCTTCAAAATTAAATTCTTAATTTTCAACATTGAAAATTTCCAAAGCTTCTTACTTGGATTTTAAATTAAACTCGTTACTCTTTATTTAGGGTAAATAAAATTTTTGACTTGTCTATTCTCTAACTCTTTCATAAATATATTTTAATTTGTAACATATATTTTCCTAAATTTTTTTCTTAAATTTTTTTCTAAATGTTGGATTTTAAGAAAAATTGGCTGGGTCCCCTTTGTACGGAGGGACATTTACAATATTACAAAAATGATTTATATAATATACATCGACATTAGGTTGGAATAACAATATATATCAACATTTAACACTTAAAAATTTAATCTGAAAACATACCTTTCTTTTTAGCATTTTAAAGCGAGTTTGCACAATCTTTTATATATAATCTTTATGCTCAAAATATAGTCCAACTATCCTATTTCACCTGTAATTAACTCAAATAGATGATATTAGTTCATATTCATAAATAAGAAGCACTATATTTATCTATTAAGGGGAAATACATCGATTTCATTTTAGACCTGCTGTAAAGATGACATGTTTTGACACAGCAAACAAAAAATATAAAAACTTTTATAAATGAAAGTTGTTCTATGAAGTCTATCCTTTCTAGAAA
Source organism: Allium fistulosum (assembly GCA_030737815.1). Lineage (NCBI taxonomy): Eukaryota > Viridiplantae > Streptophyta > Magnoliopsida > Asparagales > Amaryllidaceae > Allium > Allium fistulosum. The sequence continues at coordinate 96,775,232 of CM060903.1, forward strand.
TGTAAAGATCATCAAAACCGGATTTACGGTTTGAAAGCTATGCTAAATTTACTTTCAGCTTAAATCCTAGAAAATTTTATAGTAGGAGAGAAATGTCCGTCTACCTTCAAACCCATTTTAGACTAAAATAGGTGCAAAATCTTCCTAAGCGATAAAAACAAGATTTATAGCTTACTAAAAACTCTTACATTTGCAAAAAGATTGAGCTCGTTTGGAGTTATAAATCTCAAGTTATTGCTGTTCTTAGTACAACACTATGACGCCCCACTCCGAGACCCACATTAGCAAAGAGAATTACAAGGTAACACCATCTGCTAATGCGGAGAATAGAGCTAGTTAGGAGCGACCATCTATAGCCTTGCATTAATTATGACAACTCCAATGTAATACACATCACAGAATAGTAGGTCATCACATACATTTACACATATTCAGATACATTACAGAGTATACAAAAGGATACATGTCAAGTGGTAAAGCAAACCACAATATACAGGCGAGTCAAAAAAATACATACCAGAGTTACAACCAAAAAGGACTACACAAAAAAGCTATAACAAAAAGGAGCTAGCAGAATAGTCCATGCGGAAGCAAAATAGGCAAAGTCCAATGTACCCAACCTGAAACATCTCGGTCTGACCCGAGTATAAAATACACGGGTCAGTCTAGCTAAACAAATCAGTTAGACAAACTAAATGATAATGAACATACTAGATCATAAAGTACCACCAATATCTCCAAAAGAGATAACCAAATCATCTAACAAAAGATGAATCAAAACAAGCCTCATATCATCGGCAATCCCACTAACAAAGTATATCATATCCCAAAACAAGCCAAAAGGCAAATGACAAATTCCAATAAAGGTAACACAAGTTTCCATAAGGTAATCGCTATATATCATGTGGTTCAAAGAACCTACCCTGAAAGGTGATACACTAGGGAAATATAATTGTCAAAGAAACAAAAGATGCTCGAGCTCAGTACTGTATAACTAGGATCCACAAGCCCGAAGGCAACAAACCTCAATATCACTCGAGCGGTGATGATGGACCAACTCCAAAAGTGATACTATCGGGCAACAAACCCGAAGGCAACACCGAAAGGCAATGCCGAAAGGCAACGCCCGAAGGCAAAAAACCGTAGTGGCGGTACTGGACACCACTGTCCGATGGAATGTGTCACAACTCTCAGAAAGAAACCTGGAAAATGTTAACGTCAGTCCCGTACCCCACGTTCGCACTAAACAGTTTACTAACCGTTAGTCAATTTCACACTCAAAGTAGTACAAAGTTCACCTCATCTCATCGGTAAACCAGACCCAAAGGTCAAAACGGTCAAACGAATAGATTAGGAATTAACTGAAAAGATGAACGCACGTGTTCATAGCACGCATTTTATCTAATCATTTGATTCTCCTCCCTCTTCGCTCGAAGTGAAAAATTGTGTGTGTGGTTTATATAGAAATTATTAGTTGGAGAAACGAGATTTTAATACAATTTGAAAAGCACTTTATAAAAAACCCGTGTACGAAATCTAAAATGAATCATCAAAGTCAAAAATGCGATAACAACTAATTGGATCAACCCGAATCGATTAAAATTGGAAACCCAAGCAAAATAAACAAATTGGGCTGAGACAAGCAGGTCAGTCGACTGGACCAGATGGTCAGTCGACTGATACAGGGATACGAATTTTGTGTCCCCATGTCAGTCGACTAAACACAGAGGTCAGTCGACTGATACAGGCCCGGGCAAATTCCTGGGTTATGGTTCAGTCTACTGACCCATTGGTTCAGTCGACTGAACCTACTTCTAAGCATTTTCCATCTACTGGTTCGGTCGACTGACCTCCTAGTTCAGTCGACTGAACCTGCTTCATAAGCATATTCAGCCTAGCCCCTAAGTGGGGCAAAAATCCAACAAATCGCAATCGGACGAGCAATGGGCACTAGGGGTTTACGCCAATCGGCACCCCATCCCTATAGACTCTTCGATACGCCACCAAAACATGATCAAACATCAAAGCTATGATTTTTGAAGATTTAACTTCAAAACACTAAAAATTGGAATTTTCATAAAACCAATCCAATCCAAAAGCAAATGGACAAGGAATAGATGTTAGGAATTCATAACTAACAACAAAGATTGACATAGACTTAGATGTGAGATAAAAAACTCACCTTTTAACACCAAAAACAATGATAAGCTCTAGAACAAGCAATAGGTTAATCTCTCTTCAACACCACCTCAAGAACTTAAATCTATAATCAAAGATGAATTTTTGTCAAAGTTTAGGTTATAGGAATTTCTGAGAATTTGAAGAGGGATTGAGATGGAGAAGATGAAGAGGATGCTTACCAAAGCTTCACCTTGAATTTGGAGCAAGAATTTAAGTTTGCAAATGAATCTAGAGCTTGGAATTTCTAATTCCTATTCTTTTCCCCCATTTTCAGTTGAGCTTGAATGTTTGGAATGAAATGAGTGAATGGATGAAGAGTTATGGTAATAAGAAAGTTGATGGGCTGAACCCAAACCCAAAAGTCCAAATAGAAAATAGAAAATTTCAACTTGCTCCAAACATATCGATGCTTATACTCAAAAAAGTCGCAAACGCCATTTTGGACTCAATGGAAGTGGTCCCGAGTCCTAATTTGGCCATTTGCAAAAAGTAACATTTCGAACCTTAATCCGATTAACGATGTTATATTTAAATGAAATATTTAAATATACAATCGTAAAATATGCGGGTTGTTACAAGCACTTTTTCAAATAAAATTTCAGCTTTTAAAATTAAATTTGAAATTTGAAATTCCTAAACCATTTCTATTTCAAACCATATTTTCGAAACAAACTTTATGCTAAATAATTTATTATTACAAGATCGTCTTTTTCGGAAAACTAATACACTCGAAATTTATATTTAAGCTTATGAAATTAGCTTTAAATGAAACGTCTCATGCATTAAAAATATCTTCATCACTTTACACAAGCAAATTTTCCAAACAATTAATTTTGAAAACTCATTTTCAAAGAGGTTACTAATCTATTTTACTGTCAAAGATAATTATCTATGCAAAAATAATTTTTTTGATTTTACATGTTAATTTTAAAATTGTTCTCATAGTTTAAATGATTGTATTTCATGACTTATTCATTTATTATACCTTGCATCTCTTAATATAGCATTATATAATAAATGAACCATTTAAAATCATATTTTCTCTTGTCTCAAATTAAATTCCATATTTTTATCAACATAAAATTAATTAAGGTTGATAATTAACTCAAACTTGTTTTCAAAAGAATTTTACAATTTCATTCCAACAAGTTTTAATACCATCAATGTTTAAAACATAACTTTCTTACAAATTCATGCTAAAAATCTAAAATTAGCATTTCATTAATTTCTATTAAGATAGAGTTTTAAATCTTACTATCTATTATTATTCAGACAACCAATTACCAATTTTTTTTTAAAGTCATCAAATTTAGTTTTGAAAAAAATGTTTAATTGATATTTCAATTTTCTCTAACCAATGTATTGTTTTATCTTGAATACATCATTTTATTAATTAAAGCACCACATGATTTCCAATTAAGACTCTCCTTAATTTGAATTAATTTACTTTATTTACTCAAATCATCATAGGATATCATTATTTAAATTCAAATAGGTTGTACTTGTACAACCAATTAAAACATAATCATATTTAATTTCACAAATTTCCAATAATAATATGGAATTGCCTCACCATTGATTTACATTGAAAAACCTTATCGATTGGCTGCAGAGTTGACCAAAGGATCAAAACTGCCTCGCCACTTTTACCCATGGGTCAATGGCTGCATTTGCTATTAAAAATTAATATTCAAATTCATTTTAATATATTTTCAAACTTTTACTTATTAGCACTCAATTTTATCATGTCTGACTGTGTCATCATAACGTTTAGGAAATTCCTATCGAAGACGTTGATCAGGCGCATCGACCAAAACTCTTAAAGCACTCGATGGACAATCAAACCAAAATCATTTTCTAAATGATAAACATGCCTCTTACTTAAATTTTACACTTAGCTTGTCCCAATAAAAGAATCCAATTATTCTTATAAGTATATCTTCTATTAGAAAAATTTGTAATTTAAATTATTGCTTTCGCTCATCATCAAAGAATACAAGGACGAACTCATCGAGATATTCCATGAATACTTGATTCATAAGATCGACGAATTAGGCTAGAATGTTTGTTAAACCGATCGGTCTAACGAACCACTCATAAGACTCATAACGAGTGCAGGATACTGTAAGAGGAACGCTATCCTCCGCAACTCGTAGCTGATGAAAATTGGTGCAAGGTCAAACCGAGGAAAGATATCAGCACCACTTAATTGATCGAACATGTCATCGATCCTAGGCAATGGATACTCGTTCTAAATGATTAACTCATTAAGCTTGCAAAAATGAATCCTAAGAGTACCATCAGATTTTCATAATAAGGATGGCCATGGCACCCCATTGTATAGACTGGACTGAATGAATTGCTTCACTTCAAGCTTCAGCAATTACTTTTGGAGATCCTCATTTCCTCAGTGGACATCCTCGTGGGAGGATGACTAACAGGTTGAGAACCAGGAATGAGGTCAAAATGAATTCAATTACCCGCTTAGGTGGTAAACCCAAAACAGACTCAAATACATTAGCAGAATCATAAACAACGGGAGTTCGAGATACTTCATCATCAACTCGAGACTCAAAAGTAATTAAAGATACTTCAGAACAACCATCAATATTCCGAAGGGCAAGTGACAATAGATCAGCCGAATTAGGATACCTAAGATATAGGATCCTTTCGAAACATAGGATTCGGACTTGATAACGTGCAAGCCAATCCATCCTCAAATTCACATCAAACCCAAGATAGTCAATAACGTGCAAATTCGCATAAAAAGAAAAACTACAAGGAACAATGATGCAGCCCAAAATGACAAAGTCTTAGGTCGCAAATGACCTAACTTGTTTTTAGGTCGCATACGACCTAACGAGCTAAGGTATAGATCGCTGGAACGACCTAGCGAGCTACAACTGGGAAATAAGTCAGTGGAAGTTGAAGACTTAGGTCGTCCACGACCTAACGAAAATTTAGGTCGCTCACGACCTAGTAAAGATGAGGCAGTAAAACTGGATGCAGCGCTTAAAGCAAGCCATGGGTCGCTAACGAGTTTCGACCTAAAGAAGCCATGACCTAACGAGTTGAAGGATAAGGTGCTGCGACCTATTTTAGGGCACAGAGAAAAGGAACGACCTAAGTTAGGTCGTGGGGAGATGTGGAGAAATAAGTCGCTCACTATAGGTCGTGAAGACTTAGTTCGTGAAGACTTAGGTCGCGAAGTTTTTCTGATGCCGTTCATTTTAGGTCGCTCGCTCCAGATGCCGTTCATAGTTAGGTCGCGCACAAAGTAAGTTGCTGTAGCTTATGCCGCCTGGATATGTGGAACCGCTATCTCTTAAGTCGCTTTATTTTAAGTCGCATTTGTTGTTAGGTCGCTGCCGACCGATACTAAGTCGTGCATGTTGAGTCGCAAGTTGTAACGTGATGTGTTGTAAATATTGTAAGTCGTGTGTTGTTGTAACTTGTATTTGCTTATGTTGTAATGTTTTTAGGTCGTAAGTCGCCTGGTTTTTAGGTCGCACTATTTTAGGTCGTAGGTCATTCACGACCTAAGTGTTGTGTTGAAATATGTTCTGTTTTGGGGTGTTGAGTTGTAGCCTATAAATAGGCATGTGTGGTCATTTGTAATAGTTTGGTTGATTTTTGAATAAAATTCTAGTTTGAGAGCTTTCTGCCTCTTCTTAAATTGGTAGTTGAGTGTAATCTCCTATCTCCTCTTTCGGTTAATCGAGTGCGCTCGGTTCAACGACTGCAGAAGCCGATTCACGGAATCTAGTGCGCTAGATCAACGTGTGAAGAATCGCAGATCTCTCCTCACGGTATCGTGTGCGATCAACGTGTTAGAGATAGCTAGAATTCGGTATCTTCGGATCAACGAATTTGGGCATTTCAGTATTTCTCAATCCACCGATTGCTACTTTCATCGTATCATCAATTTTTGTATAATCCGCTGCGTCAGTTTGGTATCGGAGCTTGTTTTAGCCAATCATAGCTAAATCGAGTCTTGGAGCCGAGAATTTCGAAGTTGAAGTGTTAGCCGAGCTTGAAGTGTTGAGCCGTGCAATTTTGTTTGAAGTGTTGAAGTTGTGTTCATCGTGTTTATCATATTTTTGCAACAAAGTGGAAGTTTTCGAACCATTTCATTTTGGATCTAAGTTCGAATTGTGTTTGAATTTTGAAGGTTGAAGAACTTCGGCCGAGCTAAGCAAGTGAAGGCCGTGTACATCATTTTGAAAGTCAAAGCCGAGAATTGAAGAGTTTGTAAAGTTTCAAATCATGCCGCCGAGAAGAGCTAATCGTCACCAAAACGTAGAAGCTTTGTATAGAAGAGAAGAAGCTGATGAGATGGAGCAAAGAATTAATGGAAACTTTAGTGAAAAGCTTAACGAAGGGATTGGTCGATTAGAGAAGATGATGTTGGAGATGAATCAAAATCGGAGAAGGGTTTCGCCTGAATCCAACCATGGGGGAAGTAGAGTCTCACCACATTCCAATCGAGAAAGAAGTGTTGATGATGATCAAAGACGTGGGAGGAATGTGAATGATCGAGAACGAAGGAATGTAGATAGAAGGGATGTTGGAGGAAGACGTGACGGTAGTAGAGATGTTGGTGGTCAGGATCGACATCGATATACATCAGATTTTGAAGAAGAGTATGACGGTGGTAGTGTTCATGGACAAGGACGAGGACAAGGAAGAAATCAGTCGGAGTATGATCAAAAGTGGGAATCTGGGATGAAGACTGAAATTCCAGAATTCAAAGGTGGTATGCAAGCTGAGGAGTTTTTGCATTGGTTGTCTAATGTGGAGGAGATTTTTGACTTCAAGGAAGTTCCAGAACATCGTAGAGTGAAGTTGGTTGCTACAAGGTTGAGGGGTAGAGCTTTGGCATGGTGGCATCAAACCAAACTTACACGTGAACGGATGGGGAAGTCAAAGGTTGAATCATGGAAAAAGATGAGGAAAATGATGAAAGCCACATTCTTACCTTATAATTATCAATCGCTTATGTATAAGAGGCTGCAAAACTTGAGGCAAGGAACGAAGTCTGTTAATAACTATGCTGATGAATTCTATCAACTGATTGCAAGGAACGATATCATGGAGACAGAGGAACAATTAACAGCTAGATTTGTTGGAGGATTGCGTATGCAGATTCAAGACATGGTAAATATGTTTGATCCCAGATATGTAGCGGAAGCACACAAGAAAGCGTTGGCTTGGGAGAAACAGGGACGACGAGAAGGTGGTGTGTTTACTAATTCCAACAATCAAGTGAAGGGTGTTAGTGGAAGTCCTAATGTTCCTAACTCTGTCAATAAGCCAATGGTGAAGGAGGTTGAGAAGGAAAATGTTAACAATGGTTTCAAATGCTACAATTGCCAAGAGATGGGTCATAAAAGCAATGAGTGTCCAAAACATAAGAAGCGAGTGATGGTTGCGGAAGCTGAGGATGAGGATGAAGAAGCTGAATGTTCCAATTCACCACCTGATGAGGAGGTAGAAGAAGTGTCGGGAGACGAAGGTTGTAATCTGATGATGAGGAGGTCCTTTTTGACACCCAAGCAAGAGGAGGATTGTAGTTGGTTAAGAAGCAATATTTTTCAGTCGACATGTACTATTCTGGGGAAAGTTTGCAAATTTGTTATTGATGCTGGAAGCTGTGATAATATAATTTCGTCAGAGGCTGTGAGGAAATTGGCATTGAAGACTGAGAAACATCCAAAACCATACAAGCTGGCTTGGTTGAGAAAAGGCGGGGAGGTGAAGGTTGGACGAAGGGCTTGTGTGAATTTTTCAATTGGAAAGAAATACAAGGATGAAATCAGGTGCGATGTGGTAGATATGGATGTCTGTCATTTGTTGCTGGGGAGACTGTGGCAGTATGATAGGGCGGTGCAACATGATGGGCGTACCAACAATTACAGTTTTATGTTTGAAGGCACATAGATTACTCTAGTTCCAAAGAAGCGACAATAAGAAGAAAACAAACTGGAGGAGATTGAAGAGCTGAAAACCTTATTATCTTTGAAGGAGTTTGTTAAGGAGGTTGAGGAAGAACCGAAAGTATTCTTGTTGATTGGGCGAGAGAGCAGTGAAGAGGTTGAAATTCCAGAAGAAGTGAAACCAGTATTGAAAGAATTTGAGGATGTATTTCCAAAGGAGTTACCAAAGGAGTTACCGCCACTGAGAGACATTTAACATCAAATTGATCTTGTTCCGGGAGCAATGTTGCCACATAGACCACATTATCGAATGAGTCCGAAGGAACATGAAGAATTGAGGAGGCAAGTGGAATAATTGCTTGAACAAGGGCGAATACAGGAGAGTTTGAGTCCGTGTGCTGTACCAGCATTACTCGTACCGAAGAAGGATGGCTCATGGAGAATGTGCACAGATAGTAGAGCATTGAACAAGATAACAGTCAGATACAGATTTTCGATGCCGAGGCTTGATGATCTGTTAGATCAAATCAGTGGGTCTGTGATCTTTTCTATGATTGACTTGAAGAGCGGTTATCATCAGATTCGCATTAGATCAGGGGACGAATGGAAGACAGGGTTCAAGACGAGGGAAGGATTGTATGAATGGCTGGTAATGCCGTTTGGTCTATCGAATGCACAGAGTACATTCGTGAGGGTGATGAACCAAATTTTCAGGCCGTACATTGGGAAATTTGTGGTGGTTTACTTTGATGATACTCTGATCTACAGTGCTAGTACAGAAGAGCATGTTCAACATTTGAAGAAAGTGTTAATTATCCTTCGTGAAGAACAATTCTACGCTGCTACGAAGAAGTGTGTTTTTATGGCGAGGAGTGTTTTATTTCTGGGGTATGTTGTATCAGAGGGAGGAATACAGGTTGACCTAAGTAAAGTCGAAGCAATTAGAGATTGGCCACAGCCCAAGACGATAACAGAAGTACGGAGTTTCCACGGGTTGGCTTCATTTTATCGGAGGTTTATTCCGCACTTTAGTAGTGTGATGGCGCCTGTGACTGATTGTATGAAGGGTAAACAGTTTGCATGGACGAAGGAAGTAGGGGTTGCTATTGAGCGAATCAAAGAACTCTTGACATCAACACCAATTCTAGTATTACCAGATTTTCAGCTAGTGTTTGAACTACATACTGATGCATCCAAGGTTGGGATTGGAGGAGTGTTGAGTCAGAGGGGACTTCCGATTGCATATTTCAGTGAGAAGTTATCAGGAGCGAAGATGAGATATAATACGTATGATCTGGAATTTTATGCTGTAGTACAAGCTATTAAACACTGGAGACACTATCTATTTCAGAAAGAGTTTGTTCTTTACACTGATCATGAGGCGTTGAAGCATTTACAAGGGCAAGACAAGATTTCAGCAAGACATGCATCATGGAGTGCCTATTTGCAGCAGTTTACGTTTGTTGTCAAACATAAGTCAGGAGTGACGAATCGTGTGGCTGATGCTTTGAGTAGGAGGAGTCATTTATTGACAACAATGAAAGTTGAGGTGACAGGTTTTGAATTGTTACCAGAATTATTTGTTGATGATCCTTACTTCACAAAGTTTGTAGATAAAGTCAAGAAGGGGGAGACAGATGAGTTTATAATGGTGGATGGTTTTCTGTTTAAAGGAAATCGATTGTGCATACCTGATTGTAGTTTGAGAATGAAGATTGTAAAGGAGCTACATGAAGAAGGCCACGTGGGTAGAGACCGTACACTACAGCTGATTTCTCAATCTTATTTTTGGCCGTCGATGAAGCGGGAAGTTGGAAGGTTTGTGGAAAGATGTCATATTTGCCAAGTTTCCAAGGGAACAGCAACGAATGCGGGATTATATATGCCGTTACCGGTGCCGGTTAGACCATGGGTTGATATCAGTATGGATTTTGTTTTGGGTTTGCCTAGAACTCAAAGGGGAAATGATTCTATATTCGTTGTGGTGGACAGATTTTCCAAAATGGCACATTTTATCGCTTGTAAGAAGACAGCTGATGCCATCCGGGTTGCTGAGTTATTCTTCAAAGAGATATATCGTTTACATGGTTTGCCAAAATCCATTGTTTCTGATCGGGATAGTAGATTTCTAAGTCATTTTTGGCTAAGTTTGTGGACGATGGTGGGAACGAAGTTGAACTTTAGCAGCGCTTATCATCCGCAAACGGATGGACAAACCGAGGTTGTGAACAGATCATTGCGAAATTTGTTGAGATGTCTTGTGCAAGACAATCTGAAGAGTTGGGATGTGAAGTTATGTCAAGCGGAGTTTGCTCTTAATCATGTTGTGAACCGTAGTACGGGTTTCAGTCCATTTCAGATTGTATATTCAAGTTTGCCAAAGGGGCCATTGGAGTTAACAGTCATACCACAACCAAAGAAGACAGTCAAGCGAGCTGCTTATTTTGTTGAAGGATTGACAAAGTGTCATAGAATCGTTCAAGAACGATTGGAAAAGGCGAATGAGAAGTACAAACGATCTGCAGATCTGAAGCGAAGGAGTGTTGAATTTAATGAAGGTGATTGGGTTTATGCAGTGTTAACAAAGGATCGTTTTCCGGTGGGAACATACAATAAATTGAAAGCAAGGAAGATTGGTCCAGTAAAATTTTTGAAGAAGATCAATGAAAATGCTTATAAGTTGAGCCTGCTGGAGGATGTATATACTTCTGATGTGTTTAATGTTAAACATCTCATACCATATCATGGGGATGAACTTATGGTGGAAGAGGATGTCGCAAATTCGAGGACGGATTTTTCTCAACCAGGGGAGGATGATGCAGCCCAAAATGACAAAGTCTTAGGTCGCAAACGACCTAACTTGTTTTTAGGTCGTATACGACCTAACGAGCTAAGGTATAGATCACTGGAACGACCTAGCGAGCTACAATTGGGAAATAAGTCATTAGAAGTTGAAGACTTAGGTCGTTTACGACCTAACGAAAATTTAGGTCGCTCACGACCTAGTAAAGATGAGGCAGTAAAACCGGATGCAACGCTTAAAGCAAGCCATAATTCGCTAAAGAGTTTCGACCTAAAGAAGCCACGACCTAACGAGTTGAAGGATAAGGTGCTATGACATATGTTAGGTAGCAGAGAAAAGGAACGACCTAAGTTAGGTCGCGGGAGATGTGGAGAAATAAATCGCTCACTATAGGTCGTGAAGACTTAGGTCGTGAAGACTTAGGTCACGAAGTTTTTCTGATGCCGTTCATTTTAGGTCGCTCGCCCCAGATGCCGTTCATTGTTAGGTCGCGCACAAAGTAAGTCGCTGTAGCTTATGCCGCCTGGATATGTGGAACCGCTATCTCTTAAGTCGCTTTATTTTAAGTCGCATTTGTTGTTAGGTCGCTGCCGACCTATACTAAGTCGTGCAAGTTGAGTCGCAAGTTGTAACGTGATGTGTTGTAAATATTGTAAGTCGTGTGTTGTTGTAATTTGTATTTTCTTATGTTGTAATGTTTTTAGGTCGTAAGTCGCCTGATTTTTAGGTCGCACTATTTTAGGTCATAGGTCGTTCACGACCTAAGTGTTGTGTTGAAATATGTTCTATTTTGGCGTGTTGAGTTGTAGCCTATAAATAGGCATGTTTGGTCATTTGTAATAGTTTGGTTGATTTTTGAATAAAATTCTTGTTTGAGAGCTTTGTGCCTCTTCTTAAATTGGTAGTTGAGTGTAATCTCCTATCTCCTCTTTCGGTTAATCGAGTGCGCTCGGTTCAACGACTGCAGAAGCCGATTCATGGAATCTAGTGCGCTAGATCAACGTGCGAAGAATCGCAGATCTCTCCTCACGGTATCGTGCGCGATCAACGTGTTAGAGATAGCTAGAATTCGGTATCTTCGGATCAACGAATTTGGGCATTTCAGTTTTTCTCAATCCACCGATTGCTACTTTCATCGTATCATCAATTTTTGTATAATCCGTTGCGTCAAACAACCTTAATATTCTTACACAACTGATGCAGCATCGGATTACAGAAATGGATGTAATCGGTGAAAGTCGCAATCGGTGGATTGGAAATACCAAAATGCCCAAATCCGTTGATCAAAAGATACCGGATTCTAGCTATCTCAAACACGTTGATCACGCACGATACCGTGTTTAAAGATCTAAGATTCTTCGACATTGATCAAGCGCACTTGATTCCGTGAATCGGCTTCAACAATCGTTGATTCGAGCGCACTCGAATATCCGAAGATGGAGATATGAGATCACACTCAACTACCAATTTCAAAGAGGCACAAAGCACTCAAACAAAAGTTTATTCAAAATCAACTTACTTTACAAATGACACAACATCCCTATTTATAGGGTTACAACTCACACGACTCAACGCCTGACAACACATAGGTCGTGAATGACCTAACACCTTGCGACCTAAAAACAAACAAATATAGTATAACACATTACATCACAATACATTACAAGGCCATCACGACCTAAAACAAACACACGACCTACGACCTTACATAGGTCGTTAACGACTTAATATATACAACACATAAGCGACTCAACAAATTACACATAACGACATAACAAATACAACATGCGACCTAAAGATACAACACACACGACCTAATGTCACAACACCACGCGGCATAAGCTTCAACGACATAAGGAGAATCAGCTTCCGGAATGACTTATGCGACCTATAGGACGAGCGACTTAAGAAGTTGAGCGACCTTGGCTTGAGCGACCTAAGATTGATGGGGCCTATGGTCGAGCGACTCAAGACAGGAGCGACATAAGAAATATGGCAGCAGCATAAAGAATATAGCAACATAAGAAAGAGCGACATAACTTCTTGCGATCTAAGGGTTATCATCTTCAACGACCTAACATGGAGTGATATATGTGAGCGACCTAGTATAGGTCGTAGCTCGCTCGTTCGTCCTTAGCGACTTAATGTTTCTCGCATATGTGAGCGACCTAGCATAGGTCGTAGCCTTTTAGGTCGTAACTCATTATGTTGAGTCTCAGTAGGTCGTAGCTCAGGGGAGTTAGGTCGTTGGCGACCTACGACCTTCGCGACATAAGAACTTCGCGACCTAACTTGTTGACTTAGCTCGTTCTTTCCTCTTATCTCGTCATTCTTCACTCTGTTAGGTCGCACGCGACTTAACAGCTCGTTAGGTCGCTCGCGACCTAAGTCTTCATCAAGCTGGGCTGCATCATCCTCCCCTGGTTGGGAAAAATTCGTCCTCGAATTTAAAAGCTCTTCGTCTTCAATACTCTTATCCTCGTGAAATGGAACCAAGTGTTTGATATTGTCAATGTTGGCAATGGGAAAATGATCCGGCAAACTCAATTTATAAACATTCTCGTTAATTCCTTTCACAACTTCTGAATGACCATTCCTTCTAGGTTCTAGCTTGTTGTAGGTTCCAAAAAGAAATCGATCATTGGTAAACACTGCATACAAAAAATCTCCTTCCTTGTATTCAATGATTCTTCGCTTAATCTTTGCTGATTGCTTATATTTCTCAGTTGCCTTAAGAAATCGTTCCTGTACAACTTTGTAGCATCCTTGCAACTCATTCACAAAAACATTAGCACGTTGAATCATCCCTCTCTACGGTGGTACTGTTGATTGATCTAACGGTCCTTTAGGGATTGTTGAATAAATAGCCTGGAATGGACTGAACCCAGTGCTACGATTAACCGCGTGGTTGGGTGCAAACGCAATTGCCCAAATGCTACGATTAACTGCATGGTCGTGTGCAAACTCCGCTTGACATAACTTCGAATCCCAACTTTTCAAATTATCATCCACGAGGCATCGCAATAGATTACCTAGGATTCTGTTCACAACTTCAGCTTGTCATCCGTCTATGTATGATTAGCGCTACTAGCTTTCAACTTAGTCCCAGCCATTTTCCATAGACTTACCCAGATATGGTTCAGAAAACGAGTATCTCTATTCGAAACAATAGATTCAGGTAATCCATGAAATCGATAGATCTTTCTGGAGTATAACTGAACGACATTAACGGCCTCTGCAGTCTTCTTATAGGCAATGAAATGTACCAATTCTGAAAACCTGTCCACTATAACATATATTGAATCATTTCCTTGCTGAGTTCTTCGCAACCCCAAAACAAAATCCATGCTGATATCAACCCATGGTCTAGTAGGCACGGGTAATGGCATATACAATCCCGCATTCGTTGCTATCCCTTTGGAAACATGACAAATATGACATTTTTCCACAAATCTTTCAACTTCTTTTCTCATAGAAGGCCAAAAATATGTTTGCGAAATCACCTACAACGTACGATCTCTTTCCACATGACCCTCTTCATGGAATTCTTTTACAATCTTCATCCGCAGACTGCTCTCTGGTATACACAACCTATTTCCCTTAAACAGAAAACCATCAACCAACACATAAATAGAATCATTGCCATGTTGTGTTCGCGGCAATCCCAAAACAAAGTCCACACTAACATCCTTCCGTAATTTAGCATGTATATGCAACGGAAAACATAAACCTGCAGTTGTCGTGGTCTTCTTTGAAACTTGTTGATTATGGCTCTTCTGAACAAACCTTTCAACTTCCTTCCTCGGTGACGATTCAAAATAAGACGGTGAGATTAACTGTATAGTACGATCACAGCTCAAGTGTCTTCCTACATGTAAGTCATTGATAAATTTCATTTGCCAACTGCAATCTGTAGTAGACAACTGACTTCCTTTGACTAGCAACCCATCAACCAGTTTTCTCAACTCTTCCTGCTCTATTGGACACATATGATAACGTGGCCTATGTGGTACAATAGCATCTGGCATTTGATCAACATGATATTGTATGTCCCTCAGTGGAGGTTCTGCCTTGGGCAACTCTGTAGGGAGTACATCTTCGAATTCATTTACCACTGGCTCATCCTCCTCGGGAGTCTCGAGATCTTTACTGGTTTCATTCCCATTCAACATAAACACTTCCGCTCTATCCTCCATTTCTTTAACAAACTCTTCTGTAGATAATGGACTAATCGAATCCACCTTCTTTACTGATAAATTACCCCCTTCATCACTTGACACATTTCCTTCATCCTCATTGAACTTTGCTTGTTGTACATTCTCAATTTCATCTTCAAACTTTGCTGGCTGAGAATTTTCAACCTCATGTCCATCAAACTTCGTTGGTTGAAAAACATCAACTTCATCCTTATCGAACTTCGCGGATTGTGAATAATCAACTTTATGGTCATCAAACTTCGTTGGTTGTGAATTTTCAACCTCATGTTCATCATACTTTGTCGGTTGAAAAACATCAACTTCATGTTTATCCAACTTTGTTGGTTGTGAACAATCGACTTCATCTTCCACTTCAACACTACCTTTCACTTCTTCAACAAATTCCTTCGAAGATATTAAATTATTTGCTTCCATCTTCTTCTCTAGCTTACAGTCACTTTGTTCACGCTTCTTAAGAACTAAGGTAATCTTGGTTCCTTCGGACATGAAACTGTAGCTGTTGGCGTGACTATTATGTTGTACAGCTCGATTAGACTGCCATGGACTTCCCAACAGTAGATGACATACATCCATATCGACAACATCACACCATATATCATCTTTGTACTTTTTCCCAATAGAAAATGTAACCAATGTTCGTCTTCCCACCGTCACTTCTTTCCCTTCCTTTATCCATGCCAGTTTATACGGTCTATGGTGTTTTTCAGTCTTCAACCCTAACTTCATAACGGCTTCTTCAGAAATAAGGTTATCGCAACTTTTCGCATCAATAACAAATTTACAAACCCTTCCTAAGATAGTACAGGTAGACTGAAAAATATTGTTCCTTAGCCAAATAGAATCATTCTCATGCTTTGGCAAATTACACCCTTCGTCTCTATGACCACGTATGTCTCTATGATCATGCAAATCTCTTCTACTCGATCTTTTGACATCACGACATGGTTCATTGTCAAACCCATGTTGACTTCTTCTCTCTTTCCCATGTTGATCTCGTCTCATTGAAATTGATGATTCCCTTTTATCTTGATAAGTTTGTGGCAACACCCTCCTTGCTTCCGTAACTGATGGCGAAACTCTGTTTCCTCCATGGTTCAAGACTGGTGACCTTCCTCTTTGACTTTGATTCAAATCCATCATCAACTTCTCCAACTTTCCAAAACATTTATTGAACTTCTCTTCGAGGTTATCACTAATTCGTTGCTCTATTGCCTTAGCATCTTCTCTTCTATACTCATCGGCAATATTCTGATGACGATTAGCTCTTCTCGGAGGCATGATTGATCTTCAACAAATCTTTAAAAAAATTCTAACACAAACTTCAAAACTCGGCTTCGGTCTAGCTCTACAAAGTGATGCACGGCTCCAACACTTCTTAGCTCGGCTCAAACACTTCAAGCACTTCAACTAGCTCGGCTAAAACTCAATTGGCTCGGCTTGAAATCTTCAATAAGAAATGGCTCCAAAGACTCGACTTAGGTATGATTGGCTAAGTCTAGCTCCGATACCAAATGATGCAGCAGCGGATTACAGAAATGGATGTAATCGGTGAAAGTCGCAATCGTTGGATTGAAAATACCAAAATGCCCATATCCGTTGATCAAAAGATACCGGATTCTAGCTATCTCAAACACGTTGATCGCGCACGATACCGTGTTTAAAGATCTATGATTCTTCGACGTTGATCAAGCGCACTTGATTCCGTGAATCGGCTTCAACAATCGTTGATTCGAGCGCACTCGAATATCCGAAGGTGGAGATAGGAGATCACACTCAACTACCAATTTCAAAGAGGCACAAAGCACTCAAACAAAAGTTTATTCAAAATCAACTTACTTTACAAATGACACAACATCCCTATTTATAGGGTTACAACTCACACGACTCAACACCTGACAACACATAGGTCGTGAACGACCTAACACCTTGCGACCTAAAAACAAACAAATACAGTACAACACATTACATCACAACACATTACAAGGCCATCACGACCTAAAACAAATACACGACCTACAACCTTACATAGGTCGTTAACGACTTAGTATATACAACACATAAGCGACTCAACAAATTACACATAACGACATAATAAATACAACATGCGACCTAAAGATACAACACACATGACCTAATGTCACAACACCATGCGGCATAAGCTTCAACGACATAAGGAGAATCAGCTTCCGGAATGACTTATGCGACCTATAGGACGAGCGACTTAAGAAGTTGAGCGACCTAAGATTGATGCGGCCTATGGTCGAGCGACTCAAGACAGGAGCGACATAAGAAATATGGCAGCAACATAAAGAATATAACAACATAAGAAAGTGCGACATAACTTCTTGCGACCTAAGGGTTATCATCTTCAGCGACCTAACATGGAGTGATATATGTGAGCGACCTAGTATAGGTCGTAGCTCGCTCATTCGTCCTGAGCGACTTAATGTTTCTCGCATATGTGAGCGACCTAGCATAGGTCGTAGTCCTTTAGGTCGTAACTCGTTTGGTTTAGTCTCAGTAGGTCGTAGCTCAGGGGAGTTAGGTCGTTGGCGACCTACGACCTTCGCGACCTAACTTGTTGACTTAGCTCGTTCTTTCCTCTTATCTCGTCATTCTTCACTCTGTTAGGTCGCACGCGACTTAACAGCTCGTTAGGTCGCTCGCGACCTAAGTCTTCATTAGGCTGGGCTGCATCAACAACATGCCAAGTATTGTGGATCCCTTCAATAGGATTCGCAATCCTTAAAGAAGTAACAAGACAAGAAACATCCAATGACACCAACAAGCTTTTTTGATACGAATGAGTTTCAAGCACCCATATCAAAGAGAACTCGAATAGAACAATCACAATTAGGATTATTCATAGGATAGGATATCATCAACTTAATTATGGAATACTACGGAATAAAAATGTATTCCTAGACATATTCCCAACTTATATCTACCCCAAAGGACACAAAAAGGCTAAGGACACAATGATAAAGGATTATGTAACACTTATACTGTACTTTGATGTACCGTAATATATGTTATGTTCTGTGTTTATCATATTTTGTTCTGAACCTCGCTCTGATACCAAGCTATGATGCCCCACCCCGAGACCCACACTAACAAAGAGTATCACTAGGTAATACTGTCTGCTAGTGCATAGAAAAAGGCTGTTTAGGAGCGACCATCCATAGCTTTATCTTAAACATTTATTGAATAAGTCGATTGAGAACTCTAATTTTTTTTCTTTTTATCTTTCTCAAATGGATCGACATACTCAATAAATGCTTATAAAAAACTACAGTGGCTAACAGATCTATCAGAACAAAATATAACAACAAACAAAATAGATCACAGAATAGTAGTCTAACATATATATAAACATACACATAGATGGATCATAGTACAATACAATGTGATACAACACTAATGGTATATAACCAACAATATATATACATACATCGAGCCAAATGAATAAGTACATAACAGAGTTTAGGAAATGACAACAAGACTACGCACAAGATTGCTAGTAGATAATCCAATATGGAAGCAGTATAGCAAAGTACCATGGTAGGTATCTAATCCTGAAATAACTCGGTCTGACTCGAGTATATAAAAATACACGGGTCAATCTTGCTTAAATAAACTGATTGTTATATGATAGTTAAAGAGTAAGGATAAACAATAAAAATTCTTTTCAAAAGAGAAGAAGCAGGACTAAACATATGACACAAGGGTTACTCGAAAGAGACAAGTTCAATATAAATATCAGATATCCACAAATGCATGCCTCATATCATCGGCATAATCAATAGCCAATATATAATGGCTAAGTTAAAAAACAATATCAAATATCCACAAATGTACGCCTCATATCAACAACATACAATAGCTAATATAATGGCTTCCAACAACTATAACTCCTAAATAAGAGATTACAAATCTTAAAACGCCAAAGAATGGGTACTATGAATCACAATATATAGAACTCATCAAAGAGTTCAAAACTCCAAAATGTTATCACCATATAATCAATAGGATAGCACTAATGCTATATAAACAATCCAACAAAGGCAAATATGGTGAAAACATGTATAAATCACCAAAATTCTAGAAATCAACATAAAGAAATCTAGAAAAGCAACAATGTAAAATATAGGACCCAACAGTCCAAAAATTAGCCCAACAACTATACGTAAATAGGACACAACATTCCAATAAGTGGCCCAATAGCCTGCCAAGTACAGTGTATAAGAGACCCAATGGCCTTAATAGGACCCAACAGTCCATGATTTGCCTAACAGCTACAGATATACACATAGGACCCAACAGTCCAATAAGTGGCCTAACAGCCTAAGTACTTGCAATAACTTCGTGAATGTGTCATAAACTATCAGATAGGAACTCAAAAAGTGGTAACAGTGCATCCCATACCATACGTTCTCACTTAATGGTTTACTAACTATTAGTCAATGCCATACTACAAAATAAAATCATCTAAATTGCAACAATTGCCTCATCTCATCGGCTAATATAACCCAAAGGTCAATAGCTTCAAACGTACAAGTCCGGAATTAATCGAAAAAGTAAACCCACGTGTCACATACCATGTGTTTTACTAAATCATTTAATTCTCTTTCTCATACCCTCGAAGAGTGAAAAAACTTGTACTTTATGTAGAAAATAATTTGCTTGAGAAAATTAGTTTTCAAAACAATTTTCGAAAATCATTTGGAAAGTAAACCTTTGAAATTTCTCTTTATTATAGAGAATATATAATTTTAATAGCTTTAAAATAATTTTTAAATATTATAAAATATTTATTTCAAAAGCTATTTTATTATAAAAATCGTTTCAATAATCGTTTATAAAATACATGCTCGAAAACAACAGAAATCATCGAAAAGCACTAAAAATCACTGTATGAAAATGCCTCAAAAACTCGGCAATCCGGAGTACGAATCAACCAAAATATTGGCCTACCTATTGATAGGTTAAATCCTTTCAAAACACTCCAAAACATCATAAGAATTGGTTGCAAAAGTCGCTGGAACAACTAAAGCAAGAAAATAGTGCACAGGAGCAAGCAGAAAGCAATTTGGACACTAAAAGATACATACACTACGCCATAGATGGTCTACTGCAACGAAATTACAAGGTGTTGCTAGCTATAATGTAACGATAGGTATGCTGATTTTTGTCTATTACAACACTCGCTTCAAGGTGTTAGCATAGGTATCAACAAGATGTTGCAGTAGCTATAGATGTATTCAAATTAAAAAATTAATAAAATTAGCAATCCGCGTGAATACGATCCAACGGTCTACATTTAATCTGGTTGTTAAAATGGATCACCACTGCAATTTGCCCCAAAATTTCGTTTTCCCGCTTTACTTTTCATATCATTTTCGTTCTCACCCCCAATTTCCAAATCCCTAATTTTCAAATCATATTTTCGTTTCTTTTTTTTTCTTCCAAAAACAAAATTCTATGTGTAACAAGCAAACTTCTACTGCTATGAAGGAACGACGCTGCAAAAGCTGGGCCGTGGACGGTTGAAAAACAGGGAAAAATCTGACCTAAAGTTGCTTGAAACGCTAAAGCGCAACTGGTTTGGATTGTTTGATTTAGAAGGTAATTCTGAAATGATTAGCTGAAAGAGTACTAGCTTGCAGAGTTTAGAACAATGCTTGCATAGTGTGATAGCACAACCGAAGTTCTACCGACTAGGAGAGAGCGGCCTGAAGATGTGTGGATGTCTACCACAATCTGCCATGTAATTGATCTGGCATGTAGAAAACATCTTCCGCAAACTGGGTGTGTGAGGAAAATTACAGCGAAGAGCAAGGGGTAAAAACATATTGAGTAGAAGATAAGGCAGATCTATATCGATCGTCTGATTGGTTTTGTAAGAGAAGAGGGGTTGAAAATCAGGTGTAGGGCATAAGCAGGTGCAAGGGGTAAAATATCGTTCTTGAGCATGCTGGATATAAGAAATTGGCAGAGATGCAGTGTGAAAGGGAGAAATTAGAAGAATATGTGCAAGGTGCGAAATTCTATGTTGTTACTAGCATCCTAAACAACTAATGGATAAATGCATCTTATTTTATTTTTAATCATGTCTGTTTTGAGCAAATCATTTTCCGAAGATCAGAGGAAGCAGCAGAGGCATCAAAAGTTACAGATTCCTTGAAAGTGCAAATTGGTTTTGGTTCTTCCAGTTGGGGTGTTGGATGCATTTTTCATTCTTTGGATTTTCACTTCCCTCTCCAGAACCTTGGATAAACTCCAGGTACAAATTGAACAATTTTAGTTAAGCTTCCAAAAATCTTAATATATTTATACAATCATTATGATTCTTTACTTTCTACCGAAATGCTGGATTTGATTGTGCACCATGACAGGCAAGGAGATTGATGGCAAAGCTAGACGTCTACAGGAAATTCACCAATGCATTGGGCGTGGCTGTTGTAGTTTCAGTTGGGTGGATTGGTTATGAGGTAACTTTTTATCCATACCATCTTGCAGTTAAGAAACAAAATCGTATGTTTTTGTGCTTGAAATTGTCTTATACTAAAAAAACAAGATGGTTTGAAATTGGTAAAGAAAACAAGTCTCTGATTCATTTTATATGATTTTGTGATCTTGATATGATTAGTCATTTGTTTAATTGTGCAATGGTCCTATTCACATATACTTGGCTCTTGGACTCTTTGCTAGGTCATCGAGGAGGTGTTCAAATTCGCAGGAGGTGTTCATTTGTGCATCATTTTACGTCGTTTCAAAGAAGGCTCGATCTTCCAAAATCGGATGAATCGGGCGGTGCCCACTTGTGGTGCCCCGGACCCCCGCCGGGACTGCGGTGCCCCGGACCCCCGCCGGGACTGCGGTGCCCCGGATCCCCGCCGGGACTGCGGTGCCCCGGACCCCCGCCGGCGCTGCGCCCGGACCCGCTTCTCGGCTCGCCTTCGGCTCGGCACTCGGCTCGCCTTCGGCTCGGCACTCAGCTCGTCATATGTTTGTCGGTGTCTGTATAAATTGAAACTGCATATGTAATGAGTGAACTGAGTGATGTAGTGAGGAATATCTGTATATGTGAATATCAGTGTTATATATCATTGAATTGTAAAATAGTGGAGTCAGGAATTTGTACTATTTTAAATGTTGAAATAAAATATTTATTTAAATAAATTACTGTTTGAATATCAAATTCTGTGCGGTAGCATTTTATTAAATAAATATTTATTTCTATTAAAAAATCAAATATGCTCTACATTGTGGGCCCCACAAATTCAGAAAGTTAATATCTATAGCAACATTTTGGAATGTTGGTACAGACGCCTATGGATGTTGCTATAGACCCAAATAGGGTTCTATTGCAACAATATTTCTTATGTTGCCTTAGATAGTCAAAATGTTGCCTTTGAGGTCTGCGGCAACGCGGCAAAATGCAACACCGAGAAAGTGTTGCCTTTGCCCTTTTTTAGCCTACAGCAACATTTTTTGGCACTTCCTGCATCACTTCTTTGGTGTTGCAGTATGCAATCTATGGCGTAGTGATAGGTCGACCCAAAAAAGACCTAGGTCAGCCTTGGGGAGGCATGGGTCAACCTATATATGCTTTTGGTCGACCCTAAGGTCGACCCCAAAAGTTTCTGGCTCGACCTATGGTCTTGTGAAGCTACGGGTGATTTTTCCTGTCTCGAACCCAACTTTGTGTATCGATTTCTGGCACTTCCAAGATGATTTAGACCATGAAATTTGACATGCATAAACAACAAAACATAGAAAATGATTCATAAAAGCTTTCACTCATTCCGGTATGAAATCATAGAGTTATGGGTTCACAAAGTTGAACCCAGACACAAATTTCACTGTAAACTATAGAATGTGATAACAGCTTACAGTAAACCAAATTAACTACGTAATTTGCTTACAGATTTCTACCAAGAGCTTATTTTTGCTTGAGATGTGAGTTTTTACTCACCTCAACAAGAATATGAGCAATTAACTTGCAAGCTTGGATTTTTTTGGCCATGAGAAGCTCTAGAACCTGTTACTGACAAGAAAAGAAACATGCAGCATAGAGAAAAAGAGTTACGGACAGAATTTTCTTCTCAAACAAAACAGACAAAGGATGAAGTAAGGCTTTTGATAAGATCAACTGTTAGAATCTTGCTTTTACTCAATTCTTTCTTTGATTTATTTTGATTTTACTTAATTTGATGTTAGATTTGGAAATTTGCAATAGACTGCCATTACTTTTTTTTCTTCAAGTTTTACTGTAGAAGGGAAAGTGAATAAGGAGGAAATGAGCGTACTAATGATTGGAGAAGAGAATAAATTTTCTTCTAGTTAATGTTAATATGTGGGCTTGACCCAATCAGAAACAATTAGTTTATTAATCCAATTAACACTTAATTAACAGTTAAACACATATATCATATTCAAACAACTTATATTTAAATGATTTCATCACTATAAAATCATGCAATCATATTTTGTGTTTAACAAAATATTTTTCAAGAAATAAAATTTTATTTTAACTATAAAAATTATTTTCCATTATTAAAACTCTTATTTTAATTAAATTCACTATTTACACAATAATTTACATAAAACTTTATTTTAAACAACTAAAATTACGCAAAAATTAATTTCTTATATAATTAAATACAAAAAACCATATTAACATCATTTTCCATCAAAAAATTATTTTTAAACAAAATTCCACCTTTTTATTTATATTATAAACCATATAAAATTTTAATATTTCATTAAAATTTACAAAAACCAATATTTGGCAATAATTTGCAAAACTATTGCATTTAACCAATTTAAAACCATACAATGCTCATTTTCTCTTAAAATAACACAATAAGGTTTTTAAAACTTTATTTTCAATATTTTACATTTATTTCAACAAATTATTATTGAATTAGTTCTTTTTATCTTTTATTTAATTCAATAAATCATCAAATTTGCATATTTTCATAATTCACCAATTATTACCAACCAGTCTATCCAAATTCTATTTTATTTACTTAAAACCCATTGTTTAATCAAAATAAACAATTTTTAATAAATTCCTAACTCCAATTTATTTTATTTCTCCAAAACTCCATATTTAAATTATTTTCATTAACCTAACATCCTTTTCACAAAATTTTCCCAAGTAAATTCAAAAACCCAAATTTCAGATTTTACTTAGATAATTATTTAAATTATCTATCCCAAATTATATTTTTCTCTTAATTAATAAATGATAATCTCATCGTAATTTATTATTATTATTTTTAACAGGTAATCGCCAAAACCAGTGTTGTTACAGACTTCCTCCTTATCAAAATGGCATCCTCACAATTTCTAGAGAAGAGCTGTATTGGACATTATTTATTTTGTAAAGCATAGAAGATTGATAAGCTGGATTTAAAATTCTCACCATCAACACAATACTATAGAAGACTATAATCAAATTGCTCGAGAAATTCTATGGTTTCCCAAGTGTATGCATTGGTATTTTCGAAGCATTGAATTTTTACGAGCAGAACATCCTTATTTCGAAGGCGTTTCACCTTCGTAGCAAGAACACAGATAGGATGCTGCACAATAAGTAAATTGGGTCAGTTGGATTCCTCAAAAGCTCCAGAAATAGAGTCGGGATTTAGTCTCAACCATATCCCGGACTCCAACCCACAAGATGGTAATCGATACGACTTTCCGTATAACACTACGAAGGGAGTCATACCGATATTAGATTGACACCTATTATGGAAAGAAAACCCAATAAAAGGTAGGTGGTTTCTCTAAATACCATCAAACTCATACGACTACATAAATGAAAGTCGAAAAATAATTGCACAGAGGCAAGTTAAAACACAAGGAATAGATTTTTAAACTCTCTTTTACTTATCAATTTTTTTAGAGTTTTTAAACCCATTATCTTCAAAATTAAATTCTCAATTTTCAACACTTGAAAATTTCTAAAGCTTTTTACTTCGATTTTAATTTAAACTCATTACTCTTTACTTAGAGTAAATAAAAATTTTGAGTTGTCTATTCTCTAATTCTTCCATAAATATATTTTAATTTGTAACATATATTTTCCTAAATTTGTTTCTCAAATTTTTTCTAAGTATTGGAAATTTTTAGAAAAATCGACGTAGTCTTCTTTGTATGGAGGGCCGTTTACAATATTACAAAAATGATTTATATAATATACATCGACCATTAGGTCTGAAACACAATAATATCAACATTTAACAATTAAAAATTTAATCCGAAAACATACCTTTCTTTTTAGCTTTTTAAAGCGAGTTTGCACAATCTTATATATATTTATAATCTTTTTGCTCAAAATATAGTCCAACTATCTTCTTTCACCTATACTTAACTCATAGATTATATTAGTTCATATTCATAAATAAGAAGCACCACTTTTTAGCAGTAGTGAACTTCAGATCTGAAAATTGTTTTACATAACTTTTTCATTCCTTGTCGGAATTCGATAACTTTTGATGTTCTAGAAAGCTTAGGATATCTTCAACAACTTTCATGTTTCATATTTTCTCAAATTCTAGGTTGAACCGGCTAAACAAGCTACAGGCCTGAGTTCTTTTGTAAAGTTTGGATAGTTTCCGTTGAATTCTTTTTGGATTCGATGATTTTGAGCATTTTTTGAGATGGTTCTAAAAGGCTAACTCCTACTAATAGGAAAGCGGACATTAACGTCGATTAGTACTATGAATTGACAGTTTCATTTTGGTTTTATTGTATGTTAATTTCGTTGAATTTTCGCTAATTTTTGCTGTTTATGTGCATGTGTTTTCTAAACCGTTTTCGGAATGATTTTTTAAATGAAAAAGTTTTCAAAATTACAGTTTTAATAAAAATTTACAATTATTTTTGAAGCAATTTATATATATTTATTCTCTATAATAAAGAGAATTTCAAAGCAAAAATTTCTAAAATAATTCCCAAAATTGTTTAAAAACCCGTTTTTTCAAAGTAAATAATTTCTAAATAAAAATACACAATTTTGCACTCTTTAACCAAATGAGGAAGGGATTTAAATAATTTATTTAATCATGTGGTATGGGACACATGCGTTTACTTTTTTGGTTAACTCCAGACTTGTTCGGTTAAAGTCATACACGGGAGTGAAACTAACTACATTATAGTAAACGGTTAGGTGAGAACGTGTGGCTTGGGACGCACTGTTGTCACTGATTTGGTCACTATTTGGAAGTTGGTGATGCTTTATGTTGGGCCTTTGGGCATGTTGATACTGTTAGTACTAGGCCGGGGGCCATTAGCGATAGTCTGGGGGAGCCATATATGTAAATCAGGCCGAGGGGCCAACGTTGTTAATCGCACTATTATAGTACTTGGCAAAGCCGGTGTAACGACCCAGAATTTTAGATATTTGAAATTATAATATTTAATTGATTTTAAATATTCGGGTGTTGGTTTTTAACTTGAATTTCAAATATAACTATTTATTGGGTAATTAAATTATTAAATTTAATAATTGGGAATTGGGTAAAATATTGAATCGGAGTTGCGAGCTTGTTAAAAATATTTTAAAGGCTTGTAAAATTTATATTAATAATACTGGAGACAATGTAACTTTTAAAATTGAATTTGGGAGTGATTTGTTCAATTTTAAAAATATATTGTTTAAATTGACATTTAAAAATAGCCTTCCGAGGCACAGTCTCGGAATTCGACGAAACTAGTTCCATTGGATCCGTAATATTGTATTATTATCGAGTTTCAAATTTTGGAGTGTTTGGAGTTATCGTGTGGTCGTACGGTATATAAACGCGCTGAAATCTACATCGAATTTAATATAATAACTGAGTCCAAAAAAAAAGCTCTCTTCTCCATACGATCGAGTTAGGACTAAAATCTTTTCCATTGCATTCGAAATAGGGGTATAACATGACGAACGCCTAGCGGCACGCCTCGATAGGAGTTCGAGATGTTGAGTTACGTAAATCGAGACGATTTGAAAATTTTATATATTTAAGTACATTGACCAGTCAACTATTTTCCTTCTCCAATACGCCATTTTATACCCATTTGAACACGCAAGCTTTCACATCCCCTTTATCCTTCATCTCATGCAACCGTTCTTTCCTGCTTTTTAAATCGCGCCATTCCTTTCAAAACAGAAAAAAAAAAGATGGATCGGAATCAAATTTGACCTTCAAAGAAAGGAAAGTAAAATAAAATATGTATAATATTCGGAAATCATTCTCAATCCCCTCGATTTCCTCAATCGGCTAATAACCCCAACTCTTCATCTATAGATCTTCCTTTTCCCTACAATTCACGATAACCCTAGCACGGCGCTACAGAAATTTTGGACAGCTTCCGCCCAACGTCAACAACAGATTGCTGTGATGATGCGAAGTCGCCAACAGTACGGGTCAGGTGGCAGTTAGACGAACTTCGGGTAGGCTGGATAAAGGACTGGGCAGGCGAGACAGAGCATGTCGATGTTGCTTGGGATAGTAGCGTATATGCTCATATATTGATGCAGCAGTCAAGGGCGAAGGCTAATTCATCGGCTCATGGGTTCTCTGGTCGTCTTCTATTTTAGTTTTAGGGAGTTAGGAGACTACGGTTGGAAGGGCGTGATCGGCGAGTTCGATTTTGAGGTGTTTGGGTGGATTCAAGGGGTGTGCTGCGACATTGGTGGAGGTACGCGAGTGGTCATGGTAAGCACGAGGAGTTGGGCTGTTGTGCAGACTTGTTTGGTAAGGTTATCTGCAGTTTTTGGTTTTTAATATATATATATATATATATATATATATATATATATATATATATATAGATTAGAAGATATATAATATATACACATCAGCTTGCTGTTTAATTGAAAAGATGTACAGTGGTAATTAGTATATATATACCCTGTTATAAATTATAATTGGGTCAGAAAATTTTTACAATAAGGAGGAAAAACAATTCTTTTTTAATTAAATAAATATATACTACAAGTGAAACGATAAATATGTTTATATATATGATTTTTGAGAATATAGGAGTTTTAAAATGGTGTAGAGTTTATAAAAAAAATTAGATTTTTATAATGTATATATGTTTTTTTTGGTATAAGCAGTTTTAGAGGAAAAATTAAATAAATAAATATATATATATATACCTATTTTCATTTACTAGTTAAATTTTTAAAAATATGTATTAGGATGATTAACCTATCTAATTAACTTGTTTAATCATTTTATTCACTAAAAATATCTTATTAAAAGAAAATTAGTTTAAAATTAAATTATTAGTTTCAAACAAAATTATTAGTTTAAAATTAAATAAATAAATAGTAATTAATTGTTCGATCAATTCAAATATTAATAAACCGTATGATGTTTATACAAGGTCAAAAAAACCGTGAAACCGGTCGAGTGATATGACCCACTTTTCTTCACCTATATTTTATTG
Source organism: Allium fistulosum (assembly GCA_030737815.1). Classification (NCBI taxonomy): domain Eukaryota; kingdom Viridiplantae; phylum Streptophyta; class Magnoliopsida; order Asparagales; family Amaryllidaceae; genus Allium; species Allium fistulosum. The sequence continues at coordinate 96,803,824 of CM060903.1, forward strand.
ATTTTTAGTTGAGTTTTTTTTTAAACAAGGGATCACTTCTTTTCTTGCCTCTTTTATTTCTTTTAATTAATTTCCCAAGATCCAGAATTTACTAATATAAAAATATCAGTATTTAAATCAAGTCATATCATTTATATATGTGAAGATATATAAATGTTTCTTTGCCTATTAGAGTGTTAAAGTAGCAAAGAAATTTAATCACACAATATTTTCCATAATTGAGAGGTTTTGTGTCACATAGCTATTTCTACACTTTAATCTTTTTATTGACTCAAGATTGACTAATACATGATTCAATTGTTACCACCTTAAAAATGACTCAAGATTGACTAATACATTTTCAGGTATTATCATCTTGGAATGACTCAAGATTGACTAATACATTTTCAAGTATTAGCATCTATTATTCTCTTCTTCTTTTTCCAAATTATTCTATAAAGCAGATTGATTAATTTGTGGATTAATAACCCATGTATTTGATCTTTGGGCTTCAGGAATTCATACATGTTGTTATAGAATGATAAAACATATTAAAACTTGGTTTGATCTATGGATCACTGGTTAGTCTAGCCCAGATTCAGGATTCAAACATAAACATGCACAAAACATGCACAAACATGCACAAGCAATTCAGGTCAATCAAAATGCACATATCCATGTTCATAAAGCATGTAATGATCATGTGAGTAGTAGAGTTGTAAACTAATTTAAAGGTCACACTGATTCTGGTATTTAGATTGGAAATAGTGTTGAATATGATTTTAGAAAGATCTTTGCATATTTCTGGCTAAAAGCATATAAAGTGTGATGTTCTGTATTTTTAAACACTTAACAAAATTACTCTACATTCTTGTTTGAGTCTATATTGTCTACCCCTATTTCTGGCTTGCTACTTCAGTTTCATATTGAAGTCAGTTCCAGATTTTTCCAATTCCAATTCCTAAATCCTTATATACTTATGATTTTCAGGTTTTATGGTATCATAATCCTACTCTTGTTCTAGACATATCATAGGATTTAGTTGCATTTCAAATTAGCTTACACTATGGTCTTGTTTGCTTCAGGAATCTGAAGACTATGACTTCAAGGTTTTGCATGTACTTGTATCAATTACAAGACATGTACAAGCCTTACCGGTTAGCCAAGACCATGTTCAACCCATCTACTTAATACTTTGGCACATATTTATTCAAAATCAACTTTAACTTTATAACTGAAATATAACAAACATGCCAAGGAGAATATATCCACATATCAGATTATATGGCATGTTCTCCTTCCCTATAATCCACTGGATTATTTCCAGAGTCTACTACTTAAATCAACAACTCACAAGCACGTATAATACTTAATTTTTTTTACATGTTCTTTTCAAGAAAACAAAGCAAGTATCAATCTTGGAAATACAATAGACATAAGAAAGTTTGCCTATATTATTTATTACAATTAAACTTCTACTTCTCTAAAGCATTTTATAACTACCAAGTTCTTCAAACATCAATACAAGCAAGCTACTCAAGCATCTTTCCCTGCAGCAACACTTTGAACTGCCTCAATGAAAATGAGACACCCCAAAGATTGCAAAGGCAACAAATAGGGTCAGAAAATATATTTTGGTGTGAGTGAAATAATAGATTATAAATAACTTGTAATTACTAAATAATGTGCAGAGATTCATATGTTTGATGCTTATTTAAATTCGTACTAAAATCTGAGTGTGTATATATATACACATATATAAGCTCTTACTAACATACATGCACACAAGCATTCATTCATCAACACAATTCAGTTATATGTACATATACTCCTATGGATTAACTCCCTCAATTCCATAGCTCAATTTCACAATCCCCATTTATCATTTATTTGGTCTTAACTCTTGCCATTGAACACCATGTGTGCATTGCAAAGGGGCTCAATTCTTTTAACCCTTTACACAGAGGCCTATAGGACTTAAACAAGTCATGCACATACCCATCATCCACCTAATGATGAATAGATCAAGGCACTACTCATAGATTAGCTTTATAATCTAGAGACCATTCCCATTTTCTTTCAGGAGAATTTTATTAATTCTTGAAATGCTTTATATTCTTTTCTTCCTTTCATAAATCAAAGAGTATTAAACTCACTCAGGGATTTTAGCCAGACATAGAAAGCATTCATGCAAAACACCACATCCCATTTTAAGGTCATTTTTATTCAATCATATTTTCTAAAACTTGCATATATTTATTTCCAGAAATATTCCCATTTCTTACATAAATCTGGTGAAGTCATTTAAAACATTACATTTATTTTACTGTGAACATAGGGTATGGTTTTTTTTGAGAAAAACCCATAAAAACATATGAACTTGTGATTTGAACAAATCAGCACACACACACACACACACCCATATATATATATATATATATATAATATTGCATTGTTCATATCATTTTTAAAATGAACTAAACATAAGCATGAATCCCCTTATTCACACTGCCTACTTCATTCTTCATTAATACCCTATTTCTCAGTAAAAATATTTAACTCATCTCCATATAAAAACTGGATTATAAGTTACAGAATCCATTTCTGTGATCAGGGTGTTTGTCTTTTCAAAGCATTACTCAAAACAAATCAAAACATTAACCAAAGCTCAGCCAAAACACCAACCATAATCAACATTTATTTATTCAGAGAATAAAATTAAACAAAAACATGATATGGTTTTATAAAAGTAATATGGCTGCCCTTAACTTGGGTCTTGATGCCTTAAATTTCATTAGATGATTAATCACTCACCTTCCTTCTTCTTTCCCCGAGAATGCTCTAACATGAAAACAATGTGAGTTTGCTCTTCTTTTTATTTTCTAAAATATCTGTTTTCAAACATAAACTACTGCTTATCCTTTGATTTTAAAAACATTTAGCTAGGGTTTTAGTGGAGTGAAAAACCCATTTTATCCCCACACAAGTAAGAGAATTTTGTATATGTGTTTATGGCTAAATATGCCATTTTCTTTTTTATTCCATTTCGGGTATTACAGTTGCTTTTCTTCTTTTTCTGTGTACATGCCATTTGCAAGTTTCACATACACACTATTTTCATGTGACTTATCTACATTACGTATTTTCTTAAGACAAATCTGTAATGTTCACATATATATCTTTTTATCAATTAATTCCTTGCTAATGTTTCAAACCATTTGTTTTCTCTTGATTTTAAAATGTATTTATACATATATAATACTAAACTGGTTTCATATATTTTAATCATCATTAGAGTTTATTTTATCACTCTATACTCCTCTGGCTACTTATATACAATATATATATGAGATATGAGAATATAAAACTCATTCATACTTAGTTATTTTCTTCTCATTATTATTTACTGAAGACAACTATCCTCTTCCTTATTTATTTCACTCATTCTTGATATTTATTTTCAAACTATTTTATTCTTTGAATATTTTCCATTAACTGATTTTTATAAAATCATTTTCATCTCAATAATTTGGGTCTTCACATACTTTCCTCCTAAAAGGAATTGTGTCCCACAATTATTTTTCTCATACATTTCCATCCAAATGTATACAAAGCATAATTTCATTTCAGAAATTTTAGAAACTTATGCTTTCAAAACCAATCAAACATACATAAGTAATGTTTAAGTTTATCATAATTTTAGGCATACCTTTGAGCAGGAAATAGATTAGGATATTTATCCTTCATCCTATCTTCAGTCTCCCATGTACAATCATTCTCATCTAAACTCCACTGGATTTTAACCAATTTAATTACTTTATTTCTCAATTTCTTTTCTTCTCTAGCCACAATACCCACTGGTTCCTTCTTATAAACCAGATTTTCTTGAATTTCAACTTGTGTAGGAGATTCCAGAACTGTCTCCTTATCATGCACCCATTTTCTTAATTGAGATACATGAAATACATCATGTATATTACTCAATTCCTCTGGCAATTTCAACTTATAAGCCAAAGTTCCTACTCTTTGAATAATTTCATATGGCACTATATATCTTGGTGACAATTTTCCTGCCTTGCCAAACCTCAATATTTTTCTATTTGGTGAAACTTTGAGAAATACATAATTTCCCACTTCAAATTCCACTGGCTTTCTCCCTTTATCTGCATAGGCTTTTTGTCTCTCTTGTGCTACTCTCATTCTTTGCCTTACAAGTTCAATCCTTGCAGAGGTCTCTTTCACATGTTCTGGTCCAAGCAACACTCTTTCACCTGCCTCCATCCAGCATGCAGGAAATACACAAGGCTTCCCATACAAAGCCTCAAATGGAGCCATACCTATAGTGGAATGATAGCTATTGTTATAAGAAAATTCAGCTAAATAGAGATGATCGTTCCAGTTGCCTCCAAAATCAAGTATACATGCTCTAAGCAAATCCTCTAAAATCTTGTTAACAATCTCAGTTTGCCCATCTGTTTATGGGTGGTAAGCTGTGCTCAAGCTTAATTCTGTCCCCATAGCCTCTTGAAAGCTACCCCAGAACCTTGAGGTAAACTAGGTATCTCTATCACTAATGATAGTCTTGGGGATTCCGTGTAATCTCACTATCTCCTTCACAAATAATTGAGCTAATTTATGAGCATTTCTATTTGAATTCACTGGAATGAAGTGAGCTGTTTTTGTGAGTCTATCAACCACAACCCAAGTACTACCATTGCCTCTTCTTGTTCTTGGCAAACCATCCACAAAATCCATTGAAATGCTTTCCCATTTCCAGGTAGGCAATTCCAGAGGTTGTAGTAGGCCTGAAGGTCGTTGGTAATCTACCTTGACTTGTTGACATGTTAAACACTTTGCCACATATCTTGCCACTGCCCCATTCATTCCTGGCAACCAATAGTTTCTTTTAAGATCATGGTACATTTTTGTACCACCAGGATGTGTAATGTACTTTGTCTTGTGATGCTCATCCATAACCTCTTGCTTCAGTTCTTCTACATTGGGTATGCAAAGTTTCCCTTTCTTCCTTAAGTAGCCTCTATCATCAACTTTATAATTTTCCACTGACATGCCTTATGATATCATGTCCTTCTTTTCTTTTAAATTAGTGTCTTGATTTTGCATATTTCCTATTTTATCAACCAGGGTTGATCTTAAGGAGATGATACTTAATTTTCCATATTCAATCATGTCACTATGTACATTGTCTGATTTACCAATTTCTTCCTTCATTTCTACTACACTAAGGATTGTTAAATCCTTGAATTCGGTCATCATTAAGCTTGCCAATCTTGCCTGATGTCTACTCAAAGCATCTGCTACCTTGTTAGCTTTTCCAGGAGTATATAATATATCAAGAACATAGGCAGCTAAAAACTCTACCCACCTATGTTGTCACATATTCAAGTCTTTTTGAGAAAACAAATATTTAAGTGATTTATGGTCTGTAAACAATTCAAATTTAGTACCTAATAAGTAGTGTCTCCATATCTAGTTTCATTTGGCTTGAGTTGCCTTGATGCATATGCTATGACTCTACCATGTTGCATGAGTACTGCCCCTAACCCAGACCCACTAGCATCAGTATAAACCACTAATCCTTCATTTCCCTCTGGAACTTGCAAGACTGGAGCTTCATCAATGCCTTCTTCAATGATTCAAAAGCTTGTTCACATTTTTCTGTCCACACATATGGTTGCTCTTTTCTGGTTAGATTGGTTAGTGGAATGGCTATCCTTACAAGGTCTTTTATAAACCTTCTATAGTAGCCTGCCATTCCTAAAAATGACCTCACCTAAGTCACTGATTTGGGTCTACTCCATGATTGCACTGCCATGACTTTGTTTAGGTCTACAAATCCGTTGTTGAGATATAATGTGCCCCAAAAATTTGACTTCATTCTGCCAAAATGTACACTTAGTAAATTTTGCCTTTAAATCATGTGCTCTTAATCTTGACAAAACCAGATGCAAGTGCTTTGCATGCTCCTCTTTTGATTTTGAATACACCAATATATCATCAATGAAAACAACTACAAATTTATCTAGAAAATCTCTGAATGTCCTATTCATTAAATCTACAAAATAAGATGGTGCATTTGTCAATCCAAAAGGCATTACTAAAAATTCATATAGCCCATACCTTGTGTTGAATGCAGTGTATTTAATACTCTCCTCCTCAACCTTCATTTGATGGAATCCAGAGGCTAAGTCTAGCCTTGAAAAGATTCTTGCTCCATTTAATTGATCAAATAAATAATCAATTCTGGGGAGTGGATATTTATTCTTGATGGTAACTTTGTTTAATTCCCTGTAATCAATACACATCCTCATTGTACCGTCATGTTTCTTTACAAATACCACTGGAGAACCGCAGTTCGAACTACTAGGCCTTATGAAGCCTTTCTGCTCCAATTCTTCCAATTGTTGTTTCAATTCCACTAATTCTTTAGGACCCATTCTGGTAGGCTTCTTGATGATAGGACTTGCTCCTGGGATTAATCTTATCTGAAATTCAACTTGCCTATTTTCTGGAACTCCTATAACCTCTCCAAAGACATTTGGGTATTCATTTATTACTTTTATGTCTTCCAGAATTAATTCTTTTTCAGTCATGCTCCACATTTGATTAAGGCAATTTGTTTTGGCAATTTCACTCATGACTATAATATTTTTACCATTTTCAGTTTTCAAAGAAATAGTAAAATTTTCCAAGTTCAAAATTGCTTTGAATTTACTCAACCAATCTACTCCTAGAATAATTCCTATTCCAGGATATTTTAACACAAACAAATCAAATTTAAACATATTTCCACCTATGTTTAATTCTACTCCCAAACATTTAATTTCTAGCATGCAAGAACTACCTAGGGGACTCTGAATAAACAAAGGTTTATCAACTAAATTGCATGTGAGAGCCAATTTATTCACTATGTCTTGTGATATTAAAGAATGTGTAGCCCCAGCGTCATATATAACTGAGATTGGATAATCTTTAATTAGGAGTATACCTTCCAATTGTCCAGAATTTCCCACTGCATTTGCTTTTGCTTTGCCTTCCAATGCTCCTACCTTTGCTCCTTTCTTGAAATCTAGGCAATTCTTTTTGATATGACCTTCTTTCCCACAATTATAGCAAATGAATGGGGTTTTCTTAGCTGCTTGACACCTATTACTTATGTGTCATTCCTTGCCACAGTTGTAGCAAATAATTTTCTTCTAAACTTCCCCACTGGTTGCTCCTTCAACCTTATTGTCTGAATTCTTCTTGTCATAAGGATGTGCTCTATTTTCCCCCTTCTTGTTGTTGTTATTAGCTCTCATGTTCCTGAATTTCTCCCTTGCATTATCATGTTGTTCAAAAGAAAGAGTGAGATCTATGACTTGATCAAATGTTTTGTCTTTGTATGGTAGCATTGCTCCACTTAAACCAGCATTAAGTCCTTGAATAAATCTTGAATTCTTTGATTCCTCATTCCCTATAAGCATACTTAGACAAGATCTCAAACTTTTGAGTGTATTCAGTCACACTCATTGATTCTTGCCTCAATCTTATGAACTCCTCAAGCAATGTTGCCTTAGCTGTTGCTGGGACAAATCTAGCCTTAAGCATATCCTTGAACTGATCCCATGTTATCTCATTTTTTGGTCTTCCTAAGATGATTACCTCCCACCAATCCAGTGCTGCTCCTTTGAGCCTTCTGGAAGCTATCTACTCTTCCTTTGGTCATTGATTTGCATGTCTGCAAATATCCTTTCCAAAGTTCTTAGCCATGTTTGCACACACATGACTCCTTCAGTGCCCTCAAAATCCTTGCCTCCTAAATTTTAGAATGTTTTCAGTAGCTTAGATAACTCCTCATGAGGATTTTCTTCCCTCTGCACTGCTCCTTCCCTAAATGCCCTCACCAAATCTTGTAAATTGACACATCGTGTTGCATTAGAGGGTCCTGCTCCATAGTTTGGTGGTCTTCCTACCATGATTCGCTATACAATTTACATAGCTAGTTAGTCTTGTTTTTGATTTAATTTTTCCAGTAATTTATTCCTACTGAAAATATTTTTATGTGGTTTGTTCCTTAGGATTTTATCCATATAAGAAAATCAGATTTTATTATTTTTTTGCTATGTTTTTGGTAATATAGCTCTGATACCAACTGAAATGACCCACTTTTCTTCACCTATATTTTAATGATTTTTAGTTGAGTTTTTTTTTTAAACAAGGGATCACTTCTTTTCTTGCCTCTTTTATTTCTTTTAATTAATTTCCCAAGATCCAGAATTTACTAATATAAAAATATCAGTATTTAAATCAAGTCATATCATTTATATATGTGAAGATATATAAATGTTTCTTTGCCTATCAGAGTGTTAAAGTAGCAAAGAAATTTAATCACACAATATTTCCCATAATTGAGAGGTTTTGTGTCACATAGCTATTTATACACTTTAATCTTTTTATTGACTCAAGATTGACTAATACATGATTCAAGTGTTAACACCTTAAAATGACTCAAGATTGACTAATACATTTTTAGGTATTATCATCTTGGAATGACTCAAGATTGACTAATACATTTTCAAGTATTAGAATCTATTATTCTCTTGTTCATTTTCCAAATTATTCTATAAACCAGATTGATTAATTTGTGGATTTATAACCCATGTATTTGATCTTTGGGATTCAGGAATTCATACATGTTGTTTTAGAATGATAAAACATATTAAAACTTGGTTTGATCTATGGATCACTGGTTAGTCTAGCCCAGATTCAGGATTCAAACATAAACATGCACAAAACATGCACAAGCAATTCAGGTCAATAAAAATGCACATATCCAGGTTCATAAAGCATGTAATGATCATGTGAGTAGTAGAGTTGTAAACTAATTTAAAGATCATACTAATTCTGATATTTAGATTGGAAATAGTGTTGAATATGATTTTAGAAAGATCTTTGCATATTTCTGGCTAAAAGCATATAAAGTGTGATGTTCTGTATTTTTAAACACTTAACAAAATTACTCTACATTCTAGTTTGAGTCTATATTGTCTACCCCTATTTCTGGCTTGCTACTTCATTTTCATATTGAAGTCAGTTCCAGATTTTTCCAATTCCAATTCCTATATCCTTATATACTTATGATTTTCAAGTTTTATGGTATCATAATCCTACTCTTGTTCTAGACATATCATAGGATTTAGTTGCATTTCAAATTAGCTTACACTATGGTCTTGTCTGCTTCAGGAATATGAAGACTATGACTTCAAGCTTTTGCATGTACTTGTATCAATTACAAGACATGTACAAGCCTTACTGGTTAGCCAAGACCATGTTCAACCCATCTACTTAATACTTTGGCACATATTTATTCAAAATTGTAACGATCCCAAAATTTTAAACTATTTTAAATTAATAATTGAATTAAATTTTGATTTAAAACTGTGAATTTGTTTGAATTTTTCAAGTTTAATATGAGGAATATATTTGAATTTAAAGTTGAATTGGGATTTATAAATAATGTAGAGGAAATTTGCTTTGAAATTTTAAAATATAGAATCTTTGGATTTTAAAAAAATCGAGTTTATCTTATTCGATTAGATTTAAGACTCTACATTTTTGACATTGATATGATATATGCAAATGAAAGTAATATAGCTAATGATGTTTAAAAAGGAATAAATTTTATCAATACAAAATGAATGAAAAATATACAATGTTATGCTACTCACGTACTGGTCAACATTGGTTACAACCCACTCCTAAAATCACGCCTTAACCCACGCCTAAAATCACGATTTTCCTCTGCAAAACCACGACCTCGTCCCTCTTTCATTTTCATTCGTTCGAGAAACCCTAAAACAAAACAATCGAACGAAAATGGCGGCTCCATTTCGTTCGAGTTCGTCCCACTGTCCAAATTAGGGCTTTGTCATCGCGTTCGCTTATGTGAGTTTGGCTAGTGCTTTGGCTTTTCGAGAAAAAGTTGGGTTTCGAGATGATTCAGTGATCGCGGCTACTTCAGTACACGTCGAACAAAGGTGAGTGACCCTAACATCTAGTTCATTCTCGTAGGATGTTTCTGGCATGGTTCGATTCTGTTTAACCATGGCTTGATGATTTTTTGTGGGTTTATGTATGAATTTCGATTTACTGTAATTCATTCGCCTGATTTGTTCAATATGATGTTTCGCCCATTTGATTTTTTGTTGGATGTTGATGATTTATTTGACTTGTTCATATTGAATAGTTTCCCTTACTCCACTGATTTGGTCGATTCCCTTACTTGTCACGGTTTTGATTTGGCATTTGATTCGTGAATTTCTGATGATGTCTATCGAATTTGTTACATCTATTAAATGCTTTAAAAAAATTCCTTTATTCTAGTTCGAAAGTTATTTGAATTTATTGGTATCAATTGGTTGTTGGTCGATGATGGAGATCGTTTCGACCCTGAACTGTTTGATTTCATTTTTCTGACTTGCGGCTTGATGTTATTAGTCTCATAGTTGGGTTTTGGGAATTTCTGGTGACTTCGGCATATTTTGGTTTGCACAGCTGTTAACAGCAGTTTCTTCGTTCGAGTATGCAATCACGCTCCGATATGCTTTGACATTTTGTAGCTGAAATTTGTATTGTCTCATGTATACGTGTAGTTTCACTTTGTCGATGATACTCTGACTGTTGAGGCAGTGAAATTGTAATTTGAGTCTTCATTTGATAGTGTTGTGCACTTGATGTTTTTCACTTGACTTCGAGTTGGAAACTCTGTTGATTCTGTCCAAAAGGAACCTTTACTGACTTGATTATTTTACTTGGGTATCTTGGTTTTGAACATTTGTTGGCTTCAGCTAATATATACTTGGGTTGTATATGACACACCAATGTGTGTCAGTTTTGTTTATATGAGTCATGGTGTATTGTTTTGGTTGCTTCCTGGTAGAACATAGCAATTCACCGGTTTTGGACTTGGTTGTTGTGTATTTGGCCTTGCTGTGTCTTCATTTGTACATATATGTGTCTTTCCATTATCATGTATGTATATATATGCATTCATGTATGTATATATATATGATTGTTATTACTTTTGGTCATTTTCTTGTACCCTTTGAAGGTTGGCTTCACTGTGTTCGAGTTATATATGGTATTTGTTAGTCTGCAGCATTATTCCTTATTTCTTTTTTGCTTATGCACTTGTATGTCAGGGTAATTAAGTTGTTTTAGGAAGAAGTTCATTTTGGGAATTGTTTGCACGTAAAATGGACAAACACCTCAAAGTTGTATGATTTAGTGGATCTTATGTTGTTCTTAGCGATTTGAGTAATTTACGCAAATATATGAAAAGCAGGGGCTAAACTGTAAAAAGACACGCAAATTTATAGTGGTTCAGCCAGAATGTGCCTACGTCCACTTTATATGTTATTTCTCTTCTCTTCTTTCGATTACAAGTACAAAGCTTTAATACAAGTAAAAGAAAGTTGTTTGAAAGTTCCTTCCGTGCTCGAGCTCTCAAACTTGTCTCCCATTGTTGTACCCCTGCCTCTCTATTTATAGAGTGAGGTTGGGGGCAGAGGTCTTGGATATATTCAGCTGCTGGTGGGCCTGGGCTGAAGTGATCTGGCCTGGCAGTCTGGTTCGGCATCCTCTTGGTCTGGTCATGAGGTGGAGGAGATTTGGTCCGGTTGTACTTCATTCGGTGGTAGCTGGATCGGTAGAGGGGATTTGGTCCGGTTGAGCTTCATTCGGTGGTAGCTTGGATCGGTAGAGGGGATTTGGTCCGGTTGAGCTTCATTCGGTGGTAGCTTGGATCGGTAGAGGGGATTTGGTCCGGTGTTTTGAAAACTTGGCCAACATTTGCCCCTCAAAGTAGGGTATATGTTTACCATATATCGTGCTTTGTTTTTTGTCCATCCATTCTCGACGTCTGCGTGTGTTTCATGTTGCCGATCCAAGTGGTCCGGTACACTGCCTTCGCCTATAAAATAGGGGGCTAGGGCTTCTATCTTCCCACCTACCGAACCATTCCCACGAACCTCAGCGTTAGCCGAACCAAACAATTAACCGAATCAGTCAGCGTTAGCCGAACCAAACCTTTTACCGAATCAGGTGAGATCTTCAGCCGGACCAAGTCTAATCTTTTTTGCCGAATGAACTTGCGTATGTACGTTTGCATGCCGAATGAACATGCGTGTGTACGTTTGCATGCCGAATGAACATGCGTGTGCACGTTTGCATGCCGAATGAACGTACTCCTCTGATACCGAATGACACATGATCGTTTTAATACCGAATGAGATTATTGAAGTGCTGCATCTGTTTGCCGAATGAATTGTTGTATCGAGTGAACATGTGTTTCATACTTCGAATTTTTTAAGCGAAATTCCAGATTACGCTGCTTGTATATTCTAACGATATATTTTTTCCATGTTTGCAGATAAATGTCTCGAAAAGTTGAAACTCGATCAGATAAGAAGAGATCCGGGGGCGAAGGAGAGTCCTCGGCCGTGCCCCCAGCTCAATCAGGATCGGAGCGTCATGGGCCCGCCCCGAGGTCATTAGTGGATGGATATGGTCCCCAGGAGCTACTGGATTCCCCGCCTGACTGCTTTCCTAGCTCTCTCAAAGAGGAGCAACTCGATGTGATATCTCGTTCCTTTGGGATCGATAGAGCCCTCATGCTGCTGCCGGGCCCAGGAGTCATGCCATACAGTCCTCCCGAAGGATACTTTGCTTATAGTAGGTACCATTGCATGTGTGGTGCTATCCCGCCTCTCAATGCTTGGGTAGTCAGCTTCCTCACGTACCTGAAGGTGGCCCCATTCCAGCTTCAGCCCAACTCTTATGCCATACTGGTGAGCCTTTTCGTTATTTTTCGGAGGAAGTATGGTCGCGCTCCCTCCAACCGGGAGATCCGGTACTTGTATAATTTGAGGGGCTATAAGAAGGGGTCCCCATATATTAGCTTGGAGTCTGCTGTGACCTTCAAGCCGGTCCTGGACCTGTACTCTAAATTCAGCATGTTCAAGAAAGAGTGGTTCTTTGTTAGGGACGACTCCGTCTCCATCCGGCGCTTTACCTCTGGATGTAAGTTGATGCTTTTACTTATAATTTCTATTCCGATTGCGATGCTTCTTCTCATACTTTCTCATTTTTGCTAGCGACAGGTGGCTTTCCGGTTGTGGAGACTGACCGCTTGGTTCAGACGGCGGCGGAGATAGAAGCCATTCTTGGGAAATACAGATCATCTGCCTTCTTGATTAGAAATGCGATTCTCCTGGAATATAACTTGATCCTTCCGCAGTAGTCTGTAGTTAAGTTGAGGGAAACGGCGGAAGAGAGGGCGGCTGCTCAGGCTAAGGGAGGCGTTGCGGCAGAGGGTGGAAAGAGAAAACCATTCACGAAACCTCCAGCCGTCGGAGGTAAGAAACTTAAGAGGTCGGACGGTCCTTCTCCCAGCAATTGTCCACTTACTCAGGGGGAGATAGATGCGGAGGAAGAAAGAGGTGAGGCGGAGGGCGGAAGTGACGTTGAGCGTCTTAGTGATGATGGTGGCGATGGGCAGGGTGGTGATGGTTCCAGGGCTCTGTCTTCTGGGCAAGTAGGCGAAATGCAAGAGTGGACGGATGATGCTCTCCGCCAAGCTTTTGAGGGGTTGGATGATGATCCGGCTTTGGTAGAGAAGACCGGGAAGGCGGACAAAGCCGGGACTGCTGCAAGTGAGTCTTTTCCGACCATTCCGGCCAAGGCGGCTCTGACGACTCAAGGTGAACTCTTGACCCCTGCATGCTTCACTAATGATAGGGACTTAGGAATATTTTATGACCCGCTCCCGTCCTGGAATGAAATCCAGGACTTATTGCTGTATCCCACTCCTCCCCAGGGTTTGTACAACCACAGCTGTGTTTCTTTTCCTTTTCTAACTTGTAATCTACCGCGTTTCTTGAATCATATAGTAATGTAAGATTGTGACACTTGTTCTTTATATCAGGAGCAGGCAAGATGCCCAAAGCTTCAGACCTTCGACACAGGCTCGAGCAATATAAACTTTCCAAAATTTCTGCTAAGCCGAAGCCCTCAACCCAACGCTCCGGGGATGTAGTTGGATACCGTCCTCTTCTTGGGGTCATCGAAGAGGGTATTCAGCAGAGGAAGAGGAGTCATCCTTTATCCGAAACTTCGCTCGGTCCTCAGCCTCCGGCTCAGCCTATTCATGATATTACTGAGGAGGGTAGCGAGTTTGTACCTTCTCCACACCCGTCCGGAAACCCTTCTGTTATTCATATCGACCGTCCCGACTTGGCCCGTAATCCATTCGCGGGTCATCCTGATCTGGATCCAGGTTCTCATGATATTACTTTTGACGAAGTCACTGGTGAACACCTTCTCCCCCGTAACCTCATGGTACGAGTACCTGATGAAGCCAAGTCCTTAGATCTCGATCTACTCACCACTCGTATAGTCACTATGGGAGACGAGGCCAAAGCTAATATTGATCGGGTGGCAGAGGAGACCAAGAAGCTGATGGGGCATCATGCTCGGCTGGTTAAGGCCGGAGAGGAGATTGGGAGCGCCAATATCCGACTTCGATTAGTGGTTTCGGATCAGGCCAAGCAGCTCGCGGATCAGGCTATCCAGATTTCTCAACATGAGGCTGCTACTGGGCGATTAAGGAAAACCATGGAAGAGGCCAGTCGGGCCGAATTGCGGAAAATGGAAGTTGCTTGCAAAGAGCGGATTGACATGGCTATTGCCACGGTGGATGAGGTTCGGAGAGCGGATCTCGAGCAGGTGGAGGAATTGTCCGAGAAACTTGAGGCTGCAGAGCTGGCCCAAGCTAAGTTGAGGGAAGAGATGGAGGTGATGCGGAGGTCCCTTCAGGCTGATTGCTCGAGATACAGACTGGAGAGAGATGCTGCCGTCGAAAGGTTGTCGGCCTCCGATGCCCGGATGAGGGAGTTTGAGGAGAACGAGGGAATGATGGATGACATGCTCCAGGACATGTATTTCCGGACTTGGAAGCAGGGCAATCTCTCTTGGATGGATGATTATCCCAGGGTCATGGCCAAGACCTATCTTCGGGCTTTGGAGGAGGCTAAGGCTGATGCAGATAAAGAGGGTGGAACGGTATTCAGTATGGATGTGGTCACTGCCCAGTTCACCAAGGAGGAGAAAGTGGCGGTAAAGGAGGGTATGCGGCTGCTTGCTGCTGAAGAGGCAGGTGTGCAGGTAGAGGATGACGACCAGGATGGTCAAGAAGCAGGTGCTGGTAAGTTTTCCTTTCTAGTCTTTCCGTTAACTTGGTTACTCATCACTAATGAATCCCTTTTATGACCGGACAGGCGGGCAAAAGAGCAAGGACAAGACTTCGACGCAACCGACTCCCTGATTGGACCTGGAAAATTCTTTTTGTAGGCTTGGCAGTGTTGTATCTGTTAGTCTTAAGATAGTGGAGTAACTTCTAAGTTGTAATTCTTGCTACTTGTAATAATCAACATTATTCTTGACGTGTAATTTTTTAACTTAAGCTGATTTTGTCGTTTCTTGAATGTTTGTTGCTGTTTTGACATGTCGTATGAGAAATATAACTGTGTATATTCTCGTAATTAAATTGTGTTTGATGTCAGATTCTGGTTTTAAATCATAATCTCAGGACTTGCAATGTTAGCGTGTGGTGTGAAAAAAAAATTAAATTACAGTCATGCATCTGCACATAAAGGAAGAAAATACCGCCTTTCATGTTCTGTTTGTAAATGGCAGCTTCGAATATCTTGCATAACCAAGCATGGAAAGCGGTTGAATGTTCTGCCACCCGATTGTGAATCCCTGCATCCATTGGCGGGTATCTCTTACCCTGCATCCTGTTCTTTATGGTTGGTTATAGAGGATAGGAGGAAAGTTTTTAAGTAAAATTGAAATATGTAAAAAAGTAAAACTTCCAGTCACGGAAGGCCTTCGATGTGCTTAAGTTCGTGGCAAACGGGTTTTGTAGTCACTTTCCCTAGCTGTGGGTCTTGGAGACATTTGTCACCCATCTAACGCCTCCGCGGGGAGTTAATTCTTTTTTTTACCACAGCCGCACTTAAGACACACCGGAGCCGAGATCGTGCACAGTAACTACCCGGGCCATTATGGCCCGTACTCATGGGTATTATTCGACTTACTGTGGCCGGCTAGCGTGGGTGCCGATCGTCAACTGTGAACTGCCCCTGGCTGGCCACACCTTATGTTGGGGCTTATAATCGGTTCACAGTTGCCGGCGAGCCTAACGCCGTAATGAGCTGCCTTGGCTATAGTCGGCCTTCTCGGTGGCTTATAATCGGCTCATTACAGTTGGCTTTAAGGGCCGTCGCGAGCAATGAGTTAACCCGCAGCAGAGGGATGCTGGAGCAAAAGTGTCTCATTGACGAGGGCATAGATTCGCATAGTACCTGTTGGGTCTTGTCCACGTGAAGTTGCATTGTGGAGTGCTTTGAATAGAAATGCTATATGCTCAGGATTTCGTTCAACAGAAAAGGATAAAGTTAACAAGCAGCCAAGATATAAAGGAAAAAGTTAAAAAAGAGACAAGGCTTTTTTAAAGTGGTTCGGCACGAAAAAATGCCTACGTCCACTGATTCTCTTTGTTAATTCACTTCATATGGGCAATACAAGTTAAGAAAAGTATCGACGGAGGTGTTGGATGTTCCATGCCCTCTGGAACACCTCTCCGTCCACTGTTGACAAAATATAGGCTCCGTTGTGGAGATCTTTATGAATTACATATGGTCCATCCCAGATTGGGTCGAGTGCTCCGGGGCGAGGGAAGATTCGCTTGAGGACAAGATCCCCTTCTCGTAAGGTACGATGTTTGACTTTGGAGTTGTATTGTGCTGCCACCTTTTGCTTGTGGGCTGCTGTTTTTAGGACTGCATCATTCCTTCTCTCCTCGACTAGATCCAAAGACATGTTGAGGAGCTCTTCGTTCTCTTCTGGGTTATAGTGGATCCTACGGTGGGAAGGCACAATGGTTTCAACTGGGAGCATAGCCTCCGATCCGTATGCCAAAGAGAAAGGAGTGTGCCCTGTTGATGTTCTGAAAGATGTGCGGTAGGCCCATAGTGCCGTAGGGAGTTCATCCACCCAAGCGCCCTTTGACTTTTCGAGCTTCTTTTTGATCAGAGTTTTCAGAATTTTGTTGACTGCTTCGACTTGTCCGTTTGCTTGGGGATATGCTACGGATGAGAAGCTTTTGTGAATTCCGTGTTCTTGGCACCAGTTGGCGAATTCCTCGCTGTCAAACTGAAGTTCATTGTCTGATATGATTTTTAGTGGGACTCCGTACCTGCACAGAACATTTTTGATTAAGAAGTTGATAACTTTCGCTGAAGATACTTTATTTAGAGGTTCTGCTTCCACCCATTTGGTGAAATAGTCGACTGCCACTATAGCATATTTGGCGCTGCCTCGACCCATTGGCAGTTCACCGATTAAGTCAATTCCCCATACTGCAAAGGGCCAAGGGCTGGTCATCTGAGTAATCTCGGTTGTTGGTAGCCGAGGGATCTTAGCAAACTTTTGGCATCTGTCACACTTCTTGACGAAATCTAAGGCGTCCTTGCTTAAGGTGGGCCAGAAATATCAGTATCGGAGTATCTTTTTTGCTAACGTTTGCCCTCCGGT
Organism: Allium fistulosum; assembly: GCA_030737815.1. NCBI lineage: Eukaryota > Viridiplantae > Streptophyta > Magnoliopsida > Asparagales > Amaryllidaceae > Allium > Allium fistulosum. Next base: position 96,821,461 of record CM060903.1, read on the forward strand.
GTGATCTCCGCAGCTTCCTTGATGAATGTTGGACAAGATTTCCTTGGCTTCCCTTCCGGCGACACACCTTAACAATGGGTTAGAGAACCCGCGCCGGTAGAGGATGTCTCCTTGTATTGTGTAGCGGGACGCTTTCCTCAAGATTTTCTTGACTTCGTTACGCCCGTCGGGTAGTGTGCCATTTTGTAGGTAGTCTCGGATGGGAGTCATCCAAGTTGCTTCTTCGGTTGCAGCTATCAGATTCACTTGCTCAAAACTTGGGATCGTTTGCTTTGAGACAGTTACTGCCCCGAAGATGGCGACGTCTCTCATACTTGCTTGCTTTGCCAATTCGTCGGCCTCTTGGTTCTCTTCCCGAGGGATGTGTTTGACTAAGTAGTGGTCCAATCGGCTGAGAAGTAACTTGGTCTTCTTTAGATATGCTATGAGTCGTTCTTCTCGAGCTTGGAATTCCCCTAGTATTTGATTAATAATAAGCTGAGAATCGCTGTGAAGACACAAAGAATTGGCTCCGATCTCGATAGCAATTTCTAATCCGGCTATTACTGCTTCGTATTCTGCATCGTTGTTGGTGGCAGCGAACTCCAACCTTATAGCATAGTGTAGTTTATTTCCTCTGGGAGTGATTATTACCACACCTGCTCCCGAGCCTTGTTCGTTAGATGCACCGTCCACAAAGAGATTTCACTTGATATCTTCTGTTATCTCCAGTTGCTCCTTATCCTCGTTGGTAGTGAATTCTGCAATGAAATCAGCCATGGCTTGCCCCTTGATGGCGGTGCGAGGGTGATAGGTGATATCATATTGACTCAGCTCAATACACCATTTAAGTAGTCGCCCGGAAGTGTCGGGACGATGGAGTACCTGCCTCAGTGGTTGATCGGTCAGAACTTTGATGGAATGGGATTGGAAGTAGTGACGTAGCTTTCGTGAAGTGATTAGTAAACAGTATGCTAACTTTTCAAGCCTAGGATATCTGACTTCTGCCCCAGTAAACCTTTTACTGACGAAGTAAACTGGTCGTTGCGTGCGGTTATCTTCCCTTACCAAGGCAGCGCTTAGAGCGTGAGATGACACAGCAAGGTATAGGTATAATTCTTCGCCTTCGCTTGGGGTCGAGAGTACCGGTGGTTTCTGGAGTTGTTCGATTAGGTTAAGGGAAGCGGTCAAGCATTTGTCCGTCCATTCGAACTTTCCTTTATCTTTCTTTAGAGCTTCGAAAAAGGGGACGCACTTGTCCGTTGCTTTGGAGATGAATCGGCTTAGGGCAGCCACTTTTCCATTTAGGCTTTGCATTTCCTTTCGGGTGGAAGGTATCTTGATGTCCCTTAATGCTCGGACTTGTTCAGGGTTTGCTTCTATCCCTCGGGCATGGACGATGAATCCTAAGAATTTTCCCGATGACACTCCGAAGGAGCACTTTAGTGGATTCAACTTCATTCCATACTGTCGAAGTACCTGGAACATTTCGCCTAGGTGGCTTACGTGATTTTTGGCTTTCCGTGATTTTACCAGCATGTCGTCTACATATACTTCCATTGTTCGTCCTATTAGCCCTGCGAACATCTTGTTGACGAGGCGCTGGTAGGTGGCTCCTGCATTTTTAAGTCCGAAGGGCATCACTTTGTAGCAGTACAAACCCCGGTCGGTGATGAAACTAGTGTGGTCTTGGTCGGGAGCATGCATAGGAATTTGGTTATATCCTGAGTATGCATCCATAAAAGACAGGAGTTCGTGCCCGGCTGTGCTGTCTACAAGTTGATCGATTCTGGGAAGTGGGAAGCAATCCTTTGGGCAGGCGTCGTTTAGGTTGGAGAAGTCAATGCAGGTCCGCCACTTCCCATTAGCCTTCTTTACTAGTACCGGGTTGGCGATCCATTCTGGGTAAATAGCTTCTCGTATGAAGTCATTGGCGAGTAGATTCTTTACTTCTTCATCGAGGGCTGCTGATCGCTCTGCCCCCATACTTCTCTTTTTTTGTTTTACGGGCGCCTTGGTAGGATCAATTTTTAATACGTGGCATGCTATGTTGGGGGAGATTCCGGTCATGTCAGCGTGTGACCAAGCGAACACATCCAAGTTGTGGCGGAGAAAATCAATGAGTTGTTCCTTCAATTCAGTTTTCAGCTGCGACCCAATTTTCAGTAGCCTACTTGAGTCGTGCTTGTCTACAGATATAAACTCCATAGCCTCTGCAGGCTCGGCGGTGGCCTCCTCCTCTTTGTCCCTAGGGTCTAATTCATTGAATGGGTCGCTGGTGTATCGAAGAGGAGGGGCTTTCTTTAGTTGCTATGCTTCAAGGCTTTTTGTGCAGAGGGCAATCTCTACACCTTTCCCTTTATCTCTCCTGTGGTTGTTGCGAAGTTCGGTTACATAGCAGTCTCGTGCAATATCTTGGTCTCCTTCCACTTCCCCTACCCCATTGTCTGTTGGAAATTTCATTTTCAGGCACCACGGGGCTAGGACAATTTGGAAGTCAGATAGGGCTGGTCTTCCTAGGAAGGCGTTGTAGGCCGAATGGTTTTCTATCAGCACAAACGTCTGTTTCCTTACAACGGAGCGGGGATGGCTTCCAATTTCAACGAAGAGGTCCAGCTGCTTGATGGGCATTTTCGCATCTCCAGTGAAACCGTGTAGCGGTTTATCGCAGGGAGATACATCCTTCATTGATAGCCTCATTTTGTCGAATGCGTGTTTGAACAGGATATTTACAGAGCTTCCAGTGTCTACCAGGATTCGGTAAACTTCGGCGGGACCGAGTCGGGCAGAGATAACCATGGGATCCATGTGAGGGTACTGTCTTCCTTCTAGGTCGCGTTTACTGAATGTGATGTCATCACTTTCTTTCCGCTTTGGGTGGCGCTCTTCTATAACCGTATTGACACAGTCTCTATTGTCTCTGAGCGACTTCCCATATCTTTCCATCTCTTTCCAACTTCTGTCTGCGATGTGCGGACCTCCTGAGATGGTATGGACCACTATCTTCTCTTGACTAGAGCTGCTAGCGTTGCGGTCGCCTCTGCCAGTCCCTGGTGAGGGTAGCCTTGGGTTTTCATTGGCAGGAGCTGGAGTCCTGTCTTGACTTTTTACATAGCGTTCCAGTTTCTTTCTTCTGATGTGTTCCTCAATCAGATCTCGGAGATGATGGCATTCGTTGGTATCATGTCCGTGGGATTCGTGGAAGCGGCAGAATTTTCCAGATTTCTGTGCGCTATCTGATTCCTTCTTGTATGGTGGGCATTTGTATCTAACTTCGCCTTGGGTGGCAAGGAAGATGTTTTCGACGGTCTCGTTCAAAGGGGTGTAAGAGTCGAATCTTGGTCCTAGTCGATATAGGCGTTTTTCTACTTTTTTGCCCCCAGCATTGTCTCTGGAATCATTTCTTCGAGCGTCCCTCGCCACAGCAGGGGCGTTGCCATGGGTCGTCTTACTTTGCTGTCCTGACTGCCCCTCAATGGCAGCATCCTCAAGCCTCATGTATTTCCCGGCTTCATGGAAGAAATCGGGTAAAGTAGCTGGTTTTTCTTTTGTCAATCTTCTAGCAAATTTAGTGTCCGGATGCACCCCACTGCAGAGGGCCATCAGGATAAGCTTCTCATCGGCGTCTTGAACTGCGGCTGCTGCGGCGTTGAATCTGGTTAGGTATTGCTGCAGCTTTTCTCCAGGTTTCTGTTTGACGCTGGATAAGGAATAAGCGTCCTTAGGTTGCTCCACATGAATGCGGAACTGACTGATAAATTTTTCTTTCAACATTTCCCATGAGCTGATGGATCCTTGGGGTAGATGACAGAACCAGGAGGTAGCAAGATCTGCTAAGAAGAGCGGAAAGCATTTGCACAGTACTCCCTCTGTTGCTCCACTCATGAGCATATGCTGTGTGTATCTCTGTAAGTGTACAACAGGATCAGAGGTTCCTTTGTAGGGTTCCATTGTTGGCATCTTCCATTCTCGGGGGGTGATAGCAACTTCGATATTGCGGGCGAAAGGGCTGGTTACCCTAGCGCCTATCCCTCGATCTCTTTGCTCCCGTTGGACACATTCTCTGAATAAGCGCGCCATCCTTTCATCAGAATTTGGAGCAGACAGAAATGAGTTTGGTTCTGTTCTGTGGGGTTGATTCCGTCCAGACAACCTGTAGGGATGGTATCGTCTATCATTCCTCATATTTTCCAGTGGCTGCCTTTGATCTTCTGGGAGCATGCTTGGGTCAGCTACAGTTGGCCCTTGCCTTGATCTTCCCCTGTTGGGTTCTGATCTAAGCACTTCCTCGGGTCCAACTTCGGGCTGAACTCTAGCTCGGCCCCGTTCACTGGTGTTTCTGTGGTTAGGCAGCATGACAGGCTCAGCTGCAGTTGACCTCCGCCCGGTACCTTCCCCGTTGGGTTCGGCACCAAACGTTTCCTCAGGCCTAACTTCGGGCTGGGCTCGGTCTCGGCTCCTACCACGGCTACTCCTGCCGTTAGCTCCTTCGAAGAAGGAAGATCTTTGCTGTCTCTGAGATCCTCCAGACTGGGACTCGCCCCATGATTCAGTGTTGCGGTTGGATTCTTCCGCGTCCCTCAAGCGTGACATGAGATGGTCCACCAAGGCTTCCTGCTGGGACGTGAAGCGGTTAGTTACTTCAACAACAACTCTGTCCAAATCTGCCCTAGTAATTGCTGCAGGCTGTTCTGTGGCAGGAGTGGTTGGGTTAGCCTGTCCTTCATTTGTTGCCGTTGCTGGAGGAGGACGATTTACTTGATTCGCGGCAGCTGGATCAGGAAGGCTACTGGATGCGATGTTTTTTCCTTTGTTAACATCTTTTCTCTGTTTGGGAGGCATGTTTTCCAAGCGGCGGACGATGCTGTTAGGAAAACTCGTTAAGTAGATGAAGCTGAAGCTTCGAGTTTCTATTTCTTAGTGAAAGCACCAAAAATGTTTGCACGTAAAATGGACAAACACCTCAAAGTTGTATGATTTAGTGGATCTTATGTTGTTCTTAGCGATTTGAGTAATTTACGCAAATATATGAAAAGCAGGGGCTAAACTGTAAAAAGACACGCAAATTTATAGTGGTTCAGCCAGAATGTGCCTACGTCCACTTTATATGTTATTTCTCTTCTCTTCTTTCGATTACAAGTACAAAGCTTTAATACAAGTAAAAGAAAGTTGTTTGAAAGTTCCTTCCGTGCTCGAGCTCTCAAACTTGTCTCCCATTGTTGTACCCTGCCTCTCTATTTATAGAGTGAGGTTGGGGGCAGAGGTCTTGGATATATTCAGCTGCTGGTGGGCCTGGGCTGAAGTGATCTGGCCTAGCAGTCTGGTTCGGCATCCTCTTGGTCTGGTCATGAGGTGGAGGAGATTTGGTCCGGTTGTACTTCATTCGGTGGTAGCTGGATCGGTAGAGGGGATTTGGTCCGGTTGAGCTTCATTCGGTGGTAGCTTGGATCGGTAGAGGGGATTTGGTCCGGTTGAGCTTCATTCGGTGGTAGCTTGGATCGGTAGAGGGGATTTGGTCCGGTGTTTTGAAAACTTGGCCAACAGGAATGTTTGGACAATCTCTGGTTTGTCTCCAGTATTTTGAATAGGGTTTAAAACTGATTCTATTTTAGATTTTTCAATTTAATTTCAAATTATAAACAAAGTTTAAACTACGTTTTAGATCAAAGTTTTAATAATAAATTCAAGTTGTTTGAAACCTAGTTTGTAAATAAATCAAGTTTTAAAATTTTAAAATTGTTTTATTTATTAAAAGTGTTAAATAATTGAAAAGAGGTTGAATTTAAAATGGAACTTGAAATTGTAAAGGGAATATCTAACCAAAGTTCAAATCAACATTTTAAAAAAAAATTGAACCTGTCTGTTTTGTTTTAAACAGAACTTGAATTCAAAAAAAAACAGATTTTAATATAAGTCTAAAAAATCAGAATTCAGAAGATGGAATTCAAATTTACTTTTGAAATAAATGAAGTTTTATAAAATTTAAAGTATTCAAATAACTTTAAAAATGTTCAAGTATATTTTATACAATGATTTGAATTTAAATAATTGGGTTCACTGCACTTGAGTTTGTAGTTTTTGTACTCGAGTCTGGTGCTTGCATTGCCCAGTCTCACAGTTGCATACATGTTGTACCTTAGGTACACATACTTGCTTCTGACCTGTTGCACTATTTTTTAGTTACTGTGGTGGTTTTGTTGCTTCACCATACTTCAGTATTTTCATTTAGTTGTTTCTTGCATTTTGTTCATCAAGTCTGCACTTCCACATTGCTATGATGTATCGAGATGCACCAGTCTTTGGTGATGATTGACTTGATATTGCACTTGATTGTTGATCAAAGCTGTCACAGCCTTTGATTCTGTTGATTGATTTGAACTTGGGTCAAGGTTTGAGTTTTATGTCTTGACCATTTCATTTGAATTCGTATTTGAGTTGAATCCAGCTTAAACGCTTGGGTTTGACCTTGTGCTCGTTTGTGAACTTCCGTTGATTTTTTTTTGTATTTCATATGCCATATTGGCGAGGCCGTACACGCGTGCGTGTACTGCAGCCAATCAGAACAGATGTTTTAAAGTGATATTTCAACTGTTTGAATTGATTTTGGTGATTTGATGATTTTGTTGTTTTCTAAATTATCTTCATTGATAATCTATTTATTTATTTCTGTTGATGATTTGAATCTACTGATTTGTTGTTTAACACTGTTAAGTGTTATAATTAACGTCATCGGATTTCTTTGTTAAAAGGGTCGGATAGACGGGAATTATTGTGACTGTCGTCTATTTGATTATTTAATTATTACTGCCTCTATGCACTAATAACTGAGTTTGAATTAGACTGACCTGTGTATTATTTTCTTTTGAATGTAATACTCGGGTCAGCCGAGTATTTTACAGCTTGAAGGTTTTCGAGCAGCGAAGTTAGAAGAGCGGAAAACAATCACTTTAGTTCAGAAAATTTTGCACTTAAAGAAATATTCCGTTGTGTAGATTTAATAAATTGTATAAACTCTGATGTATGTAAAAAGATTCATAGTAGTGAGATATTATTATTATTCTGTGTTTCTGTGGCTGATTCTGTTTAAATTACATAAACTAAATAACAACCCGTCTTTTTGAATGTTTCGAGTTGGTTTAATTACCGACTAGGGGCGGTCAAAAGGGCGGGATATTACAAAGTGGTATCAGAGCTTTGGTTTACACAAAGCTTAGTTTATGGTGTTTAATATGAATAGTTACTAGAATCACTTTAAAGAAAACATTTTTCAAATCTAAAGAAGTATAAAAATCATTTTTTTAAATAAAAGGTATTTTGAAAATTCAAATCCTTTTTGGAAATTCCCCTCTCTAAATGTAGGTTTGCGATAGTTTCTCTTCGGTAAGGTCTCCTTAGATTTGAGTCCCGATCATTCGAAAACCCATTATCGAATTGCTGAGATTTACGAAAAGTGAAATATAAGTTAAGTGAATTAATGAATTGGTTTAGATCAAATATTTTGAATATCTCCAAAGTAATAATTGGGAAATAAAATGACATGTCAAATTAGTTATAACCAAGGGGATCATTGAACTATAACTTGGGAAATGATTAAATAATCCAACCTCTGCTAATAGAAATTGCCAATTTTAATAGGAAACTTCGAAAACATCTTGTTAATTATAATGGCGAAAACCGAAGCGCAAAAAGCAGCACGTCGTGAACAAAGAGCAATTGCCCGTAGAGAAGCACAAGTGGCACATGCGGAAATTGAAAGGAAAATCAATGAAAGGCAAAGACCTGGTCCCTATGATGATGTTATTTGTTATCGATGTCATAAAAAAGGACATTATGCCGTTACGTGCCGAGAGAAGAGAAAGAAAAGGAATGTGGATGACTGGTTCGCTCGTCCTGAGATTGTGTGTTTTAAATGTCAAGGGAAAGGACATTGTAACGACCCGATATTTTCAACCATTCGCATCCATTATAAGTGTATAAGTAGACACTCATGCCGGAGTTGAATTGCTCAAAATACCGCGTTGTAAATAAAATTTGGCAAATCTCAGAATATACAGTAAATAAATATAATCACAGATCACAGAGTAAAATAATGCAGCGGAAGTAAAAGAAATAGTAGTTCATGAAGCTACTATATAAATATATCAGAGTTACATAAGATATAACAGGAGAAATAGAATACAACAAAAGTCTCAATATAATAACCAAGTACAAGCTGAGTAGAACAATGGAATTGAAATAGGTAGGACATGACAAGCAGATAATCTCCAGCGATTCAAATCTCCAAGAGAGTGAAAATCCAAATCTGTGAATAACTCAGGCTGACCCGAGCGTAAAGCAAAACACAAAACACTCGAGTCAGGACAATATATACTTATATAATGTAAACCAAATCAAGTGAACTGTAGTAAAGGTACAAGTAACTTAAAGAATGCTTGGGATCGCCCATTCTCTAAGGATCCATTAAAATATCTACTATGTAGTAATATACGCTATATACAGTAGTGTCTAATCAGTAAAGTATAATCATATAGAAAATAGCGTTAAGGGGATCGAGAACCTTAACGCGGTCAGATCTTTAAAACAAAATCGTAGTGGGTTCGATATGGTAGGTGACACGGCACACAAGGCAATGCCAGGGTAGATATACCAATTACGCACACGGACTGATGGAGCGGATAGCAGCCACTACCGTCCACCTCGAACAACACTCCCAAATCGAAGGGTGGCCACCAAAAATCAAAAAGTTATAGAATGGAATCGAAGAAGTGTGTCCGAGAAGAGGAGCTACCTCACTGGTCCGAGATCGCTCCTGTTTTAGCCACCTTATGTCAACTCACGGGAGTTGGGTCCACGTATATACCTTAGGATCGTCGCCACCATCCTACTTCATTCTGGAAACTCCACCGCGTACATAGTTGTCAAAGTGGTTTTCGGTATCGACAGAGAGTATGTCCATATCTGATCCCGGTCTCTTTAACAACCAAACGTTATTATAACCCGTGGTTATAAGTTTAAAAACAGTTTATACTTTAAAATAGAATATCATTTCAAATCCAGATCATTATCAAAATAAAGATTAAATCGATTCCAAACCATTTCCATATATTTAAATTTTCATATCATTTCAAAACTTCATTTCAAATCATTTTAATATAATAAAATATCATATCCTTACAAAACTTCATTTCAAATCAAAAATATCATATCCTTACAAAACTTCATTTCAAATCACCTTTAAATAGTTTATATTCCAATCAAAATAATTCATTTAAACCTTTTAAAAGTGTAATTATTATATTTTCAAATCAAGTATTAAATTTCCAAAGTTTCAAACCATTCTGAGTTCGTTTACTAAGTCAAAACCCATATTTATTAGAATTTCAGCTTTTCACAGCATTTAGAAAAAGCTGTTATGAGTTATGGTTGAAAACAATTTTAATTCAGCAAAGACAGCACTTAAAACTGCTGTTAAAACAAAGTTTTTAGTTGAATTATAGTTCAAGACAGAAAAGACAGCATTTCAGAAGTGCTGCGGTAGTTCAGATTTCAAAACAAGGGTTAAATTTGGTTTCAGCAAAGACTGCAGACCACTATAGCATTTCCAGAGAATGCTATAATAGACCTGAGTTCAATATCAGCCTATAAGTTCAATTACAGCAACTACAGCATTTCAAAAATGCTGTAATAGCTCTTTTTACACAATTTTAGTTCAATTCAGAAACTATAGCATTTCTGAATGCTATTAAAAGTTAATTCCAGATTTTAGTGTATTTCCAGCAAATAATAAATTTCATTTTAAATCCTTTAAACATTTCAAAATCATATTTTTAACAATAAAATGTTCATTAACATATTATTTAACATATATTTTCACAATAAATTTCTTATAATTAATTCCAATTTTCAACAATTTACTTAATAAATTTAAGTGTAAAAGTTTCCAATTCTTCACATTTCAACAAATAAACTTAGCACTTCAAATTTCCATGTCACAAATTTAACTAAATTTCCAATTTTATTTAATTAACTTAAACCTTTAATTAAAACCAAATTTCAAATTTCCATGTCAAGTTATATTTTAAAATATCACCTTTAAACATTCATTTATTTAACCACTTAAATTCATAGAAAAATCAATAATACTTTAATAAATCGCTTAAATTCAAATTTAATCAAATTATCATATTTACCATTTTACAAATATAATTAGATTTTCATTTTTATTCATATAACTTAAATATCATTTTTAACCAAAATTCCAAATTCCAAACTTAAGTTATATTTCAATAATCCAATTTAACCATTCATTAATTACATTTTTAACTCATAGAAAAATCATAATTTCTTTATTTTAAAGCATTTCAAAATCTATTTAAATCAAATTTCATAAATTTATATTTTTAAAAATACTTAAAAATATCCAAAACACTTTATAAAATAACCACGGGCCTGTATATAATTTTCTAACCTAGGTCAAGTGATACGAATATGTATCATTTCAATCCGCAGTTTAAAAAAAGAAAAATCCGGGTTCTATCATTTCAAACCGGCAATCCCAAGTTAAAATAAATAAATAAAAACCATTCAGGCCTATCATTTCAGCCCATAATGATTTTTCCTTATTCTAAAGTCCGTTCGGGTATGTATCATTTCAACCCATAGTGATTCTAGTCTATAGGGAACTTGCAGTGTGATAAACAGATATAAATGAACAGAATACATTATATAACAGTAACGAATGATATATTAGGTGTATAAACATCGTATGATCATAACATAGTCAAGTATAACATGATAATATATTTCTACAGATTCACAGGGTGTCAATTTACTAGTTATATAGGTACATATTTTCTGGTGAGAATAACTCACCTGTTAAAGCTGGAGATTAGCGATCAAAACACACAGAATAGATTCCAAAAAGCACAACAAGCACGATATAGCATGACTTTTGATTTGAATGAATGGAGAGCCTTGATATTTATCTTGTAAACAATAACCAAACAAGACAATATACACATAAATATTCAACGCAAACAATGTTGAAACAATGAAGATAAGAAGCAACAACGGAATAGATTACTTGACTGTGCTTTAACCCTTCAAAAGCTCGAACAATGGGTTCATTTTCTCAGCCATGATGATGATGACTGTGGGAGAGACAAGGTTAACTTCCTCGAATACATAAGACAAAACAATACAAACAATATAAGTTTTCAAATGCACAATACGATAGAATAATATAGAATCGACTGCACGAATCAAAGTAGAATTGCTTTGCACTTGCTTCCAAAAACCTTCAGGTTCAGCCATATGGTGTACTACAGGTCTAAGGCAAGATTTGGATCAGGTTTTGGTTGCCTAAGGGTCGGCCAAACATGTTTAGAGGATAGCAAAAGGTGAGTATGCATAAAACAACACAACAAGGCAAAACAATGTCACTTTAACATGAATTCAAGGCAATTCAAGGCTCGGCCAAGGCTCATGGGGCACGGCCAGAGGAGTGTGGTCCAAGGTGATGATGTGGCAGAGGGTCCAGGTGGTGCTGGAGGTGGTGGAGGTGGTGTTGGTGGCGGCCATGGGTGGTGGAAGGTGATGGTACCAAAACTAGGTCGGCTTGAGTGCATAGGTGATGGCTAGTGCTAGTTTAGATGGATTTTTGTGATGATCTTCATCATGGGTTGGCTTGGCCGGAGGAGGAGAGGTGTTGGGCTGTGTGATCGTCCGAGAAAAGTGGTGGTGGTATTCAACCACAGCTTGGAGGAAGGGGAATATAGCTGTGAAGGTGGTGAGCATGTGCAAATTCAAGTAGAAAATCATAAAAAGACGAGAAGAAGATAGAATCTTTTTACCTAAGCTTCACAAGGAGAATAGCCGTGATTTTTTTGTGAGAGGAGGAGAAATGAATTTCGTGAAAGTGAAAAAAAAATGAAGCTGAAATGAGTAGATTACACGCCCAAAACAATTAAGAGAAGAGTTGGGAAATGAAAGGTCGGGAGATGGAAAGCCTTAGGAGTTTCAAGAGTTTAAAACTTTTCAAATTTCCTCTATTTCTTTTTAATAAGTTTAAATATCTGAAAATACATATAATTTCAGTTAAAATTCGAAAATGTAACAAATAAAAAAAAATATAAATAAATAAATATTAATTATAAATAATTAAATCAAGAAAATAGCAAAAATTGTCAACTAGGTTAGAAAATTTGAAAATAAATGGTATAAACTTTAGAAAATTCATATGAGCTTGTAATATATTTTTAAACATAAATAATAACATAAAATAAAAATACATTCACAAAATAAATAAATAAATTTAATTTAAATATAATTTTAATGAAGAAAATAGCAGAAAATAAGAAAACAGCCTTTAAAAATAGGAAATCAACACAGTAAACATTGGAAAAATTCTATTATCAATTTAAAAATATTTAAAAGTCAAAATATACATAATATAACATATTAAACATATTAAAATAAAATATGACCAAGAAAATATAATTTATACAATTTAAAATAACAAAATTGCAAAATAAACAATTTATACTCAAAATTGAAATGTACATATCTTTTGCAGTTTAACTCCGTTTTCAACGAAACAAAAAGCAGTGTTCAAGTTATATCATCTATTTTAATAATAAAAGATTAAATTTAAGATTTTAAATAATTTGAATTTGAAGTTTAAAAGTCAAAATTTGAACAGTTTGACCAAAAATTCACTTTACAGTAAAATATTCAAATTATACTAGTTTGAACTATAAATCACTTAATAATCAACATTTATATTTAAAAATGAAATGTTTGAAATAAAATAAGTCTAAAATAATTTAAAATAAAATAAATTCAAATTTAAATAATATACAAAAATCTAGGGTTGTTACACTCTCCCCCACTCAAAACCTTTCGTCCCCGAAAAGGAATGAGGTACGGGAAAGCACAGAAAAAGATAGAGTGAAATAGGTTTTAGACAGGATGACAATTAGATTAAAATTATACATGATGACAATTTCTATAAGTAAGTTTAACAAGAGGGAGGTGATCAAATCAAGAACACAAACACGAAAAGATCCTCTAGAGTCTGAATCACCCTTTTCACTTGACCGACGGTCTATGAATGGAAAAACAGTGTTCAGATCCAGATGAGTAACAAAGATTATCAAAGATTACAGAAAGATTTCTAAACGGACTGGTATAAGCAATAGCCTTCCCATTCTGTAACAAGATAAGAGAAATAAGGACAACCAAAAGGTAGTTTGAAAAACAAAATTAGATAATAATTTGAAACCATAATGCTTTGAAATCATAATAATTTAGGGATGTTTATCATTTGGAAATCACACTACTAAAATAATAAAACTTTGGAAATGTTATTCTAAAAAAAACATAACACTTAGAAAATCAAAACACCTTTTAAAAAAAATAATCTTCATTTAAACCATTTTAATTCAAGGTCAAATAATATTCATTTTAAAGTTGTAACATTTCTAAGTTCATTCAATTATAAAAATTTCCAAAACACTGTATTTTCAAAACAGCAGCATTTATAAAATGCTACAGTAGATATATTAATATTTCAAATCAGTTTAATATCAGAAATATTCATTTGGATATCATTTAACTTATAATTTATTAAAACAAACTTTTATGAATGGAATATTCAAATCAAACTATACCTCGTTTATTAAGTTAAAAGTTCACTATTTTAGTTAGCTCTTAATTTAACACATAACCTAACACTTTATTTAAAATACCCATTTCACAAATAAATATTCCTTTAATAAGTTACACTTAAAATTCCATTTGAAAACCAAATTCTCAATTATCAATTTTTAGTGATGTTAAAATACATTTTAACTATTTAAATTATAATCATTCATTTTTCAAGACATATCTATTTCATAAATAAAATATTTATCATAGAAAATATAACAATCAAATTTCTTTACACATTTATTCATTTAGACATCAATTAACTATGAATTCAAGTTAAATAAACTTTATTACAAAATGTCCAATTCAAATGTATTTTTTTTATTTTATCTATTCAAAGATACATTATTTATTATACAACATTTTCATTTTAGGAAATAACCTTTATTAAAATTCCTAGGTTAGACTTAAGGTTCCATAGTAAATCAAATTTGATTATTAAGTTATTTAAATAAAATATCTTTAAATTCCTTTTTCACTATTTACCTCTGTTAATCTTTTATAACAAAAATTTAAGTGTATAACATGTATTATAACCACTCAAATTTTATTTATAAAAATCCTTTTTATATTGTATATTATCCAATTCCATTTTCAACTTCTGTGTAATTTAGGTAAGTTATATTGGAATGAAATTGTGTGTTATACAAGTAAAACTTTCCAATTCAATTATCTCAAGTTTGAATCATTTATTCAAATTTTTTATTTTCTTCTTATAACTGAAATTATTCTTTAAAATAAAATTTAAGAATTAAACTTCCGATTCCTTTCAAACCATTTAGCGCTAAGTAATTATACATACATAATATGTCAAATCAAATTTTAAATCATATATCTATATATATTATAATCCAGTCATATTTTAGAAATTCAAATCAATTAGATTTTCCAAAACAAAGCTGTAGCAAGACTACAGAACGGTCTCTTCACTCCGAAACTCGAAAATGAACATCGATGATGCTGCAGTCATCACCGAAATTATTTTCCAGCGACAAAGAGAAGAGCACTAAATTTTTAAACTTTAAAATCCTTTATAGACAAATTTTTATTCAAAATACTTTAAATAATATCCTTTTAAAAATTTTAAACACAAGGTTTGAAACCATCGAAAATTAAATTCTTTAAATTTCTTGTTTTAAATTCATTTCAGTTCCCAAATAAATTTATAAACAACTATTTATAAATTCATTTGTAGAACAATAAATGATAAATCAAGTATTATCATTTCAAATTATCAATTTAAATCAATTTATTAAGTTCCATAAAATTATATATCCAAATTTATTTCATTAACCAAATTTTAAAATAATATTGTGTCAGTTTGTTCTGTCAAAGTGTTTTAGAAATCCTATCGATAGCGCTGATCAGACGAATCGATCGGAAACCCAAATCAACATCAACAACCCAAACAACACAACATATAAAACAAAACATAGATTTATAAGTACGATTCAAAATGTTTGGAGATATTTTGGAAACAAAAGACAAGATGATTAATTAACAAAATATGAAGATGGATAAGCTTAGATAAATCGCGGGCAACCTTAACCGGGTCAACAGTGACTTAATGAATAAGATCAAGTGCGGATTTTTCTGGGGTGAATCTACATCCGATCTTAAAAGATAGAGTTTGGAATAACAAAAGGTATTAGCATCTAAACCAAGGATAGATATAAATCTCTGGTGAATCGATGCTAATTGTAAAGGAGTTTCACCCCTTTACAAGAAAATTAGAATATTGGCGAGACCGCCAATTCACTATGAAGATCATTCGAAGTGGAGTTATGTGGTCCTCCAAAATCAAAAGAAGATGAATAGTGAGGGACAAGAATGGATTTTGGAACCGCAGGGAACATTCCAAAATTCAAAGGAAATCAAATAAAAATGAAGAGATTCAAGCTCGAATGAAAGTGATTCTGTAAATAAATTTACCATACATTCTAAGTTTTTCCTAGAGCTACCAAAGCTCTGATACCAACTGTAACGGGATGTCGCCAGTGGGGTAACGCCCACCGTAGCATACAGTTGTACCTGTGTTATGCCTTTACGGCCAGCCTCTCGACTACACTTACCTCGCAAGGACATGTAGGAGTAAGAGTCATCCGCTCGCTACCAAACCCAAATGCGAGAACCCACTATCATGTCGGAGTTGAATTGCTCAAAATACCGCGTTGTAAATAAAATTTGGCAAATCTCAGAATATACAGTAAATAAATATAATCACAGATCACAGAGTAAAATAATGCAGCGGAAGTAAAAGAAATAGTAGTTCATGAAGCTACTATATAAATATATCAGAGTTACATAAGATATAACAGGAGAAATAGAATACAACAAAAGTCTCAATATAATAACCAAGTACAAGCTGAGTAGAACAATGGAATTGAAATAGGTAGGACATGACAAGCAGATAATCTCCAGTGATTCAAATCTCCAAGAGAGTGAAAATCCAAATCTGTGAATAACTCAGGCTGACCCGAGCGTAAAGCAAAACACAAAACACTCGAGTCAGGACAATATATACTTATATAATGTAAACCAAATCAAGTGAACTGTAGTAAAGGTACAAGTAACTTAAAGAATGCTTGGGATCGCTCATTCTCTAAGGATCCGTTAAAATATCTACTATGTAGTAATATACGCTATATACAGTAGTGTCTAATCAGTAAAGTATAATCATATAGAAAATAGCGTTAAGGGGATCGAGAACCTTAACGCGGTCGGATCTTTAAAACAAAATCGTAGTGGGTTCGATATGGTAGGTGACACGGCACACAAGGCAATGCCAGGGTAGATATACCAATTACGCACACGGACTGATGGAGCGGATAGCAGCCACTACCGTCCACCTCGAACAACAATCCCAAATCGAAGGGTGGCCACCAAAAATCAAAAAGTAATAGAATGGAATCGAAGAAGTGTGTCCGAGAAGAGGTGCTACCTCACTGGTCCGAGATCGCTCCTGTTTTAGCCACCTTATGCCAACTCATGGGAGTTGGGTCCACATATATACCTTTGGATCGTCGCCACCATCCTACTTCATTCTGGAAACTGCACCGCGTACATAGTTGTCAAAGTGGTTTTCGGTATCGATAGAGAGTATGTCCATATCCGATCCCGGTCTCTTTAACAACCAAACGTTATTATAACCCGTGGTTATAAGTTTAAAAACAGTTTATACTTCAAAATAGAATATCATTTCAAATCCAGATCTTTATCAAAAAAAAGATTAAATCAATTCCAAACCATTTCCATATATTTAAATTTTCATATCATTTCAAAACTTCATTTCAAATCATTTTAATATAATAAAATATCATATCCTTACAAAACTTCATTTCAAATCAAAAATATCATATCCTTACAAAACTTCATTTCAAATCACCTTTAAATAGTTTATATTCCAATCAAAATAATTCATTTATATCTTTTAAAAGTGTAATTATTATATTTTCAAATCAAGTATTCAATTTCCAAAGTTTCAAACCATTCTGAGTTCGTTTACTAAGTTAAAATCCATATTTATTAGAATTTCAGCTTTTCACAACATTTAGAAAAAGCTGTTATGAGTTATGGTTGAAAACAATTTTAATTCAACAAAGACAGCACTTAAAACTGCTGTTAAAACAAAGTTTTTAGTTGAATTATAGTTCAAGACAGAAAAGACAGCATTTCAGAAGTGCTGCGGTAGTTCAGATTTCAAAACAAGGGTTAAATTTGGTTTCAGCAAAGACTGCAGACCACTATAGCATTTCCAGAGAATGCTATAATAGACCTGAGCTCAATATTAGTCTATAAGTTCAATTACAGCAACTACAGCATTTCAGAAATGCTGTAATAGCTCTTTTTACACAATCTTAATTCAATTCAGAAACTATAGCATTTCTGAATGCTATTAAAAGTTAATTCCAGATTTTAGTGTATTTCCAGCAAATAATAAATTTCATTTTAAATCCTTTAAACATTTGAAAATCATATTTTTAACAATAAAATGTTCATTAACATATTATTTAACATATATTTTCATAATAAATTTCTTATAATTAATTCCAATTTTCAACAATTTACTTAATAAATTTAAGTGTAAAAGTTTCCAATTCTTCACATTTCAACAAATAAACTTAGCACTTCAAATTTAAATTTCCATGTCACAAATTTAACTAAATTTCCAATTTTATTTAATTAACTTAAACCTTTAATTAAAACCAAATTTCAAATTTCCATGTCAAGTTATATTTTAAAAAATCACCTTTAAACATTCATTTATTTAACCACTTAAATTCATAGAAAAATCAATAATACTTTAATAAATCGCTTAAATTCAAATTTAATCAAATTATCATATTTACCATTTTACAAATATAATTAGATTTTCATTTTTATTCATATAACTTAAATATCATTTTTAACCAAAATTCCAAATTCCAAACTTAAGTTATATTTCAATAATCCAATTCAACCATTCATTAATTACATTTTTAACTCATAGAAAAATCATAATTTCTTTATTTTAAAACATTTCAAAATCTATTTAAATCAAATTTCATAAATTTATATTTTTAAAAATACTTAAAAATATCCAAAACACTTTATAAAATAACCACGGGCCTGTATATAATTTTCTAACCTAGGTCAAGTGATACGAATATGTATCATTTCAATCCGTAGTTTAAAAAAAGAAAAATCCGGGTTCTATCATTTCAAACCCGCAATCCCAAGTTAAAATAAATAAATAAAAACCATTCAGGCCTATCATTTCAGCCCATAATGATTTTTCCCTATTCTAAAGTCCGTTCGGGTATGTATCATTTCAACCCATAGTGATTCTAGTCTACAGGGAACTTGCAGTGTGATAAACAGATATAAATGAACATAATACATTATCTAATAGTAACAGGTGATATAACAGGTGTATAAACATCATATGATCAAAACATAGTCAAGTATAACATGATAATATATTTCTACAGATTCACAGGGTGTCAATTTACTAGTTATATAGGTACATATTGTCTGGTGAGAATAACTCACCTGTTAAAGCTGGAGATTAGCGATCAAAACACACAGAATAGATTCCAGAAAGCACAACAAGCACGATATAGCATGAATTTTGATTTGAATGAATGGAGAGCCTTGATATTTATCTTGTAAACAATAACCAAACAAGACAATATACACATAAATATTCAACGCAAACAATGTTGAAACAATGAAGATAAGAAGCAACAACGGAATAGATTACTTGACTGTGCTTTAACCCTTCAAAAGCTCGAACAAGGGGTTCATTTTCTCAGCCATGATGATGATGAGTGTGGGAGAGACAAGGTTAACTTCCTCGAATACATAAGACAAAACAATACAAACAATATAAGTTTTCAAATGCACAATACGATAGAATAATATAGAATCGACTGCACGAATCAAAGTAGAATTGCTTTGCACTTGCTTCCAACAACCTTCAGGTTCAGCCATATGGTGGAGTACAGGTCTAAGGCAAGATTTGGATCAGGTTTTGGTTGCCTAAGGGTCGGCCAAACATGTTTAGAGGATAGCAAAAGGTGAGTATGCATGAAACAACACAACAAGGCAAAACAATGTCACTTTAACATGGATTCAAGGCAATTCAAGGCTCGGCCAAGGCTCATGGGGCATGGCCAGAGGAGTGGGGTCCAAGGTGATGATGTGGCAGAGGGTTCAGTTGGTTCTGGAGGTGGTGGAGGTGGTGTTGGTGGCGGCCATGTGTGGTGGAAGGTGATGGTACCAAAACTAGGTCAGCTTGAGTGCATAGGTGATGGCTAGTGCTAGTTTAGATGGATTTTTGTGATGATCTTCATCATGGCTTGTCTTGGCCGGTGGAGGAGAGGTATTGGGCTGTGTGATCGTCAGAGAAAAGTGGTGGTGGTGGTCTGCCACAGCTTGGAAGAAGGGGAATACAGCTATGAAGGTGGAGAGCATGTGCAAATTCAAGAAGAATAGCCGTGATTTTTTTGTGAGAGGAGTAGAAATGAATTTCGTGAAAGTGAAAAAAAATGCAGCTGAAATGAGTAGATTACACGCCCAAAACAATTAAGAGAAGAGTTGGGAAAATGAAAGGTCGGGAGATGGAAAGCCTTAGGAGTTTCAAGAGTTTAAAACTTTTCAAATTTCCTCTATTTCTTTTTAATAAGTTTAAATATCTGAAAATACATATAATTTCAGTTAAAATTCAAAAATGTAACAAATAAAAAAAAATATAAATAAATAAATATTAATTATAAATAATTAAATCAAGAAAATAGCAAAAATTGTCAACTAGGTTAGAAAATTTGAAAATAAATGGTATAAACTTTAGAAAATTCATATGATCTTGTAATATATTTTTAAACATAAATAATAACATAAAATAAAAATACATTCACAAAATAAATAAATAAATTTAATTTAAATATAATTTTAATGAAGAAAATAGCAGAAAATAAGAAAACAACCTTTAAAAATAGGAAATCAACACAGTAAACATTGGAAAAATTCTATTATCAATTTAAAAATATTTAAAAGTCAAAATATAAATAATATAACATATGAAACATATTAAAATAAAATATGACAAAGAAAATATAATTTATACAATTTAAAATAACAAAATTGCAAAATAAACAATTTATACTCAAAATTGAAATGTACATATCTTTTGCAGTTTAACTCCGTTTTCAACGAAACAAAAAGCAGTGTTCAAGTTATTTCATCTATTTTCATAATAAAAGATAAAATTTAAGATTTTAAATAATTTGAATTTGAAGTTTAAAAGTCAAAGTTTGAACAGTTTGACCAGAAATTCACTTTACAGTAAAATATTCAAATTATACTAGTTTGAACTATAAATCACTTAATAATCAACATTTATATTTAAAAATGAAATGTTTGAAATAAAATAAGTCTAAAATAATTTAAAATAAAATAAAGTCAAATTTAAATAATATACAAAAATCTAGGGTTGTTACAGACATTTTCTTAGTCATTGCCCTGAAGTGAAAAGGAAGAAGCGCGCACTCGATTTACCGGGCGACAGATTGACAGTCTGCTATCATTGTCGCCAGACTGGACATATAGCCAGAAATTGCACCGAAAGGCAGCATGGAAAGCAAGCTATAGCCCGATCAGCTAGAGCGAAAAGTGTAAGGATGATAGATAAGGATGGGAACATCACATATTTTTGCGGGAACTGTAGGAATTGGGGACATGTTGACTTTGAATGTGTTAATCCTCCTTTAATAGAACCTGAAATAGTGCAAACCGAAGAAGGAAGTTTGGCAAAGATGCGTACTACCAGGTAGGAAGTCGATAGTTCTCTATAATTCTGAATCTTAAACAAATCAATATATTTGAAGCAATCGGTATATTTTGTAATGCTATCTTTTGTAATCCAAAATCATCTATGTATGCATTTTAGAAGTATTAAGCAATGTATCATTTCGTACGGAAAAAAATATTTTAATGAAATAGTGTTTGGGAAGGAAATTTATTTGTTGACTTAACTATATGAATCAAACTAGTTTTGATGAAAAGCTTATATTTCAAGTTTAGGCTAATGTCTAAAATAGTTAATGTAGAAATATGAATCTAATGGAACTAAGTCGATGAATGGTTTACTAAAGAACTAGTTGATCATCTTGGAAATAGAAATTTGATAAATTTATATAATAGTTTAAATTGGAATTTTTGAATTATTATAAACGGTTTAAATAGAAAAAAAAACTGATATTTTGTAAATTAAAAATATTGGAATTATAAAATGAGTTTGTATAAGTGTTAAAAAAATGAAGTATAAATGGATTTCATAAGTGAACGAAAAATTACATAATTAAAATTGTAAAGTTATAAAATGAATCGATGTTGTAAAATAAAAAAAATTATAAGTAATTTACTTATAAATTAATTTTTTGATATAAAACTGAGTTATAAAGGAATGGGTTAATAAAGTGATTTTTATAAATTGAAGTCTTTATAAATAGGAATGGAATTTATAAATGATGTTGATAAATCCGAAAATGACTTATTTTGGATAAGTAAATCTTTATAGCTTGTTAAATGAAGTATATTAATGATTTTTGGCAATGAATATATTATTGAATAAAATGGACATGTTTTGGGAAAGTGATATTTTAAAACGAAGTTAATTGTTTTAGAAGATGTTTTAAAAGGCATTAAATATTGAAACCATAGATTTCAACATTCATTGTTGAAATAGACGTTTTCGAATAAAAGGAAATAATGGACTATAACACTGTTGTTATAGTAAATGATTTCCGAAAGGAAATGTTTTGTATAGTATTGGGATTTATACATCTATCTAAATTTCGAATCCCTATACTAGTGATTTTGAGTTGTCGTAACGATGTTTTACGTAACATTCATTTTGACTCAAATAAATGTGTGAAAGAGAATGATTTCCTTAAAAGAATGAAATATATACTTAATTTTAATTTTAAGTATATCGAATATTTTCAAATGTTGAAAATAATTAGATTTGTGAATTACTTATTTTTTTTAAATAAGTATGGAAATGTTTTTTCCAAATATGAAATGAAATGTTGTGAATATATTCCGTAAGTGATAAATGATTTGAAATTCATTTTCAAAGTCGAAGTTGAAAAGTTAAATGAGAAATTTGAACAATTAGTTCAACTTGAAATTTTTCAAAAAAGATTGAATCGTTGAGTTAAATTGAGTTTAACTTCGACACCAAAGACAATATAAGTTGAGTTTTGAATTTCAGATGATCGGTTTGGATTGTATGTCTAACATTGTGAATTGATGACATAGCAATTGATCTCTATTAAATATATATATGTTGGTGGCGGAGAATTTATTCTCTTATCTTAACACCCTTCTCTGAGACATACGAGCTCAGAGGTTATATATCGGTAGACATCAATTCTGTGTTGAGAATTGACAAAGTAACGTGTGATCCAAATTGAATGTGAAGTCGATAATAAATGGAATTATAAATATGAATTGGGTTTGAGATAACCTTAAATTTCCAAATCGACTTAGAGGAAAATTTTGAAATCCTCTATTTTGTTATGGATATGGGATATGTAGGTTTTCAGAACTTATATATATGAATGTAGTAAATTCGAAAACCGTCAGTTTGGAAAGTCATTGTTATGGAAATATTATGTAAGTTTACATAGATATGATATGTACGAAATGTGAAATGAAGTACTACATATATATGACATTATGTTTTCTAAACTGAGGATATGGAAAAGTACCTTCCATTTAAAATTTGTGAAGGTGTTGGAACTCGATGATGAGTGTCCATTTGAAATTCGTAGCCACGTAAAATTTCCATTAGTTGGAGTGACTATTTGAATCGGAATCCCTTGGGATGGATCATGTCGATGGGATCATATTGATTGATTAGCGTAATTTGAGGGGCGTGATGCCTACAATTACAAGCGATTCCACTGGGATAGTGGCGCAACCACCGAGTAAACTGCAATCTAGATGCCAAGCGAAATTTGAGGGGCGTGATGCCTACGGTTACAAGCAATTCTACTGGGATAGTAGCGTAACCGCCGTGTGAACTGCGATCTATGGCAACAACCATGGCGAAATTCAAGAGATGTGAAATCTACAGATTACAAGCGATTCTACTGGGATAGTAGCGTAACCACCGGGTAACTGTGATCCATGGCGGAACGTGCTTTCCATATCCATTTTTAAAAGATTTTTAAGTATTTTCATTGGGAGTTGAAACAAGTATATTTAGTAGTTGGAGATTTTTAGTCCTGCGCCTGGCCAGCGTATGCCTAATGTCTGTAAGAACGACGATAGACTTATTAAACTTCGAGTTCGTAAGTATTTTCAAACTTTAAATAGCAAATCAATAGTTTGAAATTAAAATTACATAATTCCAACTTAATGAACTAAGGAAGAAGATCTTTAAAATGTCTTGAAAGTCCACAGCTTTGGAAAAGATATAATATGCAAATCTCTAACATGAAGAATTTTAAGTTTAAATCTGAGTTTTGTAAGTCGAAAATTTTGGTAACAGACTTTTGCGTTTTGATTACAGAAATCAATGAACAAAGGAGATAATGAACAAAACTAGTGAGGTAAAACAAAAGGAATGAATCCTATATTTATTTATTTTAAATAAGTTTCGAGCTAGGTAAAAAAAATTGTGAAGAGTATAAATATTGGTGAAATTTTAACAACCTTTCCTTTTCGAGGACGAAAAGTTTTAAGGAGGGAAGATTGTAACGATCCCAAAATTTTAAACTATTTTAAATTAATAATTGAATTAAATTTTGATTTAAAACTGTGAATTTGTTTGAATTTTTCAAGTTTAATATGAGGAATATATTTGAATTTAAAGTTGAATTGGGATTTATAAATAATGTAGAGGAAATTTGCTTTGAAATTTTAAAATATAGAATCTTTCGATTTTAAAAAAAATTGAGTTTATCTTATTCGATTAGATTTAAGACTCTACATTTTTGACATTGATATGATATATGCAAATGAAAGTAATATAGCTAATGATGTTTAAAAAGGAATAAATTTTATCAATACAAAATGAATGAAAAATATACAATGTTATGCTACTCACGTACTGGTCAACATTAGTTACAACCCACTCCTAAAATCACGCCTTAACCCACGCCTAAAATCACGATTTTCCTCTGCAAAACCACGACCTCGTCCCTCTTTCATTTTCATTCGCTCGAGAAACACTAAAACAAAACAATCGAACGAAAATGGCGGCTCCATTTCGTTCGAGTTCGTCCCTCTGTCCAAATAAGGGCTTTGTCCTCGCGTTTGCTTCTGTGAGTTTGGCTAGTGCTTTGGCTTTTCGAAAAAAAGTTGGGTTTTGAGATGATTCAGTGATCGCGGCTACTTCAGTACACGTCGAACAAAGGTGAGTGACCCTCACATCTAGTTCATTCTCGTATGATGTTTCTGGCATGGTTCGATTCTGTTTAACCATGGCTTGATGATTTTTTGTGGGTTTATGTATGAATTTCGATTTACTGTAATTCGTTCGCCTGATTTGTTCAATATGATGTTTCGCCCATTTGATTTTTTGTTGGATGTTGATGATTTATTTGGCTTGTTCATATTGAATAGTTTCCCTTACTCCACTGATTTGGTTGATTCCCTTACTTGTCACGGTTTTGATTTGGCAATTGATTCGTGAATTTCTGATGATGTCTGTCGAATTTGTTACATCTATTAAATGCTTTTAAAAAAAATTCCTTTATTCTAGTTCGAAAGTTATTTGACTTTATTGGTATCAATTGGTTGTTGTTCGATGATGAAGATCGTTTCGACGCTGAACTGTTTGATTTCATTTTTCTGACTTGTGGCTTGATGTTATTAGTCTCATAGTTGGGTTTTGGGAATTTCTGGTGACTTCGGCATATTTTGGTTTGCACAGCTGTTAACAGCAGTTTCTTCGTTCGAGTGTGCAATCACGCTCAGATATGCTTTGACATTTTGTAGCTGAAATTTGTATTGTCTCATGTATACGTGTAGTTTCACTTTGTCGATGATACTCTGACTGTTGAGGCAGTGAAATTGTAATTTGAGTCTTCATTTGACAGTGCTGTGCACTTGATGTTTTTCACTTGACTTCGAGTTGGAAACTCTGTTGATTCTGTCCAAAAGGAACCTTTACTGACTTGATTATTTTACTTGGGTATCTCGGTTTTGAACATTTGTTGGCTTCAGCTCATATATACTTGGGTTGTATATGACACACCAATGTGTGTCAGTTTTGTTTATATGAGTCATGGTGTATTGTTTTGGTTGCTGCCTGGTCGACCATAGCAATTCACTGGTTTTGGACTTGGTTGTTGTGTATTTGGCCTTGCTGTGTCTTCATTTGTACATATATGTGTCTTTCCATTATCATGTACGTATATATATGCATTCATGTATGTATATATATATGATTGTTATTACTTTTGGTCATTTTCTTGTACCCTTTGAAGGTTGGCTTCACTGTGTTCGAGTTATATATGGTATTTGTTAGTCTGCAGCATTATTCCTTATTTCTATTTTGCTTGTGCACTTGTATGTCTGGGTAATTAAGTTGTTTAAGGAAGAAGTTCATTTTGGAATGTTTGGACAATCTCGGGTTTGTCTCCAGTATTTTGAATAGGGTTTAAAACTGATTCTATTTTAGATTTTTCAATTTAATTTCAAATTATAAACACAATTTAAACTAAGTTTTAGATCAAAGTTTTAATAATAAATTCAAGTTGTCTGAAACCTAGTTTGTAAATAAATCAAGTTTTAAAATTTTAAAATTGTTTTAATTATTAAAAGTGTTAAATAATTGAAAAGAGGTTGAATTTAAAATGGAACTTGAAATTGTAAAGGGAATATTTAACCAAAGTTCAAATCAACATTAAAAAAAACTGAACCTGTCTGTTTTGTTTTAAACAGAACTTGAATTCAAAAAAAAAAACAGATTTTAATATAAGTTTAAAAAATCAGAATTCAGAAGATGGAATTCAAATTTAATTTTGAAATAAATGAAGTTTTATAAAATTTAAAGTATTCAAATAACTTTAAAAATGTTCAAGTATATTTTATACAATGATTTGAATTTAAATAATTGGGTTCACTGCACTTGAGTTTGTAGTTTTTGTACTCGAGTCTGGTGCTTGCATTGCCCAGTCTCATAGTTGCATACATGTTGTACCTTAGGTAAACATACTTGCTTCTGACCTGTTGCACTATTTTTCAGTTGCTGTGGTGGTTTTGTTGCTTCACCATACTTCAGTATTTTCATTTAGTTGTTTCTTGCATTTTGTTCATCAAGTCTGCACTTCCACATTGCTATGATGTATTGAGATGCACCAGTCTTTTGTGATGATTGACTTGATATTGCACTTGATTGCTGATCAGAGCTGTCACAGCCTCTGTTTCTGTTGATTGATTTGAACTTGGGTCGAGGTTTGAGTTTTATGTCTTGACCATTTCATTTGAATTCGTATTTGAGTTGAATCCAGCTTAAACGCTCGGGTTTGACCTTGTGCTCGTTTGTGAACTTCCGTTGAATTTTTTTTGTATTTCATATGCCATATTGGCGAGGCCGTACACGCGTGCGTGTACTGCAGCCAATCAGAACAGATGTTTTAAAGTGATATTTCAACTGTTTGAATTGATTTTGGTGATTTGATAATTTTGTTGTTTTCTAAATTATCTTCATTGATAATCTGTTTATTTATTTCAGTTGATTATTTGAATCTACTGATTTGTTGTTTAACACTGTTAAGTTTATAATTAACGTCATCTGATTTCTTTGTTAAAAGGGTCGGATAGACGGGAATTATTGTGACTGTCGTCTATTTGATTATTTAATTATTACTGCCTCTATGCACTAATAACTGAGTTTGAATTAGACTGACCTGTGTATTATTTTCTTTTGAATGTAATACTTGGGTCAGACCGAGTATTTTACAACTTGAAGGTTTTCGAGCAGCGAAGTTAGAAGAGCGGAAAACAATCACTTTAGTTCAGAAAATTTTGTACTTAAGGAAATATTCCGTTGTGTATATTTAATAAATTGTATAAACTCTGATGTATGTAAAAAGATTCATAGTAGTGAGATATTATTATTATTCTGTGTTTCTGTGGCTGATTCTGTTTAAATTACATAAACTAAATAACAACCCATCTTTTTGAACGTTTCGAGTTGGTTTAATTACCGACTAGGGGCGGTCAAAAGGGCGGGATGTTACAAAAATCAACTTTAACTTTATAACTGAAATATAACAAACATGCCAAAGAGAATATATCCACATATAAGATTATATGGCATGTTCTCCTTCCCTATAATCCACTGGATTATTTCCAGAGTCTGCTACTTAAATCAACAACTCACAAGCACATATAATACTTAAGTTTTTTTTTACATGTTCTTTTCAAGAAAACAAAGCAAGTATCAATCCTGGTAATACACAAGACATAAGAAAGTTTTCCTAGATTATTTATTACAATTAAACTTCTACTTCACTAAAGCATTTTATAACCAGCAAGTTCTTCAAACATCCATACAAGCAAGCTACTCAAGCATCTTTCCCTGCAGTAACACTTTGAACTGCCTCAATGAAAATGAGACACCCCAAAGATTGCAAAGGCAACAAATAGGGTTAGAAAATATATTCTGGTGTGAGTGAAATCATAGATTATAAATAACTTGTAATTACTAAATACTGTGTAGAGATTCATATGTTTGATGCTTATTTAAATTCATACTAAAATCTGAGTGTGTGTATATATATACATATATAAGCTTTTACTAACATACATGCACACAAGCATTCATTCATCAACACAATTCAGTTATATGTACATATACTCCTATGGATTAACTCCCTTAATTCCATAGCTCAATTTCTCAATCCCCATTTATCATTTATTTGGTCTTAACTCTTGCCATTGAACACCATGTGTGCATTGCAAAGGGGCTCAATTCTTTTAACCCTTTACACAGAGGCCTACAGGACTTAAACAAGTCATGCACATACCCATCATCCACCTAATGATGAATAGATCAAGGCACTACTCCTAGATTAGCTTTATAATCTGGAGACCATTCTCATTTTATTTCAGGAGAATTTTAATAATTCTTGAAATGCTTTATATTCTTTTCTTCCTTTCATAAATCAAAGAGTATTAAACTCACTCAGGGATTTCAGCCAGACATACAAAGCATTCATGAAAAACACCACATCCCATTTTAAGGTCATTTTTATTAAATCATATTTTCTAAAACTTGCATATATTTATTTCCAGAAATATTCCCATTTCTTACATAAATCTAGTGAAGTCATATAAAACATTACATTTATTTTACTGTGAACATAGGGTATGGTTTTTTTTTTGAGAAAAACACATAAAAACATATTAACTTGTGATTTGAACAAACCAGCACACACACACACACACACACACACACATATATATATATATATATATATATATATATATAATATTGCATTGTTCATATCATTTTTAAAATGAACTAGACATAAGCATGAATCCCCTTATTCACACTGCCTACTTCATTCTTCATAAATACCCTATTTCTCAATAAAAATATTTAACTCATCTCCATATAAAAACTGGATTATAAGTTACAGAATCCATTTCTGTGATCAGGGTGTTTGTCTTTTCAAAGCATTACTCAAAACAATCAAAACAGATCAAAACATCAACGAAAGACTCAGCCAAAACACCAACCATAATCAACATTTATTTATTCAGAGAATAAAATTAAACAAAAACATGATATGGTTTTATAAAAGTAATATGGCTGCCCTTAACTTGGGTCTTGA
The DNA here is from genome assembly GCA_030737815.1 of Allium fistulosum. NCBI lineage: Eukaryota > Viridiplantae > Streptophyta > Magnoliopsida > Asparagales > Amaryllidaceae > Allium > Allium fistulosum. The sequence continues at coordinate 96,850,485 of CM060903.1, forward strand.
TGCCTTAAATTTCATAAGATGATTAATCACTCAGCTTCCTTCTTCTTCCCCCGAGAATGCTCTAACTTGAAAACAATGTGAGTTTGCTCTTCTTTTTATTTTCAAAAATATATGTTTTAAAAAATAAACTGCTGCTTATCCTTTGATTTTTAAAACATTTAGCTAGGGTTTTAATGGAGTGAAAACCCCATTTTATCCCCACACAAATAAGAGAATTCTGTATATGTGTTTATGACTAAATATGCCATTTTCTTTTTTATTCCATTTCGGGTATTACAGTTGCTTTTCTTCTTTTTCTGTGTACATACCATTTGCAAGTTTCACATACACACTATTTTCATGTGACTTATCTACATTACGTATTTTCTTAAGACAAATCAGTAATGTTCACATATATATCTTTTTATCAATTAATTCCTTGCTAATGTTTCAAACCATTTGTTTTCTCTTGATTTTAAAATGTATTTATACATATATAATACTAAACTGGTTTCATATATTTTAATCATCATAAGAGTTTATTTTATCACTCTATACTCCTCTGGCTACTTATATACAATATATATATAAGATATGTGAATATAAAACTCATTCATACTTAGTTATTTTCTTCTCATTATTATTTACTGAAGACAACTATCCTCTTCCATATTTATTTCACTCATTTTTGATATTTACTTTCAAACTATTTAACTCTTTGAATATTTTCCATTAACTGATTTTTATAAAATCATTTTCATCTCAATAATTTGGGTCTTCACATCGAGATTGGAGTGGATTGTAATCAAAAGGAAAGGTGAGATTTTTTCACTCATTTGGATTACGTATTTAAATTAAATGTTAAATTATTGGATGTGCTTGGATGAATTAAATAATTATATGCTGGATGATATTATATGTATAGTTGTATATATACTAGAGTGATTGATATTACCACATAATATAGCGGATGAGACCCTATGCGCCTCGCATAATAGCGGATGACCCTATTATACCGCAATATCACCCTCGAAGTGGGATTGGTATTTTTATTTATTGACTAACATCTGTGGATGCAGGGAAAAACAGGTTGGAGGGATCTAACTGGATACCTCAAAAATATTTGTTGTTTTCATATATATATATATATATATATATATATATATATATATTGAGATATGACATAATGGATAGATTGTTATGGTATGTGTGTGAATTGAATTGTCAATTGTTAAATAGCCTGGGAATTGAATTTGGTATTTTTGAATATCATAAATAATTAAATTGAAGGAATTTTAAAAGGGGATTTGAATAGTAGATTAATTATATTAAGAAAAATAAAAATATGCTAACCAGCTAGGGTTATACTTAACTATTTGTAAACTGGTTTAAGTGAGACTTGAAAATAAAATTATATATTAAGGGCTTGAAGAGATATTGGGATCGATAAATAGAATGTAATAAAATGGAATTTTTATTAAGGGATAAAATTTAAAATGGAATTATAAATAGAAATGTTTTTATAAATAAATGAAAAACTCAAAGGGGTTTATAAATTTATAAACGGGGTTTATAAACGAGATAGATTAATATCGGTGGATATGTGGAAAATATAAGGTAATGATATGAACTTATATCGGGCAATGGGAGTTGTTTGAAAAAGAAATAGTTGAATATATTTAAAACATGAGAATGGTGATAAATTGAATATGGTCGATGTTATTCGGATCAATAGAGATTTATAAAGGCAAAATGGTGAACATTGGATCTTCTTAAAAATATATTTCAACGAGTAATTACAATTTGCTCTAAATGGAATTTTAAAATCTACTATAATATATAGTTTAAAACTATTATCTGAATTTAGAATATTTCAGAATTAGTATTTTAATACTTAATATTTATTGAGACAAATTCTAATTTGTATAAATCAACTTTGTAAATAAATTAGTTACTGGATATGAATTTTAATGCTTTTAAGAAATGGATATTTTTGTTTTTCCTAAAACTATATTTTGAAAGATAAACCATTATTCTTAATTTATGTGTGTGTGTGTGTGTGTGTATATATATATAATTTTAAAATGTTTTAAATTCATGTATAAATCCTCTCGAGAAGGGAAGTGAAGTTGATTTAATTAAATAAGATTTTAGAGGAAGATCTTATAGTGGAATTACGGATGCTTAAATAAATTTCCAAGCATAAGTTAAGTGAACTGTGGAAGGCGAAATAAAATCCACAAAGGAAGTAGAAGTGAAAAGTGGAATTTTAAAGAAGCATAAACGACTTTGAAAATATTAAAGGAAATTGACTAAGGAATTTTGGGATTTATGGAATTCGTGAGAAATGGGTTGGAAATTTACAAATAAAATTGTAAATGACTTTGAGAAAAGAAAATAGAAAATAGAAAATAAATGAATATTTTCCAAGTGTTGAGTAACTAATGAAGTGGGAAGAATATGCTAAGTATTGGGCAAGAGTAGAAGTTTGTTCTGTAAAAATAAAAGGGATTTGGTAAAAGTATTTTCAAAGTGTTGAAATATGAAAAATAATATTTTGAGTAGATATTTCAATATAAATAATTTGGGAAAATTATTTAAGACTTAATGGCTGTTATGGATGTTGTGTGATAGTTAAATAACCGACCATCAATATTGGCCAATGCGCTGATCGTTTTGAAGAGACCGGGATCATATTTAATTATCTGAAAACCACTTTGATCTAGTTTGAATATTTGCGAATGAAGACCGTGAAGATGATGAAGATGGTGATTCGGTTTGTCCAGACCCAGGGCAACTTGTATGGACGAATGCTATCAGACCATCGTCAGGAAGACGATGAGCATTCTAAGTAAATGTGTTCTAAAAAGTTAACGCATAGCCTCAAGCCTCATCAACCGGGAATGGCTAAAACAGGGGAGGTGCAGCAAGGCTAAGTGGGTAGCATCCAAGTAGGGTACGATTTCCCCTATCTAGATGTCCTTTTATTCGGCTTAGGGGTTGGTTGTTGATCCCAACCGCGGGGTGATCTTATTCGGACTATCCAGTAAGGGGTTGCTCCGGTCTCATGTTGCAAGGGATCGGGAGTGGTCCTCGTTACTCTGATCTAGACTAGGTACTGTGACGGGCGGAACCCCAGTAGCCCTGCCATTGTATGGAATCCAATCTCCAATAAGCACATGTTGGTTTTGATTGTGCCCAACTATGCTAGAACATGAGATGTTAGCATTTCAACTAGATTCTATTTTACTTTCGATAGACACTATTATAATATCGGATGGATTTGATAAAAATGTTTTTGTTATCGTAAGGTAAAAACCCGGCATGTTTATTTGTGGCGTTGTCTGACGAGATACCTTTGTTTTCAAAGGATTTTCAAAAATATAATAATCCAATTGAGTGTGGTTTTCTTACGCTGGTTTTCCATACCGACTCGGGTGTTTTTTTATTATGATGCTCGGGTCAGGCCGAGCTGTACAGATTTAGGATAAAATGCTATGGAGCTCAAATGGCGAGCAAGATGACCGAGACGTATCTCCAAACTTGATTATTATTTCCGCTGTGTAAGGACAAGTTACTGAACTGTCCAGATTTGTTGTAGTGATTGTGTACTCTGATAATGGTATGTATATATAAAAATACAGGTTCCTTTGTATTTAAAGATGTGCTATATATTATATTTTATTCCGCTACGACTGTGAGATTCTGATGTTGTTTCTATTTTCTTCTTCTACCTCTCCCTTCTTTTACCCTAGTTATTCGCTCTTTCGTACACTTTGGGTTGAACGAGGAAGGATTATTATTAACTCAAGGGATACGGAACTGCGGGACGATTCAGTTGGTATCAAAGCTGAAATGTTAAGCGAGGACCTTGGGTCTGGTGGGGATTACTCATTAGAGATAGAGTCAGTGGTACTCTAGAATGAGTTTGAGCGTATTAATAGATATGAGCGCGTATTTTTTAGTGACTATAAAATGATTTTATATCGTGTTGATTGATTTATTGAGTGGCTTATGAACCTTGGTCGGACAGTCTGCACAACTATATCGAAGGGGTTTCTAAACAGTTGAATAGAACAATTCGACACAGTACTGTTTTTGAAAAGAAGTGAATGAAATAATTTTACCCAAAAATATATTTTGATACAAAAGGAATAATTTTTGGAATTATTATATATAATTGAAGTGTTTGGATGGTAATATTATAGTCAAAGAATATTATAAAATTTAAAATAGTTTATATAACTAATATTAGAAATTTTGTAAGTATAAATTATACAACTGGATCATAATTAAAATTGGATTTAAACTGGAATCTTTTTTTAGTCAGGGATAAGTTATAAGCTTAAAAATTTGAAATGATTTTTAAATAAGGAAGGAAAGCATGAGATTTGAATGTTGGAATTAAAGTTAAAAGTGAGAAATTTAAAAATAAAATTTAACTTGGATTAGGTTGAAAGATAAAAAAAATTGAAATTTAATTGATGATGATTTGAAAGACATAAATTAATGAAGTAGATCAGTTAAATGGATTAAAATTTGGTTGTAATTGAATTGAATTTAACTTAAACTAAATGAAGTTAAGTTAAAAATAGAAATTAAAGTTGGATTTGAGAAATAAGAGTTGAATTGAAATGGAACTGAATTATGTTGAAGATGATATTAAATAAAATGAAACTCTCACTTAAATGAATGTAAAGGAATGGAATGAGATAAAATTTGACTAAAGGTAATTAAATAAGAATTGAATTGGGAGAAGTAAATTTCAATAGCTTTTAAAAAAAATTCAAATGAATTGAATAAAAATATTCTTGGCTATAAATGAGTATAAAATCCCAACTTAAGAAATTGAAAAGTGAAAATAAAAACCAAAATAAAATTTGATTGGTATTTTGGAAAATAATTAAAAATCCTAGCTTGAAATATAAAATTGATTTGATTCAAGTAAACTAATCAAAGAGATTTTTAAAGATAAAAATCAAATATTATATTGTAAGTTGGAAGTGAACTAATTTGGGATAAATCAATTAATTGAATATGCTAATGGAAGTCAACTTGGTTAAATAAAATTGGATGGTTAGTTAAAAAGGGATTTTTGAAGTCAAACTTGATTTATAAATAATATTCAACGTAAATTGCATTTGAATTAAATATAATTGGAAATGTTATCGAATAAAATAAGGTTGGATCAAAAATAGAGATGGTCTGAATTTCAAATAAAATTCAAGTAAGTAGAAATAAACTGAAAATGGCCTTGTTATTAATAAAATAAATTCAGTTGGAATGGTGAATGAGAATTAGAATTTATAATGGATTGAATGGATATACTAATTGAATTTAATTAGTAAAACAGAATGGAATTTGATTGGATGAAAATCAAATTAAAATGGAAATATAATTGGTGCAATAAAAATGGAATTATTATGGAACTGAAATAACTTAAGTAAATTGTGAAATGGTTGTTGTCGAGCTTAATGAAATAGTTTTGAATGAAACCAATGCGGAAATGAAATGAAATGCAACTAATGGGTTGTGAATAATTCGGAATGGAATGAAAGTGATATAAATTGAGTTGTAATCAATCTAAATGGTTATGAACTAAATGAATATTTCATTTATTAAGCGTCGTCGAATTTGCATAGGAATAAATTGGCGTTCGGCATAAGTAGGAGTAAATAAAATTCTATGAATTGATAGAAGTGAAATAAATTGATTTTTGAATCAATTGAAATAAATATGAGTTCGTTTTGGTTTAAAAATGAATTGTATGCAAGCAAGTGGGTTGTAAATCACTTAAATTTAATGGAATGGTTTGAGAATTGAGTAAAAGCCATTAAATTTGTATCGAAACCTTATAAATTGCTTAGGGAAATTGTTTTGTTTGCGTTGATTTTAGTATTCATGTGTTGTAGTTGTTTAAAGGAGTGAAATGTCAATAAACTTCATATATATATGGCACTTACATGTTTAAATTGAGTAAGTACAGGTACCTGGAAGCCGTTTGGCTCGATTTTGGTCGTGCTAATTGCTAAATAAATAAGCCGCTTGCTTAAAAATGCTAAATAAAGGTACGCCTATGCAATAAAAGATAGGAAATATGAAATATTGTTTTGTTATTGATTTTCCGACCGTTTGGGTCGATGTATATATATTTATCTCTCTTGTCAAATTGCAAAAGCTCCTCCATACAAGGGAGACTCTGCCAAAATTTATCAAAAATTTTGGTAGTTAGAAATTTTTTGTTAACGACGAAACGATTTCAAATTGGAATTGAAATAAAAGTATTTTGGAATGGAAATTGAAACTAATGGTTTAGTTGGAACAAAAGGACTAGAAAAGTGAATATCGAGTTTTCACTAAGTGGATTTCGAAAGTTATTGGGTTTGGGGCGTTCTTTCTGCCTTAGCAATTTCGGGGACGAAATTCTTTTAAGAGGGGAGGGATGTAACGACTCAGAATTTTAGATATTTGAAATTGGAATATTTAATTGATTTTAAATATTCGGGTGTTGGTTTTTAACTTGAATTTCAAATATAACTATTTATTGGATAATTAAATTATTGAATTTAATAATTGGCAATTGGGTAAAATATTGAATCTAGAGTTGCGAGCTTGTTAAAAATATTTTAAAGGATTGTAAAATTTATATTAATAATACTGGAGACAATGTAACTTTATAATTGAATTTGGGAGCGATTAGTTCAATTTTAAAAATATATTGTTTAAATTGACATTTAAAAAAAGCTTTCCGAGGCACAGTCTTGGAATTCGACGAAACCAGTTCCATTGGATCCGTAATATTGTGTTATTATCGGATTACAAATTTCGGAGTGTTTGGAGTTATCGTGTGGTCGTATGGTATATAAACGCGCTGAAATCTACATCGAATTTAATATAATAACCGAGTCAAAAAAAAGCTATCTTCTCCATACGATCGAGTTAGGACTCGAAACCTTTTCCATTGCGTTCGAAATAGGGGTATAACATTACGAACGCCAAGCGGCATGCCTCGGTAGGAGTTCGAGATGTTGAATTATGTAAATCGAGACGATTTGAAAATTTTATATATTTAAGTACATTGACCAGTCAACTGTTTTCCTTCTCAAATACGCCATTTTATACCCATTCAAACACACGAGCTTTCACATCCCCTTTATCCTTCATCTCACGCAACCGTTCTTTCCTGTCCTTTTAAATCGCTCCATTCCTTTCAAAATAGAAACGAAAACAAAATGAATTCGTATAAAAAAAGAAGAAGAGAAAGATCGAAATCGAATTTGATCTTCAGAGAAAGGAAAGTAAAATAAAATATGTATAATGTTTGGAAATCATTCTCAATCCCCTCGAGTTCCTCAATCGGCTAGTAACCCCAACTCTCCATCTATAGATCTGCCTTTTCCAAACAAATTCACGATAATCCTAGCATGGCACTACAGAAATTTTAGATAGCTTCCGCCCAGCGTGAACAACTGATTGCGGTGATGATGCGAAGTCGCTAATAGCACGGGTCAGGTGGAAGTTAGACGAAGTTTGGGTAGGTTGGATAAAGGACTGGGCAGACGAGACAGAGCATGTCGATGTTTCTTGGGATAGTAGCATATAGGCTCGTATATTGATGCAGCAGTCAAGGCCAAAGGCTAATTCATTGGCTCAAGGGTTCTCTGTTCGTCTTCGATTTCGGCTTTAGGGAGTTAGGAGACTGCGGTTGGAAGGGAGACATCGGCGAGTTCGATTTTGAGGTATTTTGGTGGATTGAATGGGCGTGCTGCGACATTGGTGGAGGTACGCGAGTGGTCGTGGTCAGCGCGAGGAGTTGGGTTGTTGTGCAGACTTGTTTGGTAAGGTTATCTATAGTTTTGGGTTTTTAATATATATATATATATATATATATATTAGAAGATATATACACACATCAGCTTGCTGTTTAATTTGAAAAGATGTACAGTGGTAATTACTATATACACCCTGTTATAAATTATAATTGGGTTAGAAATTTTTTATAGTAAGGAGGAAAAACAATTCTGGTTTAATTAAATAAATATATACTAACAGGTGAAACGGTAAATATGTTTATATATATGATTTTTTAGAATATAGGAATTTTAAAATGGTGTAGAGTTTATAAACAAAATTAGAATTTTAAAATGTATATTGGTTATTTTTGGTATAATTAGTTTCAGAGGAAAAATAAAATAAATATACATATATAACTATTTTCATTTACTAGTTAAATTTTTAAAAATATGTATTAGGATGATTAACTTGTCTAATTAACTTGTTTAATTATTTTAGTCACTAAAAATATCTTATTAAAATAAAATTAGTTTAAAATTAAATTATTAGTTTAAAACCAAATTATTAGTTTAAAATTAAATAAATAAATAGTAATTAATTGTTTGATCAATTCAAATATTAATAAACTGTATGATGTTTATACAAGGTCAAAAAACTGTGAAACCAGTCGAGATTGGAGTGGATTGCAAACAAAAACAAAGGTGAGATTTTCTCACTAATTTGGATTACCTATTTAAATTAAATATTAAATTTAAATTATTGGATGTGGTTGGATGGATTAAATAATTATCTTCTGGATGATATTATATGTATAGTAGTATATATATTGGAGTGATTGATATTCCCGCATTATATAGCGGATGAGACCCTATGCGCCTCGCATAATTGCAGATGACCGTATTATACCGCGATATCACCCTCGAAGTGGGATTAGTATTTTTATTTGTTGACTAACCTATGTGGATGTAGGGAAAAACAAGTTGGAGGGATCCAACTGGATTCCTCAAAAATATTTATTGTTTTCATATATATATATATATATATTGATATATGACAGGATAGATAAATTGATATGGTATATGTGTGAATTAAATTGTCAAATGTTAAATAGCCTGGGAATTGAATTTGGTATTTTTGGATATCATAAATAAAGGAATTTTAAAAGGTGATTTGAATAGTAGATTGTTTTTATTAAAAAAATTGAATTTATTCTTAAGGAAATTAAGTAAAAATAAAAATATGTTAACTAGTTGGGGTTATACTTAACTATTTTTAAACTGGTTTAAGTGAGACTTGAAAATAAAATTATATATTATGGGCTTGAAGTGATATTGGGATCGATAAATAGATTGTAATTAAATTGAATTTTTATTAAGGGATAAAATTATAAATATATGGAAAACTCAAAGGGGTTTATAAATTTATAAACGGGGTTTATAAATGAGATAGATTAATATCGGTGGATATGTGGAAAATATAAGTTAATGGTATGAACTTATATCGGGCAATGGGAGTTGTTTGAAAAAGAAATAGTTGAATATATTTAAAACATGAGAATGGTGATAAATTGAATATGGTCGATGTTATTCGGATCAAGAGAGATTTATAAAGGCAAAATGGTGAACATTGGATCTTCTTAAAAATATATTTCGACGAGTAATTACAATTTGCTCTAAATGGAATTTTAAAATCTACTATAATATATAGTTTAAAACTATTATCTGGATTTAGAATATTCCAGAATTAGTATTTTAGTACTTAATATTTATTGAGACAATTTCTAATTTGTATAAATCAACTTTGTAAATAAATTAGTAACTGGATATGAATTTTAATGCTTTTAAGATATTGATATTTTAGTTTTGCCTAAAACTATAATTTGAAAGATAAACCATTATTCTTAATTTATATGTATATACATATAATTTTAAAATGTTTTAAATTCATGTATAAATCCTCTCGAGATGGGAAGTGAAGTTGATTTAATTAAATAAGATTTTAGAGGAAGATATTATAGTGGAATTATGGATGCTTAAATAAATTTCCAAGCATAAGTTAAGTGAACTGTGGAAGGCGAAATAAAATCCACAAAGAAAGTAAAAGTGAAAACTGAAATTTTAAATAAGCATAAACGGCTTTGAATATATTAAAGGAAATTGACTAAGGAATTCTGGGATTTATAGAATTCGTGAGAAACGGGTTGGAAATTTACAAATTAAATTGTAAATGATTTTGAGAAAAGAAAATAGAAAATAAACGAATATTTTCCAAGTGTTGAGTAATTAATGAAGTGGGAAGAATATGCTAAGTATTGGGCAAGAGTAGAAATTTGTTCCGTAAAAATAAAACGAATTTGGAAAACTATTTTCAAAGTGTTGAAATATGATAAATAATATTTTGAGTAGATATTTCGAGATAAATAATTTGGGAAAATTATTTAAGACTTAATGGTTGCTTATGGATGTTGTTTGATAGTTAAATAACCGACTATCAATATTGGCCAATGCGATGATCGTTTCGAAGAGACCGAGATCATATTTAATTATCCGAAAACCACTTCGATTCGGTTTGAACGTTTGCAAATGAAGACAGTAAAGATGATGAAGACGGTGATTCGGTTTGTCCAGACCCAGGGCAACTTGTATGGACGAATGCTATCAGACCATCGTCAGGAGGACGATGAGCATTCTAAGTAAATGTGTGCTAAAAAGGTAACGCATAACCTCAAGCCTCATCAACCGGGAATGGCTAAATCCAGGGAGGTGTAGCAAGGCTAATGGGTAGCAGCCAAGTTGGGTAAGATTTCCCCTGTCTAGATGTCCTTTATTCGGCTTAGTGAGCGGTTGCTGATCCTAATTGTGGTGACCCTCCTCTAAAACACATAGATTTTTTTTAAAAGCATACAAAAGGAATTCACCACTAAACCCCATTTCCTCTATATTTGAATATTTAAATAATTTCCAAATATTTTTCCCAAGACCCTGGATTTACCAATATAATCATATTAGTGCACAAAACATATTAAGACAATTACATATTTGATGATATATAATTGTTTCCCTTTGCCTTTCAGAGCTTAACAAATTTGCAAAGAGAATTTGAATCAAACAGGCAACAAAATACCATATATGTTGTCAACATAACCATTTATTTCTTCCCTGTAACGACCCGTATTTTTACGGATCGAATGTTTGTAACTGGTTGTCATTAGATAGTTAGTGTGTTAAGTCGTTCAGAGTTTAGGTCGACTAGAGCTTAAGTCGTGTAGAAGTTAGGTCGTCTAGAAGTTAAGTCGTGTAGGTTGCTTAGGTCGTGGGGTAGGTTAGGTCGAGTAAACGACCTAAGAGATTGGAATGACCTAAGGAGTAGACGACTTAGGGGTTTAGACGACCTATAAGAAAGTTGGCAACTTAAGAAAGACGGCGACTTAAGGAATTGGCGACTTAAGAGTTAGCGGCTTAGGGAAGTTACAGACCTAGGGGGTTAAGCGGGTTAACGACTTAAGGAAGTTAGGTCGTTCGAGCGACTTAAGGATTATGGGTAAGTTGTTGATGTTTAGGCCGTGTCCATGTTATGTCGTAGACGACTTATGATAGGTCGCATGGTTGCTTAAGTCGTTAGGACATTCCTGTAGTATGCCTGAGTCGTTAAAGTTGTTATGTCGTAACCCCAGTTAAGCCGTTAGGTCGCTTAAGGACTTAAGTCGTTAGGTAGTGTCTGTGTTAGACCGTGTGTATTTTAAGTTGCGCTTAAGCCTGAGTAGTTAAGTCGCAAGGTCGATGAGTCGTAAGTTGTTGAATCGTTTAAACGACTTAAGTAGGAACGTGGGTGTGTGTTAGGTCGCGACTGTTGTTAAGTCGTTAGGCCATTTCACTTAAGTCGTAGGATGTGTTGAGTCGTGGTGTCTTTAAGTCGTAGGTCGTAGGGTTTTGATAAGTCATGGACGACTTAAGGGGGGCAGACGACTTAGAGATTTCAGCCTATAAATACACGTCCATTTCCCTCACTTTTTGGGATCCGGATTTTGAAGCGACGAAGTCCTGCCATTTTGAGAGCTCAAGCTCTACACTTCTTCACTTCTTTTCTCCACTTTAATCTTGTGATTCCTTCCATCCAAATCGAAGATCAAATCGAAGATCCAAGTGCTTAGATTGAAGATCTTCAACCATCGAAAAGAGATTTCATCGTTTGAATCGGAGTTTTGACGGATCGAGCTAGATCCTTCGCTGTCCAGATCTGAAGTGTGCTTCTTTTGATGTTTTTAGGTGATTCGGTGAGTGGTAGTTACCTCTCACACGGATCCAAAGGAGTATATCGGATTGATGGCTTGATTTGGTGTTAAAATAGTGATTTCCATGCATTTTCATAAACTTAAGTGTAGATCTGTTATTCATGATGATTTGACATCCATTTTACTACATGTTAATCTATGCAAGTTCATTCATCAAGTTGTAGAGATATTACTCATGATTCATGCTTATTAGATTTGGACTCTTTATTTACAAGATTGCCATTATTGTTATAATTGTTTATTAGATCATGTTTTAATGCTTGATTACTTGGATTAATGATTGATTTGATTGATTGTTATAAATTAGTTGATTGAGGATTTGATTTGGACAAGTTGGTCGAAGATGATTCAAAAGCTAAGGGAAAGGCTCTTGAATAAGAAAAGCTGCTCGTGGCATATGACGTGTTTGATAAAGCTCATATGGATAGATTTGATGATGATGTTGAGATGAGGCTTTGCTATGATGAGATGAAGTGAGGCATGATGTGGGATAGCCTTTGTTTAATCCAGACAGGATCATTCCAAACATGTTGATAACTCGGTGAGATGGTTCGGGTTTGAGGATAATGGTTGGCTCGAGAGGCGCTTGAGCTAGTATGGCAATAGTCATCGAGGAGGATGACTAGAAGGCTGAGGTTTCATCGTTGTTGAAGGTTCTAGCAGACTCAAAGCAAGAGTACGTTGGGTAGATTCGATAGTCCCTAAAGACTATGATTGTAGTCGAGTACTCTGGGCAGATTCGATAGTCCTAGGCACGGGCTGCGACGACGTGCAGAGTTATGTCTAGAATCGGAGTTGCCATTAACACTTGACGGACGGCTGAAAGAATGTGCCGGTCATTCAATTAACGGTGGTATCGATGCAATGATAACAGTGATAGCCAGAGTCATGGATGTTTGGTTGTATCGTCATTCGGTCTCAAGAGCGGTATTTTCCGGGTGCTTATCTGATCTTGGTTTAGGCCTTGGGGGTTTGTACTTGGAAAACATCGCCCTTGACTCGAGTGATAATTGCTTTACTTTAAATGTCTGCTTTGCTATGTTTATTTATGCTTAGTGTGTCTGGGGGCTATCACTGTAGAAAGAGGTGGAGTGGGAGGGTTGGATTCCTATTCCTTTTACCTTTATGCTCTTTTGGTATGTTGTTAGTTAATTTAACGCTCACTAAGACTGTTGTCTGACTCAAGGTTTTATGTTCAACTCTTATTACCTTGGACGTTCATCCATTTTTGGGATGGGCAGACTAGGTAGCAGGTGACAGGTGCTGTTCTTAGTGACCGACGATGCTGATGACGAAGACGAGCTAGAGGCTTGCGTATTAGTTTCTTACTATATGTACTGGATCTGGATGTTCCGCTGCTTGTATATTCTCTGAGTGATATGTAGTGAGGCTTGATGTATTGACTATTCAGATGTTGTACCAAACTATTTTGAGGTTTAATAGAGATTCTGTTCTGTAAAGCTTCACTATATATACTTTCTATTGTATTTTATCCATGCGCTGTGAGTTATACGATAGATTCTGCTGTTTTAACTTAACCTTGGCAATCGTCCTTGGCTGCCTGGCACACTTTACAGCGCACTATTTCTATGTTCAGTGCAGGGGTCATGGGCGGTCGTCACATTTGGTATTAGAGCTTTGGTTAATCGATTTTAGCCAACGCTCGCTGACGTAACTACGTATGAGAGACGTAATTGTATTTTTGATGGATGATTAATATATATAATATAGTAGCTTAGAATGATTTGAACCCCTTATGCAGTTGTTCTCAAGGTGTATTAATCATTCCTTTTTATAGATATTAAGAATGAGTCGAAGAGGGAGACCAGCTGCTAGGGAAGGCCGTGCTACTGAGGGGGCTACTGATTATGGTGCTATGTTCGAGGCTATGATGACTTCGATCATGAGAAGGATGCCAGCTCCGGGGCCATCAGTAGATGTTGGAGTTCAAGTTCAAACTCCAAAATCGGTGGATTTTGCTAAGCTGTGTAAAGATTATACTGCTCTTGGAGGAAAGGTTTTCTTGGGAACAGAGTCAACTATTGAAGTCCAGAGATGGACAGATGCTTGTAGAAGGATCTTTGGTGATTTGGGAATCGAGGATGCAACCAAAAGGATGCTTGCATCAAGACAGCTTCAAGGAAGATCTTCTGATTGGTGGAACTCTATCACCATTGATACTCCGGAGGAAGAAATTACTTGGGAGCAATTCCAAGCCAGATTTGAAGCTAAGTTCATTTCTACAGCTCAGAAATCTGTTCTGTTCAAGAAGTTTGTGGAGCTCAAGCAAGGTGGTAGATCAGTTCTTGAGTATGTTTCTGAGTTTGAAGCTTTGTCCAAGTATGCCCGGTCGTATATTGAATCTTCATATCAGAAGAACGAGAAGTTTGTGACAGGCTTGGACAGTTATCTTGGGAGGCAGTTGGTGGATCATTTGGACGATTCATTTGAGAAGCTTGTGGAGAAAGCTCTCAGGCACGAGAATCTGTTTCCTAAAGAAGGATCTGTTGTTGCTATGACCAGGGAAGAGTCTAAACCACAGCAGGGTGGAAACAAGAAGAGGAAGCAGCAGCAGCAAAAGGGTAAGGATGGCCAGAAGAAGCCGAAGGGCGAAGTGACCTGCTACAATTGTCAGCAGAAGGTCCATTTCTCCAGAGATTGCAAGAATCCAAAGGTGCCAATGAAGTGTCACAACTGTGATAAGCCGGGGCATATTAGGAAGAATTGTCCAGAACCACGGAAGGGTAAGCAGATTGTGCAAGCTTATGCTTTGGGGGTTATTCCATCATCTTCAAAATCTCCAACCGCTGAAGAGAAAGGAAAGAGTGTGGTGGTTCAAGGTACTCTTTCCATATGTGGTGTTCCAGTTAGAGTGTTATTCGATACTGGGGCGTCGCATTCTTTTGTTTGTAATGAACTTGTAGGCCGGTTGGGTTTAGAACCAGATATCATTGATAGGCCATTGGTTGTGACTAATCCAGTTGGGGGTTCGTCTTGTCTGTGTATGTTATGCCATGGTCTGATTGTATCGAGTCATGATTGCTCTTTTGTTTGTGATTGTTTTGTTTTGAACTTTGCGGGGTTCGGAATTATTTTAGGTATGGACTGGCTTAGGAAGTATGCGACAAAGGTTGATTGTGAAAGGTTGGAGGTGACAGTCGAGAATGTGGAGGGGCGAAAGGTTGTGATACGATGTAAGCATGTGGAAGGCGTCTTCATGAGCTTTATGTATTCGCTGGTTGTTCCACGGGATGGACTGTCATCGGTGCCAATCGCTAATGGATTTGAGGATATCTTTGATGAGGTCAAAGGGTTACCGCCGCATAGGGAGATCGAGTTTCGTATCGATTTATTTGAAGGAGCCAGACATGTTGTGATGCCTCTTAGGCGGATGGCGCCTAGGGAACAGCAAGAGTTGAGGGTGCAAGTTGATGATCTTTTACAGAAAGGATTCATTCGGCGTAGTGTGTCCGAATGGGGTGCACCAGTTGTGTTTGTAACCAAAGCGGATAGATCATTGAGGTTGTGCGTGGATTATCATGAGCTGAATAAAGTGACTAAGAAGAACAAGTATCCATTGCCGAGGATAGATGACTTGTTTGATCAGCTTCACGAAGCTAAGGTGTTTTCTCAGATGGATTTAGCTATGGGATTTCATCAGTTAAGAGTGGCTAAGGATAGTGTGCCGAAGACTGCTTTCAGGACACCATCCGGTTTCTTTGAGTGGCTGGTAATGCCGTTTGGATTGACTAATGCACCAGCATATTTTGTGGATCTTATGAATAGAGTGTTCAGGGATCAGTTGAACAAGTTCGTACTAGTGTTCGTGGATGATATTTTGATTTATTCTAGAACTGAAAAAGAACACAAGATGCACTTGCATATGGTTTTAGAAATCTTACGGAAACATCAGCTGAAGGCTAAGTTTTCGAAGTGTCACTTCTGGAAGAGCGAAGTGAGGTTCTTAGGCCATATTATCTCCGGAAATGGAATAGCGGTTGATCCCGCTAAAGTGGCAGCAATCCAGGATTGGGGTAGACCTAAGAATGCATCTGATGTGAGAAGTTTTCTTGGATTAGCAGGATACTATCGTCGATTTATCAAAGACTTTTCCAAAGTAGCTGCACCATTAACAGGATTGACGAAACAGAACCAAGTATTCAGATGAGATGCTAAGTGTGAGCAAGCTTTCGGAATCCTGAAAGAGCGATTGACAAGTGCTCCTATTTTGACTATTCCAAGTGGAAATGATGAGATGGTAGTTTACACCGACGCATGTGGTACTGGACTTGGAAAAGTGCTGATGCAGAAGGGTAAAGTTGTTGCGTATGCAAGTCGACAACTGAAGCCGCATGAAAGGAATTACCCAACTCATGATTTGGAGTTAGCGGCGATTGTTTTTGCTCTGAAGATGTGGAGACATTATCTATTGGGAGTTCGATTCGAGTTGTTTACAGATCATAAGTCGTTGAAGTATCTTTTCTCCCAAAAGGATTTGAATCTTAGGCAGCAACGGTGGCTAGAGTTTTTAGCATCATATGATTTTAGTATAGCCTATACTCCGGGAAAGGGTAACGCAGTGGCAGATGCGTTAAGTCGAAGACATGCAGGATTGGGAGCCATGTTTTCAGAATGGAAGAGTCTCGAGTATTTGGCTGGATTTGACTTCAGGCCTAGATGTGAATTGGAACCTGAGATGTTGGCAAACTTATTGATAAGACCGACTGTTGTGGAAAGAATTGGCGAGAGCCAAAAGCGAGACGATAAGCTTGTCAAGATTATCCGTGATTTGGAATCTGGGTTGGACCCAAAGAAGGATAAAGGATTCAAGGTCGATCGAGAGGGTTGGCTTCGGAAGCAAGGACGACTAGTTGTTCCCGATATAGATGAATTGAGAAATGAAGTTCTGAAGGAAAGTCATCACTCGAAGCTGACAATTCATCCAGGTGGAAATAAGATGTATCGGGATATGAAGAGAACCTATTACTGGGAAGGTATGAAGAAGAATGTTGGAAATTTTATTTCCAAGTGCATGAACTTCCAATTGGTAAAAGCCGAGCAGAAGAAGCCCAGTGGATTGCTTCAGCCATTAGAAGTTCCTACATGGAAGTGGGAGCAAATATCGATGGATTTTATCGATGGGTTACCTAGAACCAGAGCGGGAAATGAAGGGATTTGGTTCATCGTAGATCGTTTGACTAAGAGTGCAAGATTCATTCCTGGTCGATCAACTAGGACAGCATCAAAGTTGGCTGAGCTGTATGTTAAGTGGATAGTTCGATTCCATGGTATTCCGAAGAGTATAGTGAGCGATCGAGACCCATTGTTCACTAGTGGATTTTGGAAGAGCTTTCAGGAAGTTTTGGGAACCGAGTTGTGTTTGAGTACAGCTTATCATCCACAAACAGATGGTCAGACCGAGAGAGTCAACCGAGTTTTGGAAGATCTCCTTAGAGCATGCGTTTTAGATTTCGGAGGATCATGGGAAGATCACCTTCATTTGGTGGAATTTTCGTATAACAAAAGTTACCAGTCAAGCATTGGTATGGCACCGTATGAAGCATTGTATGGAAGACCTTGTAACTCTCCGACATGTTGGTTAGAAACAGGAGAAAAGCTGATACTTGGGCCAGAAATGATTCGACAGACTTCGGATTGCATAGAGATCATTCGTCAACGAATGAAGGCAGCCCAAGACCGACATAAAAGTTATGCCGATAAGCGTCGTAAGGATTTGGAATTTGACGTAGGTGATATGGTTTTTGTGAAGATTTCTCCACTAAAGAATGTTATTCGATTCGGGACGAAAGGAAAATTGACTCCGAGATTTTTTGGACCATTCCCGATCATCGAGCGAATTGGAAAGCTCGCCTACAAATTGGAGTTACTAGAAAAGATGGCGGGTGTGCACAATGTTTTTCATGTATCGTATCTATGGAAGCATGTGCACGACTCGAATACTGTGGTTTCTGCTGATAGCTGTGAAGATTTTGAGATTGATCCAGTTGTTAAGAGACCTCGTAAGCCGCTTCGTGTTGTGGAAACTGACATGAAACAGCTTAGGAGGAAGGTAGTTAGGTTGCTCAAGGTATAATGGAGTGATGATGTTAACGACTGTACATGGGAGGTGGAAGAGAGGATGAAGGCAGCTCATCCTGAACTCTTCAAGGTATAGCCATGAGTTGTCGTGTCATCTCACGACATTGTAACTTGTTCTAGTTTTAGAATTCTGCATGCTAGGCTAGAATTGGACGCATGGTTTGTTGATTGCTATGGATGGTAGGCATGCGGAATAGTTTTGATTGCTCTTGTTTGTTTGGAATTTCGGGGGCGAAATTCCTAAGGGGGAGAGAATGTAACGACCCGTATTTTTACGGATCGAATGTTTGTAACCGTTTGTCATTAGATAGTTAGTGTGTTAAGTCGTTCAGAGTTTAGGTCGACTAGAGCTTAAGTCGTGTAGAAGTTAGGTCGTCTAGAAGTTAAGTCGTGTAGGTAGCTTAGGTCGTGGGGTAGGTTAGGTTGAGTAAACGACCTAAGAGATTGGAATGACCTAAGGAGTAGACGACTTAGGGGTTTAGACGACCTATAAGAAAGTTGGCGACTTAAGAAAGACGTCGACTTAAGGAATTGGTGACTTAAGAGTTAGCGGCTTAGGGAAGTTACAGACCTAGGGGGTTAAGCGGGTTAACGACTTAAGGAAGTTAGGTCGTTCGAGCGACTTAAGGATTATGGGTAAGTCATTGAAGTTTAGGCCGTGTCTATGTTAGGTCGTAGACGACTTATGATAGGTCGCAGGGTTGCTTAAGTCGTTAGGACATTTCTGTAGTATGCCTGAGTCGCTAAAGTTGTTATGTCGTAACCCCAGTTAAGCCGTTAGGTCGCGTAAGGACTTAAGTCGTTAGGTAGTGTCTGTGTTAGGCCGTGTGTATTTTAAGTTGCGCTTAAGCCTGAGTAGTTAAGTCGCGAGGTCGATGAGTCGTAAGTTGTTGAATCGTTTAAACGACTTAAGTAGGAACGTGGGTGTGTGTTAGGTCGCGACTGTTGTTAAGTCGTTAGGCCATTTCAGTTAAGTCGTAGGATGTGTTGAGTCGTGGTGTCTTTAAGTCGTAGGTCGTAGGGTTTTGATAAGTCGTGGACGACTTAAGGGGGGCAGACGACTTAGGGATTTCAGCCTATAAATACACGTCCATTTCCCTCACTTTTTGGGATCCGGATTTTGAAGCGACGAAGTCCTGCCATTTTGAGAGCTCGAGTTCTACACTTCTTCACTTCTTTTCTCCACTTTAATCTTGTGATTCCTTCCATCCAAATCGAAGATCAAATCGAAGATCCAAGAGCTTAGATTGAAGATCTTCAACCATCGAAAAGAGATTTCATCGTTTGAAGCGGAGTTTTGACGGATCGAGCTAGATTCTTCGCTGTCCAGATCTGAAGTGTGTTGCTTTTGAGGTTTTTAGGTGATTCGGTGAGTGGTAGTTACCTCTCACACGGATCCAAAGGAGTATATCGGATTGATGGCTTGATTTGGTGTCAAAATAGTGATTTCCATGCATTTTCATAAACTTAAGTGTAGATCTATTATTCATTATGATTTGACATCCATTTTACTACATGTTAATCTATGCAAGTTCATTCATCAAGTTGTAGAGATATTACTCATGATTCATGCTTATTAGATTTGGACTCTTTATTTACAAGATTGCCATTATTGTTATAATTGTTTATTAGATCATGTTTTAATGCTTGATTACTTGGATTAATGATTGATTTGATTGATTGTTATAAATTAGTTGATTGAGGATTTGATTTGGAAAATTTGGTCGAAGATGATTCAAAAGCTAAGGGAAAGGCTCTTGAATAAGAAAAGCTGCTCGTGGCATATGACGTGGTTGATAAAGCTCATATGGATAGATGTGATGATGATGTTGAGATGAGGCTTTGCTATGATGAGATGAAGCGAGGCATGATGTGAGATAGCCTTGGTTTAATCCAGACGGGATCATTCCAAGCATGTTGATAACTCGATGAAATGATTTGGGTTTGAGGATAATGGTTGGCTCGAGAGGCGCTTGAGCTAGTATGGAAATAGTCGTCGAGGAGGATGACTAGAAGGCTGAGGTTTCATCGTTGTTGAAGGTTTTAGCAGACTCAAAGCAAGAGTACGTTGGGTAGGTTCGATAGTCCCTAAAGACTATGATTATAGTCGAGTACTCTGGGCAGATTTGATAGTCCTAGGCACGGGCTGCGACGACGTGCAGAGTTATGTCTAGAACCGGGGTTGCCATTAACCCTTGACGGACGGCTGAAAGAATATGCCGGTCATTCAATTAACGGTGGTATTGAAGCAATGATAACAGTGATAAGCAGAGTCATGGATGTTTGGTTGTATCGTCATTCAGTCTCAAGAGCGGTATTTTCCGGGTGCTTATCTGATCTTGGTTTAGGCCTTGGGGGTTTGTATTTGGAAAACATCGCCCTTGACTCGAGTGATAATTGCTTTACTTTAAATGTCAGCTTTGCTATGTTTATTTATGCTTAGTGTGTCTGGGGGCTATCATTATAGAAAGAGGTGGAGTGGGAGGGTTGGATTCCTATTCCTTTTACCTTTATGCTCTTTTGGTATGTTGTTAGTTAATTTACCGCTCACTAAGACTGTTGTCTGACTCAAGGTTTTATGTTCAACTCTTATTACCTTAGGCTGTTCATCCATTTTTGGGATGGGCAGACTAGGTAGTAGGTGACAGGTGCTGTTCTTTGTGACCGACGATGCTGATGACGAAGACGAGCTGGAGGCTTGCGTATTAGTTTCTTACTATATGTACTGGATGTTCCGCTGCTTGTATATTCTCTGAGTGATATGTAGTGAGGCTTGATGTATTGACTATTCAGATGTTGTACAAACTATTTTGAGGTTTAATAGAGATTCTATTCTGTAAAGCTTCACTATATATACTTTCTATTGTATTTTATCCATGCGCTGTGAGTTATACGATAGATTCTGCTGTTTTAACTTAACCTTGGCAATCGTCCTTGGCTGCCTGGCACACTTTACAGCGCACTATTTCTATGTTCAGTGTAGGGGTCATGGGCGGTCGTCACATTTGGTATCAGAGCTTTGGTTAATTGATTTTAGCCAACGCTCGCCGACGTAACTACGTATGAGAGACGTAATTGTATTTTTGATGGATGATTACTATATATAATAGAGTAGCTTAGAATGATTTGAACCCCTTATGCAGTTGTTCTCAAGGTGTATTAATCATTCCTTTTTATAGATATTAAGAATGAGTCGAAGAGGGAGACCAGCTACTAGGGAAGGCCGTGCTACTGAGGGGGCTACTGATTATGCTGCTATGTTCGAGGCTATGATGACTTCGATCATGAGAAGGATGCCAGCTCCGGGGCCAGCAGTAGATGTTGGAGTTCAAGTTCAAACTCCAAAATCGGTGGATTTTGCTAAGCTGTGTAAAGATTATACTACTCTTGGAGGAAAGGTTTTCTTGGGAACAGAGTCAACTATTGAAGTCCAGAGATGGACAGATGCTTGTAGAAGGATCTTTGGTGATTTGGGAATCGAGGATGCAACCAAAAGGAAGCTTGCATCAAGACAGCTTCAAGGAAGATCTTCTGATTGGTGGAACTCTATCACCATTGATACTCCGGAGGAAGAAATTACTTGGGAGCAATTCCAAGCCAGATTTGAAGCTAAGTTCATTTCTACAGCTCAGAAATCTGTTCTGTTCAAGAAGTTTGTGGAGCTCAAGCAAGGTGGAAGATCGGTTCTTGAGTATGTTTCTGAGTTTGAAGCTTTGTCCAAGTATGCCCGGTCGTATATTGAATCTTCATATCAGAAGAACGAGAAGTTTGTGACAGGCTTGGACAGTTATCTTGGGAGGCAGTTGGTGGATCATTTGGACGATTCATTTGAGAAGCTTGTGGAGAAAGCTCTCAGGCACGAGAATCTGTTTCCTAAAGAAGGATCTGTTGTTGCTATGACCAGGGAAGAGTCTAAACCACAGCAGGGTGGAAACAAGAAGAGGAAGCAGCAGCAGCAAAAGGGTAAGGATGGCCAGAAGAAGCCGAAGGGTGAAGTGACCTGCTACAATTGTCAGCAGAAGGTCCATTTCTCCAGAGATTGCAAGAATCCAAAGGTGCCAGTGAAGTGTCACAACTGTGACAAGCCGGAGCATATTAGGAAGAATTGTCCAGAACCACGGAAGGATAAGCAGATTGTGCAAGCTTATGCTTTGGGGGTTGTTCCATCATCTTCAAAATCTCCTACCGCTGAAGAGAAAGGAAAGAGTGTGGTGGTTCAAGGTACTCTTTCCATATGTGGTGTTCTAGTTAGAGTGTTATTCGATACTGGGGCATCGCATTCTTTTGTTTGTAATGAACTTGTAGGCCGGTTGGGTTGAGAACCGGATATCGTTGATAGGCCATTGGTTGTGACTAATCCAGTTGGGGGTTCGTCTTGTCTGTGTATGTTATGCCGTGGTCTGATTGTATCGAGTCGTGATTGCGCTTTTGTTTGTGATTGTTTTGTTCTGAACTTTGCGGGGTTCGGAATTATTTTGGGTTTGGACTGGCTTAGGAAGTATGCGGCAAAGGTTGACTGTGAAAGGTTGGAGGTGACAGTCGAGAATGTGGAGGGGCGAAAGGTTGCTATACGATGTAAGCATGAGGAAGGCGTCTTCATGAGCTTTATGTATTCGCTGGTTGTTCCATGGGATGCACTGTCATCGGTGCCAATCGCTAATGGATTTGAGGATGTCTTTGATGAGGTCAAAGGGTTACCGCCGCATAGGGAGATCGAGTTTCGTATCGATTTAGTTGAAGGAGCCAGACCTGTTGTGATGCCTCTTAGGCGGATGGCGCCTAGGGAACAGCAAGAGTTGAGGGTGCAAGTTGATGATCTTTTACAGAAAGGATTCATTCGGCGTAGTGTGTCCGAATGGGGTGCACTAGTTGTGTTTGTAACCAAAGCGGATGGATCATTGAGGTTGTGCGTGGATTATCATGAGCTGAATAAAGTGACTGAGAAGAACAAGTATCCATTGCCGAGGATAGATGACTTGTTTGATCAGCTTCACGAAGCTAAGGTGTTTTCTCAGATGGATTTAGCTACGGGATTTCACCAGTTAAGAGTGGCTAAGGATAGTGTGCCGAAGACTGCTTTCAAGACACCATCCGGTTTCTTTGAGTGGCTGGTAATGCCGTTTGGATTGACTAATGCACCAGCATATTTTGTGGATCTAATGAATAGAGTGTTCAAGGATCAGTTGAACAAGTTCGTACTAGTGTTCGTGGATGATATTTTGATTTATTCCAGAACTGAAGAAGAACACAAGACGCACTTGCATATGGTTTTGGAAATCTTACGGAAACATCAGCTGAAGGCTAAGTTTTCGAAGTGTCACTTCTTGAAGAGCGAAGTGAGGTTCTTAGGCCATATTATCTCCGGAAATGGAATAGCGGTTGATCCCGCTAAAGTGGCAGCAATCCAGGATTGGGGTAGACCTAAGAATGCATCTGATGTGAAAAGTTTTCTTGGATTAGCAGGATACTATCGTCGATTTATCAAAGACTTTTCCAAAGTAGCTGCACCATTAACAGGATTGACGAAAAAGAACCAAGTATTCAGATGGGATGCTAAGTGTGAGCAAGCTTTCGGAATCCTGAAAGAGCGATTGACAAGTGCTCTTGTTTTGATTATTCCAAGTGGAAATGATGAGATGGTAGTTTACACCGACGCATGTGGTACTGGACTTGGAGCAATGCTGATGCAGAAGGGTAAAGTTGTTGCGTATGCAAGTCGACAAATGAAGCCGCATGAAAGGAATTACCCAACTCATGATTTGGAGTTAGCGGCGATTGTTTTTGCTCTGAAGATGTGGAGACATTATCTATTGGGAGTTCGATTCGAGTTGTTTACAGATCATAAGTCGTTGAAGTATCTTTTCTCCCAAAAGGATTTGAATCTTAGGCAGCAACGGTGGCTAGAGTTTTTGGCATCATATGATTTTAGTATAGCCTATACTCCGGGAAAGGATAACGCAGTGGCAGATGCGTTAAGTCGAAGACATGCAGGATTGGGAGCCATGTTTTCAGAATGGAAGAGTCTCGAGTATTTGGCTGGATTTGACTTCAGGCCTAGATGTGAATTGGAACCTGAGATGTTGGCAAACTTATCGATAAGACCGACTGTTGTGGAAAGAATTGGCGAGAGCCAAAAGCGAGACGATAAGCTTGTCAAGATTATCCGTGATTTGGAAACTGGGTTGGACCCAAAGAAGGATAAAGGATTCAAGGTCGATCGAGAGGGTTGGCTTCGGAAGCAAGGACGACTAGTTGTTCCTGATATAGATGAATTGAGAAATGAAGTTCTGAAGGAAAGTCATCACTCGAAGCTGACAATTCATCCAGGTGGAAATAAGATGTATCGGGATATGAAGAGAACCTATTACTGGGAAGGTATGAAGAAGGATGTTGGAAATTTTATTTCCAAGTGCATGAACTGCCAGTTGGTAAAAGCCGAGCAGAAGAAGCCTAGTGGATTGCTTCAGCCATTAGAAGTTCCTACATGGAAGTGGGAGCAAATATCGATGGATTTTATCGATGGGTTACCTAGAACCAGAGCGGGAAATGAAGGGATTTGGGTCATCGTAGATCGTTTGACTAAGAGTGCAAGATTCATTCCTGGTCGATCAACTAGGACTGCATCAAAGTTGGTTGAGCTGTATGTTAAGTGGATAGTACGATTCCATGGTATTCCGAAGAGTATAGTGAGCGATCGAGACCCATTGTTCACTAGTGGATTTTGGAAGAGCTTTCAGGAAGTTTTGGGAACCGAGTTGTGTTTGAGTACAGCTTATCATCCCCAAACAGATGGTCAAACCGAGAGAGTCAACCGAGTTTTGGAAGATCTCCTTAGAGCATGCGTTTTAGATTTCGGAGGATCATGGGAAGATCACCTTCATTTGGTGGAATTTTCGTATAACAATAGTTACCAGTCAAGCGTTGGTATGGCACCGTATGAAGCATTGTATGGAAGACCGTGTAACTCTCCGACATGTTGGTTAGAAACAGGAGAAAAGCTGATACTTGGGCCAGAAATGATTTGACAGACTTCGGATTGCATAGAGATCATTCGTCAACGAATGAAGGCAGCCAAGACCGACAGAAAAGTTATGCCGATAAGCGTCGTAAGGATTTGGAATTCGACGTAGGTGATATGGTTTTTGTGAAGATTTCTCCACTAAAGAATGTTATTCGATTCGGGAAGAAAGGAAAATTGACTCCGAGATTTTTTGGACCATTCCCGATCATCGAACGAATTGGAAAGCTCGCCTACAAATTGGAGTTACCAGAAAAGATGGCGGGTGTGCACAATGTTTTTCATGTATCGTATCTACGGAAGTATGTGCATGACTCGAATACTGTGGTTTCTGCTGATAGCTGTGAAGATTTTGAGATTGATCCAGTTGTTAAGAGACCTCGTAAGCCGCTTCGTGTTGTGGAAACTGACACAAAACAGCTTAGGAGGAAGGTAGTTAGGTTGCTCAAGGTATAATGGAGTGATGATGTTAACGACTGTACATGGGAGGTGGAAGAGAGGATGAAGGCAGCTCATCCTGAACTCTTCAAGGTATGGCCATGAGGTGTCGTGTCATCTCACGACATTGTAACTTGTTCTAGTTTAAGAATTCTGCATGCTAGGCTAGAATTGGACACATGGTTTGTTGATTGCTATGGATGGTAGGCATGCGGAATAGTTTTGATTGCTCTTGTTTGTTTGGAATTTCGGGGGCGAAATTCCTAAGGGGGAGAGAATGTAACGACCCGTATTTTTACGGATTGAATGTTTGTAACCGGTTGTCATTAGATAGTTAGTGTGTTAAGTCATTCAGAGTTTAGGTCGACTAGAGCTTAAGTCGTGTAGAAGTTAGGTCGTCTAGAAGTTAAGTCGTGTAGGTAGCTTAGGTCGTGGGGTAGTTTAGGTCGAGTAAACGACCTAAGAGATTAGAATGACCTAAGGAGTAGACGACTTAGGGGTTTAGACGACCTATAAGAAAGTTGGCGACTTAAGAAAGACGGCGACTTAAGGAATTGGCGACTTAAGAGTTAGCGGCTTAGGGAAGTTACAGACCTAGGGGGTTAAGCGGGTTAACGACTTAAGGAAGTTAGGTCGTTCGAGCGACTTAAGGATTATGGGTAAGTCGTTGAAGTTTAGGCCGTGTCTATGTTAGGTCGTAGACGACTTATGATAGGTCGCAGGGTTGCTTAAGTCGTTAGGACATTTCTGTAGTATGCCTGAGTCGTTAAAGTTGTTATGTCGTAACCCCAGTTAAGCCGTTAGGTCGCGTAAGGACTTAAGTCGTTAGGTAGTGTCTGTATTAGGCCGTGTGTATTTTAAGTTGCGCTTAAGCCTGAGTAGTTAAGTCGCAAGGTCGATGAGTCGTAAGTTGTTGAATCGTTTAAACGACTTAAGTAGGAACGTGGGTGTGTGTTAGGTCGTGACTGTTGTTAAGTCGTTAGGCCATTTCAGTTAAGTCGTAGGATGTGTTGAGTCATGGTGTCTTTAAGTCATAGGTCGTAGGGTTTTGATAAGTCGTGGACGACTTAAGGGGGGCAGACGACTTAGGGATTTCAGCCTATAAATACACGTCCATTTCCCTCACTTTTTGGGATCCGGATTTTGAAGCGACGAAGTCCTGCCATTTTGAGAGTTCGAGTTCTACACTTCTTCACTTCTTTTCTCCACTTTAATCTTGTGATTCCTTCCATCCAAATCGAAGATCCAAGAGCTTAGATTGAAGATCTTTAACCATCGAAAAGAGATTTCATCGTTTGAAGCAGAGTTTTGACGGATCGAGCTAGATCCTTCGCTGTCCAGATCTGAAGTGTGTTGCTTTTGAGGTTCTTCGGTGATTCGGTGAGTGGTAGTTACTTCTCACACGGATCCAAAGGAGTATATCGGATTGATGGCTTGATTTGGTGTTAAAATAGTGATTTCCATGCATTTTCATAAACTTAAGTGTAGATCTGTTATTCATGATGATTTGACATCCATTTTACTACATGTTAATCTATGCAAGTTCATTCATCAAGTTGTAGAGATATTACTCATGATTCATGCTTGTTAGATTTGGACTCTTTATTTACAAGATTGCCATTATTGTTATAATTGTTTATTAGATCATGTTTGAATGCTTGATTACTTGGATTAATGATTGATTTGATTGATTGTTATAAATTAGTTGATTGAGGATTTGATTTGGACAAGTTGGTCGAAGATGATTCAAAAGCTAAGGGAAAGGCTCTTGAATAAGAAAAGCTGCTCGTGGCATATGACGTGTTTGATAAAGCTCATATGGATAGATTTGATGATGATGTTGAGATGAGGCTTTGCTATGATGAGATGAAGTGAGGCATGATGTGGGATAGCCTTTGTTTAATCCAGACGGGATCATTCCAAGCATGTTGATAACTCGGTGAGATGGTTCGGGTTTGAGGATAATGGTTGGCTCGAGAGGCGCTTGAGCTAGTATGGAAATAGTCGTCGAGGAGGATGACTAGAAGGCTGAGGTTTCATCGTTGTTGAAGGTTCCAGCAGACTCAAAGCAAGAGTATGTTGGGTAGATTCGATAGTCCCTAAAGACTATGATTGTAGTCGAGTACTCTGGGGAGATTCGATAGTCCTAGGCACGGGCTGCGATGACGTGCGGAGTTATGTCTAGAACCGGGGTTGCATTAACCCTTGACGAACGGCTGAAAGAATGTGCCGGTCATTCAATTAACGGTGGTATCGAAGCAATGATAACAGTGATAGCCAGAGTCATGGATGTTTGGTTGTATCGTCATTCGGTCTCAAGAGCGGTATTTTTCGGGTGCTTATCTGATCTTGGTTTAGGCCTTGGGGGTTTGTACTTGGAAAACATCGCCCTTGACTCGAGTGATAATTGCTTTACTTTAAATGTCTGCTTTGCTGTGTGTCTGGGGGTTATCACTGTAGAAAGAGGTGGAGTGGGAGGGTTGGATTCCTATTCCTTTTACCTTTATGCTCTTTTGGTATGTTGTTAGTTAATTTACCACTCACTAAGACTGTTGTCTGACTCAAGGTTTTATGTTCAACTCTTATTGCCTTGGGCTGTTCATCCATTTTTGGGATGGGCAGAATAGGTAGCAGGTGACAGATGATGTTCTTAGTGACCGACGATGCTGATGACGAAGACGAGCTGGAGGCTTGCGTATTAGTTTCTTACTATATGTACTGGATGTTCCGCTGCTTGTATATTCTCTGAGTGATATGTAGTGAGGCTTGATGTATTGACTATTCAGATGTTGTACCAAACTATTTTGAGGTTTAGTAGAGATTCTGTTCTGTAAAGCTTCACTATATATACTTTCTATTGTATTTTATCCATGCGCTGTGAGTTATACGATAGATTCTGCTGATTTAACTTAACCTTGGCAATCGTCCTTGGCTGCCTGGCACACTTTACAACGCACTATTTCTATGTTCAGTGCAGGGGTCATGGGCGGTCGTCACATTCCATAATTTTGTTCTACTGCAAGAGATAGATTTTTAGCAATTATAATACTTATATGTATAATATTGCAATGCACAGTGCATTTTTCCATGGTTTCTAGACTTTCTGCCTAAATAAGTCTATTTACACTAAAATGGCATTTAATTGTTCTTATGATAGTTATCAAGTACTTGTATGAAATCACTTCAAAAATTATACTTGCAGGCACGAACATTGGAACTAATTCCTATTTACCATTTCAGGTTGAACAATTAAAGCCATGCTGCACTTTCAAGTTTAACATGGTGTAGACTTGAGTACTTGGTGTTTTATTGAAAATACTTGGGGTCATTTGAGTGTTGCTTGGAGTTTTTTTTTGTCTGGAAACACTTACACTTCATGAGTTGAAATAAAATGGTTCCAGGCTACAAGAGTTTGACCCATGGCCATCTAGGCCGGCCATAGTCCCTCTTTTACCACTTGCGAACCCATATTCCTCATATTAACAAACTTCTACAAAGATCTATTCCTAACACAAGCATGTTTCTACCTAATTTAAATTCCTGGAAATGCATCCATATACATTCAATCTATTAACCAAAAATACAATTACTTCCCGGTTTATTTCTTTCATATTTTTTTTGAAATCAAATACCCAAATGCATGTTAATTGATTCTTTTTCAAGAATTCATGCACAAGCCTGTATCACTTACCTGCCATGCACAAATTCATTTCTCTTGAATACCCCTACTCAAATCTTGTGAGCTCATTTTTAAATCAACCACCTTAGCTCTTTAATTTTCATAAATCATAATATAAATTCAGGCAATAAAAATAAGAGATTATCACATACACATATCATATTTATATGATATGTCCATCCCCTTGTTTCTCCAAATCAAACATTCATAAAATCAGCAGTTAACCAAACATCATCAATAGTCATTCAAAATAGGTTTACTTAAGTACATATTTTAATCCAAATACTTAGAAAAACTCCCTACAATTAACTTCATCTACAACATGAAATCCTACTAATAAATTCATTACAAAACAACTGCAAATTTAAAACTGGTTTCTTTTATTTATACTAGCAGCTAATGCCTTCTTCATATAGAGGAAATGGGGTTTAGTGGTGAATTCCTTTTGTATGGTTTTAAAAAAAAATCTATGTGTTTTAGAGGAGGGTCACCACACTAACCGTGGGGTGATCTTATTCGGACTATCCAGTAAGGGGTAGCTCCGGTCTTGTGTTGCAGGGGACCGGGAGTGGTCCTCGGTACTCTGGTCTAGACCAGGTACTATGGCGGGCGGTACCCTAGTAGCCCTGCCATTGTATGTATAATCTCCAATAAGCGCCTGTACGGTTTTGATTGTGCCCAAATATGCTGGAACGAGAGATGTAAGCATTTTAGCTAGATTCTATTTTACTTTCGATAGACACTATTATAATATCAAACATATTTGATAAAAAAGTTTTGGTTATCGTAAGGTAAAAACCGGCATGTTTATTTGTGGCGTGGTCTTACGAGATACCTTTTTTTCAAAGGATTTTCAAAAAAAAAAAAATCCAATTGAGTGTGATTTTCTCACACTGGTTTTCCAGACTGACTCGGGTGTTGTTTTATTATGATGCTTGGGTCAGGCCGAGTTGTACGGATTTAGGATAAAATGCTGTGGAGCTCAGGTGGCGAGCAGGATGACCGAGACGTATCTACATACTTGATTATTATTTACGCTGTGTAAGGACAAGTTACTGAATTGTCCAAATTTGATGTAGTGATTGTGTACTCTGATAATGGTATGTATATGTAACAGTACAGGTTCCTTTGTATTTAAAGCAGTGTTATATACTATATTTTATTCCGTTGCGACTGTGGGATTCTGATGTTGTTTCTATTTTCTTCTACTACCTCTCTTTTCTTTTACCCTAGTTATTCGCTATTTCATACACTTTGGGTTGAACGAGAAAGGATTATTATCAACTCAAGGGGTATGGAACTGCGGGTCGCTACAGCCGGGGGGCCACTTATATACGCATGTGTAGTTATTGTTGTTATGAATCCATACCGTTGTTATTGCTATTTCTAGATTTCATTTATATTGATTTCTAGATTTTGTTGTTCTCCATATGTTCACCAGACTGTTGTTGTTGGAGTTATATATATAGCCTATGTACTATTCAGAGATTTTCATATGGTGAATATAATATATGGTTGTTTGGACCTTACATGTCCTGTATGGTGTTATGTTGTGCTTTTCATCTTGTTGTTTTGTTGTTGTTTGAGATTTTATACATGGCTTAGCCTTAGAGCCTAGCTCCCAGTTGTTGATGGAAACCTTTTATGTATGATATTGTTGATGCCGATGAGATGAGGCATTTACACATGACTTAATTGTTGTTGTAGTTGATATTGCCTCTTTCCTGAAACCTTCATATGACATTTTAGTTGTTACCATATCATGTATTATAAGTGGATATACGTTGTTGTTGTTTCTTCTCTATTGAGAAGAATTATCATCAATTATCCTTATACTTCACCAAACATGTTCTAATCAGTTTATTTAAGCTAGAGTGACCCGTGTATTTTATACACTCGGGTCCGACCAAGTTATTTCACGTTAGTAACCTCCTGTTGAAATCCACTTAGCTGCTTCTGCTATGGTTCATCTTATCATCTTTTTTGGATGCTTAGTCATGTTTGTGCTATCATCTAGTTTTTTTGCGTACTCTGATCTTTATGTATATTCTTTTGGGACATGATGTATAAATGTGGTCTGTCTAACCACGTATTTATGTATCACTATGTATTGCACATATGATGTATTTGTATATGTATGTATATGTATCTATTGTTCTATGATGTGACGCCCCACCTCTGTGCTCACAATAACAAAGGTTATTATAAGGAATAACGTCTGCTATTGCGAAGAATAAGGCTTGTGAGAAGCGACCATCCGTAAGTTATGCCTTAGACGAGTATTGATTACATCGATAGGAGTTGTATAAATTACTCCCAAAGATATATTTTCAATCCAAATCTAAAACAAAACTACAGTGACTAAAGAAAAATTCAGAACAACTCATAATAACAGCAATATTGGCATTAATATCACATCAGAATAGAAATATCAGATATATAGCGGAAGACAAGTCTAGAATACATGCTACAACAATCTATAGTTCCCATGAACCAAATACACATATACATGGATAACTACATACATAAGATGGGAGTCAAATAACCAAAAGGACTCCTCGAAGGCTAGACAAAAGATGAAGTGAGATCCCCAAGAGCTGAAGCTGCTACTGAATCAGAAATAGCGACTATCCTGAAATAACTCGGTCTGACCCGAGTATTATTTAAAAGAAAATAATAAACGGATCAGTCTAATTTATTCTTAGAAGTGAATGCATCAAAAACAACATCAAAGCAAAATAATAATAATCTCGAATGAAACTATTCAACATAAGGAATCAACATAGTTAAATGAAGAAATCACATCAAACTCCATCAAAATCAACTTTCAAATTCACACTTGAATTCAAAACAGCAATTCAAAAAAATCTAGAAACCAAAAATAGATAACTAGAAAAATCAACATAAAAGTGGATCGATCCCATCATATGGCGAGTCTAAGCTACGCCGCACGTGAATCAACATATGGCCGAAGCCTGCCAAGTACTGTCATCATAATTTTGGTGCCCAACAAATGACCCGAAGGTCCAACATATGATCCGAAGGTCTAGTACTGGTATTTGACCCGAAGGTCCATCATATGACCCGAAGGTCCAGCATAGTGGCTCGAAAGCCCACAAAATCATCAAAATCATCAAACAACAACAAATATTTCAATTAACGAGTCCGGAATTAACCGAAAAAGTAAAGTGTGGTTCCATACTCTGCACTTTTGCTAAATCATTTAAATCTCTTCATCGTTTCCTTGAAAGTGCAAAATTGTGTATTTTATATAAATATCATTTTACGTCCTCAAACGGATAAGTCTTGAATTAACCGAATCAGTAAAAGTAAGGGTTCATAGTCCATAATTTTGCTGAAACGTTTAAATCGATTCCTCATTCTTTTGAAAGCGTAAACTGAATTTTTTTTGGAAACAGTTTTGTTTTAAACCGATTTTGTAAACACGTGATTAAAACAGCAACATCTATAGCGATTTCAACGAAGAAATTACGCTTCACAAAACACCGTAAAAACGGATATCAAAACAGCGTTGCGGAATAACCGCTTGAAAATTCACTTTAAAATTTATAGTTACTGAAATCAAAACAACCATAAATTTGTTCGTTAAAAATGTCATCAAAACAACATGCTTCAAAATATAATACCGGTGTAAAAGTTCTGTTACAAAAATAACGGTGCAAAATACGTTTTTAAAACGTAACACTGGTTCAACAAAATTTAAATAGTGGACTACACTACTATAATTTCATCAAAATATTGCTCTGCTACCATATACACGTATACGCTCCAATGAAATAGGTGATTAAAAAAATGCTTGAACACATTCACGTGTATTACCACATTTTATACAACAATGCAATAAAAAGTTTCAACCTAGCAACTACTATAACTAGCACGTACATGATGATATATATGCCTGGAAATAATCCAAAACGCACACGCATGTAGTAAAAATAACAACCTGGACTCATTTCTCCCCATACTAACATGCACATTTTTTTTTTGTTTTTTTTTAACAATTTACACTTTAAAACTATGACAAGGCCATGCATTACGTGTGCTACAAAGTGGACTAAACATGCGTTATACACAAGCAAAAATTTGATGACAACTGGTCTCTGGACTAAAAATTTCATGCACACAAGCTATAAGAGAGGTCTGGGAATGTTTCCCAATACGCAAGTACAAGAACTATTACACACGGCATGCATGTACAACAAGATTTGTACAAAATTTCCACGTAAGGAAAAAAATGTAATTTTTCAAGAAGCGAAATTGTGACCTGGGATTAAGCATCTTTGCACACAAAAATAAACAACCAGATCTATACAACGGTATGACTTCGTTTTACATGCACATCTGGACATCAAAATACTCATACACGAAATGTTTTAAAACACTCACGCAACAACACAAAAAAAAGAACTGGACCGCGCACGCAAGTTAAAAACTGGACCACGCACGCGATTACACAAGGCCTGAATGTGGCTTCGAAGAAATGCACTAACACCATACTATACGCATGAAATATATAACTAGATGTAAGAGATGCGAGGCCTGGAAATACTTATTTGATGCATGAAAAAGTGCAAGGTTTGACACAGCATTTGTCACATATACTTGCACGCGCCTGATGGTGTATGCATCATCAAACTAAGATACTTTGTACAAGTAATTGCACGCAATTAAAATCATGAAACTGATAGAGATAAATGACTCAGTTTAAATAGATGTGAGTTTGCACTCACCAATTTGGCTTCAAAGTTAGCTAGCAATTCAGATTCAAGAAGTAAGTGTTGTGGCTGCCATTATTGCAATTCTCACTATAACCGAAGCTTTCCAGACAAATGAAATGAAGTTGCATCTATTTTACTTTTTTTCAAAAATATGAATAAGTTGAATAAATTATGCAATCTGACCACTTGGGTACAATGCATTAAATTGGGAACGTGTTGGCCACAATTAAGTACAAGTGCATTGAAAGCTATATGTGTGCAATATAATCAGGGCCGGCCCAATAGGTTGGGTTGTCCGAGTCGAAATAGAAATGAAAATAGAAAAATGAAAAGATGAGAAAAAAATAATGACATTTGATGTCTAAGAGAGTTGAACTTGTACCACTATGGTGCAACAACAATCAAATAACCATTCAACCAAATGTTATTTAATATAAGAATGTTATAGTAATCTTTTTAAAACATAAAAACACCATCACCATTGTTCTTCTTCCTCCTCCTCATGTTGCCCCCATCCGGGGGTTGCCCGATTCGAGTGCCTCAAAGGCCTTGCCCTTGGGCCGGGCCTGAATATAATTCATTCAGTTAAAAACTAATTAACTAAACTATATGTGTGCTATTAATTTTGAACACACGTATACTACCACCTGGACCCATATTTGAACGCACTGTAAAACCAGAATATGCAACCTGGCCTGCATATTCACTTACATAAAGTGACCTGAGCAACTTTTATGCGTTCAAAATTCACAATATGCAATTTTTTTATCACCACTTATACATTCTGTACGCATGCATGTACTTTGAATATGACGGTAATAAAATCACGGTCGTTACAGACTCCCCCCTTATAAAAATTGCGTCCCCGCAATTTTCATACTAGAAGCAGTCGATTTCTCAAATAATTCAACACAACAAAGATAAAAAGAAAAAGAAAATATATATAAGAATGCTCACCCCCACCCGAAGAGGAGAGAAAACCCGGATAAGAATGCTCGATGAATTCTCTGGTTTCTCAAGTGCAATCTTTGGGGTTTGCAGACCTTTGAATTTTCACAAGCGGGACTTCTTTATTTCGAAGGCGTTTAACCTCCGAAGCTAACACACGCATAGGATTTTGCACAATAGACAAGTTGGGCGAGATCTCAAGATCTTGCAACATAGGAGGATCAATAATAGAATCTGAATCTCGAAGGCAACAACGAAGCTGGGACACATGAAATACGTCATGAATTCCCGAAAAATGAACAGGTAGCGAAACACAATAAGCAACTGGGCCAATGCGTTCCGTAATAGGAAATGGTCCAACATATCAAGGAGCCAATTTCCCGGAGTGACTAAAATGCACCATACCCTTCATCGGGGAAACACGAATGAATACAAGATCGCCAATAGAAAATTCCAAAGGCTTCCTACGATGATCGGCATAAGATTTCTGCCTATTCTGAGCCTCCTTCATTCTTTGTCTAATAATATCAATCCTCTCCGAAGAATCACGAATATAATCGGGGCCGAGAACTAAATTTTCCCCCGATTCCAACAAACAAGATGGTGATCGACACGGCCTTCCGTAAAGAGCTTCGAAAGGAGTCATACCGATACTGGATTGAAAACTGTTGTTATAAGAAAATTCAACAAGAGATAAGTGGACTTCCCAACTACCACCAAAATCAAGAACGCAAGCTCGAAGAAGATCCTCTAAAACCTGATTCACCCTTTCAGTTTGACCATCAGACTATGGATGATAAGTTGTACTGAGATTGATCTTAGTGCCCAAAGCTTTCTGAAGGCTCTACCAGAAACCACTAGTGAAAAGCGGATCTCTGTCACTAACAATAGAACTAGGCGCACCATGAAATCGAACGACTTCTTTAATAAACAGCTTAGCCAATAAAGGAGCAGTCCGATTGGACTTGATAGGAATAAAATGGGCTGATTTAGTCAATCTGTCAACATTCACCCAAATACTAGTATGGCCCGACCTCGAACGAGGTAGACCATCAATGAAGTCCATGGAAATCTGATCCCATTTCCATAATGGAATCTCAAGAGGCTGCAAAAGACCACTGGGACGCTGGTGTTATGCTTTAACAAGTTGACAAGTCATGCAACGACTTACATAACTTGCAATATCACGCTTCATACCCTCCTAATAGTATAAGCGTTTCATATCAACATACATCTTACTACTACCCGGATGGATAGTATACTTAGAACAATGACAGTCCTCAAGAATGTCATTTCTAAGATTAGAAATATCAGGCACGATCAATCTACCCTTCTTTCGAATACAACCATGAATATCAATATCGAAATCCTTCAGATCACCACTTCGGGATTCCGATTCACAACTCTGAATAAGAAAAGCAATATGTGGATCATGTTTCTGGGAATCGGCAACACGATCCAACAAACTAGGACGAGCTTTCATGCTAAATAAAAGCACGGAAGAATCAGAAACTGAAGGACGGTCTCTAATATCACAAAGAGATAAAGCTTCCAAAATATTCCACTCTGCTAGCATCATGGAAACAAAAACCTGCTGCTTGCGACTAAGCGCATCAGCAACTCGATTACCCTTACCAGGGGTATACTGAATATCGAAATCATATGAAGCAAGAAATTTGAGCCAATGTTGTTGCCTCATATTAAGCTCTTTCTGAGTAAATAAATACTTCAGAGATTTGTGATCAGTGAAAAGAACAAAACGCTCATCCAATAAATAATGTCGGCAAATCTTTAGAGCAAAGACTATGGCGGCCAACTCCAAATCATGGGTAGCATAACGAATCTCATTAGGCTTTAGTTGTCTAGAAGCATAGGCAACTACTCTATCCTTTTGCATGAGAACAGCACCGAGCCTAAAACTACTGGCATCGGTATAAACAACAAGATCACGATTCCCTTCGGGAACCACTAAGATAGGAGCATGAGTAAGGAGATCTTTTAACTTCAAGAAAGAATTCTCACACTTATCCGACCAAATAAAAGGAACAGCTTTTCTCGTGAGAGTGGTAAGCGGTAAAGCAATACGAGAAAAGTCCTTAATGAACCGACGATAATAACCCGCCAATCCAAGGAAACTACGGATCTCAGTAACGGTCTCGGGCCTCTTCCAATTCGGAATAGATTCGACCTTGGAAGGATCGACAGAGATACCATCGGAAGAAACAATGTGACCGAGAAATTTCACCTTATTCTCCCAGAAGTGACACTTGGACAATTTGGCATAAAGCTGATGCTGACGAAGAGTGCTCAAAACAATCTCCAAATGCTGAATATGATCGGCTTCAGATTTGGAATAAATAAGAATATCATCAATGAAAACCAAGACGAATTTATCGAGATATTCCCGGAATATCCGATTCATAAGATCTACAAAATATGCTGGAGCATTCGTTAAACCGAACGGCATAACAAGCCATTCGTAAGAACCATAACGAGTACGACATGCGGTAAGAGGAATGCTATCTTCTGCCACTTGTAACTAATGAAAACCGGTAGCAAGATCGAGTTGGGAGAAGATCTTGGCGCCACTTAACTGATCAAACATGTCGTCGATCCTAGGTAATGGATACGTATTTTTGATAGTAAGCTCGTTAAGCTTGCGATAATCAATGCAAAGCCTAAGAGTACCATCTGGCTTCTTAACGAAGACAACGACGACGCCCCAAGGAGAAGAGCTAGAATGAATAAAATGCTTGGCTTCCAACTCAAATAATTGTTGCTTGAGTTCCACATTTTCCTTAGCTGCCATCCTCGTGGGAGGACGACTGACAGGATATGCACCAGAGATAAGATCAATACGGAACTCAATTGCCCTTTTCGGCGGCAAACAAGAAACAGGCTCGAAAACATCAGAAAAATCACAAAGAACTGGAATATTAGCAATGACATCCTCCGACTCGAGAGAAGAAATAAGAGCATTCGAAGTATGATCCATGCTTCGAAATATAATAGATAACTGCTCGCTAGCATCGGGATGCTTAAGATATAAAGTTCTTTCGGGACATAGAATTTGAACTTCATAACGGACGATCCAATCTATACCCAATATCATATCAAAACCAAGATGATCCATAACATGCAGATTCACATGAAAGGAGAAATCACAAAGGATAATCTCAACATCAACACATAACAAACCAAGAGTAACAGATCCACCAATAGGATTTACGATCGTCAAAGGGTCGCAAAGAGTAATAACATCCAAATGAATAACATCAACAAGCTCCTTCAACACGAATGAATGTGATGCACCTGTATCGAAAAGAACTCTAATAGAACGACCATGAAATAAAATGGAACCTTCCAAAACAGAAGGAGTAATACCTTTGGGCTGAGAAGAATCACCAGAAGCTTTAGCAACGTTAAGCTTCCCAGATTTGAAACCATTAGGAGCGATAGGACAATCAGAAACCCAATGACCCTCTTTCTTGCAATAACGACAAATGTGAGGCTTAGGACAGCCACGAAGAAGATGATCCAAAGAACCAAAATTATAGCACTCTTTCTGAATAGAAGGTGCACTACTAGGCTGAGAACTAGAGGTAGCTTGCTTCTTCTTCTTCTGATTAGAAGAATTAGGCTTACGAAATGGAAACCTCTTCTTGTTGGGGTTCTTAGAAACCTCAACATCATCACCACTATCACGTTCCTTTTCAACATCTTCAAGACAAAGAGCCGAATCAACAAGCTCCTCAAAAGAGAGCTTAAGCTGGAGCAAAAGAACTTTCTTCAAATACTTCTTCAAACCATCAACAAAACGAAGATTCTTCTTGCGCGGAGTGTTAATGAACTCAACTCCGTACTTAGATAAGGCCTCAAAAGATGCAACATAATCAGAAACAGATAACTTTCCTTGCTTTAACTCAAGGAAACTACGAGCAAGATTAGCCTTTTCCGATTCAGGAATGAACTTAAGTTCGAAACGTTCCTTAAACTGAACCCAAGAGAGAGCGGACTCATCAACTTCCGAAATAAAGAGCTCATACCCGTCAAGCGCACGCTCTTGCAAGATACTATATGCCACGAGAACGCGGTGATGATCCGAAAGATCCATCCGAGAAAATATGCGCTCACAAGTGCACAACCAAGTCTGAACCTCCATAACACTTTCTGATCCCTTTAAAGGCTGGCCTCCAAGGTGGGAATAGTCACTACACATGCGGGCGAAGGCAGACTTGTGATTAGGAGCTGCGGGAGTAGCAACAGG
This sequence comes from Allium fistulosum, assembly GCA_030737815.1. NCBI lineage: Eukaryota > Viridiplantae > Streptophyta > Magnoliopsida > Asparagales > Amaryllidaceae > Allium > Allium fistulosum. The sequence continues at coordinate 96,889,737 of CM060903.1, forward strand.
AGGCTGAGTACCCTGAAATAGCTCCATAAACTGATCAGCTGACATATAGACTCTGTCCGGATGTGAACCACTAGACGGGCCTGCAGAAGAACGCTTCCCTCTTCCTCTTCCAGCCATAGGCTGAGAGACAAGAGAAGAAAAGGATTAGTTAAACGACACACAATCGATAAGAAATTTAACAAATGGAATACTACGGAAAAAGAAATTTATTCCTAGACGTAATCCACATGTTAAAGTGGAAAGAATAGATTAGGAAGACACGAATGAAACCCTCTAATAGTTGTAACACATGTTCCATTCTGTTTCTGTTCTGTGTATATTATAATTTGTTCTGAACTTCAGCTCTGATACCAAGCTGTGATGCCCTACTTCTATGCTCACAATAACAAAGGTTAATATAAGGAATAACGTCTGCTATTGCGAAGAATAAGGCTTTTGAGAAGCGACCATCCGTAAGTTATGCCTTAGACGAGTATTGATTACATCGATAGGAGTTGTATAAATTACTCCCAAAGATATATTTTCAATCCAAATCTAAAACGAAACTACAATGGCTAAAGAAAAATTCAGAACAACTCATAATAATAACAATACTGACAGTAATATCACATCAGAATAGAAATATCAGATATATAGCGGAAGACAAGTCTGGAATACATGATACAACAATGTATAGTTCCCATGAACCAAATACACATATACATGGATAACTACATACATAAGATGGGAGTCAAATAACCAAAAGGACTCCTCGAAGGCTAGACAAAAGATGAAGTGTGATCCCTAAGAGCTGAAGCTGCTACTGAATCAGAAATAGCGACTATCCTGAAATAACTCGGTCCGACCCGAGTATTATTTAAAAGAAAATAATAAACGGATCAGTCTAATTTATTCTTAGAAGTGAATGCATCAAAAACAACATCAAAGAAAAATAATAATAATCTCGAATGAGACTATTCAACAAAAGGAATCAACATAGTTAAATGAAGAAATCACATCAAACTCCATCAAAATCAACTTTCAAATTCACACTTGAATTCCAAACAGCAATTCAAAAAATCTAGAAATCAAAAATAGATAATTAGAAAAATCAACATAAAAGTGGATCGATCCCATCATATGGCGAGTCTAAGCTACGTCGCACGTGCATCAACATATGGCTGAAGCCTACCAAGTACTGTCATCATAATTTTGGCGCCCAACAAATGACCCGAAGGTCCAACATATGACCCGAAGGTCTAGTACTGGTATTTGACCCGAAGGTCCATCATATGACCCAAAGGTCCAGCATAGTGGTTTGAAAGCCCACAAAATCATCAAAATCATCAAACAACAACAAATATTTCAATTAACGAGTCCGGAATTAACCAAAAAAGTAAAAGTGTGGTTCCATACTCTGCACTTTTGCTAAATCGTTTAAATCTCTTCATCGTTTCCTTGAAAGTGCAAAATTGTGTATTTTATATAAATAACATTTTACGTCCTCAAACGGACAAGTCCGGAATTAACCGAATCAGTAAAAGTAAGGGTTCATAGTCCATAATTTTGCTGAAACGTTTAAATCGATTCCTCATTCTTTTGAAAGCATAAACTGTAAAAAAATTTGGAAACAGTTTTGTTTTAAAACGATTTTGTAAACATGTGATTAAAACAGCAACATCTATAGCGATTTCAATGAAGAAATTACGCTTCACAAAACACCGTAAAAACGGATATCAAAACAGCGTTGCAGAATAACCGCTTGGAAATTCACTTTAAAATTTACAGTTACTGAAATCAAAACAACCATAAATTTGTTCGTCAAAAATGTCGTCAAAACAACATGCTTCAACTTACCGGTGTAAAAGTTCTGTTATAAAAATAACGGCGCAAAATACGTTTTTAAAACGTAACACCGGTTTAACAAAATTTAAATAGTGGACTACACTACTATAATTTCATCAAAATATTGCTCTGCTACCATATACACGTATACGTTCCAATGAAATAGGTGATTAAAAAAATGCTTGAACACATTCACGTGTATTACCACATTTTATACAACAATGCAATAAAAAGTTTCAACCTAGCAACTACTATAACTAGCACGTACATGATGATATAGATGCCTGGAAATAATCCAAAACGCACACGCATGTAGTAAAAATAACAACCTGGACTCATTTCTCCCCATACTAACATGCACATTTTTTTTTGTTTTTTTTAACAATTTACACTTTAAAACTATGACAAGGCCATGCATTACGTGTGCTACAAAGTGGACTAAACATGCATTATACACAAGCAAAAATTTGATGACAACTGGTCTCTGGACTAAAAATTTCATGCACGCAAGCTATAAGAGAGGACTGGGAATGTTTCCCAATACGCAAGTAGAAGAACTACTACACACGGCATGCATGTACAACCAGGGTCAGCCTGGGGGGAAGCCCACCAAGCCCATGGGCTGGGGCAACCCCCTAGGCCTAGGGCAAAAAAAATACAGTTCAGCAGGAAAAAAAAAGAATGCACCCCAAGAAATTAGGTCTGCTCCACAGCCTCCACTTTGCTGTTTCTCTTTGAACATAAACCCATTTTGCTTTCTCTTCAAACAGAGACTCACGTTCAGATTAGGGTTACAGGTTACTTGACAAAAAGAAAAGCAAGCACAAGCGATCGACATCAAGCTCCATTGATTGCTTCTCTTAAGCTCCAGAACTCCTACGCCAGCCTCCAGCCTCCAGCCAGCGCAGCAGTGCTTCATCTCCCCTTGCAAGGCAGCAACTGTAGAGGTAACTAAAAGTCAAAAACTGATTTCTGAAATAATTTGGTTGCTTAGATACATAGAATTGGTTGATAGTGGATAATATGACAGTCATGAATTTTGATTTAGGTAGAAATTTGATTAGAAATTTACAAATCATGAATTCTTTGGGCCGGCACTGTGTACAACAAGATTTGTACAAAATTTCCACGCAAGCAAAAAAAATGTAATTTTTCAAGAAGCAAAATTGTGACCTGGGATTAAGCATCTTTGCACACAAAAATAAACAACCAGATCTGTACAACGGTATGACTTCGTTTTACATGCACATCTGGACATCAAAATACTCATACACGAAATGTTTTAAAACACTCACGCAACAACACAAAAAAAAAGAACTGGACCGCGCACGCAAGTGAAAAACTGGACCACGCACGCGATTACACAAGGCTTGAACGTGGCTTCGAAGAAATGCACTAACACCATACTATACGCATGAAATATATAACTAGATGTAAGAGATGCGAGGCCTGGAACTACTTATTTGATGCATGAAAAAGTGCAAGGTTTGACACAGCATTTGTCACATATACTTGCACGCGCCTGATGGTGTATGCATCATCAAACTAAGATACTTTGTACAAGTAATTGCACGCAATTAAAATCATGAAACTGATAGAGATAAATGACTAAGTTTAAATAGATGTGAGTTTGCACTCACCAATTTGGCTTCAAAGTTAGCTAGTAATTCAGATTCAAGAAGTAAGTGTTGTGGCTGCCATTATTGCAATTCTCACTGTAACCGAAGCTTTCCAGACAAATGAAACGAAGTTGCAGCTATTTTACTTTTTTTTTTAAAATATGAATAAGTTGAATAAATTATGCAATCTGACCACTTGGGTACAATGCATTAAATTGAGAACGTGTTGGCCACAATTATGTACAAGTGCATTGAAAGTTATATGTGTGCAATATAATTCATTCAGTTAAAAACTAATTAACTAAACTATATGTGTGCTATTAATTTTTGAACACACGTATACTACCACCTGGACCTATATTTGAACGCACTGTAAAACTAGAATATGCAACCTGGCCTGCATATTCACTTACATAAAGTGACCTGGGCAACTTTTATGCGTTCAAAATTCACAATGTTAACTCCTCTTTTAAGGCGACCTAGCGACCTAACTTCACAAGCAACCTAGCGACCTAATGGACTCAGCGACCTAATGACTTAACGAGCTAAAAGGTTCTGGAGATCATAGAGGGTTAACGACCTAAAGCTCCAGCGACCTAACGACCTAAAAGTATAAGCGACCTAACGAACTAAACAGATGACGACTTAGCAACTAGCACAAGCCAGAACGAGCTAGCGAGCTAAAGGATGGAACGACCTAGCGACCTAACTATCAGCACGGTGCAATAGTATACCACAGCAGACAGATGCAGCGACTTAGCGACCTAACGTCACAAGCGACCTAGCGACCTAAGGTTATCACGACCTACTGCTACCCTCGCAACTTACCTAGGTCGCTCCACTAGGTATCTCAAAATGGTTAGGTCGCCAACTACTCCCCTAGGTCACTCACGACCTACAACTTACCAACCCATTCAGATAGATCAAGTGCGGCCCTATCAAGCCATAAAGCCATGTCTTCTAGGTCGCTGACGACCCACGACCTAACATAGGTCGCTCGCGACTTACAACCTACCTTAGGTCGTTCACGACCTATGGCTTACCCCAGTTTTTCCCTATAAATACTGCACCTACTCCAACTGAGAGAGGACTTTTGGATCATTTCTGGAAGGCCGATACTCTGCTGTTTTCTCGACTCATCCAACCCTTCAAGCACTCAAAACACCAAAGATGCTCCAACGAACTTTTGGAAGAGATCTAACACATTCAACATTGAATTAAATAGCTCTTCTCCATTCAAGTTCTAGCTACTCGTCTAAAGTGTGTTGTAATCAAAGTGCGTTGTAAAGAATTGTAATCAAATCAGCAATAAAGAAGCTTAAAGTGGACGTAGGCTAGATCTTAAGCCGAACCACTATAAAAGTGTTGTCTTTTTACTGCTTTTCTATGATTTGTCTGCTTATATTTTGTTCCCGTACCAACGGGTGGTGCTTTCACTTTTTCATTACATACACCGGGGTGTTAGCGTTCAACTTTTAGCGTTAACATTTTTGGTGCTTTCACTAAGAACCCAACTCAGGAATATTGTCACCATTGCTTCACAAAAGTTTGTTGAAAAAGTTTCTTTGAAAAACAGAAGTTTGTCAGAAATAATGGCTCCCGGAAAAAAGCGCAAGTCTACCAGATCCGTCAATACTCATGATAACACTGCTACTTCTCCCTCATCAAGTCAAGCAGCTCCAAGTATTGGAGTGACACGAGCGGAGTTAGATGCTGTTGTGTCTGGGTTATATCAGCAAATTGAAACCCAGAACACCTTAATGCTAGATAGGTTGAATGCTATGCTCGGAGCTAACCGTCAACCAGCGAATAATGAGGAAAATTTTGCTGATGTTGTTCACAACTCTGAAGGGAGGAGCATTCCTCAAAGGGCAGCTGACACTGTCGAAGGGGCACCTCCCCAAGCCGGAGTAACAAGGCCGCAGCCAACTCTCCACGAACGTTTGTTTAGGCAAACTTCCGAGAAAATGGCTGACGTCTGCCCTGCAGAGCCTCTGAACGACGAGGAATACCTCTCAGGAATGATACGACGGATCATGAAATAGAGCATGCAAAGAAATGAAGATGAGAACGATTGGGGGTTTGCTCCAAGCAAGACTCCGTTCACTGAAAAAATTCTAAAAGCCGAATTTCCGAAAAAGTTTGTCCCTCCTACCATTCCAGCTTATCGGGGGACAAGCGACCCTAACCAATTTTTGTACAAGTACGACTGGCACATGACGGGTGCCAAGGTAACGGATGAAATTAAATGCCGGTACTTTCTGGTGTACTTGGAAGGGGTGGCACTACTCTGGTTTACAAAGCTGCCAGCCCGATCTGTAGACCAGTTCTCCGATTTAACTTGGAAGTTTAAAGAGCAATTCAGACTGTATGCTTCAAAGGCAAAAGACATAATGTCATTGTCCAGCCTTGAGCAAAATCTGGGAGAGTCTATCAAATCCTTCTTGAATCGCTTCAATATAGCTCTGGCTGAAGTCGACAACGTGGAGCCATGGATGGTTTTGACTTACTTGATGCGGGCTATCGATAAGTCAAGTGAATTTGGGAAATGGCTGAAAATGAAGGAGCCAAATTCACTCGAGAAATTTTATAAGAAAGCTGACGAGTTCATGCGCTTGGAAAATCTTCCTGCGCCAGCGAAAGTGGTGTTGACAGAGGTGGAGAATAACATTGCTGCTTCAACTAAGAAAGAATCCGGAGGTCAGAAGAGGGAGAATAATGGTGGGAAGAAACAGAAGGACATGAAGAAACCTCGCTTCTTTAAACCCTCAGATTTCACCCCCTTGACCGACACTCCGGAGAATATCTTCTTCGCCACCAAAGATGCCGTGGAATATCCTAAACCAGCTGAGATAAAGCCTGGAAAGAATGCTATGCGAAATGGAAAATTCTATCGATTTCATAACCAACCCGGCCATGATACCAATGAATGTCCTCATTTGAAGAGCTTGATTGAAGAATTGCTAAGACAAAACAAGTTGCAAAATATGTAAAGAGGAACAGGAATGACCCGACTTCGTCTGCTCAGGGGCAGCAACTCCCTGCATACCCATCTGGCTCAGGTGAGGAAACTCCCGCACATGAATCTGAAAGGCCTGTTATCAATGTGATTACAGGAGGCCCACACCCAGCGGGCAGAAGCTGGGGTGAGATGGAAAGATACGCTCGTGCTCTGAAATATGCCCCAGCAGAAGAGGATGTTTTTGTTTTGGAAGACGCTGCACCCCTAAAACAGCAGAGAACTTCTAATGATGACATTGTGTTCAGAGCTAGGAATTCTATGGGTGTTGAAGCTCCAACCATGGATCCCTTGGTCATTTCTGTAGGAATTGGGCCAGCTATTGTAAGAAGGGTGCTTGTTGATTGCGGCGCCTATTGCAATATACTCCTCAGGAAGACATTCGATCAAATTAAGATTCCAATGACTGATGTTCAGGCTTCATCGCAGAAGGTTGTTGGGTTTACTGGGGAACCAAAGCAGCCAATTGGAACTGTCGACTTGTTTGTGGAACTTGGAGAGGGACAGAAAAAGGTGGTTTGGAAACAGCCTTTTGTAATTGTTGACGGATTTTCTGCCTACAATGCCTTCCTCGGCAGGCCAACTCTAGCTGCATTCAAGGAAATTCTCGCCCCATGGTGCGTAACTATGAAATTTCCCACGGATAATGGTGTTGGTGTTATTAAAGGGGATCAAAATGCTGGGCGGGAATGTTATCTTATAGAGCTTCGGGAGGCAAGGAAGAGAGAGATGGGAAAAGATGCGGCAGCCCCACTCTGCATCAAAGATCCAACCTTGTAGCAAGTACAGGGTGGCCCCTGCACTGGTGAGCATAGTGGTGCAAGGAAAGAAATGGACCCCAGAAAGGCCAGTGCAGGGGAGAATAAAGTGGTGCCAGTGGAAATAACGGTACTAGTAACTGTTGACCTTAAAGACCCAAACAAAGTGCTGAATGTGGGTTTGCAACTCAGTGTGGCAGTTCAAAATATGCTAATATCATTTTTGAAAGCAAATCTGGATGTATTCGCCTGGAGTCACGCCGATATGTGTGGAATATCTCCGGAGTTTGCTGTACATACTTTGAATATTGATCCGAAATTCACACCCGTGAAGCAGAAAAGAAGAACCCAGGGTCCAGAAAGGTCAGCAGCGCTAAAAGAAGAAGTAGATCGGCTCATGGAGAATGGTTTCATCAGAGAGTCCACTTATCCAAATTGGGTTTCAAATCTAGTACTGGTTAAAAAAGCAAATGGAAAGTGAAGAGTATGCATCGACTTTTCAGATCAAAACAAAGCCTGCCCCAAAGACTGCTTCCCGTTGCCCAGGATTGATCAGTTGGTAGATGGAACAGCCGGGCACGAACTGTTGTCTTTTATGGATGCTTACTCCGGGTATAACCAGATTATGATGCATGAGCCAGATTAGGAGGATACGAGCTTCATCACTGATGTTGGTCCTTACTACTACAAAGTCATGCCTTTCGGACTAAAGAATGTGGGGGCAACTTACCAAAGACTTGTTAATGAAATGTTCAAACCACAGCTTGGGAAAACTATGGAAGTTTATGTTGATGATATGTTGGTGAAATCAAAGAAAGCAGTTGACCATATGGATCGCTTAGCAGAAATGTTCGCAATCCTCCGAATGTATGGAATGAAGCTCAATCCTTTGAAATGTTCATTCAGAGTAGAGTCTGGGAAATTCTTGGGATTTATTGTAAGCGCTAGGGGCATTGAAGCTAATCCTGCTCAAATTACTGCTCTGAGAGAAGTCAAAGCCCATAGGACAAAGAAGGAATTGGAAAGCCTCAATGGGAAGTCGCTGCTTTGAGTCGGTTTATTTCCAAAGCCACTGATAAATGCATTCCCTTCTTTGACGCTCTAAAGAAAGGAAAGAAAAACTTTGAATGGACTCATGAATGCCAGAAAGCTTTCGATGAACTAATCCGTCACATGGAAGCGCCTCCAATACTTTCCAAGCCCAACAATGGTGAACATCTTTTCATATACTTAGCAGTTTCATCTCATGCCCTTAGTGCAGCATTAGTACGGGAAGATGCAAAAGTTCAGCGCCCGGTCTACTATATCAGCAAAAGATTCACTGGGGAAGAAATGAATTATTCAAAGCTAGAAAGGCTCGCCTATTGTCTGCTGATTGCTTCCAGAAATTTGAGGCCATATTTTCAAGCTCATCCTATCAAAGTCCTCACCTATCAGCCTCTAAAGCAAGTCCTATTTCGCCCTGAAACTTCGGGCCGTCTTCTGAAGTGGAATATTGAACTGAGCCAATATGATATCACTTACCATCCCCGAAGAGCAATCAATGGACAAGCTTTAGCAGATTTCATTGCAGAATACACAGATAAGGGTGACAATGAAGAAAAGGCTAAAGATGATATCCTAATCAGATGGAAGTTATATGTTGATGGCGCAAGAAATGATTATTGTTCTGGAGCCAGGGTTGTGCTTGAAACCCCCGAAGGGCGATCATTATGCTACGCATTGAGACTGGAATTTACTTCTACAAATAATGAAGCAGAATATGAAGCTCTAATTGCTGGTTTAAAGATTGCAAAAGAACTAAACATCAAAGCATTGCAGATCTTCAGTGATTCTCAGCTTATTATATGTCAAGTCAAGAAAGAGTTTCAAGCTAAAGGAGGAAATCTACCTGCTTACTTGTCAAAGGCCTGTGAGCTTCTTGATGATTTCGATCACTATTCGATAAGCCACATACCTCGAGAAGAAAACATGAAGGCGAATTCTCTCGCAAAGTATTCAAGTTCTGGAGAAGCTCAATTATTGGGATTGGTTCCTGTGGAAATCTTGTCAGCTCCAAGCACTAATGAGATGGATATCGATTGGATCATGGCTGTATCTCAAGAACTGGAGTCATGGATGACCCCGATCAAAGAATATCTACTCAACGGCTCCCTGCTGGAAAATTCTAAAGAACGCCGAAAGCTGTTAAGAAAAGCCTCGAGATATGTAATTCAAGACGGCCGGTTATACAGGCGGGGATTCTCAATGCCATTACTCCGATGTGTAACCAATGAAGAAGCCAAGACAATTTTAGCGGAGGTGCACGAAGGAGAATGTGGGGATCATTCAGGCCAAACTCTTGCCAAGAAAGTTCTCCGGTATGGGTATTTCTGGCCAGATATTAATCGAGATGCTGCCATCTACTCCCGAAAGTGTGACAAGTGCCAGAGATTTGCAAAAATCCCAAGAGCGCCTTCTACGGAGCTAACACAGATGGTCATTCCATGGCCATTCTCCATTTGGGGGATAGATCTAATCGGGCCTTTGCCGATCGCCAAATCTGGAATCAAATATGCTATTGTTGCTGTTGATTATTTCACTAAATGGGCTGAAGCTGAACCTTTGGCTACTATTACCTCTAAAAAGATGATAAATTTTGTGACTAAAAATATCATTTGCAGGTATGGTGTGCCGTAGAAGATAGTCACAGACAATGGTACTCAATTCAAAAGCGAAGAATTCCAGGACTTTTGCAAGCGATTCAAAATCCGAAAAAGCTTCTCAGCAGTGTCTCATCCGTAGGTAAACGGGCAAGTGGAAGCGGTGAACAAGATTATCAAGTCAACCATCAAAAAGCAGCTTGAAAAAGCAAAAGGTGGTTGGGTTGATAAGCTGCCACTAGCACTATGGGCATACAGAACTACCCATAAAACTGCGATTGGACACACTCCATTCTCATTGGCTTACGGATCGGAAGCGATGATTCCAGTGGAAATAGAAGTCCCTTCACACAGGAGAATTCATTTCAACCAGGCTGAGAACGAAAAACTGCAAATTGAAGCACTTGACTTTCTTGATGAAAGAAGGGAAGAAGCTAAGCTCAGAGTTGTGGCCCATCAGCAAAGGATAGCCAGGCACTTCAACTCTAAAGTTCGCCAACGCAGCTTTGAGATCGGAGACTTAGTCTTGAAAAGGATCATGACAACAACTGGAGTGTTTGGACCAAATTGGGAAGGACCATATGTCATAGGCAATAAACTTCTTGATGGCACCTTCAAACTCACAACTGTCGAAGGAGATCCAATCCCGAGAGCCTGGAACAGCAACCATTTGCGTCCATATTTTACTTAAAAAGCTCTGCTTAAAATTGTAAAATGATTATGGATGTATCAGTTGTATTGTAAACCATTATAAAATCAGTGCAAATCAATAAAAGAGCTATAAAGTGGATGTAGGCCCAATTCTTGGCCGAACCACTATAAATTCTGTGTTCTTTACTATTATAAAATGCCTCTTTCATTTCGATGTGTAAATACTCTAAACGTATTGCTAAAATGTTGATTTAATATTGCAGGGCATTAAAACAAAGCTTACCCATCACAAGGCTAAGTGAGCCCTGTAAATCACTCAATAAACAAATTTCAAGCCGCAAAAAATTCCAGATTCAAATCCTATATAAGATGAGCTTCACGCAAAAAGTTGATGATTCCGCCGAAGGGGCACCTTCCCAAAGCAATGGAACCAGGACCTTGTTAACTAATTATGATCGTCTGTACAAACAGACATCTGATTAGATAGCGTGCGCCTGCCCCGTGGAATCACTTAATAGTGAAGTACACTTCTTTGGATGGAGCAAACCACTTGCAAAAGAAAGGAACACATGCTTGGAGACGATAACAGAGAACCGCTGATGAGCAGATGACGAAGAGACATGGGCAAGCGGACACAAAAGCAGCCAAAAAGGAGTCTTCTCCAAAAAGGTTGGTGGAACCACCGGAGGGGCACCTTCTCCAAAATGAAGGAACCAGGCCCTTGCTAACTGATTGTGATTGTTTGTGCAAACGAACATCCAGTTGGATAGCTTGCGTCTGCCCCGTGGATACACTAAACCGAGAGACGCAACCTTCCTGGCAAGCCAATCAACAAAAGACCTCTACGGAGGCACAAGACCTCTACGGAGGCACAAGCCCTCTTCGGAGGCACGTCGAAAAATGAAAGTGCTCTTCTTAACAAAAAGGTTGGTGGAACCACCGGAGGGGCACCTTCCCAAGTGGAAGGCACAGGGCCCTTGTTAACTAGTTGCGATCGTTTGTGCGAACGAACATCCAATTATGTAACTTGCGTCCGCCCCGTGGTTCCATTCGACTGTGAGGAAGTAACTTCCAGGCAATCAAATAAAGACCTCTTCGGAGGCACAAGACCTCTCCGGAGGCACAAGACCTCTTCGGAGGCATAAGACCTCTCCTGAGGCACCACAAGCCCTCTTCAGAGGCACAAGCCTTCACCAAAGGCACACACTGCCCTCTTCGGAGGCAGAAGACCTTCCCCAAAGCACACAAGACCTCTTCGGAGGCACAAGACCTCTCCGGAGGCACAAGACCTCTTCGGAGGCACGTCCCAAAATGAAATGCTCTTCTCAAACAAAAAAGTTGACGGAACCACCGGAGGGGCACCTTCACAACATGAAGGCTCAGGGCCCTTGTTAATTGGCTGCGATCGCTTGTGCAAACGAACATCCAATCAAGTAACTTGCGTCCGCCCCGTGGTTCCATTCGACTGTGAGGAAGTAATTTCAAGCGAGCAGAACAAAAGAACCCTCCAACGAGGCACAACAAAAATATATAAATAAAAACCTCTTCAGAGGCCCGCTTTACTGCGTAGGAGAGTCCACTTCTCAGAAATAATAAGTGACCATCTCCGAAGGTTGAAGCGTAAAAACATCTCCAAAACGAGGCGCACTCTATTAAAGCAGAATAATACTTCCTCAAAAACGGAACAATTATTCTCTAAAATAAGAGTACAAACCTCCTCGGAATGGAGAATATTACAATGAGCCGTGGTATGCGGGCAATGTGGCAATTTAATCAAGCCGCATCAAGTACTCAAGCAACATACCACAAGCTCACTGCAATATTATGCAAAGTAAATAGAGAAACTTGTATGAAAACAAAAAATAAAAGCATTCTCGAATACAGACAAAAGTTTGTACAAGTAGAAAGAATCATTTTATTCATACTATAAATTTTTTATACATGAACAGGTTCCAGAAGACGGGGGCCGGCACCCGTACAATCTCCGGTCAATACAAACTTCTATATACAAACAAAAAGCAAAACAAGAAGCGTAAATTCAAGCTCATTACTCCTTCTTCCCGCCACCTTTAGAGCTCTTGCCCGGCTTAATGATTAATTTCTGAAGCCGACGTGAACGGGTCGTGGAAGAAGGAAAAGGAGGTGTAGCTGGATCAGCTTCCACTTTTTCTTTACCAGCAGAAGCGCTTTTCTTCTTCTTCGAAACTGCGCGTTTCCCTTTCTTCTTTGAAGAAGACTCACTTCCCGGAGTAATCAATGCAGAAAGCTTTGTGTCATCGTCATAAGGTTTCTCCGGGGTCCTCTCACCTTCCTCAAGTTCTTCCGCCTTTTATTCTTGCGAAGCAGCTGGATCGTCTAAGTCTTGAAGAGCTTCTATTTTTTCTTCCTGCGACCTCGGTTGAGAAGCAGAAGGAGGAGTAACTTGAGAAGATGGAGGAACAACAGCTGGAGAAGGAGAAGTATGTACAACACTTGGTGATCTCACTATAGAAGAAGAAAAGTCAAAATCAGTATTCCTCATAAAGAGAGGAGACAGTGTCTCATCGAGACTTAAGTAATAAGCGAGAAATTCATCAAGCTCAGTTGAAGCAAACAAGTAATCCGCTTGACCTGGTTCAACGTTGAAGTTACCTGGAGAAGTTGGCTTTATAACATCAACCTCATAGGCTTGTGCTTCAGCGTTTTCTTCGCCTTCGTCTCCGCCCTGTGCAGATGTAATCTTGGTTTTGGCTTTAGTAGGAGGCGGAGAATGGGAACTGGAGCCTATGATATCAACGTCGGTCGAAATCGAAGTACGGATAGGGGCAGTTAAAGGTGCTTCCTTTCCTGGATGCTCCTCTTCCGTCGATCCGGCTCGCACTTTAGCGAGTTGCTCCTTTCCTCTGGCAAGAGCGGCACGAGTTTCATCATCAAAATAATGCGCCTCAAGGTCTGCTTCATCATAGCCAGCACCTTCGAGCATATCAATTGCGGCCACCCACACTTCAGCCAAGGTGATCTCATACTTCGGGCCCAAGAATGAGAGGCTTCCGCGCCCCAAAACGCTATGGAGGTAAAAATCAAATAAAGTTGAGCTAATATTGGCCTTCGTCGCCTCGTGTGATTGCTCAGCTGCTTCTTTTCCAGCGATGGCCTCATCGCGCTCTTTTTCAGTCTTTAATAACTGAGCTTGTAACCTTATAATTTCCAAGTCTTGGGAGCTAGCCTTCTCCCGTAGTTGGGCGATGTCAGTACGATAGTTTTCTACCATCTTCTGTTCGACATCAAGTTGAGCCTCAGCGTATCGTTGAGCGGCGTGGGCATCCCACACTTGTTTTTGAAGCACTTCCTCCTTTTGAGTGTAGGAAGTGGATGAGGCAGCAAGCTCATTTTTTAGTTTTTCAACTTCCGCTTCAAGGCTTTCATTGTGAGCGGTGATATTTTTCATCTCGATGCCATGCTGGTCGAGAACTTTCTACCACTCGGATTTATCATTTTCCATAGTCAGCATAGCCTCAAGATTTAGGCGGTTGACTCTCTGAAGCTCGTCGACAAGTTTTTGCCATCCGGACATTCTCTCAATGTCAAGCCTGACGGCATCAAGATTCCTCAACATGGCTTGCTTGTCGATAGGGACCAAATCGAGATCAAAACACACTCCCTTTAAGCACCAGTGCGGAAACCGGCTTTGGAGAATTGCCGGGCCCTTTTCAACTTGATATCGAGGCCTGCTAATGATCGTCTGAATATTAGCTTTTTCGAGAGCAGGAGAACCAGAAGGGATGTCCAGAGAAATAGAAGCAGCAGGCTTTTTAGAAATTGCAGACGCGTCGCTAAGCTTGGCCCGCTTGCTTGGATCTCCAATGATGTGACTCTTTCCTTTATCATCATGGGATTTTCTTTTATGGGAATCATCACCTCTTTGAGAAGAGTCATATCGTTCATCCCTTCTCCTGTATTGCTGCTCATGGGCTCTTCTTTCTTGAGCCTTCCTAGCAGCTCTTTCTTCATCGGTTTCCCTAGGGGCAGGGAGATAGCGCCTGTGATCATAAGTGCCATGCCTTCCATAGCGCTGGAAATCATCATAGTACGAGCTACTGCGCCCCATCAGAGAATCTGAAAATGAAAAAGATACGAAACTTCAAAATCTTCGAAGTAAAGAAGCTAAGTGTGTATAAGTGCCAAAAATCCTAAGTGTGTGTGATGTGCAAACTACGCGCGTCAAACTACAAACCACTCTTTGGCTTAGGAGCGGTGACGACTTTTGCACTTGGTGTCAACTCTTGAGCTGACGAAGCTTGTTGCAGGGCGGATGTCACCTCAACTACTGGAGAAATAAATTTAGTAGTAACAGGGTCATCCTTAAAAAGCTCCTGTGAAGTTATCATCAGGTCACTCAGTCCATCATAAATATCGTCACCGTCATGCCCAGCGAAGCTTTCTTTTTTAACTCCTTCTTCAATCACCGGGGAAAGTGTAAGCTTGCCGAATGACCCCGCGACATCGGCAGGGGTGGAATATTTCACTAACGAAGCTCCTGTAGCAGTTTCCTTCGATGTGACTTCTTTGGTAGAAACCGGGGCAAGTGATGTTTCAGTCTCGGAACTAGAAACTTCATGAATCTGAGTAGATCGAGAGGGATGTAAAAGCCCAAATTGGTGTAGAAACTCGTCTTTCAGCAAAAACTTGATGCTTCTCTCCTCAGCCGCCAAGGCACTTAATGTTTCGAAGGTTGGCTTGTGGCTGGGATCTCTAAGCGGAGGAGGGAGTGCTACGAAAAGTAAAGATTTAAGTTAAGTACTTGGCAATTCGAGTTCCAAGAAATTTAGAAAAGGTAAAGTGAGCAGAAATTGGCAATCTTACTTCTAATTCTCCAGATGGCATAAAACCCCGGGGGGCAACGAACATAGAAGAATTGACTTAAAAACCCGTGTGCACTCTCGGGCAAGTCTTTGATCAGTTTACGGTTTCTCGCGCCTCTCACGAGAATAATTAAAGGGTGATCTTCGTTCTTTGTGAAAGTGCACAAATAGTAGATTTTTTCGAAGCTTGGAAGACGGTCAAATGTCCTCCTGAATAGCACACATAACCCCATCAAGATGGCATAGCCATTGGGGTGTAGTTGGAAAGGAGAGATGGTTAATCGGAGAATGAGCGTTCGAAGAAAGTCATTAAAAGGAGGAATAGCTCCATTCAAGCACATCTGTCGGTTAACTGCAATGAAACCGTGAGGTGGCCTATCAGCAGTATCATTTACCCCGGGAAGCTGAGCGTCTACTTCAGCAATGCCGAACTGAATGCACAACTGACTAAAAACTCTATGGTTCATAGTGGTCGAAGCTCTTTCCGGAGGATCATTCAATGGGTTTGCAATTGGAAAAACCTCTTCAGCTTGCCCTATTTCTTCTTGTTGAGAAGTCATTCTACACAAGGAACTGGATATTCAAATGTGAAGGTGCACGTTTCCTAAAAGTGTGAAGTGTTGTGCAAGACTAGAAAATGACAAGCAAATATAACTGGAATCAAATTAGTTGACATCAGTTGATTATAGAGTTTCAGTGCTTGTTATTTTAAGTTCAAGTATAGTGTTGATGCAAGCAGATCAACTTTAGTTGATTATTTTAGCTTTGCTTTAATACTTCACTTGAATTTGTTGATTCGCATCATTTCATTCACAAAGTTCATTTAAGTTGATTATTCTTTATCGACTAATCTGTCATTCGATGTGGGCAGTCAATGGCAGTATATTCGCCCTAGTTTTCTGCAAATGTTGTGTTTAACAGGTTGTTAGCTTAAAAGTTAGTATAATCTGTAAGGAAGTGCAACAAAGTTCAAACAGTTCAATTTCAAATAGTTCAAGTTCAAACAGTTCAATCAAGTGCTTTCAAAATTTTACAAGTGTTCCAGTTTTGTTCATCTCCTAGGTCGTCCAGATTGTGTTCAAGCGACCTAGCATAGGTCGGGTTTCTATTAAGTCGTCTTGCTTGGAATTCATATGCTATTCTGGCAAGTTCACAACAAGGTCGCAAGTTACATAAGTCGAACTCTTTTTAAGTCACGTTGTTCAAGACAAAGCAGTGCAAATCTGACTAAGTCCTAGGTCGCCTGAATACAAGCGCGACCTAAGAAGTTAAGTCGCAAGTGGTTTAAGTCGCAGGTTGATAAGTCAGCCAGGTTTCTTAGGTCGCGAAGGGGTCTAAGTCGCCCAGAATCACTAAATCGCTAACTTCTTCTCCACGAAACAGCTCGCTATCTCGTTAACTGGTAACCCGATAACCCGTTATCACCTAAGCAACGAAATCCACCATCTTCTCAGCAAGACCATTTATCTATCCACACCATCAAACCGCCCAACGCGGATTCAAACCATCTCTTATCCACCATAGATCCAGTGCACTGCTATGCTTTTGTGAATCGCAATGGTAACATAGCTAATGGAGATCGAAACCGACAGCAACATGACTCAAGAGTGAAGCACGGCGTACGAAGTTGGTCTGGGGTTTGAAGATTGGAATTCGTGGTTCGACGGTGATCGTGGGATGGATAAAGATCAAGTTTACTTACGCAATATGATAGCAAGGATGAATCGTCGACTGATTAGCTCGAATTCCCCTTTGAAATCACGATGTTTTGTTAATGGCAGAGCGGGATATCGAAGCAGTTAAGTAAGGAAGAAGCATTGAGCTAGCAGTTTATATGGGGCAAAGAGAAGACGGCGAATGGGCACGCGAGTTAGCACATGTTTTAGGTCGCTCACGACCTAGAAGAATTAGATCGAAGCACACGACCTATGACATAGGCATGTACTTCGAGGGGCAAATGTTAACTCCTCTTTTAAAGCGACCTAGTGACCTAACTTCACAAGCGACCTATCGACCTAATGGACTCAGTGACCTAATGATTTAACGAGCTAAAAGGTTCTGGAGATCATAGCGGGTTAACGACCTAAAGCTCCAGCGACCTAACGACCTAAAAGTATAAGCGACCTAACGAACTAAACAGATGACGACTTAGCAACTAGCACAAGCCAGAACGAGCTAGCGACCTAAAGGATTGAACGATCTAGCGACCTAACTATCAGCATGGGGCAATAGTATACCACAGTAGACAGATGCAGCGACCTAGCGACCTAACGTCACAATCGACCTAGCAACTTAAGGTTATCACGACCTACTGCTACCCTCGCAACTTACCTAGGTCGCTCCACTAGGTATCTCAACATGGTTAGGTCGCCAACTACTCCCCTAGGTCGCTCACAACCTACAACTTACCAACCCGTTCAGATAGATCAAGTCCGGCCCTATCAAGCCATAAAGCCATGTCTTCTAGGTCGTTGACGACCCACGACCTAACTTAGGTCGCTCGCGACTTACGACCTACCTTAGGTCGTTCACGACCTATGGCTTACCCCAGTTTTTCCCTATAAATACTGCACCTACTCCAACCTAGAGAGGACTTTTGGATCATTTCTGGAAGGCCGATACTCTGCTGTTTTCTCGACTCATCCAACACTTCAAGCACTCCAAACACTAAAGACGCTTCAACGAACTTTTGGAAGAGATCTAACACATTCAACATGGAATTAAAGAGCTCTTCTTCATTCAAGTTCTAGCTACTCGTCTAAAGTGTGTTGTAATCAAAGTGCATTGTAAAGAATTGTAATCAAATCAGCAACAAAGAAGCTTAAAGTGGACGTAGGCTAGATCTTAAGCCGAACCACTATAAAACTGTTATCTTTTTACTGCTTTTCTGTGATTTCTCTGCTTATACTTTGTTCCCGTACCAACGGGTGGTGCTTTCACTTTTTCATTACATACATCGGGGTGTTAGCATTCAACTTTTAGCGTTAACACACAATATGCAAATTTTTTTTATCGCCACTTATACATTCTGTACGCATGCATGTACTTTTAATACCACGGTAATAAAATCACGGTCGTTATATATGATCTGTTATACTTGTTATTATTATGTTTTTTTTCTGGATAGATCCATTAGCTGCCATAGTTTTGTGTTGAACATTTATTGAGTATGTCGATCCGCATGAGAAAGGTAAAAGGAAAAAAATAGTACATCCAATCGACATATTCAATACTTGTTTAGGACAAAGCTTACAGATGGTCGCTCCTAATCAGCCCTATTCTCTGCACTAGCAGACAGTATTACACCGTAATACATTCTGTTAGTGTGTGTCTCGGGGTGAGGCGTCATACTATCAGTGGGAAGATGAAGGTAAGGAGAAGATGAAAATAAAATAGATAAATTATATTGTCGGCCAGTCCTTTTGTTCCTTCCTTTTAAATGTAAAATTTGGATCTGGATAAAAAGGCAAGTTAGAAAAGAAAAATGAATGAGAAAAAGGAAGTTACATGTAAAATTTACTATTGAATCAAAGATAATTGTATATATAAGCTGAGGTTTATGGGGAAAAAGAATTACAATGTTCAAATTTTTTCTTTTTAATTAAATAAACAGAGTTAAAGAGCAGGGGCAAATTAAAATTCTTGATCTCATATGTACTATTTTCTTTAATAAAAATAAAAGATCTATGAATTTTTAATTTTAATAAATATATAACGTTAATTATGTTACAAATGTTATTAACGTATTTAATTGATCATAATTCAACATATGTTACCCATACGTTATTCTCTCTCACTCTATATGTGTGTGCAGTTCAAAAGCAAATATAAAAATTAATGGAGAGTGGAACATCTAAAAGATAAGTTCGATCCAGTAGATAAGGACTCCGTCGCTTAAAATGAAGATCGAGGATTTTTTTCCACTAATTTAGGTACAGTCCTCTTATTTTAGTACTTGTATTTCGAAGTTGTTAATAATCTATATGTTGGTCCAAAAATTACAAAGTTGGTCCTCACCTAAAGCTCGAATGGATTTACTAAATTTATAGTGGCTATCTATTTCATGATTTATCAGCATAACATATGAAATTGTCTGGAAAATATTCGAAATAAGGGTACACAACACCCAATTTTCATTAGTATTTCAACTGCGCCAAACGAAGCATCCTTTTCTTCCATATAAATCTTTAAATTGGTTTCACTTCTAAACTTCAGGCTATTCTTTCTTCTTCGTAAACATTTCTCTTTCTTCTTCGTAAACATTTCTCTTTCTTCTTAGAAAACTTAATCTCAAATTCGTCTTTCAAATTCTTTGCAAGTAATTATTAGTTCACATGAGCGAGAATAGATTCGTTAAGTGAAAGGTAGAAAAAGTAGAGAAAATAACATAAAACACAAAACAAATGGTTTAAAAAAGTACATCAACTATAAAAAAGTTTGATTAAAACTTTTCTTTTCTGACAGCTTACAAACTGCATTGGTTGATATAACATATCATTTAATACTTTAGTTATTTTTTCACCCAAGAAACATTAATATAATAAAAGATAATAATTGTGACAAACATCATTAAATATTACTATAAAGTTTTCCTTAAAAATAATGAGCTTACAAGTATTGCAATTAACATGTATGTTCTAAATATTGACATCTCTTTTTCGTCTTTTATTTACCGACAATAAGAGAAAAGGTAGTTATGTTTAATAATTAGGGTTTTATTTATTTGTTAAGCTTCTTTTGCATTTTCTTAACTAAGTGGCTTGGTTATTGCTCAAGTTTACAAAACTATCAACCGTGGGTTTTGTACTAGGTCTGATGAGTTGACTTTAAAAGTTCACCAGTTTTGGGGTGTGTGTAAATAGTACCTCCTTTAAATTTTTTAGTTGTCTACAATTAGTAAATTCTAATTTTAATTTCTTAATCATGAATAATACTTACTAAGTAAACAATACCAATAGATTTAGTAACTAATTAATAATTTTTTGTTAACAATATTTGAAAATTTTTGATGCATTGAAGCATAATATATAATGACCTTAGGTTACCAAGATAACTAAAAATATTCCATCTTCAAGTTTAGAAAATTATAATTCAAAAAATTGATAATTTGTAAAAAAATATAACAAAAATATAGCAAAATAATATTAAAGTAATTTAAAATATTTAAACAAAACATAATAAATTTATCTAATTTGGTAATGGAAAATAATTTTTCTAACTTATAATTTGTAAAATAAGCAACTAAAAATCGAATCTACAATTTTAAAATAGAACCTGCATACAGAAATGAATAGGTAAGATATTTTAATTAATAGTGTACAAACATTTTGATACAAAACATGCAATATACTTAACTTTGATAAATTTTACTTTTGAAGATATTTCCATCTTAAGAACCAAGAAAAATTGAAGTTAAATAAAAAATTTAATATTTTAAAGAAAACTTTCTTATTCTTTAGCAAAGAACACATAAACATTTTGATGTATTTAGTCATATGGTATATTAAATTTTAATTAATTTTATAGTTTGAAATTAGAAAACAATTTATAGTTTAAAATAGATTTTAACATAAAATAAATAAATTTCAACTTCTTAACTCCAATTAAAATTCTTATCTCAGATGTAAGTCTTTTTTATCAAAGAAATATTTTTAGAAATTAAGAGGTTCAAATGATTTTAAAAATCGATGATCTAAAGCTTAGAAGTCCATAAATTGTAAATAGGTAATTGACTAATACACATGGAAAACAGTACTACACCCAAATCATATATATTTATTATATATTATATTATACTAAAGCTCAGTTTGAATTTATGTGCTATTTGTTTCTAATTTTTTCAAAAATATTATGTGCTGCGGTGTTTCCCAGTATTTAATTGTCTTACACCTTTCTTTTTTTTTCCTTATTACTATTATTTTTTAGAAGAAATATGAATAGTCTCATTGATATTTTTAACTTATCTTCTCATTATACTTCCTCCCCCTATCAACTGCCACCCATGGTTAAAGAAGAATGATTCTTTATTTTTTCTAACTTCAAAATCATAGTTTAATTTATTTTCTTCATTCGGTGATAGTTCAATCTCTATTTTTATTCTTACTCTCTTATAATTGTAATGAAGTAGTAAGGAAACCCCTTTCTTTCTTTGGTGTCATTGTTGTAAAGCTCATATAACGGTGATATAAGTCATCAAATTGGACATCTAGCTAAGGAATTTAAAAGAACTTCTAATATAGGTATGTAATTTGTATTTTTCTGTACTAGTATTTTAATATGTGGCTTCAAAGATGCCTTTAAAAATTTCATAGGAAGAGGAGTATGGATAAAATATGAAACCCTTATTTCATGAGGTAAATCTTATAATTTTCTGTACTTCCATTATCCTTTCTGTTTGTATCAGTAATATTAAATATTAGGCATCATTTATTTAGAAAGCGAAAGAAAATGTTGTAGATTTTGGACACCGAATTAGTATGCAAATTATTCTTTTCTAATTCAACACAATTAGTAATATGTGTTGGTATTTTATTTTTTATATGATTTTTCTAAATCAACCCAATTTTTAGAACACTGATAAATCAATTATAAATTACCTGTTTTTATTATTTTATATGTATACAATTTTTGGTAAGTGATTTATTTATTGTTATATTCAAATTTAGTGAAATCTAACAGGTGCCGTAAGAAGACATGTTATGATATTTACTTATCCATGTTACCCCTTTAAATTCATATGCCAATTATTATAAAAGAATATAAAAGTTATTGGAAAATATTTTTTGTCTTTTATCGTAAATCAATCAATGCAAAGGGCACAGGATAATGGTACCCTTAAATTTAAACAAGATTTTAATAGTGTATTGATATGAATGTCGTATAC
The DNA here is from genome assembly GCA_030737815.1 of Allium fistulosum. Taxonomy (NCBI): domain Eukaryota; kingdom Viridiplantae; phylum Streptophyta; class Magnoliopsida; order Asparagales; family Amaryllidaceae; genus Allium; species Allium fistulosum. Next base: position 96,911,974 of record CM060903.1, read on the forward strand.
TATTACATATTTCATTTTTAAAGTTTATTTTATAAACTAATTTATAATAACTTTAATTTATTTAAATATTACATTTTCCTATTCGATAAATTTAAATATTTAGAATCAAATGAAAAATAATGCAATAGCACTGATGTGAACTTTGCATGTAATTGTAGATATCATAAAAGTAGGCATTTTGACCGCAAACCTATGGAATGAACTAATAGAACATTGTAAATCATCATTATTTGATTACTTGCAGCACTCGAATACATATTCATATATAGAAATATAATATAAATATCTATATATACACATATATAATATATATACATGTAGTATAAATATAAACACATATATAAACACATGCACGAGTACTTTCGCATGTATGATGCACATGGGCAAGAGGAATTGGTATTAAAAAATAGCGCTTGTAAGATTTTTTTGGATCATACAAATTGATGTTTAAGTGTATGTAATGTTGCATGTGTACATGCATAAATAAATCGTTTGTCAAAATATGAATGAGACTAAGTTATTTTAAGAAAAATAAACAGGTAAAGAAAGTAACCAACTATTACAACAATATCTAGAGAAATGTAAGAAATAATTAAATTAATGCTTCTAGTAGTTTTTAACTTAGAAACCATGCATTATCTCTTTTTTTTAAAGTAATAAATCACCATACCAATATATAGTGACTTATTCTTTAGATTAACATCGTTCTAAAAACCTGTAAGACTTAAACTTATGTAATAATTTTTATCTTTGCTTTTCGAGGTTAATGTCAACATTAGTAACTTGTAACTAATCTATAATAACTAAAGTATATGTGTAGAAACAATTCTCTCCTTCTTGTCTTTGGCTTGAGACCGACATCAGTAATATGTAGATGACAGAGTTAAATATGTTGTATTCTAGTTCAAGTGGAGATGTTGTAAATGTAACAGTTAAATTTTGAAAAGCAATCAACAGCAGCTTGCCCTTCTAAAGTAATATGTTCATTTCTTCTTCTGTGAAAATTTATGTATTTTTTTGTTAATCTATAAGATCATTCGGGTATGTATCATTTCAACCCATAGTGATAACAGAGATATATGCATAAATATCCAATCATCCAAAACTTCAACCAATAACATCCATCAAAATCAACATCCAAATTAGCAAATAAATCACAACAATTGATTGTTATCATTATTAGGTGTTTAACTAGAAATTATATTCAATATTAATTACATGGCTATAAAATTCAATATCAATTCAAATTAAATCTAAACGACAAATTAAAACACCAAACAGCAAATAATAAATTTCTAATCACATCATAAATCTAATTTAACCAACATAAAATAATTTAGTAGTTGTGAGTGGGTTAAAACACTCACCTTTGATTTTTCGACGATTAAAAATCCATGCCCAAATTTGAACAGCGGACAAACCAGAAACTAGGCCATTTTAAGAAAATATACGAACCAGCATGTTACTGAACCTATAAAAGTGATTAACTAGAAAGTTGTTGAAAATTATTTTCTCTCCACTTTCAAAAAATGAATCACTTAAAAAGCTTCTGTCTTGAGGAAGTTATGGTCAAAACAAACAAAGGTGTTTTTTGAGTTGAAAATCTGAGTTCAAATATACTTCGAAAAGATTTGAGTTTTTGACATAGAAAATTAAGAAATTTGAAGAAATGATCTAAATGAAAGTTGAACCACTGGAAAAATAATTGGTTTAAAAAAAATCACATAATGTGGTTCATTCCCGAAGGAGATATGATTGATACAATATGGGGTATTTTCGTCAAAAACTGGACCAGAAAAAGGACTTGAAAAATAGTGTTTTTGTTGTATAAATATTCGAAATGGGAAGAAGGATTCAACAACAAAGTTATTGCCATTGAAATTATACACGGTACCAAAAAAATAATACTTAATTTGGAGTAGTTTAGTGGAATATAGAAGCCATGGAAATAAGGGAAGAAAGAGGGAAAAAGGGAAGGGGAAAAGAAGGGAAAGAAGAGAAAGAAGAGAAGAGGAAAGGTGGGACTTTGGCCATGGGTTACTGCCGTGGGTTGTGGGTGGTGATGGAGGTGGGTGATGGTAAGGGGAGAGAGGTAGGCTAGGGTTTTGAAGGAGGAAGGATGGAATTTGATTTGGAGCTTTAGGAGTTTGGGGTTTGGAGTTTTCTGCAGATTTGAAGAAGAAGAAGAAGAGTACATAGAAAGTTTCTGAAATGAGGAATTTTTGTACGACAGGAAAATAGAAGGTCAATGTGTGAGAAAAAGAAAGGGTCCAACGTCTCTTAGAGTTCCTAGGGTCTCTTGGTTTACTAAGGAGCCCATTAGTCTATAACAAACCCAATTATACTTAGGCAAAAAAAACACAAATATACACTGCAAATGAAAAAAATAAGCTACAGGTTATTTGATAATTAAGAAATGGAGGTGGAGAGACAAAAAAAATAAATGTCATGTTTTATTTTGAAAGCTTCATGCATTAATAATGCATAAAGAAATGTTTGTAGGGAAGGAAAAGTTTGCAAACCAAAGGAAAGTAAAATTTTGTATATGCGAAAATGAGGTGGCAAGAATTAAATACAACCTAAAAGTCTAGACTCAAGTATTAAATAGAAGGAGAAATGAACGGATCAAGTATTAATAATGAGATAACTAATTTAAAACGTATATGCAACAAATTAATAACAAAAGAAATGAAGGGACCGTGTACATAGCACAACCGTTTTGAAATTCAATTTATGAACGTAACCAAATTAACTTCATTAACTCAAATAATATTCAAATCTGTACACATTTAGTTTTTTTATCTATGCATAATAAATAAAATTACTTACCATAAAAATGAAGACGTTCAATTTGGTTTTCCCAAAATGATCTTTTAAATATCCTTTCTGTTTGACACAAAAGGTGTGTTTCTTGTATTAAATCTGTTAATTGCAATCAACGTTTTCTTCCCTTCTAATTGAAATATTTCACTTACATTAATTGCGATTACTTACAAAGTTAAATTTCAAAACAGACAACTAAAATGGATGAAAAATAGAATAATTGATTTCTTTAGTCATTTGAACACGTTTATAAATTTGTTGTTTATACAGCAGAGTAATAAATAACTTACTTAAATAAATTATTTTTCTACTCTTGTAATTCATCTATATGCTAAACCACAGTTCAAATATACATATATTTCTTCCTTTAAATCAAACATTCTATTCTTTGTTTTAATGAAATTAAACCTACATTTACAAATGAAACATTCATTTTATTTGATATAAATGTTCTTTTCATTAAACCAACTTTCCTTATATTTTCACAAAACATAAGCTATGCTTATTTACACTTATTAATTTACAATTTGGTGTCCTCTATATCATTAATTGAAATTATTTAATTACATTAATTTCAATTGTTTACAAAGGTGAATTTCAAAATGGACAAAATAATTGTAATGAGAAATAGAACAATTATTTCCTATCAAATCGTAATTTAAACATATTTATGCACTATTGGATACAAACAGAAATTTTACATTTCTTACCAAATAATAGTTTCTCGTCTCTGTAATTAATCTTTAAGCTACCAAACATTTCAAATAAATAAACATATGATTTTTTCTGTAATAAAGAAACATTTATTATTCTTTATTAACATTTATTATTCCAATCAATTAGATATTTACATTCAGACGATTGTTACTTTCACTCAAACCAATGTTATTAAAATAAAACTAGCATTTGTTATCATTCTTACATCATTGCAAACATGTTTCATTAATAATTTTTTTACTTAAGCTCATAAATTGTATTATAATTTAATTTGAATCGGTAAAATCTTAATTCTTTTTTGTTCCAAACAATTTTATTCAAAAATATTATTTAATTTAATAATGTTAAACGTTTAAAAATATGGGTCGTTACATTATAATAGTGTCTATAGAAAATAAACTATAGAATAACTGAAATGCTTGCATCTCACATTTCAACATAGTTGGATACAATCAAAACCGCACGACACTTATTCGAGAATGGATTCCATACTATGACCAGGTAAGGAACTACCTCCAATGAGTGCATCTCTAGATCAATGCACCTGGGTCAGACAAGAACATCTTGTACCCTGCCACACAATACCGGCCTACCACTTGATTAGTAGTACCGAATATGTCATCATTTCGGTCTTCCGACCCTTATAAGATCTCATGCACAACTAATCCATAAATTAGTAGATCTAGGGTATTTGGAAAGATGATGACATACGCTAATGGGAGCGACCCACTTAGCCCTGCTACATGCCCTGTTTTGGTCAGTTCCCAGTTGATGAGGCTTGAGGCTATGTTTACCTTTTTGAATAGCAATCCTGTAATGCCCCACCTCTATACTCACACTGGCCAAGGACACTACGGGGTAATGCCATCGACTAGCATAAAGAATAAGGCTGTTAAGGAGCGACCATCCGTGCAATTGCTTTGTGCGAGTGCCTATATGTGCGAGTGCCTATATGTCAAACAATATGACATGCATTTCATTTCAAGAGGAAATCCGACATATTAAATACAAACTCAAAGCGACTACACATTGGCTATGTGGTCTTCGGAAACAAATATAAAATAAGCATAACACAAACCAGTCACATATATTCATATCACTAAGGCGGAAGCAGATATGAATATATCACATAGAAGTATACATCAGAGTAGTGGTCATACAAGATCCACTACATCACAAAAGAATAGGTACACGTGCTTGACAAAAGAATATGTATACATCAAGGAGTCTCTATCTCGAATGTATAAAAGCAAAAACTACTAAGCTAAAGTAGTTAGCCAAAAGTCAGAAGCTAGTCCCTGCTAAGAAGTCAAGTGGAAGCACCTGTAACACCTCGGTCTGACCCGAGTATTATTTAAGAGGAAAAATAATAAACGGATCAGTCTAGCTATAAATATCATTCAAGATGAGATAGGATAATAGATACGACAAAAATATATGATAATAATAATGTCATACTGTCGCCAGTATATATTTGATAAGAACGAAAATCATACAATATCTCAAATCTTCTCAAACACCAAAAAGAATGCCATATTCTTTAGCTTAATCACCAAACCTCAAATATTGACAAAACATATCAATGCCAATTCGAAATAAATGGTGAAACACAAATTCCAGAAATCAATAATTAGAAATCCAAAAAAACAAAGGGGAAGGCCTATCATAAACAGGAGCATGAAAACTCACCAATACATGTGTCACAAATGGAACGCTATTCCATGGTCGCTAACCATCAAATTTGAGCCGAGGCTCCACAAATGGCCCGAAGACCATCGGTCGCTACCCCACCAATTTTGATCCGAAGCTCCATAAATGGGGTTTTGTCCCCCACGAAGACAAAGAGATATCGCGCATTACTAGTCTAAATCACAAATTGATCACCATTGATTGATAAGTGTAAATTGCACTAAGCTAGTAAATAAATGAGTTTAGTTTCATGTCCCATAACCACTGGCTTAACTTAAATATTTACGAACAAATTGTAGATTTCCACTTAAAAATTGTCACAAGAGTTCAATCGGACAAGTCCAAAAATTAACCGACGAAGTAAACGCAAGCATTTCATACCACTTGTTTTTCTAAGTCGTTTAATCAGATTTCTCGTACGAATGAGGTAATGGTTTGTATATACTAATAGATTTGAAAACAGTTTTAAAAACGAGCTTTGTATTAAAAGTTACATTGAAATCATTTTGTGGAAGAGTTTGAGTATTTACTACTAGTATAGAAACCTTTGTATTTTAAAGTGACAAACCAAAGAATTGATTATAAAAACAGTCTATCGGCAAAAATTCACATTCGACGACGTGAATTAAAAACCATGAAAATCAATATCAAATCCATCAAAAGCATATTCCCAAAAATCTAAAAAAGAAGTCGTCAAAGTCGATAATAAGTGACAACAACGAACCAGATCAACAAAAATCGATATAAATGGAAAGCTACATGAAAATAGGCAATTTCCCTGAATTTAACAGTGCTAGACGTCTAAGCTGAAGGTCTTGAATTTTCTTCCAGATCTCCTAGACTTCTGGGAAGTAACCTCAGACATTTGAGCTGAAAGACCGGAATTTTTATTATGTAGCTCTAGACGTTTGAGCATCATACCAGACGTCTGAGCTGAAGCTCGAGGAAAAAATCAGTGTAACAACCCACTATTTTGGACCATTCAAATCGACAATAATCCACACATTTTTGACTTGAATAATTCAAAATAACAGATTTTAATAAAATTTGGAGCAAATAAAATCAAATACAGAATCATAGACATAGAATATCAGAATAACTCGCAGCGGAAATAAAATACCATAGTAGTTCATGAAGCTACTATATACAAACTCTCAAAAACATATATAAAATCTCATAGTCAAAATAGATACAATAGAAGTTAGGATACATAAATCAATAATACAGAGACGATACCGAATAGTAAATAACTAGATTAGAAGATAAGAAATAACAGATGGACAGATAAGCTCCAACAAATCTCTAGCTCTAGAAGATAAATTCCAAAGCTGTTATTCTCAGGCTGACCCGAGCATAAAGTAAAACACAAAACACTCGAATCAGGATATATATACTTATACAATGTAAACCAACTCAAGTGAACTGTAATAGCAATGCATAATAACTTAGAGGATGCTTGGGATCGCCCATCCTTTAAGGATCCATAAAACCATCAATTAAACAGTAGTGACAATATCATAGAAAAGTCCATATCGAAATAAACCATGTAACTAACAGTGTTAATGTGCATCACAGCCATCATCAGGAAATAAAATGACATATAGAGAAGTATACCCGTGGTTATAGTATTTCAAAATAATATTTTATATTTCAAAAATTTAATATCATTTCAAATCTAAATCTTTATCAAAATAAAGATTAATACATTTATAAACCATTTCAATTTATCAAAATATCATATCTTCTCAAACTTTCTTTCAATCATTATTTGAATTCAAATCCAATTTATCAAATAAAATACCTTTTAAATTCCAAAATATCATTCATTTATTATCTTATCAAAATCACCCTTTAAAGTTGTTTTCCATTAAAATTAATTCATTTAACCATTTAAAAGTTAAGTTATTACTCTTTCAAGCAAAGTATTCAGTTTCCAAGGCTTCAAATCATTTTGAGTTCATTTACTAGGTCAAAATCCATAAACATTGAAAATTTCAGCCTTTCACAGCATTTAGAAGAAGCTGTTATAAGTTATATTTGAAAACATTTATTTCAGCAAAGAGAGCACTTTAAAACTGCTATTATATCTCATTTTAGTTGAAATTTAGTTCAAAACAACAAAGACAGAATTTTCCAGAAATGCTGTAATAGCTTAAGTTCAAAATAAGGGTTTTATTAAATTTCAACAAAGACAGTAGGCAGCTATAGCGGTTTACAGAACTGCTGTAATAGCCCTTTATTAAGTTCTTTAGCCTTTACATTTACTACAGCAACTACATCATTTTAGAAATGCTGTAATAGCCTCTTTTTACTAAGTTTTAGTTAAGTTTTGAAACCATAGCATTCTGAATGCTATTAATAGTCATTTCCAGATTTTTGTGTATTTCCAGCCAATAATAAAATTCATTTTAAACCCTTTTAACACTTTAAAAATCATGCTTTTATCATTCAAAAATGTTTATATATTATAATACATTATTTAACACATGATTTTTATTAAATAAATCCATTATAGTTAAATCAAATTTCAATGAATTATTTAACAAATTCAAGTGTAAATTTCTTTTCTTCGTATTTTTAATAAATAAACTTAACACTTAAATTTTATTTCGATTTCACAAATTTAACTTAATTTTCAACTTTATTTAATTAACTTAAACCTTTAATAAAAACCAAATTCACATTTTCAAGTCAAGTTATATTTTAAAATTAGACTTTTAAGCATTCATTTATTTAACCATTTTAATACATAGAAAAAATCAATAATACTTCATTAAATCATTTAAATTCAAATTTAAACAAATTATCATATTTACCATTTTCCAAATATAATTAAATTTCCATTTTATTTATATAACTTAAATATCATTTTAAAACCAAAATTTCAAATTTCCAAACTTAAGTTATATTTCAAAAATTCACTTTTCCCATTTATTTAAATTACATTTTTAACTTCTAGAAAAATCCAAATTTCTTTATTTAAACATTAAAAATCCAATTTAAATCAAATTTTCATAATTTACACTTTTGAAAATATTTAAAATATTCAAAATACTTTATAAAAATAACCACGGGCCTGTATATAGTTTTCTAACCTAGGTCAAGTGATACGGATATGTATCATTTCAATCCACAGTTTAAAAAGAAAAAATCCGAGTTCTATCATTTCAAACCCGCAATCCCAAGTTAAAATAAATAAATAAAAACCGTTCAAGCCTATCATTTCAGCCAATAACGATTTTTCCCTATTATAAAGTCCGTTCGGGTATGTATCATTTCAACCCAAAGTGAATCTAATCTACAGGGAACTTGCAATGTGATAAAAAGGTGACAATGAACAGTTTAACAATAAATAACAGTAATAGATAATATGATAGGTAAAATAACAGGGTAACATCATATAATTAATAATCACAGGCAGGTATAACATAATATAACATTCTACACATTCAATTGTTGTCAATTCATATTTGCATAAGTATAAATGTCAGGTGAGATTTACTCACCTTTTTAGGCTGGAGTTAGCACACAAACGAATTCCAGAAAGCATGATAGCACGAGTTTTGATTCAAGTGAGGAGAGAGCCAAGATTATTGATCTTGTATACAAAAATTTAAACAGCAAATATAAATATAAATACAACACAAATATAGCTTGAAACAATTTGGTAATTTGAATAGACAAAGAGACAAATGGCTTATCCTTGCTTCCACATCACAATTGCTTGACCATGGCTCATCATGGCTCGGCCACAACATGATTTAGACTGAAATGGATCAGGTTTGGAACTGAAAATACAGCGCTAGCAATAGGAATGGGAAGGGTTTGGAAGTTACAAAGTGAAGAAGGTAAAAAGGCAACCAAAAGAGGGTTTTGGTTCAACTTGGGCTTGGCCAAAGGCACATTTGGGCTTGACCTTGACATGTACAGGTCTAGTCAGGTGTTAGCTGGTGTTCATAGGTGGTGAACAAGCTGGTGGTGGAGGCTAAGGAGGTGGCCATGGCAAACAATGAGGGTGGTGTTGCATTATAGGCTTGGATAGGCATGTTTCCAAGGATTTTGCATTGTTTTTGTGGGGTTTTGTGCAAGGGATGATCATGGCACTTTCAGGTTAGAGGAGCATGATGGTTTGGCTGTGGATTAGGTGGGAAAGAAGTGGTGGTGGTCGGTGGAGGTGATGGAGGGGTAGAGGCCGAGCAAACACAAGAAGAATCAAGGCAAAATCTAGGCAAATTCCATGGAAAAAGTAGAAAAAAAATGGAAGAAAAAGAGGGAGCCATTACCAAATTTTCTCAGAAGTGTTTGGCCGTGAATATCTGATAAAATGAGATGTTTTTTATGTGAAAATTATTTAAGGAACTCACGGCTATTAATTAGAATGGAACGGCCAATGAATTGAAAAGTCTAGCAACCCAAAAGTCATTGTTTTGAAACCTTTTGTCTCTTCAAATTTCCATTCTTTTTAATTAAATAAAAACCAATGATAATTTAGAAACTGAGTTTTAAAACTGAAACAAAGTAAAATAAAATGAAAATAAATAATTAAATTTAAAGAAAATAGAAAAATAAATAAAGAAATTGCTTAAAATTTAGAAACAGGGTTCAAAAATTACAAATAAATCATCACTGGCTTAAGGAAAATTCCAACTTCACTTTAAAATATTCTAAAACAAAATTTGAAGTAAAATAATTCATTTATATTTTCAACAATAAATAAATAATTAAAGTTAGAGAAAATAGAAAAATAAATAAAGAATTACTTTAATTAATTGAACTGGAAAAATTGTAAACAAAATACAGTTGACATTAGAAAATTTCAATAGCACTTTTAAAATGTTTTAAAGCTAAAATATATACATAACATGTTATTTACCCATGAACACATGAATTAGAACATTGTATGACCAATAAAAATATTATTTATCTAAATTTAAAATAACATTTTTTGTTAAATACAACAAATTACATTCAATAGTGTAAAAGGCATAACTTTCACAATATTAATCAGATTTCAACGAAACGAAAAGCGGTCTACTTGAAATTTTATTTATTTTCAAAATAAAAGATAAAATTCAAAAATTCAAACTTTTAAATTTTTAAATTTAAAAAGTCAAAGTTTGACCATATTGACCAAAATTCACATATTTGGAAAATATTTTATTTTCTTATGATTGGAATTATAATTTACCTCAAAATAAAAATTTATATTTAAAATAACAAAATTTATTCATTTTAATAAATAAAATAATGTTTTTAAATCAGGAAATCAATTAAAATAACCAAAATATACAATTTAAATAATCACAAAATACAGGGTTGTTACACTCTCCCCCACTCAAATCTTTTCGTCCTCGAAAAGGAATGAGGTACGGAAAACACAGAAAAAAAATAGAATGGAATAGGATTAAGACAAGTTGACAAGAAGATTAAAATTATACTTGATAACTGTTGTTACAGGTAAGTTTAACAAGGTGGAGAATAGGAATAGCTAGAAGGGAAAATAGGACGAAAGATAAGGATGAGCCATTAATTAAAATTGTTGGTTAAAGAGGTAAAAATATTTAAAACACTTTAAAACCCTTTAGAAAGGAAATAACTGATCAAAGTATCCTTTATATAATATTTTATCAAAATACTTTTATAACTCGATGTCTTAACAAGTTTATCCTCGTTCCTGCAGACTCTGGCAGTGCGTTGATCAGGCGGAAAGCTAGAATTCTCCAGGTACTTAGTAGACCTATTTCAACACCCAGTGAAAATACTGGAAAAATTTTAAAAATAGATATGGGAAGTATAATCCAAAAAAAACAAAACATGTCGACCATGGATCGCGGATACACAATGGTTACGCTTGGATCCCTCAGGAAACATCTGTACCCGTAGGCCGCTCCCCAACCTTGCGATTACGCCATGAAGACTGGTAGTATTGCAGATACACAATGGTTACGCCTGGATCCCCCAGGAAACATCCGTACCCTAGGCTCTCGTAGCCCCTGCTGATTATGCTACCAAGCAACCCAATAGATCACAAATACACAATGCTTACGCCTGGATCTCCTAGGAAACATCCGTACCCGTAGGATGCCCGCCAACCCTACCATTATGCTATGAAGTCGCGCTCGTAAGACCATGGAGATTGCCATGGAATTCGATGGAAACTCGAGTATGGTATCCGAAAAACAAAAAATCAGAGAAATATCGATAGAATGAATCCACAAAGTGGCCACAAAGCGAATATCAAGTAGAAAGCACTTTCCATATCTTTACTTTGAAAATATGTATCATATAGTACCTTTTCAAATCACTTTCAAATATCCAACTTATATAAAGTCCATTATATATAAGATTTTATTTTCAAATCAAATACTTTCCAAAATCAATAGTATATCAAATCACACTTATATAGACTTCAATTATATAAGATTTCACTTTTCAAATTGAGTACCTTTTAAAATCCATAGTTTTCGAATCAACATCATCTTATACAAACCAAATTTTATAGAAGTTCGATAACTCCCAAATTAAGTATTTAGTAACACAAGGTTCTCAAATTTCAATTTGTTTCAATATCAATACAATTTTCAAAATCATATACTCTTTCACCAAATTATTCTTCCAAATCAAATATCTTCAGTTCCAAAGTTTACAAAATAATAAATTTAAAAAATAAATCCAAATTTCCAAATCAATATAATTTAAGTCAAACAATTCATTTCCAAAATCATCTTATATTTACATAAAGACTATCTTATATAAGGATCAAAATTTCAAAAAAAATAAATTTCGCTGCATGAAGAGCCATATGGGATTGAACATCTTTGCTTACTAAAAGATTTTTAATTTAGAATAGTTTTGTATAAAAAAATAGTTTGTAAAATAGTTTTGTAAATAAAATGGTTTGTAAAATAGTTTGTATGTAAAATAGAATAGAACGACTTGTTGAAGAAGAATAAAAGAAAAGTAGTTTTGAAAAATGGTCTTAAATTGATAGTAGTTTTTCATAAAGGAAAAATTCCAATTAAATTTCAAAGATATCCAACCCAACAACTTCCAATTTCAGCGTCAAGTATATCAATGATATTAGAATATAAGATGTACATATGTCATCATTTTGCAAAATTACATTCGATCGCTCGCTCGATCACACAAGTTCGCTTTCGAACTAGTATTGTCCATTCGACTTCCCTAATGCGGATTTCGATATGGTTTCTCGACTAGAAACCATTAGTCTCCTTGCATAGCCATATACTGTGATAGAGAATTCTAGAATCAAGCCCAACATCCATATCAAATATTCACCATCAAGAATCAAATGAAAAATCCTAACACGAAATGGTGTAATTCACCTCGAAATTGTGTACTCAAACTTGGATCAATTTAATTATGCGAAATAAACAGCATACATACAACTTATGTATCTATTCCAACTTGTTCAATATATAGTTTATAAAGATGTTACTAAGTTAAAACATTTAAACTAAATTTTATTCAAAATATTTTGAAGACCAAATTCTTTTCAAAACATTTCAAATCTAAATTTCATATTAGAAAAATTCAAAATAGCCTTATTCATTTACTTAACAAAACAGTTTCAACTTATTTAAATCATATTACTACATACATACCAAACTTATATACTTTTCAAAATTTCTTAGCTTCGAAAAGTTAACCTTTATTTGGAAGTGCTTGAACCTTCAAAATAGTCGAATAAATCATATTTCAATCCAAGAGTTGGGAATCACAATTAAATCAGTAAATAAATTCCAAAAGATAGGGTTATATCAAATCAAATCCAAAACTCAAGGACTGAACACCGGCTCATTTCAAATTGTTCAAATATATATACATATATCTTTCGAATATCACATAACACTTCGGAATTTGAAATCAAAATTGGTTTCACAAATCAATCGCATAGCAAAGCTACCGAAGTGGCCTCTCCCCCACTCAGAAACTCGAAAATCAATGTCGATGATCCATGCATTCATCAACGAAATTATTTTGCCAGCGACATAAGTGGGTTCTGGACTTCTATTTTCTCGAAAACTTCTTTTGAAATTTCTTCGAAATCATTTGAAACTCATTAAAATCATTTAAAACATTTCTTATTCGGAAAATACTTTCAAATCGTATTATTTTTATTTCAAAATCTTAAAACCAGTTCCAAAATGCCGGAGTTCAATCACTTAAATTCAGATTCAAAACCTTCAGTTATAAATCATTTTATATGAAACCATTTCTTATAAAATTTTCACAATTTCAAATCCGTTCGTAACTTCAAATTCTCATTTTTTTTAAAGGTATATAATCCTTATTGAAAACATTTCATCTTTATATAAAAATATGGTCATCCTTATCAAAATAATAACTTTGATTAATACACAATTTTCAAAAGACAATCAACCACAAATTTTTCAAGGGATGATTCAAGGATGGGTTTCAAAGAAAAACAGAGATTCAAATTTAGAGGGACTCTAATCAAATAGAATTCTCATTCAAAGATAGGCTCAAACGAAGATAAGATAATTAAATTACCAAATAGAAGATGGATAAGCCTATATGAATCGCAGGCGACCTTAACCGGTCAACCGTGACTTCAGGAATATAATCGATGCGAAGATCTAAGGCAAATCGACCTTCGATCGCCAAAGATAGAATCTAAAGTATAGCAGAAGATAGAAAACATCGTAAACCGAGGATACAGAAATCTCTGGTGAATCAATGCCAATTATAAGGGAGTTTCACCCTTTTACAAATCATTCAAAGATTGGCGGAATAGCCACCCTATCAAGGTCATTCAAAGTGGAGTTACGGAATGCTCCATAGATCAAAGAAATACAAATAGGGGAGACATGAATAGATTTTAGAACAAGTGGGAGGATTCCAAAGTTCAAAGGAATCCTAATCGAAGAAATTACTAACAAGGTGGATACGAAAGGAATGAAGTTTAGAAAATTTTACTTTCAAAGCAAGAAAATTTTATATCAAAATAATCTTTGAAAATTATTTAAAAATCATTTGAAAATCATTATATACTTCGAAAATACGTCCTCTCAAAAAGAAATGATTATGAGATTGATTTTACTCATTCTAGGGTATTTCTACCCTATCTCTAATGAGTTTTTGCTCCGTAGGCTAAGGTTTGCCTAAAACCAAAGCTCTGATACCAAATGTAACCACCCACTATTTTGGATCATTCAAATCGACAATAATCCGCACATGTCTGACTTGAATAATTAAAAATAACAGATTGTAATAAAATTTGGAGCAAATAAAATCAAATACAGAATCACAGATACAGAATATCAGAATAACTCGCAGCGGAAATAAAATACCATAGTAGTTCATGAAGCTACTATATACAAACTCTCAAAAACGTATATAAAATCTCATAGTCAAAATAGATACAATAGAAGTTAGGATACATAAATCAATAATACAGAGACGATACCGAATAGCAAATAACTGGATTAGAAGATAAGAAATAACAGATGGACAGATAAGCTCCAGCAAATCTCTAGCCCCAGAAGATAAATTCCAAAGCTGTTATTCTCAGGCTGACCCGAGCGTAAAGTAAAACACAAAACACTCGAGTCAGGACATATATACTTATACAATGTAAACAACTCAAGTGAACTGTAATAGCAATGCATAATAACTTAGAGGATGCTTGGGATCGCCAATCCTTTAAGGATCCATAAAACCATCAATTAAACAGTAGTAACAATATCACAGAAATGTCCTTATCGAAATAAACCATGTAACTAACAGTGTTAATGTGCATCACAGCCATCATTAGGAAATCAAATGACATACAGAGAAGTATACCCGTGGTTATAGTATTTCAAAATAATATTTTATATTTCAAAAATTTATTATCATTTCAAATCTAAATCTTTATCAAAATAAAAATTAATCCATTTACAAACCATTTCAATTTATCAAAATATCATATCTTCTCAAACTTTCTTTCAATCATTATTTGAATTCAAATCCAATATATCAAATAAAATACCTTTTAAATTACAAAATATCATTCATTTATTATCTTATCAAAATCACCCTTTAAAATAGTTTTCCATTAAAATTAATTCATTTAACCATTTAAAAGTGAAGTTATTATTCTTTCAAGTCAAGTATTCAATTTCCAAGGTTTCAAATCATTCTGAGTTCATTTACTAGGTCGAAATCCATAAACATTGACAATTTCAGCCTTTCACAACATTTAGAAGAAGCTGTTATAAGTTATATTTGAAAACATTTATTTCAGCAAAGAGAGCACTTTAAAATAACTGTTATATCTCATTTTAGTTGAAATTTAGTTTAAAACAGCAAAGACAGAATTTTCCAGAAATGCTGTAATAGCTTAAGTTCAAAATAAGGGTTTTATTAAATTTCAGCAAAGACAGTAGGCAGCTACATCAGTTTACAGAACTGCTGTAATAGCCCTTTATTAAGTTCTTTAGCCTTTACATTTACTACAGCAACTACAGCATTTCAGATATGCTGTAATAGCCTCTTTTTACTAAGTTTTAGTTAAGTTCTAAAACCATAGCATTTCTGAATGCTATTAAAAGTCATTTCCAGATTTTTTGTGTATTTCCAGCCAATAATAAAATTCATTTTAAACCCTTTTAACATTTTAAAAATCATGTTTTTATCATTCAAAAATGTTTATATATTATAATATATCATTTAACACATGATTTTTATTAAATAAATCCATTATAGTTAAATCAAATTTCAATGAATTATTTAACAAATTCAAGTGTAAATTTCTTTTCTTCACATTTTTAATAAATAAACTTAACACTTAAATTTTATTTCCATTCCACAAATTTAACTAAATTTTCAATTTTATTTAATTAACTTAAACCTTTAATAAAAACCAAATTCACATTTTCAAGTCATGTTATATTTTAAAATTACACTTTTAAGCATTCATTTATTTAACCATTTTAATACATAGATAAAATCAATAATACTTCATTAAATCATTTAAATTCAAATTTAAAACAAATTATCATATTTACCATTTTCCAAATATAATTAAATTTCCATTTTATTTATATAACTTAAATATCATTTTAAAACCAAATTTCCAAACTTAAGTTATATTTCAAAAATTCACTTTTCCCATTTATTTAAATTACATTTTTAAATTCTAGAAAAATCCAAATTTCTTTATTTAAACATTAAAAATCCAATTTAAATCAAATTTTCATAATTTACACTTTTGAAAATATTTCAAATATTCCAAATACATTATAAAAATAACCACGGGCCTCTATATAGTTTTCTAACCTAGGTCAAGTGATACGGATATGTATCATTTCAATCCGTAGTTTAAATGGAAAAAATCTGTGTTCTATCATTTCAAACCCGCAATCCCAAGTTAAAATAAATAAATAAAAACCGTTCAGGCCTATCATTTCAGCCCATAACGATTTTT
The DNA here is from genome assembly GCA_030737815.1 of Allium fistulosum. NCBI lineage: Eukaryota > Viridiplantae > Streptophyta > Magnoliopsida > Asparagales > Amaryllidaceae > Allium > Allium fistulosum. The sequence continues at coordinate 96,928,655 of CM060903.1, forward strand.
CCCTATTCTAAAGTCCGTTCGGGTATGTATCATTTAAACCCATAGTGAATCTAATCTACAGGGAACTTGTAGTGTGATAAACATGTATAAATGAATAGTTTAACAATAAATAACAGTAATAGATAATATGATAGGTAAAATAACAGTGTTAACATCTTATAATTAATAACCACAGGCTGGTATAACATAATATAACATTCTACACATTCAATTGTTGTCAATTCACATTTGCATAAGTATAAATGTCATGTGAGATTTACTAACTTTTTTAGGCTGGAGTTAGCAAATCAAAACACACAAACGAATTTCGGAAAGCACGATAGCATGATTTTTGATTCAAGTGAGGAGAGAGCCAAGATTATTGATCTTGTATAAAAAAATTTAAACAGCAAATATAAATATATATACAACACAAATATAGCTTGAAACAATTTGGAAATTTGAATAGACAAAGAGACAAATGGCTTATCCTTGCTTCCATATCACAATTGATTGACCATGGCTCATCATGGCTCGGCCAGAACATGATTTAGACTGAAATGCATCAGGTTTGGAACTGAAAATACAAGGCTAGCAATAGGAATGGGAAGGGTTTGGAAGTTACAAAGTGAAGAAGGTAAAAAGGCAAGCAAAAGTGGGTTTTGGTTCAACTTGGGCTCGGCCTTGACATGTACAGGTCTGGTCAGGTGTTAGGTGGTGTTCATAGGTGGTGAATAAGATAGTGGTGGAGGCTAAGAAGGTGGCCATGATAAACAATGAGGGTGATGTTGCATTATAGGCTTGGCTAGGCAAGTTTCCAAGGATTTTGCATTGGTTTTATAGGGTATTGTGCAAGGGATGATCATGGCACTTTCAGGTCAGAGGAGAGGGATGGTTTGGCCTTGGATTAGGTGGGAAAGAAGTGGTGGTGGTCGGTGGAGGTGATGGAGGGGTAGAGGCCGAGCAAACACAAGAAGAATCAAGGCAAAATATAGGCAAATTCCATGGAAAAAGTAGGAAAAAAATGAAAGAAAAAGTGGGAGCCATTACCAAATTTTCTCAGAAGTGTTTGGCCGTGAATAGCTGATGAAATGAGATGTTTTTCACGTGAAAATGAGTTAAGGAACTCACGGCTATCAATTAGAAAGGAACAGCCAATGAATTGAAAAGTCTAGCAACCCAAAAGTCATTGTTTTGAAACATTTTGTCTCTTCAAATTTCCATTCTTTTTAATTAAATAAAAACAAATGATAATTTAGTAAATGAGTTTTAAAACTGAAACAAAGTAAAATAAAATGAAAATAAATAATTAAATTTAAATAAAATAGAAAAATAACTAAAGAAATTGCTTAAAATTTCGAAACAGGGTTCAAAAATTACAAATAAATCATCACTAGCTTAAGGAAAATTCCAACTTCACTTTAAAATATTCTAAAACAAAATTTGAAGTAAAATAATTCATTTATATTTTCAACATGAAATAAATAATTAGATATAGAGAAAATAGAAAAATAAATAAAGAATTACTTTAATTAATTGAACTGGAAAAATTGTAAACAAAATACAATTGACATTAGAAAATTTCAATAGCACTTTTTAAATGTTTTAAAACTAAAATATATACATAACATGTTATTTTACCCATGAAAACATGAATTAGAACATTACATGACCAATAAAAATATTATTTATCTAAATTTAAAATAACAATTTTTGTTAAATACAACAAATTGCATTCAATAGTGTAAAAGGCATAACTTTCATAATATTAATCAGATTTCAACGAAACAAAAAGCAGTATAATTGTAATTTTATTTATTTTCAAAATAAAAGATAAAATTCAAAAATTAAAACTTTTAAATTTTTAAATTGAAAAAGTCAAAGTTTGACCATATTGACCAAAATTCACATTTCTGGAAAATATTTTATTTTTTTATGTTTGGAATTATAATTTACATCAAAATCAAAATTTATATTTAAAATAACAAAATTTATTCATTTTAATAAATAAAATAAAGTTTTTAAATCAAGAAATCAATTAAAATAACCAAAATATACAATTAAAATAATCATAAAATACAGGGTTGTTACAATCAGCCTAGGCCATTAATGGCCAAATTGGTTCGGGAGCGATCGGACGAGCAACGGAGGCTAGAGATTTATGCCAAGCAACAACGTAGTGCTATAGGTTCTTCAATACACTCAAAACAACATGTCCAAACATCCATAGAAGGATTTTCATAGATTTTGACTTCAAAATACCGAAAATTCGAAATTCACCAAACCAATTCAATTCAAAAAAATTGGACATGAAACAGATGTTAGGAATTCATACCTAACAACAATGAAAGCTATAGACATAGATGTGAGTTCAAGAACTCACCATTAAACTCAAAAACAACGAATGAAAAGCTCTAAAACAAAGCAAGACCAATTCCTCTTCAACAAGACCTCAAGAATCTTCAATCTATTATCGAATGAAATGAATTTCCTAAGTTAGGTTATAGGAATTTCTTAAAATTGAAGAGGGTTTGAGATGGAGAAGATGAAGAGGATTCTTACCTAAGCTTCTCTTTGATTTCTAGAACTTGAATTTGAGTTTCCTACTAAACTAGGGCTTAGGAATTTTGATTTCCCTTCTTTTCCCCCATTTTTTCTTTTAGGGCTTGAGTATTAGGAAATGAGGAGTAGAATGAATGAAGAGGAGTGTAGTGGAGTGGGTTGTATATGGTAAGGGGTTTGGGTTCTCTTATTGAGTTAGTGAGCTAGAACACAACCGAAAGCCTAAATGAAAATACCAAAATCCTAATCAACTCCAAACATATCGATGTTTATACTCAAAAAGGTTATAAACGCCATTTTGAACTCAATGAAAGTGGTCTCGAGTCCTAATTCGACTGTTTACAAAAAGTCACATTTTGGACTTTAAATTCAACGAACGACGCTATATTTAAATAAATCATTTAAATATATAATCGTAAAATATGCAGGCTGTTACAAATCCCACTTGGAATGTTAACACTTCCTTCAAGGCAATGACATAATGATGGCATTCATCCATACAACCTGGGTTTGAACAAACCGAATCTCCTTCATGATCACCATCTCCATTATCTTTGAGATATCATAATTCGTAACACACAAATCAGATCGAAGTGTTTATGGATAATTAAATCTGATCCCGTTCACTTCGAAATGATTAACTAATTTTGCTAGATTTGATAGTCGGTTATTTAACTATCAATCACACACATAAGTAGTCACTAGGCTCATAATATAATGTTTCAAAAACATTCATTTCAAAATATCTTTACAAAGATATATTTTCAAATCCCATCCAGTACAACATTTGTAAACAGATTCCAAATACATATCCAAAACAGGATATTTTTAAACCATTTCAACACTTAGAAATTTTTCCGAATTCAATTAGTAACACTTAGAAAAATATTTCTATATAATTCATTCCGTAGCTAAAATATCTCCAAAATCTTCCATTCCAATACTTAGGAAAATATTATAAGCCTATTTCAAAAAATCATTTCTAATGTCCATACTTAGGAATATTACGTACTCATCTCATACATCTCCTGAAATTTCATTAATTCCCTTAAAAATTTTCCAAAAATTAATGATTATACTTATTTATAATCCAACTAACCATTTATAATCTCTTTAATGAATTTAGATTCATTTCCTAAGTTCCCGTATCTAAACATTTTGGAAATTCTATTAAATTTCCCGAATTCCTTTATAAGATTCCTCTTATCAAATTTAATTCGAAAATTAAACCTGGTTTACAATACCTCGAGAGGATTCATAAATAAATTTCTAACACTTACCTTTGAGGTCCTATATATATAAAAATAAGAAGTATATCTAAAGAATGATAATTTATTTCCAAAACATTTTTTAGTAATTATTTAAAACATCAAAACCCTTTTAAATAAACATCGATAACGCATTCCAAATGCATTTTTATATAAAACTAATCCTTTTACAAAGCCTATCATAAAATTCTAATTTATATTCAACTACTGTTAAATATTTAAATAACCTAATTTATAAAATATTTCGATACTACAAACATTTTTAAATTACATAGCCAAATAAATAAAAATTTCCTTTTAAACAAACTTAACTTCTGAATATTTTTTTTAAATTCCAATATAAACAATTTCAATTTATAAATCCCTCTCAATTTATCATAAAAGGATTACATTTCCAATTTCATAATCGTTCTCACATTTCAAAAATAGAATCCACTATTTCTTTCAATAACCGATCTTCACCTCTAGTTATAAATATTCACCCTATGAATTTATATTTCCCATTTATCAAATGATAATCACTTCATTTTATTTATAAACATCGTTTATAAATTACAAACTCATTGGAGATTCATTTACTTTATAAAATATTCCCATTTATAAAATTTCATTTATAAATTCATCCCTTTATAAATTCCAATATATTTTTCAAAACTATTTTAAATCTCGATTTCAACTCCTTTTCCATATTTTCAGAAATATCAATTATAATTCATTATACAAATTTTTATCCATCAATTAAAATCCCTTAGGAAACATTTAAGTAAAAATCCCAAAATCAAGTCATTTATTTTATACAATCAATTTCTTTTAGATAATCCCAGATTTCACCAAGAACACTAATTATTTCAAAAATCATTTTTAATTCCCTTATAAAACTCAAAAATATCACTTATAGTATTCCAATAATAAATCTTTTATTAAACTCAAATTCATCCTTTAAAATAATCCAAATTTATATATAAATATTTTTATTTCCAAAATCACCTTTTAAATCTTTTTAAGATTCAAAATTATTATTTATGGTATTTAAATACCAAAATTAGGGCCAGTGGTACTATAGCGTCCAATATATCAATCCACACAACAAACCATAATAGATTATTCAATCACATTAATATCACTATATATGAAAAAATCAATATATTTTTGAGGAATTCGTTGGATCCATCCAACATGTTTCCCTGCATCCAAAGATGTTATATAACATAAAATACCAATCCCGCTTCGAAACGGGATATCGCGGTAATATAGGGTCATCCGCTATTATGTAGGGACACGGTGTCTCATCTGCTCCAATAGGCTGGAAATATATCCAACTACTAATATATACTAATATATATAATATATCATCCAACTGAAAATAATAATTTATCAGTTCATCCAATCAACCAATAATTAATTTCTAACACTTTAAAATAAACTAGTTATCCAAATGAGTGAGATTTACTCACCTTGATTTTTAATTGCCAAGCATCCAAATTTTGAATTAAATCGAGCAACATTTGATTTAATATAAAATTCCAACCGACTCCGAAAAATTCCAAACCAATTTTATTATGAAGCTCCCGTCATCAAAATTGCAATGCAACTTGTTTTGTACAATTTCGACCTCGTATGGAAAAGTTATGCAGTTTATAAGATTACATTACATTAATTTAATAATTTAATTTGCAATTTTCTTTTTATTATTAAACTTTCCTGCACAATCCTGGTGGTAGGTCTTACCATCAGGAAATCAGGGTCATGCTTTCCTTTCTCCTTCGTACGCGACCTAGGCTATAAGAAATCCCAACACGTGTGTTCGATCTCTGAAGGTCGCTCCGTCTACACACCGCCGTACCACGATCAACAACCACCATTCGAACTAGCACCAATGCCCATATCCGGTCAAGCTCGACTTCATCCCCACCTCAAAAATCAAGTACGAACTGGCCACGAACGGGACGAGATCCCGGCCTATACGTCGCTCTAGTTCAGATCACGGCCGTTGGACCTGTAGTACTCGACAAGCTCTATGTCTTTCATGTTAGAAGTTTTTTCTAATTGTTGATGGATTGAAAGAAAAACGAGGGAGAAGTTTCAAACATTACTAGCCATCGAATTCTAATGGCGGCTATGACCTATTAGGGTTAGGGTTTGGGGCATGAATGTCCTATTTATAGGAAACCAATAAACACTATTCACCCAAAAAATTTCCGAACTCCAAATGAAGTGTGCCACTTAGCGTCTATAATTTTACCCCTATTCTGAACGTGGTGGAACAAGTTTCGAAATCTAATTTGATCGTATGGAGAAGATATTTTTTTGAACCTAATTGTTATATTAAATTTCGATACTAATTTCAATGCGTTTCTATCCCGTATGACCAAACAGTAACTCCAAACGCTACGAAATTGGAAATTCAACAATAATACACTATTACGGATCCAATGGAACTGGTTTCGTCGAATTCCGAGATTGTGCCTCGGAAGGCTATTTTCACTTGTTGATTAAAACGAGTTATTTTCAAAATAGAGTAAATCACTTTTAAATCGAATTTAAAAGTTTTTATTACCTTCATTCTTATTAATATGAATTTAATAAGCCTCTAAAATTATTTTTATTCAAATAAAAATCCCAGATTCAATTATTTAAACAATTTAAATTATTAATATCACCAATTAAATTATCCAATAAATCGCTATTATTGAAATTCAAGTTATTTAATCTATAAAATTAACTTTTCAATATTTAAAATTAATTACATATCCCAATTTCAGATAACCCAAAATTTTGGGTTGTTACATTCTTCCCCCTTAAAAGAATTTCGTCATCGAAATTGCTAAGGTAGGACGAACGATCCAAACCCATTACTTTCTAAATACACACTTAGTTAACTTACTATTTCACATTTCTAAATCCTTTAGTTTCAGCCAAAACAATTAGTTTCCACTTCAAATTGAAAATCCTTTATTTTAATCACAATTCGAAATCAAATTTTAGTTAACAAACATTTTCCAAAAAAAAATTTCTAAAATTTTCTAACACCCTAAATTTCCAAAACATTTCCGCAGAGTCTCCCCTGTATGGAGAGCCTTTTGCAATATCACAAATATAATAAAAAGATATTCGTCGGCCCTCATGGTCGGAAAACAAAATATATGTCCATATTTTATTTTTTGCGCGCTAAATTCGTAAGCGTACCTTATTTTAGCGTTATTAAGTGAGTTTGCTCAATTTATATGCACTTTTGCAACCAAAATCAAGCCTAATAGCCTCCATGCACCGGTATTTTCTTAATAAACATGTAATTTCACAAATTATGAAATTAAATAACCGCACATTCATATTATCTAATTTAAACACATAGATTGCATAAACCAACAGGTTATCCAGGTATTTAAAAACAATTGTAAGGTTCCAATAAAAACTTAGTCACTTTTAATCAATTTATATACCATTCCATGCATTTCTAATGATTCACAAACAATTGACTAGCATTCAATTCATATTTACACACATTATATTCATATTTATTACAAACTAATTCTAATCATTTTATCCACTTTTCATTTGTTCACAAAATCTTATTCACTTCATTTTACTTTCAACAACAATCCATTCCATGCCAATTTATTTATGAATCATTTCATAAAATTAATATTAAGGTGTATTATAACCTTTTATACATCACTTATACGTTTCCACTTCAAAATTTAATTCCATACTCAATTTCATTTACATAACATCTCATAACCATATTCAGTTTATTTACACTTAAATTGAATTTTTTTTATAACTTAAGTTACCACCATATCAATCCATTACTGCTTTATTCGACAACATTTCAAAATATGTTTAATTCGCTTACATATAGGTCGAATTCAATTTATAACTCAAGTTCCATTTCCAATATTCAATTTACTAAGTAATTCTCTAATTAGTTTTCTTCCAACTTACTTAACTAAGTTAAGTTTGATTTCCAAAAATCCTTTATTTAGCATAACTTACGTTGAGACCCATTTTATGATTCAAGCCACCTTCATTTCATTAAAATTTAAATCCCATTTTGATTTAACTGTTTCATCTCATCTTTACTAGATTTTTAGCATAAAAATTTCATGCAAGCACTTCTAATTATTATTATTTACAACTTAAGTCCATATTTTGATTTTTATTTGCTAATATTTCATCCACATTTTTTTCGTTATACTTAAGTCGAATTCTTTTTACACTTGAATTCTCATTCACCCTATCACAAATCAGATCTGATTCCAACTCAATATTCAATTAACTAATATATTTATTTAATTAGTTCACTTCCATTTATTATTCAAAATCTGATTTTTATTTCAAAAATCACTTCAACTGGTTAGCTTGATTATAAATCCATTTTATAATTCAAATTTGGATTTCCATTTCTTTGCTAAATATCCAACCATTTTTATTTTGGTTTTTCTATTCTGCTTTTACAATTTATAAGTTACACAACTTATTTTTCACAACTCAAATTTTATATTCAACTGAATTTGGTATTGTAGCAAATCCAAATCTAATTTTATTTCTTAGCTTAAATTAAATCTTAACTCATTCAATCCATTTAAACTTACTCAAGTTAAATTTTAATTCCAAAATTCAATTTTCACACGTTCTTCCCTTAGTAATATCATTCTCGACTTATACGTTCAAAAACTTGTTTCCTGATATTTTTCTAAAATATTTAACTAAGGTTTCCATAATTCAAACACATGACATTTTTTTTCAAACCATTATGAAACCATATAAATATATAGCTCTCTTGGTTTAATAAACCATCCTTTTGGAATTTCCAAAATGAACTTGGTTTTATCCAAAACAAAATCCCTAGGAATTTCTAAAACATCCCTTTTTTTCAACAAAAATCTCCATATCAAACCACTACGTCCATCACTTAGAATCTCAGAAATGAACACCGTTGATGTCGCGATCATCATCGAAATTATTTTCTACCGACTGAAGTGAGTTAAGTGCTATAACACATTCAAAATCCATTTAAAACAACTTTTATCCCAAAAATATTTCCAAAATAATACCATTTTTCTTTTCACAATACTTAAGAAAATATATTCAAAACTTTTCACGATTTAAATCTCCAAACTCTTGTTTTATTCATTTTTAGTTTAACTCGTTTCTATAAATCATATTTATACAATTTCTCATTGGTTATATGAACCCAATTTTATAACCTTGTTTGTCTTTAATAATAACAATCAAACATACCAACCATATATACTATAATAATTTTGGGTAATCATTCCTTTTATATCAAAATATAGTTGGGTAAATCTTTTTCATTTACCCACTTCAAAACCATACGGTGTCGGTTTACCGTGTTTAAGTGTTTAGAAACTCCTATCGATTTCGTGGCATCCCACTATTCGACCAGATTTCATATTCCACTCAACATATAAATCAACACAATGTAAAACAATTCATATTCACTAACAAATATGAGCTCATATCTAATAATAAACTCAAACTCATTCTAGGGTACTATTGAGCCTATCTCTAGTGAGTAATCCCCACCAAAGCCAAGTTTCTCTCTTAACCTTCAGCTTTGATACCAAATGTAGTGACCCACCATTCCGTACACTTTGAGCTGACATTAAATCACACTTGTCCAATACAAATTGTACGAACAGATGAATAACTAAGAGAGAGAAGAAGATAGAAGAAGAAACAGAAACAACAATACAAAATCTCACAATCGCAGTGGAACAAAATATAATATATAATAATAGATCTTTATACAAAGAAACTGTAACTGTAATATACATACAATCATCGGAGTACTACAGTCAACAATATCAATTTGGATAGTTATATTAACTTGTCCTCACATGAACTGAATATAAATCATAAGGCACACAGCATAAATAACCAAGTACATGTAATATGCCTAAGATTCCTCCAACTCATCTCTTGACCTCCATTGCATCCTAACCTGGATCTGCAATACTCGGTCAGACCCGAGCATTATAATAAAATAACACCTGAGTCAGTTTGGAAAACCGGCGTCAGAAAACACACTCAATTTGAATTTAATTATTTTCTTAAATCCTTTTGAAAAAAAGGTATCTCGTAAGACCACACCACACATAAATACAACGAGTTTTTACCTTATGATAACAAAAATCTTTTACATCAAAACACTCTGCTAATATAATAGTGTCTGTAGAAAATAAACTATAAAATATCTTAAATGCTTGCATCTCACATTTCAACAAAGTTGGATACAATCAAAACTATACGGCGCTTATTGGATAGTGGATTCCATACTATGACCAGGTAAGGAACTACCTTTGATGAGTGCATCTCCAGATCAATGCACCTAGGTCTGACAAGAACATCTTGCACCCTGCCATACAAAATCGGCCTACCACTTGACTAGTAGTACTGAATATGTCATCATCCCGGTCATCCGACCTTTATGAGATCTCATGGACAACCAATCCATAAATATGTAGATGTAGGGTGTCTAGAAAGATGATGACATACCCTGATGGAAGCGACACACTTAGCCATATTACATGCCCTTTTTTAGTCATTTCCTGGTTGATGAGGCTTGAGGCTTGGTTTATCTTTTTGAATAGCAATCCCACTTGGAATGCTAACACTGCCTTCCAAGCAACAATGCAATTATAGCATTCATCAATACAAGTTGTCCTGGGTTTGAACAAACCGAATCTCCTTCAAGATCACCATCTCCATTATCTTTGAGATATCACAATTCGTAACACACAAATCGGATCGAAGTGGTTTTCGGATAATTAAATCTGATCTCGGCCTCTTCGAAATGGTTAATGAATTTGGCTAGATATGCTAGTCGATTATTTAATTGTCAATCACATACATAAGCAGTCACTATGCCCATATTATAATCTTTCAAAAACATTCATTTTAAAATATCTTTACAAAGACATATATTCAAGTCTCTTCTAGTATTCCAACATTTGAAAACAGATTTCAAATACTTATCCATAACAGAATATTTTTAAACAATTTCAACACTTAGAAATTTTTCCTATTTCAATTTATAACACTTCGAAAAATATTTCTATATAATTCATTTTGTCGCTAAACTTTCTCCAAAATCTTCCATTCCAATACTTAGGAAAATATTATAAGCCAATTTCCCAAAATCATTTCTAATATCCATACTTAGGAATATTCTGTACTCATCTATAACATCCCCGGAAATTTTATTAATTCCCTAAATAATTTTAAAAAAATTAATGATTATACTTGTTTATAATCCAACTAACCATTTATAATTTCTTTAATGAATTCAGATTTATTTCCTAAGTTCTCGTATCTAAACATTTTGCAAATTCTCTTAAATTACCAGAATTCCTTTACAAGATTCCTCTAATCAAATTTCATCTGAAATTAAACCTGGTTTACAATCCTCGAGAGGATTAATAAATAAGTTTCAAATACTTACCTTTTAAATCGTATATATATAAATAATAAGTATATTTAAATAATGCTAATTTATTTCCAAAACATTTTTTAATATTTATTTAAAACATCAAAACCTTTTTAAATAAAAATCAATAGTGAATTCCAAATTCTTTTTTAAATAAAATTAATCAATTTACAAAGGCTATTATAAAAATTTAATTTATTTTCAACTACTATTAAATATTGAAATAACCAATTTTGTGAAATATTTCTATATTACAAATAGTTTTAAATTACATAGCTAGATAAAAAAATTCCCTTTTAAACAAACTTAACTTCTCAATAATTTTTTTAAAAATTCTAATAAACCCAATTTCAATTATAAATCCCACTCGATTTATTACAAATCGATTACACTTCCAATTTCATAACCATTCTCAAATTTCAAAAATAGAATTCACTATTTCTTTCAATAACGGATCTTCACCACTCGTTATAAATTCACCCTGTGAATTTATATTTCCCATTTATAAAATGATAATCATTTCATTTGATTTATAAATCACTTATAAATTACAAACTCATTCGAGCTTCACTTGTCTTATAAAATAATCCGATTTATAAAATATCATTAGAAATCCATCCCTTTATAAATTCAGTTATATTTTCCAAAACTATTTTAAATATCGATTTCTACTCCTTTTTCATGTTTTCAGAAATATCACTTATAATTCATTATACAAATTTTTATCCATCACTTAAAATCTCTAATTAAAATCCTTTAGGAAACAGTTAAGTAAAAATCCCAAAATCAAGTCATTTGTTTTATACAATCAATTTCTTTTAGATAATCTCAGATTTCACCGAAAATACTGATTATTTCAAAAACCGTTTTTGGTTCCCTATGGAAACTCAGAAATATCACTTATAGTATTACAAAAATAAATCATTTATTAAATTCAAATTAATTCCTTTAAAATAATCCAAATTTCCATATAAATATTTTTTATTTCCAAAATCACCTTTTAATTCTTTTTAAGATTCAAAAATATTATTTATGTGTTTAAATACCAAAATTAGGGCCATTGCTACTATAGCGTCTAATATATCAATTCACACAACAAGCCATAACAGATTATTCAATCACATCATATATCACTATATATGAAATGATCAATATATTTTTGAGGAATCCAGTTGGATCCCTCCAACATGTTTCCCTGCATTCACAGATGTTATATAACATAAAATACCAATCCCACTTCAAGACAAGATATCGTGGTAATATATGGTCCAATCGGCATAGTGTCTCATCTGCTCCAATCGGCAGGAAATATATCCAACTACTAATATATATACTAATATATATAATATAACATCCCACTGATAATAATTTATTAATTCATCCAACCAACCAATAATTAATTTTTTAACACTATAAAATAAACTAGTTATCTAAATGAGTGAGATTTACTCACCCTGATTTTTAATTGCCAAGCGTCCAGATTTTTGAATTAAATCGAACAACATTCGATTTAATCTAAAATTCCAACTGACTCCAAAAAATTCCAAACCAATTTCAAGGTGAAACTCTCATCATCACGATCGCAACGCAACTTGTTTCGTCCAATTTTGACCTCGTATGGAAAAGTTATGCAGTTTATAAGATTACATGAATTTAATAATATAATTTACAATTTTCTTTTTGTTATTATACCTTGCTGCACAATCCTGGCTGTAGGTCTTGCAATCAGTAAATCAAGGTTGTGCTTTCCTTTCTCCTTTGTATGCGACCCAGGCTATAAGAAAATCCAACATGCGTGTTCGATCTCTGATGGTCGCTCCGTCCACACATCGCTGTATCACGATCAACCACCACCATTCGAACGCCCTCCACTTCTAGCAGCAATGCCCCAGATCCGATCAATCTCGGCCTCATCCCCACTTCAAAAATTGCACACGAACGGGACGAGATCCCAGCCTCCACGTCGCTCCGTTTTAGATCACCACCGTTGGTTCTATAGTACTCGACGAGCTCTACGACTTTCACGCTGGAAGTTTCTTCTAACTATTGATGGATTGAAAGAAAATAAAGGGAGAACTTTCGATCATTACTAGCCATTGAATTCTAATGGTGACTGTGACTTATTAGGGCTAGGTTTTGGGGTATAGGCAACCAATAGACACTATTCACCTGAAAAATTTCTGAACTCCAAACAAAGTGTGTCGCTAGGTGTTTGTAATGCTTTACTCCTATTCCAAACACAATGGAACAAATTTTGGAACCTAATTCGATAGTATGGAGAAGTTAGCTTTTTGAACCCAATTGTTATATTGAATTTTCGATATTAATTTCAATGTGTTTCAATCTCGCACGACCAAACGATAACTCCAAACGATACGGAATTTGATATCCTATAATAATACACTATTACGGATCCAATGGAACTAGTTTCGTCGAATTCCGAGACTGTGCCCCGGAAGGCTATTTTCACTCGTTGATTAAAACGAGTTATTTTCAAAATCAAGTAAATAACTTTTAAATCCAATTTAAATGTTTTTATTACATTCATTCTTATTAACATAAATTTAATAAGCCTCTAAAATTGTATTTACTCAAATAAAAATCCCAGATTCAATTATTTAAACGATTTCAATTATTAGTTTTCACCAATTAAATTATCCAATAAATCGCTATATTGTAATTCAAATTATTTAATCAATAAAAATTACTTTTCAATATTTTAAATTAAATAAATATCCCTAATTCAAATAACTAAAAATTTTGGGTCATTGCATTTATTACAAATCAAAATAGAATATACTCATAAACAAAATTGGTACAAATGATCGGGGTTTGAGTGCGGTAGTGGACTATAATTTTTACTTTAAAATTTCTCTATAACCTAGACTAAATTTTTTTATGGACATAGACAACCAAATCTTCGAGCGAGCCTCTATAGATGTTCCGAAAAATGCCTACTTAACCAAAAATATCCCGTATGCACTCAAATGATAATCTACTTTAATATTGCAGAATTTCAAGGAAAGAACCTGCGGCGTAATATAGTCTATTGTTTTTTAGCTAGTTAGTAATTTCTTACAAATATATTAACATAGATATTACTCAATTTCCAAAATCAAGAGACATTTGACAAACCGATAAATAATTTACATCTATGTATTCTTGGAGCGTGAATTGAATTTAAAAGATTACAAACACACTTTACATAAATAGAAATTTCAAATACACCAATCTTTTATATGCTGCTTTGATCATGAAGATTTATAAATATTTTTGCTTTCATAATAAAGAATTTCTTTTCCTGCTTATATAGAGGCAGACTTTAAAAATGATATATGTTTAATAATGCTATTAAGCGTAGACACAAAAATTTCCATTGCCATGCATACCGCATGCTTTTACTGCACATCAAGCAAACCTGATAATGTGTCTATTCCTTTGATTGGGCATCCAGTTATATGTTAAAAGGACCTACTCCTTTTTATCATTCGTATATAAAAGTACATTAAAGTATGAAACTATATGCAAGGACCAACAACATACAATAAAAGGATCAAAATCATACCATAAAGACCATAAGTTTACACTTTAAAAAGGGTCAAAATGATACCAAAAATAGTTTAGTTCTTAAACTTTGTGAAAAATGTGTTACATTAAGTATATGTTATATTCCGTAGTAAAATATATGTTCATATAAGAAGAAACAAGAAACTCGTTTGTTGTTTCCTTGGGCAAAAGCTCTTATGAACCATTTTTTCTTCCTTCAAAAGCTATAGAACCCTCCAAACGTTTACTATATTATGCAGCATCTATCCAAAGCCTGTTAATCATCGTTGAAACTATCAATTGTGACGTAGCGGATTAATCAAAACAATCTTCAATCGGTGAATGTAGTAATCGGTGGATTGGAAGATACTGAAATGCCCAAATTCGTTGATCCGAAGATACCGAATTCTAGCTATCCCGAACTCGTTGATCGCGCACGATGCTGGGTTCAAAGATCTTCAATTCTTCAAGCGTTGATCAAGCGCACTTGATTCCGCGAATCGGCTTCTACAATCGTTGAATCGAGCGCACTCGATTATCCGAAAGAGGAGATAGGAGATTACACTCAACTACCAATTTGAATGAAAGCACAAAGCTAACAAAAGAGAATTTTATTCAAAAATCAACAACCTTTACAAATGACTCACACGGCCTATTTATAGGTGTTACAATTTTTCAACAGAAATTTCAAAAATTACAAGTACTTAGGTCGTGAACGACCTACGACCTATAATGGTGCGACCTATAAAACCCAGCGACTTAGTATAAGTCGTTAACGACCTAACAGTTCACATTACAATACAATCGCATATTACAACCAACATACAAACAACATACGACTTACACCACTTAGGTCGTACACGACTTATAACCTTCGACCTACAAATACAATACAACAAACAACAGACGACTCAACTTAAGTCGGTAACGACTTATACACATATCCCAGCAGCATCTTCACACGGTTTAAGAATCAATGGCTCAGATCTAAGCGGCATAACAATCTACGGCTACAAGCTTCAGCGACTTAAGAACATACGGCATTCCAGATCAACGACTTAAGGAAATCAATGGCAGAGATTAACTCGCAGAAGAATCAGCGGCATCTAGAGCTTTGCGACCTAAAAGATAAGTTGTTCCAGAAACTTCGCGACCTAAGTCTCGCGACCTAAATCCTCACAACCTAACTCCCCAGATCACCCCGCGACCTATCTTAAGTCGTGAATGTTTCCTGCGACCTAGCATAGGTCGTGATTTGTTAGGTCGTAGCACTTTGTTAGCTCGTTCCAGCGACTTATTTTCCAACTCGTTAAGTCGTACACGAGTTAACTTGTTAAGTCCTTCTTGCGACCTATCGTCTAACTCGCTAAGTCGTATATGAGTTAAAAACATGTTAGGTCGTTCCAATATCTCGTTAGTTTGCAAATCTTCGGTAGGTCGTTGGAGCGACCTAGAGGCCTCGTTAGGTCGTATGCGACCTAACACTTCACCAACTTGGACTGTGTCGCTCTTTAGCTCGCTTAGCGACTTATCATAGGTCGCTAAACCACTCTTCCCAGCATCACTCGCTCCCTCCTCTAACTCCTTAGGTCGTGAGCGACCTACAAACTCCTTAGGTCGTGAGCGACCTATGCCTTTAACGTTCTGCGCTGCATCATCCTCCCCAGGTTGAGAAAAATTCGACCTCGAATTTGCACCCTCTTCCTCCACAACAAATTCATCCCAGTGATATGGTACGAGATGTTTGACATTGAATACGTCAGACGTATACACGTCATCTGGCAGTTTCAATTTGTAAGCATTTTCATTAATTCGCTTCACAACTTCCACCAGACCGATTTTTCTAGCTTTCAACTTGTTATAAGCGCCCACTGGAAAACGATCTTTTGTTAACACTGCATAAACCAAATCACCTTCTTGAAATTCAACACTCCTTCACTTCAAATCTGCAGTTCGTTTATACTTCTCATTTGCTTTCCCCAATCGTTCCTGAATGATTTTATGACATTCTGCCAATCCATCAACAAAATCAGCAGCTTTCCTAACTGTCTTCTTTGATTGTGGCACTACCGTCAAATCCAACGGCCCTTTTGGTAAGCTCGAATAAACAATCTGGAATGGACTGAACCCAGTACTTCGATTTACAGCATGATTATGAGCAAACTCTGCCTAGCATAACTTCACATCCCAACTGTTCAGGTTATCTTGTACAAGACATCTCAACAAATTTCCCAATGATCTGTTCACAACCTCGGTCTGTCCATCCGTCTGCGGATGATAAGCACTACTAAACTTCAGTTTCATTCCCACCATTTTCCACAAACTCAACCAAAAGTGACTCAGAAATTGAGTATCTCTATCCGACACAATAGATTCTGGCAATCCATAAAGTCGATAGATCTCCTTGAAAAACAATTGAGCAACATGAACAGCATCCGTCGTCTTCTTACAAGCAATAAAATGTGCCATTTTCGAAAATCGATCAACCACCACATAAATGGAATCATTACCACGCTGTGTCCTTGGAAACCCCAACACAAAGTCCATACTCACATCAACCCATGGTTTAGTTGGTACAGGTAGCGGCATATATAAACCAGCATTAGTCGCAGTTCCTTTCGAAACCTGACAGATATGACATCGCTCTACAAACCTCTCCACCTCTTTCCTCATTGATGGCCAAAAGTAAGACTGTGAAATCAACTGTAAGGTACGGTCCCTCCCAACATGTCCTTCCTCATGTAGCTCTTTTACAATCTTCATTCTCAAACTACAATCAGGTATGCACAATCGATTTCCTTTGAACAGAAAACCATCCATCATCATAAACTCCTCCGTCTTCCCCTCCTTGACTTTATCAACAAAATTTGCAAAGTAAGGATCATCGACAAATAATTATGGCAACATTTCAAACCCCGTCACTTCAACCTTCAGTGTAGTCAACAAATGACTCCTCCTACTCAAAGCATCAGCCACACGATTCGTCACCCCTGACTTGTGTTTAACAACAAAAGTAAACTGTTGCAGATATGCAATCCACGATGCATGTCTCGCTGAAATCTTGTCTTGCCCTTGTAAATGCTTTAACGCCTCATGATCAGTGTATAGAACAAACTCTTTCTGAAATAGATAGTGTCTCCAATGTTTAATAGATTGCACAACAGCATAAAATTCAACATCATATGTACTGTATCTTATCTTTGCTCCTGATAACTTCTCGCTAAAGTATGCAATTGGACGTCCCTTCTGACTCAGCACTCCTCCAATTCCAACCTTCGATGCATCAGTATGTAATTCAAACAATAACTAAAAATCTGGTAACACTAGAATAGGTGCAGACGTCAACAACTCCTTGATCTTCTCAAAAGCACTTCCTGCTTCCTTTGTCCATGCAAACTGTTTACCCTTCATGCAATCTGTAACAGGCGCCATCACACTACTAAAGTGTGGAATAAACCTCCGATAAAATGAAGCTAACCCATGAAAACTACGAACTTCCGTTATCGTCTTGGGTTGCGGCCAATTTCTAACTGATTCGACTTTACTCTGGTCAACCTGTATACCGTCCTTCGAAACAACATACCCCAGAAATAAAACACTATGCGTCATGAACACACATTTCTTCGTTGCAGCATAAAATTGTTCCTGTCTCAGTACCATTAGCACTTCTCTCAGATGTTGCAAATGCTCCTCTACGCTCCCACTGTATATCAAAATATCATCAAAATACACCACCACAAACTTCCCAATGAATGGTCTAAAAATCTGATTCATAACCCGCATAAATGTACTCAGTGCATTTGATAAACCAAACGGCATTACCAACCATTCGTATAGACCTTCCCTGGTTTTAAAAGCAGTCTTCCATTCATCCCCCGGTCTAATGCGAATCTGATGATAACCGCTCTTCAAGTCGATTTTAGAAAAGATTACGTCCCACTGATCTGATCAAATAAATCATCAAGCCTCGGCATCGGAAATCTGTATCTCACAGTAATCTTATTCAATGCTCTACTATCTGTGCACATCCTCCACGTCCCATCCTTCTTGGGTACCAATAAAGCTGGTACAGCACAAGGACTCAAACTCTCCTTCACACGCCTCTGCTCAAGCAATTCCTCTACCTGCCTCCGTAACTCTTCATGTTCCTTCGGACTCATTCTGTAGTGTGGTTTGTGAGGTAATACAGCTCCTGGAACAAGATCGATTTGATGTTGAATGTCCCTCAACGGCGGTAACTCCGTTGGTAACTCTTCTGGAAATACATCGTCAAATTCTTTCAGAACTGATTTTACTTCCTCTGGCACTTCCACCACTTCATGACTCTCTCGTCCAATCAACAAGAACACTTCAGGTTCCTCTTCAATCTCCTTGACAAACTCCTTTAAAGACAATAAAGTTTTCAGCTCTTCAATCTCTTCTGACTTACTTTCTCCCTGTTGTCTCTTCTTTGGAACTAAGATAATCTTCATGCCTTTAAACATAAAACTGTAGCTGTTGGTCCGACCGTCATGTTGTACTGCTCGATCATACTGCCATGGTCTTCCCAAAAGCAAGTGACAAACATCCATCTCTACTACATCACACCATATTTCGTCTTTGTATTTCTTCCCAATAGAGAATGGAACACGAACTCGTCTATCCACTTTCACTTCTCCTCCTTTTCTCAACCATGCTAACTTGTATGGACTCGGATGTTTCTCTGTCTTCAATTTCAACTTTGTTACAGCCTCGGTTGAAATGATATTATCACAGCTTCCTGCGTCAATCACAAATTTACACACCTTCCCCAGTATAGTACATGTCGACTGAAAGATATTACTCCTCAACCAACTAGCTTCTTCCTGCTTCGGTGTCAAACACGATCTCCTCAGCAATAGATTACAACCTTCATCTCCTGACACAATATCCTGCTCATCCTCCTCAACTGGACTAGAATAATCCCCATCACCATCCTCATCCTCAACTTCTGCAATCATGGTTCTCTTCTTTGGCTTTGGACACTCATTGCTTTTATGACCCAATTCCTGACAATTGTAACATTTGAAACCATTGTTAACCTTCGCCTTCTCAGCCTCCTTCACCACCGGTTTACTGAAAGGTTTAGAAACATTAGAACTCCCACTAGCACCCTTCATTTGATTGTTGGAATTAGTAAACACACCACCTCCTCGTCTACCCTGCTTCTCCCAAGCCAACGCTTTGTGATGTGCTTCCGCTACAGATCTTGGATCGAACATATTAACCATATCCTGAATCTGCATTCTCAATCCCCCAATGAATCTAGATGTCAGCTGCTCTTCCGTTTCCATAATATCATTCCTTGCAATAAGTTGATAGAATTCATCAGCATAGTCATTCACAGATTTCGTCCCTTGTCTCAAGTTTTGCAAACGTTGATACATCAAAGATTGATAATTGTAAGGTAAGAACGTTGCTTTCATCAATTTCTTCATCTTCTCCCAAGATTCAACTTTTGACTTCCCCATTCGTTCACGTGTAAGCTTGGTTTGCTGCCACCATGCCAAAGCTCTACCCCTCAACCTTGTAGCAACCAACTTCACTCTACGCTGTTCTGGAACTTCTTTGAAGTCAAAAATCTCTTCAACATTAGCTATCCAATCTAGAAACTCCTCTGCTAGCATACCACCTTTGAATTCAGGAATTTCAGTCTTCATCCCCGACTCCCATTTGTGATCATACTTAGAGTGATTTCTTCCTTACCCCTGTCCTCGAACACTACCACCATCATACTCTTCTACAAAATCAGATGTATATCGTTGTCTATCTCGTCCACCCACATCTCTACTACCTTCACGCCTACCACCATCATCCCTTCTATCTACATTCCTCCGTTCACGATCATCCGCGTTCCTCCCACGCCTTTGATCATCATTGACACTTCTGTCTCGATTGGAATGTGGCGAGACTCTACTTCCCCCATGGTTAGATTCAGGTGAAACCCTTCTCCGATTTTGATTCATCTCTAACATCATCTTCTCTAATCGTCCAATTCCTTCGTTAAGCTTTTCACTAAAGTTTTCATTGATTCTTTGCTCCATCTCATCAGCTTCTTCTCTTCGATACAAAGCTTCTAAGTTTTGGTGACGATTAGCTCTCCTTGGCGGCATACTTGAAATTTTCACAAATTCTTCAATACTTCAAAATTTAAACACTTTTCGAACTTTGATCCAAAATGAAATGGATCGAAAACTTCCACTTTGTTGCAAATCGCGATGAACACGATGAACAAAAATTCTCGGCTAGACCATGAAATGATGCTCGATCTACACTCTTCTTAGCTCGGCTTCCACACTCAAGCTCGGCTAACACTTGATCTCTTCAAAACTCCAAAATGATTAGGCTCCAAGTCTCGATCTAGCTATGATTGGCTAGAACAAGCTCTGATACCAAACTGACGCAGCGGATTAATCAAAACAATCTTCAATCGGTGAAAGTAGTAATCGGTGGATTGGAAGATACTGAAATGCCCAAATTCGTTGATCCTAAGATACCAAATTCTAGCTATCCCGAACTCGTTGATCGCGCACGATGCCGGGTTCAAAGATCTTCAATTCTTCAAGCATTGATCAAGCGCACTTGATTCCGCAAATCGGCTTCTACAATCGTTGAATCGAGCGCACTCGATTATTCGAAAGAGGAGATAGGAGATTACACTCAACTACCAATTTGAATGAAAGCACAAAGCTAACAAAAGAGAATTTTATTCAAAAATCAACAACCTTTACAAATGACTCACACGGCCTATTTATAGGCGTTACAATTTTTCAACAGAAATTTCAAAAATTACAAGTACTTAGGTCGTGAACGACCTACGACCTATAATGGTGCGACCTATAAAACCCAGCGACTTAGTATAGGTCGTTAACGACCTAACAGTTCACATTACAATACAATCGCATATTACAACCAACATACAAACAACATACGACTTACACCACTTAGGTCGTACACGATTTATAACCTTCAACCTACAAATACAACACAACAAACAACAGACGACTCAACTTAAGTCGGTAACGACTTAAACACATATCCCAGCAGCATCTTCACAAGGTTTAAGAATCAATGGCTCAAATCTAAGCGGCATAACAATCTATGGCTACAAGCTTCAGCGACTTAAGAACATACGGCATTCCAGATCAACGACTTAAGGAAATCAATGGCAGAGATTAACTCGTAGAAGAATCAGCGGCATCCGGAGCTTTACGACCTAAAAGATAAGTTGTTCCAGAAACTTCGCGACCTAAGTCTCGCGACCTAAATCCTCGCGACCTAACTCCCCAGATCACCCCGCGACCTATCTTATGTCGTGAATGTTTCCTGCGACCTAGCATAGGTCGTGATTTGTTAGGTCGTAGCACTTTGTTAGCTCGTTCCAGCGACCTATTTTCCAACTCGTTAAGTCGTACACGAGTTAACTTGTTAAGTCCTTCTTGTGACCTATCGTCTAACTCGCTAAGTCGTATACGAGTTAAAAACATGTTAGGTCGTTCCAGTATCTCGTTAGTTTGCAAATCTTCGGTAGGTCGTTGGAGCGACCTAGAGGCCTCGTTAGGTCGTATGCGACCTAACACTTCACCAACTTGGACTGTGTCGCTCTTTAGCTCGCTTAGCGACTTATCATAGGTCGCTAAACCACTCTTCCCAGCATCACTCGCTCCCTCCTCTAACTCCTTAGGTCGTGAGCGACCTACAAACTCCTTAGGTCGTGAGCGACCTATGCCTTTAACGTTCTGCGCTGCATCAAATTGCCAGCTAAAAACCATAACTAAAATATAAATATGATGCCTAATTGAAGTCATTGTACAAACCATACTGGAGATGATAGTGGTGATGTTTCAGACTATCTAATATGTTTTGCATGAGAAGAGAATTCATTATAAAGAACATAAGCACCTGATCAACAAAAAAAACTATTGCTTCGGGCCTCCGATAGAGCCTACAAAAAAATGACACTGGTATTGATCGATTTTCAGAGATTCACAGCATTGGTTGAGTAGTAATCCTGAAAACAAAATGATGATGCTAATCCAATCATAACTCAACCAACTGACATTTTAATTTGTTCAAACCACATCACATTTTATTAAAAGAGAAAAACAGAGATGCATATCAACTACTTTACCTAAAGTTATTGTACATAAAACAACCTAAAGTTATAATTTTGTTTTAAACTAGATTCTTAAAAAATATCAAAGTAAAATAACAATTTAGTCAATTCATTAAACACTGTTATTGGAGTTGACATTGTGATTCTGATTATGTGAGATTCTTAGCTAGAATTGACATCTAAAATTTACATTTCATCAATATAATCTAGAGTGCAAATGTATTTGATCCGACCCATTGATTCATTGGCCATCTCAGATATTCTATTCTTTGATGTTAACTTTCAGTTGCTGCTCTCAAGATCTTCAAACTAGGGTACATAATCATGATTGATGTTATAAGTTTTTCTCAAAATTGAAGTGAAATGCTTGAATGTAACCAAGGTGTCCAAAAAATGAAAACCAACATCTATGCCTTTTACAATTCCAAACTTTAATTCCGCTGCCATTTCCTACAAAATATAGTAGGTAGAAATTTAGTCATTTACTTATTTCGATCCAAGAAATGCAATGATTAAAATAAGCATTCCTGAAGGCACTTTGCTAATCACCATACTTTAAAATTAGTCAATCTTTCACAAACCATCAATGCAAAAGGAAATATTTTAGAAGGAATTGAAAATTATAGGTATCTAATAGATGACATTTGAAATATTAAACCTGTATATTTCTTATCATTCTATCACCTTAAGAATATTTAACATCGAAACTAAAGTTATTGTAGGACATTTATAAGAAAAGCGAAAAGTATGCTAAACTTATTTATCAGGAAAGCCAAATATAACCAAACATTTCATCAACATGATAAATATTATTGTCAAGTGTTACATCGATTTAATATGTAGTATGTAATTTACATAATATAGATTCCTCTAAGCTCAAAAGGTAAAAGTAAATCGAAAATGGAACGTTATTTCAAAGTTATATGTCAATGCGCAACAAAAATACTAATTGCCCTAACATTGTAAAATAAATGCATACTTTTATCCGCAAAAATCTAAATTATATCCACTCCTATAGTTAAGCTACAATTAAGCTTTTAAGTTTTAATTACATAACCAAGAGCATATAGTTTGCTGAAAATGTTAATAAATGGAGTTTACTTTACTAATAAAGCTAAAATCAACATTAGAATCATTCTTCATTTTTATGCTTCAATGAAATTCGTCCTCAAACACTGAAAAAAGTTTGTTTGAAAACAAATACTAAAATCATGGCTAAAAATTAAATCACTTGAAGATTCCATAGTTGAGGTATAAGATACACCAGGAAAAAAATTAATACATGGTTGTAAGTAGAATTTGGGATCTATGTTTGTAGAAATGTGCATGCTAATTTATAGATTTATATGTATATATTATATTATGAATTTATATAAGAGAAAATTCAATCACTCCTTGATAAATAATTGACTTCAAAATACCAAATATCCATGTATACCTCTAATGGTTTAGTATACCGTCTATAAGATACCAAATATGTGTATATAAAGCACACACATAAGTATGTTGAATTCTTATAAATTAGTCAAATTAAATATACATTTATTTTTTAACTACACAATAGTAAAGCAACTTGTCGTTTTGCATGATGTGTTAGTTACTTCTTTATGGTATAAAGAAAATCTTGGCTCTTTGACAAGCACCATTGTCCAAGTGGTTAAGTGATTCCGCTTTGGTGCGAGAGGTCAGAACTTCTAAACTTGCGTAGCGTGATTCGAACGTTTATCGACATGTGATATGTTGTCCCAGTGACATGTTGTGTACAAAGTACCATTTCAAAAAAAAATCTTAGCACTTCATTTATGATAGATATTTAACGGGTATATTAAAATCGTTAAAGTGCACAATAAACTAAATTCCCACAAATATCAAAGGAATAGTGATGAATAGTGGAATAGCCTTAGCATTTATGCACTCCTATTTGGAATCATCTTCTTACAAATCAATTATATCTTCTAAAGCAAAGAGCGGTGGAGATAACAACTATATAAAACAACAACAATAACATAAACATTCATTTATGATAATAATCAAAGTTAGTATACCGTATTTTATTTAAAAATGTTACTATAAGCAAGGAAATTGAGAATAAATACAAATTGAATCAAATTTAACGTAAAATATGAATTAACTTACCCTCAATAATGACAGTTATAGTGCTCTTTTTCTTTAAAGAACACCAAGCTTCTTCTAGTAAGTAGGTCATACATAACATAAAATTTCATGCACATTTAATGTATTATGTTTTATTTTGAAATTTTACTATAAATAGGTTAATTGAAAATAAATGAAAATGGAACCAAATTTAAAGTAAAATAAGAATTAACTTACCCCTTATAAAAATTTTTGTAATGTTTCTTTTTCTAAAACAACACTCTTATTCCAGTAAGTATTTCAGAAGTAACATAACAAATTAATGCTTATCATTGTTAATGGTAAGCATACTGTTGTTTTTAGAGTAAAAAATACAAAGCAAATGAATAGCTTATTAGAAATTATTTAGAGATCGGAAACTTTGAAGCTCACAAATTGGACTCCTCTTTTGCAAAATGATATTATTTGAAGAATAAATACGTTGTTGATAATAACTTTATATTTTTTAATATGAAATATTATTTTTATAGCCTGAGTTATTTTTGGAATGCAACATAACATTAATGTAGATGGTGTTAGTAGAGTTAAAAACTTAAAGCATCTGAATACATTTTTAATTAGAGAACTTTTGGCTTCTAAATTTATGGTAACTGAATAATAAAATTTAATCAATATAAAAGATAGCATCTCATGAAATATGAATCATAATAGATAGCATTAGGTTCTGTCAATAGATTAGTAAAATAAATAATATCTTAGAAGTTAGATTAGATTGAGCTTATTATATATCTCCACAGTTTTATAGATAATAAAACTTAGCTAAAGGCAACCATGTCAATAATCACATTTTGTGTGACTGTTTAACCTGCCTTATCTGTATTTAAATAACAGAAGAACCAATTCAATAATTCTATTACTTAAATTTGCACTTTGTATTTCATGTGGATTCTATGTTTTTCCTTCTGAAAAGTAATCACATTTCACAAATTAATTAAAATAATTCAATTAAAAATGTCAGTAGTTTCTATTTTATAATAAAAATTAATTAAATTTTCTTCCTTAATTTTATGTTGACTCAAATTGTCGACGGCTATTATTAGCGCCAAAATTGGTCACTAACACCCGAATCCTAGCGGAAGCACCAAATCACATTCACAGCTCATAGATAGAATATATATATATAGAGTAATAATGTGAAGAACAGTCAAAATTAAAATGAAAGTAGTAAAGAACAACAGGTTTTATAGTGGTTCGGCTAACTCCGGCCTGCGTCCACTCCAGAAGTTTCCTTTTTATTGATGTTAGAATCAATTACGGTTACAAACTGGTAGAGTAACCTTAGCCTTAGGAAATAGAAAACTCGAGAGCCAAAAAGAAGACCAATTTTATGAAGCCCCACATGCTGTATTTATAGGCAAATCCCGAGTTATTGGGCTTCCTGAGTAATTTGGGCCCACCAAGGCCATAGCCGAGGCATGCTTTTCATTGTAACCGACCCACACATGACGAACGGCGACCAAGGCCGAACTTCAATTGCTAAACCTTCAGGCCGAACTACCCCTAGCGCCAAACCAACCTACCAATGCCTAACCACTACCTTACGCCGAGCGGCGTTGCCGAGCCATGATGTCGAGCCACCTCGCCGAGCGACACTGACTTTAACACAATGCTAAGCGACCTTGGTGAGCCACGATGCCGAGCCATCTTGCCGAGCGACCTTTGATAAGTGAAGTATGCCGAGCGGCATATGCTGAGTGAAGTATGCCGAGCGGCATATGCTGAGTGAAGTATGCCGAGCGGCATATGCTGAGTGAAGTATGCCGAGCAGCATATGCTGGGTGAAGTATGTCGAGCGGCATATGCTGAGTGTAGCATGCTGAGCGACACTTATGACGAGTGACAATGCCGATCGCCCTTACTTCCAGACCGAGACGTCCATGTCGAACGTCCTACAACTTCCAGACCGAATGACATATCCAAGTGGACTTTATCCTTTTAAACTGAATCCATCATATTCCAGCCTCGATAATCGTGAAGTTGGTTTGGTTGAATCCGCCTGTTTATGGCCTTCTAAAAAGGCGGGTTAACATTTGCTCCCCAAAACATACCTTGCTATTAGAAGGTGTGTTTTGAATATTCTATATCCCGATATACAAGGTCCATGCTACATTCTTTATCAAACGATTCCATCCAAATCTGATAGTTTATTCCGCGACCATTCCAAGTCGTTATCCAATTCCGAATTCGCCTCTTGGAAGTCGGCAATCGAATCCTCCGATCTTTCCAGGCTATTGACGGCCTCTCCGAACCCTTGCTAATCTCGATCCAAACTTAACGATTGAATAGGCAGATCATGTCTTGCTTCGATGAAGCCACCTATCCCTTGCGCTCCAGTTCAGCGTCCCTGAACATTAAGCGATGCCTTGATCCTCCTAGACCAGTGTTAGCCTCTCCGGGCTGTATTGGATCCCATCCCGTCACTCTCCGGTGAAGGGGAAACATCGTTGAGTGAGACGATCCCGTCGCTCTCCGGTGAAGTAGCATCACTCCCTACACTCCGGTTCAGTGTCCCTGAACATTAAGCGATGTCATGATCCTCCTGGACCGATGTCAGCCTCTCCGGGCTCTCAGTGGATCCCACTCTGTCACTCTCCAGTGAAGGGGAAACAACGTTGAGTGAGCCGATCCTGTCGATCTCCAGTGAAGCAGTGTCAGTCCCTACACTCCGGTTCAGTGTCCATGAACATTAAGCGATGTCATAGCCTAAATCCTAGGCCGATTATAGCCACTCCGGGCTCTTATCAAACCCCAATCCAATCACTCATCGGTGAATGGGGAACGACGTTAAGTGAGTTGATCATGTCGCTCTCCGGCGAAGCAACTCACTTCTTGCACTTCGGACCTCGTCTCTCCGGGTGGGGTCATAAAGCGATTAATTTCAAATTGACTTCCAGTATTCATCCTTTAACTCTCCGGTCAAAGGTTTATTTTATGAAATTCAAGTTCATTTATTGATTTAAACTTTCAAGTGTTCAATCGCAAACAAAGGAGAAATCTAGATACTGCCACTCTGGGCAGAGCGGTCTATTACCATCTCAGAGCATGCCTGGGGATCTCTCCGGTTCCCCTACATGTGTAAGTGGAATAGCCGTTTTATTTTGAAATCAAACCTAATAATTTTAGGTAATCGACCAAAGTTCAAGTCCTGAACTTTGCCCATGCCATCACGATCAATTGATGACGAGTCATGATCCCGATCCAGGATTAGTTCTGTTGGGTGCAGGCGGTAGTGCTTGCCATCTCAGTGAAAGCACCAAAATGTTAGCGCCAAAATTGTTCACTAACATCCGAATCCAAGTGAAAGCACTAAATCACAGTCACAGCTCACAAATAGAATATATGTAGAGAGTAATAATGTGAAGAACAGTCAAATTAAAATGAAAGCAGTAAAGAACAACAGGTTTTATAGTGGTTCGGCTAACTCCGGCCTACGTCCACTCCAGAAGTTTCCTTTTTATTGATGTTAGAATCAATTATGGTTACAAACTAGTAGAGTAACCTTAGCCTTAGGAAATAGAAAACTCGAGAGCCAAAAAGAAGATCCCTTTTATGAAGCCCTACATGCTGTATTTATAGGCAAATCCCGAGTTACTGGGCTTCCTGAGTAATTTGGTCCCACTAAGGCCATAGCCGAGCCATGCTTTTCATTGTAACCGACCCACACATGCCAATGGCAACCAAGGCCGAACTTCAATTGCTAAACCTTCAGGCCGAACTACCCCTAACGCCGAACCAACCTACCAATGCCTAACCACTACCTTACACCGAGCGGCATTGCCGAGCCACGATGCCGAGCCACCTCGCCGAGCGACACTGACCTTAACACAATGCCCAGCGACCTTGGTGAGCCACGATGCCGAGCCATCTTGCCGAGTGACCTTTGATAAGTGAAGTATCCCGAGCGGCATATGCTGAGTGAAGTATGTCGAGCGGCATATGCTGAGTGAATTATGTCGAGCGGCATATGCTGGGTGAAGCATGCCGAGCAACACTTATGACGAGGGACAATGCCGATCACCCTTACTTCCAGACCGAGCCGTCCATGCCGAACATCCCACAGCTTCTAGACCGAACGACATATCCAAGTGGACTTCATCCTTTTAAACTGAATCCATCATATTCCAGCCTCGATAATCGTGAATTTGGTTGAGTTGAATTTGCATGTTTATGGCCTTGTAAAAAGGCGGGTAAACAGCTATTCTTATAAATTTGCACTGCAAAACAAAACCATCAACTATCTCGCGTAGTATAAATAATATATCACATGACTATTAAAATTTTAACATTAAATTTTGAACAAGATTAGGTTACATCTTCACTGTGACTAATACAAATGATTTACCTTAAATTGACAATGCTTGCACTACCATTACTTTCACTATTTCATGTTCATCTTTGATAATATAGTTAGAGATTAAAAAGGTTATGTAGAAGTAAAAATTAATTAAAAACAATACATTATGAATATTTCTCTATTGTTACAACTCACATTTCAGAAGGTTTAAATTGACAATAATCCACACATGTCCAACTTAAAGAATCTAGAATATAGATAATTGGTGGGATTAATTAAGAAAAAGAAGAAAACAAACAAAGAATCTCGCAGTGGAACAATAAATTTAATAATCAAATAAAAAGTTCACGAAGTTGTTTCTACAATACCTTTGATTATAATCTTTAAAACATTTATCAGAGCTATGAATACATCAGGAATAAATAAAGTGCATAAGCAGACACACATGATGCAGGAATACTAATAGTAATAATATACCAAATATTCGTCTTCGCCCTCCATAGTAAGCCTTCAATAAGCTGAAAAACTCAGGACTGACCCAAGCATAATGAAAAGATAGAACACTCGAGTCAAGACTAAAATATTCTTATGTGAGTCAAATCAATATCGCATATAACATGAATTTCATGGTGTCGGGATGTTTACGGGGTTTTACATCTCCTATCCGGTGTATAACGTGCGTGCAATAACTCAAGAGATTTTACGGGATTTTCCATCTCCTAAGGATCCATCAAAATATTTATATGTAGTAGAATACGCTATATATATAATGTCTAATCAGTAATATAAAATATCAAATTAGCATTAGGGCTTTACATTAAGCCCCCTTAACACATTTTTAAGCATAATCGTACAGTTAGCATTTAAAACCACCAGTACGTTGGTAGTCAGGGATGCACCGTGATACGAAAACAGTAAACCAAAATCGTATGGGTCTCGTATAGGGATAAAAGTATGACAAGGCACGTGAGGCAATGCCCAAGGTAGGATACTACCAGTTTACCCTTCCCAACTAATGGCCACGCATCATAGCTGTGATCGCTCCACCATGTCCAAAACTCCCATGATTCGGAGGGCGCACACCAATCAATCGCAATATAAATGCTAGTAATATGAAGAAGTGCGTCCGCTAAAGGTACCTAACCTCATTGACCGGTATGGCTCATGTTTTAGTCATTTCAAATTGGCACAAGTGCCAGGCTAATCCATCATCGTTCTCTTTCTTCAAATCCAGCAAGCAAAGCTAAATCCAACCACTTCGTTCTGGATCATCACTCCACGTACACAGTTATCAAAGTGGTTTTGGTATCGATAGAGAGTATGCCCATATCAAGCCCTGGTCTCTTTAACAAACAAACGTCGTTTTACACACCGGTTGGTACTTTTACATTTCAAAAATAGTTCATACTTGGTATAAAAATATCATAGTCACTTCAAAATCAAATCCATTTCGGAATCATCATATTTACTCAAAATTTACTATTTCAGTTCAAAATCATTTTCGCCTTAATATCTCGATTTCGCTTCCAAAATCGTTTCAAATTTCAATGTAGGTTATAACTTCATTTAACCCAATTCGTATTTAAATCCATGATTTAAAAATAAACATTCCACCCTAGACCAGCTTAAAATTTTTAAAAATAGTTTGAATAGTTTAAATAATTAAAATAGTTTTAATAGTTTTAAAATAGTTTAAATAATTAAAATAGTTAAAGATAGTTTTAAAATATTTTAAATAATTAAAATAGTTAAAAATAGTTTAAATGGTTAAAATAGTTTAATATAAAGTAGTTTAAGTATTAAATTTGTTTATATAGAAAAACAATTTGAAAACTAAAATAATTTGTATATTTAAGAAGACAGCTTTTAAATAGTTTTATATTAAATAGTTTATTTGAAAATAGTTTCAAAGCCAAACCGATCCAATTCCAACATCCCAATTCAAATAAATTCCAATTCCCATTCAATCGATTCAATTTTGATTTCGATTCAAATCAATTTCCATCTCGATTTCATATTAATTCAATTCCACGTTCAAATCCAATTAATTCAATTTCAATTTCATTTTATCAATTTCGAGCTCGATTTTCAAAATATCGATTCAAAACACTTAAATCAAATTAACCTACAATATCCAATTTGAAATCCAAATTTTCAAATACTTTTACTTAGTAAATTCAAAGTTTGAATAAAAGTTCCATCCTTTAAATCAATCAATTTCTGAAATTTAAATCATAATTAGATTATAACTTAAAAATCCAACTCAATTATATAAAACATTTCGTTTACCAAATTTAAATTTCAACATTCCGAGCTAAAGTTCGAAAATAATTTGATTTCTATAAATTTGGTTTTTATTGCTTATAAATCAAAATCATTTAAATAAATTTCAAATCAGAAATTTCAAAATCATTTACTATAACTAATCCGGTGTCCGTATATAATTTTCTATCTTATTACCAAGTGATCAATTATTTCAATTTAATTTCGGGGATGGATATATATCATTTCAATCCAAATGACAATGTCATTGGTATATATCATTTCAACCCATTTCTTAATTTATTCAAAATAATTCATTTTACAGTTTATATACTGCAAATTATATACAGGATGATAACAGGATATATATATATATATAAGAATAAATAAGCATCCAATCATCCAAATATCAATCAATTGGCATCCATCTCAATCAATCATCCAAACAGTCAATATAATTCACAACAACTTCATAGTTATTAAAATCAGAAGTTTTACTGGCAATGAAATTCCTATCTCAAATTTATCTGTCAATTTTAATTTTTTAATAGTTAGTTCAAATGACAACTAAATTTATCAAATAACGACCAATAAATTTGTATGACTTCATAATTATGAATTTAACTAGCATAACAATATTCTAGTACGTTGTGAGCATTATAAAACACTTACCTTTAGTTTTCAATTTTAAATCTAATTGAAAGTCGTTCGATTTAACCTAAAATTTTAACTAGCTCCAAATGTCTCCAAAATAGTTTCATGACTTAGTACTCGTCGCCACGATTCCAACGCTACTTGTCTCACCACAATTGGACCCCGCATGTGAGAGTTATTAATTTTTAAGTCTTACATGAATTTAATATTATAATTTTTACACAAATCTATTTCATTTTATAATAAAAAAAGCCTACTACCTACAATAGACCCGGCCCACAAAAACCTTCTTCCCCTTAACTCTTGGAGCTTCCTTCTATGCACGAGAAACCCAATAAGTCGTGCACCATTTTCCACTGATATGAAGATCCAAGCCTCGAATCGATATTCCGACTTCACCAACACACTCCCCTCATTGATCTCGTCTAGTCCATACCAAAAACATCAAGGTCGAGCCTCCCTTTAGAATCGTGACCTGGACAAGCTTTGATCATACGTACAAAATGTCACACTCCCCCTCTACATGACACAGCCCTCCAGACTTCTACCCAAGATGCCATACGACCCCATGAACTCGAATATCACCTCGGTTTTGACAAACCCTAGCCCCATAGCTCACGTTTGACACAATTGATCACAACTAAATGATGTCGCACCCCCAATATGATTATCAAATTGAAGAGAACGATGAAATAGGAATTTAAGAATTTGTTTCATGATTTTTAAATTTGTATACTGTAAGAAAATATTTTTTGAAGTTCCATGTTTTATATTCTTTTTTTCTTGCTTTTTCCTGAGAATGCTCAGCTGGTCATATAATGGTGAAGGAGGAAATGTGTTTGAATAGGTTAAGGTCATGATCTTAGGTAGCTGATTTGATAGAGTAGATGGCTGAAAGGAAAAGTTGATTAGACAATTTATTAATTAAATTTCAAAATGTCCCCATTTACGTAACTTCAAATCTCGAACCCCTAACTAGGCATGCCGCGCCAGGCATTCATAATGTTATACCCCTATTCTGAACGCAATGGAACATGTTTCAAGTCCTAATTCGATCGTATGGAGAAGATAGATTTTTAAACTCAATTATTATATTGAATTTTCGATATTCATTTCAATGCATTTATATCCCGTACGACAAAACGATAACTCCAAATGCTACGAAAATTAAAACCCGATGATAACACACTATTACGGATCAAATGGAACTGGATTTGTTAATATCCAAGACCGTGTCATGGATCGCTATTTTTACTCGTTAATTTAAACGAGATATTTATGAAATCGAGTAGATCACTTTTAAATTCAATTTAAAAGTTCTATTACTTTCGTTCATATGAATGTAAATTTAATAAGCCTTTAAACTATTTTTACCCAGTTGAAAAATCCAAGATTCAGTTATTTACACATTTTAAATTATTAAATTCAAGAATTAAATTATCAAATAATTCATTATATTTGAAATTCAAGTTATTAAATATATAAAATTTGCTTTTCAACATTTAAAATAGATTAAATAAAAAAATTTAAATAACCAAAAAATATGGGTCATTGCATTCTCCTCCCTAAAAGAATTTCATCCTTGAAATTGCCAAGGTGAGAAGAATGGCCTAAAACCCATTAACTTTCCCAAAACAAATTAGTTGAAACAACTTCCCAAAACCATTTTGATGAAATCACACTATCACTTTTACTAATTTCCAAACAAAATTATTTACTCAATCATTTCAAATTCTAATCCAAACTCAAATTTCAGTTATTAAAATTTTACTTCAAACTTTTCATAACTCCTAAATTTTCAAAAAATTTCGCCAGCGTTTCCTTTACGTGGCTAGATCAGAACAACTACAAAACGCCACTATGGGCCCAAAACCAACAAAAGAAAACAAAAGCCAAGTGGCCAATCGTAAAACCATCAAATCAAATGACAAAATAAATATTTACCTTTTTGTCTGGCTGTCCAAATTTTCCTTGATTTTAAATACATGCTGTGACGCCCCACCTCTATACCCACGCTAACCAAGAACACTACGATGTAGTGCTGTCAATTAGCATGGAGAATAAGGCTGTGGAGGAGCGACCATCCATGTAACTTCTTTGAGCGAGCACCGATGTATCAGATAGGATAGAATGCATATCTTTTAAGGAGGAAATCCAACATACTGATACAAACACAAAGCTATCACACGGTGGCTATATATATAATCTTCGGAAACAAACATAGAAATAATCATAACATAAATCAGTCACAAACATCCATATCCCAAAGGCGGAAGAGGATATGAATAAATATATAACACATGAAAGTGTACATCAGAGTAGTGGTCAGAAAGATCCACGATAATACAAAAGAATAGCATCACGTGCTATACAAAAGAATAAGTACACTACATAGAGTCTATGTCTCAAATGTGTACATACAAAAACTACTAATCTATGTAGTTAGCCAAAAGTCAGAATAATCCTGAAGAAAAGTCAAGTAGAAGCACCTGTAACATCTCGGTCTGACCCGAGTATTATTTATAAGAAAATAATAAACGGATCAGTCTAGCTATAAATATCAGATGATAAGGTATAGGATAAATAATATGGCATGAACATGTAACAACCATAACGGCATACTACTATAAGTATGTAAATGATAATCAACAAAAGATCAATCAATATCACAAGAATCTTCTCAAAGATAAAATATGGTATCATACCCTAAACTTGTATTCATAAAAAGTCAATAACACATGAATTCACCAATGCACAAAAACTTATATCATATCAATGAAAATCATGAAAATTGGTGAAGCACAAAATTCCAGAAATTATCACCAGAAATCCAGAAAACACATAAAAAGGGGGGAGGCCTAACACATGAATAGGAGCATGAAAACTCACCTACGCGTAAACACATGAATGAGAAGCTATCCATTAAATTTCCACACAGAAATGGCCCGAAGACCATGGGATGCTACCCCATAAATGTGATGGCGAAACATCACAAAAGCGGGGTCTAGTCTCCCTCGCAGACAAAGAGACATCGCTCAATCGCTATTCTAAATCACAAAAATGATCGTCATGATCATAAGGAAGTGTCACTTACACTAAGCCAGTAAATACATGAGTTTAGCTTCATGTCCCATAACCACTAGCTTAACTTAAATATTTACGAACAAACTGTAGATCTTCACTAGGAAATTGTCACAAAAAGGGTTCAATCGAACAAGTCCAAGAGCTAACCGACGAAGTGAACGCAAGCGTTTCATACCACTCGTTTTACTAAGTCGTTTAAGTCGATTTCTCATCCGAGTGAAGTAAAGACTTGAATATACTAGTAGATTGGAAATCAGTTTGAGAAAACGAACTTTTGATATTTAAAATAATGTTGAAATCGCTTTGATGAAAGAGTTTTGATATTTACTACTAGTATTGAATCCTTCATATATCTTTAAAGTGACAAGTCATAAACCGATTGTTGAAACAAATCGAATCACATAAATTCACGTTCGAAGACGTGAGTAAAGTCCAAAGAAGTCAATCCCAAAACCATCAAAGGATGAATGTACTTGCGACCTAACGTGGTCGAATTAAGGTGCAAAAACTTTAAGTCAAATAGGTCGAACGACCTAACAGATACGACCAAGGAGTCGAAGGGGTCAAGCGACTTAGTGGTTGCGACCTAAAGTTGTTCGTGAGATAGCATTAAACAAGGTCAAACGACCTAGCGGAAAACAAGGTTTAACGACCTAACGACCTAAAGTGTCGAGCGATCTAGCGGCACAACGCCAAGCGACCAAGGGATAACTCACGAGCGACCTAACGTAAACAAGGTCATGCGACCTAATGGGTTCGCGACTAAAAGGGTTCGCGACCTAACGAGGTATGCGACCTAACTAGGTAAGTGAGGCCAAGCGACCTAAGGTCTGCGACCTAAAGGCGAGCGACCTAAGAGATCTAGCGACCTAAGGGGACATGCGACCTAACTGGAATAAGGTCCAACGACCTAAAGGGCATAAGGTCCAACGAACTAACAGGTTATAAGGTCCAACGACCTAAAGACTCGCGACCCAAAGGCCAGCGACCTAAATTGGCAATGGGTCTAACGACCTAACAGATGCAGGCCAAGCGACCTAGGAGCACGCGAGCGACCTAACAGTGGTTCGCGACCTACGACCTAGGAACAGACGACCTAAGTCCAGATCGAACTAAATATAGGCAGAGTCATTTCGACGCCAGAGCGACCTACGACCTACGACCTAACGACCTAACTCCGATGCAACTCTCCCTCCAGAACGACCTAGGTGTAGGAATTTTCCAAAAACGCTGAAAATTGGAGTTTTTTGCCAATCCAATCCAAACCAAATGCAGATATTCATACAAATGTAATAGGGGATCATTCCCAACAACCCAATGACATCTATAGGCAAGATGTGAGATTAAAAATCTCACCTTTTCACTAAAATGGATGAAGATGGAGATTGAAAGCAAGGAGAAGCAATCCAAAGCCTGAATCCACTATCTTCTACTTGAATTTGGAGTTGAATCTCGGATTTGCAGTAGAATTTGAGTTTGGAGTTTTAATTTCCACTTCCCACCACCATTTTTGATGAATCTTGAATGTTAAAACAAATGGTGAATGAAGTGAGGAAGAGGGTTGGGCTGAACTAAAGAAGGTGCATTCCAAACCAAAGTCACAAGCGGGAAAAGTGACGAAAATTTCACTATCTCCAAACATATCAAAGTTTACACTCAAAAAGATCGCAAATGTGATTTTGAACTCAATGGAGGTGGTCTCGAGTCCTAATTTGACAGTATGCAAAAAGTAGCTTTTTGGACTAACATCCGACTAACGATAAAATATTTAAATATAGAATTGATAAATATGCGGGTTGTTACAGACTCCCCTCCTTAAAGAAATTGCGTCCTCGCAATATATAAGACGAAAAATAAAAAGTAACAACCATAAAAGCATAATAACACAAAAGAAATCTGAAATAAGAAGTTTACCTCAAAGAGCATGAGACAGTAATTCCGGATGTGTACGCTCGATGAATTATCGAGTTTCCCAAGAGCAATCCTTAGGATTTGAGGACCATTGAACTTTAACAAGCGGAACATCTTTATTTCGAAGTCATTTGATCTCCGAAGCAATAATTCGAACAGGCTGCTGCTCATAAGTTAAATTAGGCGAAACTTCAATCTCTTCCACAACACCGGGCTCAAGAATAGAATCGGAATCCCGAAGGCACTTCCGTAATTGAGAAACGGGAAACACGTCATGCATGGCAGAAAATTGAGCCGGTAATGAAAGGCGATAAGCCAAGGAACCAATACGTTCGGTGATCGGAAATGGCCCAATATATCGAGGCGCTAACTTTCCCGATCGACTGAAACGTACAACACCCTTCATTGGTGAAACACGAATAAATACAAGATCACCAACAGAAAATTCTAATTTCCTTCTTCGGTTATTGGCATAGGATTTTTGTCTACTCTGGGCTTCTTTCATCCTATGTCGAATAAGTTCAATCTTTTCTGTGGAATCTCGAATAAAATCTGGTCCTAAAACCAGCTTCTCACCGGCCTCAAGCCAACAAGAAGGAGATTGGCATGGCCTTCCATAGAGTGCCTCGAAAGGAGCCATACCAATACTAGATTGGAAGCTGTTATTATAGGAAAACTCAACAAGTGAAATATGATCTTCCCAACTTCCACCAAAGTCAAGAACACAAGCCCGGAGAAGATCTTCAAGTGTTTGATTCACACGCTCAGTTTGTCCATCGGACTGGGGGTGATAAGCGGTGCTAAAATTAAGCTTCGTTCCCAAAGCTTTTTGAAGACTCTTCCAGAATCCACTAGTAAACAATGGATCTCGATCACTAACAATGGAAGAAGGAACTCCATGTAGTTTAACAATTTCTTTAACAAAGAGTTTGGCCAGAAGAGGAACGGTTCGGTTCGACCGAACTGGAATAAAATGGGCAGATTTAGTAAGTCTATCAACGATCACCCATAAGCTATTATGACCTGAACGAGAACGGGAAAGGCCATTAATAAAATCCATGGAAATTTGATCCCACTTCCATACTGGAATTTCCAATGGTTGCAATAACCCACCGGGCCTTTGATGTTCAGCCTTGACAAGTTGGCAAGTCATGCAACACTTAATAAAGTTAGCGATATCAGATTTCATTCCCTCCCAGTAATAAAGCCGCTTCATATCTGCGTACATTTTACTACTACCGGGATGAATAGAATACTTGGAACGATGAGAATCTTCTAGAATGTCTCTACGAAGATCACTAATATTTGGTACGATCAATCTACCAAATTTTCGAATGCCGCCACGAAAATCAATATCAAAGTTTTTCAAACCTTCAATATCAGTTTTATCCTTAAGATTTTGGCCAAGCAAAGCCAATTCAGGATCTAGCTGTTGAGCTTCAAGAATGCGGTCTAATAGAGAAAGACGAGCCTCAAGGCTACATAAAACAAGAGATGAACATAAATCGGAAACACAATCTCGAATTTCACAAGTGGATAAAAGTTCGAGATCGTTCCATTCAGATATCATCATGAAAACAACCGCTTGTTGTTTGCGACTGAGTGCATCGGCAACTCGATTCCCCTTTCCGGGAGTATAAAGAATGTCAAGATCATAAGAGGCAAGAAATTCGAGCCAACGCTGTTGACACAAATTAAGTTCCTTTTGAGAAAATAAATATTTCAAAGACTTATGATCAGTATAAAGTATAAACTTTTCTCCCAAAAGATAATGTCACCAAATTCGAAGGGCG
Source organism: Allium fistulosum (assembly GCA_030737815.1). Lineage (NCBI taxonomy): Eukaryota > Viridiplantae > Streptophyta > Magnoliopsida > Asparagales > Amaryllidaceae > Allium > Allium fistulosum. The sequence goes on from CM060903.1 coordinate 96,967,746, forward strand.
AAAACGATAGCCGCGAGTTCTAAATCGTGTGTGGCATATCTAGTCTCAGCCGGCTTCAATTGCCTAGAAGCATAAGCAATCACACATTCTTCTTGCATAAGAACGGCACACAAACCAACGCGACTAGCATCGGTATAAACGACAAAGTCTTGATTCCCTTCGGGAATAATAAGAATAGGGGCATCAGAAAGGAGTTCTTTTAATTTTTGAAAAGAAGTTTCACATTCGTCCGACCAAATGTATTTAACACCTTTCTTTGTTAAGCCAGTAAGAGGAACGACAATCTTAGAAAAGTCTTTTATAAAACGGCGGTAATAACCTGCCAATCCGAGAAAGCTACGGATTTCAGTCACGCTCTTCGGTCTCTTCCAATTTTGAATCACTTCAATCTTTGAAGGATCCACGAATATTCCAGATTCGGAAATAATATGACCGAGAAACTTCACACTATATTGCCAAAAATGGCATTTAGAAAATTTTGCTTTTAGTTGATTGCTCCTAAGAGTTTCCAATACAATTCGAAGATGCTTTTTGTGTTCCTCCTCGGTTTTATAATACACAAGAATATCATCAATAAAGATGAGAACAAACCGATCGAGAAAATCTTTGAAAACTCTATTCATAAGGTCAACGAAATAAGCCGGAGCATTCGTTAAACCGAATGGCATAACTAGCCATTCATAAGATCCATAGCGTGTATGGAACGAAGTCAAAGGAACACTATCCTCTGCAATACGAAGCTGATGAAAACCGGTAGCCAAGTCCAATTGTGAAAAGACTCTAGCACCACTAAGCTGATCAAATAGGTCATCAATCCGAGGTAAAGGATATTTATTCTTAATAGTAAGATCATTAAGCTTGCGGTAATCGACGCAAAGCCTAAGTGTACCATCGGACTTACTTACAAAAATAGCTGAAGCTCCCCAAGGCGAGGAACTAGAGCGAATAAGTTGCTTCGTCTCTAACTCAGATAATTGTTTGCGCATCTCTTCATTCTCCGTATTGGACATGCGATAAGGAGGACGAGTAATAGGTTGAGCTCCAGGTATAAGATTAATTTTGAACTCAATTGCTCGCTTAGGTGGTAGTCCTAAAACGGGCTCAAAGATGTCAGAAAATTCACGAACGACGCGAATAAGAGAAATGACATCCTCCTTGTCATCATTATCATCATCACGAGGATTTAAAGAATATAAAGATGCAACCAAAGCGGAATCCGAATCTTTAAGGACAATAGAAATCCGGTTAACAGATTGCGGATGACGGAGATAAATAGTCCGCTCAGGACATAGAATATGAGCTTCATAATGAGTAAGCCAATCCATACCCAAAATCATTCCAAAGCCTAAGTAACGCATGACATTCAAATCGGCTAGGAAAGAAAAATCACACAAAATAATCTCCACATCTTTACAAAGTAAACTAAGAGTTGCGGATCCACCAACCGGATTCGCCATCCTTAAAGAAGTCATTAAAGCAACAACACTTAAAGAAAAAGTATCGACAAGTTCCTTTGATATAAAAGAATGGGATGCACCTGTATCAAAGAGAACTCTAATAGGTTGATCATGAAATAATATAATGCCATCAAGGACAGAATGAGACATACCTTGACCGCGAGATGTGTTGCCAGGGGCTTGAGCAACGTTTAACTTTCCCTCCTTCTCTTGAAGCCTAGGGCATTGGTGCATAAAATGATCTGGACTTTTACAATAGCGGCAAGAGCGGGGCTTTGAACACTTGTTCGAAAAATCACCCTTAGCACCACAGGTGAAGCATTTCTTATCATCAGAGGAAAAAGTCTTTGCAGCAGGAGTTGCTTGCTTACCCTTTTTGTTGGGATAAGGACCTTTGAACTTGTTAGGCCTTTTCTTGTTGTTGAAGTTTGGTTTAGCAGCCACCACTTCAACATCACTGTCCTTATCTGCCTCTTCAAGGCGAAGGGCGATATCAATGAGTTGATCGAAAGAAACTTCTAATTTTAGAAGTAGTGGCTTCTTGAGATTCTTGTTTAAGCCATAGACGAACCTCTGGTTCTTCTTCAATGGGGTGTTGATGTATTCAACCCCGTATTTGGACAGTGACTCGAAGGATGTGACATAATCTGTCACAGAGGATGCACCTTGAACAAGGTCTATGAAACGACGAGCCAATGTCACTTTCTCTGCTTCTGGTATGAATTTTAATTCGAAGCATTCCCGGAAGTGCTTCCAGGTGAGATCCGCTTCATTAATCTCAGAAATAAGAAGTTCGTACCACTCCAATGCTCTCTCTTGGAGCATACTGGAGGCCACCTGAACACGGTGAAGATCAATAAGATTCATGCGAGAAAAGATTCTATCGCATGTTCTTAACCAAGCCTGGACCTCGATAATAGTTTCGGAACCTTTGAATGGTTTCCCACCTAAGTTGGTATAATCGTTGCACAAACGTGCAAATCTAGACTTTGGATGACTAGGTTCCTGATTTGTACCAGCTGCTTGAGCATTCTTTACTAAATCAAGAAGCTGTTGAGCGGTCATAAAAACTCCATCCTGGGGAGTGACAGTAGATGGTCCAGCTCTGGGACGACCTGGTCTAGACATTCTCTTCTTTAAGAAAGAGAGAAGAAGAAAAGGGTTATTCACCAGATGAATATCAAGCAATCTTGATAGATGAAACAAGGAATCATAAAGAAAACAGGATGAATTGGTTCGAAGCCTCGAACTAAATCCTGAAACACAACTCCTAAGGTGGACTTAGGACGATGATCCTTGTTAAGTTATTCTACATTGTTCCGAAGTTTGGCTCTGATACCAAGCTGTGACGCCCCACCTCTATACCCACGCTAACCAAGAACACTACGATATAGTGCTGTCAATTAGCACGAAGAATAAGGCTGTGGAGGAGCGACCATCCATGTAACTTCTTTGAGCGAGCACCGATGTGTTAGATAGGATAGAATGCATATCTTTTAAGGAGGAAATCCGACATACCGATACAAACACAAAGCTATCACACGATGGCTATATATATAATCTTCGGAAACAAACATAGAAATAATCATAACATAAATCAGTCACAGACATCCATGTCCCAAAGGCGGACGACGATATGAATAAATATATAACACATGAAAGTGTACATCAGAGTAGTGGTCAGAAAGATCCACGATAATACAAAAGAATAGCATCACGTGCTATACAAAAGAATAAGTACACTACATAGAGTCTATGTCTCAAATGTGTACATACAAAAACTACTAATCTATGTAGTTAGCCAAAAGTCAGAATAATCCTGAAGAGAAGTCAAGCAGAAGCACCTGTAACATCTCGATCTGACCCGAGTATTATTTATAAGAAAATAATAAACGGATCAGTCTAGCTATAAATATCAGATGATAAGGTATATGATAAATAATATGGCATGAACATGTAACAACCATAACGGCATACTACTATAAGTATGTAAATGATAATCAACAAAAGATCAATCAATATCACAAGAATCTTCTCAAAGATAAAATAGGGTATCATACCCTAAACTTGTATTCATAACAAGTCAATAACACATGAATTCACCAATGCACAAAAACTTATATCATATCAATGAAAATCATGAAAATTGGTGAAGCACAAAATTCCAGAAATCATCACTAGAAATCCAGAAAACACATAAAAAGGGGGGAGGCCTAACACATGAATGGGAGCATGAAAACTCACCTACGCGTAAACACATGAATGAGAAGCTATCTCATGGAAGTTATCCATTAAATTTCCACACAGAAATGGCCTGAAGACCATGGGGTGCTACCCCATAAATGTGATGGCGAAACATCACAAAAGCGGGGTCTAGTCTCCCTCGCAGACAAAGAGACATCGCTCAATCGCTAGTCTAAATCACAAAAATGATCGTCATGATCATAAGGAAGTGTCAATTACACTAAGGCAGTAAATATATGAGTTTTGCTTCATGTCCCATAACCACTAGCTTAACTTAAATATTTACGAACAAACTGTAGATCTTCACTAGGAAATTGTCACAAAAAGGGTTCAATCGAACAAGTCCAAGAGCTAACCGACGAAGTGAACGCAAGCGTTTCATACCACTCGTTTTACTAAGTCGATTAAGTCGATTTCTCATCCGAGTGAAGTAAAGGCTTGTATATACTAGTAGATTGGAAATCAGTTTGAGAAAACGAACTTTTGATATTTAAAATAATGTTGAAATCGCTTTGATGAAAGAGTTTTGATATTTACTACTAGTATTGAATCCTTCTTATATCTTTAAAGTGACAAGTCATAAACCGATTGTTGAAACAAATCGAATCACATAAATTCACGTTCGAAGACGTGAGTAAAGTCCAAAGAAGTCAATCTGAAAACCATCAAAGGATGAATGTACTTGCGACCTAACGTGGTCGAATTAAGGTGCAAAAACTTTAAGTCAAATAGGTCAAACGACCTAACGGATACGACCAAGGAGTCGAAGGGGTCAAGCAACCTAGTGGTTGCGACCTAAAGTTGTTCGCGAGATAGCATTAAACAAGGTCAAACGACCTAGCGGAAAACAAGACCTAACGACCTAAAGTGTCGAGCGATCTAGCGGCAAAGCGCCAAGCGACCAAGGGATAACTCGCGAGCGACCTAACGTAAACAAGGTCATGCGACCTAAAGGGGTATGCGACCTAATGGGTTCGCAACTAAAAGGGTTCGCGACCTAACGAGGTATGCGACCTAACTGGGTAAGTGAGGCCAAGCGACCTAAGGTCTGCGACCTAAAGGCGAGCTACCTAAGAGATCTAGCGACCTAAGGGGACACGCGACCTAACTAGAATAAGGTCCAACGACCTAAAGGGCATAAGGTCCAATGACCTAACAGGTTATAAGGTCCAACGACCTAAAACTGGCGACCTAAAGACTCGCGACCCAAAGGCCAGCGACCTAAATTGGCAATGGGTCTAACGACCTAACAGATGCAGGCCAAGCGACCTAGGAGCACGCGAGCGACCTAACAGTGGTTCGCGACCTACGACCTACGACCTAGGAACGGACGACCTAAGTCCAGATCGAACTAAATATAGGTAGAGTCATTTCGACGCCAGAGCGACCTACGACCTACGACCTAACGACCTAACTCCGATGCAACTCTCCCTCCAGAACGACCTAGGTGCAAGAATTTTCCAAAAACGTTGAAAATTGGAGTTTTTCGCCAATCCAATCCAAACCAAATGCAGATATTCATACAAATGCAATAGGGGATCATTCCCAACAACCCAATGACATCTATAGGCAAGATGTGGGATTAAAAATCTCACCTTTTCACTAAAATGGATGAAGATGGAGATTGAAAGCAAGGAGAAGCAATCGAAAGCTTGAATCCACTATCTTCTACTTGAATTTGGAGTTGAATCTCGGATTTGCAATAGAATTTGAGTTTGGAGTTTTAATTTCCACTTCCCACCACCATTTTTGATGAAGCTTGAATGTTAAAACAAATGGTGAATGAAGTGAGGAAGAGGGTTGGGCTGAACTAAAGAAGGTGCAGTCCAAACCAAAGTCACAAGCGGGAAAAGTGACGAAAATTTCACTATCTCCAAACATATCGAAGTTTACACTCAAAAAGATCGCAAACGTCATTTTGATCTCAATGGAGGTGGTCTCGAGTCCTAATTTGACCGTATGCAAAAAGTATCTTTTTGGACTAACATCCAACTAATGATAAAATATTTAAATATAGAATTGATAAATATGCGGGTTGTTACACATGCATATTATTTACCAATGATATCCAGTCATATAATTTAAAATCATTTTATATTTTGCATTTTCAATTTCCAATATTTGCTTTATTTAAGCCTGTACGATGTACATATATCATTCGTACGCAATGTCAAATCTGATCGCTCACTCGATCACACAATTTCACTTTCGAACTAGTATCGTTCACACGACTCTCTAGTGTGGACTCGGTTCTGGTTCCTTGATCAAAAACTATTATTCTCCTTGCATAGCCATATAGTATAATAGAGAATTCCAAAATCAAAGATCCATATCCAGGGTTCGTTGTCGAGAATCGAGTGAAAAACCCTAACTCAGATCGATATAAATTATTTGGAAACTCTATGCTCGAATCTGGATCAAATTGTTATGCGAATAAAATAATATACGTACAGCTTACGTATTTATTTCTATTGGTTTTCAGTTATACCAAATTCCCTTGTTTACATTTACTTCATTTCTATTCAATTATTCACAATTATTATTCACATTCATTATTTAACATAGTATATTCTTCAATACAAATTATTTCTTAAGAATTTTCTCATCTAATTTTCTTAAGTCAATTATAAACATTTGATACCAAAGTTCATATGTTTATTACAACTTCACCACTTAAATTTATATTCACTTCTATTCAAATTCAAGTTCAATGCCATTAAACTTAATTCATTTGTTTAAATTTTAACCATATTACAAATCAAATTCAACTCACTAATTAATACAATTAGTTCATTCCTTAATTCATTTCCAAAATTTATTTTATCTAACCCACCTCAAAGCTAAATTATTTTCAAATTTCTTTTTATTTTACTTAACTTAAGTTAAAATTCATTTCACAGTTTAATTCCAAATTTACTTCCGGTGCATTCATATTCAAAAAATTTAGAACATTTCTTTAAGTGACAAATTTTCCAAAATTTATAAGTTATCATCTTATTTCCTCATATTTCCAATAAAACATTTTAAATCAAAATTCTAGAGCTTAAACAATTTGTTCTAAGTATTTCAAATCATTTTTTGAAATCATAGATATATATACAGAATCCCTTGGTATATCAAATTATTCTTTTAAATGTCAAATCCAAAAGCAGTTTTCCAAAAAAAACTCCAATTGTTGCAATTCCTCTCTTGGAAACTCGAAAATGAACGTCGATGAAGCCACAGTCATCACCGAAATTATTTTCCAACGACCAAAGTGAATTCAGTGCCTTTTTTCCCAGTAAAACAATTATTAAATATTTTTATTCAAAAATACTTCCAAATTAATACTATCATTATTATTTTTTTCAAAACACTTTGAAACACATTTCAAAGTTTCCAAGACGTAGATTCAAAACTCCTCAATTTACATCCAATTTAATTTATAAGTCACATTTATGAATTATACTTATAAAATTTCACTTCCTTAAAACAATTCCTAATACTTTTTTCATTGTTTATTTTCTTATAAACATCTTTTATTAAGGCACAACAACCAATTGATGATAATAATCAATGTTATCATTCCTAACAACCCAACACACTATGTATACTATAATAATTTCTGAAAATTATTCCTTTATATATAAAATATAATCAAGGTAAAATTATTATTTTTACCAAATTTTAAAACAATATTATGTCGACTTGTCTCGTTTAAGTGTCTAGAAATCCTTATCGATAACATGACATCCCACGTATCGACCAGAATTTATAAAATCTCAACGAATAAGTAAACACAATACAAAACATTTCATATTCACTAACAAATACATGCTCATATCTATTAATACATTCAAACTCATTCTAGGGTACTACTGACCCTATCTCTAATGAGCTACTCCATAAAGCTAAGGTTATCGCTAAACCTCGCTCCGATACCAACTATGACAACCCACATTTTGAAAGGATTAAATTGAAAACAATACACACATGTCCAACTTAAAAAACCAAGAATATAGACAATCAATGGGGTTAATTAAGAAAAATAAGAAAAGAAGAAGAAAACAAACATAGAATCTCGCAATGGAACGATAAAATAAAATAATCAAATAAACAGTTCATGAAGTTGTTTCTACAATACATTTGATTATTATCTATACAACATTTATCAGAGTTATGAATACATCGGGAATAAAGAAAGTGCATAAGTATACATACATGATGAATGAATACTAATAGTAATAATATCCCAAATCTTTTTCTTCGTCCTTTAGAGTAAGTCTTCAATAAGCTGACAAACTCAAGATTGACTCGAGCGTAATGAAAAGAACGAACACTCGAGTCAGGACTAAAATATTCTTATGTGAGTCAAATCGATATCGCATATAACATGAGTATCATGGCGTCAGAGATGTTTATGGGATTTTACATATCCTATCCGGTGTATAACGCGCGTGCAATAACTCAAGAGATGTTATAGGATTTTCCATCTCCTAAGGATCCGTCAAAATATTTATATGTCGTAGAATAAACAATATATATAATGTCTAATCCATAATATAAAATATCAAAATAGCATTAAGGCTTTACATTTAACCCCCTTAACACATTTTTAAGCATTGTCGTATAGTATGCATTTGACACCACCAGTACATCAGTAGTCAGTGATATGCCATGATATGACAACAACAAACCAAAATCGTATGGGTCTCGTACATGGATAAAAGTATGACGAGGCACGTGAGGCAATGCCTATGGTAGGATACTACCAGTTCACCCTTCCCAGCGATGACCAAGCATCATAGCTATGATCGCTCCATCACTGAATACGTCGATAAGTGCTATCTATTTTTTTCTTCTCAAGTGGATCGACGTATCCAATAAATATTTAATAAAAACTATAATGGCTAACGGATTTATTAGAACAAAACATAACAACTCAAATGTGAATAACATCACAAAACAGTAGAAATGTATGCATATGCATAAGTACAGATACAATCACTAGTACAATCCAAAATGATACATCAAAGTGGTATGACGACCACAACCCGAACATGGGTCAAATGAATGTACATCAGAGTGCAAACAAAAAGGACTACACAAAAAGATATAAGAAAAAGAGCTAGCAGAGTAGTCCATGCGGAAGCAGAATAGGTTAAGTCCAAATGTACCTAACCTGAAACACCTCGGTCTGTCCCAAGTATAAAATACACGGGTCAGTCTAACTAAAACATACCAGTTAGAGTGAGACAAGATAATGATATGAGTACAGACAAGATAACAATGATTCTCAAATGAGAAGTAAACAAAGAGAGTCTATATGGACATCATAAAAGAGAATACATCTCATAGTAACAATAAAATCACTAAAAGAGATAACTCAAGATCCAATAAACTCAAATAACAAGCCTCATATCATCAGCAACTCATAATATACAAAGGATATAAATATTCCAAATCAAGCCAAAAAGGCAAACACAAATGCCAATGAAGGGCAAAACAAGTTTCCACAAGGTAATCGCTATGTATCGAGTGGTTCAAAGGACCGACTCCGAAAGGCGAGATACTCTAGGGAAATATAAATATCAATGAAACAAAAGATGCACGTGCTCAATACTGTATAAACAAGGATCACAAAGTCCGAAGGCGACAAACCCAATTATCTTTCGAGCGGTGATGAAGGACCAACTAGGGCAACAAACACGAAGGCAACAAACCTGAAGGCACAATCCCGAAGGCAATAAACCCGTAGGCACAAACCCGAAGGCAACAAACCGTAGTGGCGATGGTCCAGAGGCCCAGTACTGGATGCCACTTACTGGTAATATGTGTCACAAATTCTTGGAAAGGAACCCGGAAAGTCTTAACGTGTGTCCCATACCACCCGTTTGCACTAAACGGTTTACTAACCGCTAGTAAATTTCAAACTCAAAGCAGTAAAAGGTTCACCTCATATCATTGGTAAACTAGACCCATATGCCAAAACGATCAAACGAATAGATTAGGAATTAACTTAAAAGATGAACGCACGTGTTCATAGAACGCGTTTTATCCAATCATTTAGTTCTCCTCCCTCTTTGCTCGAAGTGCAAAATTGTGTGTTTTATATAGAAATTAAGTTGAAGAAAATGAGTTTTAGGAACGCTTCGAAATCACTTTAGAAATTGCCTTTAAAATTCTCTTATTATAGAGTATATAATTTTTATACTTAAAAAATATATATAATAATAATTTCAAAAGCCCATTTATTTGAAAAACATTTTTAAAACACATTATAAACCCCATGTATGAAATCCAGAAAGAAATATCAAGAGAACATCGAAATAACGGAAATTACACTATGTATTATCAGTTTAAAACAAGATGCGACTCAATATTCGACAGCCAGTTTCAATAAGTTACCTGTGTCAAAATGACTTGAAATTCTGCAGGAATATAGTTCAACATTCCTACTTCAATCTGAAAAAATAATCATCCAAATCTGATTTGAAACATAGAATCTGCGTCGTTTCAAAGTTGGACCAAAACAAGGTTTTAAACACTGAATTACAGCAAGCTGCAGGTTCAAGTTCGACAGCAGATATATGCAAGTTAGCATGGTCAGAATGACCTAAAATTTGTAGAAATAAATTTCAATATTTGTACTTTAAACAACAAAAAGAATCGCTGAGTTCCGATAAGAGACGAAGAAACTGCAACGTCTCAAAGTCGGACTCATGCCAGGAAGTGAATACATAGGAAAAACAAAGGCCAACGGCTTGTTTAGCCAGTTTGCCCCTATTCAACCCAAAATTTGAGAAATCATGAAACATAAAAGTTATAGAGAATATTATAAGCCTTCAAGAACATCAAAAATTACCGAATTTCGATAAAAAATAAAAAAGTTATAATCAAAACAAATTTCAGATCTGAAGTTCACTATGGCTGCCATTTTAGTCTCATGACAGTGACACTAGAATGAACTTTTGACCATGTAAAATTAAAAATTTGACAAAACCTGAAACACAAAAGTTATAGTAGACAATTTATGCTTTCCATAACTTCAAGAATCGTCAAATTTGGACATCAAACGAGAAAGATATGCACAAATTACCAATGACATTTAGCACAGAAAATTACGGTTTTACAATGACAGGGCAGCAAGTTTACATCAGGTTTTTCGATCCCTATGCTCAGTGTTTACGAAAGTGTTTAACATGAAAGTTTTCACACTCTTTTTAAGCTTTCCAAATCATTAAAAATCATCTAAATCCGATAAGAAAAGAGATAGATATGACTAAAACAATTTATGTGTTTCAAAGCTAAGATTTAAACTTAGGACAAAAAGGATACATCTTCTTCAAACACAAATTACTCTTAGTAAACTACTGAATCACAGAAAGCAATGAACATAAAAGTTGTTTATTATAAAAATACCTTCCAAATGAAAAAATTCTCACTAAATTTCGATCTATTATTTAAAATTTATGGTGATTTTAATATCAGGTTTCAACAAAAATATTGCACAGAGCAGAGCTGTGTACATCAGTTTCAAACTCAATTTCGACCCTCTAAACCATAGAATTTCTTGAAGTGATTAAAAGATAACTTTTAGCTAATAGAATGTTCTTTGAATTGCAAAATGATTGAGATAATTTGGATAAAATTTCACTAAGATATCGCTGTTTTACTGCAGCAATATTTTTACAAACAATTTTCAGCAAACTACAGCCAAACAACCATTCAAATTCAAGCAACCAATTCACAACCTATTTGAAATCAATTCAATCAAGAAAACATCCAATTCAATTCAAATATCAACTAAAAATTATTCTCATAGATTAAAGGTAGTAGTATGAGTGATTAACTCACTTTTTACTCCAATTTGACAAAGATGCAATGCCTAGATCAACATATGTGCACACCTCTTCTTCTACAACTCCTATGCTATACATGCCACAAGAATCACCCAAAAGCCCTCTCATCCAAAAATTTTAGAAATTAGAAATCAATTAAAACTGAAATTAAATGCTAGATTCGGATAGAGAAGAGGATTTGAGACTTACCCATATCTTCTTTTACTTTCTAGATTTATTTTTCTTGATTTCTAGTGATTTTCCAAGGAGCTAGGTTTATGAGTTTCTTAGTTTTGAAAAACCTAGTTTGTACTTTGTGCCTAGTTAAAATGAATGTACCATTCATTTTCTAATACAAAGGAGATAAGAATTCTCCTTTATTTTCACAAATGGGCTAAATTTTATTAAGTCCAAGCTCAAGTTTTAATACTAAGAATTAAAACACTATGTCACCTCTTTACTTAGTCTAATAAAAAGATTAGATCATTTTTTTTCAATTATTTTATCCTCTTTTCCTAATTAACCACTAGTTTAATTAAAATCACATTTTAATTTATTAACAGGTAATCACAAAACCGCGAGCTGTTACACTAATCCATCATCGTTCACTTTCTCCAAATTCACAAGCGATGCAAAATCCAACCACTTCGTTCAGGAACATCACTCCATGTACACAATTGTCAAAGTGGTTCCAGTATCGACAAAGAGCATGCCCATATCTGAACCTGGTCTCTTTAACATTCAAACGTCGTTTTACACACCAGTTGGTACTTTTACATTTCGAAAACAGTTCATAATTGATATAAAATATCATATTCACTTCAAAATCAAATCCATTTCAAAATCATCATATTTACTCAAAATTTACTATTTCAGTTCAAAATCGTTTTCGCCTTAATATCTCGATTTCGCTTCCAAAATTGTTTCGAATTTCAATGTAGGTTATAACTTCATTTAACACAATTCATATTTAAATCCATGATTTAAAAATAAACATTCCACCCTAGACTAATTTGAAAATTTTAAAAATAGTTTGAATAGTTTAAATAATTAAAATAGTTTGAAAAGTTTTAAAATAGTTTAAATAATTAAAATAGTTAAAAATAGTTTTAAAATATTTTAAATAATTAAAATAGTTAATAATTGTTTAAATGGTTAAAATAGTTTAATATAAATTAGTTTAAGTATTAAATTGGTTTATATAGAAAAACAAATTGGAAAACCAAAATAATTTGTATATTTAAGAAGACAGCTTTTAAATAATTTTATATTAAATAGTTTATTTGAAAATAGTTTAAAAGTCAAACCGATCCAATTCCAACTTCCAAATTCAAATCAATCCAATTCCGATTCAATCGATTCAATTTCAATTCAAATCAATTTCGATTTCGATTTCAAATTAATCTAATTCCACTTTCAAATCCAATTAATTCATTTTCAATTTTAATTTATCAATTTCAAGCTCGATTTTCAAAATATCGATTCAAAACACTGAAATCAAATTAACCTTCAATATCCAATTTGAAATCCAAATTTTCAAATACTTTTACTTAGTAAATTCAAAGTTTGAATAAAAGTTCCATCCTTTAAATCAATCAATTTCTGAAATTTAAATCATAATTAGATTATAACTTAAAAATCCAACTCAATTATATAAAACATTTCGTTTACCAAATTTAAATTTTAACATTCCGAGCTCAAGTTCGAAAATAATTTGATTTATATAAATTTGGTTTTTATTACTTAAAAATCAAAATCGTTTAAATAAATTTCAAACTAGAAATTTCAAAATCATTTAATTTAACCAATCCAGTGTCCGTATATAATTTTCTCTCTTATTGCCAAGTGATCGGTTATTTCAATTTAATTTCAGGGATGGATATATATCATTTCAATCCAAATGACAGTGTCATAGCTATATATCATATCAACCTATTTCTTAATTTTTTCGAAATAATTCAATTTACAGTTTATATACTACAAATTATATACGGGGTGATAACAGAATATATATAAGAATAAATAAGCATCCAATCATCCAAACATCAATCAATTGGCATCCATCGCAATCAATCATCCAAACAGTCAATATAATTCACAACAACTTCATAGTTATTAAAATTGGGTGTTTTACTGGCAATGAAATCCTATCTCAAATTTAACTGTCAATTTAAATTTCTTAATAGTTAGTTCAAATGACAATTAAATTTATCAAACAATGACCAATGAATTTGTATCACTTCACAATTTCAAATTTAACTATCATAACAATATTCTAGTATGTTGTGAGCGTTATAAAATACTCACTTTGATTTTTCAAATTTAAATCAAATCGAACGATGTTCGATTTAACCTAAACTTTTATTACCTCTAAACAACTCCAAAACAGTTCCATGACGTAGTGCTCATCGACACAATTCCAACACCGCTTGTTTCACCTCAATCGGACCTCGAATGTGAGAGTTATGCAATTTTAAGTCTTACATGAATTTAATATTATAATTATTATACAAATCAATTTCATTTTATAATAAAAAGAAAGCCCACTACCTACAACTGACCCGGCCAACAAAACCCTTCTTCCCCTTAACGCCTGTAGCTTCCTTCTATGCATGAGAAACCCAACAAGCCATGCACCATTTTCCACTGATATGAAGATCTGAGCCTCGAATCGATATTCCAACTTCGCCAACACCCTCCCCTTATCGATATCGTCTCGCCCATACCAAAAACGTCAAACTCGAGCCTCCCCTTAGAATCGCGACTTGGACAAGCTTCGACATTACGCAAAAAATGTCGCACTCCCCCTTTGCACAACAATGCCCTCCAGACTTCTACCCAAGATGCCATACGACCTCACGAACTCGAATATCACCTCGGATTCGACAATCGATGCTTGAATCACCCCAAAACCCTAACTCCATAACTCACGTTCGACACAATCAATCACCACCAAATGATGTTGCACCGCCCAGTAGGAATATCATATTGAAGAGAATGATGAATTATGAATTTAGGAATTTGTTTCATAATTTTTAAGTGGGTATATTATGAGAAAATAATTTTTGAAGTTTCGTGTTTTACATTCTTTTTTTCTTGCTTTTTCCTGAGAATCTCGGTTGGTCATATAATGGTGAAGGAGAAAACGTGTTTGAATAGGTTAAGTTCATGATCTTAGGTGGCTGATTTGATAGAGTAGACGACTGAAAGGAAATGTTGAGCAGACAATTTATTAAATAAATTTCAAAACGTCCCTGTTTACGTAACCTAAAATCTCGAACCCCTAACAAGGCATGCCGCAAGGCATTTATAATGTTATACCCCTATTTCGAATGCAATGGAAACGGTTTCAAGTCCTAATTCGAACATATGGAGAAAGCTTTTTGAACTCGATTATTATATTGAATTTTCAAAATGGACGTTCATGTATATATTTTTATAAAATCATATATATGCGCTTACCAAACGGCGAAGAAAAGAAAGAAAGATGAGAATTTTGATCTTGCTGCAAAATGGAACATCAACTGGTTGCTGCTGTACACAACAGAAAAGAAATTGTTACTATTATTCAGCAACCAAAATATATACTACGTAGATATTCTTTCGGCAATATTAAAAAGCAACAGTACACTTCCACTTTTCACAAAGCAACACTGTTCACTTTCATTTTCCTTTTTCTTTTTCTTTTTTTCTTTTTTAACCAACTGTTATTCTTCTTTTTGAAACATAACTATTCATTTTTCTTCTTCAATGCAAGCACCCATTTCATACATATGCATGAACACGACTTCATACATATGCATGCACAAGCGAGGTCAGGGACTGGAAGTGGTGCGCTGGAGGCTACTGCGCAAGCGAGGCAAGGTGGCTAGAGGGTGCAACGGTTCTAGGATGGTGGTTGGGTCGTTGCGCGTGCATGCGCGTCTGGAGGCCGGTGGAGGGGTTTAGGGAGTGGAGTGGGACGACGCGACGTGTAAAGCGGCCGGAGGAGTGGACTCGCGGCTAGGGGTGGAGGTGACGCATTGGAGGGGTTCAGGCGACGGGTGGCGCGCGGGGAGGACGTGGGGAAATGTGTGGCGCGTGGGATCTGGAGAGGAGGGGCACGCATTGGTGGCTGCGACGCGAGCTGATGGGGATGGCGCGGCCGGTGGTGAGACGGTGACTTTGGCATCGGACGATGGGAGGTGGATTGGTCTGGTCGCACGGTGTAATGGTGGATGCTACATTCCTTTGTCTTTGCATATTATTTCTTTTCTTATGTAATTTTTTTTTACAGTGGATACAATCAAAAGAAGAGGAGGAAGAATAGAGATGGAGGTGAAGAGAAAGTTTCGTACCTGTAGCTTAGCTAATGAATGGGTACAGAGCTAATGCGCGTTTATATTTAATATTTTGAAATTTGGGATTTTGCATGGTAATTGTTGTTTTGAAATATGAACCACCCCTCCTATTTTCCAAGCTAACCTCTAACTACCAACTACCCATATTAATTCCCATCAGCTAAAGTTTAATTCAAATTTTTTATTTTTGAATGGGTACGGGTTGCAAATTTTTTTTTGGGCTAAATCTGTATTTAGCCGGTCCGTTTGGAATGGTTAAATTAGCGCGACGATCTACATCGAACTCCGATTTGTACAAATGAATACACCATTTTGACCAGCGCGATGAGGCGCTTCCAACGGTACGCTGATAATTTCGATACGATAGTTTTATCAAAACTTAAAACTTACGCCGATTAAATTGTTCGTTTGACAAAACAATTTAAATGAAGTAGGCGACGACGGAATTAGACGAAACGAAATGTGATGTCTTGATCAGATAAATCTTTACAACATTACCGTGTAAAAATATTTAGATTTGGAAGATAAAATTTACACACTTTAAAATGAACTGATATACAATAAAATGTGAACGAAATTTACTGCGATATTTTACGACGAAACTTTTCTTATATCCATAACTAACTAGATGCATCTTATAAACGAAGTGGACATAAATTGAGATCGTATATATAAATTTCAAATTTTATATTAAAATAATGGATTAAAATTTTTAAATTGGGTCGGAAATTCAGGGTCGTTACACATATTTTCTTTCTGGATTGATTCAAAAAAAATTAGACTTCTAAATGAAGCATTTCAGACGTCTGATACGAGACAGTTTTTATTCAATTAGACTCCTTCGAAACACGATCCACAAAGACACTTCACTAATTCAATTGTTCTTCTTCGAATAGTGACTTTTTCGGACTAAAATTCGACTAACGATGTTATATTTAAATAAAATATTTAAATATACAATCGTAAAATATGCGGGTTGTTACACTAATGCTGACTTCGATAAGGTTTCTTGACTAGAAACCATCATTCTCCTCGCATAGCCATGTATTATGATAGATAATTCTAGAATCGAATCAAAATCCATTTCAAATATTCACCATCAAGAATCGAATGAAAAATCCTAACATGAGATGGTGAAATTCACCTCAAACTTGTGTACTCAAATCTAGATCAAATTAATTATGCGAATAAAACAATATACGTACAACTTACATATCTATTACAACTTGTTTTGTCACAATTTTATTTTCAATTTAACTTCATTATTAATCCCATTGATTAACACAAATATCACTTCATACTTAAATATTGGATTCATAGAATTTCTCCATTTAATATAAAACATTAATATATTCATTCTCATAATATTGCTTATATTTCTCGTCAATTTAAATTACATTCAATTTCACATGTAATATTTCTCAGTTAGTACTACATTTATTGCAACATCCATTTGTTTCATAAACAATTTACAGGTCGTGAATTATTTATGATCATTTCACTTTTAGTTCAATTTGTTTATTCAATTAGTTTTCACTTTTACTTTTCAATTTTATTTATGACACATTTCATAAATTTTTATTAAGTTTATAAACAAATTGTTCTTTAATTTAATCTCATTTACAACATTTCCTTAATCACAATTTCAATTTAAACATTTCAAGGCTTAAAGTTCACACTTGTATATTATTACATTACATGCCAAAAATGTATACAGCAATTCTATTCATTTACTAACCATATATATAACAAATTAAACCTTGTTTAACTTGCTTTCAAATTAAGGTTATCAAATTCAACTTCATAATTAATCACAATTACTAAGTTCAACTCATATATTAATTCAGAATGTTTCAATTATCCAAAATATCCAAATATTCCATTTTATTCCAGTAGTTGAAACTACCAATCAACAAATAACAATATTCACAACCAAACATTTCAATTTCATAACTAAATATCTTGATTATTCATATTATTCTCTTTAATACACCATTACTAAACTAGTGTTTAGTCCATAAATTAAATCAACAATAATTAGCCAATACTTATAAACCAATGAACACTCAACTAATCAACAATAAATGATAACAACCAAATATTACCATTTCATATATCAAACACATTACAAATAACTATATTAGTTATAAAAATTTATTCCTTTATATATAACATAAAAAATTAGGAAAATTATTTCATTTCAAAACTAATATAAAACATTTTTATAACACTAACAAATACGCACTCTCGTGTATATATATATATATACACACACACACACACTTAGACAAACTCATTCTAGGATATTATTACCCTATCTCTAATGAGTTAACCCCAACAGGCTAAGGTATGTCTAAACCAAAGCTCTGATACCAATTATAATGACCCACCTTTTTGGACAGTTTAAATCGAAAATAAACTACACATGTCTAATTCAAACCATTCAAAAGAGAGGATTGTTAATGTCATGCCCCACCTCTATACTCACGCTAGCCAAGGCCACTACGGAGTAATGCCGTCAACTAGCACGAAGAATAAGGCTGTTGAGGAGCGACCATCCATGTAATTGCTTTGTAGGAGTACCGATATGTCAGATAGTATAAAGGAAATTCGACATAACAAATACAAACTCAAAGCTACCACACAGTGGCTAAGTGGACCTTGGAAACAAATATAGAAATAAGCGTAACAGAAATTAGTCACCGATGTTCATATCTCAAAGGCGAAAATAGATATGAATATAACACATAAAAGTGTACATCAGAGTAGTGGTCAAACAAGATCCACAATATCACAAAAGAATAGATACAAGTGCTAGACAAAAGAATAAATATACATCAAGGAGTCTATATCTCAAATGTATAACAACAAAAACTACAAATATAATGTAGTTAGGAAAAAGTCAGAAGATGATCCCAGATAAGGAGTCAAGCTGAAGCACCTGTAACATCTCGGTCTGACCCGAGTATTATGTAAGAAGAAAATAATAAACGGACCAGTCTAACTATAATTATCATTAAAGAAGTGAGATATAAGCAGAGATATAATAAGAATGTATGATAACAAGAATGTCATACTAGAATAAGTATGGTTTAAACAACAACAAAGCCATACAATATCTCAAAAATCTCAAAGCACCAAAAAGAATATCATATTCTTTATTTATTCACCAAACCACAAATATTGACAAACATATCATTGCTAATCAATAAAGAGGTGAAACACAAATTCTAGAAATCATCAAGTAGAAATCCAGAAATCACAAAGGGGGGAGGCCTATCACAAACGAGAGCATGAAAACTCACCAACACGTGTATCACAAAACGGAACGCTATTCCATGATCGCTAACCATAAATTTTGAGACGAAGCTCCACAAATGGCCCGAAGACCACGGGTCGCTACCCCGCCAAATTGAACCGAAGTTCCATAGAAACGGGGTATAGTCTCCCTCGTAGACAAATAGACATCGCACATCGCTAGTCTAAATCACAAAATGATCATCATTGATCATTAAAAGTTTCGATTACACTAAGCTAGTAAATATATGAGTTTAGCTTCATGTCCCATAACCACTAGCTTAACTTAAATATTTACGAACAAATTGTAGATTCCCACTCAAAATTGTCACAAGAGTTTCAATCGAACAAGTCCAAAAATTAATCGACGAAGTAAACGCAAGCGTTTCATACCACTTGTTTTGCTAAGCCGTTTAATTAGATTTTCTCATACGAATGAGATAAAGGTTTGTATATACTAATAGATTAGAAAACGGTTTTGTAAACGAGCTTTGTATTAAAAATAGAGTTGAAATCATCTTTGTAAAAGAGTTTTAATATTTACTACTAGTATAGAAACCTTTGTATTTAGAAGTGACAAATCACAAAATGATTGTAGAAATAATCAATCACAAAAACCCACATTTGAAGATGTGAATTAAATACAAATAAATCGATATCGAATCCATCAAAATGGATATCCTCAAAAATCCCAGAAAAGAAGTCATCAAAGTCAATAACAATTGATAATAATAAATCGGAATAACATGAATCGATAAAGATTGGAATCTCTAGAAAAATAGGCAAAATGAAGCAGGTCAGTCGACTGGCCCTCTGCAGTCAGTCGATTGAACCAGAACCCGAAAGTTTTCAACGCCTACAGTCAGTCGACTAACAGCAGGGGGTCAGTCGACTGGCTGTAGCTGAAATTGTTTTTCAGCCTATCTAATGGAGGAGCAAACTCACACCATTTGAAACCGGTCGAGCAATGGACTTTAGGGGCTTTTGCCAATCGACATCCCAGTCCTATAAGCTCTCCGAAACACCACCAAAAGCAATACATCCAAGCTAGGATTTTCAAAGTTTTAACTTCAAAACACCAAAAATTGAAATGTTCACCAAATCAATCCAAACCAAAATCAAATGACCATGAAAGAGTGTTAGGAATTCATAGCAAGCAATCAAGGGTAGTTATAGACATAGATGTGAGATAAAAATCTCACCTTTAAACCCAAAAACGATGAAGGAGAAGCTTGAAAGTAAAGGGAGATCAACTACTCTTCAATTTCAACTCTAGAAGCTTGAATCTAAGCTTAAAAGAAGAACATTTCCTAAGTTAGGTTTAGGAAATTTCTGAAATTAAAGAGAGAATGAGTTACAGAAGATGAAGAGGATGCTTACTTTAGCTTCTCTTTGAATTTGGAGCAAGAATTTGGCTTTACAAATGAAAACTAGGGCTTGGAGTTTCTAATTTCTCATTCCTCTCCCCATTTTCAGTTTTGCTTGAGTGTTTAAGAAAATAGGAACGAAGTGAAGAGGAGAGGAGAGGGCTGAAATAGGTTATAGAGTTAGTTTGGGTAAAACCAAACCCAACGCCCAATAGAAAATAGCAAAATCCAACTTACTCCAAATATATCGATGTTTATACTTAAAAAGGTTGCAAACGCCATTTTGGACTCAATGAAAGTGGTCTCGAGTCCCAATTCGACTGTTTGCAAAAAGTAGATTTTCGAACATTAATCCGATTAACGATTTCACATTTAAATAAAATATTTAAATATACAATCGTAAAATATGCGTGTTGTTACAGACTCCCGTCCTTAAAGAAATTGCGTCCTCGCAATATTTAAGAAATAAATAAGAAGTAACAACAATAAAAGCATATCAACACAAAAATAAGAAATTTGAAAATAAAAAGTTCACCTTAAGAAGCACGAGAGAGCAAGTCCGGATGTGTTCGCTTAATGAATTCTCTGGATTCCCAAGAGCAATCCTTAGGATTTGAGGACCACTGAACTTTCACAAGAGGAACATCTTTATTTCGAAGGCGTTTAACCTCCGAAGCAATAATACGAATAGGATGTTGCTCATAAGTCAAATTAGGCGAAACTTCAATTTCTTCAATAATACCGGGCTCAAGAATAGAATCGGAATATCGAAGGCATCTCCGAAGTTGAGAAACATGAAACAGGTCATGAATAGCAGAAAATTGCGCCGGTAATAAGAGGCGATAAGCCACGGAACCAATACGTTCGGTGATGGGAAATGGGCCAATATATCGAGGTGCTAATTTTCCCGATCGACTGAAACGCATAACACCCTTCATAGGTGAAACATGGATGAACATAAAATCTCCCACAGAAAATTCTAATTCCCTTCTTCGATTATAGACATTGGATTTTTGTCTACTTTGAGCTTCATTCATCCTATGACGAATAAGGTTGATCTTTTCTGTGGCATCACGAATAAAATCTGGACCTAAAACCAGCTTCTCACCGGATTCAAGCCAACACGAAGGAGATCGACATGGCCTTCCGTAAAGTGCCTCGAAAGGTGCCATACCAATACTAGATTGGAAGCTTTTATTATAGAAAAATTCAACAAGAGAAATATGATCTTCCCAACTTCCACCAAAATCAAGTACACATGCACGAAGAAGATCTTCAAGAGTTTGATTCACACGCTCGGTTTGTCCATCGGACTGAGGATGATAAGCGGTGCTAAAATTAAGCTTTGTTCCCAAAGCTTTTTGAAGACCTTTCCAGAATCCACTAGTAAACAATGGATCACGATCGCTAACAATGGAAGTAGGAACTCCATGTAATTTACCAATTTCCTTGACAAAGAGTTTAGCCAAAATAGGTACGGTCCGATTATACCGAACGAGAATAAAATGGGCGGATTTTGTAAGTCTATCTACTATCACCCATAGGCTATCATAGCCCGAACGAGAATGGGGAAGACCGTCAATAAAATCCATGGAAATTTGATCCCACTTCCATATTGGAATTTCCAAAGGTTGCAATAACCCACCGGGCCTTTGATGCTCGGCCTTTACAAGTTGGCAAGTCATGCAACGCTTAACAAAGTTAGCAATATCAGATTTCATTCCATCCCAATAATAAAGTCGCTTCATATCTACGTACATTTTACTACTACCGGGATGAATGGTAAATTTAGAACGATGAGAATCTTCTAAAATGTCTTTACGAAGATCAATAATATTTGGCACAATAAGTCTACCAAATGTTCGAATACCGCCATGAGCATCAATATCAAAGTCTTTCAAAACTTCAATATCAATTTTATCCCTACAACTTTGGCTAAGAAGAACCAATTCGGGATCATGCTTTTGAGCTTCAAGAATGCGGTCTAAAAGAGAAGGATGAGCCTCAAGGCTACATAAAATAAGAGATGAACATAAATCGGATTCCCGATCTCGAATCTCACAAGTGGACAAAGTCTCGAGATCATTCCACTCGGATATCATCATAGAAACAACCACTTGTTGCTTACGACTAAGGGCATCGGTAACACGATTTCCTTTTTGTGGAGTATAAAGAATATTAAGATCATATGATGCAAGAAACTCGAGCCAACGTTGTTGACGCAAGTTAAGTTCCTTTTGAGAAAATAAGTACTTCAAAGATTTATGATCGGTGTAGAGAACAAATTTCTCCCCCAAAAGATAATGACGCCAAATTCTAAGGGCGAATACAATAGCCGCGAGCTCTAAATCATGAGTGGCATATCTAGTCTCAGCAAGCTTTAATTGCCTAGAAGCGTAAGCGATAACACGTTCCTGTTGCATGAGAACGGCACCCAAACCAACGCGACTAGCATCGGTGTAAACAATAAAATCTTGGTTCCCTTCGGGGATCACAAGAATAGGAGCATCAGAAAGGAGTTCTTTTAGTTTCTGAAAAGCAGCTTCACATTTGTCTGACCAAATGTTCTTAACTCCCTTCTTTGTCAAATTAGTAAGAGGTACGGAAATCTTAGAAAAGTCTTTTATGAATCGACGGTAATAGCCCGCCAATCCGAGAAATCTACGAATCTCCGTCACACTCTCCGGTCTCTTCCAATTTTGAATCGCTTCAGTCTTTGAAGGATCCACAGAAATTCCGGATTCAGAAATAATATGCCCTAAAAATTTCACTCGAGATTGCCAAAAGTGGCATTTAGAAAATTTTGCTTTCAATTGGTTTCTCCTAAGAGTTTCCAACACAATCCGAAGATGATTTTCATGCTCTTCCTCGGTTTTAGAATAAATAAGAATATCATCGATAAAGATGAGAACAAATCGATCGAGGAAGTCTTTGAAAACTCGATTCATAAGGTCAACAAAATAAGCTGGAGCATTCGTCAAACCAAATGGCATAACAAGCCATTCATAAGATCCATAACGAGTACGGAACGATGTTAAAGGAATGCTATCCTCTGCAATACGGAGCTGATGAAAAGCAGTGGCTAAGTCTAATTGTGAAAAGACTTTAACACCACTAAGCTGATCGAATAAATCATCAATCCGAGGCAAGGGATATTTATTCTTGATGGTGAGGTCGTTAAGCTTGCGGTAGTCAACGCAAAGCCTAAGTGTACCATCAGACTTCTTCACAAAAATAGCTGAAGCTCCCCATGGAGAGGAACTAGATTGAATAAATTGCTTCGCTTCCAATTCAGATAATTGTTTACGCATCTCCTCATTTTCTTTATTGGACATACGATAGGGAGGATGAGTAACAGGAAGAGCTCTAGGGATTAGATTAATTTGGAACTCAATTGCTCGCTTAGGTGATAATCCTAGAACGGACTCAAATATGTCAGGAAATTCACGAACAATGTGAATGAGAGAAATGACATCTTCCTCATCATCGTTATCGTCATCATGAGGATTTAGGGAATATAAGGATGCTTTCGAATTGGAATCTGAATCTTTCAGAATAAGAGAAATCTGCTTAACAGATTGAGGATGCCGAAGATATATAGTCCGCTCAGGACATAGGATATGGGCTTCATAACGGTTAAGCCAATCCATCCCCAAAATCATTCCGAAACCTAAATAACGCATAACATGCAAATCGACACAGAAAGAGTAATCATATAAAATAATTTCGACATCTTTACAAAGTAAACTGAGTGTTGCGGATCCACCGACCGGATTCGCAATTCTCAAAGAAGTCATCAAGCCAACAACATTTAAAGACAAAGCATCAACAAGTTCCTTTGATATAAAAGTGTGAGATGCACCCTATCAAAAAGAACTCGAATAGGAAAATCACGAAATATAATAATGCCATCAAGGATAGAATGGGAAATACCTTGACCACGAGAAGTGTTATGAGGGGCTTGTACTACATTTAGCTTGCCTTCATTCTTGTTTTGAAGTTTGGGACACAAAGATATAATATGACCCGAACTCTTGCAATAACGGCAAGAAATAGACTTCGGGCACTTGTTTACATAGTGGTCCTTAGAACCACAATTGTAACATTCTCCTCGACGAGAGTTGGGAGTATTTGCTACTGAAGTTGTTTCCTTCCCCTTTTTGTTGGGATTAGGCTTGGATTTAAAAGGTCTCTTCTTATTGATGTTTTGTTTGACTTCAACATCACTTTCTTTATCGGCCTCTTCAAGTCGAAGAGCGATATCAACAAGCTGATCAAAAGAAACTTCTAATTTCAGAAGTAATGGCTTTTTGAGATTCTTGTTCAAGCCATGCACAAATCTCTGATTTTTCTTCAATGGGGTATTAATATACTCGACCCCATATTTAGAGAGAGATTCGAAAGAAGCGACGTAATCCGTCATAGAAGATTCACCTTGAACAAGGTCAATGAAGCATCGAGCTAGAGATACCTTTTCAGCTTTCGGCACAAATTTCAACTCGAACCTTTCCCAGAAATGCTCCCAAGTAAGGTTCGCTTCAACAATTTCAGAAATCAAAAGTTCATACCAGTGTAATGCTCTTTCTTGGAGCATACCAGAAGCCACTTGGACTCGATGAAGATTAATAAGATTCATGTGAGAAAAGATGCGGTCGCATGTTCGAAGCCAAGCCTGGACTTCTATAACGCTCTCGGAACCTTTGAATGGCTTTCCACCCAAATTAGTATAGTCACTGCACAAGCGTGCAAACCCAGATTTAGGATGGGTAGGCTCAGGAATAGGTCCGGCAGCTTGAGCATTTCTTACAAGATCAATAAGTTGCTGAGCAGACATAAATACTCCATCCTGGGGAGTAGCACTAGATTGACTGGCGCTGGGGCGGCCAGGTCTAACCATTTCTTTTGTTTAAGAAAGAAAGAAAAGAGAAAAAAGGTTAATCTCAGAATGAATATCAAACTTGATTTATAAAACAAGGCATCATAAAAAGAAATAGGATAGAACGGGTTCAATGACTCGAATTAATCCTAAGGCATGACTCCTAAGAAAGACTTAGGACAATGATCCTTGCTAGATTATTCTACATTGTTCCGAAGGCTGGCTCTGATACCAAGCTGTCATGCCCCACCTCTATACTCACGCTAGCCAAGGACACTATGGAGTAATGCCGTCAACTAGCGCAAACAATAAGGCTGTTGTGGAGCGACCATCCGTGTAATTGCTTTGTGCGAGTACCGATATGTCAGATAGTATAAAGGAAATCCGACATATCAAATACAAACTCAACTACCACACAGTGGCTAAGTGGACCTCGGAAAAAAAATAGAAATAAGCATAACAGAAATCAGTCACAGATGTTCATATCTCGAAGGCGGAAACAGATATGAATATAACACATAAAAGTGTACATCAGAGTATTGGTCAAACAAGATCCACAATATCACAAAAGAATAGATACAAGTGCCAGACAAAAGAATAATTATACATCAAGGAGTCTATATCTCAAATGTATAACAACAAAAACTACAAATATAATGTAGTTAGGCAAAAGTCAGAAGATGATCCCAGATAAGGAGTCAAGCTGAAGCACCTATAACATCTCGGTCTGACCCTAGTATTATTTAAGAAGAAAATAATAAACGGATCAGTCTAACTATAATTATCATTAAAGAAGTGAGATATAAGCAGAGATATAATAAGAACGTATGATAACAAGAATGTCATACTAGAATAAGTATGGTTTAAACAACAACAAAGTCATATAATATCTCAAAAATCTCAAAGCACCAAAAAGAATATCATATTCTTTATTTTATTCACCAAACCACAAATATTGACAAACATATCATTGCCAATCAATAAAGAGGTGAAACACAAATTCTAGAAATCATCAAGTAGAAATCCAGAAATCACAAAGGGGGGAGACCTATCACAAACGAGAGCATGAAAACTCACCAACACGTGTATCACAAAACAGAACGCTATTCCATGGTCGCTAACCATAAATTTTGAGCCGAAGCTCCATAAACGGTCCGAAGACCACGGGTCGCTACCCCGCCAAATTGAATCGAAGTTCCACAGAAACGGGGTATAGTCTCCCTCGCAAACAAATAGACATCGCACATCGCTAGTCTAAATCACAAAATGATCGTCATTGATCATTAAAAGTGTCGATTACACTAAGCTAGTATATATATGAGTTTAGCTTCATGTCCCATAACCACTAGCTTAACTTAAATATTTACGAACAAATTGTAGATTCCCACTCAAAATTGTCACAAGAGTTTCAATCGAACAAGTCCAAAAATTAACCGATGAAGTAAACGCAAGCGTTTCATACCACTTGTTTTGCTAAGCCGTTTAATTAGATTTTCTCATACGAATGAGGTAAAGGTTTGTATGTAGTAATAGATTAGAAAATGGTTTTGTAAACGAGCTTTGTATTAAAAATAGAGTTGAAATCATCTTTGTAAAAGAGTTTTAATATTTACTACTAGTATAGAAACCTTTGTATTTAGAAGTGACAAATCAAAAAATGATTGTAGAAACAATCAATCACAAAAACCCACATTCGAAGATGTGAATTACATCCAAAGAAATTGATACAAAATCCATCAAAATGGATATCCTCAAAAATCCTGAAAAAGAAGTCATCAAAGTCAATAACAAGTGATAACAATAAATCAGATTAACATGAATCGATAAAGATTGGAATCTCTAGCAAAATAGGCAAAATAGGCAAAATAGGCAAAGTCAGTCTACTGAACCATTTGCAACCGGTCGAGCAATGGACTTTAGGGTCTTTTGCCAATCGACATCCCAGCCCTATAAACTCTCCGAAACACCACCAAAAGCATGTTCATACATCCAAGCTAGGATTTTCAAAGTTTTAACTTCAAAACACCAAAAATTGAAATGTTGACCAAATCAATCCAAACCAAAATCAAATGAACATGAAAGGGTGTTAGGAATTCATACCAAGCAATCAATGATAGTTATAGACATAGATGTGAGATAAAAATCTCACCTTTAAACCCAAAAACGATGAAGGAGAAGCTTGAAAGCAAAGGGAGATCAACTACTCTTCAACTTCAACTCTAGAAGCTTGAATCTAAGCTTAAAAGAAGAACATTTCCTAAGTTAGGTTTAGGAAATTTCTGAAATTAAAGAGAGAATGAGTTGGAGAGGATGAAGAGGATGCTTACTTTAGCTTCTCTTTGAATTTGGTGGAAGAATTTGGTTTTACAAATGAAAACTAGGGCTTGGAGTTTCTAATTTCTCATTCCTCTCCCCATTTTCAGTTTTGCTTGAGTGTTTAAGAAAATAGGAATGAAGTGAAGAGGAGAGGAGATGGCTGAACTAGGTTATAGAGTTAGTTGGGGTGAAACCCAAACCCAAAGCCCAATAGAAAATAGCAAAATTCAACTTACTCCAAATATATCGATGTTTATACTTAAAAAGGTCGCAAACGCCATTTTGGACTCAATGAAAGTAGTCTCGAGTCCCAATTCGACTGTTTGCAAAAAGTAGCTTTTCGGACTTTAATCCGATTAACGATTTCACATTTAAATAAAATATTTAAATATACAATCGTAAAATATGCGCGTTGTTACATTAAATGGGGTAAATAAGGCAATAAAAGAAAAGAAAGAAAAATAAAACACAGAATCTCGTAGCGGATTGATAAAATATAATAATCAAATAAACAGTTCATGAAGCTGTTTTACAAATAAGATTTGATTACACTTTACAATAAAAATCATAGTTATACAGCAGGAATAAATAAATAATGCAGTGGAATAATTATAATAAATAGCAATAATAAACTGAATCTTCATCTTCGTCCTCTAGAATATAGTGTTCAATACACTGAAAAGCTCAGACTGACCCGAGCGTAATGAAATCAAAACACTAGAGTCGGAACTAAAAGATCTTATGTAAGTCAAATTAAATGTGAGTACAACGGCTTCGGAGATGTTACGAGATTTTCCATCCCCTATTAAGTATACAACATGAATATAATTATTAAAAGATTCAAATAATTCGAGGTATCAATTTTTACCACTTTAATTTAAAAAATTCGAAGTTTAACATAAACCTTTTAGATAATTCAAATCCAATACATAAACCAATTTCAAGAAATTGTATGGATGTATATATCATTTCAACCAGTGTCTAAAACTAAAATTTTCAAATGAATGAAAACCGCTCGGGTTTATCATTTCAACCTAAAACAATTTCCCTAATCTATAAGATCATTTGGGTATGTATCATTTCAACCCATAGTGATAACAGAGATATAGGCATAAATAAATATCCAATCATCCAAAATTACAACCAATAACATCCATCACAATCAACATCCAAATTAGCAAATAAATCACAACTATTAATTGGTCATCATTATTAGGTGTTTAACTAGAAATTATATTCAATATTAATTACATGGCTATAAAAATTCAATATCAATTCAATTTCAATCTAAATGACAAATTAAAACACCAAACAACAATTAATAAACTTCTAATCACATCATAAATCTAACTTAACCAACATAAGATAATTTAGCAATTGTGAGTAGGTTAAAACAGTCACCTTTGATTTGTCGACGATTAAAAATCCAATAAAATGCACAAATTTGAACAGCGGACAAACTTGAAACTGGGTCATCTTTATGAAAATATACGGACCGTCATATTAATGAATCTATAAAAGTAACTAACAAGAAAATTGTTGCAAATTCATTTCTCTCCACTTTCAAAAAAAGAATCACGGAAAAAACTTCTGCCTTGAGGAAGTTATGGTCAAAACAAACAGAGGTGTTTTCTGAGTTGAAAACCTGAGATCAAATATATTTTGAAAAGATTTGAGTTTTTGGCATGGAAAATTAAGGAATTTGAAGAACTGATATAAACGAAAGTTGAAACCACCGGAAAAAAAATGGTATGAAAAAAAATCACATAATTTGGTTCATTCCTAAAGAAGATATGATTGATAAAATATGAGGTATTTTCATCCAAAATTGGACCCGATAAAGGACTTGAAAAATGGAGATTTTGATATAGAAATATTCGGAATGGGAAGAAGGGTTCAAAAACAAAGTTGTTGCCATTGAAATTATTCATAGTTTCAAAAAAAAAATTTGATTTGGAGTAGTTAAGTGGAATATAGAAGCCATGGAAATAAGGGGAAGGAAGAGGGAAAAGGGAAGAGGAAAAGAAGGGAAAAAAAGAGAAAGAAGAGAAGAGGAAAGGTGGGGCTTTGGCCATGGGTTACTACCGTGGGTTATAGGTGGTGATGGAGGTGGGTGGCGGTAAGAGGAGAGAGGTAGGCTAGGGTTTTGAAGGAGGAAGGATTGAATTTGATTTGGAGATTTAAGAGTTTTGGGGTTTGGAGTTTTCTGTAGATTCGAGAAAGAAGAAGAAGAAGAGTACTGAGAAATTTTCTCAAATGAGGAATTTTTATACGTACTTGGTTTTAGTTAGACAGGAAAATAGAAGGCCAAAAGAACGGATTAAGTATTAAAAATGGGATAACTATTTTAAAACGTACATGCAACAATTAATAACAAAAGAAATGAAGGGACAAAATACATCGCATAATCTTTTTGAAATTCAATTTATGAAACATACCCAATTAACTTCATTAACTCAAATAATATTCAAATTTGTACGCATTTAGGTTTTTTTATCTATGCATGATAAATAAAATTACCTACCATAAAAATGAGAACGTTCAATTTGGTTTTTCCAAAATGATCCTTTATTTCCATTAAAACATCCTTTCTATTTAACACAAAAGGTGTGTTTCTTTTATTAAATCTATTAACTGCAATCAACGTTTTCTTCTCTTCTACTTGAAATATTTCAATTACATTAATTGGAATTACTTACAAAGTTAAATTTCAAAACAGACAACTAAAATGGATGAAAAATAGAATAATTGTTTCCTTTAGTCATTTAAACATGTTTATAAATTTGTTGTTTATACAGCAGAGTGATAAATAACTTGCTTAAAAAAAATATTTTTCTACTCTTGTAATCCATCTATATGCTAAAACACAGTTCAAATATACATACATTTCTTCCTTTAAATAAATCTTTCTATTCTTTATTTTAATGAAATTAAACCGACATACACAAATGAAACGTTCATTTTATTTGATATGAATGTTCTTTTTATTAAACAAACTTTCCTTATATTTTCATTAATAAAATGTACGTTTAATTACACTTATTAATTTATAATTTGGTATCCTCTCTATCATTAATTGAAATTATTCAATTACATTACTTTCAATTGTTTACAAAGGTGAATTTCAAAATGGACAAAATGAATGTAATGAGAAATAGAACAATTATTTCCTATCAAATAGTAATTTAAACATACTTATGCACTATTGGATACAAACAGGAATTATACATTTCTTACCAAATAGTAGTTTCTCATCTCTGCAATCAATCTTTTAGCTACCAAACATTTCAAATATTAAACATATGATTTCTTCTCTAATGAAGAAACATTTATTATTCCTTATTAACATTTATTATTCTAATCAATTGGAAATTTACATTCAGACAATTGTTAATTTCATTCAAACCAATGTTATTAAAATACACACTAACATTTGTTATCATCCTTATATTATTGCAAACATTTATCATTAATAGAAATTTTAATTGAGCTCATAACTTGTATTATAATTTAATTTGTATCAATAAAATCTTAAATTTTTTATTCCTAACAATTTTATGCAAAAATCTTTTTTAATTTAATACTTTTAAATGTTTGAAAATACGGGTAGTTACAATCTCCCCCACTCAAAACTTCTCGTCCCTGAAAAGAAACAAGAAGGAATCCAAAAATCTGTTATATTTTATTTAAATATTCAATTTATAAAAAATTAAACCTACATATTTAAGTTTAATAAAATTTGAAAATAACTCAAATTCTACAAAAGATTCTAAGTCTTAAATTTCTGAAAAATTTCGGTAGAGACACCTTTGCCTGGATACATCGGGGTAGTAGTGATATCAATAATTACAATATATATATATATATCATATTTCAATAAAAAAACATTCCAAACCATGGGAATACAATATAATATCGCTATAAAACCGTAATCTGAGAACGTACCTATTTGTCGGGCAAACAACGTTTAATTTATGAAACCAAAAGCAGTAGCTATTGCTTCCATAAACATGTACTTCACTTATATAATCCATAATAGTAAGAATTATGTACAAGAGAAATATTTAAGTTGTTGCAATCAATAGCAAAAAAAACAACAAAACATAACAATAGTCACTTGCAAACAAAACCATACAATCGTCATATGCAACCAAAGTAATCAATCATACATTAGCTAAATATTCTTATTTATTGCATAAAAATTCAATATCTTTATTAGCTAAATTAATGAAGGGTAATTGCTTGGATTTTTTTAAATATCATATATATTACTTAAGTATTTTAAAATTTTGGATTTAATGAAAATAGTATGATAACGTTGATGGAAACTTTGTAGATTATCATAGATATTATTATAAATTTAGTATTTTGATTACAAACCCATGAAATGAACCAATAAAACATTGTAAACATTATTAAAATGATAACTTGCAATATTTGAAAATTTAACATGTTAGGAGTAAAAAGATGGAGAGAACTTCTGTCATTAATAAGTGGTGTATAAAATTCCTCTACCCTACCATTATTTATTTATTAGATAATTTATTATGATAAATTAAATATAAATTTATGCATATAATTTTTGTTGTGTTATATGTATTTTCTTGTTCAAATCAAGAATATTATTTTCCTTTTATTCAATAGAAATGTGATATTCATGCTAAAATAATTATTTTTACGATTTGTTAAATGAATTGATTAGCTAATTGATATCATTGAAATACTTTCAATTTCAGACAATTGATTAGTTTAAATGTATGGACATAATGTAAAATACTAGAAACAGCTAAATATAATTTATTAGCTCTGAAAACTAGAAAAGATAAGTGTTTAAATGTATGGATTAATAAACAAGAAAAAAGCTACAAGTATCCATTTTTGATATTGCTATATGGATAGCCCCTGTATAAACAAATATGCAAATTAGGTCCTTATTTTTTGAAAATAGAAAGATGTTTTAATATAAAATATCATAGGAGAATTAAAGGCAAAGGAGAACAATGCTGAAATCAATGAATGCCCTTAAAATTCATTCCCATTATCATTACTTTGTGATATATACTTAGTATATTCAACGAAAAGTGAATTTTGACCCATGGTATTCAATTCTCTGATTATCCAATTTTCTTCTGTCATGATGTTTTATGTCACTCACTTTATACAATTACATTTTTATGACTTGTAATGAACCAGATTTTTAACCCTCGCAAATCGACACTAATACGTCCACTGTATTACATGCCGAGAAATTGAATGTTGGAAAACCTAATTTTTTGGGGAAAGAAGAAAAAAGAAGATAAGAAGGAAACTAAACAATGCAGAATCTCACAATGGAATGGATAACCTATAATATACCATAATCTTTACACAAAACAAAATTGTAATATATGTATATACAAACATCAATATAAGTATACTAACCAAATTCAGCCTGGACAATTATAACAATCTTCCTCACAATTGCTGATAAAATACCAATGAATACAGCGGAAAATACAACCATCTACGTGAGTACATCTTTGGGCCTCCAACTTGTCTCTTGAAGCTCCAAGCATCTAGTAATCTAAAATCTCCGTCTGACCAGAGCATTATAATAAAATAACACCTGAGTCGGTATGGAAAACCAATGTGAGAAAACACAACTAGCTGGATTTAAAGTTATACAAAAATCTTTCAAAATCAAAAGGTATCTTGTAAGACCACGCCACACATAAATACGACGGGTTTTTACCTTACGATAACCAAAACACTTTTATATCAAGTCATCTGATATTATAATAGTGTCTAAGTACAGATACTTATTAAAATAGACGAAATTGTTACATTAAAT
Source organism: Allium fistulosum (assembly GCA_030737815.1). NCBI lineage: Eukaryota > Viridiplantae > Streptophyta > Magnoliopsida > Asparagales > Amaryllidaceae > Allium > Allium fistulosum. Next base: position 97,001,293 of record CM060903.1, read on the forward strand.
AAATTCCGGCATACCAGGCTCTACAATCAAAACCGTGAAGGCATGTATTGGAGAATGGATTCCATATAATGACTAATCACTGGGGTAGCACCTATCACAATACACATCTAGAAAATGTACCGAGAACCTCATCGAGATCCCCTACCAACACAAGACCAACCTAACCCTTACTGGATAGTACCGAATATGTCATCACCCCGGTTGCTTTGCAACCCTTTTGAGATCTCATGCACAGCCAATCCATAAATATGTAGATGTAGGGTAATGGTTGCGACCCACTTAGCCTTGCTGCGTCTTCCCTGATTTTCAGTCATTCCCGGTTTATGAGGTTTGAGGCTTTGATTACCTTCCAAGAAATTTACACTTAGAATGCTCATTACCCTCTAATGACAATGTGCTAATAGCATTCATCCATACAAGTTGTTCTAGGTCTGGACAAACCGAATCTCCAAAATCGTCGTCTTCATCATCTTTAGTATATCATAATTCACAACGCTCAAATCGAACCGAAGTGTTTTTCGGATAATCAAATCTAATCTTTCTCTTCGAAATGATCAAAGAACTCGTCTAGATTTGATAGTCGGTTATTTAACTATTAAATTACATACATAAGCAGTCATTAGGCCCAAGTTATAAATCTTTTAAGCATTTATTTCGAAATATCTTTACAAAGGTATATATTCAAATCTCTTATAGTATTTCAATATTTGAAAACATTTTCGAATGTTTATATCCATAATAGGATATTTCCAAACAATATCAGTACATAGAAATATTTCAAATTTCAAACTTGTAATTCATTACTTCGAAAAATATTTTTATATAAATCATTTCATCGCTAAAATATTTCCAAACCTTTATTTCCAAAACTTAGGAAAATATTACAAGTCTATTTCCCAAAATCATTCCTAATATCCATACTTAGGAAAATATCTCATATTTATTTCATAAATCCCCGGAATTTTTATTAATTCTCATTTATAATTTCCAAAAATTATCGATTATACTTATTTATAATCCAACTATCAATTTATAACTCCTTTAGTGAATTCAGATTCATTTTCGAAGTTCCCATATCTAAACACTTTGGAAATTTCCTTTTCTCAATTTTGTGAAGTTCCCGAATTCTATTATAAGATTTCCTCTTATAAAATCACCTCCATTAATAAAACCTGATTCACAAACCTTGAGAGCATTTATAAATAAATTGTGATTACTTACTTTTAAACTATATATATAAATAATAAATTTCAAAACATGGTTAAATATTTATTTAAAGTATCAAAGCAGTTCTAAAATAAACGTCGATTACTAATTCTAATTCATTTACAAAATTTCAAACTGATTTACAAAACTTGTTTATAAAAATTAGAATTTATTTCCACAAATATAAATATTTAAATAATTAGCTTTCTGAAATATTTAAATCCAATTAATAGTTCTTAAAACTACATAGTTTAATAAATAAAAAACATTTTCTAAAAAAACAAACCCTAATTTATTGTGAAAACCATTTAAAATTCAACATACCCATTTTATACTCATAAATCTCTCTCGATTTATCACAAATCGATTTACATTTCCAATTTCATAACTATTCCCAAATTCCAAAATTGAATTTACTATTTCTTGCTAAACTGATTTCCATATATCATTTATAAATTCACATTGTCAATTTATATTTCCAATTTATCAAATGATAATCATTTTACTCAATGTTTTGTAAATTTTTATAAACTACTTTCTAGTTTATAATAGGTTTATATTACTAAAATCCATTTATAAATCGATTTCTAATCAAAATTCCATTTAGGAATTTATTCCTTAACTAGTCCAAACTATATTCCAAAACCATTCAAATCTCAATTTCGACTCCCATTTAATATTTTAAGAATCTCATTTAAAAACCCATCGTTTAAAACTCCATAGTTTAAAATTCTCTATTTGAAATCATTTTATGAAATAGCTACATAAATATCCAAATCCAATCATTTATTTTATCCAAATCAATTACCTTTTAAAAATCCCAAAATTCAATATAAATATCTTCATTTCCAAATTACCTTTTACTTTCCTCTTTAAATTCAAAATATTATTTATAGTATATATAATACCAAAATTAAGACCAGTGGCACTATAACATCCAATAAATCAAATCATAACATAATCTATAACAGATTGTTCATCAAAAATCTCACCTTTGCACGGAAATTGATGAAGATGGGGCTTGAAAGCAAAGCAAGAATCACAATAAGCTTGAATCTATGTTCTTCTACTTGGATTGTGAGTTAAATCTCGGATTTGCTATAGAATTTGAGTTTGGAGTTTTAATTTCCACTTCCCACCACCATTTTTGATAAAGCTTGAAGTATTTGATAAAGTGAGAAAGAGGGGGTGGGTTGGGGCTGAGTTAGAAGGGTGCAGTCCAACCAAAGTCAAAGGCGGGAAAAAGTGACGAAATTTCACTATCTCCACACATATCGAAGTTTACACTCAAAAATATCGCAAACGTCATTTTGAACTCAATGGAAGTGGTCTCGAGTCCTAATTTGACCGTATGCAAAAATTAGCTTTTCGGACTAACATCCGACTAACGATAAAATATTTAAACAAAATATTTAAATATAAAATCGATAGATATGCGGGTTGTTACAGTTTGAATGAACGGGTTTCCTTATCATTTTTCATAGGAGAACAAAACGAGTTTATACGTATAGTATAGCACCACCGATGGTAACTGTACCATATAATTACCACGTTTCTCCTAGTTGTTTCCAAAGTTACGTTTTTGGGTCAAGATTTGATAGTCGGTTATTCAACTATCACATAACCAACATTCAATCATGGTTTAATTTCGATATGGGATCCACTAAGCCTTTATATATTAATCTTTAACCAATAAGCCACTTTATAAAACTTAATCAAAACATCCTTTCAATACAATATTCACAAACACCTTGCAGTTCCTATATACTTGGAAAATATTCGTACATTTACCTCAATGGTATAAGTGTATTCACAAAATTTCAAAAGTTTTCTTATTTCCAATTCCCATATTAAATAAGCAAACAAGTTTCCTTTTCAAAAGCTCATCTCATATTTCAGTTAACTTATAACTTCTAAAATAAAGTTATAGCCCACATTTATAAACCTTTATGTTAATTTATAAAGCCTCTTTCCAAATCTCTAAAATGATTTATTAATTTCTTCCTATTATAAACTTCTTATAAATCTTCTTAAAGAAATTCTTCATAGAAAATCCTTTATAAAACATTATTTGTAATCACCTTTAACTAAACCTTTTGTTTAGGTAAACACATTTCTATAGACAAGTTATCATTTATGAATATCTTGATAAAATAATTATATATCTTGTAAAACTATTAATAAACCCTTAACCTCAAATTAAGTAAAGAATTAAAATAAATTCTAAATCATACTTTATAATTTCAAAACGTGGCTTAGAACTCCCAATGTTACTAATTTACGTTATCATTCAATTTCAATTCCAATTTACTTCACAGTTATTTACATAGGTCAAGATATATGTAAATACAACTCATATCCAAATCATGGAATTTATCATGTCAATATGAACTAACTAACATATGCATGTCCAAATCATAATAGCAGGTTGGTGATTTGTCCTGCTATATAGATGCCCAAACAAAACCATTATATATAGTAGAATGGTGATTTATTCTACTAACATATGTTCACACAATCAACAATCAGATTATAATAGAATGATATTTTTTTCTCTAATTCTATATTCACAACGATCAAACACTTGCCCTATAGCAGAACGGTGATTTATTCTTCTATTAGATGTCCAAACAATACAATCAATCAACACTATAGCTCATTCATAGTTATTAATCCACATCATTTTATCAACACATGAATTCTTGTATTCAAAACTATCCTTGAAATAGAAGTTCCCTTTAGATGATTTGATTCTTACAAATCCACGATTTAAAACTTAAAAATCCCTTTTAAAAAAATAATTAAATTCAAGTTCAACTCTTTACTAAATCATAATTAAACTTAATTAAATCCTAATTTAACCTGATTAATAATTAAGAAATAATTAAACCTTTAAATAATTAATTAACTCCGATTAACTACTAATTAAACCCAAATTAATAATTTACTAACTATTGAATAATTAATTAAACTTCATTAATAATTAAATATTAATTAATTTTAATTATCCAATAAAATAATAATAGTAAAATAATTTTTAATTAAAGCTTTAATAATAAATTAATTCTTAATGAATTAAAAGTTAATTACTAATTAAACTTTAATCTAAATATTTACTTAAAATTAGTCCTTAATTTAGTAGTAATTTAGTAAATAATTAACCTTTAATTAAATAATAATTAATTAAATAATTTAAAATATACTTAAATAATAAATAAAATAATTAAAATTGATTAAATAAAATTAATTACCCTTTTTAACCTAAGTAAGTTATTAATTAAGACTTCTTAATTAATAAATGATTCATTTAATTAATATTAATGTTAATTGATACTAATTACTTATCCTGATTACTTAATTAACTAAAAAATAATTATTCTTAGTTAACCAATTAATTAATAAACCTCCTTAATTAAGTTAAAAGTAACTTAAGTATCGCTAACTTATTTTGAAAAGGATTTCCAAAACATTTTTAAAAGAAAACTTAGAACTTGAAAATTTGAAAAATCTGAATTATCTCCATAGCGACTATCGATGTGTGCGCAATAACCTAGGATTCATTATTAAGTTATTATCCCAAAACTCAAAATTTTTGCTCTCATTTACTAAAGGACAAAATTTTTAAAACTTTAGTTAAGTTTGAAAACAAATTTAAGAAAAACAAATCAAATCTTTACTAAAACAACAAGTAAACGATTTGATTTGCAACCGGATCTCAAGTCCACTTCACTTTAAGGAAAATACCTTCTACAATAACACAATCACATATCCAAAGTCACATACACAACAACCAGATTCAATAACATAATCAAATCCCAGCTTATATTGATCATCATTTGAACATATCCATTTGAGTGCTAATGCTAACCCATACATTAACACTAATCAAAATATTTCAAACATACCAAGATTCAATCATATATGACATACATTTAGCTTTAAAATCAATATAACATATTGTAATGCCCCACTCCAAGACCTACACTAACAAAGAGTATTACTAGATAATAATGTTTGCTAGTGCAGAGAATAGGGTTGTTTAGGAGCGACCATCCATGATCTTGTATTGAATAAGCACTAAGTATGTTGATAATGTGCTTTTTTTCATTTTCCATTTCATATTAAATGGTTCGACATACTTAAGTTTTATCTAATACAATACCATGGTGGCTACAGGATCGATTCAGAATAAAACACAATAGAAATAATATAAACAGATCATAGAATAGCAAACATAGTCATATATATATATATATATATATACACACACATACATATACCTACATCAAGTCTTTAACTGCTAGTCAATGCCACATTAGAAAACAACATCATCAATCATAAAATCTCTGAAAACTCATAACTTGCCTCATATCATCGGCAAGTACAAAAGACATCGTGATGGTTTTTCACAAACCGTAACTCCCAAAACAGGAGATCTCAAATTCATAACTTGCCTCATATCATCGGCAAGTATAATAGACATTGGGATGGTTTTCATAGACCATAACTCCTAAAATAGGAGACCTTAAACCTCAAAACTCGCCAAAGAATGACAATCTGAAATAATTCCTAAAAAATAGGAATGCCCAAATCTCAAAACACGCCATGGAATGGCAATCACAATTATCAACCTAAAGGACTATAACTTCAAACAGACGAGTCCGGAATTAACCGAAAAAGTAAACGCATGTGTCCCATACAACATATATTACTAAATCATTTAATTCTCTTCCTCATACATTCGAAGAGTGCAAAATAGTGTATTTTATATATAAAATAATTTGCTTGAGAAAAACTAGTTTTAAAAACAAATTTTGAATTATTTGGAAAACAATTCTTTGAAAATTCCTGTTTAATATAGAGAATATAATTATAAAAATACCTTTAAAATATAATTTTAAATATTGTGTACTGTTTATATAAAAATCTATTTTATTATAAAAATCATTTCAAAAATCGTTTAGAAAATCTGTGCTTAAAAACATTAAAAGTCATTGAAAAACACTAAAATTTCAGCATATAAAAATGTCTCAAAAACTCATCAATCCATTGTACGGATCTCCCGAAATTATTGGCATAACTATTAATAGGTTAGAGCCTTTAAAAAAATCTCAAAATAACACCAGAATATGTTGCAAAAGACATAGAATCAATAAGAAAAATGCTGTAAACAAAAAGGAACAAGCGGTTATATTGCAAGCATACAGGTCGACCCTAAGGTCGACCTTTGAACTATACAGGTCGACCCTAAGGTCGACCTGCAGGAAGAATGGATCGACCCAAAGGTCGACCTGTGAAGAGCATGGGTCGACCTTAAGGTCGACGTTTGCCACGGGATTTTTGCAGGCAACTTCTTCTTGTTCGATTCGATTTTTGCACTATAATTTCAACTAGCTAAGAGATAATTTCGACAGTAAAAATTTGCATGCACCTAATACAACATTCAGACTACAAACCTCCGGCAGCAGTTCGTGATATGAATAAGGAGATATAATCATTTAAAGAGGCAACCCAAATCAGATATATATTGTAAACTATGAACAATAAAAAATTGGTTTACAGTAAGCGTTTTTGAGCGATTCATGACTAGCAGCTTCTTGTTTCAGTTACATACTTGTGACTTTTGAACTCATCTTAGCAAATAGCGGATTAAACTTGAACAAGCTGAAGAAAATGAGAGCATTCCGATGCAATGGAGCCTTCAATAACCTACGTAGAAACTAAAAATGAAACATGCAGGCAAGAAGAAGACTAGTTACTGATAATCTCTATACAAAATCAAGATTTGATGAAATGAGTTATAGTTTTGGCTTTGATTACCTGTTTCAAACTTTTATTTGCTTGATTTCTCTTTAAATTTTAGCAAGATTAGAAGCAAAATTTTAATTTGTTAGAGGGATGCCATTATTCTTTGTATTGTAAGTTTTGGAGAAGAAGCAGATGAAAATAAAACTTGCGTACATATTTTTTTTCTTTCTCCTTAGGCTTCTAGATTTGTGTTTTGGATCTCAACCTCTACCCGTTAGCCCAAAGCAATACTTAGAAAATTATACTAAATAAAATAACTGTTTTCATTTATAATCTCGCTATTTACGCACATACTTAAAAATAATAAATCCAAATAATTTTTTCCCAACAAATGTTTATGTAAACTAAAAATGTTTTAACAACATAATAAAAATTATTTTAGCTATAAAATTTTTATTTCTATCAATAAATCCATATTTTTTACTTAATTGCACCAATTTACACTTTTTATTACAAAACACCGTTTTTATCATAAATATATATACAAAAATCATTTTTTATCAAAACAAATACAACAAACCATAACAACTTCATTTTTACATCAAACTATAATTTTTAAACAAAATTTCATCTTTTTATTTATGAAAGATAACATATTAATTTCAATAACTTTATATAAAATAATTAAAAATCAAACTTGGCAATAATTTACAAAATTATTGCATTTTCTAAATTTAAAATACTAAAATGTTCATTTTTTTCCCAAACTAACATAATAAAGTTTTTAAAACTTTATTTTCAACAATTTCCAATTATTTCAACAAATTATTGTTGAAATGAATTAATTAATTAATTTATTAACCTCAAATTAACATATACCCATTTTTCACAATATGTTCTCCAAAACTCATTGTTTATTTAAAATAAAAAGTTTTAAAAATTTTCCATTTTCAAATTATTTTATTTCACAACATTAAATTATAAGCACTCTTATAATTTAATATTACAGGTAATCACCCAAATAAAAGTTGTTACACATATAAGGTAAAGTTCTTTCCACATAAATTAGGAATTTACTTACCTTAAAGCCGGACAGATTTTCACTCGAACCCTAGAAACTGAGGTCGAAAATAGGTCACTTTCACATGGATATTTTGACCCCTTAATCTCGAATTTTTAAAAAGAGCTCAAAAGAAAAGTTTTAGATAATTCATTTCTCTATCATCCAAAAGAAGAATTACTCAAAAAGGATAATTTTTGAGGAAGTTATCGCCAAAATAGTGAGGGGTATTTTCAGAACTCAAAATCTAGGCTCAAAAGTACTCTTGCAAAAAATGAATTTTTAGAGCATCTAAGCCAAAAATCAGAAAAAGTGGTAAACTATAAAGTTGTAGCCACTGAAAATATACATAGTTTGAGTAAAATAAAATCTTAATTTGGTGGAGTATATAATAAGTTATGGTCGAATGAAATCGGGATAAAAATAGAGGAATTTGAATGGAAAAGGATGAGTTTGAAGCTAAGTTTAAAAAGTTTTTAAAAGTTTAAAACTTGGAAGCCATTGAAGAGTTTTGAAGCTTTAGGAAGAAGAGGCTTTGAAAAAATTGAAAAAACAAATGAAAACTGGAAGAAAGAAATAAGAGAAATGCTTTTATATATATACATAATAATTTATAATAATCTGGTCTAGTCACATCACTCCGTTTATTAATATATATTTATATATAATTATTATGTGTTGTCATGTCGGTCTCTTTGTAAATATATATATATATATATATATAATTATTATGTGTTGTCACATGCGTCTCTTTATATATATATATAATTATTATGTGTTGTCACATCACTTGTTAAATTAAAATTAATAATAAGATAATATTCTTAAGTATATTATTATCTAGTTAATTAACTCTTATATATATGTATATATATAGTACACAAAGACGAACAGCGTTTCCGATAATTTTCCGCTGTCGAAAAGTCGAAATTCTGGAAAGCATTTGTCAATCACATTTTCTATTTTTCTAAGAACAATTTAATTTGTTAATAAAATTTTGAAAATGACTTTATCATTATTATTAATTGATTAAAATGAGTTTATCTATCTATAACAATTCATTTATTGACTGTATAAAATATAAAATTTGCCTAGTTTAAGTGACCAAAACCCTAGGTCGTCACACGAATGTTGCTTTTAATTGAATTTTTTTATTGTACTACTATGAATTTCATATGCTTATTTTATTTTATAGGACATAATTTGTTTATTGATACATAGATACAAAACAGTCTTGATGTTCTTTGTATAGTATATAAATGGAAAATTGATTCTTTTTCAATTATTAAACATAAGTAATGCTAAAATCAATTATAAGATAAAAGAATATTCAAATAATAAATTTCATACCTATGTTTTAGAAAAGAAATATAGGGAAATTTTGCTAAAACACTCTCCTCAAGTTTCAAGATACACAACCATGCCTACTTAATAATATTTTATTAAAAACCCGCTATTTTTATATTTTAGGATATTTTCAAAATATACTGCAAATATCTATAGATAACTCTATAACTATTTATAAAGAAATCAAGAAATCTAGATTGTAGAAATTTGTAGAGAACTCTACAAAAAATATAGAACTCTCTACCAATATTTGAAATTTTTCAAAAACATTCCAAATAAAATTCAAGAAAATTGTTTTAATCACAATAACATTGGGTTAAAATATAAAAATTAGACAGTTAATTATAACATGTTTTAAAGAAGATTCTTTTATGTAACAAATCTGAAAATAAGGAGCCAAACCATATTTCCTCATAAATTAAATGTAAGTAGCTCATTAATTTTGGCTAAAGTAGAAAACTTAAGTTTTTTTTTTAACTGTAAATATTTGCTTCATAATTTTATTTAAATGTTCATGTGATCTTATTTGACATAAACATTTCTGTAATCTAATATTATCCCTATTAATCAATCTATGATTTAATATATTTTTCTATGTTATTTAATAAACCATGAAATATTCATAAGTTACACTTGATTTTCATTGAATGCATAAACATCACCAATTTTTTGGAGACCCCATGAAGAACTGTAAGGAATTTATTTCATACAAAATGTTTGATTTTATATTATTTTGAACTTCTATGGTTTAGTGATCTATATAAATGATCGTGAATTAAAGATGTACTTATTTATTATATTTATAAGTAAATTAATTTAAAACTAGAAGGATCGTATCAAACTATATTGTCAGTCAAGTTATTTGCTTCTAATTTTTATATAATTTGTATTCAGACTAATTAAGGTAATTAATAATATATAATTCTTTATGAATGAATTTAATGAAAAGATCAACTACGCATTAATTCTTAAATTATATTCTTCTTTTATTTCAATATAACATTTGATTTATTAATGGACCAAAATTAATTATAGTTTACTACTTGCAATTTTTCTCCAAGAACTGATTTCGTTAAACTATGTTATGGTGTCCCAATATTTTTGCATTTTCTTAGAGAATAGGTCTATGCACAAGTAGTTGAGATCTTCAAAGAAGGAAGATGCACAGTTGAGGAGTCAAGTTCCTTTTGAAACAAAATATAGTGAAAGTGATACAATGAGTACTAAATTATACAAAATTGTTAGTTTAAGGTTTAAGGTGCTAATGAAATGCATTTTGATTTTCTCCCACTTTTACCATGTCAAAAAGTTACCATTAAAAATATTTGTTGTACTTTATAATACTACCAATGGTGCTTTGGACCATAAATACATATATTTTTTGATTAAAAAATTACCAACAAACTAAATTCTTCCTCCTCCCTGAATGTATTAGCAATTGATTCACTCAGTCGACAATGCGCTGGAATCATGAGAAGCTGCCGAAAAAAAATCTCAGTATTTTTATATGTTGTTTTGTAAAAGAAATGAAAATAGTATATTTATTATTTTTGAAATTCAAAATTTTTAAGCCTTCAAAAAATGTTGTTTTATTTAAACAAATTCATTTTGAGTAAATCATTTTTAAGAAATTTGGCTTGAAACTAGTGAGTGATGGCAATGTTATATCATTGATGAATTTCACTAGGAAAGCTCTAATCTTCAATTAAAGAGTTGCTTAAGAATTTCAATTGGTAAAGTTATATCTTGCTTTATATTAATTAATTATTGTACGATGGAATGTAGCCATGATATTAAAAAGAGTAAAATTTTAAATGGATATATTTGAATTAAGGTTGTATTAATTAGAAAAAAATGATTGTCTTTATTAATACACCTAATTTATGCATTGTGTATAAACATAAATGACGGATTGACTGCCATGTTTGAAGGCCACATGGTGAAACTTTCACATTAATGGTTTCATTTTCAAAAATAATGTTAAGTTTGACTAGTTTGATGCTTAACTTACACTTGATAGAAAAGTGCGGTTTTGGACCAAAAGTCTCTATTTTCAAAGCACATGCACAAAAGGTCCCTGCTCATAAATCCATGTAAATTAGGTCCCTATTTTGTTATTTTTTACAGAACTGTCCACTTCCATAAAATCGACTTAGCATCATTTTCAAGGGCAAAAGCGGTATAAATTAGATAAAATCTAAAAATAGGGACCTAATTTTCATAACTTATTCGAAAGGGACTTTTCTTACATCATCTTTCAATTCCAGGGATTTGACAGCCATTCCTTGTAATAGAAAAAATATGTAATTTAGTTAATTTAAAAATTAATATATTATAAATGAACAATATCATATTTTCCCTCTTTATTACTAAGTTAATTAATTAATATTGAATGAATATGCACATTAATGTAAGTCATTTGATTAGCATTAAAGAAAATTAACAAATTTAATATATATTTAGTTATCTAATTCAGATTGTAATCAAGCAAGAAAGTTATAAATAACAATTATGTAGTGTTGTATTCATTCTCCGTTTAGTTTCATCTCAAATTTAAATAATAAAATCTATTTCTCATAATTTACTCATGTGGCATTAATAACAAACGTCCATTTGTTCATACATACTACCTTAAAAAAATTTTAAAATGGTACTTTATATACAACATGTCACCGGGACAACATATCACATGTTAATAAACGTTCGAATCATGCTATGCAAGTTTCAAACTTGTGGCCTCTCGCACCAAAGCCGAATCACTTAACCACTGGGATAATAGTGCTTGTCATTCTACCTTATTTTACATCAATTACTATTGAAATTTTTTGTATGCATTAATATTTATATACAAACTGAAGAGGATTTAATGTCATTTATTTCACATTTTCAAGTATGGTAAATATATTCACCGTTTTAAATTTTAGTCAAAATAAATTACAATTAACTCTAGTTAATTAACATTTTATCTCTCTAATTCAATTCAATTTAATTAGAATCTAATAATTTAATCACACAATTGACAAAAAAAGACTTAATTGCTAACAATTTAATTTACAAAATTGCCATTATTACTAATGTAATGCTTACAAGTTTGGAATGACTTATAGATGATGTTAGTGTTTTTTTATAACACCATTTAATCGAATAAATATTAGTTATACTTGGTAGTTTTTTATTTTTCAGGCATATCTGTCCTTCAAGGTTTATATGTATTTTTGAGAAAAATCCAACCTAAAATAGTTACGATCTAAAGTGTATATTTCACCTTCATGTAACTAAAAATTATCTAGTTAAAAAATTATGTGAACCATGTGTGTAGTACAAATTCACACTAGTATTAAAATCAATAGTGCCCACCCCCTTGAAACATACCATCACCATAAAAACTAATGAAAAGTCCACATAACATATAAAATCTAATGCTTATCGTGTGAACTTGTATCACACTCCTAACAAACTTCATATAGTATAAACTGAAAACATCTTCAGTATGATCTTTGATTATACTCCAAAAAACTATATGTGTCCTGGTTCTAAAGAAAAACATAATATTATTCCATCCTACAAAACATGCATAATGGGACTTCGCATAGAAGTTTCCAATTTTTGTTGTTACAAGAAATGTCCATGTAGCAATGAGTATGTAAATTATGTCTCTGTTTTTTCTAAATCTAAAAGCGCAAACTAGCTTACACTTTGATAATAGAAAGCTTAAGTGAAATTTCAAAATTTTCAAAATTTTCAAAATCAAAAAATGTTAACTTACGCTTTTCAAAAATTTCAAAAACTTTTAAATGAGAAAGCACAAACTAGCTTGTGCTTCCCTGATAGAAAGCACTAACTAAATTGCGTTTTTCAAAAATTTGAAATTTTCCAGAATTTACAAAATTTTCATAAAAATTTCAAAATTAGAAAAGTGAAAGATAACTTGAATTTTTTATCAGAAAAGTGCAAGACCAAATTTACGTATTTATTTCTCCAGTGACTTTTCTTATAACAACATCAAAAATTAGGACTTTTAGCTCTTTTTTTTATTAAAAACATGATCACTATGTTTCATTAGTAACCCATAAAACGAAGTAAGACGTGATACATAAATCAACCACTAAGTACACACAATTTCATTCTTAATAAGCGTGAAGTATACATAATAGAGAGAATATTTTTGATAATGGTCAAGCAATGTCCATTAGAATAATGATCTGCATTTGTTTGGCCCTTGTTATGTCATGGTTTCTATGATTTTTTAATTTTTTGTCATATTCATTGTAGCCTATAGATGTAGATATGTGCACAAGTAAATATTTTTAAGAATATTATTTGGAGGAAAATATAAAAATTAAATTTTAACGACATAGATTTGTGGTTTGTCATGCAATTAACTTGAAAATGCTGTGTTATATATTTAAGCACATCTATATGTACGTAATTACACACATGTTCGTGTGTGTATGTCTATATATACATGTACAAACATACACATGAACATATGTGTGTACTAATTATTTGTTTATCATAAAGTCTAAACAATTTTCTTTCTACAAAATATTTTTTGGTAAAGTTATATTATTATTACAAGTGAAAACATATGGTTATGATGTTAGAGGATTATCATTTCAGGAGGTAAAAGAGGTGAATTAGGTAGCAACGAAGTGAGGGTAGAACGATCAAAATGTTTCTTCATGATGATGTGATATATCAAATCCTATTATGGTTGCCTGTGATATCTCTATTACGATTCAAATTGATTAGTAGATCATGGCGTATGTTGATCGAGAACAACGACTTCATCAAAGAACACCTATATCATCATCATCACAATCCTATTTTAAAGGATAAAAACCACCATTTAATTTATCATGTCCCGGGAAATTACCCACTTATCAATTTCCTGCTAACCTCTATTGATAGTTTTGAAGCACCAAACAAATGCCTAATACTCGATTGCCCAGAACTACGTGAATCCTTCCCTATTGAAGTGTATGATATAATGAGTTTTAATGGCATTATTTGTTTGAACATATGCATTCGCAATGGTAAACAATGTATTTGTATTTGGAACCCAGCGACTAAAAAATCCAGACTTCTTCCACAGTCGCCTTTCCCACTTGTAGAGAAGAGAGCTGGTCTTCGAAATACGACTGTTGGATTTGGTTTTGATGATAAAGCCAGTGAGTACAAGGTGGTAAACCTTATTGGTATGAATTTGTGCGATGAAAAGAGAGTTGAGATTTATAGCTTTAGTAAGAACTCATGGAGAAATTTAACCATTGTTCATCGAAATTATCTTTATATAGTAGGTACTGGGATGCCATTTAACAACGGAACTTCTTTTTGTTGGATGAGAGCATATATTTCTGATTATGGGATCTTATGCTTTGACTTCATTACTGAGATGTTTCGCTCTTTGCCTTTTCCAAATGTTAAGCACTCTCTATATAGGCCTTATTTAGGTGTTATAAAAGACAATATTGCCTGTGTTTTCAATGTGGATGTAGACAAGGCCAGTGAGACTGATGTTTGGGTATTCGTCAAATATGGAAGCATAGATGAGACTTGGGTTAAACTTTGCCGAATTCATCCCTATTCAATAATCCATAACACCATGTCTGCAGTGTTGCTTTCAATGAAGGGTGAATATATTTTCTTCAAAAGATGGGATCAGTTTTGTAGATATAATATCATTACCGGGGGCATAAAGATTCTTCCTAGGATAGAAAATTATGAAGAGATTTTTATGGATTTCCCTCTACCTCACCCAAACATGTATTACATGTTTCATGAGGCTATCTTGGAATTCAAGGAAAGCCTAGTCTTGGTTTGGTAAGGAAAATAACATACATGATTGGTTAAGAATTAATTTATGAAATTATAACGGTAATATACCATTTGTTAGGCATGAAAATTGCAATAATTATTTTCAGGATTTATACCATTTATGCTTTATAATGAACGGTCTTTATATCTTATTAGTTGAAAATTAGTGAGAAGAACAATATAATCATATTTATAGAATGAATAATCATAGAAATTTTGGGACTATATAATTTCTTCTTCATGTGCTATTGTGTATAAAAAGATCAATATTATCATATTTATAGAATGAATAATGTTAGAAATTTTGGAACTATAATTTCTTCCTCAGATTCTATTATGTATAAGTTTCTTATGTTTTTTAGTTTCTTACAAAATTCTATTTGTATTCAATATTAACAGCAACATGATATTTTGGTGAATTGGAATTACCATACAGTACATCAGGTGGAGATGACTAAGTTGAAAACATTATGTATTATGGTGTGAACCATTACAAGAACTTTCTTAAAACATAAATTTTAGTGGATTCAAGAATTTGTTTGATATTTTGTAAAATGTTATCTTCAATATTTGGTTTGAAATTTCAATAGGCCTTTTTATCCTTTTTTTTAAATTAGGTAACTACATGATAGTACACACCAGTACAACATGCCTTAGGTAGTATACAACATATACACGTCAATATATTTCCTGGAGTTCGAATCACTTTATGCAAGTTTCGAACCTGTGACATCTAGCAATAAAGTAGAAGTGTCTGATCACTATGACAATGGTGGTTGTCATTGGTGTTTTATTCTATGTACAACATGTATAAATGCTTTTTCGAGATAAATATACGTTTTGAATCATACACACACATAACTTATAAAACAACATAAGTAAAATAAGTATTTGTTGTGTTGCAAAAATATTTTTAATTTAAAATTTTACTTGAATACTTTTGTGAAGCTTCCTGACTCATTTTGCACCATCAGAACTCATTTCTATTTCTTCTTACCAATCGACCAGTTTGTACGCCACCAATTGACAGCTAGCGGCAATGGCCAGAAACTTAAAAGGTCACTATTCTTCATTTCGAACTACAATTTCATCTCTGCATGACATATTATTTGAAAATATTACGTCTTCTAAAATCTCCTTTACAATGCCATATAAAGACTTAACATCTATTTTTTTATTGATTAACAATTCTTGGTCTAATTATGTATCATTACTCTTAATTATTCATTACCTTGAATTATTTCAAAAAGGTTTATAAATACCATTCTTTTTTGTTAACCAAATTATTTGTCTAACACCTAGATAGACGATATGGAGTATAAACAATTTGAAACTTAATCTTTGATTGTTATTTATTTGTGAATTTAGCCTCTTATTCAATCTATATGGTCTTAAACCAAGATGTACAAAATATAGAAATAATAGGAAGTGAAATCAAGTAAATCAAACAGTATATTTTCATAGCAGGTCAGTGTAGCTTATGTCCACTTTAATATTATTTTAGTATATATTTTCATTATATCCAAAGAGAGTTAAAATTAGTAACTCAAAATCAAGAACAAATTTGACTTAGAAAACAAGTATAGTCTCACTTGTTAAAAAATAGTATGATTCTGCTTAGGCAGAAGTTCCTTTGTATTTATAGATATTGAGGAATATGTTAGGTCTTGGAAATCGTTCTCCTTCACTCTAAAAGCTGGTTAGGAAAATATCTGCATTAGATTCATGAAAATTGGAATATTAGGGGTTATTACACCAACCCATATGAAATGTCTCATTGGTTGGTATCAATTAATGGTCAATCGATAGGTATCATTTGATAGTTTTGTTCCAATTTTGTAACGACCCGTAAATTTCAACTGTTTTAATAACGTAATTAGTTAAAATTTTGTGAAATTTTAAACGATAAAATTTTGAAATAAAAATTTAATATTTGGAATACGTCTAGTTAAACATAGCAACTGGTAAATTTTCGTCCGAAAATACGAAAGTTTATTTCGCGCGTAAATTCACTTCAATTTAATCAGTTAAAAAGTAATGAAAATAAAATGTTTTTGGAACGAAAATATTTTTACATAGAAAAATTCTAAACCATCTTCTGAGCAAAGTATCAGTTCGTCATTTTTCCAAATTCGGACATCTATTGCTCCGTCGTTCTTATTTTCTGCAAAATAGCAGCATTCTGGTACCGATATCGATTTTTATCGGATGATCGTACCACTGATATCTGTATACCGTTGTGATCGTCCCATCGTGCAGATCTCTACGGTATATTCAACTTTAAATTTTTAAGTTTGGTACACGGCGGAATCTGCGTAAACGGAAGCCGTATCGGTACCCGTATCGGTACCAGTTTTATGCCCTTTGTTTTCTTTTCTTTTTGTCCACTCAGATTCCACGTGAATAACTCAATGGCCACTAGTTTTAAATAGGTCTATTAATTCATGCATGGCCTTTCATTCCCTAGAAGTTATATCTAATTTTTGCAATTCCATTGTTCATTTCATCTTTTCACTGTTTCATTTTAGAACTTAAGAAATAATATCTATATCTATAATATACGAATTACGTATATGGGTTCGAGATTTGGTTGCCTTCTATTCTTCCCAGATCCTTGTTATTTACTCGAGCCTCTCCACATTCTTCACCTACCTCTCCCTCTCCTTTCACCGTCCACCCCTGCCCCTCTGGCCCTTCCCCGTGCTTCCCATCATCAGCCATACCCCTTCATTGACGTGCCACACCATGCCATGACTCCAAGCAACCCGACCAGAACTGCCCTTCCTCTCCCGGCCTTAGCCTGCTGACAGCACCTACACCCTCCGTCCGCAAACCATAGCTCACCCCTCCAAACAACCCAACCGAGCCCCTGACCATCACTTCGACCCCAGTGTTGTCGAGATCTTCCCATCACACCTGAGAACCACGTCCTCCTCTCCGGTCCATAGCAGCCAATAGCAGCCACCTCGGCCAGACTTCTTCGTGCAGCACCTTCCAGTCTATCTTCCCGAGCCCACGCCTTTGGCCACCACTGCCGCTCTCCGACCTGTTCTTTTTGTTGTGCTCGACCTTTGTTTTGAGGTACACAAAAATATATTTGGTTTAACAGTATGATTTCATATATAAGTATGTATAGAAATATATGTTGTGCAGTTGATATGTTAGTATATATATTTTAGTCTTATTTGTTGTTAAAGTAAAGTATGTTAGTTTACAATAGATTATTTATATATACAAATCGCAAACTTCTTTTACACAGTTGGTTATATATATATAATATGAAAAATGGTTTACTTTAAGTATTATATATTTTGTTGTCTACTCAAGTTTTAACATATCAACTTATTTTGTATACTTTTTTTTTAGCGTCAGTATGTTGTTCGTATATATGATTTTTATGGGTTTATAGGTGGTTTGGTTAATTATAATATATGTTTGTACGAATAGTTTTATACTACCGTGCTCCTTAGTCTCACAGTATATAATGTTATACGTATTTAATAGTTTGCATAGATTTATATGCAGCACATATAGCTATGTGGTTTATACGGTATATAGATGCTTATAGTATGTATATTTTAAATGAGTGGAACCTGATTTCCAAACTTTTTATAGGTATATATTTATATTTAAAGTTTGTATATATATATAAAAAAAAAAGGGTTTGCAGTATTATATATGTATATGGCTTCTACTACATTTTCCTCCATCCACGAAAATTTAATATACTATCCATACGTGAGAAAATATGCCCACCATCCTTTTATTTTTGCTGTATGGCTTCCACCTTTGGTTTTTACCTGTTTCCTGTTTTATGCTTTTACGCACCTCGCAACGCATTAAAGCAGTTTTTCCCTTTTAACCTATTTGCTGTTCACTATGGCTGTTTGTAGAGATCTCCACTGTCATTTTGTCTAAAACTTTATAGTACTGTTTTTTTGTGGTAATCCAAAACACACAAAAGATACGTTATATTGTACAGGTTGTTTATATATATGGTTAGATATATATGATTTTTGTTTATAAAGATGATAAGTTATGTATGAAACTTTAAAATCAGTCGCCTTATTGTTTTTATATGTATATATATGTTTTTCAGGACATAGATTTAAGTATAGTAGTTTTATTACAAGTTTCAGGCGTACAGTTGTTTAAAATATATGTTGAGTTATAAATATCATTCGTTTGTATATTTTATTTAACATTGGTTTTAGATATTTGTTTTGTAATATGGTATATGGATTTTATGATCTATGTTTTAAAATTTTAAATTTACATGGGATATATGTATGTCATTGTAAATATGTAATTTAAATTAAACATTGGGTTTTGGAAAATAATAATTATAATAATAACAATTGATATATATATTCCGTTTGCATCGAGCTTATTTGACTCATTCTAATCGATTCATATCTATCAGCTTTGATCGCCAAACCGTGCCAATCTAGCTTTGTTTTGGAATTCGCGCTTGGACTCACAACTCGTTTCATCGTTAAATATCTCTAGCCTCGAAAGGTGAGCACTCACTCACGATTAACGTTCTTTTATTTATTAGATTTGATTTCAATTGAAACGACAATTGAAATATACCGCTGTTAGTTAATTACACTGTTATATATACTATTACCTGTATCAGTTCACCTTTGACATCTGACACCATTATCGGTTAATTATTTATGCGATGATAATACAGTTTGGCTGATAATTGATTGATTGTTGATGTTTATATTGGACGTTAAAATTGTTAATGTTAAATTGATAAATAGTATGAAATTGAACTTGATATAGGATAATTAAATGTTAAATTTGATTAACGAACATTTGTATAATATGACCCCTTTAACTGTTAAATTTATTGACACGTAGGATTGTTAACTACACCTTGAACCATCAATTGTATGTTGCTTAAACTGATGATGTATGAAATTGTAAATAGATGACAAGTGAAAACCGTAATGTAATAATCTTTAATCTACATGAAATGATAGTGTGGATTCTAGAAATAATTATATTAATTCGTACAAATAACAATGCGAATTAATATGGTTATTTCGGGATTATTTGAATTGATTATTGGATTGATATTGGTTGTTGTTATTGCTTGTTTATTTACTTTGACACCATCCCAGTTATCACACTACAAGTTCCCTTTGACATGTTTTGATTTTTAATTGAATTGGAATCGGGTTGAAATGATAAATACCCAAATTGAACTTTGAATTAGGATAGAAAATTAAATAAAAACCCGATTGGTCAATAATTTGATTTGAAAATAAACGAAGATTTTATTTGAATAAAGAATATGGTTTTGAAATGAAGTTGAAATTTGAATTTTTGATGAAGGGAAAATGGTAATATTTAATAATCTGAAACAAAAGATTAACAATGTAATCAATGAAAGAATGTTGTTTAATTTGAGAAATGATTGAATTAAGTTTGAAATGATTTAATAATTAAGTTTGAAATTATAATTAAGTTTGAAATTATTAAGCTTTGAAATTATTTAATAATTAAGTTTTGAACTATTTAATAATGAATTATTAAATGATTAAATTGAATTGAAATTCTTTAATAAGAAAAATTGAACTTTTGAATAAGTGAATTGTACTTCGTAATAATTGAAATTGAGTTTCTTTATTAATTAAGTTTTGGAAAATTATTTAAGAAAGTAAATAAGTGAAATTGATTTTCTTTAACAAGAAATGAAATGCGATATTTTGGAATTAATGTAAGACTTGAAATGTAAAGAATTTGATTTGACGAATTTAGTTTAATTCAAAATTGTAGATTTTGATTAAATGAAGTTGAACTTAAGAATTGATTTAACGAATTGGAAATTTAATAGAAATTGTTTTGAATGAAAAAGTAACTTAACGAATATTAAATGAAATGGATAAATGGATTTAAATTGGTTTGAATGTTAAATTAATTTAGATGATTTCGGAATGAAACTTATATACGAACTTGAATCAATAATTGAATTGTTTTAAAAAGAAATTGAAATTGAATTATAAGCTTTTGAAATGTGAATTTGGAAGTTTTGAAACGTAAATATTGGAAATTGGTTTTGAAAGACAAATGAAATGTTGATTTACGAATTCTATTTGAAATTGAAATTGATTTGGTTTTTGAAATATATAAACGACCAATCGGTGTAATAATTACGAAAGTTATTAAAGAGACCGGGATCGGTAATGGATATACTCTCTATCTGAACCGAAACCACTTTAATAACTATACGCAGAGTGTTGATCCAGAACGAAGTGGATGGTTTTGATGAACGCGTTGACTGAAGAAAGAGAACGATTTTGGATGACCCTTGACATGACTAAAACAGGAGCCGCGCCGGGCCATTGAGGATCGCCATCTCTAGCAGACACACTTCTTCGATACCATATCTATTACTTTGTGATTCGATTTGGGTGCACCCCTCGATTATGGGAGTGTTGTTTCGCGGTGTTGGGGTAGTAGCTGCTATGCCCAACATCAGTCCGGATCAGGCAACTACTAGTATCCTAGTTGGTATCGCCTCATGTACCTTGTCATACTGATTATCCTATTTGCGACCACTACGTTTTGTTTTGTACCTTTAGTATATGGATTGCCCTCTGGTGACTTCCGGTTTTGGGGAAACTACGGTCTTGTATATGCTTTTGGGAATAAACAGGTTAAGAGGTGTATGGGCCCTGCTTAACCCTACTTTGATATCTTTATATTACTGATAGACATTATCTACTTAGCGTACATTACTACCTAGTAGATAGTTTAACGGATCCTTAAAGGATGGTTATTCCAAACATCCTTTGAGTTACTTGTATTTCAATTGCTATTTCACTTGAGTTGGATTTATTAATATAAGAATGTTAATCCTGACTCGAGTGTCTTGTGTTTTGCTTTACGCTCGGGTCAGACTGAGTAGTTCAGCTTTCGAGACTCACCTTTGGAGTTGGAGCTTCGCTTGGAGATCCAGCTATTTATCCAGTTTTCAGATATTCGATGATTCCAGTGATGTATTCTGATTTGTATCTGATGTATTTTTATATATTCATATAGTAGCTTCATGAACTACTATCTCTTTTATTTCCGCTGCATTTATTACTCTGTGTCTGTGATCTGTGATTATATCTATTTACTGTATATGTTCAGTTTTGCCAAATTTAAATTAACAACGCGGTATTTTGAGCAATTCAACTCCGGCATGAGTGTCTACCTATACACTTATAATGGATGCGAATGGTCCAAAATATCGGGTCGTTACAGTTGGTATCAGAGCTTTGGTAGCTCTAGGCAAAACTTAACATATAGGGTAAATGTATTTACAGAATCACTTTCATTTTGAGTTTCAATCTCTTCCGTTTTGATTCGATTCTTTCGAATTTTGGAACGTTTCCCTCGGTTCCGAAATTTCATTCGTGTCCCTCACTATTCGTCTTCTTTCTATTCTGGAGCATCACATAACTCCACTTCAAATGATGTCTATAATAGATCGGCGGTCTCGCCAATCTTCGAATGATTTTAAAGGTGTGAAACTCCTTTACAATAGGCATTGATTTACCGGAGATTTCTGTATCCTCGGTTTACGTGGCTATCTATTCCCTGCTATACCTGAATTCCATCTCTTGAGATCGAGTGTTGATTTACCTCGGAATTCAGCAATCGATCTTACTCTTGAAGTTACGGACGACCCGGTTAAGGTTGCCCGTGAATTAAATAAACTTATCCATCTTCCTATTTTGTTATTTAATCATCTTATCCTTGTTTCGAACCTATCTTCGAATCAAAATTCTCTTTGATTTGAGTCCATCAAATTTGAATCTATACCCTTGCTTTGAAATCCATTCTTGTATCATCAAGCGAGGAAGTGTATTTGTAAATCTATATAAAAATGTTTTATATATTGTGTTGTTTGAGTTGCTGATGTTGATTTGGGTTTTCGATCGATTCGTGTAACGACCACGACTTTCTCTCCATAGAAAGTCGTATCGCTAATAAGAAAGAAAGGGGTGAGAAGTAGAAAAGAAAAGAAGAGAAAGAAAACAAACACAAATACTCACAGCGGAAACGAACAAAATATATTATATCACATAAATATTACATAGTATCATATACAACACTTATCAGAGTTACATAGATTACATATCATATACTAGACAGTTATAAACATCTGTCTAGTTATTACATCTCAATACAAAACAAAGATCTAAACAAGATCAACACAGCGGAAACTACTATCTATATCTACAACGCTGAAGCCTCCTGCTCCATTGCTCCTCCACAATTCGTCAAGGCTAACCTGAATCCCTTGGCTACTCGTAAAAATTTGAGTACCCAAGAGTTTATAAAACAGAAATAAACAACTTGGGTCAGACATGGGTCTGGTGTGAGTAACAGGTTAAACTTGTTTAACTTCAAAACCTTTTGAAAGAAAAAATATCACGTAAGACTTCCCACACATAAACATGGGTAAGTTTTTACCTTACGCTAACCAAAACATTTGATAGGAAATTCGATTGTATTATAATAGGGTCTAGGGTTTTCAAATAAATATGAAATAGCTGAAATTGTTACATTATTAAATTCCAGCATACTAGCCACAAAGTGGGTTATACAATCAAGTCCGTTGGCACTTATTGGATTTTGGATTCCATACAATGGCAGGGCTACCGGGGTACCGCCCGTCACAGTACGTGGCCTAGATCACCGTACCGAGGATCACTCCCAATCCCCTGCAACACAAGGTCGGAACATCCCTTACTGGATAATTCCCGCACAAGATACCTCACGGTTGGGATCAGCAACCGCACCACTAAGTCGAAATAGAAAGGGACATCTAGACAGAGGTAACCTTCTCCTACTTGGGTGCTACCCACTAACCTTGCTGCACCTCCCCTGTTTTAGCCATTCCCGGTTTGTGAGGCTTGAGGTCACGATTACCTTTAATCAGGACATCACTTAGAATGCTCATCGTCCACCTGACGATGTTCTGAAAGCATTCAATCCATACAAGTTCGTTCCGGGTTCGAACGAAACCGAAGGCATTATCTCGTTACACTCGTTTTGGAATCACCCTCAGAGTTAACGACAATAACCCTTGCACTCTGAATCTTCATCTTCACTTGATTCACGACCTATCGTTAATTTGGATCGATGTGGTATTTGGGTCTCCAGACCTGGAAATCCGGTATACGGAAACCCGATCCCGGTCTCATCGAAATCCAAAGCGTATCTTTTAAGGCCAAGTTGTTTTAAAGGTTAAAACAATTTAATTCTACTATCTATTAACACACAGATAGATACTTCACAGATTCATAATAGATAATCAACATTATCATTATAAGCAGATAATTCTTATCATCTTTACTATGCAACCAATGCATCCAAATCATACAGTATCAATTATCAATTATCTCATATCTGAGATCTCAAACCATTCAAGGTAAACAATATCATTCAATATCCATACATAAGCAATGATCTATAAATCATACTATAATTAATTTAAAATGAATTAAATTAATTACTTCATCTTTAATTAATTTAAAGTAAATTTAAATTAATTACTTCCATTATTATTAATCTTGCTTAAGTCACTATTAATTAATTATCAATTAATTAATCAACCATTATCTAATTATTCATCTTAATTAATCATCCTTGATTAATTACATTTAATTACATTCAAGTAATTAGCCTTTAAATTAATTTCACAAATTAATTACTCTTAACCACTTATAGTAATTAATTTTTAATTACTTCATTTATTAATTAACTATAATTAATTACATTACTCCTTAATTAATGACATTAATTAATCACTTTATTTATTAATTATTCCTTAATTAATCAATTCTTAATTACATCATTAATTATATTAATTATTGATCCTTAATTACATTTTAATTTATTTAAATTAATTACATTAAGTAATTAATCTTCAATTTAAATCATAATTATTAATCACCTTTGATTAATCTCATTCAGTAATTAACTACCCTTAATTACTTCTTAAAATAAATTAATTATTCCTTAATTAATTTCTTAATTAATCCCTTGATTAATTTCATTAAGTAATTAACTACCTTTAATTACTTTATTAATTACATCAGTAATTATCCATTAATTACTTCCTAAGTAATTATACCTCATTAAATTACATTTAGTAATTACTTCACAAATCATTAAATGATTATCTTAAATTAATTAAACTTAATTAATTAACTTAACTAATCAAAAGAAACTTAATTAATTACAATGAGTAATTAATATCTTAATTACTTCCAGTAAGTAATTATATTTAATTAAACCAATTTCACAAATGATTAATCTTAATTAATTAATCTATTTAATTATCACAATTAATCACATTAATTAATTACTTATTTAACCCAAGTTAATGATCTACATTAACTATTCTTTAATTATTTTTCTTAAATAATTAAACTTTAATTAACCATTATTAATTACAAATTAATTAATTCTAATTACAAATAAATTAATCTCTAATTACTTAATTAATTTAGTACCTAACAATAACTTAATTAATTCTAAATTACTTGATTAATTTATTCCTAACCATTAATTAATAATCTTAACTTATCAAATCTTATCTAATTAATGATCCTTGATTTCAATTTAATTAATCTTTAAATTAATCAACTTACAACCCTTAATTACCTTTTAAATCTCTTATTAATTTAATGAATTACAAATCATTAATCTTAATTTACTTAAGATAAAAACGTCATACTTATTAATGGCTTAATTATCATTTACAAGCCATTTGAAACCTTTTTGCTTTTAAATTTATCTTAAGTTCCATTTCAAAATAAAAGATTTCAAATAATTACAATTTTAACTTTAACAAACTTTAAACATTCAAATGGTTTTAAAACATTTTTATTCAAAACTTTATTTTATTCCGAAACTAGAATTCAAACCAAACTTGCATCCTGATTTTAATTTAGATTTAAACTTTTGTTTAAATCTTTGCTTTACAATTTAAATTTCAGATTTAAAATTTTAAAACGGGTTGCTTTTAAACCCTGTAACAAAATTTCAACCCGATCCTAACTTCATTTACTTCGAGTCTTCCACCAAAAATCACGAGAACAACCCGAGTTGCTCCCCTTCTTCCCCAAAAACACAACCACCCTACCCAGACGTGCACGTGCACCAACCCACGGCGACGTTCCGATCAACTTTCCGGCCATCAACAAGTTGCCGTCAACCTCACCAATCCCCTCGATCACTCAGTAGAACGATTTCGCCTACGAATCGAAATCGAACCCATCGATCAAAACTGAAACCAACTTCAACCGATAAAAGCTCTTCGCCAACGACGAACTCACCACCAGAAATCCTTCCGCTTTACCTAGAGCATCGTCACTACATCCAGCTTCGTTCCCACCATATGCGATCGATCCCAGTTATCCATCAACGCCGTACGAAGCTCATTAATCAACACGCCCTATTTAACACGCCGAACCCTAGTTCATCGTCGTTCGGCCACCGTGGTCATCTAGAATTTAAGTGAGTATTTTTCTGATGAACACCTAACCCCCAGCCTTCTTCCACCTCGATCACGACATCCAAAGTTTCCCCGATCATCAGAAATTGATGAAAATATAACTTCCGATCAACTCGTAAATTCTTCCCAAACTTTAACTTAAAAATCTTGAAATTGTTATCTAAATTCCTCATTTTACAATATGATTCTATTTATGAAATCAAAACTCGA
The DNA here is from genome assembly GCA_030737815.1 of Allium fistulosum. Lineage (NCBI taxonomy): Eukaryota > Viridiplantae > Streptophyta > Magnoliopsida > Asparagales > Amaryllidaceae > Allium > Allium fistulosum. The sequence goes on from CM060903.1 coordinate 97,028,211, forward strand.
ATTTATTAACTTTGATTTTTGACTTATACTTTGATTTCTACTGTTATCTCTTATTTCCAATAATTCTATTTATCAATATACTTATTAATATTTTTACAATCTTTATCTTGTTATTTCTAACAGATTTTATTTAAGACTTAAATCCTAATAAAGATTAGATCATGAGATAATAATCTTTGAATCAAAACTTGGTCTTGAAACTGGAACAGAGATGTTACAGGTATTTCACAAGCATGCACACATCTATTATCCAATATTCACAGAAATTTCATATATATATACAAACATTCTTGCTTCAGAGATTCACATGCAACCATATTTATACTTAAGCATTTTTAGAAAAGATGTTACTCCCCTAAAACAAATGATGAACAGAGCACTTATAAACAGCATGCACACAAATAAAAATTCACATCAAACATTCTCTTATATGTACATGCAATACACATTTATATTCAACCATACTAGCATGCAACCCAATTGTATTTTAAATTTTAAAAGTTACTCACCAGATTTAAAATAGAGACAGAGCCTTTAGTTTGAAATAGCTTTTGAATTTGAGTGCTGGAAAATGTCTTTTGAAAACTGAAAAATCCTTTTGTTGCTGTGATGTATAACTTGCTAGCTGAAATGATTTTGCTTCTTAAAACTAAGACGATTGCTTGCTTTGATTTATCTCAGATTGAAGAAAAAGTGTTCGGGCTTTGATTATTGATTTTTGAGAATGAAACAACAGGCTTTTGATTTTGGTTTGATTCCAGATTTGAAGAAATGATACAGGTTTTGATTTCAATTTGGTTTGTGGAGGTATGGATTACAGATTTCGTTTTGAGAGGAGTTTGTTTACTTTATTTGTTTCAGGCTTTGTTAACTAAGCTTTAGATTTTTAAAAGAAAAAGAATGGAATGGAAAAGGATTTGTTTATATAAAGGCTGAAATTATATGTAAATAAAAATAAAAGAAAAACTAACTTAAATTTGACACTTGTCTCATTGTTAATCCATTACTTAACACATGTTATTTAGGTGTCTTAATTTTATTACACTTGTCTTTTAAGTAATTAATACATATTTTTATTTATTTAAAAATGTTAATAAAGATTTTAAACTCAATAAATAAATTCTTATGTAAATGTATATATGCATTTCTCTTTTAGAGAAAATGTAAATAAACAATTATATAAAATTAAAAGCTTATCTAAATATTTTTAGAATGTTTATCCTTTTAATTTCTATTATAAATCCAAATTTATATTCAATTTAAATTTAAAAATCCAATTTAAAATCAAGTTATATATATGCATATATAACTACCATTTAAATTTAAAATAACAATTCTATTTCCAGAAAATCTATTTATGTTTATAAAAACAAAGTATTATAATTATTATTTGAAAATATCAAATTTGACAATTTTAAATAATTTATAAAAGAGATTATAAATTACTTCTATTATTAAATGAATTAATACCATATGTAAATTGTATTTTAAACTTCTATTTTTAACAATTAAACATTTATCTTATGTATTTTAAAACCATATAGTTTTTTATTAAATAGCTTTGAAAAGCTTAATATTAAATTAATCATGATTCCCAAATTACCAAAATATTTATTAGAAAACAAGATTTATTTATTTCAAACCAAAGCTCATCTATTTACAATATATACAGTTATATATATATTATAAATAGAAAATATTTTATTAACTTTTAAAAGATAAAATTCACCAGTTATATATTTATTTAACTAGATTATTAAATTAATTCAAATTTATTAACAAAGATTATCAAATCAATTTAATTTTAAATACAGATTATTAAATTGATATTGCCCAAAATTCCGGGATATCACATTCCTTCCCCCTTAAAATAATTTCGTCCCCGAAATTTAAAACAAAGATAATTTAATAATCTATCAAAGATTTTATTTCTAAAACCACAATATATATTATCAACCATATGCTAACAACCATAGCAACCAATTCATCCAATCAAACAATTCTAACTATCTAGACTAAATTCTAGATAAAATTCCTCGAGTTTCCCCAAGTATATATATATATCCGGGATACTCGCTCTACAAACAATCTAAACTATTAAGCTATAGATCTCCTACTCGTCTAGATCTACAGAACTAAACAGAATATCAGACTACAGACGAGTCTGACTCAACTACCCAACTTCCAGAACTGCTGATTCTAAAACCAGAGATAGATCAAATACGTACTCTCTCAGAGATACGTAAAACACAATGAATTCCAGTTATCCAAACTGACAATTCAATTCAGAAGACCAAATACTTATCCAAATCAGAACACAGACGAGATCCAAACATAACTCTACTTCACAATATCAGTAGATTCCAAACTTACTTCTCCCATCCAGAGATACACTCCAAACTGCTTTCGCTGCTCAACTCTGATCTGAGGTAGAACACAAGCACAGACTGGACAACTCATTTCTAGAAATAAGGTTCACTGATCCATAAAGAAAACTCGGATACTCCAGCAAAACTTGAGTTGCTTCGCCAACTCCATCTCTAGGAAACATCCTTCCACTAGACTGAACCACCGGTATCACTCCTGGAATCCGGTCGATAAGAAAACTCAACCTTCAGATGCGGACAAACTTCTGACTTCTCTGAAGACATCCAGAAAAACTCTGACAACCCAAGAGAACACTCAGACAATCGCAAGTCACTTTTGCGATCAACCCAACCTAATTCCAAACAGACTGTTCTCTCTTTACCAATCAGAACAGCTTACACTTATTTATCCAATTTATCGAAGAAATGGATCCACTCTGCTGCTTCTGATCTTTACTTCCAGAAAAACTGCTCATCCAGAAAACTTCCTGCCATCACAGAATACTCCGAGCTGCACTGCTGCCACAAATGCTCCTATCCAAAGCTCTTCGAGAAACTCGGACTCCAAACCAAAGCAGAAACACCATGCTGAACTCAGCCACAATACCAAAGCATACACACTTCCTTAATCTCGTTCCAAAGAAAACATCTTCAGGAACATCCATCGTCACTGTATCTCATCATACAGCTACTATTACTTGAGTTATCAAGGTACCATCACTCACTTCTGCCTCATCGACAGATCCAACTCTACTCATCCACACTTCAAAGATAAACTCCGAACCATTACAGTTTCCTTCGGAGATTGATGAAATCCTTCACCACAGCAAAGCTTACTCGAGACAGTATTAGGTCTACAGTCTCGACAGATACACTTCCAACCTCAACTGTCAAACTCCAACCATTGGTAATCGTGTTTCACACACCACTACCCCATCTACCTTTATAACTTATATTGGAAAACCCGAACAGGTAACCCAACAAATAGGTAGAAATATATATATATTTAAAATGATACTTTTTATATAGAAATTATTTCTGGGTAAAATTATTTCATTTACCTCTTTAAAACAATATTGTGTCCGTTGGCCTGGTTCAAGTGTTTAGAGATCCCTATCAATAACGTTAGCTACTCGTATTGACCAGAATCCATATACCACTCAACCGATCAATTAACACAATATAAAACCATTTTATATAACTAACAAATACGCGCTCTCGTATATATATATACTCAGACTCAAATAGGTTGCTACAGATCCTATCTCTAATGAACAATCCTTCTGAACCTAGGTATTCACTCAACCTAGTGCTCTGATGTTCAATTAACCAAAAGCTTAGGCATTCGCTCAACCTCGCTCTGATACCACTGTAACGACCACGACTTTCTCTCCATAGAAAGTCGTATCACTAATAAGAAAGAAAGGGGTGAGAAGTAGAAAAGAAAAGAAGAGAAAGAAAACAAACACAAATACTCACAGCGGAAACGAACAAAATATATTATATCACATAAATATTACATAGTATCATATACAACACTTATCAGAGTTACATAGATTACATATCATATACTAGACAGTTATAAACATCTGTCTAGTTATTACATCTCAATACAAAACAAAGATCTAAACAAGATCAACACAGCGGAAACTACTATCTATATCTACAACGCTGAAGCCTCCTGCTCCATTGCTCCTCCACAATTCGTCAAGGCTAACCTGAATCCCTTGGCTACTCGTAAAAATTTGAGTACCCAAGAGTTTATAAAACAGAAATAAACAACTTGGGTCAGACATGGGTCTGGTGTGAGTAACAGGTTAAACTTGTTTAACTTCAAAACCTTTTGAAAGAAAAAGTATCACGTAAGACTTCCCACACATAAACATGGGTAAGTTTTTACCTTACGCTAACCAAAACATTTGATAGGAAATTCGATTGTATTATAATAGGGTCTAGGGTTTTCAAATAAATATGAAATAGCTGAAATTGTTACATTATTAAATTCCAGCATACTAGCCACAAAGTGGGTTATACAATCAAGTCCGTTGGCACTTATTGGATTTTGGATTCCATACAATGGCAGGGCTACCGGGGTACCGCCCGTCACAGTACGTGGCCTAGATCACCGTACCGAGGATCACTCCCAATCCCCTGCAACACAAGGTCGGAACATCCCTTACTGGATAATTCCCGCACAAGATACCTCACGGTTGGGATCAGCAACCGCACCACTAAGTCGAAATAGAAAGGGACATCTAGACAGAGGTAACCTTGTCCTACTTGGGTGCTACCCACTAACCTTGCTGCACCTCCCCTGTTTTAGCCATTCCCGGTTTGTGAGGCTTGAGGTCACGATTACCTTTAATCAGGACATCACTTAGAATGCTCATCGTCCACCTGACGATGTTCTGAAAGCATTCAATCCATACAAGTTCGTTCCGGGTTCGAACGAAACCGAAGGCATTATCTCGTTACACTCGTTTTGGAATCACCCTCAGAGTTAACGACAATAACCCTTGCACTCTGAATCTTCATCTTCACTTGATTCACGACCTATCGTTAATTTGGATCGATGTGGTATTCGGGTCTCCAGACCTGGAAATCCGGTATACGGAAACCCGATCCCGGTCTCATCGAAATCCAAAGCGTATCTTTTAAGGCCAAGTTGTTTTAAAGGTTAAAACAATTTAATTCTACTATCTATTAACACACAGATAGATACTTCACAGATTCATAATAGATAATCAACATTATCATTATAAGCAGATAATTCTTATCATCTTTACTATGCAACCAATGCATCCAAATCATACAGTATCAATTATCAATTATCTCATATCTGAGATCTCAAACCATTCAAGGTAAACAATATCATTCAATATCCATACATAAGCAATGATCTATAAATCATACTATAATTAATTTAAAATGAATTAAATTAATTACTTCATCTTTAATTAATTTAAAGTAAATTTAAATTAATTACTTCCATTATTATTAATCTTGCTTAAGTCACTATTAATTAATTATCAATTAATTAATCAACCATTATCTAATTATTCATCTTAATTAATCATCCTTGATTAATTACATTTAATTACATTCAAGTAATTAGCCTTTAAATTAATTTCACAAATTAATTACTCTTAACCACTTATAGTAATTAATTTTTAATTACTTCATTTATTAATTAACTATAATTAATTACATTACTCCTTAATTAATGACATTAATTAATCACTTTATTTATTAATTATTCCTTAATTAATCAATTCTTAATTACATCATTAATTATATTAATTAATGATCCTTAATTATATTTTAATTTATTTAAATTAATTACATTAAGTAATTAATCTTCAATTTAAATCATAATTATTAATCACCTTTGATTAATCTCATTCAGTAATTAACTACCCTTAATTACTTCTTAAAATAAATTAATTATTCCTTAATTAATTTCTTAATTAATCCCTTGATTAATTTCATTAAGTAATTAACTACCTTTAATTACTTTATTAATTACATCAGTAATTATCCATTAATTACTTCCTAAGTAATTATACCTCATTAAATTACATTTAGTAATTACTTCACAAATCATTAAATGATTATCTTAAATTAATTAAACTTAATTAATTAACTTAACTAATCAAAAGAAACTTAATTAATTACAATGAGTAATTAATATCTTAATTACTTCCAGTAAGTAATTATATTTAATTAAACCAATTTCACAAATGATTAATCTTAATTAATTAATCTATTTAATTATCACAATTAATCACATTAATTAATTACTTATTTAACCCAAGTTAATGATCTACATTAACTATTCTTTAATTATTTTTCTTAAATAATTAAACTTTAATTAACCATTATTAATTACAAATTAATTAATTCTAATTACAAATAAATTAATCTCTAATTACTTAATTAATTTAGTACCTAACAATAACTTAATTAATTCTAAATTACTTGATTAATTTATTCCTAACCATTAATTAATAATCTTAACTTATCAAATCTTATCTAATTAATGATCCTTGATTTCAATTTAATTAATCTTTAAATTAATCAACTTACAACCCTTAATTACCTTTTAAATCTCTTATTAATTTAATGAATTACAAATCATTAATCTTAATTTACTTAAGATAAAAACGTCATACTTATTAATGGCTTAATTATCATTTACAAGCCATTTGAAACCTTTTTGCTTTTAAATTTATCTTAAGTTCCATTTCAAAATAAAAGATTTCAAATAATTACAATTTTAACTTTAACAAACTTTAAACATTCAAATGGTTTTAAAACATTTTTATTCAAAACTTTATTTTATTCCGAAACTAGAATTCAAACCAAACTTGCATCCTGATTTTAATTTAGATTTAAACTTTTGTTTAAATCTTTGCTTTACAATTTAAATTTCAGATTTAAAATTTTAAAACGGGTTGCTTTTAAACCCTGTAACAAAATTTCAACCCGATCCTAACTTCATTTACTTCGAGTCTTCCACCAAAAATCACGAGAACAACCGGAGTTGCTCCCCTTCTTCCCCAAAAACACAACCACCCTACCCAGACGTGCACGTGCACCAACCCACGGCGACGTTCCGATCAACTTTCCGGCCATCAACAAGTTGCCGTCAACCTCACCAATCCCCTCGATCACTCAGTAGAACGATTTCGCCTACGAATCGAAATCGAACCCATCGATCAAAACTGAAACCAACTTCGACCGATAAAAGCTCTTCGCCAACGACGAACTCACCACCAGAAATCCTTCCGCTTTACCCAGAGCATCGTCACTACATCCAGCTTCGTTCCCACCATATGCGATCGATCCCAGTTATCCATCAACGCCGTACGAAGCTCATTAATCAACACGCCCTATTTAACACGCCGAACCCTAGTTCATCGTCGTTCGGCCACCGTGGTCATCTAGAATTTAAGTGAGTATTTTTCTGATGAACACCTAACCCCCAGCCTTCTTCCACCTCGATCACGACATCCAAAGTTTCCCCGATCATCAGAAATTGATGAAAATATAACTTCCGATCAACTCGTAAATTCTTCCCAAACTTTAACTTAAAAATCTTGAAATTGTTATCTAAATTCCTCATTTTACAATATGATTCTATTTATGAAATCAAAACTCGAATTTATTAACTTTGATTTTTGACTTATACTTTGATTTCTACTGTTATCTCTTATTTCCAATAATTCTATTTATCAATATACTTATTAATATTTTTACAATCTTTATCTTGTTATTTCTAACAGATTTTATTTAAGACTTAAATCCTAATAAAGATTAGATCATGAGATAATAATCTTTGAATCAAAACTTGGTCTTGAAACTGGAACAGAGATGTTACAGGTATTTCACAAGCATGCACACATCTATTATCCAATATTCACAGAAATTTCATATATATATACAAACATTCTTGCTTCAGAGATTCACATGCAACCATATTTATACTTAAGCATTTTTAGAAAAGATGTTACTCCCCTAAAACAAATGATGAACAGAGCACTTATAAACAGCATGCACACAAATAAAAATTCACATCAAACATTCTCTTATATGTACATGCAATACACATTTATATTCAACCATACTAGCATGCAACCCAATTGTATTTTAAATTTTAAAAGTTACTCACCAGATTTAAAATAGAGACAGAGCCTTTAGTTTGAAATAGCTTTTGAATTTGAGTGCTGGAAAATGTCTTTTGAAAACTGAAAAATCCTTTTGTTGCTGTGATGTATAACTTGCTAGCTGAAATGATTTTGCTTCTTAAAACTAAGACGATTGCTTGCTTTGATTTATCTCAGATTGAAGAAAAAGTGTTCGAGCTTTGATTATTGATTTTTGAGAATGAAACAACAGGCTTTTGATTTTGGTTTGATTCCAGATTTGAAGAAATGATACAGGTTTTGATTTCAATTTGGTTTGTGGAGGTATGGATTACAGATTTCGTTTTGAGAGGAGTTTGTTTACTTTATTTGTTTCAGGCTTTGTTAACTAAGCTTTAGATTTTTAAAAGAAAAAGAATGGAATGGAAAAGGATTTGTTTATATAAAGGCTGAAATTATATGTAAATAAAAATAAAAGAAAAACTAACTTAAATTTGACACATGTCTCATTGTTAATCCATTACTTAACACATGTTATTTAGGTGTCTTAATTTTATTACACTTGTCTTTTAAGTAATTAATACATATTTTTATTTATTTAAAAATGTTAATAAAGATTTTAAACTTAATAAATAAATTCTTATGTAAATGTATATATGCATTTCTCTTTTAGAGAAAATGTAAATAAACAATTATATAAAATTAAAAGCTTATCTAAATATTTTTAGAATGTTTATCCTTTTAATTTCTATTATAAATCCAAATTTATATTCAATTTAAATTTAAAAATCCAATTTAAAATCAAGTTATATATATGCATATATAACTACCATTTTAATTTAAAATAACAATTCTATTTCCAGAAAATCTATTTATGTTTATAAAAACAAAGTATTATAATTATTATTTGAAAATATCAAATTTGACAATTTTAAATAATTTATAAAAGAGATTATAAATTACTTCTATTATTAAATGAATTAATACCATATGTAAATTGTATTTTAAACTTCTATTTTTAACAATTAAACATTTATCTTATGTATTTTAAAACCATATAGTTTTTTATTAAATAGCTTTGAAAAGCTTAATATTGAATTAATCATGATTCCCAAATTACCAAAATATTTATTAGAAAACAAGATTTATTTATTTCAAACCAAAGCTCATCTATTTACAATATATACAGTTATATATATATTATAAATAGAAAATATTTTATTAACTTTTAAAAGATAAAATTCACCAGTTATATATTTATTTAACTAGATTATTAAATTAATTCAAATTTATTAACAAAGATTATCAAATCAATTTAATTTTAAATACAGATTATTAAATTGATATTGCCCAAAATTCCGGGATATCACAATTCGTCTGATCAACGCTATCGATAGAATTTCCAAAACACTTGAGTAGAGCAAATGGACACAATATTGTTTTCAAATTTGTTTGATTATATTGTAAAAACATAAGGAAAATTTTCTGGAATTTTGGGGATAATTAAATTGGTTGTTTGAAATGATAATATTTGATTATCATTTATTATTCTAAATGAATTTATAATTATGGTTTATAAATTGATTTGGAATTTAAAATGAACTTAATTCAGAAATTTGAGAATTTAGTTTTCGGTGATTTCGAACTTTGGTTTTTAAAATTTTTAAAGTATATAGTATTGGAAGTATTTTCGAATAGAAATCGTTTTCAAAGAATTTTTTTTAAAATGTTGAAATCAGTGCTCTTCTCTTTGTCGCTAGAAAATAATTTCGGTGATGGCGGCCGCATCATCGATATTCATTTTCGAGTTTCGAAGTGGAGATACTATTCTGTAGCTTTACTACGGTTTTGTTTTGAAAAATATTTTGATTTAAATTTCTTCAGTATAATTTGATTTATCTATATATAGGTATCTTATTTTAAAATTTAATTTGGTTTGATATAAATATATTATATATATCTCTAAACTGTTTAAAGTTAATCGGAAATCTAATTCTTAAATGTTGTTAAAAGATGATTTTTTAATTTAAAAATAAAACCAAAATTTGGAATAAATATTTAAACTTGAATAATTGAATTGGGAAAATTTTATTTGTATATTGTTCAACTGCATTCTAATACAACTTACCTAACTCATTCAGAAGTTGAAAATGTAATTGGATAATATATAAGATAAATTGAATTTATAGATAAAATTTGAGTGTTTATAGTAAATGTGATACACTAAATTATGATTATAAAGATGTTAATAGAGTTCGATAGGATAATAAGTAAAACTCGGTTAATAATGAAATAAATTTGTTTTGAAAGAATTAATAAATTGAAATTTGAGCAACTTATGAAAATACCTTGAATTTCAAAGCAATTAGTGAATATAAATTAATTTAAATTGAAACTTTTATGGTTTAAATTAATCTATATGGGTTAAATATATGTGATAAGATATATTAAGTAGAATAAATTTAATTATAATTTGGAATAAAAGAAGAATTTAAATTGTTGAAAAATATGATTATAATAAAAGACTATTCAAATTTATGGTTTTAGAAATTGTAAATTGAAGAAAATGGGATAATAAGATAATGAATTTAGAAATAGTTGAGATTGATTTTAGTAAAATCAAATGGATTAAATCAATTATTGAATATCAATTAATTTAAATTTGAATTTATATGGTTTAAATTAATTGTTATTTTGTATTTCAGATCTGTTTTTCTTTCTGGTTGTTTCTATTCTCCTACCTCGTTCCTTTTCGGGGACGAAAAGTTTTGAGTGGGGGAGAATGTAACGACCCGTAAATTTCAACTGTTTTAATAACGTAATTAGTTAAAATTTTGTGAAATTTTAAACGATAAAATTTTGAAATAAAAATTTAATATTTGGAATACGTCTAGTTAAACATAGCAACTGGTAAATTTTCGTCCGAAAATACGAAAGTTTATTTCGCGCGTAAATTCACTTCAATTTAATCAGTTAAAAAGTAATGAAAATAAAATGTTTTCGGAACGAAAATATTTTTACATAGAAAAATTCTAAACCATCTTCTGAGCAAAGTATCAGTTCGTCATTTTTCCAAATTCGGACATCTATTGCTCCGTCGTTCTTATTTTCTGCAAAATAGCAGCATTCTGGTACCGATATCGATTTTTATCGGATGATCGTACCACTGATATCTGTATACCATTGTGATCGTCCCGTCGTGCAGATCTCTACGGTATATTCAACTTTAAATTTTTAAGTTTGGTACACGGCGGAATCTGCGTAAACGGAAGCCGTATCGGTACCCGTATCGGTACCAGTTTTATGCCCTTTGTTTTCTTTTCTTTTTGTCCACTCAGATTCCACGTGAATAACTCAATGGCCACTAGTTTTAAATAGGTCTATTAATTCATGCATGCCCTTTCATTCCCTAGAAGTTATATCTAATTTTTGCAATTCCACTGTTCATTTCATCTTTTCACTGTTTCATTTTAGAACTTAAGAAATAATATCTATATCTATAATATACAAATTACGTATATGGGTTCGAGATTTGGTTGCCTTCTATTCTTCCCAGATCCTTGTTATTTACTCGAGCCTCTCCACATTCTTCACCTACCTCTCCCTCTCCTTTCACCGTCCACCCCTGCCCCTCTGGCCCTTCCCCGTGCTTCCCATCATCAGCCATACCCCTTCATTGACGTGCCACACCATGCCATGACCCCAAGCAACCCGACCAGAACTGCCCTTCCTCTCCCGGTGTAACGACCCGGAAATTTCGAACCCGAAATTTCCAGATAGTTAGAAGAAAAAGAAAAGAGATAGAAGAAAGAAACAGAAAGAAGAAAGAAGAACAGAAAACACAACATCTCACATTCGCAGCGGATTAAATATAATAACAAATAATAGCATTTTTATAAAAGAAAGCTGTAATTGTTACTTTCAATACAATTAATCAGAGTTACAATCATTACAATAGACTGGACAGTTATATCAACCTGCCCCATACTACTATCAATACAACTCTCAAATACACAGCGGAAAACACTCTATACGTTCCTGCCATCCAGCTCGCCTCCTGAGCTCCAGAACGTCCTTACCTGGAATCTGTAATACTCGGTCTGACCCGAGCATTACATCAAAGTAACACCCGGGTCAGGCTGGAAACCAGCGTGAGTAAACCCATATAATTTGAAATACTAAGTTATAAAACTTATTTGAACCCAGGGTAACTCGTATCTTCTACGAGTTCTTACTTATTATATTCAACAATTATTTCACAAAATAATATCTAAGTACCGTTACTTAGTTCCAATGGTCCAGATTACTCAATTTATTTCATCCCAGCCTATTTGATTTACAAATCAAATCTATAAAGAATTATAGATTTCTAATCGAAGTGGTTTCGGGTATTTGCTGATTCCCGACCCCGGTCTCTTCGAATCCAATACCATCTTTAAACCAGGTTGTTTAAGTTTAAACAATTAAATTTATATTCGGAATATCATATTCACATAGCAATTTTATCATAGATAGATAACTTATATTACCACAATTCATTCAAAGCATCTCATATCACAGAGCATCACAATCACATATCAGATATATGAAATAATCCAAGAAATTTAATCATCCATAAGCAGATTAAATAATCACATAATTTATAATTAATTTAATTTAATTAATTAATTAACCCTTAATTACTTACATTAATTAATTAACCCTTAATTAATTATCCTTTAATTAATTAATTATCCTGAATTTATTACATAATAATTAACCCAATTATTAATTTATTAATCCTTAATCATTAATTTAATTACTCCTTAATTACTTCATTAATTATCTCTTAATTATAAATTTATAAACCTAATTCTCAATTATTAATTAAGAACTTACTTACAGATTACTTATTCCTCAAATACCAGTTGATAAACTATTTAATTAATCCTTAATTAACTGTTAACCCATCCTTAATTTACAATTAATCAATCCTAAATTACCATTTGATTAATCCTGAATCACAATTGATTTATCAATTAATTACCATTTTAACAACTTCTTAATTAAATTGTTAAAACAATCATTTAGCCTGATAATTTAAAGTTATCAAACACAACTTTAAATAACTTAAATATTTATCCGTTTATAATTTAAAACTAATTTGAATTTGAATCTAAACTTGTCTTTATATAAACCTTTAAATTTACTTTCAAAACTCGATTTAAAATCATTTTAAAATTTCTTAACAATGTTTAAACTTAACAACTTCAAAACTTCTTAAAATATGTTTTAAGAAAATATTTATTAAAACATCAAGTAATTATATATATATAAGTTTTAAACTTAGATTAAAATTTAAAAAAAACAGAATTGATAAAACACTCGTACGCACACGAGAGCAAACCCGAGCCCATCGTCATATTTCCCGAGCTTCGACCCGAGGCAAACTACTTCGTTCCCAAATCTCAAACTCAGGTGCACAGGAAAAGTTGTGCACGTGCACCAGCCCACGGCGGCGCTCCGGCGTCTACGACTTCCTCAAACAAGTCGACTTCGTCATCCACGATCCATCGAACCACTCAGCATTTCTGATCGAGCTCCAAAATCAAATTCGAACTCTCCAATTCAAACTGGAACGACAGCTCCGACCAAAACCCGCCTCCACAAGACAACCCCGACCATCAGAAGTCACGACACCCTGTCCAGAGCTTCGCCAACAACCAACGCTCCTATTCCACCTACTCTGACCACGTCCGATACACCATTGACGTCGCGACGAACCCACGAACAAAGTCGACCCATCCAGGCCCTTAAACCCTACCATCACCTAGCTGTGCCACCATAGTGAATGATAATATCTCCAACCATTTTTGCCGACATTGCCCACTTCCCAACTAGCTTCCATCACGACCCCGAGAATCCTAACCTTGCCGACCACCAGTAATAGCCCAAAACCCATTATTTGATCAATTTCGAATTTCTCTCACAATCCCAATCTAAAAATTTTGATTTAACTTTTAAAAATCATGTTTCTAGCCGGGGATTCAGATTATATAAATAAAACAATGGATTGTGATAATTGAAATTTACATGTTTTAGTTTTTCCACCGTTCATTCTATATTCCCAGATAGTTTTCAAACTTAAATTTCTTAAATATATTTTTAAAACTTAGATTATGTATAAACACACATATCTTATTTGAATCTCACAGCCTAAAGGAGATTACAAGAGGAGATTTGAATTTGTTTTTTCCTAAATTTTAAACCTGTAAAGAAGAACAGAGGGTATATCTATACATGCACACTCAACAAATTCATTTTTACATACATGCAGCATAATTTACCTTCATGCAAACAACTATCACAACATTATTTCATATATTTATCACATGCAACAAGATAAACAGATCTTAGCTATAAAAAGTATAGTTTACTCACCTATTATAAGATGTTGAACAGAGACTTTGAAGCAGTTTTTAATTTGAAAACTTGAAATTGCTGAGATGAGATTTGAATCCTAGTTGTTAGTTTGCTTTCGATCTTGAAGCCTTATTCCCAGATGAATCTGAAGTTGTTGATTTAGTTGTTTGAAATGATCTTGTTTAAATTCTGAGATGATCTTGTCTTTCTTTCAGGCTTTAATTTGTTTTAGATTTTAGGTCATTCAGGAAATTGATTTCTTTCCCTTTAATTCTCAGGTTTTGAAAATGGAAAGAAAAATTTATTCAAGAGAATGAAGCCTGGCTCTTTTCCTCTAATACATGTTGTCTATATTTTAAGTTAAATTAAAAGAACATTTTTCTTGCCACTTGTTCTATTGTGTTAACACTTGTTCATACATGAATTCATGAGCATACAAATGTCATTAGTGATTAAATTATGTTTAAAACCCCTTATTATTATTTTTATTATTATTTTTATTCATTTATGTGTATATAACTCAATTAAACAATATAAACTTATTTATTTATAATTTTTTTTATGTTCAATATCTCTATATATATATGTTTAGAAAAAGTATGATTCTTTATTAAATCCTATTTTAAACTTAATAAGTATTTATCTTTTGTGTTTATAAATATAGAATTCTAACTTTAAATCTCCTTTGAAAAAGTTAATATATTGAGTTCAAATTAATGCTCTCAATTTACTCAACATATATACACACTTGTATCCTTGTATATGAACATACTTAATTTTTTTTTATCATTATTAAGTTTGCACATCACTATTCTTATATTAATATTTAAATTTACTATAAGATATATCACTTTAATTCAACTATTATTATAGTTTCAAATCCACTTATATATATCTTCAGATATGTCTAATTATCAAAAATGTATTTATCCAAATAAAATCAGACAATTATCCAATTAACAGATATCCAAAAATCCGGGTTATCACATTCCTCCCCCCTTTAAATCTTTTCGTCCTCGAAAAGAGACAAAGCCAGAATTTTATTAAAATGTTTATTATCAGTTAAATTTCTCTTAGAGCATTTTTAACTCTTAACACTTTTTATTTAAAAATTTTAAAACACTTTAAAATCTACATAATATTACCCAAAATAATTTTGTAAAAATACTTTTATAACTCAATGTCTCAACAAGTCCATCCTTGTTCTTACAGAAATTCGGTCATATGTTGATCAGACGTAGGACTGAAAATCTATAAGGACTTAGCAAACCTGTTTTCAACACTCAGTGAAAATACTTGAATTTTATGAAAATATAGAAAACAGTTTTGAAAAATAGAGGAATATCTTTGGTGAGAATGCTCTGAAAATCATCACCCCCATCCATGGTCACAGTTACATCACGGGTTACGTTGCCATCGCAGCAAAAGTCCATGTAACTGATTACACCATGGAACCTACAACAGATCGCAGTTACATCCAGGGTTACGTTGCCATCACAGCAAAAGTCCATGTAACTGTTGGCTCTCAGCGGCACACACGATTTCGCTGTCAAAATGAAACTTCTCCCACATAGGTCGCAGTCTACCGATATAAAATCAAACGTAGACAGTTGGCTCTCAGCGGCACAAACGACTTTCGCTATGTTACCATAGTGTCACAGTCTACCGATATAAAATCAAACGTAGACAGTTGGCTCTCAGCGGCACACATGACTTCCGCTATGGTCTGCAGTAGATCGCAGTGACATTGAGTTAAATTGTTGTCACAGCATAACTCAAATGCCTCTGTGGGCACCAGCCCCTCGACTTTCGCTACACGAATAATCCTCAGGAACTAGTTTTGTCCGGACTCCTCACAGGATCAACTTTAGAATCCCCCCTTGGGGTTCAAGGCAGTACCACCCAGTGGCACTCCTGAGAAGTTCATTTTAAGGGAGCGCCTTTTTCCCCAGAGCTATTCTCAAAACACTTTATACTATATACTTATAGTATCTTCAAATCATACCCTTTATGATTTATCAAAATCTCCTTTACACAAAATCGATTACCAAAATCGATAATTCTCAAACTAGGCTTTCCAAAATCCAAAATTGATTTTCCCAAAAATCAAAAGCCCTTTCCAAAATCCATAGGTTCCCAAAACCTTTTCCAAAATCATTCTCATAAGATCCTTTATATATATATATATATAGATATATATAACTTTGAAAATTTTGGATTATTTCAAACTTGTATAAAACCTCTTTTATACTTCAAATATTTTCAAAACCCTTTTCTATTCTGACTATAGATTTAACAAGGGAAGATTTATTTTATATAACAAAGATATATAACTTTGTTTTATTCCAAATCAAATATTCAAATTTGATAAATATTTTATACAGTTATTAACCATATTACTTTTCAAAAACCATTTTACAGTTCTTATCCACAAATCTTCAATATCAATTTCATTCAAATCCGTACGATGTACACATATCATCCGTACGCTATATCAATTTGATCGCTCACTCGATCACACAATTTCACTTCCGAACTAGTATCGTCCACCCGACTTTCTAGTGCGGACTCAGATCTGGTTTCTTGATCAGAAACCGGCATTCTCCTTGCATAGTCGTAGCTATGATAGAGAATATCCAGAACCAATCAAAAATCTATATCCAGGTTCGCCGTCGAAAATCGAGCGAAAAATCCCAACTCGGATCGATAATACTATCTCGAAATTCTGTGTTCGAATCTGGATCAAATCACTATGCGAATAGAATAATATACGTATATCCTACGTATTTATCTTTATTGGTTATTAGCCAAATCAATTCTTTTTCTATTCATATTTCCTTTAATTCCATTCACTTATTCACAATTGCTTCCATTTCCAATTGAGTTATTACTTCAATTATAAACAGTTTGAACTCTGACCAATTTAAATTTAAAAATAGCTTAAATTTTTTTTTTTTTTTAAATAGATAAGTAGTTGAAAAATAATTATTAGTTTGTAAAATAGCTGTAAAATAGTTAAGTAGGTATAAAATAGTTAGATAATTGCAAAATAGTTTTTAAAATAGTGATTAGATATAAGTAACTGAAAAATAGTAATTAGTTTATAAGACAGTTTCAAAATAGTTAAATAGTTCCAAAATAATTGTAAAATAAGTATAAGATAGTTTGGTGTTTAAGAAGAAAGATTGTATTGTAAATAGTTTGGAAAAATATATTTGTATTAAAACAATTTATTTTGAAAATAAACCAGAGTCAAACTGTTCAATTCTCATCAATCCAATTTAAATTTCCACCTCCTTTTAAATTAACTCAATTCCAATTTAAATAACTTCAATTTCCATTGAAATTGATTTAACCTCAATTCAAGTTGAATTAATCCTCTATTTCTTTCCTAATTCAAATCAAATTCCATTTGAATTTTAAACCTATTCAACTTAAATCACAATTTTCAATTAATTCACATAAATTTCAAATTGAACCAATTTTATTTCATTTCAATTCCAGTTTGAATTTATCCCTGTTTGTACCAAAAATGGGCACAACACTCTTCGGGAGTTATTTGAAGAGATAAAATGAAGAACATAAATGTAAAACAGAGATTATCTAACAAAAACTCCAATAAACAGAATTGTAAATACGCAGACAAGCAATTTAGAGTGGTTCGGCGTATCGCCTACGTCCACTATGAAGTTTTGACGATTTTATTGATTCTCTTTCAATGATTACAAGTGATTACAGCGAACAACAGCAAATTATAGCTTGGAATTCGGATTCAATAGAAAGAATAAGATGCAAATCTCGATCCGGCAGAGTCTGGGCGCTTCAGAATCCAGATCCCCTTTTCAATTGGAAGTCTAACGCAAATGGTTCAACTTGATCAAAGTCCTTGATCGATATGGGTCGGATGTTCCCGGTCCTTCATTTTATGGGGCTTGAACATATTGTTAGAGTCATCCTTTTTGGAGTGGCTTTATGGCGTTGGCATCCATGGTAGCCATCTAAAGAAGAGGAGTTTTCCGATCTAGAGTATGGAGTAGGTTTCCTCCTTATCTCGCCAAGTTGATCCTTCGTCTGATGCATCAACTCAAAAATTGCCTAGACATGTTGGTGCAGTTGTCGGCGGCGGTCTACCAGTTCACTTGTCAAAGTCTGGAAATAAGCGCCGGTGATGAACTCATTTATGGGTATCGGCAGCAACTGGCTGCGGGCTTTGGATAAATCCGTTGGCTGCCAGCTTCTTCATTCACTTCAACAATATAAGAAGTAGATCTGGTATGTCTAACCACGATTGACAATGTTCTTTGAGGAATGGGGGAAGACAGCTACATTTGATAGCAGTCATCACTCTTGGTGTAAGCCATGCGCAATTCTTACTTCATGAGGTAGTGCCGGGGGTTGTATTTCCATAACACACCGACATAGTTAACATGTTGAATTTTCATTGGAACTTCTGCATGTAGGATGGTTTCAACGAATAGGTCTCGACTAGGAAAGATTCCCCAATCGGCATTATGATCAGGCTCATTTTATTGCCCAGGGGTCTTGTAACACTGGTCAATGACGTATGCATGATTGCGTTCGAGTTGTTTGCAATGCCGATAGGACGGTGAGTTGGTTAAAATGGGCTAACAGATTGGTGTTTATCCCAAACTTTCATCCAGATAGGGGACCTATATAGGGTATTAAGGAAGTCTTCTTGAGGTTGTATGCCATGCTTTTAGTCATGTGGACGTAGAATGATTAAGATGCGGGCATTTGAAGATGGTTCAGCGCTGACCAGCTATGCTTTGAGTCGGTAGAGTAGACAGTGTAGGGGAGTCGTCATATTAGCCGTCGTACCATAGTTGTCAACTCAGGAGTTTGAAAGCTGGTCAATTGGAGGAAGTTGCATTCCACCTTAAAAGCATGATATATTAATCAACCCCAGTTCTTGGCATACTAACTAGGTTCTCCAGCCTTTGGGAGTACGGTTGAGTAGTATTTCTTTACCCATTCCTTGATTGCAACTCAACATTTTTTGTTGTGATCTCCTATGTCTTGTTCAGTCATGGAACAATCAGAAGCATGGAGGTAATGTTCCTTCATTAAATTGGTGATTGAATCGACAATGCGGGTGCCCTGCGCTGCGGCTAGGGTTCGGGGGGTTTCCCCCGAAATTTTTTTTTATTTAGGCTCTTTTTAGGAAATCTGGGTCGTACCCGAAAAATATTTTTTTTTTTTTTTTTTTTTTTTTTTTTGAAATTTCGTATCGATACGAATTGGACATAATTGGATCGATTCGAATTGCAGTTGAGTATCGATACGAATTGGGTGTGAATGGATGGATACGAAGTAGCGCACCCTGGTGGATACGAAGAAGCGCATCGTGATGGATACGAAGGAGCGCGCCCTGATGGATTCGAAGTAGAGCACCCTGATGGATACGAAGAAGCGCATCGTGATGGATACGAAGGAGCGCGCCCTGATGGATTCGAAGTAGAGCACCCTGATGGATACGAAGAAGCGCATCGTGATGGATACGAAGGAGCGCGCCCTGATGGATTCGAAGTAGAGCACCCTGATGGATACGAAGAAGCGCATCGTGATGGATACGAAGGAGCGCGCCCTGATGGATTCGAAGTAGAGCACCCTGATGGATACGAAGAAGCGCATCGTGATGGATACGAAGGAGCGCGCCCTGATGGATTCGAAGTAGAGCACCCTGATGGATACGAAGAAGCGCATCGTGATGGATACGAAGGAGCGCATCGTGATGGATACGAAGGAGCGCGCCCTGATGGATTCGAAGTAGGGCACCCTGATGGATACGAAGAAGCGCATCGTGATGGATACGAAGGAGCGCGCCCTGATGGATTCGAAGTAGATGGATGCGAGGGTCTTGTGTCTCTGATCGATACGAAGACAATGGATTCGAAGTGAGGCTATGCTTATGGATACGAACACTCGGTCCAGATGGGTTCGAAGACATGGATACGAAAATCACCATACTTTCATGGATACGAAAAATTGCACTTTTTCTGGACTCGAAAATATGGGTATGGAATTCATGATGAATGCAGTTCCTCTTAGATCTGGAGCAGTCTGAATAGAATAGAAGAAACCACTGAATGGCAGATCTGGATCTCCTCCTTAGATTTTTGCAATCCAACGACGGTAGTAGATCCAACGAGCAGGAGAAAAAACTTGGTTTTTTCTCAGTGAAAGCACCAAAGTGTTTGTACCAAAAATGGGCACAACACTCTTCGGAAGTTTTTGAAGAGATAAAGGTGAAGAATGAAAATTAAAACTGTGGATTATCTAACAAAAACTCCAAATAACAGAAAGTAAATTGCAAAGACAAGCGATTTAGAGTGGTTCGGCGTTTTGCCTACGTCCACTATGAAGTTTGATGATTTTATTGCTCGATTACTTGTAGATTACAGTAGTTTATAAGGTAATACAACTGAATTTAAATGCTAAGTGTCAATCTAAAGCAGCGGCGGTGTTCTGGAGTAGATCTGGCAGAATCTGGGCGCTCTTCAGTACTTAGAATTCTCCGACCCCTTTTCTGAATGACCGGGGGCTCTATTTATAGGTGTAGGAGGCTGATATTTCGCCTAAAATTCGGGGAGACCGCTTCTGGCACGTGAGGGGGCCCACATGGCCGAAATCTGGAGATCCGGGCCCACTTTGGGATCGATTCGACCCTTGGTTCGAATCGATCAAGAAATCATCCAATCGAGCTAAAATTTGGTGTGAACATTCTTCATCATGTGCTTAAGCTTCTGTGAAAATTTCATGGCATTTGGACTTGTAGAACTCGAGTTATGATCGATTCAAGTTGGCCCATATCGATTCGAACTCAACTTCGAATCGATCAAGATTTGCTCCGATTGAGCTGAAATTTGGCACGGACATTCCTTAGGTTGCTAGTAAGCTACTGTCCAAATTTGGTGGCATTTGGACTTGTAGATCTCAAGTTATGATCGATTCAAGTTGGTCCATATCGATTCGACCCTTGGTTCGAATCGATCAAGAATTGCTCCGATCGAGCTGAAATTTGGCGTGGACATTCCTTATGTTGCCAGTAAGCTACTGTCCAAATTCGGTGGCATTTGGACTTGTAGATCTCAAGTTATGATCGATGCAAGTTCGGATTTCTCAGCCGTGATCCATCAATATCTGGAGCATATGAACTCCGATTGACTTGAAATTTCGAATGTTGGATTTCTTAGCTTTGCTTGTCATGTCATATCAATTGTAGCTCGATCCAAACTCGGAAAAAATTTACCGACATCCATAGTAGACCTATGTATAACCGATCTTCAAGACGAACTGTCATTGGTTTCTAGTCAAGTTCTTGGTGTCACGGCCTTGCCAAAAGGCGGGATAACATTTTAAAGTGTTTGTACCAAAAATGGGCACAACACTCTTCGGAAGTTTTTGAAGAGATAAAGGTGAAGAATGAAAATTAAAACTGTGGATTATCTAACAAAAACTCCAAATAACAGAAAGTAAATTGCAAAGACAAGCGATTTAGAGTGGTTCGGCGTTTTGCCTACGTCCACTATGAAGTTTGATGATTTTATTGCTCGATTACTTGTAGATTACAGTAGTTTATAAGGTAATACAACTGAATTTAAATGCTATGTGTCAATCTAAAGCAGCGGCGGTGTTCTGGAGTAGATCTGGCAGAATCTGGGCGCTCTTCAGTACTTAGAATTCTCCGACCCCTTTTCTGAATGACCGGGGGCTCTATTTATAGGTGTAGGAGGCTGATATTTCGCCTAAAATTCGGGGAGACCGCTTCTGGCACGTGAGGGGGCCCACATGGCCGAAATCTGGAGATCCGGGCCCACTTTGGGATCGATTCGACCCTTGGTTCGAATCGATCAAGAAATCATCCAATCGAGCTAAAATTTGGTGTGAACATTCTTCATCATGTGCTTAAGCTTCTGTGAAAATTTCATGGCATTTGGACTTGTAGAACTCGAGTTATGATCGATTCAAGTTGGCCCATATCGATTCGAACTCAACTTCGAATCGATCAAGATTTGCTCCGATTGAGCTGAAATTTGGCACGGACATTCCTTAGGTTGCTAGTAAGCTACTGTCCAAATTTGGTGGCATTTGGACTTGTAGATCTCAAGTTATGATCGATTCAAGTTGGTCCATATCGATTCGACCCTTGGTTCGAATCGATCAAGAATTGCTCCGATCGAGCTGAAATTTGGCGTGGACATTCCTTATGTTGCCAGTAAGCTACTGTCCAAATTTGGTGGCATTTGGACTTGTAGATCTCAAGTTATGATCGATGCAAGTTCGGATTTCTCAGCCGTGATCCATCAATATCTGGAGCATATGAACTCCGATTGACTTGAAATTTCGAATGTTGGATTTCTTAGCTTTGCTTGTCATGTCATATCAATTGTAGCTCGATCCAAACTCGGAAAAAATTTACCGACATCCATAGTAGACCTATGTATAACCGATCTTCAAGACGAACTGTCATTGGTTTCTAGTCAAGTTCTTGGTGTCACGGCCTTGCCAAAAGGCGGGATAACATTTGCCCCCCAAAGTACGTCTTGTGTGAACATGACGTGCTTTGAAATGCTGCATCCTTCATTCTGAAAAAGTTCTATCTGATTCGTTGAGTAGTTGCTATCTTTTCGTCAAAAGATGTAACCTTCGATTGATTTCCAGTAATATAAATGTTGATTGAACCACTGTCAGTGGTTATGTAGTGCAATGTTGTAACTGAGTGTCGAGTGCTAGCGATTTTTTGTTCGCTGTTGTAATTGTCATCAGGTGAGCATTCAATTTCTGTAAATTTTGAAAATTGAATGTTAGTCTGTCATATATGTATGTATGTTAACCTGGCTCCCGTTAACGTTTGCATGTTCACGAGTCATTGTCAAGTTCTTTAGTTTTTGTTTGGATTGAGTTTCGTATCGATCCTCTCCTGGATCGAAGTGAAATTCAAGTTGTAACAACGTTTGATGGTTGTCTTTGAATGCTCCTTCGTAACGATCCTCTCCTGAATCGATGTGAAGGGTTGGAATGTATGCTTCGTATTGGTGGATACGTAATATTGGATCTCGGATTGATGGATACAAAAGTAATGCTTTGTATCGACAGAGTCAAACGATCCAGACATAATCATGCAGTGATGCTTCACGGAGGTTATGCCATTCCTTATTCGTTTATTCAATAAGAATCCCCGATTGTGGATAATCTTTGATAGGAGTCATCCATGATTCTTCTCCTAGATCCATCTCTAAGATCTAGTTGATCTTCATATGTCAATGCTTGGAATAATAAGCATTTCAACTGGGATAAAGTCTTTTTGCCGCGCATCCCCGAAACTGGCTAGCTTGGACAGTGACTTAGTTTTTTCATTTGGCCCTCCGAGGATGTGTGTAATGGTGTAATAGTCAAAGTCGACTAATAGCTTTTGGACCCAGCTAGGATGAGGAGCAAGATGTTGCCCCCTAGTTGAATAATCTTCCCTGACTCGGTATACTACTAACCAATAATCACATAATATATGCAAAGTTTCCACTCTTAGTTTTCTTGTAAGTTTGAGCGCCAAGGCTTCATACTTAGCTTCGTTATTTGTTGCAAGGAAGTTAAGTTTGAGGGCGTGGCAGATCGATCGTTCCTCAGTAGTCATTAACGCAACTCCGACATTAAAAAAGCCGATTATTGGAAGTTCCATCTGTGTACGTCCTCCATCGGTTGGACGGTTCGCCACTGTTCTTTAGATAGTCGTCTGATGTGATGGATTCAGACATGAAGTATGCTAATTTTTGATCATGGAGAGCTTCCCGAGGGAGATATGTGAAATCAAATTGGCTTAGCTCGATATCCCATTCGAGTATCCTTTCAGACATCTAAGGCCGCTGTTGTAACTATCATAACGGTTGGTTGATATGGACGTTAACGGGGTGAGCTTGTCAATAGTCATCCTTCATCATATACTGGTCTTTGGATTCGTTTCTCTTCACATAGCATTGCGACGCTTATGGCATGTGTTGACACGGCCCAATTGATGTATAAATCTTCGTGATTCAAAGGTTCGGGTAAAATGGGAGGTCTCTTTAAGCGATCTATCAGATCTGCTTGGTTGTCCTCGGTACATGGGTGTCCCTAACTGTCATAATTTTCTAGAAATTAGACTTGATTCCATGAGAATTGATGATGAAAACAAAGAATCTTTCTGATGTAATGGTGAAAGAGCATTTCAAAGGATCGAGTTTCATCCTGCATTTTTTGGAGAGCACTGAATACCTCTGTCAAGTCATCGATATGGTCGTTTGATAGCCGTGATCTCACGAGCATATTAACCACATCTACTTTCATCGGTCGGTCGATCTAATTTTTGAATGATCTGCTAATCGTCCTTTTGTAAGTAGCACAAGTGTCCTTAAGTTTTAGTCTATAGATTGCAGCATAGCACTATAGGCCCAGGTTAGTAGCGAAACAGTTGTATTCCTGGTTTGGGACATGCTTCGGTATCTGATTGTATCTGGAGTTTGTATCCATGGATGTGAGTAATTCATGTATGATGGTCAGGTCCATCAGTTGGTCGATCATTGGGAGTGGAAAGCCGTGCTTTGTCATATCCCATGCAAATCTGAGTAGTTGATGTATGTCCTCCACTCTCTGTTCGTTTTTCTTATAAGTAAAGGATTGGATATTCACTTTGGTTGGAGGGCATCATGGATAAACCCACTGGTTTTGAGTAGATTCGCCTCCTCTTTTAGTGCAACAGATCTCTCCGGATCCATGTCGCATCGTTTTTGTTCACTGAGACATGCCTTGGGTCGACATTTAATGCAGGGTTCTTCATGGCTAGCGAGAGTCCATATATATATATATATGAGGTCGAATCCAAGCGAACACATCAAGATTCACTTGAAGTAAAACAATTGACTCTTTCTTCATAATTGCGTAGAGTTGTGATCTGATCTACAATACTCGTGATGGGTTGTAGGTGCCTCATGTGTTTATTTGCAATGGTAAATGATCAGGCTTACAAGGACGTTGAATCAAAGGATTAGTAGAACTTAGCCTTGTATTGCACGCTGCTACATAGCTGGCTCCAGCTTTGAGATTGAATTGACTTATGTTTCTGAATGATGCGCTTTTCATTCAATGTACCTGCGATCCATTGCTCATTGGAAAGGTCTTCAGTCGCCCATAAGTCCTGGTATTGATTCGATGATTCTATCTCTAGGCATCCTTTCGGTCGCAACCTAGAGTTGTTATGAATATCAGGCATGGGTCATAGGTTCAAATTGTCATAGTCAACTCTCGGATAATTACTCTTTTGCCCCCAGCCTCGGGTTGGCGGATGCATTATGGGGACGATCAAGTCTTGTCCTAGCTGTGTCTATACTGTAGTTCAAGCTTTAAGAACCGGAGTTGACTGATGAATGGTTGAGTCATATTACCTTATCTTCTTGTTCGTGCCCCTAAGTCTGGGGAGTATCTCGATAAGTGGCAAGGTAGACAATGTCCACTTCAATTTTGTATTATATTCCATTGAACCATAGGATCAAATTAACGGACGGAGGGCAGAGTCGTGCCTATCATGCATTATGTTCTAGTTCTTTCCTCTAGGCGGAATACATTGTTACTTTGCCGACATTCGGACATAAGCTAGAATCTGGATGGTCAATGACATTCGCTCTGCTTCTTATGTCGCCATACTTTGGGCAAAAACTGAAGAGTGAATCGTCTAGTCAGATCCAATGCAGGATTGGTGCTTCCCTTGTTGAATCTAGGGTAAGAATCAGTGTGCAGATGTTTAGGTTGCACTTGTTTCGAATCGTTCTTTTAGCCTGATCATGGTAAGAGTCAATGAATGAATGGTCGCGTTGCATTCATTTGGAGTTGGCTGATCAACCATGTCCATTTCGATTTACGTTCTCCCGTCAGGTCTAGGGATAAAGTCAGTTCAAATGCAGTCATGTCATGCTCATTTGGTCTCATGCTCTTCCTGACGGATCGAAGGAAGGCGACGAAGGACGAATGGTCAAGTCACACTCATTCGTGGTTTATTCTTTTATCCGTGCTATGCTGGTCGAAGATATTCGATGCATGCTCGGGTCACATCGATTTGTAGTTGAAGAGGATTGACATTGACCGCCGATTCGACGGCATGATGCAGAATGCTCGGACCTCATTTCCTGTCAATTCGATGGTATGATATGAAAGGAGCAGATCGACATTGCCCGTCGATCCGGCGGTATGATATGATTGGTTGCTTGTAACTTTGGGCGTCATTATGTTTGGTTGGCATCAAGGCCTCCATGCAGTCGTTGCCTTAAGTTTTAATGGACGCTAAGCCGGAGAGGCAGCGAGTCACCTTTCTCTTCTTTCAGTAATTTGTACTTCTGCCCCCAGTCTTGGGGATAAGCCGTAATAGGCGTTATGCAATATTGTTCACTGCTTAATTTTAACATCCACACTCTGGGGACTTGTATCTTTATGACAGTTGTTAATCACTCATTTTCATGTGTTGAGTCTGCGCCTATGCTCGGGGAATGAGTGATGTAACTTGGTTGAGATGCAGTCGAAGTTGTTAGGTGGACGGGTCCACCCTCCTCGAGGCCGTACTTGATGGAGATGCAGTCGAAGTCGTTAGGTGGACGGGTCCACCCTCCTCGAAGCTGCATTGAATGGAGATACGGTCGAAGTCGTTAGGTGGATGGATCCACCCTCCTCGAAGCCGTAGTTGGTTGTAGTTTATACTCCGGCTCGAGCTCTCGGAGTCCAGAGTTAGTTTAATGTTTATACTCCAGTTCGCGCTCTCGAAAGCTGGAGTTTGTTGATGCATATACTCCGGTTCACGCTCTCGGAATCCGGAGTTAGTTAATGTTTATACTCCAGTTCGCGCTCTCGGAAGCTAGAGTTTGTTGATGTTTATACTCCGGTTCGCGCTCTCGGAATCCGGAGTTAGTTAATGTTTATACTCCAGTTCGCGCTCTCGGAAGCTGGAGTTTGTTGATGTTTATACTCCGGTTCGCGCTCTCGGAATCCGGAGTTAGTTAATGTTTATACTCCAGTTCGCGCTCTCGGAAGCTGGAGATTGTTGATATTTATACCCAGCTCGCGCTCTCGGAGTACTCTGGGGTTTTGTGAATGTTTATACTCCGTCTCGCGCTCTGGGAGTACGGAGTTGAATGAATGTTTATACTCCGCCTGGCACTCTGGGAGTACGGAGTTAAGGAATGTTTATACTCCGCCTCGCACTCTGGGAGTACGGAGTTAAGTAAAAAGTTTGTACCCAGCTCGCGCTCTCGGAGTACTCTGGGGTTTTAGGAAAATGTTTATACTCTGCCTCGCACTCTGGGAGTACGGAGTTAAGTAAAAAGTTTGTACCCAGCTCGCGCTCTCGGAGTACTCTAGGGTTTTAGGAAAATGTTTATACTCCGCCTCGCACTCTGGGAGTACGGAGTTGAATGAATGTTTATACTCCGCCTCGCACTCTGGGAGTATGGAGTTAAGTAAAAAGTTGTCGTGTATCAGCCCGTTTCTGGCCTGATGTGAGGGCTTGTCCCTGAGCTAGGTGTTTCGCTTAGCGAGTGATCGGCGGGATCCCGATTAACTTCCACTTATAGGCCCCTCAACAAAGGATGAGGTTTAGAGTATGGACGGTTAGATCGCGTCCGTGTTCATTTTGATTCCGCTTTTGCCAGGCCTAAGGAGTAAGATTAGTGTTCTGGCAAGCTTTGTGCTCGAGCATAGGAAAGGATGGTCGAACTACATCCACTTTGAGTTGTGTATTTTCCCTTAAGTCGGGTGCAAGAGTTGGGGAGCAGACAGTTGAGTCATGTCCAATTTATACTTTGCATTCTTTCGATCGAGCTAAGGAAGAGAGTTGAATGACAACTCGTGATGGTTAGTGAGTAGACAATCAGTCGTTGATGACTTTAAATTGAGGGTTGGCCCCTGATGAAGTCAGTTTAAGGCATTATCATTTTGTCGAATCACAGACGCAAATGGAGAGTGAATGGTCAAATCACATCCACTTTAAATTTCTTTTCTCAAATAACCCCAGGTGTCTAATGTAGATTTGATGTATAGATGGTCGCGTCATGTCCATCCACAGTGTGGTTTCGTTCTTATTGGGCATCAGAAGAAGCATAAGTATTTTGGCGAGCTTGAGAGTGCATTGTAGGGACATATAACTCCAAGTCTTTCTTACATCTCCTAATTAAATTGCGTAGGCAGATGAGTGGATGGTCGGTTGCATCCACTTTGTACTAAAGTCCTGACCTTGTCGGTCTCTTCCGTTTTGATGCCTTGCCCCCAGTCAGGGGCATATAGTAGCCGATGAGTGATCGAATCATGCTCATCACGATGATACCTCAATGATTTGATCATGGTCCGCGGAGGTTGTTTTGCACCCAATCTTAAGTACTCGGTTACCTGCATCATTTGCAAGTAGTTTAATTCAAGTAGGTCATATTTCGCAACGTAAATGAAATTGAATTAGAAATAATTCAAAAGAGATCAGATCAAATCTCATTGATAAGTGAGGCAGCGTCGTATGCTCGCAACCTAAGGAATGCTCATGCCAAATTTCATCTTAATCGGAGCAAAACTTGATCGATTCGAAGCAAGGGTCGAATCGATCCCAAAGTGGGCCCGGATTTCCAAAGAGCGGGCATGTGGGCCCCCTCACGTGCCAGAACTGGTCTCCCCTCAATTTAGGCGAAATGTCAGCCTCCTACAACTATAAATAGGACCCCTGGTCATTCAGAAAAGGGGATCTGGATTCTGAAGCGCCCAGACTCTGCCGGATCGAGATTTGCATCTTATTCTTTCTATTGAATCCGAATTCCAAGCTATAATTTGCTGTTGTTCGCTGTAATCACTTGTAATCATTGAAAGAGAATCAATAAAATCGTCAAAACTTCATAGTGGACGTAGGCGATACGCCGAACCACTCTAAATTGCTTGTCTGCGTATTTACAATTCTGTTTATTGGAGTTTTTGTTAGATAATCTCTGTTTTACATTTATGTTCTTCATTTTATCTCTTCAAATAACTCCCGAAGAGTGTTGTGCCCATTTTTGGTACAAACAATCCCAATTCCTATTTGAATTTGAACTCAATCAAGTTCAATTTTATTTCAAATTATTTCAATTCAAATTTTCCATTTAAACTTATGCTTATCCATCATCAATCACAATTCTAAATTAATTCAAATCAAATTCAATTTGAACTAATTCAAATCTCAATTTAAAACTATCTCGAATTATATAATATTCGAGTTAAAATTTTTAAATGTTGATTTAATTCCTTAAGTCAAATTAACCCCTTTTTTTTTTAAAATCAAATCAACTTTTATTTTTAATTTAATAACTTAAATCTTTAAATCATTTAATTCTGAATCCAAATTCCAAATTTTATTTTAAAAATATTTTTACTTAACTTGTTACAAAGTTCAAATAAGAATTCAAAAACAATTTAATCTTCAGATTCTCATTTATTATCCATTTATAATTTCCAGATCTCAAACCCATTTTGAGATCACTCATAACTCCCATTTAAATTAACCATTTAACTATCCAAGTTAAATTTAAATTTCATCTTGAAATTTTCAATTCAAGTTATTAATTCAAACTTATTTAACTTCCTCCAAGTTAAATTTACTTAATCCGGTCGACTTTTCACAATTTGAATTCCCATTCAAATTTTAAACTTTAGATTAATATTTTTTTTTCCTTTTAAGTTTTTAAAAAAAACTTACTTTACTTTGGGTTTCACATCACATTCCAATTTATAAGTTATACTCACTTAAATGTTTACTTCCCTAAAACATTTCTTTTTTCTTAATCATTAACAACATTCATTATTAAACACAACTACCATTTATGATAATAACCAAGGTTATCATATCTGGAAACCAATTTATTATTATCTTTATTTCTACAAATTCAAGATTTTAATTTCAGTTTGGATTCATTTCAAACTTAACTTTATTCAATTTTAATTTGGTTGTATTACTATTACTACTTAATTTAATTCCAATATTTTAACAACCAATTTCTTTATATTTATTAGAAAGAAATATCATTTTATATATCAAAATATATTCTTATATAAAATCATTTAAAATCTTTATATATAAAAATAACAAGTACGCTCTCATATATATATACACTCAACTCGTTCTAGGGTACCATTGACCCTATCCTTAACGAGTAATCCCAACAGAGCCAAGGTTCTCGCTTAACCTTATGCTCTGATACCAACTGTAACGACCCGGAAATTTCGAACCCGAAATTTCCAGATAGTTAGAAGAAAAAGAAAAGAGATAGAAGAAATAAACAGAAAGAAGAAAGAAGAACAGAAAACACAACATCTCACATTCGCAGCGGATTAAATATAATAACAAATAATAGCATTTTTATAAAAGAAAGCTGTAATTGTTACTTTCAATACAATTAATCAGAGTTACAATCATTACAATAGACTGGACAGTTATATCAACCTGCCCCATACTACTATCAATACAACTCTCAAATACACAGCGGAAAACACTCTATACGTTCCTGCCATCCAGCTCGCCTCCTGAGCTCCAGAACGTCCTTACCTGGAATCTGTAATACTCGGTCTGACCCGAGCATTACATCAAAGTAACACCCGGGTCAGGCTGGAAACCAGCGTGAGTAAACCCATATAATTTGAAATACTAAGTTATAAAACTTATTTGAACCCAGGGTAACTCGTATCTTCTACGAGTTCTTACTTATTATATTCAACAATTATTTCACAAAATAATATCTAAGTACCGTTACTTAGTTCCAATGGTCCAGATTACTCAATTTATTTCATCCCAGCCTATTTGATTTACAAATCAAATCTATAAAGAATTATAGATTTCTAATCGAAGTGGTTTCGGGTATTTGCTGATTCCCGACCCCGGTCTCTTCGAATCCAATACCATCTTTAAACCAGGTTGTTTAAGTTTAAACAATTAAATTTATATTCGGAATATCATATTCACATAGCAATTTTATCATAGATAGATAACTTATATTACCACAATTCATTCAAAGCATCTCATATCACAGAGCATCACAATCACATATCAGATATATGAAATAATCCAAGAAATTTAATCATCCATAAGCAGATTAAATAATCACATAATTTATAATTAATTTAATTTAATTAATTAATTAACCCTTAATTACTTACATTAATTAATTAACCCTTAATTAATTATCCTTTAATTAATTAATTATCCTGAATTTATTACATAATAATTAACCCAATTATTAATTTATTAATCCTTAATCATTAATTTAATTACTCCTTAATTACTTCATTAATTATCTCTTAATTATAAATTTATAAACCTAATTCTCAATTATTAATTAAGAACTTACTTACAGATTACTTATTCCTCAAATACCAGTTGATAAACTATTTAATTAATCCTTAATTAACTGTTAACCCATCCTTAATTTACAATTAATCAATCCTAAATTACCATTTGATTAATCCTGAATCACAATTGATTTATCAATTAATTACCATTTTAACAACTTCTTAATTAAATTGTTAAAACAATCATTTAGCCTGATAATTTAAAGTTATCAAACACAACTTTAAATAACTTAAATATTTATCCGTTTATAATTTAAAACTAATTTGAATTTGAATCTAAACTTGTCTTTATATAAACCTTTAAATTTACTTTCAAAACTCGATTTAAAATCATTTTAAAATTTCTTAACAATGTTTAAACTTAACAACTTCAAAACTTCTTAAAATATGTTTTAAGAAAATATTTATTAAAACATCAAGTAATTATATATATATAAGTTTTAAACTTAGATTAAAATTTAAAAAAAACAGAATTGATAAAACACTCGTACGCACACGAGAGCAAACCCGAGCCCATCGTCATATTTCCCGAGCTTCGACCCGAGGCAAACTACTTCGTTCCCAAATCTCAAACTCAGGTGCACAGGAAAAGTTGTGCACGTGCACCAGCCCACGGCGGCGCTCCGGCGTCTACGACTTCCTCAAACAAGTCGACTTCGTCATCCACGATCCATCGAACCACTCAGCATTTCTGATCGAGCTCCAAAATCAAATTCGAACTCTCCAATTCAAACTGGAACGACAGCTCCGACCAAAACCCGCCTCCACAAGACAACCCCGACCATCAGAAGTCACGACACCCTGTCCAGAGCTTCGCCAACAACCAACGCTCCTATTCCACCTACTCTGACCACGTCCGATACACCATTGACGTCGCGACGAACCCACGAACAAAGTCGACCCATCCAGGCCCTTAAACCCTACCATCACCTAGCTGTGCCACCACAGTGAATGATAATATCTCCAACCATTTTTGCCGACATTGCCCACTTCCCAACTAGCTTCCATCACGACCCCGAGAATCCTAACCTTGCCGACCACCAGTAATAGCCCAAAACCCATTATTTGATCAATTTCGAATTTCTCTCACAATCCCAATCTAAAAATTTTGATTTAACTTTTAAAAATCATGTTTCTAGCCGGGGATTCAGATTATATAAATAAAACAATGGATTGTGATAATTGAAATTTACATGTTTTAGTTTTTCCACCGTTCATTCTATATTCCCAGATAGTTTTCAAACTTAAATTTCTTAAATATATTTTTAAAACTTAGATTATGTATAAACACACATATCTTATTTGAATCTCACAGCCTAAAGGAGATTACAAGAGGAGATTTGAATTTGTTTTTTCCTAAATTTTAAACCTGTAAAGAAGAACAGAGGGTATATCTATACATGCACACTCAACAAATTCATTTTTACATACATGCAGCATAATTTACCTTCATGCAAACAACTATCACAACATTATTTCATATATTTATCACATGCAACAAGATAAACAGATCTTAGCTATAAAAAGTATAGTTTACTCACCTATTATAAGATGTTGAACAGAGACTTTGAAGCAGTTTTTAATTTGAAAACTTGAAATTGCTGAGATGAGATTTGAATCCTAGTTGTTAGTTTGCTTTCGATCTTGAAGCCTTATTCCCAGATGAATCTGAAGTTGTTGATTTAGTTGTTTGAAATGATCTTGTTTAAATTCTGAGATGATCTTGTCTTTCTTTCAGGCTTTAATTTGTTTTAGATTTTAGGTCATTCAGGAAATTGATTTCTTTCCCTTTAATTCTCAGGTTTTGAAAATGGAAAGAAAAATTTATTCAAGAGAATGAAGCCTGGCTCTTTTCCTCTAATACATGTTGTCTATATTTTAAGTTAAATTAAAAGAACATTTTTCTTGCCACTTGTTCTATTGTGTTAACACTTGTTCATACATGAATTCATGAGCATACAAATGTCATTAGTGATTAAATTATGTTTAAAACCCCTTATTATTATTTTTATTATTATTTTTATTCATTTATGTGTATATAACTCAATTAAACAATATAAACTTATTTATTTATAATTTTTTTTATGTTCAATATCTCTATATATATATGTTTAGAAAAAGTATGATTCTTTATTAAATCCTATTTTAAACTTAATAAGTATTTATCTTTTGTGTTTATAAATATAGAATTCTAACTTTAAATCTCCTTTGAAAAAGTTAATATATTGAGTTCAAATTAATGCTCTCAATTTACTCAACATATATACACACTTGTATCCTTGTATATGAACATACTTAATTTTTTTTTATCATTATTAAGTTTGCACATCACTATTCTTATATTAATATTTAAATTTACTATAAGATATATCACTTTAATTCAACTATTATTATAGTTTCAAATCCACTTATATATATCTTCAGATATGTCTAATTATCAAAAATGTATTTATCCAAATAAAATCAGACAATTATCCAATTAACAGATATCCAAAAATCCGGGTTATCACACCCGGCCTTAGCCTGCTGACAGCACCTACACCCTCCGTCCGCAAACCATAGCTCACCCCTCCAAACAACCCAACCGAGCCCCTGACCATCACTTCGACCCCAGTGTTGTCGAGATCTTCCCATCACACCTGAGAACCACGTCCTCCTCTCCGGTCCATAGCAGCCAATAGCAACCACCTCGGCCAGACTTCTTCGTGCAGCACCTTCCAGTCTATCTTCCCGAGCCCACGCCTTTCGCCACCACTGCCGCTCTCCGACCTGTTCTTTTTGTTGTGCTCGACCTTTGTTTTGAGGTACACAAAAATATATTTGGTTTAACAGTATGATTTCATATATAAGTATGTATAGAAATATATGTTGTGCAGTTGATATGTTAGTATATATATTTTAGTCTTATTTGTTGTTAAAGTAAAGTATGTTAGTGTGATATCCCGGGAATTTCAAAGAAATTAAATATGATAATCTCTTAAATAAATTAATTAAATTAGCAATATTGTTATATTAAAACAATAAAAATGTATTGTATATATATATATATGTGTGAATATAGATTTTAAGTGGAATATTTATTTCAATTGAAATAAATGGAGTTTAAATATATATATACATCAAAATTTGATTTTAAAATTTTATTTAAAAATTGGTTAGATCTTATATTTGGATTCAAAGAGATGATATATATATCTATTTATATATATTGGATTAAAGGTATGTATGAATGATTTTTATAAATATAGTTTGTTTTATTCCATTTCTTTTAGAAGATTTTTCATTTATATAATTAAAAATATGCATTAGTTATTAGGAAATAAATTATAAAATCTTTATTTAATAAATGTAAAAGTATTTATGCATGGAAAAAAATAGGTGTTAACATTTAAACACCTTAAATTATATGTGTTAAGAGATTAAGAGGGTTTAGTGACAAGTGTCACAATTTCATAAAAAACCAAATTCTATATATATCTACTTCTCATAATTTTTCCCTTTCCTACCTCTTTCTCTAAACATTCAAGCTACAGCACGTTTTCAAAACTGAAGAGAAAATACCCAAAGCTTTAAACATTCAAACAAATTCCTCTCCACAATTCTAAAATCTGAAACCAAAATCCAAGTTAAAAGCTTCCTCAAAATCTAAAACTGCAAACTATTTTCAAACTGAAGAAATCAAAGATCAAAACAACTGCAGCAAGTTTCAAGAATCAACAAACTCAAATCTAAACAAACAATTCAAAGTGTTGGAGCTAGCTGTTTAAGTTTTCAAACATCTCAGCTCTGTTCAAAACATTTCAGATTCAAAGTTCTGTTCAACATCTCTAAAACAGGTGAGTAAACTAAATGATAAAAACAGTAATATAGTTGTTTGTTTTATTTCCTGTGACAGTACTATATGAAAAGTTGATTTAATGATTGAATTTAACAAGCTATATATGCATTACTATGACCATATACCTGTATATGTATAAAATCTGCCTCTGTTCAAATGTTCCAGTAAGAAAAACAAACCTTAGATCTACCCTGATATCTTGAGACTATATATTTAAAGTGTTATTGTATGAATGTAAATAGGCCTGCATGTATATATTTATTAGTGTAAGATCTGTTTATTGTTTTGTTGAATTGTGCAAGTCTGTTCCAAGTACAGAGTTAAAAATAAATCAAGATTTCAAATTTCTCTTTATCTATTCTTCGTTAATCTTTTGTTTCAAACAAGATAAGATTGTTTAAATATAATCTAGGCTGAAAAAAACATGTTTGAGTATGTTAGTTTTGAAATCTACTGGAATTGAGGAATATACAGTATCAATCTTTATAATAGGGTAAAATCAAGCGATGTAATTCATTGATTAAATTATATAACTTGAATCAACTCTGAAAAATAAGATTTTTAAAACAAATATGGTGATTTTTCATTTAGTAAATTAAGAGCAGTTTTGAGTTTAATTGGAAATGGGTTTTCACCATTTTCTGGCGATCCACAAACAATTGATGCTCGAGTTTCTTATCGTAGCTTGGTTGATAGCCACGGATGTCGAGAAAAATGCCAGACGATTTTATCATCCATCGTGGCGTTGGCGATTTGACGAGATAGGGTTTTAGCACTGTGTTTGGTCGTGGTTGGAAACGTGAGGACTGGAGCATCTACGATGGATCGAGCTTCACGTGAGCAATGGGGATGGATGCATGGATGTATTGCGGTGATGTGACCAAGGCTTCAGATGAAACGATGACCAGAGGCGTGGTGGCGAGACTAGTTTCTCCCAGGCGATGTCGAACTGCTGTTCGAATTGATGCCTCGATTTCGTTTTAGGCTTAATTCTTTCGATCTGAAGTTCGTAATCGAATGTTGGTTCGATTTACAATTTGCCGGAGATGGGCGACTTCGTCGGAGTTGGCTGGGATCGCCGTGCACGTGCACACGGTGAAGTGTGTGTCAGGGAGATGGATACGTGAGCGACTCGAAGGAATCTCGGGTTTTTAAATGGCCAGACTCGAAGTTCTCTCGTGTGCGTGTATTATAGTTTAGCAGTTTTAGTTTTTAAAAAGAAACTAGGGGAAGGAAGAAGAAGTTGAGGGGAAGACTCGAAGCGATCTAGAGTAAAATGTGTAGGAAACTCGGAGCAGGAATCAGAGAAGTGTATAGGACGTTTTAAAAGTTTTGAAAATAATAAAAGCTTGGAATTTTAAAATGTTTTCTATGTTTAAACTTTTCTAAAACTTCTTTTTAATTGCTTTTAAACTCTATTTTATTGGTAGGTTTGTTAAACCTAAGTTTGTTAAAACTTAAATAAAATGTTTTAAAAACTAAATCATTTTTAGTTATAATTAAATGTTAATTAAAGGTTAACTTAATAATGTGATTAAGTAATTAACAAAAGAAAATGGTTTGTTGAAGATAATTAAGATTTAATAAAGAGTAATTAATTAATTTTAATTATTAATTGAATAATAAATAAATCAATAGTTAAAGATTTTAATTAATTAAGAGTTAATTAATTGTAATTAAGAATTATAAATCAGATAATTAAAGTTAATTAATTAATAATTAGTAGTTAATTAATAAAGAAATTAATTAAGTAATTAATTGGTAATTAGTAATAAATTAATTGATCATTAAGGGATAATTAATCAAGTATTAAGGATTACTTAATTTAAAATTAAGTTTTATTAATTAATAATTTAGGTTTATTAATTAATAATTAAAGGATAATTAATCTCTGATTAAGGTTAATTAATTTACTTATAAAAGTAATTCAGGTTGGATTAATTAATTAAATGATTGTAATTAATTAATAATTGATTAAGCAGAATAAGTGATTAGTTCTTAAGTAATTAATTTAATTTAAGATAATTAAATTAATTATAATATAGATTAATAAATTCTGTTTGGATGATTGTTAAAGTAGGATGTCTGGATTGATAGATATCTATTGGGTGATCTTCTGTGATACTGTGATTAGTTGAATATATCTGTAAAGGATGTATGGATTATCTATGATAAATGCTATGTGAATTCAAAGTGATGAATTGAATTGTTTAACTTTAAAACAACTTGACCTTAAAAGATACGTTTTGGATTTCGATGAGACCGGGATCGGGTTTCCGTATACCGGATTTCCAGGTCTGGAGACCCGAATACCACATCGATCCAAATTAACGATAGGTCGTGAATCTCAAATGAAGATAAAGATTCAGAGTGCAAGGGTTATGGTCGTTAACTCTGAGGGTGATTCCAACACGAGTGTAACGAGATAATGCCTTCGGTTTCGTTCGAACCCGGAACGAACTTGTATGGATTGAATGCTTTCAACACATCGTCAGGAGGGCGATGAGCATTCTAAGTGATGTGTTCTGATTTAAAGGTAAATCGTAACCTCAAGCCTCATCAACCGGGAATGGCTAAAACAGGGGAGGTGCAGCAAGGCTTCGTGGGTAGCACCCACTGAGAGTAAGGTCATCCCTGTCTAGAGAAGTTCCTTTTATTTCGGCTTAGTGGTGCAGTTGGCGACGGCCATCTGTGGGGTGATTTTTTTCAGGATTATCCAGTAAGGGATGGTTCCGGCTTTGTGTTGCAGGGGATTGGGAGTGATCCTCGGTACGGTGATCTAGGCCCCGTACTGTGATGAGCGGTACCCCGGTAGCTCTGCCATTGTATGGAATCCAATTTCCAGTAAGAGCCATACGATTTAGTTGTGCCCAACTACGTTGGAATGTGAGATGTAAGCATTCCAGCTATTTCTGTATTTTATTTGAAAACCCTAGACCCTATTATAATATAACCAGATTTCCTATCAAATGATTTGGTTAGCATAAGATAAAAACTTACCCGTGTTTATGTGTGGGAAGTCTTATGTGATACCCTTGTTTCCAAATGATTTTCAAGATAAACAACTTAACCGTTTACTCACACCAGACCCATGTCTGACCCAGAGTTTATTTCTGTTTTTCTTAAACTCTTGGGTACTCAAATTTTTATGAGTAGCCAAGTGATCAGGTTTTGCTTAGACGAATTTTGGAAGGACCTGGAGATGAAGACTTGGCGTAGTTATATATGTATATGTATCTTTCCGCTGTGTATTAACTCTAAGATGTATTTTGTGGGTGTAATGTAATGATAGATACTTATGACTGTCTTGTTTTGGATGTTGTATATATAGGTAAATCTGATATGTGTAAAAACTATGTAATGGATATGTGATATATTATATTTTGTTCTGTTTCCGCTGTGAGATTTTGATATCTGTTAGTTCTTTCTTCTATCTTTTCTATTTCTATCTATTTCTTTCTTATTGATGATACGATTTTCTGTGGAATGAAAGTCGGGTCGTCACAGTTGGTATCAGAGCATAGGTTGAGATAATACCTAGGCTCTGGAGTAATATCTATCTTGAGAGTGCGTAGTTGTAATTTTTATAACTATATATATACACCTATCTAAATTTGTTGGGTTACCTGTCCAGGTTGCCAACATGAGTTCTCGAGGAAGAAGAGGCAGAGTTGCAAGAAACATGTCGACCAATGATGGAAGAGGTCAGAATGCTAGTGAGGCTGTAAATCCAATACCGCCTCGAGTTAGTTTTGCTGCATTATGCAAGGATTTTACCAACCTTGGAGGGAGTTCTTTTAAAGGATCCGAGACTATAATTGAAGTTCAAGCTTGGCTACGCTCATGCGAGCGCATTTTTAAGAGTCTTGAGTTGTCTGACGAGCAGAAAAGAGTGATGGCATCATGGCAACTAAAGGAAGGTGCTGCAGCTTGGTGGGATGCAGTTACCGTGAATATTGCTGAAGATGAGATTTCTTGGAGCAAATTTAACGAATTGTTTGAAGAACAGTTCATGCCAACAGCTGGGAAGACTCGTTTATATAGAGAATTTCTGGATTTAAAGCAAAGAAGTATGACTGTTTCGGAATATGAGACCAAGTTCAATGAATTATCTCGCTACGGACTTGGATTGATTGATACATCCCTTAAGAAAAATGAGATGTTTGTGCAAGGAATGAGGCCTGAGTTCCATGAAAAGATGACGGCTCATCTGAAAGGATCTTTTGTGGAGTTGATCGACATGGCTTTACGATATGAGGAAATCATGAAAAAGAAACCAGTAGCAGTTGTGGCAGCTTCAGGAGGAAATTCTTCCAACTCAAATAAAAGGAAGTTCAATCCGAATTGGAAGAAGCAAGGAAAAGGGAAGCAGGGAGGAAGCAATGGACCCCGTAAGTGCTATATTTGTCAACAAGAAGGTCACTTGGCTAATAGATGTCCTAGGAAAGAATCTCAGCAGCAGCAGTATAATGGACCAGGAGCAGAAATGGTTCAGAAGTCTTTGTGCTATAACTGTCATCAGCCCGGACATATGATAAAGAATTGCCCGCTTCTTCAGAAAGCTCAGCTGAACAAAGTTTTTGCTTTGGAAGGTGCACCCTCAACCACTTCCAAGGGCAAAGGAGTTTTGGAAGGTACTTTGCTTATCAATGGTGTTTATGTTAAAGTATTATTTGATTATGGAGCATCTCTCAGTTTTATTTCTTTAGAGACGGTAGTAAAATTTCACCTTACCCCTAGTATCATAGAAGATTCTATTTGCGTCTCTAATCCCATAGGTGGAGTAACCCGACTTGATAGGATTTGTAAAGGATTGAGGATTACTTATCTTTCCCATAGTTTTGCATGTGAACCTTATATATTAGATTTTAAGGGGTTTGACCTTATTCTGGGAATGGATTGGCTTGATAGACATAAAGCTGTCCTAAATTGTGAAGAAAGAACAGTTTCGTTAGAAACTGATCTGGGTGGGATTGCTAAAGTAACATGTGATAATTCTGGAATTCACTTGAGTAGTCTTTTACATGGAGTTGAGACTTCTCAAGAGAAGGGAGGAGATATTGATGTGGTTAAAGATTTTCCTGATGTATTTGAAGAAGTCAAATGTTTACCTCCACATCGAGAGATAGAGTTTCGAATTGATCTAATTCCAGGGGCAGTACCAGTTGTCCAGCCCAGTAGAAGAATGGCACCAAAGGAGAGAGAAGAATTGGTAAAGCAGACTCAAGATTTCTTATCGAAGGGTTTAATCCGACCTAGTTTTTCAAGTTGGGGTTCGGCTGTTGTCTTTGTAACAAAGTCGAATGGATCACTAAGGTTCTGTGTTGATTATCGAGAGTTGAACAAAGTGACCATTCGAAATAAGTATCCTTTGCCTCGTATTGATGATCTTTTTGATCAGTTGAATGGAGCTTATGTTTTCTCTCAATTGGATTTAGCTTCAGGTTTCCATCAGCTAAGGGTAGCTGAAGATAGTATACCCTTGACTGCGTTTAGGGGACCAAATTGTTTCTATGAGTGGTTGGTTATGCCTTTCGGATTAACCAACGCTCCAGCCTACTTTGTTGACCTGATGAATCGAGTTTTTCGGGACGTGTTGAATAAGTTTGTACTCGTATTCATCGATGATATTCTTGTCTATTCCAAATCTGAAGAGGAGCATAAGCGACATTTGGAGATAGTATTGGAGACTCTGCGAAGGCATGTTCTGAAGGCCAAGTTTTCGAAATGTCATTTTTGGAAGTCGGAGGTTAGATTTTTGGGCCATATTGTTTCTGGAGAAGGTATCTCTGTAGATCCAGCAAAGGTAGCAACTATTCAAGAATGGAAGCAACCGAAGACTCCAACGGAAATCCGCAGTTTCCTAGGTTTAGCTGGCTACTATAGGAAGTTTATTCGGAACTACTCTAAGATTTCTTCGCATTTAACTAAGTTGACTAAGAAAGGAGCAAAATTTAAATGGACCCCCGAATGTGAAGAAGCATTCCAGGATTTGAAGGCAAGACTGACTAGTGCACCTGTTCTAGCTGTTCCCGATGGTAAGAGCAAGTTTGAAGTCTACACTGATGCTTGTATTGTAGGAGTGGGTGCGGTGTTGATGCAGAATGGAAGAGTCATTGCGAATGCGAGTAGGCAGTTGAAGCCACATGAAAAGAATTACGCTACGCATGATCTAGAGTTGTTGGCTATTGTTTTTGCTTTGAAGATTTGGAGGCATTATCTGCTAGGAGAGAAGTTCGAGCTTTTTACGGATCACAAACCTTTGAAGCATCTTTTCTCCCAGAAAGATCTAAATTTGAGGCAGCAGCGATGGGTTGAATTTTTGGCATCTTATGATCTGGATATCTTGTATACTCCAGGGAAGGCAAACGTTGTGGCGGATGCTCTAAGTAGGAATGCAATTCTATCTCTTTTGGAAGTTGTTCCGTCTCTCCAAGAAAAGATTATAAGTAAGCAGATGGAAGATAAAACTTTTGAGGAACTAATTCTTGGAACAAAAGAAGGTCGATACTCAGATTTTGAGGTTGACAACCAAGGAGTGTTAAAGATTAATAATCGCCTCTGTGTACCAGATGTGGATGGGTTAAGGCGGGAAGTACTATCAGAAGGTCATCGCTCCAGACTGAACATTCACCCGGGAATATCAAAGATGTATAAGGATGTGAAGAGAGTCTTTTGGTGGCCAAATATGAAGAAGGATGTAGCTACTTTTGTTAATAGATGTGCGACCTGTCAGCAGGTGAAAGGCGATCAGCAGAAGACCGCAGGATTATTACAGCCTTTGGAAGTTCCTCAGTGGAAATGGGAAATGATTTCTATGGATTTTATCGACGGTTTACCAAGGACCAAAAAGGGAAATGAAGGAATATGGGTAATTATTGACCGGCTAACCAAAAGCGCCCATTTTATTCCGGTTAAGACAACCCGTACTGCAGTATCTTTGGCTGAGATTTTCTTGAAAGAAATTGTTAGACTGCATGGTGTTCCAGTCAGCATAGTAAGCGATCGTGATCCTATTTTCACCAGCAAATTTTGGGAGGCTTTGCAGTCAGCTTTGGGAACGTGTTTGAGTCTGAGTACAGCATATCATCCCCAGACAGATGGGCAGACGGAGAGGGTAAATCGTATTCTTGAAGATATGCTTAGAGCTTGTATTCTAGATTTTGGTGGATCTTGGGAAGACCATCTACATTTAGTAGAATTCTCGTACAATAATAGTTACCAAGCAAGTATCAAGATGGCACCCTATGAAGCGTTGTATGGAAGACCTTGTAGATCACCATCCTGTTGGGTAGAATCGGGAGATCGTCTAGTTCTCGGTCCAGATTTGATTCGAGAAGCTTCTGAAAAGGTAGAGCTTATCAAGAAGAGGATGAAAGCAGCGCAGGATCGTCAAAAGAAGTATGCAGACAAAAGACGAAGACAATTGGAATTCGAGATTGGAGATATGGTCTTTGTCAAAGTTTCCCCGATAAAAGGAACTATTAGATTTGGGAAGACGGGAAAACTCGCCCCAAGATATATTGGTCCATTCCGAGTACTGGAGAGGATTGGTACCATGGCATATAGGATTGAGTTACCAGATCGGATGGCTGGAATTCATAATGTGTTTCACGTATCTCATTTGAGGAAGTACGTGCATGATCCATCTCTTATTGTGGAGCCAGTAGTGCAGGAAGATTTAGAGATCGAGC
This sequence comes from Allium fistulosum, assembly GCA_030737815.1. Taxonomy (NCBI): domain Eukaryota; kingdom Viridiplantae; phylum Streptophyta; class Magnoliopsida; order Asparagales; family Amaryllidaceae; genus Allium; species Allium fistulosum. The sequence continues at coordinate 97,071,547 of CM060903.1, forward strand.
CGGACTTATCTGTTGTAAAGCATCCTGTTCAGATAGTCGATCAAGATGAGAGGCAACTCAGAAACAAAGTGGTGAAGCTAGTCAAGGTGCAGTGGAGCGAGGATCCCAAAGATTGTACCTGGGAGACTCTAGACAGTTTTAAGAAGGCTTATCCGGATCTGTGTCCGGATAACTAGTGATTGTTTGTTTGAGTAAATTGTCTGTTTGATTGTTGTATGGATGATATGTATGCTTAGTTTGTTGAAATGAAATAAAATTTTGGATTATCTTTTGTTTTAATTTCGGGGACGAAATTCTTTTAAGGGGGGAGGAATGTGATATCCCGGGAATTTCAAAGAAATTAAATATGATAATCTCTTAAATAAATTAATTAAATTAGCAATATTGTTATATTAAAACAATAAAAATGTATTGTATATATATATATATATATATGTGTGAATATAGATTTTAAGTGGAATATTTATTTCAATTGAAATAAATGGAGTTTAAATATATATATACATCAAAATTTGATTTTAAAATTTTATTTAAAAATTGGTTAGATCTTATATTTGGATTCAAAGAGATGATATATATATCTATTTATATATATTGGATTAAAGGTATGTATAAATGATTTTTATAAATATAGTTTGTTTTATTCCATTTCTTTTAGAAGATTTTTCATTTATATAATTAAAAATATGCATTAGTTATTAGGAAATAAATTATAAAATCTTTATTTAATAAATGTAAAAGTATTTATGCATGGAAAAAAATAGGTGTTAACATTTAAACACCTTAAATTATATGTGTTAAGAGATTAAGAGGGTTTAGTGACAAGTGTCACAATTTCATAAAAAACCAAATTCTATATATATCTACTTCTCATAATTTTTCCCTTTCCTACCTCTTTCTCTAAACATTCAAGCTACAGCACGTTTTCAAAACTGAAGAGAAAATACCCAAAGCTTTAAACATTCAAACAAATTCCTCTCCACAATTCTAAAATCTGAAACCAAAATCCAAGTTAAAAGCTTCCTCAAAATCTAAAACTGCAAACTATTTTCAAACTGAAGAAATCAAAGATCAAAACAACTGCAGCAAGTTTCAAGAATCAACAAACTCAAATCTAAACAAACAATTCAAAGTGTTGGAGCTAGCTGTTTAAGTTTTCAAACATCTCAGCTCTGTTCAAAACATTTCAGATTCAAAGTTCTGTTCAACATCTCTAAAACAGGTGAGTAAACTAAATGATAAAAACAGTAATATAGTTGTTTGTTTTATTTCCTGTGACAGTACTATATGAAAAGTTGATTTAATGATTGAATTTAACAAGCTATATATGCATTACTATGACCATATACCTGTATATGTATAAAATCTGCCTCTGTTCAAATGTTCCAGTAAGCAAAACAAACCTTAGATCTACCCTGATATCTTGAGACTATATATTTAAAGTGTTATTGTATGAATGTAAATAGGCCTGCATGTATATATTTATTAGTGTAAGATCTGTTTATTGTTTTGTTGAATTGTGCAAGTCTGTTCCAAGTACAGAGTTAAAAATAAATCAAGATTTCAAATTTCTCTTTATCTATTCTTCGTTAATCTTTTGTTTCAAACAAGATAAGATTGTTTAAATATAATCTAGGCTGAAAAAAACATGTTTGAGTATGTTAGTTTTGAAATCTACTGGAATTGAGGAATATACAGTATCAATCTTTATAATAGGGTAAAATCAAGCGTTGTAATTCATTGATTAAATTATATAACTTGAATCAACTCTGAAAAATAAGATTTTTAAAACAAATATGGTGATTTTTCATTTAGTAAATTAAGAGCAGTTTTGAGTTTAATTGGAAATGGGTTTTCACCATTTTCTGGCGATCCACAAACAATTGATGCTCGAGTTTCTTGTCGTAGCTTGGTTGATAGCCACGGATGTCGAGAAAAATGCCAGACGATTTTATCATCCATCGTGGCGTTGGCGATTTGACGAGATAGGGTTTTAGCACTGTGTTTGGTCGTGGTTGGAAACGTGAGGACTGGAGCATCTACGATGGATCGAGCTTCACGTGAGCAATGGGGATGGATGCATGGATGTATTGCGGTGATGTGACCAAGGCTTCAGATGAAACGATGACCAGAGGCGTGGTGGCGAGACTAGTTTCTCCCAGGCGATGTCGAACTGCTGTTCGAATTGATGCCTCGATTTCGTTTTAGGCTTAATTCTTTCGATCTGAAGTTCGTAATCGAATGTTGGTTCGATTTACAATTTGCCGGAGATGGGCGACTTCGTCGGAGTTGGCTGGGATCGCCGTGCACGTGCACACGGTGAAGTGTGTGTCAGGGAGATGGATACGTGAGCGACTCGAAGGAATCTCGGGTTTTTAGATGGCCAGACTCGAAGTTCTCTCGTGTGCGTGTAGTATAGTTTAGCAGTTTTAGTTTTTAAAAAGAAACTAGGGGAAGGAAGAAGAAGTTGAGGGGAAGACTCGAAGCGATCTAGAGTAAAATGTGTAGGAAACTCGGAGCAGGAATCAGAGAAGTGTATAGGACGTTTTAAAAGTTTTAAAAATAATAAAAGCTTGGAATTTTAAAATGTTTTCTATGTTTAAACTTTTCTAAAACTTCTTTTTAATTGCTTTTAAACTCTATTTTATTGGTAGGTTTGTTAAACCTAAGTTTGTTAAAACTTAAATAAAATGTTTTAAAAACTAAATCATTTTTAGTTATAATTAAATGTTAATTAAAGGTTAACTTAATAATGTGATTAAGTAATTAACAAAAGAAAATGGTTTGTTGAAGTTAATTAAGATTTAATAAAGAGTAATTAATTAATTTTAATTATTAATTGAATAATAAATAAATCAATAGTTAAAGATTTTAATTAATTAAGAGTTAATTAATTGTAATTAAGAATTATAAATCAGATAATTAAAGTTAATTAATTAATAATTAGTAGTTAATTAATTAAGAAATTAATTAAGTAATTAATTGGTAATTAGTAATAAATTAATTGATCATTAAGGGATAATTAATCAAGTATTAAGGATTACTTAATTTAAAATTAAGTTTTATTAATTAATAATTTAGGTTTATTAATTAATAATTAAAGGATAATTAATCTCTGATTAAGGTTAATTAATTTACTTATAAAAGTAATTCAGGTTGGATTAATTAATTAAATGATTGTAATTAATTAATAATTGATTAAGCAGAATAAGTGATTAGTTCTTAAGTAATTAATTTAATTTAAGATAATTAAATTAATTATAATATAGATTAATAAATTCTGTTTGGATGATTGTTAAAGTAGGATGTCTGGATTGATAGATATCTATTGGGTGATCTTCTGTGATACTGTGATTAGTTGAATATATCTGTAATGGATGTATGGATTATCTATGATAAATGCTATGTGAATTCAAAGTGATGAATTGAATTGTTTAACTTTAAAACAACTTGACCTTAAAAGATACGTTTTGGATTTCGATGAGACCGGGATCGGGTTTCCGTATACCGGATTTCCAGGTCTGGAGACCCGAATACCACATCGATCCAAATTAACGATAGGTCGTGAATCTCAAATGAAGATAAAGATTCAGAGTGCAAGGGTTATGGTCGTTAACTCTGAGGGTAATTCCAACACGAGTGTAACGAGATAATGCCTTCGGTTTCGTTCGAACCCGGAACGAACTTGTATGGATTGAATGCTTTCAACACATCGTCAGGAGGGCGATGAGCATTCTAAGTGATGTGTTCTGATTTAAAGGTAAATCGTAACCTCAAGCCTCATCAACCGGGAATGGCTAAAACAGGGGAGGTGCAGCAAGGCTTCGTGGGTAGCACCCACTGAGAGTAAGGTCATCCCTGTCTAGAGAAGTTCCTTTTATTTCGGCTTAGTGGTGAAGTTGGCGACGGCCATCTGTGGGGTGATTTTATTCGGGATTATCCAGTAAGGGATGGTTCCGGCTTTGTGTTGCAGGGGATTGGGAGTGATCCTCGGTACGGTGATCTAGGCCCCGTACTGTGATGAGCGGTACCCCGGTAGCTCTGCCATTGTATGGAATCCAATTTCCAGTAAGAGCCATACGATTTAGTTGTGCCCAACTACGTTGGAATGTGAGATGTAAGCATTCCAGCTATTTCTGTATTTTATTTGAAAACCCTAGACCCTATTATAATATAACCAGATTTCCTATCAAATGATTTGGTTAGCATAAGATAAAAACTTACCCGTGTTTATGTGTGGGAAGTCTTATGTGATACCCTTGTTTCCAAATGATTTTCAAGATAAACAACTTAACTGTTTACTCACACCAGACCCATGTCTGACCCAGAGTTTATTTCTGTTTTTCTTAAACTCTTGGGTACTCAAATTTTTATGAGTAGCCAAGTGATCAGGTTTTGCTTAGACGAATTTTGGAAGGACCTGGAGATGAAGACTTGGCGTAGTTATATATGTATATGTATCTTTCCGCTGTGTATTAACTCTAAGATGTATTTTGTGGGTGTAATGTAATGACAGATACTTATGACTGTCTTGTTTTGGATGTTGTATATATAGGTAAATCTGATATGTGTAAAAACTATGTAATGGATATGTGATATATTATATTTTGTTCTGTTTCCGCTGTGAGATTTTGATATCTGTTAGTTCTTTCTTCTATCTTTTCTATTTCTATCTATTTCTTTCTTATTGATGATACGATTTTCTGTGGAATGAAAGTCGGGTCGTCACAGTTAGTTTACAATAGATTATTTATATATACAAATCACAAACTTCTTTTACACAGTTGGTTATATATATATAATATGAAAAATGGTTTACTTTAAGTATTATATATTTTGTTGTCTACTCAAGTTTTAACATATCAACTTATTTTGTATACTTTTTTTAGCGTCAGTATGTTGTTCGTATATATGATTTTATGGGTTTATAGGTGGTTTGGTTAATTATAATATATGTTTGTACGAATAGTTTTATACTACCGTGCTCCTTAGTCTCACAGTATATAATGTTATACGTATTTAATAGTTTGCATAGATTTATATGCAGCACATATAGCTATGTGGTTTATACGGTATATAGATGCTTATAGTATGTATATTTTAAATGAGTGGAACCTGATTTCCAAACTTTTTATAGGTATATATTTATATTTAAAGTTTGTATATATATATATATAAAAAAAGGGTTTGCAGTATTATATATGTATATGGCTTCTACTACATTTCCCTCCATCCACGAAAATTTAATATACTATCCATACGTGAGAAAATATGCCCACCATCCTTTTATTTTTGCTGTATGGCTTCCACCTTTGGTTTTTACCTGTTTCCTGTTTTATGCTTTTACGCACCTCGCAACGCATTAAAGTAGTTTTTCCCTTTTAACCTATTTGCTGTTCACTATGGCTGTTTGTAGAGATCTCCACTGTCATTTTGTCTAAAACTTTATAGTACTGTTTTTTTTGTGGTAATCCAAAACACACAAAAGATACGTTATATTGTACAGGTTGTTTATATATATGGTTAGATATATATGATTTTTGTTTATAAAGATGATAAGTTATGTATGAAACTTTAAAATCAGTCGCCTTATTGTTTTTATATGTATATATATGTTTTTCAGAACATAGATTTAAGTATAGTAGTTTTATTACAAGTTTCAGGCGTACAGTTGTTTAAAATATATGTTGAGTTATATATATCATTCGTTTGTATATTTTATTTAACATTGGTTTTAGATATTTGTTTTGTAATATGGTATATGGATTTTATGATCTATGTTTTAAAATTTTAAATTTACATGGGATATATGTATGTCATTGTAAATATGTAATTTAAATTAAACATTGGGTTTTGGAAAATAATAATTATAATAATAACAATTGATATATATATTCCGTTTGCATCGAGCTTATTTGACTCATTCTAATCGATTCATATCTATCAGCTTTGATCGCCAAACCGTGCCAATCTAGCTTTGTTTTGGAATTCGCGCTTGGACTCACAACTCGTTTCATCGTTAAATATCTCTAGCCTCGAAAGGTGAGCACTCACTCACGATTAACGTTCTTTTATTTATTAGATTTGATTTCAATTGAAACGACAATTGAAATATACTGCTGTTAGTTAATTACACTGTTATATATACTATTACCTGTATCAGTTCACCTTTGACATCTGACACCATTATCGGTTAATTATTTATGCGATGATAATACAGTTTGGCTGATAATTGATTGATTGTTGATGTTTATATTGGACGTTAAAATTGTTAATGTTAAATTGATAAATAGTATGAAATTGAACTTGATATAGGATAATTAAATGTTAAATTTGATTAACGAACATTTGTATAATATGACCCCTTTAACTGTTAAATTTATTGACACGTAGGATTGTTAACTACACCTTGAACCATCAATTGTATGTTGCTTAAACTGATGATGTATGAAATTGTAAATAGATGACAAGTGAAAACCGTAATGTAATAATCTTTAATCTACATGAAATGATAGTGTGGATTCTAGAAATAATTATATTAATTCGTACAAATAACAATGCGAATTAATATGGTTATTTCGGGATTATTTGAATTGATTATTGGATTGATATTGGTTGTTGTTATTGCTTGTTTATTTACTTTGACACCATCCCAGTTATCACACTACAAGTTCCCTTTGACATGTTTTGATTTTTAATTGAATTGGAATCGGGTTGAAATGATAAATACCCAAATTGAACTTTGAATTAGGATAGAAAATTAAATAAAAACCCGATTGGTCAATAATTTGATTTGAAAATAAACGAAGATTTTATTTGAATAAAGAATATGGTTTTGAAATGAAGTTGAAATTTGAATTTTTGATGAAGGGAAAATGGTAATATTTAATAATCTGAAACAAAAGATTAACAATGTAATCAATGAAAGAATGTTGTTTAATTTGAGAAATGATTGAATTAAGTTTGAAATGATTTAATAATTAAGTTTGAAATTATAATTAAGTTTGAAATTATTAAGCTTTGAAATTATTTAATAATTAAGTTTTGAACTATTTAATAATGAATTATTAAATGATTAAATTGAATTGAAATTCTTTAATAAGAAAAATTGAACTTTTGAATAAGTGAATTGTACTTCGTAATAATTGAAATTGAGTTTCTTTATTAATTAAGTTTTGGAAAATTATTTAAGAAAGTAAATAAGTGAAATTGATTTTCTTTAACAAGAAATGAAATGCGATATTTTGGAATTAATGTAAGACTTGAAATGTAAAGAATTTGATTTGACGAATTTAGTTTAATTCAAAATTGTAGATTTTGATTAAATGAAGTTGAACCTAAGAATTGATTTAACGAATTGGAAATTTAATAGAAATTGTTTTGAATGAAAAAGTAACTTAACGAATATTAAATGAAATGGATAAATGGATTTAAATTGGTTTGAATGTTAAATTAATTTAAATGATTTCGGAATGAAACTTATATACGAACTTGAATCAATAATTGAATTGTTTTAAAAAGAAATTGAAATTGAATTATAAGCTTTTGAAATGTGAATTTGGAAGTTTTGAAATGTAAATATTGGAAATTGGTTTTGAAAGACAAATGAAATGTTGATTTACGAATTCTATTTGAAATTGAAATTGATTTGGTTTTTGAAATATATAAACGACCAATCGGTGTAATAATTACGAAAGTTATTAAAGAGACCGTGATCGGTAATGGATATACTCTCTATCTGAACCGAAACCACTTTAATAACTATACGTGGAGTGTTGATCCAGAACGAAGTGGATGGTTTTGATGAACGCGTTGACTAAAGAAAGAGAACGATTTTGGATGACCCTTGACATGACTAAAACAGGAGCCGCGCCGGGCCATTGAGGATCGCCATCTCTAGCGGACACACTTCTTCGATACCATATCTATTACTTTGTGATTCGATTTGGGTGCACCCCTCGATTATGGGAGTGTTGTTTCGCGGTGTTGGGGTAGTAGCTGCTATGCCCAACATCAGTCCGGATCAGGCAACTACTAGTATCCTAGTTGGTATCGCCTCATGTACCTTGTCATACTGATTATCCTATTCGCGACCACTACGTTTTGTTTTGTACCTTTAGTATATGGATTGCCCTCTGGTGACTTCCGGTTTTGGGGAAACTACGGTCTTGTATATGCTTTTGGGAATAAACAGGTTAAGAGGTGTATGGGCCCTGCTTAACCCTACTTTGATATCTTTATATTACTGATAGACATTATCTACTTAGCGTACATTACTACCTAGTAGATAGTTTAACGGATCCTTAAAGGATGGTTATTCCAAACATCCTTTGAGTTACTTGTATTTCAATTGCTATTTCACTTGAGTTGGATTTATTAATATAAGAATGTTAATCCTGACTCGAGTGTCTTGTGTTTTGCTTTACGCTCGGGTCAGACTGAGTAGTTCAGCTTTCGAGACTCACCTTTGGAGTTGGAGCTTCGCTTGGAGATCCAGCTATTTATCTAGCTTTCAGATATTCGATGATTCCACTGATGTATTCTGATTTGTATCTGATGTATTTTTATATATTCATATAGTAGCTTCATGAACTACTATCTCTTTTATTTCCGCTGCATTTATTACTCTGTGTCTGTGATCTGTGATTATATCTATTTACTGTATATGTTCAGTTTTGCCAAATTTAAATTAACAACGCGGTATTTTGAGCAATTCAACTCCGGCATGAGTGTCTACCTATACACTTATAATGGATGCGAATGGTCCAAAATATCGGGTCGTTACAAATTTATTATGTTTTGTTAAACCAATCATTTATTCATGCTGTTACTCTAAAGCATGAAATAAGGCCACACCCATCAAATATTCATTAAGAATTTATGAACTTGCCAATCGATAGCAATCCACTCCATCGATGGGCATGGTACCTAGTCAATTCCCCATTTTTCTCCTTATACCATAATGCATTTGATGATCCATGAGCTTTACATACATTTTCCATCAATATGAAGTGTAATATCATGGAATCCTTGTGTGTGAAAATCACACTTTGCAAATTCTATAAAAATTAGAATTCTATTAATACATAATGCAATTTGCTAAGAAATATGCGATCGAATCCCAAATCGGTTAGGTGCATTTGTTACTGTTACCATTTCATGTCCTTACTATCACCGAATTTTTTTGGGAAAAAACTCAACCAATGGCCATGATAAAGTCATTGGTGCTCCCTATAGGCAATTATGTAATTTTGACTGTATAACTATACATTTAACTCTTATGTATGGACCTTGTCCGTAATAAAAATATGTTTTTTGTTTCCATTTCTATTGTATAAGTGAAACACCTCACGTCCCTTAGTATTCCCAAAAAGGGCACACCAAAGGATGTGGTGCGTTATAGGTATAGCTAAAGTATCACAGAGACTACGATTCATAGGACAAATAAGTGAAAGTGGCAAAAAACACAAAACTTATCATCCATACCACCTCAAAATAAGTCATAAAAACATAACATAACTCAAAAACTCAAAATCTCTCATATCTCATGAAAATACATCTTAGTCTCACATAATCAGAGTACAAAAATAACAATAATAATCCCTCTCACAAGTGCCAACCCATTATAAGCCAACTGAAAAAGATGAAAAGCAGAAGAACACACCTGAAATGAGAAAATTCCGGAAAGGAATCTCCAAGCAATCTGAATCAACTATCCTAAACTCTACTGGCCCTGTTGGGGAAAAATGAAAGATAGAGGAGTGGGTCAGACAGCAAGTCAGGTGAGTGAAAGTAATTACTAGCATTTCTAAGTAAGATAAGGATAATAGACTAAGAAATAGTTCAAGCATGAAATAAGATACAGAAAAGATAAAACTTGCAAAAAAATAATGTTTCTAATTTTGTTTGATTGTTTGCACTTGTCTTAAAGTGCTATGATTAGGCTGAAACCCTAATTGTATCTCAACTGCTAATTTGATTAGGCTGAAATCCTAATCCTACCCATTGATCATCATTTCCTATCTCTGTTGTGCCATTGTAAACCAATCCTGTTGGTCCTACAGCAAAAGACATCTCTTAGCGCTTAGGACATAGTAGTGAATTATTTTACCCTAATTAATGTCGCACGCTCGGTCATCGCCGGTACACATTAACTGTCGCCCCCTACTTGACCCTTTATTTACCCTAATCAGCATAAGCGTACCCAGTCTTACCCATATGTGAGACCATCAGTCCTCGACCTAAAAGGGAATGCTGCCGGTACTGGTCCAAACAAACAAATCTTCTAACTTTGCACCCCCTCCCAAATACCCAAATTTGAGCCTCTACCTATTGGCCACTTATTTACCCTAATCAGCATAAGCGTGCCTAGCTTCACCCACGTGTGAGACCATCAATCCTAGACCTAAAAGGGAATGCTGCCGGTAAGGTCCACTACTGCTATATTTGCTTATAAACTTAATGCAAGATCTAAGTTTTAAAATAAGTTCCTTTTGTTATTTCTTTCTTTCTAATTATAACCTACGTGTTATAATTGTTCTTGCAATTGTTACTTTTCTATTTTCCCTTTTTAGTTATAACCACTTGTTACAATCATGCTTGCAAATATCTTAAATTTGCTGATTTCAGTTCATCTCCATTTTATTTCAGTTTTTCTCATTTTACCTCTGATTTCCGTAAATTTAGTGTTTTTCTATTTTAATCCATATTTGCGAATTCTTCTCTTTTTAATATTTTATTCGCGTCAAAAAGGATTCAATATCTATAAAAAGAAACTAACATTTACTGGCTTAATTCCAACTTAAAACAGATGTAAATAAATGTAAATAACTGCAAATAACTGAATAAAATAAATGAATAAAAATAGACTGAAAAGAACTTCTGAAATTTACTTAAAAACTGACTGTAAATAAACTTACATAAAAACTATCTTAGAATTATAGTTAACTACAACTATTGAGAACCCTATTATTTTAAATTACGTACAAATCTTAAATAATCACAAAACACTCTCATGTGGTCCTTTGCTCTAATCCAATGCCTTCCTAGATCCACTTCTAAGGTGTAAAATATCTTTTATTAAAAAGATTTCCTCCCTGGCAAAATTTTCTATTTAGGGTTCAGCCTCAGGCAATGAACCCAATTGGGAGAAAATATGAATGAGAAAAATAGCTCGGCCTAGAGTTTTATTTATAGTGTGGCATAGGGATCTCAAGCCACTGGATTTGAAGATTAAATCTGGTGCAACCATGTCGTAGGCTCACTAGGAACCATCGGATGTAGTTACGAATGCACAAGATTTCACCAAAAATCAAATTTACAGTCTTCGGCTCGCACCTGGATGAAAAATCATCCAGGGAAGAATGCGGGTCGACCTGGCCGATAGGTTGGTCGATCTATGGGTCGACCCGACTCAGGCGCAGGTCGACCTGGCCGATAGGCTGGTCGATCTATGGGTCGACCCGACTCAGGCGCGGGTCGACCCATAACGGGTCTGCATATTTTTTCATTTTTGTTTAGTTTTATATATATATATAATTCTGATTTTCTTTGTTTCTCTCGTAACTTCTCCATACTGACTCGGATTTCATTAAGTTACATATGAAAATTGCTCAGAAAATTACCACGGACCTAATGGTGCAACTCCCATAGCTCGATTCTAATAATTTCCTAAACCTATTTTATTATTCAAGTAATTTTTAATTAATTATATTACTCTAATTTTTCGGGTTGTTACTTTCTCCACTCCTTAAAGGATTTTGCCCCTGAAATTTCCATGGACAGAAGAATGAAATAAATATTTTCATCCAAATTCCACAACCGCATATTCATCCATCATCCATTACATACATTTTCCTTAAGCTTTTTAATGAAAATTATGATATATGCAATAGTGTAGTGTCGGTGTCCCTAACTAATCCAAAAGATTAGGCGGTCTACTGAATCAGTCGACCTCCATTTTATGCACGCATGTTCGTGCCATGTATCCAAATAAATGCAAATTCCTTAATAACAACTGATAGTTCTATATGCGTGCTACATTCATCATCCAAATGCAATAATCATATGATAACCACCCATTCATAGCAACCATGAAGTAAAAATACAAGTGCACACACATCCATATGCATATGCTTTAGTGGCCTAGTTAGGCCGATCTCTAAGAGATAATAGTGCCTATTTGTTGTATCCCTTAGCATCCACACTTGCAGCCACTTGCGTCCAACATACATAACATGTTCTAGCAACACGTTTACATTCATTCCTACCTCCATAGGTTAAATCCTAAGATTTACCCTCCTAAAGGATACTAAAGGAAAGAACCTATTCAAAACTAAATATTGAAATAGGAAATTCAAGACGTACCATCAAAGAGATGTGGATAAGAGATATGTATTTCCTCCTCAGCCTCCCATATAGTGTCCTCAATACTATCTCCCCACTGCACCTTAACCAAAGTGGCTTCCTTATTCCTAAGCTTCTTGAGATTATGTCCAACGATCTTGGTAGGAATGCGACGAACCGATGCTTCTCTCCACTTCAACTTCCTCAAGTTGGCTAGGTTCCACTACCTCTTCTGAATCATGTAAGCACTTTCTCAAGTGCGAAACATGAAAAACATCATGAACTACCGCGAGCCTCTCCCGTAGCTTTATCCGATACGCCATCTTCCCTACCCTTTCCACAAATGGGAACGGTCCTATGAATTTGGGAACAAGTTTCCTACTTGATCCAAACCTCACTACCTTCCTCAGTAGAGACAGCTTAATGAAAACCAAATCTCCTACCTCGAACTCAATATCCCTTCTCCACTTATCTGCATAGGATTTCTGTTTATCTTGGGCCGTCTTCATTCTTCTTCTAATCAAATCAATCTTTTGAAAAGTCTCTCTAACCATGTCGGGACCAAGTAGCAATCTTTCTGTAGATTCCAACTAACACGAAGGCGATTTGCAAGGTCTTCCACAAAGGGCTTCAAAAGGAGCCATCCCAATGCTAGCTTGAAAACTATTGTTATAAGCGAATTCCACTAAAAGAAGCTGCTCCTCCTAAGTCCCTCCAAAATAAAGAATGCACATGCTCAACAAATCTTCAAGAACTCTATTAACCCTCTCCGGTTGGCCATCCGTTTGAGGGTGATAGGCTGTACTTAATCTAAGCCCTGTTCCTAAAGTCTCTTGCAAGCTCCTCCAAAACTCGCTTGTAAAGATATGGTCTCTGTAACAACCCACATATTTATCGATTGTATATTTAAATATTTTATTTAAATATTTCATCGTTCATCGGATTTTAGTCCGAAAACCTACTTTTAGCAAATAGTTGAATTGGGACTCGAGACCACTTCCATTGAGTTCAAAATGTCATTTGCGATTTTTTTTAAGTATAAACTTCGATATGTTTGGAGTTAATCGAAATTGGCTACCTTTTCTATTTGGGTTTTGGGTTTGGATGAAGCCCACTAGCTAACTTAATACCCTAACTCAGCCCTCTCCTCTCCATTCACTCATTCCCACTCCTCAAACTCAAGCTAAAACTGAAAATGGTGGAAAGGAAAGGGAATTAGAAATTCCAAGCCCTAGTTTCTTCTTTCAAACTTGAATTCTTGCTCCAAAACTAAAGAAAAGCTATTGGTAAGCCTTCTCTTCATCTTCTCCAACTCTTTCTCTCTTTAGTTTCAGAAATTCCTAAACTTAAACTTAGGAAATATTTGTTTTAATCTAAGATTGAAGCTTGTTGGGTTGAAGTGGAGATTGGTTGGTCTTCTCCTTGTAATTGAGCTCCTTCTTCTTTGTTTTGGGTTTAAAGGTGAGATTTTTATCTCACATCTAAGCCTATGATTATCTTTGATTGTTAGGTATGAATTCCTAACACTTATTCATGTGCATTTGATTTTGGTTTGGATTGATTTTGAGTATATTCCAATTTTTGGTGTTTTGGTTTAATTTTTGTGAAAATCCTTTTATGGATGTTTGAACATGTTTTTGGTGATGCATCGAAGTGCCTATAGGGCTGGGTTGCCGATTGGCGTAAACCCTTAGTGCTCGTCGCTCGTTCGATCGCATTTCGGTTTTGATTTGTCATTTTTGAGCTAGGCTGTTTTTTTTGCCTAGCAGAAAATTTCAGACGTTTGAAATAAAAATTCAGACGTCTGAAACCAAATACAGACGTCTAAAACAAAATTCAGACGTCTGAAATCAAATATAGACATATGTCACAAAAATTTAGACGTCTGAATATAGTTCAAAATGTTTTTTACTCTCTGTTTCAATTTTAGACCTCTGAGCCGTCTGAACAAAACTTTTCAGACGTCTGTAATCATACTTAGCCGTCTGTCATAATTTTTAGACGTCTGGAACTGCTGATTTTGCCTAATTTTTCTATTTTCGAGTAGATTTCCAAGGTTTATCGATTTTTGTTGATCCGACTTATTGTTATCAATTATTATCGACTTTGATGACCTTTTCTTCGGGAATATTTGGAACGTCCATTTTGATGGATTTGGTATCGATTTCTTTAGATTTTATTCACGTCTTCGAATGTAAATTTTAATGATTGATTGTTTCTACAATCGTTTTTGTGATTTGTCACTTTAAAAATATAAAGGTTTTCTATACTAGTAGTAAATATTCAAACTCTTTTACAAAGATGATTTCAACTCTATTTTTAATACAAGCTCTTTTATAAAACTGTTTTCTAATCTATTAGTATATACAAACCTTTACCTCATTCGTATGAGAAAATATAATTAAACGGCTTAGCAAAACAAGTGGTATGAAACGCTTGCGTTTACTTCGTCGGTTAATTTTTGGAGTTGTTCGATTGAAACTCTTGTGACAATTTTCTAGTGGAGATCTACAATTTGTTCGCAAATATTTAAGTTAAGCTAGTGGTTATGGGACATGAAGCTAAACTCATATATTTACTAGCTTATTGTAATTGACACTTCTTGATGATCGATGATGATTATTTTATGGTTTAGACTAGCAGTGTGCGATGTCTCTTTGTCCGTATGAAGGACTGTACCTCATTTTATTGAGCTTCGTCTCATTTATCGCATGGGTCGTAACTTTCTAGATACGTCGATGTTTATTTCACGCATGGGTCGTACATATTTAGGTGCGTCGATGTTTGTTTACTTCGTGGAGCAATCGGCTCAATAAGTCGGGACATGGGGCGTATCTTTCTAGGTGCGTCGATGTTCGTCTATGCATGGGGCGTGTCTTTCTAGGTGCGTCGATGTTCGTCTATGCAGGGGGCGTGTCTTTCTAGGTGCGTCGATGTTCGTCTATGCATGGGGCGTGTCTTTCTAGGTGCGTCGATGTTCGACTTTGCATGGGGTGTATCTTTCTAGGTGCATCGATGTTAGACATTACATGGGGTGTATCTTTCTAGGTGCATCGATGTTTATTATGCATAGGGCATATCTTTCTAGGTGCGTCGATGCTTGAGCATGGGGCGTATCTTTCTAGGTGCGTCGATGTTCGACTGTGCATGGGGCGTGGCTTTCTAGGTGCGTCGATGTCCAGTTTTTGGGATTGGCCATCCTTTTATTGAGATTTCTGGATTTCTAATTGATGATTTCTGGAATTTATGTTTCACCACCTTTTTCAGTTGGCATTGATATGTATGTCATTTATTGTGGCTTGGTGAATTAAATAAAGAATATGACATTCTTTTTGATGCTATGAGATTCTTGAGATTTTGTATGACTTTCGTGATTCTCTAATGTATACTAGTCGTAGTATGACATTTTTGGTTATCATACGGTTTACTATTATATCTCTTCTTATATCTCATTTTATCTGATAATTATAGCTAGACTGATCCGTTTATTATTTTCTTCTTAAATAATACTTGGGTCAGACCGAGATATTTTAGGTGCTCTTGCTTGACTTCTTATCAGTGTCCTTCTCCTGACTTTTGGCTAACTACTTTAGATTAGTAGTTTTTGTTATTTTACATTTGAGCTATAGACTCCGTGATGAATAATTATTCCTTTATCTCGCACTTGTATCTATTCATTGTGATGTAGTGGATCTTATATGACCACTATTTTGATGTACACTTTTATGTGTTTTATTCATATCTGTTTCCGCCTTTGTGATATGAATTGTCTGTGACTGATTTGTGTTATGTTTATTTCTATATTTGTTTCCGAAGTCCATATAGCTACTGTGTAGTAGCTTTGAGTTTGTATCGGTATGTCGGATTTCCTTTTGAGATGAAAAGTTATATTTTTATCTGGCATATCGGTACTCGCACAAAGCAATTATACAGATGGTCGCTCCTCAATAGCCTTATTCTCTGTGCTAGTTGATGGCATTACCCCGTAGTGTCCTTGGCTAGCGTGGGTATAGAGGTGGGGCGTCACAGCTTGGTATCGGAGCCAAAATTCGGAACAATGTAGAATAATCTAACAAGGATCATTGTCCTAAGTCTTTCTTAGGAGTCGTGCCTTAGGATTTTATTCGAGTCAATTGGACCCGTTCTATCGTATTTTCTTTTATGACTCCTTGTTTTATCAATCAAGTTTGATTGAAATTCATTCTAAGAATAACTTTTTCTTCTTTTTCTTTCTTAAAGAAGAGAAATGGTTAGATCTGACCGTACCAACATCGGTCAATCCAGTGCTACTCCTCAGGAATGAGTATTTATGTCTGCCCAGCAGCTTCTAGATCTTGTTAAGAATGCTCAAGCTATCGGACCCATTCCAGAGCCTACTCATCCTAGATCTGGTTTTGCACGCTTGTGTAGATATTATACCGATTTGGGTGGAAGGCCATTCCGGGGATCCGAGAGTGTCATTGAAATCCAAGCTTGGCTTAGATCATGCGACCGCATCTTTTCTCGCATGAATCTTGTTGATCTCCACCGAGTCCAAGTGGCTTCTAGCATGCTCCAAGAAAGAGCATTGGATTGGTATGAGCTTCTTATTTCTGAAATCGTTGAAGCGGATCTCACTTGGGAGCAATTCCGGGAAAGATTCGAACTAAAATTTGTGCCGGAGGCTGAAAAAGTAACTTTGGCCCGGCGTTTTATCGACCTTGTTCAAGGTGAATCTTCTGTGACGGACTATGTCGCATCTTTCGAATCTCTTTCCAAATATGGGGTTGAATACATTAACACCCCATTGAAAAAGAACCAGAGATTTGTTTATGGCTTGAACAAGAATCTCAAGAAGCCATTACTTCTGAAATTGGAAGTTTCTTTCGATCAGCTTATTGATATCGCTCTTCGTCTTGAAGAGGCCGATAATGAAAGTAATGTTGAAGTTGTGGGTGCCAAACAGAATTTCAACAATAACATGAAGAGGCCTATTAAGTTTAAAGGCCCCAATCCCGACAAGAAAGGGAAGCAAGAAACTTCTGTAGCAAAGACTCCTACCACTAGTCGTGGACGATGCTACAATTGTGATTCCATGGACCACTATCCAAAGGAGTGTCCGCAACCCCTATATTGTCGCTATTGCAAAAGTTTGAGTCATCATATATCTGCGTGTCCCATACTTCAAGCAAGAAGGAGGGAGAGCTAAATGACGCAGCGGATTAATCAAAAACAATGTAGATCGATGAATGTAGTAATCGATGGATTGGAAGATACTGAAATGCCCAAATTCGTTGATCCGAAGATACCGAATTCTAGCTATCCCGAACTCGTTGATCGCGCACGGTACCGGGTTCAAAGATCTGCGATTCTTCACACGTTGATCTAGCGCACTAGATTCCATGAATCGGCTTCTGCAGTCATTGAATCGAGCACACTCGATTAACCGAAAGAGGAGATAGGAGATTACACTAGACTACCAATTTGGTGAAAGCACAAAGCTAACAAACAAGAGTTTTATTTCAAATCAACTAAACTATTACAAATGACCAAACCTGCCTATTTATAGGCTACAACTCAACATGCCAAAACAGAACAAAATTTCCACAACACTTAGGTTGTGAACGACCTACGACCTAAAAATGGTGCGACCTATAAAACCCAGCGACTTAGTATAGGTCGTTAACGACCTAACAGTTCACATTACAATACAACCACATATTACAAACCAACATAGAAGACAACATAACGACTTTACAACACTTAGGTCGTACACGACCTAACTACTCACGACTTAAGAACTATACAATCATACGACATAACATCCGTATCCAGCAGTGACCTAAGGAATCAACGGCAGAGATTAAAGCGGCTTAAAGAATCCACGTCTTCAAACTTCAGCGACCTAAAATGAAGCGGCATCCAACTCAACGACTTAACAAGTTCGCGACCTAAGGATTTCCTGCGACCTAACTCTCTTCGCGACTTAAGACTTTACGCGACCTATCTTAGGTCGTAGCTCGAGGCAGTCCTCTTCCAGAATATCGGAGCGACCTATCTTAGGTCGTAGCTCGTTTACGCGACCTAAAGTAGGTCGTAACCTCTTATCTCGTCTGCATTCCATCCCTTTGAAGCCCGTAACTCGTGTGCCAACTTTGTTAGGTCGTGAGCGACCTAAAACTTCGTTAGGTCGTGAGCGACCTAAAACTTCGTTAACTCGGGGGCGATCTTCTATAGGTCGTTGGTGCGACTTAAGGGTCTCGTTAGGTCGTCCGCGACCTAACACTTTACCAACTTGTGCTTTCTCCAGTAGTGTCGACTTAAAGAATTCGTTAGGTCGTACACGACCTAACTCTTCAACATTCTGGGCATCATTCTGGGCTGCATCATCCTCCCTAGGTTGGGAAAAATTCGTCCTCGAATTTGTAAATTCTTTCACATTATATTGTTCGTTCCCATAATATGGTACAAGATGCTTAACGTTGAACACGTCAGAAGTGTACACATCCTCTGGCAGCTTCAACTTATAAGCATTTTCATTGAGTCGTTTCACGACTTGTACGGGACCAATTTTTCTGGCTTTCAACTTATTATAAGCGCCCACTGGAAAACGATCCTTCGTTAACACGACATATACCAAATCCCCTTCATTAAACTCAACATTTCTTCGCTTCAGATCTGCAGATTGTTTATACTTTTCATTTGCCTTCTCCAATCATTCCTGAATGATTTTATGACATTCCGTCAACCCTTCAACAAAATCAGCAGCTTTCCTAACTGTCCCCTTCGAGTGTGGTATTACCGTTAAATCCAACGGTCCCTTCGGTAAGCTTGAATACACTATCTGAAACGGACTGAAACCCGTACTACGGTTCACTGCATGATTATGAGCAAACTCTGCCTGGCATAACTTCACATCCCAACTCTTCAGATTGTCTTGCACTAGACATCTCAACAAATTTCCCAATGATCGGTTCACAACCTCGGTCTGTCCATCCGTCTGCGGATGATAAGCGCTGCTAAAGTTCAACTTCGTTCCTACCATCTTCCACAAACTTAGCCAAAAATGACTTAGAAAAAGAGTCCCTATCCGACACAATCGATTCTGGCAATCCATGAAGTCGATATATCTCTTTGAAAAACAACTGAGCAACATGAACAGCATCCGCCGTCTTCTTACAAGCAATAAAATGTGCCATTTTCGAAAATCGGTCAACCACCACATAAATGGAGTCATTACCACGCTGTGTTCTTGGCAACCCCAACACAAAGTCCATACTCACATCAACCCATGGTTTAGTTGGTACAGGTAACGGCATATATAAACCAGCATTAGTCGCAGTTCCTTTCGAAACCTGACAGATATGACATCGCTCCACAAACCTCTCCACCTCTTTCCTCATCGATGGCCAAAAGTAAGACTGTGAAATCAACTGCAATGTACGGTCTCTCCCAACATGTCCTTCTTCATGTAGCTCTTTTACAATCTTCATTCTCAAACTATAATCAGGTATGCACAATCGATTTCCTTTGAATAGAAAACCGTCTACCATCATAAACTCATCCGTCTTTCCCTCCTTGACTTTATCAATACACTTCGCAAAGTAAGGATCATCGACAAATAATTCTGGAAACACATCAAACCCTGTCACCTCAACTTTCAGTGTAGTCAGCAAATGACTCCTCCTACTCAAAGCATCAGCCACTCGATTCGTCACCCCTGACTTGTGTTTAACAACAAAAGTAAACTGTTGCAGATATGCAATCCACGATGCATGTCTCGCTGAAATCTTGTCTTGCCCTTGTAAATGCTTTAACGCCTCATGATCAGTGTAAAGAACAAACTCCTTCTGAAATAGATAGTGTCTCCAGTGTTTAATAGATTCAACGACAGTATAAAATTCCACATCATATGTACTGTATCTCATCTTCGCCCCTGATAATTTCTCACTAAAATATGCAATCGGACGTCCCCTCTAACTCAATACTCCTCCAATCCCAACCTTGGATGCATCAGTATGCAGTTCAAACACTAGCTGAAAATCTGGTAATATTAGAATTGGTGCAGACGTCAAGAGTCCTTTGATTCGATCAAAAGCAACCCCGGCTTCCCCCGTCCATGCAAACTGTTTACCCTTCATACAATCAGTCACAGGCGCCATCACACTACTAAAGTGTGGAATAAACCTTCGATAAAATGAAGCCAACCCGTGAAAACTACGAACTTCCGTTATCGTCTTGGGTTGCGGCCAATCTCTGATAGCTTCGACTTTACTTTGGTCAACCTGTATTCCTTCTTCCGACACAACATACCCCAGAAATAAAACACTCCTCGCCATGAAAACACACTTCTTTGTAGCAGCATAGAATTTTTCTTCACGTAGAATAATTAACACTTTCTTCAAATGTTGAACATGTTCTTCTGTACTAGCACTGTAGATCAGAATATCATCAAAGTAAACCACCACAAATTTTCCAATGTACGGTCTGAAAATTTGATTCATCACCCTCATGAATGTACTCGGTGCATTCGATAGACCAAACGGCATTACCAGCCATTCATACAATCCTTCCCTCGTCTTGAACGCTGTCTTCCATTCGTCCCCTGGTATAATGCGAATCTGATGATAACCGCTCTTCAAGTCAATCTTAGAAAAGATTACAGACCCACTGATTTGATCCAATAAATCATCAAGCCTCGGCATCAGAAATCTGTATCTGATTGTGATCTTATTCAATGCTCGACTGTCTGTGCACATCCTCCATGTTCCATCCTTTTTGGGTACCAATAAAGCTGGTACAACACAAGGACTTAAACTCTCCTGCACACGCCCCTGTTCAAGCAATTCTTCCACTTGCCTCCTCAATTCTTCATGTTCCTTTGGACTCATTCGATAATGTGGTCTGTGTGGCAACACAGCACCTGGAACAAGATCTATCTGATGTTGTATATCCCTCAACAGTGGCAACTCCGTTGGTAACTCCTCTGGAAATACATCGTCAAATTCTTTCAAAACTGGCTTCGATTCTTCCGGAATTTCAACCTCTTCACTGCTCTCTCGCCCAATCAACAAAAACACTTCAGGCTCCTCCGCTATTTCCTTCACAAACTCCTTCAAAGATAACAAAGTTTTGAGCTCTTCAATCTCCTCCAACTTGTTTTCCTCCTGTTGTCGCTTCTTTGGAACTAGAGTAATCTTTGTGCCTTCAAACATGAAACTGTAACTGTTGGTACGCCCATCATGTTGCACTGCCCTATCATACTGCCACGGTCTCTCTAGCAACAAATGACAGACATCCATATCTACCACATCGCACCAGATTTCATCCTTGTATTTCTTTCCAATTGAAAACTTCACACAAGCCCTTCGTCCAACCTTCACCTCCCCGCCTTTCCTCAACCAAGCTAGCTTGTACGGTTTCGGATGTTTCTCAGTCTTCAACGCCAACTTCCTCACAACTTCTGAAGAAATTATATTATCACAGCTTCCAGCATCAATAACAAATTTGCAAACCTTCCCCAGAATGGTACATGTTGACTGAAAAATATTGCTCCTTACCAACTACAATCCTCCTCTTGCTTTGGTGTTAAACAGGACCTCTTCATTATTAGATTATAACCTCCGTCTCCCGACACTTCTTCTTCCTCCTCATCAGGTGGTGAATTGGAACATTCAGCTTCTTCATCCTCATCCTCGACCTCCGCTATCATAGCTCTCTTCTTCGGCTTTGGACATTCACTACTTTTGTGGCCCCTTTCTTGGCAATTATAACACTTGAAACCATTATTGACTTTCGCCTTTCCAACCTCATTCACAACTGGTTTTGCAACAACTTTTGAAACATTAGAACTTCCACTAACACCCTTCACTTGATTATTGGAATTAGTAAACACACCACCTCCTCGTCGTCCCTGTTTCTCCCAAGCCAATGCTTTCTGATGTGCTTCTGCTACAGATCTGGGGTCAAACATGTTAACCATATCCTGAACCTGCATTCGCAATCCCCCAATGAAACTAGATGTCAGCTGCTCTTCCGTTTCCATAATATCATTCCTCGCAATAAGCTGATAAAATTCATCCGCGTAATCATTAACAGCCTTTGTGCCCTGCCTCAAATTCTGCAAACGCTGATACATCAAAGATTGATAATTGTAAGGTAAGAACGTTGCTTTCATCAATTTCTTCATCTTCTCCCAAGATTCAACTTTTGACTTCCCCATTCGTTCACGTGTAAGTTTGGTTTGCTGCCACCATGCCAAAGCTCTACCCCTCAACCTCGTAGCAACCAACTTCACTCTACGATGTTCTGGAACTTCTTTGAAGTCAAAAATCTCTTCAACATTAGCCACCCAATCTAAAAACTCCTCAGCTTGCATACCTCCTTTAAACTCCGGTATTTCCGTCTTCATCCCTGACTCCCACTTGTGATCATACTCAGAGTAATTTCTTCCTTGTCCTCGTCCTTGTCCTCGAGCATTACCACCATCATACTCCTCTTCAAAATCAGATGTATATCGTTGTCTATCTCGTTCACCCACATCTCTACTACCATCACGTCTTCCACCTTCATCCCTTCTATCTACATTCCTCCGTTCACGATCATTCACGTTCCTCCCACGCCTTTGATCATCATCAACACTTCTGTCTCGATTGAAATGTGGTGAGACTCTACTTCCCCCATGATTAGATTCAGGTGAAACTCTTCTCCGATTTTGATTCATTTCTAACATCATCTTCTCTAACCGACCAATTCCTTCGTTAAGCTTTTCACTAAAGTTTTCATTGATTCTTTGCTCCATCTCATCCGCTTCTTCTCTTCGATACAATGCTTCAACGTTTTGATGTCGATTAGCTCTTCTTGGCGGCATGATTTGAAACTTTTCAAACTCTCCAATTCTCGGCTTTGACTTTCAAAGTGATGTACACGGCCTTCCTTGCTTCCCTTAGCTCGGCCGAAGCTCTAACTTGCCCACTTCAAATTCAAACACAATTCGAACTTAGATCCAAAGTGAAATGGATCGAAAACCCCCCCTTTGTTGCAATTTGCGATGAACACGATGAACAACAACTTCAAACTTCAAACAAATCGGCTCCAAGACTCGATTTAGCTATGATTGGCTATAACAAGCTTCGATACCAAAACTGACGCAACAGATTAATCAAAAACAATGTAGATCGATGAATGTAGTAATCGATGGATTGGAAGATACTGAAATGCCCAAATTCGTTGATCCGAAGATACCGAATTCTAGCTATCCCGAACTCGTTGATCGCGCACGATACCGGGTTCAAAGATCTGCGATTCTTCACACGTTGATCTAGCGCACTAGATTCCGTGAATCGGCTTCTGCAGTCGTTGAATCGAGCGCACTCGATTAACCGAAAGAGGAGATTACACTCAACTACCAATTTGGTGAAAGCACAAAGCTAAAAAACAAGAGTTTTATTTCAAATCAACTAAACTATAACAAATGACCAAACCTGCCTATTTATAGGCTACAACTCAACATGCCAAAACAGAACAAAATTTCCACAACACTTAGGTCGTGAACGACCTACGACCTAAAATTGGTGCGACCTATAAAACCCAGCGACTTAGTATAGGTCGTTAACGACCTAACAGTTCACATTACAATACAACCACATATTACAAACCAACATAGAAGACAACATAACGACTTTACAACACTTAGGTCGTACACGACCTAACTACTCACGACTTAAGAACTATACAATCATACGACATAACATCCGTATCCAGCAGCGACCTAAGGAATCAACGGCAGAGATTAAAGCGGCTTAAAGAATCCACGTCTTCAAACTTCAACGACCTAAAATAAAGCGGCATCCAACTCAACGACTTAACAAGTTCGCGACCTAAGGATTTCCGGCGACCTAACTCTCTTCGCGACTTAAGACTTTACGCGACCTATCTTAGGTCGTAGCTTGAGGCAGTCCTCTTCCAGAATATCGGAGCGACCTATCTTAGGTCGTAGCTCGAGGCAGTCCTCTTCCAGAATATCAGAGCGACCTATCTTAGGTCGTAGCTCGTTTACGCGACCTAAAGTAGGTCGTAACCTCTTATCTCGTCTGCATTCCATCCCTTTGAAGCCCGTAACTCGTGTGCCAACTTTGTTAGGTCGTGAGCGACCTAAAACTTCGTTAGGTCGTGAGCGACCTAAAACTTCGTTAACTCGGGGGCGATCTTCTATAGGTCGTTGGTGCGACTTAAGGGTCTCGTTAGGTCGTCCGCGACCTAACACTTTACTAACTTGTGCTTTCTCCACTAGTGTCGACTTAAAGAATTCGTTAGGTCGTACACGACCTAACTCTTCAACATTCTGGGCATCATTCTGGGCTGCATCACTAAAGGTTGTGCAAGCCTCTACTAGCACTTCTCTTGGTCAAGGTATCCATTCTATACTTGATGACATTTATTTTGTGATTATCTTATTCGAGTTCTTTTTGATATGGGTTTCATCTTATTATTTTTATATTAAAAGAACTTATGATTCCTTTTCTTCAAACATTTCTGGGCTTAATGACTTCTTTGAGGATTGTGAATCCGGATTGGTGGATCCGCAACACTCAATTTGCTTTTTATTGATGTCGAAATTATTTTATGTGATTTTTCTTTCCGAGCCGATTTTTACTTATGCTTCGGAATTGACTTTTGTAAGGATTGGCTTAATTATTATGAAGCCATATCCTTTGTCCCGAGTGGACTATTCATCTTCGACATTTTCAATCTGTTAAGCAGATTTCTGTTTTTCCTTTGTGATTTTGATTCCAATTTGATGGCATCATTTTATTCTTTAAGCTCACATGATGAGAAAAGTGTTATTTCTCTCATTCATGTAGTTTGAGAATTTACCGGTATTTTTGAGTTTGTCTTAGGATTATCACCTAAGCAATCTTTTGAGTGGTGTTATGGTCTTTGTAGCTCAACCTTGCCACCGATTTTCATTTGCTACGAGTTGCGGGAGTTAGCATTCCATTTACCACATTCCACACTCGTTATGAAACTTATGAATGACTTATTATGTCATTCGGTTTGTCCAGCTTATTTCATCCATTTTATGACTCGAGTATTCTACGATCTCGATGACTCCATTCTTGTATATATTTATTTTGGATGAAAACAACAATTTAAAATTTTGCAAATCTTTTTTTCATAAGATTTATTTATAAGTACAATTTTATTTTGCACTTAAACGAGCAAAGAGAAGATGATTTTGTGATTGTATTGCCCATTGAGTGCTTTAAGAATTCTGGTCGGTGCGCTAGATCAACGTTATCGATAGGAATTTCCTAAACGCTTTGATGAGACAATTTGACACAATAAATTGACTTATAAAATGTAAATTTTTCTGAAAAGATAATTTCATAAAGATAATTTAATTTTAAAAGTTTTAGCTTTTCGGAAAAGAAGATTATTTAAAAGAAATTCATTCTTTTCGATACTCCTATTCTTGTGATTCCCGAAGGGAACCAAGACTTTATTGCTTATACTGATGCTAGTTGTATTAGTTTGGATGCCGTTCTCTTGCAAAAGAAAACGTGCTATCACTTTTGCCTCTAAATCATTTAAGCCTATCAAGACTAGATATGCCACTCATGATCTAGTGCTCGCGGCTATTGTTTTCACTTTTAGAGTTTGGCATCATTATTTTGGGAGAGAAATTCGTTCTCCACTCCGATCATAGATCTTTGAAATGTTTATTTTCTCCTAAGGAACTTAAAGTTGGTTCGAGTTCCTTACATCTTATGATCTTGATATTCTTTATACTCTCGAAAGGGGAGATTGTGTTGCCAATATCCTTAGTTGCAAGCAACAAGTGGTTGTTTCTTTGATGATGCCCAAAAGGAATAATCTTTTTACCAAGTTCATCGGACGTTTCGATGTACTTCATTTTAGTGAACTTCATCTCATTTCTTTTATGGACTAGCGTCTGATGTTCTTTTATGGCCTTCGGTTCATTGGACGTACCGTTTTTGTACTACGTCGGTGTTCCGAATTATTTGAGCTTCGGTTCATTGGACGTATCGTTTGTACTGCGTCGGTGTTCCAAATTATTTGAGCTTTGGTTCATTGGACGTATCGTTTGTACTGCGTCGGTGTTCCGAATTATTTGAGCTTCGGTTCATTGGACGTATCGTTTGTACTACGTCGGTGTTCCAAATTAATTGAGTTTCCGTTCATTGGACGTACCGTTATTGTACTACGTCGATGTTCGGAGTTATTCGTGTTTCCAGTTTTTCGGGCGTATTGTTATTGTACTACGCCGTTGCCCCGGCTCAATTTTCTGTTATTCATGACGTTTTCTCACGTCTTTCTACTACGGAAATGCCTTAGGATTCCGATTTTTATTCTTGAGCCCGATGTTATTGAGGAAATTGAAGGTTCACCAGATTTGACTTATGAGCAACATTCCATTCGCATCATTGCTTCGGAGGTTGAGCGCCTTCGGAATAAAGATGTTCTTCTTGTGAGAGTTCAATGGTTCTCAGATCCTAAGGATTGCTCTTGGGAATCCTGGGAATTCATCGAGCGATCCCATTCAGGCTTACTCTTTCATGCTCTTTATGGTGAACTTCCCATTTCAAATTTCTTTTGTGTTGATATGCTTTTATGGTTGTTACTCTTTATTTTCTTCTTAAGTATTGCGAGGATGCAATTTCTTTAAGGAGGGGAGTCTGTAACAACCAGCATATTTATCGATTGTATATTTAAATATTTTATTTAAATATTTCATCGTTCATCGGATTTTAGTCCGAAAACCTACTTTTAGCAAACAGTCGAATTGGGACTCGAGACCACTTCCATTGAGTTCAAAATGTCATTTGCGATTTTTTTAAGTATAAACTTCGATATGTTTAGAGTTAATCGAAATTGGCTACTTTTTCTATTTGGGTTTTGGGTTTGGATTCAGCCCACTAGCTAACTTAATACCCTAACTCGGCCCTCTCCTCTCCATTCACTCATTCCCACTCCTCAAACTCAAGCTAAAACTGAAAATGGTGGAAAGGAAAGGGAATTAGAAATTCCAAGCCCTAGTTTCTTCGTTCAAACTTGAATTCTTGCTCCAAAATCAAAGAGAAGCTATTGGTAAGCCTTCTCTTCATCTTCTCCAACTCTTTCTCTCTTTAGTTTTAGAAATTCCTAAACTTAAACTTAGGAAATACTTGTTTTAATCTTAGATTGAAGCTTGTTGGGTTGAAGTGGAGATTGGTTGGTCTTCTCCTTGTAATTGAGCTCCTTCTTCTTTGTTTTGGGTTTAAAGGTGAGATTTTTATCTCACATCTAAGCCTATGATTATCTTTGATTGTTAGGTATGAATTCCTAACACTTATTCATGTGCATTTGATTTTGGTTTGGATTGATCTTGTGTATATTCCAATTTTTGGTATTTTGGTTTAATTTTTGTGAAAATCCTATTATGGATGTTTGAACATGTTTTTGGTGATGCATCGAAGTGTCTATAAGGCTGGGTTGCCGATTGGCGTAAACCCTTAGTGCTCGTCACTCGTTCGATCGCATTTCGGTTTGGATTTGTCGTTTTTGAGCTAGGCTGTTTTTTTCGCCTAGCAGAAAATTTCAGACGTCTGAAATAAAAATTCAGACGTCTAAAACCAAATACAGACATCTAAAACAAAATTCAGACGTCTGAAATCAAATATAGACGTCTGTCACAAAAATTTAGACGTCTGAATATAGTTCAAAATGTTTTTTACTCTCTGTTTCAATTTTAGACCTCTGAGCCGTCTGAACAAAACTTTTCAGACGTCTGTAATCATACTTAGCCGTCTATCATAATTTTTAGATGTCTGGAACTGCTGATTTTGCCTAATTTGCCTATTTTCGAGTAGATTTCCAAGGTTTATCGATTTTTGTTGATCCGACTTATTGTTATCAATTATTATCGACTTTGATGACCTTTTCTACGGGAATTTTTGGAACGTCCATTTTGATGGATTTGGTATCGATTTCTTTGGATTTTATTCATGTCTTCGAATGTGAATTTTGATGATTGATTGTTTCTACAATCGTTTTTGTGATTTGTCACTTTAAAAATATAAAGGTTTTCTATACTAGTAGTAAATATTCAAACTCTTTTACAAAGATGATTTCAACTCTATTTTTAATACAAGGTCTTTTATAAAACTGTTTTCTAATCTATTAGTATATACAAACCTTTACCTCATTCGTATGAGAAAATATAATTAAACGGCTTAGCAAAACAAGTTGTATGAAACGCTTGCGTTTACTTCGTCGGTTAATTTTTGGACTTGTTCGATTGAAACTCTTGTGACAATTTTCTAGTGGTGATCTACAATTTGTTCGCAAATATTTAAGTTAAGCTAGTGGTTATGGGACATGAAGATAAACTCATATATTTACTAGCTTATTGTAATTGACACTTCTTGATGATCGATGATGATCATTTTATGGTTTAGACTAGCAGTGTGCGATGTCTCTTTTTCCGTATGAAGGACTGTACCTCATTTTATTGAGCTTCGTCTCATTTATTGCATGGGTCGTAACTTTCTAGATACGTCGATGTTTATTTCACGCATGGGTCGTACCTATTTAGGTGCGTCGATGTTTGTTTACTTCGTGGAGAAATCGGCTCAATAAGTCGGGACATGGGGCGTATCTTTCTAGGTGTGTCGATGTTCGTCTATGCATGGGGCGTGTCTTTCTAGGTGCGTCGATGTTCGTCTATGCATGGGGCGTGTCTTTCTAGGTGCGTCGATGTTCGTCTATGCATGGGGCGTGTCTTTCTAGGTGCGTTGATGTTCGACTTTGCATGGGGTGTATCTTTCTAGGTGCATCGATGTTAGACATTACATGGGGTGTATCTTTCTAGGTGCATCGATGTTTAGTTATGCATAGGGCATATCTTTCTAGGTGCGTCGATGCTTGAGCATGGGGCGTATCTTTCTAGGTGCGGCGATGTTCGACTATGCATGGGGCATGGCTTTCTAGGTGCGTCGATGTCCAGTTTATGGGATTGGCCATCCTTTTATTGTGATTTCTGGATTTCTAATTGATGATTTCTGGAATTTATGTTTCACCACCTTTTTCAGTTGGCATTGATATGTATGTCATTTATTGTGGCTTGGTGAATTAAATAAAGAATACGACATTCTTTTTGATGCTATGAGATTCTTGAGATTTTGTATGACTTTCGTGATTCTCTAATGTATACTAGTCGTAGTATGACATTTTTGGTTATCATACGTTTTAATATTATATCTCTTCTTATATCTCATTTTATCTGATAATTATAGCTAGACTGATCCGTTTATTATTTTCTTCTTAAATAATACTCGGGTCAGACCGAGATATTTCAGGTGCTCTTGCTTGACTTCTTATCAGGGTCCTTCTCCTGACTTTTGGCTAACTACTTTAGATTAGTAGTTTTTGTTATTTTACATTTGAGCTATAGACTTCATGATGAATAATTATTCTTTTGTCTCACACTTGTATCTATTCATTGTGATGTAGTGGATCTTATATGACCACTATTTTGATGTACACTTTTATGTGTTTTATTCATATCTTTTTCCGCCTTTGTGATATGAATTGTCTGTGACTGATTTGTGTTATGTTTATTTCTATATTTGTTTCCGAAGTCCATATAGCCACTGTGTAGTAGCTTTGAGTTTGTATCGGTATGACGGATTTCCTTTTGAGATGAAAAGTTATATTTTTATCTGGCATATCGGTACTCGCACAAAGCAATTATACAGATGGTCGCTCCTCAATAGCCTTATTCTCTGTGCTAGTTGACGGCATTACCCCGTAGTGTCCTTGGCTAGCGTGGGTATAGAGGTGGGGCGTCATAGTCTCTGTCGCTTATTATGCTAGAGGAATCTCCATAAATTCAGACTATCTCACGAATGTATATGGATGCCAAATAAGGTGATGTCCTATTACTCTTGATCAGAATGAATTGGGCACTCTTAGTCAAATGATCTACAATCACCCAAATATTGGTTCTCCCCTTTCTAGATTAGGGTAAACCATCTATGAAGTCCATCGAAACACTATCCCACTTCCATTTGGGTACATCCAATGGTTGAAGCAATCCGTCAGGCCTCTACTACTCCGCCTTAACCCTTTGGCATACAAGACATATAGACACAAACTCTGCTACATCCTTCTTCATTCCACTTAAATAAAACACTCTCTTTATATCCCTATACATCTTATCACCACCCGGATGAATAGTCATCCAAGAATGGTGTGCTTCTGCTAGAACTGCACTAATCAAACCACCAGTGCGAGGGATACAAAATCTTCCATCTCTCCTTCGCCACCCTTCACTATCGATGGAATAGCGTTAGAGATGTCTAGAGACCTCTCTTCCGCTAATTCTATCCTGAATATCCACGAGCTCCGAATGCTCTCACTGCCTTGAGCCAATCTGAACTATGAGGGTATGCTTAACCTCAAGTGCTGCCAATAATTTAGGAGTAATGTCCGTAGAGGGCTTAAAATCAAAAGTGAAAGTAAACTCTAGGCTTTTCCGCTCTATGAACATTGGCTAAGGGTTGTTTTCTTCCTTCTTAATGTATCTGCAACCACATTCCCCTTGCTAGGGGTGTAAGCTATCTCAAAGTCATAAGAAGCCAGAAACTCAATCCAACGCTACTGCCTCAAGTTTAAATCCATTTATGAGAACTGGTACTTCAATGATTTATGGTCGGTGAAAAGCTCGAACCTCTCTCCTAGTAAGTAATGTCTCCAAGACATGAGAATGAAAACAATAGCAGCCAGCTCCAAATCATGGGTGGGGTAGTTCTTCTCATGAGTTCTCAACTATCTACTCCAATAGCGTACTACCCCCCCCCCTCCTGCATCAATACTGCCCCAAGGCTAGTCCCACATGCCTCAATGTATAATGTAAAAGGTATAGCTCCGTCGGGTAAAACAAACAATGATGCACTAGTAAGGGCCCACTTTAGCATTGTGAAGGAATACTCGCAATCCATGTCCCACATGAATGCCACACTCTTCTTAATGAGGCGAGTAAGAGGTGCTGAAATCTTAGCAAAATTTTTGATAAACTTCCTATAGTAACCAGCCAAACCTAGGAACCTTCTAACTTCGGTAGCATTCTTGGGGGCCTTCAAATCCTGTAGCACTACTACCTTAGCAGGATCCACAGCTAGACCCTCTCTTGAGATTCATAACTCAAGAAACGCGCCTCCTCATACCAAAAGTGACACTTCGAGAATTTTGCTTTCAGTTGATGAACACAAAGTGTACGAATAACCTCCGCATAATGAATAACATGCTCTTCCATACTCTTGGAAAACACCAGAATGTCGTCCACAAACACTACAATGAACTTATTTAGGACATCTCAAAAAACATGGTTCTTCAGATCTACAGAATAAGCTGGGGCATTGGTCAGCCCAAATGGCATAACTACACACTCAAAGAATCCATCGGCTGTCCTAAATGTTGTCTTATCGATGCTACCGTCAGCGACCCTAAGCTGATGAAATCCAACGGCTAAGTCTGAGGAAATACCGAAGAGCCAACCAACAGATTGAAAAGTCGTATATCCTAGAAAATGGGTAACAATTCCTCTTCATGAGCTTATTCAACTCTCTATAGTCTACACAATATAGAAGGGAACCATCTATCTTTCTAGTGAAGACGATTCGCACCCCCCACTCATATATGTTGCATCTGATGAAGCCTTTTTCTAATAGCTCACCAATCTGCTTACTTAATTCCTTCCTCTCCCTAGGAGCCATATGTCTTAGGGGCAATGCCACTGGCTTAGCTTTGTCATTCAAATAGATCCTAAAGTCGATCTCTCTCTTAGGAGGTAGCCTCCTAACCTTATCTAAAAATTTTGGGAAATCTCTAACAACTGGAACTGAATCTAACTCTCCTAGGGATGAATCAACGGAATAAATGAAGCTCAACATGACTGACCCATGCGGGTCGTAAGAAACCTCGAGAGTCCGCCCACTACATGTCCCTAGCCTGACAACTCTCCTCTCGCAGTCCAATATCGCACCATAAGTGGATAACCAGTCCATCCCCAAAATCATCCCATATTCCAAAAGTCCCAGTACATAGGTGTCACCATCAAACTCTACGCCTAGTATAAAAAAATTTAAACTCCTACAATTCATGAATAAATGTGCCGATCAACCTATCTGATTTGAAACAACTATAAGGTCTACAACTAGAGAAATATCTAAGTGCAAATAATTAACCAAGGAACTAGAAATGAAAGAATGGGATGCTCCTGAATCAAAAAGAGTCCGAATAGGAAAATCTGAAATAGAGATCAAACCTTCTATAGAGACTTTCCTACCTCGGTCTGGTCCACTACCAGAAGGTGCTACATCCAAAGCCTATACTTGCACCGTAGGTGCGCCTATTCTATGTCTTGTCCTTTGAGGAAAAGTGATGCTAAGATGTCCAGGCTGCCCATAGCTATAACACTCCCCCTTCATCATGTCCTTCTTACAGTCCTTTGAGTAATGCTCAACTAATTCACAATTATGACATTTCTCGCCCTTCTTGATCTGTCCCTTTTGAGATCCTCCTCCTTTCTTCTTGTCCTTATCCTTTTTATTCTTCCACCACTGCTTCTTAGGGTTTTCTGATTTAGGAACCCCCTTAACCTCTTCTTCCTTAGCAACATCTAATATGAGAGCCATTTTCATAAGTGACTCATACGTCGCTCCCATAGGTACAT
This sequence comes from Allium fistulosum, assembly GCA_030737815.1. Classification (NCBI taxonomy): domain Eukaryota; kingdom Viridiplantae; phylum Streptophyta; class Magnoliopsida; order Asparagales; family Amaryllidaceae; genus Allium; species Allium fistulosum. The sequence goes on from CM060903.1 coordinate 97,104,608, forward strand.
GTGTCAATGCCAACTCTTGGAGGGGCTGGTTCAAACCCTTAGCAAACTTGGTGGCCTTCTTATGTGGTGTATTGACAAGCTCCATCCAAAACCTCGATAACTAATTAGATTGATTTATAAACTCTTTCACCAAAAGATTCCCTTGCTTCAAACAAATGAACTTCTCCAACTGCATGCTTTCCTTGGCTTGTGACAAGAACTTTCTCTCAAACATTTACCGAAATCCAACCCAACCAATGTCTCTACCCTCCATCTATATAATCCCCCACTAGTAATAAGCCTCTCCCTTTAACTGCCAAGATGCAAACTAAACTATCTATCTGTCCTCCTATTCTAACAACCCAAATATCCGCTCCATTTTCCTCAACCAAGTTCGTGCCTCTACGAAATCGCCCATGCTAGAAAACGTCTTGCCTCCTAGATTAGTGAAGTCCTTGCATAGCTTAGAAAAATTGGTTGTTGCAGGTGGATTAACGGGACCTCCACCCGCCGGTGTTGCAATGGCCGCTTTCTGTTGCACCTCTGGTGCCATAGCTTGGAGGTATCTATGGAAATAGCGAAGGACTTGGAAACCCAGTGGAAGATTTGGGGCATCCGCCATTCTATGCAAAGGAAAGAAAATTTAGGCCCAAAAGAATCGAAAGAAGGTTGAAATGGACTTTGAGGGGATTTTTATAAAAACTCTCTTATACTTGAAAACTATTTCTATAATAAGTGTTTCTTTCTGAAAAACACTTTTCGTTTGAAGATATGTTACGTTTGAAAAATACGTTACTTTTAAAATAAGTTTTTAGGAATCCTGTAACCTTAGGCTCCAATACCAAGTGAAACACCCACATCCCTTAGTATTCTCAAAAAGTGCACATCAAAGGATGTGTGCATTATAGCTAAAGCATCACAAAGATTAAGATTCATAAGAGAAATAAGTAAAAGCAGCGGAAAACACAAAGCTTATCATCCAGAATTAAACTTCATCTCAAAAAAAGTTCTAAAAACATAACATGTCTCAAAAACTCAAAATCTCTCATGTCTCATGAAAATACATCTCAGTCTCACATAATCAGAGTACAAAAATAACAATAATAATCCCTCTCACAAATTCCAATCCATCATAAGCCAAATGAAAAAGATGAAAAGTAGAAGAATACATCTAAAATTAGAAAACTCGGGAAATGAATCTTCAGGCAACATGAATCAACTATCTTCAACTCTACTGGCCTATTGGGGAAAAAGGAAAGATAGAGGTGTGGGTCGGACAATAAGTCTGGTGAGTGAAAGTAATTACTAGCATTTCTAAGCAAGATAAAGATAATAGACTAAGCAATAGTTCTAGCATGAAAGGAAAATACAGAAAAGATAAAACTTGCATAAAATACTGTTTCTGATTCTGTTTGACTATTTGCTTTGATTGTTTGCACTTGTCTTAAGCTGCTGTGATTAGGCTGAAACCCTAATCATATCTCAACTGCTAACTTGATTAGACTAAAATCCTAATCCAACCCATTGATATGCCTTCCTATCTCTATTGTGCCACTGTGAACCATTAATGTTGGTTCCGCAATAAAAAACAACTCTTAGCGCTTAGGACGCATTAGGGAATTATTTACCCTAATCGATGCCGCACGCTCGGTCATCGCCGGTACACACTAACTATCTCCCACTACTTAACCCTTTATTTACCCTAATCAGCATAAGTGTGTCTAGCCTCACCCACCTGTAAGACCATCAGTTCTCGACCTGAAAGGGAATGCTGTCGGTAAGGATCCTAACAAACAAATCTTCTAACTTTGCGCCCCTTGCCCAAATCCCCAAATTTGAGCCTCTATCCATTGGCCACTTATTTACCCTAATCATCATAAGCATACCCAGCCTCACCCACGTGTAAGACTATCAGTCCTTGACCTAAAAGGGAATGCTGCCGGTACAAGCCAGTATTGCTATATTTGCTTATTAACTTAATCCTAGATCTATGTTTTAAAATAAGCCCCTTCTGTTATTTCTTTCTTTTTAATTATAACCTACATGTTATAATTGTTCTTGCAACTGCTACTCTTCTATTTTCTCTTTTTAGTATAACCACATGTCATAATCATGCTTGAAAATATCTCAAATTTGCCTATTTCAGTCCATCTTAATTTAATTTTAATTTTTCTCATTTTACATCTGATTTCTGTAAATTTAATGTTTTTATATTTTAATCCGTATTTGCAATTTCTTCTCTTTTTAATATTTATTTGCGTCAAAAAGGATTAAATCTCTATAAAAAAAAAGCTAACATTTACTGGCTAATTTCAAACATAAAACAGATGTAAATAACTGTAAATAATTGTAAATAACTATAAATAACTACAAATAACTGAATAAAATATTTGTATAAAAATAGACTGAAAAGAACATCGAAAATTTACTTAAAAACTGACTGTAAATAAATTTACACAAAAATTGTCTCAAAATTGTAGAAAAAGTATAACTATCTAGAACCCTATTATTTTAAATTGCTTACAAATCTAAAATAATTACAAAACACTCACATGTGGTCCTTAGCTCTAAGCCTAGGCCTTCCTGGATCCACTTCTAGGGTGTAAAATATTTTTATTAAAAAGATTTACTCCCTAGAAAAAATTTCTATTTCTGGTTCAACCTCAGGAGATGAACCCAATTGGCAGAAAATCTAAATGAGAAAAAAAACAAGGCCTAGGGTTCCATTTATAGTGTGGCTTAGGGATCTCAGGACGTCGGATTTGAAGATTTAATCTAGTGCAACCACGCCATAGGCTCACTAGGAACCATCGGATGCGGCTACGAACACAGGGGATTTCACCAAAAATCGGATTTATAGTCTTCGGCTTGCACCTGGACAAAAAAGTGCTAATAAAATTACCAAGGACCCAATGGTGCAACTCACGTGGCTCAATTCTGACAATTTCCTAACCCTATTTTATTATTCAATTAATTTGATAATTAATTGTTATTACTCTAATTTTTTGGGTTGTTACAATATGCTGATATTTGTAAATAGATTTGGATTGTTACATTTTATACATATAATAAGATTTCCTGTACAACTTGTTTTGAGCAACCTTCCTATGCAATACGAATTTCCGAAACTCTTTTCATTTGTTTAATGAATTTCTTGAAGAATTGATTTCTTTTCTCTAAAAATCAAACCAATGCAAACTTGATACCCCAAACATTGCTTCACACTTCAACTCTCTTGAACTAGATGGCATAGAGTCGTGCATATCCCATGCGTCACATTAACTCACATCACAATAACTCTCTTCATACAAACAACACTTAACTTTCAAACACCATGAAATAGTCCTTGGTGACCACACAAACACTTACATACCATGCCCACTTAATTAAACTCAGTCCCCAAAATCCACCCATCATTCCACAATCCATTCCCCACGTTAGTGTTAGCATACAGCCCAACCCTAACCTTTCCCACTTTTTGTAATCTCTCCCTTAGATCAACCCATTTATATCTACCGACATCGGATGCTCAGCCAACAGACATCCAAAATTCACTATTTTTTCATATTCATTCACCTAATCATCTAGAGTTACCTCCCCCGACTAGTACAAGAAAAAAAGTCACCACTTTGAGGCTTCCACAACTAATCAAGCATCCAAACCAAGCAGAAAGGTAGGAAAAAGAAGTATTATCAAAATAGGAATGATCCTAATCACCATCTAAATTGACTTTGGGATTGATCGGACACACCTTGTAATTTAATCTAAATCAAATATATCTCGCTGCCTCAACAAGACACACAAGATTCCATACCCATCCCTTAGCCCACTTCTTAAACTATGATACAGCATATCATAGCTACATGGAATGTCAGAGGTGCACATATAACCTCGAAACAACTAGAAAAACATCTGCTATATAAAAATATAAAAGCAATCTATATATGTGAGACAAAGGTTAATCTTACCCATGTAGTGAAAGTGAATCAGAACATCATGAAATAATGGAAACTTGAACATGATATTTATAATCCTTCTTGCGGATGGATTTTTGTACTATTGAATCCCAACATTTTTTGCCTTACGAAAACACGCTCCTAAGATTAGTTTATCCAATTCACTACCCTTCACCTTCAAATATATACATCTTTCAACCTTACTCTCATTTGTTATTAGAACCATGGTTTTAAATCTTCTAGCACTCACCCAAGATCTTCTCCAAGATCTTCTTTTCGTACTTAAACGAAACGAGACATCAAATATCCTTCACATCTCCCTCGACATTCACCTTGTCCGAAATATTCAAATCCCAGCCGAAATATGCATTAAAGTCTTGATTCGAGATTTAACTTGAAAATATATCTTTTTTCTTTTATGTAATATTTTTTCATTTTAAGTTAGATTCAAAAGGAACTACTTAATCCAATTACAAATTTACCGAATTCGTTAACATTTTGTTTCCCTTTTTACCAACTCCTTTAACGTATTTTTTACTAATTTCCTGATGAGCCATAACAAAGACTTCATTAGTTTTTTATGTTCAAATAAAAGGATATTATTTAATCATTACCAAATAAATTAAGTTAATCAAGTTACCACTCTTCTCCAAGCCAATAATTTCAATTTTTTTCTGTAAAAGTAAGTATATCACAATTTATATTTTTATTTTGAAAATTATAGTTGTTTAATAAATCATTAAAATATCAATTTTAGACGCATAAGTTACTCCGAGGTATTCCCGAGATGTACACCTAAATACACTCATCTCATCCGAGATCTCCTCTGATATGAGATAGCTTGTGTGAAAATTCCGAGATGGAACGTGATTGAAATCCAAGATTTAAAACATTGTATAGAATCGCAGTGAAACAATATAAATCTCTTTAATACATTGCTACTCTCTAAAAAGCATCCACTCCATTAATATGTGTAGGAGATTTTAATTGCATGTTGTGTTATTAACTCGTACATTAGCCAACCTCAAAATTAGAATAATGTGTTTGTGAAAGCAAAGGGCACTTGATATCATTAGGCTTTAAAATATAAAATAAGAAGAAACAAGTAAACTAAAGTAAATAATAAAAATGATGTACAGTGGCTTGATAAAGCCTCTATACTTCAACTATGAAGTTTTCTTATTATTATTTGCTCTTATAATTACTAGGAATTACAATAGAATGATAAGGAATTACACAATTAGGGTTAAATTGTTTCTAAAATTGTTGTGAAATCGATAACCTACGATTGTTTTTGCAAAAAATTAAAAACTTTCAATTTTTTTAATTAACTGTTGTGATTGCGTTAACAATTCATTCTCTTCTTCAAAATCCATCGGCCACTAGTGAAAAATTGAATTTTTTCTTTACTAATTTAGAAACTAGGGTTTTGAAGAAGCGGGGTTTAGACAGTAAGAAACTGACATAAGAAGATAATGGAATTGAAAAGAAAGAAAGTACGCAGCTTTCTAAGAGTAGCTTAGCCTTTAAAATTTTATTTATTTTAGGGGGGCTATTTAGTAATTATCTGTGTTGAAATAGAATTTGCCATTAAATATAGTCTAAATAGATTTGTAATCTACAAACAATCAATACCATCATTTCTCCTCTTCTTCTTCGGTAAATAGAATGAATTCCTTTCTCTTTCCAAATCGATTTCTCTCTAAATCCTCTCGCTTCACAAAATTGTTGTTTTCTACTTCTTATTCATCGATCATAGAACTTGATCTGGCACTTTGTGATGCCACGAATTTTACTATAAATTATATAAAGGCTAAAGTCATCGTCTTTCGTAGGAGAAAATGATGAGTAAATTGTAGTTAATTTTTTTAATTAGGTTTTTTCTTCAAATTTCATTAAGCAAATGAAATACATATAAGATCCACAATTAAGTACTCATTTTTCAACTCTTTCATTAAGTACCATACAATACATATTTGAGTCTAACAGATTGCATTTTCTTCCATTTGTTCTATATGTGCAACACTGTAGCTAGTAGATCTAGTAAAATTTCTACAACTTCGTAATGACTTGTTCAGCTTCTTACTCAAATGCCAAAGCACCAGCTTGTTGCTTCTCATTTTCTAGTCACTATAAAAAAAATGCCCAACTATTTGAAAAGCACCTCAATCCAACAGTAGATCAAATAAGTTGGTTGCTAACACACTCTACCTTAATCTAAATATTTTATAGATGCGTCAATGAAGAATTCATGTTCCTACAAACATCTTTTGAATTCTTTGCTCCAAAATTTATATAACTAGTAAGTATAGAACTAAAATGCAGCAATTTATAACAAATTTTAGTACTATTAAATCAATTCACAGCATCACTTGGTTGTCATGGGTGCCAGTTATCATTTTGCTATGGAGCATTTTTCCCCGATAGTTAGGGTTTAAAAAATTTCTTTACTACACTAAATCAACCTGTGGCCTGAGTTGGTGAACAAAAATTCTGGTAAACCAATTTATCTATTTCAGTAGATGGAAAAAATAACATAAAACCAAGATAAACAAATATTAAATAGGAAGAAAGGTTTTCTGGAGTGGTCTTAATCAAATATCATATATGATCATATATTATATAGATCACGACATATATTGATCTAATCAAGAAAACTATTATAGAAATAATATATAAAAAACAAGTATCACTTGAAGTTAATATGAAGAATATTGCCGATTGAACAAAATTTGGATGTGCGTTCTATTGATAAATTTCATTATTATTTAATTAGAGGCTTTTAATCGCATTAAAGCAAAATAAAATAAAGATTGATGGGGAATACATGTAAAAAAATGCATGAATAGCCTATTTGTGGGGAAATGGGAATGCAAACTTCCACTATGCATGATGAGCAAGTGGGTGCCAAAGAAAAAATGTACACGAAGAGATGTTGTAGCTAAGATAGTGGAAGGGGCATTTTCGGAAGTCTAAATAAGGCTTTATTTTGACTTAGTTCATCAAGTATTTGCTTTATATATACCAATATGTATGGCCCGTCCGTTGGAACGGACGTGTGCAATGGAAAATATGAGTCAACTTTTCAATTCAAAATAACACGTATAGACGTGAACAAAAGTTGATGCACTCGTCAGATTAGTAAATTTGGTTATTATGTAAATACCGAAGTGAAAAATATATTACCAAGTTTATGCTTCCCATTTAAATAAGTGTCAACAATGGCAATGTCAAAAAAATAATGCAATGAGTGTCACCGATGGCAAATGTCAAGCAATATGGCAATATAAAACACATTTTCATCGGTGGATAATTATGGACATAACTGTAATGCATAATGTAGGATAATTACTATTTTATACTTTTGTGTTAAGCATAATTACTTTGTTATATTTACCATTTTCTTAGATAATAGGTTTGATACTCTATTATTTATGCTTATAACTTCCATATAAAAAACATTCATACAATAATACAAAATTTTAAATGGTTCACTTGAATCAGCATTAGTGAATTTAATTTCAAAACAAAATTTCAGACCAAACATGCACATCATGTAGCAAAGAAAATGCAACTTCATCCTGCAACATGAAAAACTAAAGGCAGTTGTAAATATGCACAAACATAAAGGGTAAATTCACATTATTAACCATTGAAAAGGAGAATTTATATATTTTTTTATAGATAAAAGAAATGGGCAAATCAAATCAATCTTTTCATAAATATGATTGTACCTTAGTTTTCTTTTTCTTTTTTGTTATCTCCATACTGCTCACTACAAAACCACATATGGTCGAGGAAGAGTGAAGTCGATGCAAGTTCGATCTTGTTCAACCTACAATAATTTGATACATAAATGGTATAAGTACACTAGAAAAACAAATGCACCTTGAACTCCAAATGTACATCAAATAGACAAATAACTTTATAAAACTTCTCATTCATGTTCCCGCTTTATCAAATTGAAACCTACAAAATCTGAAATCATATAAAAAAAACACCCACTTATCGCTTCTACCTTGTTTTAGGTTAAAATTAAAATTTTAGATCAAGTATCAAATTAAGAGTTGGATTGAATTTCTAAAAATAAATACACTTCTCGCTGCAAATTGGTACAAATCTAATTACAAATTTTAGGAGAAATGAACTAAGACAAAAGTTTATATTAAATCATCACTTAAATTAGGTTAAATTGAAAAAAAAAAAGTAAACTATCACCTCCCGAATTATGTCCTCCTACAAAGAAAGCACACAGTAAATCACTCTACTATCTTCCATTTATTCTTGATTTGATTTCAAATAATGAGGGCTTGGAGGTTTTTCTCTTTCAAATCTTTGCTACGGTGGATAGAAGAATCCGATTAGGAGGGCGATGGAGTGGGATTGGTTGTATCGCCTTGGTTTGGGCTGAAAAAAAGGCAGATATCTTTCCCTTAAAAGAATGAGTTTTGAATTGTTATGTATTAGAGAAGTTTTGTATCGGATAAACGTGAGGTGTTAAAATGAAAATAATAACCGTATCATACAACACAATTTTAAAAGGGTAATTTGAGCATTTCAAAAGTTTCGTTTGAATGTGTTCTCATTATATATAAGTACGCAGGCAAATGTATGTGAGTAAAAAAATTTAATAAGCATGTTCTTTTCACAACTTTTAAAATTAACATCAAACATGTGGAAACATGTGGAAAATCAACAAATTAATTTTACAGCTCTAAGACATAATTCGCATTTGCAAGCAATTGCAAAAGAAAGTAAGTATTGTACATTTTCTCTTTGTTAACTTTGACCATAATTATGTAAATGTTCTTTTTTAAAATAGTTTTATCTCCAATAAACACATACCATTACAGAATACTAACTTCAATGTTTGAAGCTCAACTTCTTATGTATTTTCAAACCTGTTGATTCATGAGTTTTGATTCATGACACAAGCTTCGGAGATCATACGATGAGAATACTATACGAAAGCGACAAAAAGAGAATAAGTGTATATTGTGCACTACAAAGGAGACAAGACTACAATCCAGATATTAGTATGAATATTTTATTGTATTGAGTCTTAGAATATTGTTAAAATCATTCCTCAAGCAGTCACACACACGCACAAATTGTTATCCCGCCTTTTGGCAAGGCCGCGACACCAAAGACTTAACTAGAAACCGGAGACAGATCGTCTCGAAGACCAGCTACACGCAAGGATCGCTATGAATACCCATAAAATTTGTCCGAGTCCGGATCGGGCTACAATTGATAAGGCACGTCAAGCAAAGCCGTGGGAACCAACGATCCAAGTTTCAAGTCAATCCGAGTTCGTATGCTCAAGATATCGTCGACGAAAGATGGAGTAGACCAGCCTTAGTTCGAATCCATAGGCGAAGCCTATGTTCGAATCCATCAGACGAGCATTGCCTCGAATCCATGAGGAAAAGGCTGAATCGATCAAAGGAGAATTGCTTCGACTCCATCAAGCGAACCCGATAGTTCGAATCCATTGAGCATCCCTTCCTTCGAATCCGCAAAGGCTAGTCGCTTCGACTCCATCGTCTTCGTATCCATCAGAGCAAGTTCCGTTAAAATCCAACGCGTCAAGCTCATGTGATCTACTTCGAATCGATGAGGTCTCAGTCGATTCGAGACCATCGGATTCCCCCAGCTTCGAATCCGTCGTAACGGGTTACATTCGAGTGCAACGCTTCTGACCCTTCAGGCTTTCATCTGCTTCGAATCCATGCAATCAATGCACTTCGACTCCATCACATAAGTCACTTCGAAACTACACTCCGCATCCAACTTCGAATCGATCAACCGTGTTATACCTAGATCGATTCGAACAAACGCGCCTTCGAATCCACCGCCTCGAATCCAAACCATTGATTCGACCCAGTCAAACCAGAGTAAAACACGGATCGATGCGAGAAGCACGCGCCACGTCACATTGAGCATCGAGTCAACCCTATCGATTCGGAGGGATCGATTCGAAGTATCCATGATTCACCAAAAATGCAACGTTGAATCGATCATAACTCGAGTTCTACAAGTCCAAATGTCATGAAATTTTCACAGAAGCTTAAGAACATGATGAAGAATGTTCACACCAAATTTCAGCTCGATTGGATGATTTCTTGATCGATTCGAACCAAGGGTCGAATCGATCCCAAAGTGGGCCCGGATCTCCAGATTTCGGCCATGTGGGCCCCCCGACGTACCAGAACTGGTCTCCCCTCATTTTAGGCGAAATATCAGCCTCCTACACCTATAAATAGAGCCCCTAGTCATTCAGAAAAGGGGTCGGACAATTCTAAGTACTAAAGAGCGCCCAGATTCTGCCAGATTTACTCCAGAACATCGCCGCTGCTTTAGATTGAGACTTAGCATATAAATTCAGTTGTATTGCATTATAAACGACTGTAATTTTCAAGTATCGAGCAATAAAATCATCAAATTTCATAGTGGACGTAGGAAAAACGCCGAACCACTCTAAATCGCTTGTCTTTGCAATTTACTTTCTGTTATTTGGAGTTTTTGTTAGATAATCCACAGTTTTAATTTTCATTCTTCACTTTTATCTCTTCAAAAACTTCCGAAGAGTGTTGTGCCCATTTTTGGTACAAACACTTTGGTGCTTTCACTGAGAACAAACCAGCTTTTTTCTCCTGCTCCCTGGATCTACCATCGATACCGGATTGCACAAATCCAAGAGGAAGATCCAGATCTCTAATTCATAATCCTTCAATTCTATTCAGATTTGCATAAAGTCTAAGAAAAAGATTCATCATTCAAAATGGTTAGCACAAGAACCACTTCTACAGCTGCTGGACAAGAAGGTAGGGATGGACAGAATCCTGCTCAACAGCAGCCATCCAACCAAGACAACGTCGCTCATTCAGAACCGTCTGGACCAGTCACCAGACAAGAATTCCATGTGTTACTTCAAGAGTTGACTCAAAGTCGGCAACAATTGGCCGAACAGTTGCGTGCTAATATTGAATTGACAAACCAACTGAACCGCCAGGGCCGTAGGAGGTTCAGAAGGGATGATGTTTCCCGCTCATCCACTGAAAGTTCTGCCTCATCTGACTATCATCATAGATCTATTCGTCCCCGATTGGACGGAAGTCATGCTCGAGCTGCTGGATATCAACCCGCCCTGACTATCGGACAGTTGAGGGTAGGACCGTCAACCAGCTTCTAGGCTGGGCCATCAGCACGAGGTGGTCGTACTCCACAATATACTACGGACAATCATGTCACAGCTGCCACAGTAGAAACAAGGGTTGATACCCGACATCTTCCAGATTCAAGCAATCAACAACAGGGACGCACTTTTGAACCATACGTCCCGGAAGATGCTGAGCCAAGGAGGCGAAACTTGGACCGTCGACAGCGCCCGGTCCAAACTCGCACTGTGGAACCCGACCACACCTTAGCTCAGCATGCTCAAAATGTAGCAATGCCAGACATCTCGACTATGATACGTCAGATGATCAGCGAAAGCCAAGGTCTTACCAACGACGATTGGGAGATTTCTCGAAGTCATACTCCTTTCACGGACGAGATACTATACACTGAACCTCCTCGGTGATTCAGAATGCCAACTCTCCCTATGTACGAAGGAAATTCTGATCCTAATCAGCACATATTGAAATACGAATGGTCAATGAGCGCCGCAAGGGCCGACGATGCCGTGAAATGTCGAAGTTTCCCCATCTCACTGGGAGGAATTGCAACAATGTGGTTTACAAGATTACCTCCAAGATCTATCTCTTCATTTGACCAATTGGCTAAGAAATTTGTTGAACAATTTCGCATGCATGTCGCTAGACCCAAAGATGTTAACACCCTGTCCAGTGTTACCCAAGCTCGTGGGGAAACACTAAGGCGTTACTTGGAGAGATTCCATGCGGCATGTGTGGAGATTAGAAATCCCAACGATAACTCAATCTTAATGGAATTAACAAAGGGGATTGATCCCGATTCTGAATTTGGAAACTGGTTAGCCGGAAAACCACCCGCATCGTTGGACCGTTTCTACTCCAAAGCCGCTCAATTCTTACGGCAAGAGGACGCGAAACAGTCTAGGAAGCAGGACGATGCGAAGCCCGGAAGTGAGGGAATACAAAGCAATATAGCAGTTAAACAGTCCGGTGACAATTCTGGAAAAGTTCAGTTAAACATACAGAACAAACAAACTCAGCCAAGAGGCGGCAATGGTCAGAATAAGAAGAGAGATCCGAATCCAGGCCCACGGCGTAGGGCTCCGATGTTCGAGAGTTATACACCGTTAAACACATCGCTGGAAAATGTGTACCTACAAACTTGCAACACTGAACAGTATAAGAAACCCACTCCGAAGCGGTCATCAGAGAGGCAGATTCAAACAGGAAAGTTTTGTAGGTTTCATGAAAGTTATGGCCACAATACTAATGACTGTCGTCATTTGCAGGATCTCATAGAAAAGTTGATCAGGGAGAGAAAGTTAGATCAATTCGTGCGGGCACCGCAGTCTGGTGGTGCGGGCCCATCAAACTCAAACCGTGCGTAAGACCAAGAAAGACAAGAGGAACCCGCTCGTCCAGGCGGGAGGCTAGTTATCAATACCATAAGTGGTGGTCCTCATCCAACAGACAGGAGCTGGAGGGAAATGGAGTCGTATGCTAGCTCTATCAGGCATGCGAGCTTCGAATGTTGCAGTAATTGTGAGGATGGAACCTCGGCTAAGGAACAAAAGACGATGTCCGACGATATCATATTTAGAAGCAGAGATGCTGACAAAATCGAAGCTCCAACAATTGACCCACTGGTCATATCTGCCCAGGTTGGTCCTACTTGGATGAAGAGGATCCTGGTTGACAGTGGGAGTTCTGTAAACATTCTATTCAAACGAGCTTATGATTTAATGAAGATGGAAGCTAAAGACTTGAAACCCTGCCAATCCCGAGTTCACGGCTTCAATGGGAGTGCTACAATACCCACTGGGATAGTGGAACTGCCGGTGGAACTGGGGGTTGGAGAACGCAGGAGAGTCCGACTGCTGCAATTCGTTGTTCTTGACATCGCTTCACCGTATAATGCATTCCTGGGTCGACCAGCCCTTGCTGAATTCAGAGCAGCCATTGCCCCATGGTGTTTGACTTTAAAATTCCCAACTGACCATAGGAATCGTTCAAGGAGATCAGGCGGCAGGAAGAGCCTGTTATGTTGCTGAGTTGCGTGAAGCACAGAAGAAAGAGAAAGGAAAGGGCGTAGAGGAATCTCTCTGCGTCCGTTTTACTGATAATTGACAACTAGCGCCTGGGCCCCGGCCCGGGCACCACTACCAACTCCTTAAAGATCTTGACCCTAGAGATAACGAAGATAAAGATGAAATCAAAGAGAATCAAGCGTCTCCAGCCGAACTGACTGTGGACGTCCCAGTCAGTGAGGATGACGACTCAAAAGTACTGAAAGTTGGATCTCAACTGGGAAAACAGATGCAACAGGAATTGATTGAATTTCTTCAAGCGAATCTCGATGTCTTCGCCTGGACGCACTCTGACATGTGTGGAATCTCACCGAACATTGCAAGCCACTCCTTGAATATTGATCCGCGACATGTTCCGGTCAAGCAAAAGAGGCGTGGTATGGATCCAGAGAGATCTGCCGCCCTTAAAGAAGAAATTGACAAGTTGCAATCAAATGGTTTCACCCGAGATGCTCTATACCCGGAGTGGGTGTCAAATCCGGTAATGGTTCGAAAACCGAATGGGAAATGGAGAACTTGTGTCGACTACTCCGACTTAAACAAAGCTTGTCCAAAAGATAGTTTTCCACTTCCTCGAATTGACCAACTCGTGGACTCAACCGCAGGCCATGAATTGTTATCCTTTATGGATGCTTATTCCGGTTATAATCAAATACCTATGCATCTACCCGATCAAGAACATACCAATTTCGTGACCGATCTGGGACTCTACTGTTACAGAGTCATGCCCTTTGGTTTAAAGAATGCCGGAGCAACTTACGAACGCTTGGTTAATCGAATGTTCGCTGACCAGATCGAGAAAACCATGGAAGTTTATGTGGATGACATGTTAGTAAAGTCCCGATTTTCCACAGGTCACGTCAGAGGTTTAGATTCAATGTTCCGCATCCTACGAGAATACGGGATGAAGCTTAACCCGTTGAAGTGCCACTTTGGCGTTGCATCTGGAAAGTTCCTCGGTTTCATCGTCAACGCCCGTGGGATAGAAGCGAATCCCGAAAAGATTTGGGCAATAAGGAATTTGCAAACTCCAAGAACCATAAAGCAAGTCCAGAGTCTCAACGGGAAGGTAGCAGCGCTGAGCAGGTTCATTTCAAAATCCACTAATAAATGCATTCCTTTCTTTGATCTAATCCGGAAGGGAAAACGAAACTTTGAATGGACCATGGAATGTGAAGGCGCATTCCGATCGCTGGTTCAGCATCTCTCTACACCACCGATCTTGTCAAAACCGATTGATCACGAACAATTATACCTTTATCTGGCAGTATCAGAGCATGCGATCAATGCTGCTCTGGTCCGAGAAGAAGATCGAGTGCAAAAACCGGTCTATTATGTTAGTAAACGATTACTGGAGCTGAAAGAAATTACCCCAGATTGGAGAAACTGGCTTATTGCCTAGTCATTGCCTCGAGGAAACTTCGTCCTTATTTCCAAGCTCATTCGCTTACTGTGTATACAGATCAGCCGTTAAGACAGGTCCTCACGCGGCCTGAGACGTCTGGTAGGTTACTCAAGTGGAATATCGAACTGAGTCAATTTGACATTACTTATGCTCCGCGGAAAGCCATTCAAGGGCAAGTCCTAGCTGACTTCATAGCTGAATTTACTGTTCCAGACGACTTACCCGAAACCAGCGAATCTCCTGAGTATGTCTGGAAACTTTATACAGACGGTGCATCAAACGATCGGTGTTCGCACGCTGGTGTTGTACTAGAAACCCCCGAAGGTCGATCCATATGCTATGCTTTGAAGTTTGATTTTCACGCAACCAACAATGATGCCGAATATGAAGCTCTATTGACTGGGTTAAAGCTTGCCAAAGATCTGAGAATTATCGCTATAGAAATTTATTGTGATTCACAGTTGGTTGTGTGCCAGGTACGGGGAGAGTATCAAGCAAGAGACCGGAGGTTAGCTGCTTACTTGGTTCGAGTTCTAGAAATACTAGATCAATTTGATTATTACGCCATTTACTATATACCTCGAGATCACAATCAAAAGGCTGACTCCTTGGCAAAGCTGGCCAGCACAGGTGAAGCACAGCAAATGGGACTTGTCCCGGTCGAAACTTTGTCCTTCCCAAGCATCGATCAAATAAAAACGAATGATGTGTTGGAAACCTCTCCCAGCAGAGAATCATGGATGATTCCGTATCGAAATTATATTGAGAATGGGATATTGGCTGAGCACCGAAATGAGAAAAGGCAAATTCTACGAAAAGCTTCGCGGTTCATCATTCAAGACGGGATCATGTATAGAAAAGGTTATTCTGTTCCACTCCTCCGGTGTATCGCTCACTACGAAGTCAAACGAGTGTTACATGACGTGCACGAAGGAGAATGTGGCGATCACACCGGTGGACAAGCACTTGCTAAGAAAATACTCTGATATGGATATTACTGGCCGACAGTGAACCGAGATGCAGCCAATTATGCCATAAAGTGCGACAAGTGCCAGAAACACGCTCGAATTCCAAGGGCCCCACCTACCGAGATAACTCAAATGGTCAGTCCCTGGCCGTTCGCTATGTGGGGTATCGATATCATCGGCGCATTACCTCTGGCAAGAGGTGGTGCGAAGTACGCCATCGTCGCAGTTGACTACTTCACGAAATGGGCCGAGGCCGAAGCTCTCGCAACGATTACATCGAAGAAAGTAATAAACTTTGTGGTCCGCAATATCATTTGTCGATTTGGGCTCCCGCATACCATCATCACCGATAATGGGACCCAATTCGAAAGTTCGGAGTTTAAGAATTTTTGTCAACGGTTTCATATTCATAAAAAGTTCTCTGCAGTCGCACATCCACAAGCAAACGGTCAGGTCGAAGCTGTTAACAAAGTTATCAAATCCATCTTAAAGAAACGACTGGAAAAGGCTGGGGGCAAATGGGTCGATGAACTTCCTATGGCATTATGGGCTTATCGAACAACTCACAAGACCGCAACTGGACACACCCCATTTTCCTTATCCTATGGCTCGGAGGCCGTCATCCCAGTTGAGACAGAAGTATTTTCTCACCGCGTAACTTATTACGATCCAAAAACAAATGCTATATTACTCGCTAAATCTTTGGATCTGTTGGATGAGAAACGGGAAGAAGCTGATTTGAGAGCAGCCGCATACCGAAGTCGGGTCGCCCAGTTATATAACACCAAAGTTCGACCCCGAACCTTTGAACTCGGTGATCTTGTCCTCAAGAGGATTTACCCGGTTCCTTCACACATGAAACCAAATTGGGAAGGACCGTACGTGATTACACAAAAACTTGGGGATGGCACATTCAAACTATCAACCGTGGACGGTCTAGTTTTGCCGAATGCCTGGAACAACGAGAGTCTCCGTCGCTACTACATATGATAGGCTTTATTTATTTCATTATGTTTTTTATTCAGCAATTTACTTTTGCATTTCGAAATTAGAATTTGTAATAAGGCAACTGACTTGCCATATTTTCTTATTTCAGCAATAAAATGCCATCTCTTCGAGCCAGAGCTGTGATTCGTTAAATACAATGTACAACATCACGATGCACGAAGAGCTAAATTCCATCACACAGTGGAATTTATTCAAGTAGGGAGTGGCTGTGAAGCAATCAACCACTCACTAAATGAAACCCGAGCTCGGGGGCAAGCCATCACATCAGGCCAAGAAACGGGTTGATACACGACAACCCTTCACTTAACTCCGTACTCCCAGAGTGCGAGGCGGAGTATAAACATTTACTTAACTCCGTACTCCCAGAGTGCGAGGCGGAGTATAAACATTTTCCTAAATCCTAGAGTACTCCGAGAGCGCGAGCTGGGTACAAACATTCCTTAACTCCGTACTCCCAGAGTGCAAGGCGGAGTATAAACATTCATTTAACTCCGTGCTCCCAGAGCGCGAGGCGGAGTATAAACATTTTCCAAAATCCCAGAGTACTCCGAGAGCGCGAGCTGGGTACAAACTGTTTACTTAACTCCGTACTCCCAGAGTGCGAGGCGGAGTATAAACATTCATTTAACTCCGTACTCCCAGAGTGCGAGGCGGAGTATAAACATTCATTTAACTCCGTACTCCCAGAGTGCGAGGCGGAGTATAAACATTCATTCAACTCCGTGCTCCCAAAGCGCGAGACGGAGTATAAACATTCACAAAACCCCAGAGTACTCCGAGAGCGCGAGCTGGGTATAAATATAAACAAACTCCAGACTCCCAGAGTGCGAGGCGGAGTATAAACAAATGTCAACTCCACACTTATCCCCAATACTGGGAGCAGAACCATAACACATAACAAGTTGAAGACAGAAAGAGAATAAATTTTCATTTCCACTATCAACGAAAAGAATCTGATTACAAAGTGTTTCAAAAAATTCTGCTAGTGGGAGCCGAATCCACATCTATACACGGCTATAGAAAAATCAACAAAGTACTACCCTTCACAACAGAAAGTTAAAGAAAAGAGTTCAATCTTTCTTCTTCCGTATTTTCTTCTTCGGAGTAGCTCCACCAGATCCGCTGCCTGATTTTCCCCTCGACCGCTTTCTCTTTTCAGGCTTGTCCTCCGACAGCGACATAATATCAACGTCTTCCTCAGAGCTTGAGGCAATGGAAATTCTTCTCGGAGGACGAGTTGAAGGCATGGGAGCAGTAACAGGGAGTGGGGCAGGAGCAGCTTCGATCACTACAGTACCGCCCGGTGAAATCACCATTAACGGGGCAGGCTCAGGCGGGTTCATACCAGCATTCCCTGCTGCCATCTCAGCATCAATCTCGGCAATGATTTTGTCCTCACGGGATGCTTGGGCCGCATCAGATGCAACAGTAGCGGGCATAGATGAACTAACAGCCAGAGCAGCCCCACTCATAGCATCGGACGGATTGACGGAGGGATTGATGGGTTCATTAAGAAGCTCCTCAATCATTTGAGCGCTAAAAGAAAACATGTTTGCATCTCCCTCTTCGCCGACCAAGGTAGAAGTCGTAATGGATTCAGTAAAAACAACCCCTTGTGTTTGATATGGAACTGATAGTGCAAGAGGCGCAGAAACCACGACTTCAGTCACTGAAATGCGACAAAGCGAAGATAGTTAGCCAAGTGTGTTGCTTAAGGTTCTTCACAACTAAAATACGGGAAACATTCAAATACCTTCCTTAGTCTGGACTGAAACGTGGGCAGAATCATCGGCGGAAGATAATAGCGGCTGGTCGGGGTTATATGCAGGAACGGACTGGGGATCTACCGCACCAATGGTTTCGGGCAATGTTAGAATAACAGCTTCAACACTTGCCTCGTGATGCGCGATCCCCGAGCCTTCACCTGTCTTTAGAGATTGATTACCAAGCTTTTCTTTCGCCATAGAAATCACCGCCTCATGAAGGACCTTCCTCTCATCCTCGGTGAGCAAACGCATCTCCAGCTCAAAGTCATCAAGTGTTTCATCTGGATGCGCTGCCCTCTTTTCATCCACCAGCCGGGTCCAGGCATTGTACAAGATCATGGAATCATCTCCCAGCCACGCTAAGTTTCTGTGTTCCAGCACATTAGCGTTGTACGTGACTAAGATATCATCAAACTCAGCATCTAGCCTGGACCTCTCCTCCAAAATCTTTTCTTGGATTTATGCTTCCGCAGACTTAGCCTTAACCGCCACCGTAGCAAGTTCGGCCCTGAGAGATACTGCTTGGTCGCAAGCCTCTTGAGCAGTGGCGTTTGCATCGTCCTTCTCCTTCACCATTTCAGTGAATTTGGCCTTGAGCTCGTTCAGCTCTTTAACGGCTAAGTCTCGCTCAGCGGCAATGGTGGTGTTGCGGTGGCCCATCTCTTCTACCGTGGCGCAGTGTTCCTGTTGCATCCTCGCCAGTTTGGCCACGGCATCCTCATGTTTCTGAAGGGTTTCAAGCTCTGACTTCCAGGACGTTTCCACTTCAGATTGAAGAACCTGAATGATGCATTTCTGTTTAATGATGTCAGCATCACGTTCAACAATAATCTTCGCCCGGTCAAAAGCTACTCTAGAAGCCTTCACGGCTGCCTTGTACCACTCCTTATACTGAGCGTAGAAGTCACGGATATAACTATGAGCAGTGGTCTCAGCGTCCGAAGGAATTCTTTAAAAGTTAGGAGGGAAGACATAACCATCCATGCAAATTTCAGGGTAGTCATTTTTCATTTGGGCGAGTTTAACAGCTCCCTCACTTGTCAACTAAGCCGGAGCTTGTTCTATTATAGCGGCTGCTGTCGGTTCCATTTTTAGCCGCTGAGCATCAGGCCGAGAAGATTGAGAAGGCGGCTGCTATTGATGAGAAGGCCCTGGGAGGTCTACTGGGGCCCTAGGAGGCGGAGGAGAGCGAGATTGGGGTCGGTACTGGTATCCCCGGTCTCTGTCAGAATAATCATAGCCAGAACGGCCACGCGAGTAATCTCTATCTCTATCATAACGTTCTTGACTTGAATAGCCTCGCCCATGATCCCTATCTGTCTCTCTCCTGCGGGAATCATTAAATGGAGAAGACTGGCGCACGTCCCAGAGCCTATCCAAAGTGGAGCCTCTGCCTGACATTTCACCTGCGATAAAGAAGAATTACGGGTTAGGATCCGATAAAGCAATGTTTACTATGCAAAAGTCATGAAGTGCTGTGGAAGTGTGTGTAAATGTGTAAACCCCCAAACCGACCGGAAGTGTTGACCGCAATTAAAGGAAAGGGCTCGTTCATATTTAGGACATCTTGAAATTCCTCCAACCCAGGGTTATGGGAAATCGATATATAATCTGGGATAGGAATATCGTCAAGCCCTTCGAAAGAATCTCTCGAGTGAGAAGGGGCGGCCTCAGAAATCATGACTCCGGAAGTGGGAGGAAACACATCTACAGATTTCCCCCCCTTAGACTTAAGTTTTTTGGAAACGGCGGCCTTGCCTTTCCGTTTTTCTCCCGATTCTTCAAAGTTTCCCGAGAGATCGACCATCGGCTCCGAATCTGTATGGGTTCTTTCTTCATCACCCGCTTCGGTTATGGTGATTCCGAGTGGTTTCTTCGCCATTTTCTTCTTGGTTTTCTTCTTGTTCTCCTTCTTGGAGGCAAGCTTTGCCAACCCTTCGATAGCTATGCTTTGATCGATTTCGATCAGGCCGAGAGTCCTTAAATTATAGTCATTCAGCACCGAGTCGATATGTCTCAGCTCGCTCGGAACTTCTTGGAGACTTCGGACTACGTTCTTGAAATACCCGCCATCAGGTCTGGAGATAATGGCTGTGAAAGAAATAAGATGTCAATACTAACGCCAAAAAGCTATTGGACAAGAGAACAGGTTAAGGCGCTTACGTCTAGACAACCATCGCCTAGCAAAACCCGGAGGGCATCGAACATAGAACCATTCGTTCTTGAAATAACTCAGTCGGGTCCAGGCTCCGACAACAACTTGGCAATTCCTAACTGCCTCCAGAAATGTAAAAGACAGGCTATCACCCCTACTCTTGAAGTTAAATATATGTCTAATCTCGGTTGGCCTTGGCGGGCGAAAGAGACAGTCCATAAATATGACAAAGGCGATGTTCAGCAACGCGTGCCCGTTGGGATGAAGTTGTGAGGGAGCGATTCCTAAATATGATAGCATCCCTTTGATATATTGATTGAAAGGAGGGAGAGTTCCGGCCGCACAAGCATGGTGATAGAAAGCTGTATATCCTTTAGGCGGATTGTGCGGTCTATCAGCGGCACTGGGTAATAACACGTCATCTAGAGATATGTTGTGTTTCAAGCAAATTCGGCCCAGTAAGGATTCAGAAATGTTAGATTGGACAGAGTCAACAGGGTCTTCAATAAATATAGCCTCTGACAATTCATCTGGAGCTGGATCGATTACATCGGCAGGAATATCAGGAATCTCAAGCACCGGAGGGGTCGAGCTCTGTACCTCTTGTTGTTGGGAGCTCGAAGATTCCATAATTAACTAACTCATCATAAAGAAATGTTAAGTACATAAAGAGCCCGTGCATTCCCCAGTGTGAAGTGTATGAACGTGTCGTGCAGTGCAAGTGCTGTGCGTTACTTAAGCAGATTCTACAGATTAAAGCAAGATGTCCGTATGACAAAAGACTTGAGGGTTTGAGAACGAAGATGACCGTCATCGCTGACCGTCATTTCCACACCATCCAGATGCTACTGACCACTTCAAGTATAAATCAGTGGTATTATTGGTTAAGTCATAGTTCCATCGACGAGCCTCAAGGGAAATTCAAGTATAATCTTTCAGTCAAGTTCGATTATGCAAGGCTGAAGCTCGTCGGAGTCAAGTATGCTAGAGTTCATTATGTTTGTCAGAATACAAACTTGAAGTTGGTCGTAGTTCAGATAATGGAGCAAATCAAAAGAGCAACGGTATCAGAGGACGAAGGCGTTCAAATCCATCGACTTCGAATCGATAAGGGTCGAATCGATGGAGTTCGATTCCAGGTACTTCGAATCCAAGTGGTTCGACTCGATATAACTTTATGATAGGGGAGCGCTTCGAATCCATGAGCTCCGCGATACTTCGAATCGATCAGTATTCAATTCCTTCGAATCGATCTAGATAACATCACTTCGAATCGATCAAATTGATACCCTTTCCCTCCAAGTCATCGATTCGAAACCTTGCCCTCGAGATCGATTCGAATCGGTCAAACCTAGATCGATGCGAAGCAACGGGAAGCGACACTCTAATTGTTATAACCCGAAAGACATCAGTCCTCGACTCCTTCGAGTCGACCTATTTCATTCAGATCTCACCACTCCTCAGAATTTGTACCAAGGCGAAGGTAGTTCTAACATTTTTCATCTCGAATCAATCCTCTAGTTACCTGATTCGATTACGAGTGGAAGCGTAGACAAATTCGATCGAGTCGTGGAAGGCATGATAGTTTTAGCTCTGGGAGATCGATTCGAAGAAACGGCTGAAGCAATGGTAAAAGTAAAAAGTGAGAAATGAATAGGACCCCGGTATATATAGGGGAAACGAGACGATTCGTCTCCCGGTCAAGCGCAACCGGAAATAACGGGTCCAGCTCATCGATTCGAATGAGTATCTTCGAATCGATCACTGCAAGGCATCCATCGATTCGAAGCTGATCAGATGACTTCGTCAATTTGGACTCAAATATATACACCAGACAACTTCGAGACTTTTCCTTCGAATCCATGACATCGGTTCGAGGTACGGCGTCAGAAGGGTCGGGTGGACGTTCAACTCCATCGATTCGAACAGTTAAGTTCGAATCCCTCAATTCCAAATCCATCTAAGCTTCGAATCCATCCGAAAACCATCGATTCGGAGTGCCAACTTCAAAACTATCGACTTGTAGCATAACAAAGAGTATCAATTCGAGTAATCTTCTCGAATCCATCAAAAACGATCGAATGGGAATAAAAGCATCGCTTCGAATATAAAAACTAGTACTTATCTACCTTGTACAACGATTCAGGAGAGGATCGATACCAAGGGATAATCATAGACAATCGTCAAAACACTGATTAAACTCGAATCTCACATCGATTCAGGAGAGGATCGATGCAGAATTCGATAACAAACCAAACTGGCAGTGACTTGCTGTCACGCAACGCCAATAAAAGACAGACAGACAGCCAATCACGGTCATTCAGTGGTCAATTACAGCGGTACAGAATACAACTTTCGGTAAAGCATGTCATAATGGCCCAATGAGAGACGGCAGCTTATCAAAGCACGTCATGTTTACACAAGACGTACTTTGGGGGGCAAATGTTATCCCGCCTTTTGGCAAGTCCGCGACACCAAAACTTAACTAGAAACCGAAGACAGATCGTCTCGAAGACCAGCTACACGCAAGGATCGCTATGAATACCCATGAAATTTGTCCGAGTCCGGATCGGGCTACAATTGATAAGGCACGTCAAGCAAAGCCGTGGGAACCAACGATCCAAGTTTCAAGTCAATCCGAGTTCGTATGCTCAAGATATCGTAGACGAAAGATGGAGTAGACCAGCCTTAGTTCGAATCCATAGGCGAAGCCTATGTTCGAATCCATCAGACGAGCATTGCCTCAAATCCATGAGGAAAAGGCTGAATCGATCGAAGGAGAATTGCTTCGACTCCATCAAGCGAACCCGATAGTTCGAATCCATTGAGCATCCCTTCCTTCGAATCCGCAAAGGCTAGTCGCTTCGACTCCATCGTCTTCGTATCCATCAGAGCAAGTTCTGTTCAAATCCAACGCGTCAAGCTCACGTGATCTACTTTGAATCGATGAGGTCTTAGTCGATTAGAGACCATCGGATTCCCCCAGCTTCGAATCCGTCGTAACGGGTTACATTCGAGTGCAACGCTTCTGACCCTTCAGGCTTTCATCTGCTTCGAATCCATGCAATCAATGCACTTCGACTCCATCACATAAGTCACTTTGAAACTACACTCCGCATCCAACTTCGAATCGATCAACCGTGTTATACCTAGATCGATTCGAACAAACGCTCCTTCGAATCCACCGCCTCGAATCCAAACCATGGATTCGACCCAGTCAAACCAGAGTAAAACACGGATCGATGCGAGAAGCACGCGCCACGTCACATTGAGCATCGAGTCAACCCTATCGATTCGGAGGGATCGATTCGAAGTATCCATGATTCACCAAAAATGCAACGTTGAATCGATCATAACTCGAGTTCTACAAGTCCAAATGTCATGAAATTTTCACAGAAGCTTAAGCACATGATGAAGAATGTTCACACCAAATTTCAGCTCGATTGGATGATTTTTTGATCGATTCGAACCAAGGGTCGAATCGATCCCAAAGTGGGCCCGGATCTCCAGATTTCATCCATGTGGGCCCCCCGACGTACCAGAACTGGTCTCCCCTCATTTTAGGCGAAATATCAGCCTCCTACACCTATAAATAGAGCCCCTAGTCATTCAGAAAAGGGGTCGGACAATTCTAAGTACTAAAGAGCGCCCAGATTCTGCCAGATTTACTCCAGAACACCGCCGCTACTTTAGATTGAGACTTAGCATATAAATTCAGTTGTATTGCATTATAAACGACTGTAATCTTCAAGTATCGAGCAATAAAATCATCAAATTTCATAGTGGACGTAGACAAAACGCCGAACCACTCTAAATCGCTTGTCTTTGCAATTTACTTTCTGTTATTTGGAGTTTTTGTTAGATAATCCACAGTTTTAATTTTCATTCTTCACTTTTATCTCTTCAAAAACTTCCGAAGAGTGTTGTGCCCATTTTTGGTATAAACACAAATTATTATACATTAATTTATACATGAAAAAGTGTGCACTGTGCAATTGACAGCAGGTCGGCCGACCGACCAGGAACTTCGGTCAACTGACTCAGTGTCAGTGCACAGATATGCATTGTTCTATGTACGTTTTTGAAACTCAGCTGACCGGCCTGTTTTCTTGGCCAACTGACCTGAGAATAACGGCTAGTTTTCTGAAGAGTTGCGATCGTTCGTGAAGAGGAATCTCCTTCAATCCAAGAGATATGGACACAACTTTTGATTGAAACTCTTCATGAAAGATTGTAACTATTCTACAACTATATAAACATGTTCAATTCACTTCTACAAAAAACCGATTCTTGTTTATAATTCTGAAATCTATTCTCTATTTATTTTTGCAAATAAAAGCATTCATTCTCATTCATTATCACTAGAATCCCTGAATAAATTCATATACTTCGATTCTAAGCGATTATACTCCTTCTAAATCTTCCCACACACTATATACTCTTGAGGATTTGATTATAGGAGAATTGTACTATCAAAAGACAATCCGTGTTATTCAGAACACATTCGTCAACAAGTTATTTGTATTAAAGTTTGATGCAGCCCAGAAGGATGCCCAGAATGATGAAGAGTTAGGTCGCGTACGACATAACGAATCCTTTAAGTCGTTACGGGTTGATGAAGCACAAATGGGTAAAGTGTTAGGTCGCAAACGACCTAACAAGGCCTTTAGGTCGCACCAATGACCTAGTGAAGATCGGCAACGACCTACTGAAGACTCGCGAGCTAACGAATTCAAAGGAAAAGCGCACAAACAACCTAACAGGGACTTAGGTCATGGACGACCTAACGGGTTGGAGAATGGCGAGCTAAAGCAAAGAGATAGGTCGCTGGAACGACCTAACATGGTTTTAGGTCGTGTACGACCTAACGAGATAATAAATAGGTCGCTGGAACGAGCTAATAGGGTGCTACGACCTAACAAGTCACGAACTATGCTAGGTCGCAGGAAACAGTCACGACCTATGATAGGTCGCAGGAAACAGGAACAACTTAAGATAAGTCGCTGGGTGATCTGGGGAGTTAAGTTGCGAGGACTTAGGTCGCAAGACTTAGGTCACGCAGTTTTATGAAGTGCTCTTTTAAGTCGCTGAAGCTTGATGCCGTTGAATCGTATGCCGTGTTAATCTCTGCCGTTGATTCTTTAAGTCGCTGAGGGAAGCTGGAGCATTGAAGTTAGGTCGTGTACGACCTAAGTTGAGTCGTGAGAAGTTGATAGGTCGGCAATGACCTAAGTGATGTATTTTTCTGTCTGTATTTTTCGGTTTGTTAAGTCGTATCTTTTAGGTCGTGTGTTTTGTTGAGTCATGGTCTTTGTTAAGTCGAAGACGACCTAAGAGTTGTACAGATTTTTGTTTTTGATTTGTAACTTCTATAAATAGGCCGGTGGTGCCATTTGTAATAGTTTAGTTGATTTGAAATAAAACTCTTGTTTTGTTAGCTTTGTGCTTTCACCAAATTGGTAGTTGAGTGTAATCTCCTATCTCCTCTTTCGGTTAATCGAGTGCGCTCGATTCAACGACTGCAGAAGCCGATTCACGGAATCTAGTGCGCTAGATCAACGTGCGAAGAATCGCAGATCTCTCCTCACGGTATCGTGCGCGATCAACGTGTTAGAGATAGCTAGAATTCGGTATCTTCGGATCAATGAATTCGGGCACTTCAGTATTCATCAATCCACCGATTACTACATTCATCGATCTACATTGTTTTTGATTAATCCGCTGCGTCAGTTTGGTATCAGAGCTTGTTTTAGCCAATCATAGCTAAATCGAGTCTTGGAGCCAATTCTTTTGAAGAATTTTGAAGTTGAAGTGATAGCCGAGCTTGAAGTGAGAAGCCGAGCTTAGTAGAAGTGTTGGAGATCAAACTTGCCTCATTTGGAGAAGTTGTGTTCATCGTGTTCATCGCGAAGTTGCAACAAAGTGGGATTTTTCGATCCATTTCATTTTGGATCAAAGTCCGAAAGGTGTTTGAATTTGGAAGTGTTGAAGAGTTTGTGAAGTTTTCAAGTATGCCGCCGAGAAGAGCTAATCGTCACCAAAACGTAGAAGCTTTGTATCGAAGAGAAGAAGCTGATGAGATGGAGCAAAGAATCAATGAAAACTTTAGTGAAAAGCTTAACGAAGGAATTGGACGATTAGAGAAGATGCTGTTAGAGATGAATCAGAATCGGAGAAGGGTATCACCTGAATCTAACCATGGAGGAAGTAGAGTCTCACCACAATCCAATCGAGAAAGAAGTGTTGATGATGATCAAAGACGTGGGAGGAATGTGAATGATCGAGAACGGAGGAATGTAGATAGAAGGGATGATGGTGGAAGACGCGAAGGGAGTAGAGATGTTGGTGGTCAGGATCGGCATCGATATACATCGAATTGTGAAGAAGAGTATGAAGGTGGTAGTGTTCATGGACGAGGACGTGGACAAGGAAGAAATCATTCAGAATATGATCACAAGTGGGAATCTGGTATGAAGATTGAAATTCCAGAATTCAAAGGTGGTATGCAAGCTGAGAAGTTTTTAGATTGGGTGGCTAATGTTGAAGAGATTTTTGACTTCAAAGAATTTCCAGAACATCGTAGAGTGAAGTTGGTTGCTACGAGGTTGAGGGGTAGAGCTTTGGCATGGTGGCAGAAAACCAAACTTACATGTGAACGGATGGGGAAGTCAAAAGTTGAGTCTTGGGAGAAGATGAAGAAATTGATGAAAGCAACGTTCTTACCTTACAATTATCAATCTTTGATGTATCAACGTTTGCAGAATTTGAGGCAGGGCACAAAGAATGTTAATGATTACGCAGATGAGTTTTAACAGCTTATTGCGATGAATGATATTATGGAAACGGAAGAACAACTGACGTCTAGATTTGTTGGAGGGTTGCAAATGCAGATTAGGGATATGGTTAACATGTTTGATCCTAGATCTGTAGCGGAAGCACACCAGAAAGCGTTAGCCTGGGAGAAACAGGGAAGACGAGGAGGTGGGATGTTTACAAATTCCAACAATCCAGTGAAGGGTGTTAGTGGGAGTTCTAATGTTTCAAAAGCTGATGCGAAACCAGTTGTGAATGAGGTTGGAAAGATGAAAGTCAGTAATGGTTTCAAGTGTTATAATTGCCAAGAAATGGGCCACAAAATTAGCGAATGTCCAAAGCCGAAGAAGAGATCTATGATAGCGGAGGTTGAGGATGAAGAAGCTGAATGTTCCAATTCACCACCTGATGAGGAGGAAGAAGAAGTGTCGGGAGACGAAGGTTATAATCTAATGATGAAGAGGTCCTGTTTAACACCAAAGCAAGAGGAGGATTGTAGTTGGTTAAGGAGCAATATTTTTCAGTCAACATGTACCATTCTGGGGAAGGTTTGCAAATTTGTTATTGATGCTGGAAGCTGTGATAATATAATTTCTTCAGAAGCTGTGAGGAAGTTGGCATTGAAGACTGAGAAACATCCGAAACCGTACAAGCTAGCTTGGTTGAGGAAAGGCGGGGAGGTGAAGGTTGGACGAAGGGCTTGTGTGAAGTTTTCAATTGGAAAGAAATACAAGGATGAAATCTGGTGCGATGTGGTAGATATGGATGTCTGTCATTTGTTGCTGGGGAGACCGTGGCAGTATGATAGGGCGGTGCAACATGATGGGCGTACCAACAGTTATAGTTTCATGTTTGAAGGCACAAAGATTACTCTAGTTCCAAAGAAGCGACAACAGGAGGAAAACAAGTTGGAGGAGATTGAAGAGCTTAAAACTTTGTTATCTTTGAAGGAGTTTGTGAAGGAAGTAGAGGAGGAGCCTAAAGTGTTTTTGTTGATTGGGCGAGAGAGAAGTGAAGAGGTTGAAATTCTGGAAGAAGCGAAGCCAGTTTTGAAAGAATTTGACGATGTATTTCCAGAGGAGTTACCAACGGAGTTGCCACCGTTGAGGGATATACAACATCAGATAGATCTTGTTCCAGGTGCTGTGTTACCACACAGACCACATTATCGAATGAGTCCAAAGGAACATGAAGAATTGAGGAGGCAAGTGGAAGAATTGCTTGAACAGGGGCATATGCAGGAGAGTTTAAGTCCTTGTGCTGTACCAGCTTTATTGGTACCCAAAAAGGATGGAACGTGGAGGATGTGCACAGATAGTAGAGCATTGAAAAAGATAACAGTCAGATACAGATTTCCGATGCCGAGGCTTGATGATTTATTGGATCAAATCAGTGGGTCCGTAATATTTACCAAGATTGACTTGAAGAGCGGTTATCATCAGATTTGCATTAGACCAGGGGACGAATGGAAGACAGCGTTCAAGATGAGGGAAGGATTGTATGAATGGCTGGTAATGCCGTTTGGTCTATCAAATGCACCAAGTACATTCATGAGGGTGATGAACCAAATTTTCAGGCCATACTTTGGGAAATTTGTGGTGGTTTACTTTGATGATATTCTGATCTACAGTGCTAGTACAGAAAAGCATGTTCAGCATTTGAAGAAAGTGTTAATTATTCTTCGTGAAGAACAATTCTATGCTGCTACAAAGAAGTGTGTTTTTATGGCGAGGAGTGTTTTATTTCTGAGGTATGTTGTGTCAGAAGAAGGAATACAGGTTGACCAAAGTAAAGTCGAAGCTATCAGAGATTGGCCGCAACCCAAGACGATAACGTAAGTTCGTAGTTTTCATGGGTTAGCTTCATTTTATCGAAGGTTTATTCCACACTTTAGTAGTGTGATGGTGCTTGTGACTGATTGTATGAAGGGTAAACAGTTTGCATGGACGGAGGAAGCCGGGGTTGCTTTTGATCGAATCAAAGGACTCTTGACGTCTGCACCAATTCTAATATTACCAGATTTTCAGCTAGTGTTTGAACAACATACTGATGCATCCAAGGTTGGGATTGGAGGAGTGTTGAGTCAGAGGGGACGTCCGATTGCATACTTTAGCGAGAAGTTATCAGGAGCAAAGATGAGATACAATACATATGATGTGGAATTTTATGCTGTTGTGCAATCTATTAAACACTGGAGACACTATCTATTTTAGAAAGAGTTTGTTCTTTATACTGATCGTGAGGCATTAAAGCATTTACAAGGGCAAGACAAGATTTCAGCAAGACATGCATTACGGATTGCATATCTGCAACAGTTTACATTTGTTGTGAAACACAAATCGGGAGTGACGAATCGTATTGCGGATGCTTTGAGTAGAAGGAATCATTTGTTAACAACAATGAAGATTGAAGTAATGGGATTCGATGTGTTACCAGAGTTATTTGACGAAGATCCTTACTTTGCAAAGTTTGTTGATAAAGTCAAGAATGGGGAGACAGATGAGTTTTTGATGGTAGATGGTTTTCTGTTCAAAGGAAATCGATTGTGCATACCTGATTGTAGTTTGAGAATGAAGATTGTAAAAGAGCTACATGAAGAAGGACATGTTGGGAGAGACCGTACATTACAGTTGATTTCACAGTCTTACTTTTGGCCATCAATGAGGAAAGAAGTGGAAAGGTTTGTAGAACGATGTCATATCTGTCAGGTTTCGAAAGGAACTGCGACTAACGCTGGTTTATATATGCCGTTACCTGTACCAACTAAACCATGGGTTGATGTGAGTATGGACTTTGTGTTGGGGTTGCCAAGAACACAGCGTGGTAACGATTCCATTTATGTGGTGGTTGACCGATTTTCGAAAATGGCACATTTTATTGCTTGTAAGAAGACGGCGGATGTTGTTCATGTTGCTCAGTTGTTTTTCAAAGAGATATATCGACTTCACGGATTGCCAGAATCGATTGTGTCGGATAGGGATACTCGTTTTCTAAGTCATTTTTGGCTATGTTTGTGGAAGATGGTGGGAACGAAGTTGAACTTTAGCAGCGCTTATCATCCGCAAACGGATGGACAGACCGAGGTTGTGAACAGATCATTGGGAAATTTATTACGATGTCTGGTGCAAGAAAATCTGAAGAGTTGGGATGTGAAGTTATGTCAAGCAGAGTTTGCTCATAATCATGCTGTGAACCGTAGTACGGGTTTCAGTCCATTTCAGATAGTATACTCAAGCTTACCGAGGGGACCGTTGGATTTAACGTTAGTACCACAGCCAAGGTGGATGGTTAAACGAGCTGTTGATTTTGTTGAGGGGTTGACTTATTGTCATAAAATCGTTCAGTAACGATTGGAGAAAGCAAATGAGAAGTATAAACGATCTGCAGACTTGAAGCGAAGAAATGTTGAATTTAATAAAGGAGATTTGGTATATGTTGTGTTAACCAAGGACCGTTTTCCAGTAGGCGCTTATAACAAATTGAAAGCCAGAAAAATTGGTCCTATAGAAATCGTCAAACGGATTAACGAAAATGCTTATAAATTGAAACTGCCGGAGGGTGTGTACACGTCGGACGTATTCAATGTTAAACATCTTGTACCATATCATGGGAGTGAGTTTATTGGGGAAGAAGAGGGTGCAAATTCGAGGACGAATTTTTCTCAACCTAGGAGGATGATGCAGCCAGAAGGATGCCCAGAATGATGAAGAGTTAGGTCGCGTATGACCTAACGAATCCTTTAAGTCGTTACTGGTTGATGAAGCACAAATAGGTAAAGTGTTAGGTCGCAAACGACCTAACAAGGCCTTTAGGTCGCACCAACGACCTAGTGAAGATCGGCAACGACTTACTGAAGACTCGCGAGCAAACGCACTCAAAGGAAAAGCGCACAAACAACCTAACAGGGACTTAGGTCGTGGACGACCTAACGGGTTGGAGAATGGCGAGCTAAAGCAAAGAGATAGGTCGCTGGAACGACCTAACATGTTTTTAGGTCATGTACGACCTAACGAGATAAGAAATAGGTCGCTAGAACGAGCTAACAGGGTGCTACGACCTAACAAGTCATGAACTATGCTAGGTCGCAGGAAACAGTCACGACCTATGATAGGTCGCAGGAAATAGGAACTACTTAAGATAAGTCGTTGGGTGATCTGGGGAGTTAAGTCGCGAAGACTTAGGTCGCAAGACTTAGGTCACGCAGTTTTATGAA
The DNA here is from genome assembly GCA_030737815.1 of Allium fistulosum. NCBI lineage: Eukaryota > Viridiplantae > Streptophyta > Magnoliopsida > Asparagales > Amaryllidaceae > Allium > Allium fistulosum. The sequence continues at coordinate 97,136,115 of CM060903.1, forward strand.
GTGCTCTTTTAAGTCTCTGAAGCTTGATGCTGTTGAATCTTATGCCGTGTTAATCTCTGCCGTTGATTCTTTAAGTTGCTGAGGGAAGATGGAGCATTGAAGTTAGGTCGCGTACGACCTAAGTTGAGTCGTGAGAAGTTGATAGGTCGGCAACGACCTAAGTGATGTATTTTTCTGTCTGTATTTTTCGGTTTGTTAAGTCTTATCTTTTAGGTCGTGTGTTTTGTTGAGTCATGGTCTTTGTTAAGTCGGAGATGACCTAAGAGTTGTACCGATTTTTGTTTTTGATTTGTAACTTCTATAAATAAGCCGGTGGTGCCATTTGTAATAGTTTAGTTGATTTGAAATAAAACTCTTGTTTTGTTAGCTTTGTGCTTTCACCAAATTGGTAGTTGAGTGTAATCTCCTATCTCCTCTTTCGGTTAATCGAGTGCGCTCGATTCAACGACTTCAGAAGCCGATTCACGGAATCTAGTGCGCTAGATCAACGTGCGAAGAATCGCAGATCTCTCCTCACGGTATCGTGCGCGATCAACGTGTCAAAGATAGCTAGAATTCGGTATCTTCGGATCAATGAATTTGGGCACTTCAGTATTCATCAATCCACCGATTACTACATTCATTGATCTACATTGTTTTTGATTAATCCGCTGCGTCAAAGTTGAAGTCCTCTTCGGCTGTTGAGGCGGAAAAATTCCTGTTCGGCTGCTCAGGTGTCGTATACCTATTCCTCTGGGTTAAGTGAGAGGTTTAGTTTAAATCCAGAGGGTATTCTGGGACTGGACGTAGAACGGGAAGTTCGAACCAGTATAAAAATTCCTGGTGTGCTTACTTTAATTTTTATTTTACTGCTATTATCAGTTTCCGCATTTATATACCATATTACACGATCCTTAGTACTGCACGTACACTTTCATTTGGTATCAGAGCACGTTATCCTATAACCATCACAAAGTTATTTGATATCTATTTCTAGTAATATGGCAACAACACATACTAACGATTTTGAGACTAACACTAATACTAGTTTCACAGAGGGTCAATCAACTTCATGACCTCCACTTTTTAATGGTATAAATTATAATTATTGGTCAACTAGAATGAGAATCTATATGCAATCTAGTGGATTTGATATCTGGAATGTTATACAAAGTGAGTACACAACTCCTACTGGAGAATACTCAACTTGGAGTAACACACAAAAACTAGATGCTACATCAAATGCAAAGGCTATGAATATTTTATTTTGTGCATTAGATAGAAATGAATTCAATAGCGTTAGCATGTGCACTTCTGGTTATGAAATTTGGAGAACTCTTAAGATAACACATGAAGGAACGAACAAAGTTAAATTAAGCAAAATCTATATGTTGAAAAATCAATTTGAAAATTTCAAAATGAGGCCAAATGAATCTATAAATGATATGTACTCTAGATTCCAGGATATTTATCATGCTCTACTATCATTAGAATAAAAATTTACTGATTTCGATATTGTCACAAAAATCTTAAATTCTTTAATGGATGAATGGGAGAGAAAAGTCCTAGCCATTGAAGAAGCAAGTGATTTGTCAACATTAAAACCAGAAGAATTGATAGGTAATTTAATGTCCTACGAAGTAAATTTACTGGCAAAGAGAAATGGACCACAAGAAAAGAAGAATGTGGCATTTCAAGCAGAAAAAGATGACTCCGACTGAGAGAATGAAGATATGGCAATGATTGCTAAAAATTTCAAAAAGTTTCTGAAATTCAAAAGAAATAAATTCAAGGGAAACAAAAATAATTCCAACAACAATAGCAAACCATCATCTTCAGCAATGGAATGTTATGAATGTCACAAGAAAGGTCACATGAAGAAGGATTGTCCAGAACGTAAAAAGAGCAATTTTAAGAAGGACAGAACCAAACGAAGAGCTTTTTCAGTCACTTGGGATGACATTGACTCATCATCCTCATCAGAGAGCGAAAGTGATAATGTAAATGAACAAGTAAATGTATGCTTCACGGCTTCATCAGACGATGTAAGTGATCTTACTTTTGAAGATTTGATTGAAATTAATTCTGAATTAGTAGACTTAGCAAAGCAACTTAAAAAGAAAAATAAGGAGTTGCAAAGAAAGTTAGATAGGACTATCTTAGAAGTAGATATGCTGAAAGATGAGAAGAAAATATCAGAAGAAGAACTTGAAATTTCTCAACAATTGAATTCTAACTTATCTTCTGAAATTTCTTCAATATCTGAAGAACTAGAAATTCAGAAAAATAAAAATGATGTTTTATTTTTTGAAAATAATAGTTTAAACTCTAAAATTAAGGATTTAGAGTTAGAAAAATCTAGTCTTAAAGTAAAATTTGATGATATCTCTAAAAATGTATCTAATTTCAATAAAGGAAGCGAGAATCTTTCTAGAATACTTGAAAATTCTCAATCCACTAACAATAAATCTGGACTAGGATTTAAGAAATATAATAATTTTGTTAAAAGTAGGATTAATAATAATATTAAAAAGGATATTAAGAAAACAGTTTATCCAAACACTAATAACATCAATATATGGATTTCGAAATCAAATAATATTCTGATAAGGAATAAACATAACAAAATGTTTATGGAAACTGTTCATAATAACAAAAATTATGTTTATAAACGGAATTCTGAACTCGTATGGGTTTGGCTTCCTAAGATCTAACTCTCAAGACCCTAAAAAGAATGGGTACCAACTTTTTATAAATTTTTTGCAGGTACCTCATAAGAAGAGAGGAAAATGGATTTTAGATAGCGGTTGCTCAAAACACATGACTGGTGTTTGCACCAAAAATGGTCACAAACCCCAAGTGTAGTGAAAGCACCAGCGTATGAATACGGATCAACAATATTCACACACAAATCACAGATCTAAGCAAGTAACAAGAAGCAATCAAGAAATAATGAACAGTGACACGCAATTTATAGTGGTTCGGCTATCTCCGGCCTACGTCCACTTCAAGGTTTTTATGATTTTATTGCTCGATGCTTGAAGATTACAATTTCGTATGATGTATTACAACTGATTTGTTGAACTAAGTCTGAATCTAGAGCAGCAATGGTGATCTGGAGTAAATCTGGCAGAATCTGGGCGCTCTTTAGCTCTAAGAATTGTCCGACCCCTTTTCTGAATGACCAGGGGCTCTATTTATAGGTGTAGAAGGCTGATATTTCACCTAAAATGAAGGGAGACCAGTTCTGGTACGTCGGGGGGCCTACACGCCCGCTTTATGGAAATCCGGGCCCACACTGGGATCGATTCGACCCTAGGTTCAAATCGATCAAGAAATTGTCCAATCAAGCTGAAATTTGGTGTGGACATTCTTCAACATGTGCTCAAGCTTCTGTGAAAATTTCATGGCATTTGGACTTGTCGAACTCGAGTTATGATCGATTCGAGTCGGTGTTTTTCGAATTCTGGAGTCGTTCGAATCGATATGCTCGAATCGATTCGTTCGAATCGATCCTCCTGCACGTGAAGATGGTGACGTGGAGCGCAAACCTTGCATCGATCCGCTTTTGTCGCCAGTTAGATCGAGTCGTCCCGGAGACTTCGCTGCCTTGACTCGATGGATTCGAAGACACCAAATATCCCTGGATTCGAATGGCGCCTACTTCGTATCGATGGCCAACGTGTCTTGATCGATACAGAGTTAAACGTAGCCGGATGGATTCGAAGGAGGGCACTTAATCGATTCGAACACGCCAACCTTGCATCGATTCGAAGCAAGTATCTGATGGGTATGAAGCGAGAGGTCTTCATGGGTTCGAGTGTTGGATTCGAACCATCGAGCCCAGATGGATACGAAGGTGTTCAACCTGAAGGTTGCGAGGCGAAGTGGCTCGATGGATTCGAAGTACTATGCGCTGATGGAGTCGAAGCAAGGGTGCTTCTCGTGGATTCGAAGTGATGTAGGGATGATGGATTCGAACCTAGGGCTTGGTTCTGATCGATTCGAACCATAGCATACCTCTTCCATTTTATATCGGCGATAACTTGAGCATACGAACTCGGATTGTCTCGAAATTTGGAATGTTGCTTCATCTGACCTTGCTTGGCTTGTCTTATTAATTGCAGTCCGATCCGGACTCGGACAAAATTCATCGATATCCGGGGTGAACCTGCGATGCACAATCGATGTTCATGACTAATAATCATTGATTTTCAGTTAATCTTTGGGTATCTCGACTTTGCCAAAAGTTGGGATAACATTTTGCCCCCCAAAACATGCCTTTTTGGTAAAAGGCGTGTTTTGATCAGTCTTAAGTCGGATGCAGTGAGTTCATGTTTTACTCGTAGCTTATAGCATTTTCAATCAAGTCCATGGCTGTTCGAAGCCGAATTGTTATCAATTTTTTCCAGCGGAAGTTAAGAATGAAATTCTACGGTCTCTCCGTACTATTGATGGTCACTCCGGACCCTTGTCAAACCCATTCTAGATTTAGCGATCGAATAGAAAGATCCTATTGCACTCCGGCGTTGCTTTCTATCCCTTGCACTTTGGCCCCAACTAGGGCGTATAGCGATGTCTTGGTCGTTCTCGACCGATTATAGCCTCTCCGGGCTCATGATGGATCCCATCCTGTCATTCTCCGGTGAAGGGGAAACAACGTTAAGTGAGTCAATCCTGTCGCCCTCCGGCGAAGCGACTCACCTCCTGCACTCCGGTTCAGTGTATTTGAACATTAGGCGATGTCATGACCTGAATCGTCGGTCGACCACAGCCTCTCCGGGCTCATGCTGGATCCCATCCTGTCACTCTCCGGTGAAGGGGAAACAACGTTAAGTGAGTTAATCCTGTCGCCCTCCAGCGAAGCGACTCACCTCCTGCACTCCGGTTCAGTGTATTTGAACATTAGGCGATGTCATGACCTGAATCGTCGGTCGACCACAGCCTCTCCGGGCTCATGCTGGATCCCATCCTGTCACTCTCCGGTGAAGGGGAAACAACGTTAAGTGAGTCGATCCTGTCGCTCTCTGGCGAAGCGACTCACCTCCTGCACTCCGGTTCAGTGTATTTGAACATTAAGCGATGTCATGGCCTAAATTGTGGGCCGATCATAGCCTCTCCGGGCTCTTATCGAATCCTGATCCAATCACTCTTCGGTGAATAGGAAACGATGCTTAAGTGAGTTGATCCTGTCGCTCTCCGGCGAAGCAACCCACTTCTTGCACTCTGGACCCTGCCTCTCCGGGTAGAATCATAAAGCGATCATGTTTATATTGATATTTAATGTTTATCCTTTAACTCTCCGGTCAAAGGTTTATTCTAATAAGTGTTTCTTTATTAAATTTAAATCCTAGATGTTCAATCTCAAACACCAGGAAAAACAAGATAATGCCTCTCCGGGCGGGGCGGTCTATTTCCATCTCAGAGCATGCCTAGGGATCTCTCCGGTTCCCGTACATGAGTAAGTGGGATAGCCGTTTTATTTTGGAAATCAAATCTAAGAAAACTAATCGACCAGAGTCCAAATCTTGAACTTGGCCCTTGCCATCACAATCAGTTGATGACGAGTCGTGATCCCGATCCAGGATCATTCCTGTTAGGTTGAGGCGGTAGTTGTTCGGGTCTAACCGCCGTTGCACGTTCTCTGATATACTGCGGCAATCTACCACTCCTGGCATGTTCTTCCACCTCATCCTTCAGGTGGCGGCATTCATCGGTAGTGTGCCCATCCAGCTCATGGAATAGGCAGTATTTTCCGGTCCTGCGTTCCCGCTCCGTGGGATCTCTCCTAGGTGGTTTTCGATACGGGAGTTGCCCCCGAGTTTCAGTGTAAATTCGTTCCAGTCCTGCCACCAAGTCTGTGTATTGCCTGAATCTGGGCTCTCGGAATTTCTTTCGTTTATCAGGACCATCATGTGCGTCATCCTGCTTTCTCTTTCCTTTGTCTGCCCTGGACTGTTCCCTGGCGGTTCCTTCGCCTTGTGCAACATTTATTTCCTGCCTCTCGGCTCGTGATTCCTCTAATCGAATGAATTTTTCAGCTTCATGGAAAAACTCTCCAAGATCTTGCGGTGGATCTTTAGTCAATGAGTCTTTGAATTCGGTGCCTTCTCCAACTCCTGCTACTGCCGCCATCAAAATCATCGATGGGTCCGGGCGATCTACAGAAGTCACTGTCGCATTAAATCGTAACAAAAAATCTTTTATGGACTCTCCGGTCCTTTGTTTTATTGATGCCAAAGTCATCACGCTCTTAGGTCGCGTCACGTGAACCCTAAACTGCTTCATGAAGCAATCCACAAGCTCGCCCCATGTCCTGATTGATCCGGTTTCTAGCTGCCTAAACCAAAGCGCAGCCAAATCTGATAAGAATAAGGGGAAACATCGTGCCATCACTTCTTCGGATGCTCCCAGCACTTCCATGTGTCTGATATATCTGGTGATATGCATGGTCGGATCTGACTTTCCGTCATAAGGATTCAGCGTTGGTAGTTTGAACTTCGGAGGGTTCCTTGCATTCCTGATATTCGGAGCGAACGGACTCAGACTAACTTCTTCCAATCCTCCTCCTGACAACCCTCCTCTCATGAGTCGTCTCACTAGGCCAATCATTCTTTCATCTCCATCTAGGGGCTGCCCCCTTGTCATGTCTCGGTCTTGCCCTCCGAGTCTTGTAGGGAATTCTGGTACGTACTCTTCGGGTGGCTCGTTAGCATTTGTGTTGGCCCTAGCCGGTTGAGCTCCTTCCAAAGGTACTTCTGCGTTGGATCCTGCGGGCCTGCCCCCAAGCCCTTGTTGATTGCCTTCTGGTTCTGCATTCTGTCCTCCGTTGGGTTCCATAGTCCTAGCTCCTTGTTCCACATTCACAGCCGCTGTAGCTGGTCCAGGGTTCTGCGTCCCTGCAGCTCTCATCTGTTCGAAGAAATTCTGCAGCATCTCTTGTTGGCTTTTCATCATTCTTTCCTGCATTAAGTTATTCATCGCTTCCATCTCATCTCTAGTAATGTAGATCGAAGCTTGTCCTTCTCCAACGCCAGAGGATGCCTCTTGACTTCCTGCCTGTTGGCTCCTCTCAGTTCTTTGTCTAGTTTGTCGAGTCATTGTAGAGTCAAATCTAAATCCTTAAAATCTTAAATCTAAACTTTGAATCTGGTGTAGCGGGTGCTAGTTCTTCTCAGTGAAAGCACCAAAGTGTTTGCACCAAAAATGGTCACAAACCCCAAGTGTAGTGAAAGCACCAGCGTATGAATACGGATCAACAATATTCACACACAAATCACAGATCTAAGCAAGTAACAAGCAGCAATCAAGAAATAATGAACAGTGACACGCAATTTATAGTGGTTCGGCTATCTCCGGCCTACGTCCACTTCAAGGTTTTTATGATTTTATTGCTCGATGCTTGAAGATTACAATTTCGTATGATGTATTACAACTGATTTGTTGAACTAAGTCTGAATCTAGAGCAGCAATGGTGATCTGGAGTAAATCTGGCAGAATCTGGGCGCTCTTTAGCTCTAAAAATTGTCCGACCCCTTTTCTGAATGACTAGGGGCTCTATTTATAGGTGTAGAAGGCTGATATTTCACCTAAAATGAAGGGAGACCAGTTCTGGTACGTCGGGGGGCCTACACGCCCGCTTTATGGAAATCCGGGCCCACACTGGGATCGATTCGACCCTAGGTTCGAATCAATCAAGAAATTGTCCAATCAAGCTGAAATTTGGTGTGGACATTCTTCAACATGTGCTCAAGCTTCTGTGAAAATTTCATGGCATTTGGACTTGTAGAACTCGAGTTATGATCGATTCGAGTCGGTGTTTTTCGAATTCTGGAGTCGTTCGAATCGATATGCTCGAATCGATTCGTTCGAATCGATCCTCCTGCACGTGAAGATGGTGACGTGGAGCGCAAACCTTGCATCGATCCGCTTTTGTCGCCAGTTAGATCGAGTCGTCCCGGAGACTTCGCTGCCTTGACTCGATGGATTCGAAGACACCAAATATCCCTGGATTCGAATGGCGCCTACTTCGTATCGATGGCCAACGTGTCTTGATCGATACAGAGTTAAACGTAGCCGGATGGATTCGAAGGAGGGCACTTAATCGATTCGAACACGCCAACCTTGCATCGATTCGAAGCAAGTATCTGATGGGTATGAAGCGAGAGGTCTTCATGGGTTCGAGTGTTGGATTCGAACCATCGAGCCCAGATGGATACGAAGGTGTTCAACCTGAAGGTTGCGAGGCGAAGTGGCTCGATGGATTCGAAGTACTATGCGCTGATGGAGTCGAAGCAAGGGTGCTTCTCGTGGATTCGAAGTAATGTAGGGATGATGGATTCGAACCTAGGGCTTGGTTCTGATCGATTCGAACCATAGCATACCTCTTCCATTTTATATCGGCAATAACTTGAGCATACGAACTCGGATTGTCTCGAAATTTGGAATGTTGCTTCATCTGACCTTGCTTGGCTTGTCTTATTAATTGCAGTCCGATCCGAACTCGGACAAAATTCATCGATATCCGGGGTGAACCTGCGATGCACAATCGATGTTCATGACTAATAATCATTGATTTTCAGTTAATCTTTGGGTATCTCGACTTTGCCAAAAGTTGGGATAACAACTGGAAACAAAGAAATGTTGTCAAACATTATATACTCAAATGGAGGAGCAGTCACCTTTGGAGATAACTCAAAAGGATATATCATCGGCAAAGGCGATGTCAGTAGCAATGATACCTCTAATTTACCTCTCATTACTGATGTTTTATTAGTTAAAAATTTAAAACACAATTTATTAAGTATTAGTCAGCTATGCGATAAAGGTTTTAATATAACTTTTTCAAAAAATAAATGTAATATTTTCGATAAAAATCATAACACTATTTTCGAAGGAATAAGAGATAAAAACATTTATATCTTAAATATGAATGTTAATAATGATTCATATTTGTGTTTAGTAGCTAAAGAAAACGATTTTTGTCTTTGGCATAAAAGATTTTGTCATGTTAATTTTAATACCATCAACAAATCAGCTAAAATTAAATTAGTTAAAGGATTACCCAATATAAAATTCAAAACTAATATATTTTGTGATGCATGTAAATTAGAAAAATTAACAAAATCTTTTTTTAAATCTAAAAAGGTAATATCTACAGAACAACCACTTGAACTTTTACACATGGATCTTTTTGGTCCAACTCAAGTTAAGTCTATTAATCATAATAGATATGTGTTTGTTATCGTAGATGATTTTTTTAAATACAGTTGGATTTTCTTTTTGAAAAATAAAAGTGATACTTTCGATAATTTTAAAGTTTTTGTTAAAAGAATTCAAAATATTAAAAGTTTGAAAATTAAAAATATTAGAAGTGATCATGGAGGAGAATTTGAAAATGAAGCTTTTGAACAATTTTGTAACAAGAAAGGTATTAACCATAATTTTTCGTTTCCTAGAACACCACAACAAAATGGAGTTGTAGAAAGGAAAAATAGAATGTTACAAGAATGTGCGAGAACTTTATTAAATGGAACCACTTTATCAAAACACTTTTGGGCAAAAGCTGTAGCTACTGCTTGTTATATATGTGTTGAATCGTGTTTCTATTCGACCGTTAACTAAGAATACTCCATATGACCTTCTAAATGGAGGAAAACCAAATATTTCATATCTTAAAGTTTTTGGTTCTAAATGTTTTATTTTGAATACTAAAGATTAGCTAGGAAAATTCGATCCAAAATCCGATGAAGGAATATTCGTTGGATATTCGGAACAAAGTATGGCTTATCGAATTTATAATAAAAGAACTCAAATTATTGAAGAAAGTTTACATGTTTCATTTGACGAAAATTTTAAAAATATAAATCCAAATATTACTATTGATTCTAATGATGAAACTACTCAGAATGAAAATAGTAATACTAATGAAAATTTCGATAATGATCATCATATTACTGAAAATAAGAATATTACTCCTAATATAATAAAATCTCCACCTATAATTTTACGAGATCATCCTGTGCAAAATATAATCGGAGAAGTTAATACGAATGTTAAAACCATACATCAATTAAATCAAGTTGGACATGTAGCTTTTCTCTCTAATATAGAACCTAAGAATATAAAAGAAGCATCAACTGATGACTACTGGATTCTTGCCTTGCAAGAAGAACTAAATCAATTCGAACGAAACGAAGTTTGGGAACTCCTTCCTAGACCTAGTGATCAATCAGTCATTGGTACTAAATGGGATTTCAAAAATAAAGCAGATGAACAAGGAAATATAACTAGGAATAAACCTAGATTAGTTGCACAAGGATATAATCAAGAAGAGGGAATTGATTACGAAGCGTTTGCTCCAGTCGCCCGACTTGAAGCAATACGAACCTTATTGGCTTTCGCGTGTTTTCATAATTTTAAACTTTATCAAATGGATGTTAAAAGTGCTTTTTTAAATGGTTATATAAAAGTTTTTCTTGAACAACCACCAATTTTCAATCATGAATCCAGATCATGTTTATAAACTCAAAAAGGCCCTATACGGTTTAAAACAAGCCCCACGTGCTTGGTATGATCGTCTTAAAAGGTATTTATTAGAATCTGGTTTTGAAATAGGTAAAGTCGATCAAACACTTTTTATTAAGAAAACTAAGAAAGATATTTTAATAATTCAAATATATGTTGATGATATTATTTTTGGCTCGACAAATGAAAAGTTATATCAGGAATTTTCGACTATAATGACAAATGAATTTGAATTGTCTCATATGGGAGAATTGTCATATTTTCTTGGATTACAAATTAAAAAAGTTGAAAATGGAATTTTTATTAATCAAGAAAAATATTGTTATAATTTATTTAAACGATTTGGTCTGGAAAACACTTCTGCCAAAATAACTCCAATGAGCACAACTATTCATCTCGATAGAGACGAGGAAGGCAAAAGTGTTGATCAGAAACTATATCATAGTATGATTGGATCATTGTTATATTTAACATCATGTCGACCCGATATAATGATGAGTGTTTGTTTATGTGCTCGATTTCAAGCAAATCCCAAAGAGTCACATATGCGAGCAGTTAAACGCATTATTCGTTATCTAACTAAAACCAAATATTTTGGACTATTTTATCCAAAAGAATATCCTTTTGAATTAGTCTCTTATAGCGACGCTGATTTTGGAGGAAGTCGGACGGATCGAAAAAGTACGAGCGGAACGTGTCATTTCATTGGACGTTCCTTAGTCTCTTGATTCAGTAAGAAACAAAACTCCGTTTCTTTATCGACATGTGTAGCAGAATATATATCTACTGCTTTAGCATGTGCACAAGTCATTTACATGCAACAAACACTTCAAGATTTTAATTGTCACCTTGAAAATTCTATAATTTATTGTGATAATACTAGTGCAATAAATCTTTCTAAAAATCCTGTCAACCACTAACGAACAAAACACATCGATATTCGTCATCACTTTCTTCGTGATTGTTTGGAAAAAGGATTGATAAATTTAGAGTTTATTAATACTGAAAATCAGATTGCTGGCATTTTTACTAAACCATTAAATGAAAATATATTTATCAAACTTAGACGAGATTTAGGAATAATGTCTCTAAAAGAGCTATAACTAAAAGTATGCAAAATGTTTAAAACAAAATTATTTTTTACTTGCTTGTTAAATGGTGTATTATAGCCACTTGAGCTATAGTTGTTTCTTCTCTCAATCTCCTTTTTACTTTAAATTCTATTTTCAAAAATCTATTTGTAGTTTTAAAATTTGTAATCATCCATTTACAAATTGGTTTGTTATTTATTACCTGTGATGATAATTAAATAATAATTCTTATTCACTAGTTTTTTAGTAAACAAATACTTATATAAAATATGTTCAGTTTTCAAACAAATACTAAGAAAGTTTATATTCAAAATTAATTGAAAATGCCATCCAACAATGATCTTTACAATTCCGAAAACTCTCATCTATCGTATACATCTCCGGACGATGATTCCGATCATATTCCTGAAAACGGACCCTATCCTATTTTTCCCTTACCTAATCGTGTTCTTAAATTCTCTCCTTCCTCGGATAAAGACCCCCGACATGGCTGGAAACCATGGGAGAACACTCATACCAGTTATACACCGGAAAAGAAGAAAGGCAAGAATGCTATGGTCATATCTCCTTCAACTAAATAGAAAATAGATGAGATACACCACTATGGATCTACAAAAGGAGTTATACTATGAACAAAAAATTACGGCAAGACGTTTGAGATTTCTAGAACGGATGGCCATAAAAATTTGTTCGTCGAAAAAGGAAGACGTTGTTAAACCCACATCTAGACCCTCAACCTCCACAAATCCTGCTCAATCTCCAGTAGCTCCTACGTGGTCACCTATAGAGAATGTCCCATTTCCAAATTCTTGGGAACGTCGATAATAACAACCGGTGGCTAAGCATTTTATAATATATATATATATATATGTTGCTGATTTTCTATAAGTTGTATCAATATAGTACAACAATAATAAAATTTATATATATATATTTATATGTTGCTTGTTTTCAATAAGTTGTATTAATATAGTGCAACAATAATAAAATTTATATTTATATAATTTTTTTAAGAAAAACAGCAAAACTATGCATTTTTGACAGGATCGGTCGACCGAAGCCCTGAATCGGTCAGCCGAACCCATCCCGAAAGTTTGATATTACTTAGGAAACCCAGTCGGTCAGCTGACCAAGTATATTCGGTCAACCGAACGAGAATTCCTGCTGCTTTTCACTTCAAATTATAACCCATATCTTCAATTTTTTCACCCACCTCTTCACTTTTACTTTCCCAATTTCAGTTTTTACCCTAGCCCCTATTAAAATTTTCTCAAATTTTTATTTTTTCCACAAAAGCAATGGCTCCTAAGTAGAGAACAAAGACTACCGGTGCTTCATCTTCATCAACTCCAGTAGATACTCAAATCGCCTCATGGCTTGTCAATGATGTAGCACTTTAAAGATGAATACAACTTCAAGATGCCAAGATCTTTGAATAATCATTTGTAAGTTACCCTGATTTCGCTCCCTACGGTATTGAAAATGCCGCTATTGAGAGTGGACTTGATACATTCCTTGACCATAAGAAAAATAATTTGAAAATCAATCATATTATGGTCATGTTATTTCTAGCAAACGTTAACCTTGTCAATCCGTCGAGAAACACTGACAATTGTGTTTGGACATCGGTTTGTGGCACTTCAATTTTCCTTTCCATTGCTCGAATTAACCACATTTTGAATGCTCGACTGGGTGAAATTTCATTACGCGATGTAGATTGTAATATATCAAGTCGTGACCGGATAAGCCATTTATTTTTTGAGGATGATGCTACAGATTTTAGACAAACATCATCACTTCGACCTAAAGCTCGACTTTTTCATCGTTTCATGATGAAATCTATTGTTCCTAGAGGCGGTTCATATCATCTAGTATATCCCGAAAATTTTAAGGCATTGTATGCTATATATAGGAATGTACGAGTTAATTGAGCACAACTTCTTATGGACGAATTTCTCTCATTTAATCAAGGAAGGATGCTTCATATTTATTATGGAGAATACATAATGAGATTAATCAATAGCTTTGTCATACATGCTCCGGAATCCGAAACCTCGAAAGTCCGTTCTTTTGATTCAAGGACCATAAAACTAATGAAATTGCCCGATGCTCCACCTAGATTTATAAGATTTGACCAATGGCGTGCTACTCTGAGAGAATAACTACGCCGCAACTATTCGACACCTCAACCATCTACTCATGCTACGGAACGTCTAACTCGCCAATCCTCAATTCAAAGACCAACTATCGGAATTAGTACGGAAGTGGCCATTGATATTTTGGCTCAAAATCAACTTGCCTTAGATGCCCGGTTATGAAACATTGACGGTCGGTTCAAGAAAATTAAGGGCTTCTTCATCAATCTATGGGATGCCTTATCATGCACTTCCGAAGCCAGTGCCTCTCACCTTGCTCCCGGAAAAAGGCCAGCGCCAAATTTCTCTTGGTCCACTTCGGAGAATACAAGTTCCGGTACATCGGGAACTCACACTTCTAACGCTCAAAGACGTGGTAAGGAACATGCTCCTCTGGAAGAAAATATTCGTCAAGAATTTGGAGATTCCGATGATGGTGAGGAGTGATCATATTGTTTTACAACTTGCTATTTCATAATTTCAAGTATTATGTTTTTGTTATGAGCAATATGTCTATTTTTAGATGTTGTGTAGTAAGTAAACATCATTAATATTCCTATTTGGTTTGAGTATGTAATATTTAAACTCGATGTTTTCTTACTTGTGTTACATGTTCCATATTTTTTTTCATATTACAACTAATAAGTATTCCTTTTTGTCGATGACAAAGGGGGAGAAATATATGAAAGCTAACAAATTTTTGCAGAAAAATCGCCATATATTCAGGGGGAGAGTTATAATATATATGTATATACTACTTCGTCACATAAGTATTGTCATCAATCAAAAAGGGGGAGAATGTTGATTCATGAGTTTTGATTCATGACACAAGCTTCAGAGATCATACGACGAGAATACTATACGAAAGCGACAAAAAGAGAATAAGCGTATATTGTGCACTACAAAGGAGACAAGACTACAATCCAGAGATTAGTATGAATATTTTATTGTATTGAGTCTTAGAATATTGTTAAAATCATTCCTCAAGTAGTGACACACACACACAAATTATTATACATTAATTTATACATGAAAAAGTGTGCACTGTGCAATTGACAGCAGGTCGGCCGACCTACCAGGAACTTCGGTCGACTGACTCAGTGTCAGTGCACAGATATGCACTGTTCTGTGTACGTTCTTGAAACTCAGCTGACCGACCAGTTTTCTTGGCCAACCGACCTTAGAATAACGACTAGTTTTCTGAAGAGTTGCGATCGTTCGTGAAGAGGAATCTCCTTCAATCCAAGAGATACAGACACAACTTTTGATTGAAACTCTTAATTAAAGATTGTAACTATTCTACAACTATATAAACATGTTCAATTCACTTCTACAAAAAACTGATTCTTGTTTATAATTCTGAAATCTATTCTCTATTTATTTCTGCAAATAAAAGCATTCATTCTGATTCATTATCACTAGAATCCCTGAATTAATTTATATACTTCGATTCTAAGCGATTATCCTCCTTCTAAATCTTCACACACACTATATACTCTTGAGGATTTGATTATAGGAGAATTGTACTATCAAAAGACAATCCGTTTTATTCAGAACACATTCGTCAACAAGTTATTTGTATTAAAGTTGAAGTCCTCTTCGGCTGTTGAGGCGGAAAAATTCCTGTTCGGCTGCTCAGGTGTCGTATACCTATTCCTCCGGGTTAAGTGAGGGGTTTAGTTTAAATCCAAAGGGTATTCTGGGACTGGACGTAGAACTGGAAGTTCGAACCAGTATAAAAATTCCTGGAGTGCTTACTTTAATTTTTATTTTACTGCTATTATTAGTTTCTGCATTTATATACCATATTACACGATCCTTAGTACTGCACGTACACTTTCAAAACCATCTGCTGCATATTTTGGTTCTTTTGACCACTTTCCACTAAAAAACTAAAATACTCTTGATGATTTTATGCTCTATTGAATATTACTATTAGCTTGTAAAACTCTCTTTTAATTGAAATGTCTCCAAAATCCTATAGATTAAAGACTAAGCTTCTTTCTAACATGACAAAACACTACAACCATTATTTGCAGTACTTAGAAACAATGCATCGCTCAAGTTTTTATTTTTGTTTCATTCTATGCTCAAAGGCTCATATTTATTTAGTCATTTTTCTAGCCAAACTGATAACGCCTTATTTTAATTCTGTACGAAGGAGAAACCTTAAAAGAATAAAAAACATAAAAAAGTTCGGTAATGTTAACAATACGATACAATCTTCCTATCCGACCAAGCTTTGAAAAATTTGTTATTTGACTATCTTTATTTAATACTTCACTTTTATTTACATAATTATCAAAATATAAATTGGTGACAAATCTTACTGAACATGTTATGTATCATGAACTGCATTTCAATTCTACAGTAATCTTGATATTCTAGTGCAAAAATGACAACCATGGGTAAATAGTGCTTTTACGTCTTATAAAAAAAATTAGGCCCTATTTATAGAAGGTCATAATCACTGCTTCCACAGTGGCCATCAAATTAGTAGCTTTGGCTCCAATTTCTTTCGCCTATACATGTTTCTCATTCTTGACCAAGCCATTTGCAAATTTAATTCACTATTTTATAATGAAAATCAATTCGACCATTCTAAAAATGTTTTTAGTTCAAACATATAACACTAATTGTACATTCACCGTACACTAAAGAAGTCATTTTGGTACACATGCATGGAACTTGCAAACCTCACATTTTTTAAACTACATCCCAAAGTCACATATGTCCAGCCCCACTTTTCTACAAAATCCAGTCTGAAATAGAGTGAAATTCAAGTAATAACTAATATGAAGTGATCTTCGTGCGTAAAATTGAGGAATTGTGTCGAATATGATGGAAAAATGCAAAGAATTCTAGCTCATAACAAAGATACCTCATTATGATCAACACATATGAGTCAAAAATTGTTGCATCATTGTCATGAGATTCAATAATCATTACCTTCATTGCATTTCTAAAATTTTCTCAAACCACTAATCTTTACTATCGTGTTTAAATTATCTTGTATCATGGAAAGTTCAGCTCAAGACTATTTGTTGCTCTATTCATAACTGAACACTAACAGAAACATTAGTTGATTTCTTGTTTTCATCATGGGTCCTTCTAAAATTGAAATCCAAGTATACATTACTTATCATAAATTCGAGCATGTAATAATAAGTCCACATACTATCATCAAAGATGGCATGTTTTACGCAACTGCACATATATATGTTATCATGCATTTGGCCAATTAGCACATGGGACCTTTAGGTCATGTAAGTTAGCAAAAAACTAAAGTAAATTTTACCACATGTTCAAAGCAAGATTTTCATTATATGAATTATCAAACTGGTTTAGATCATCTTGACTTAGTTTAAAGACAATTAAATCGTTCATCTTCCACTAACTGTCCAACTAAGAATAGATAAACCTATAAAGAAAAAAAATGTAAAATTACCCGTGTTACATCCCAACTCTCAATTTATATTTCTCCTCTTGTAAAGCTAAATTTGCACAAAGGCCACAGTATTCCTTTATGTTTCCTCTCAACCTCATTTAATTTCTAGCTCAAAGGCTTTATATGCCTTGGATCTGCGCAACATGATTAGACTAATGCATGTAGACGATGGTGAAGGAGATTTTTGGTAGCCTCTTCTAAGGTTATGTTAGGTTTGAAGGAGATTTGTAAAATAATTGCGGGAAAAGGTTATGTGGAAAATTTGTTTCATAAGAACATGGGGAAGGTAAAACAGTCGATGATACCATATCTTTAATTACGATCGAAAGATATTTTGGACATAGGAGTACAAAACTGCACTCTATTGTTTCATTGCAACCTATGAAAGATGTTAGGGTATTTTAGTAATTACGAAAGCTTCAAAATGAGGTTTTCCTATTTTATATATATATATATATATATATATTAGAAATAAAGAGATGTAGAAAACATCAAGATTTAATAAGAGGATGGAAAATTCCTTTGCTTTATTATTATTTATTATTAGATAATTTATTATGATAAATGATATAAACTCATGTGTATAATTATTCCATGTTACTTGTATATTTCCTTTCTAAGCAAATATAACTTTTTCAATATTGTCAATATAAATATGGTATTTATATTGAAATTGTTATTTTAAGGATTCCTTAAAGGAAATAAGGAATATTACATAATTAATTTTACTTATTTATTTTAATTTTAAGATATTTTATTAATTTAATTGTATGGACATAGCGTAAAATAATTAGCAACAACTTAGTAAAATTTATTAGCAATGAAATTAGGAAATGTAAGTGTTTGAATGTAAAAGGTTGGTAAGAACTAATCAAACAGTGCAACTAATTTTAAAATCAAAAACTATATAAAATTATTTTATAACATGATATCATAAGAGAATTAAGGAGAATAGAGAGATAATGCTAGAAGTTGTTAACGACCCACCTGGTTGAACGGTTTAAATCGATAATAAACTACACATGTCTAATTCAAACCATTCAAAAGGGAGGATTGTTAATGGGTAAATAAGAAAATAAAAGAAAAAAAGAAGAAAAAAAACAGAATCTCGCAGCGGATTGATAAACTAAAATAATCAAATAAACAGTTCATGAAGCTGTTTTATAAATAAGATTTGATTACACTTTACAATACAAATCAGAGTTATACAACATGAATAAACAAATAATGCAGTGGAATAATTATAATAAATCATAAAAATATACTGAATCTTCGTCTTCGTCCTCCAGAAAATAGTCTTCAATACACTGAAAAGCTCAGACTGACCCAAGCGTAATGAAAACAAAACACTGGAGTCGGAACCAAAAGATCTTATGTAAGTCAAATAAATCAAAATAAAATGTGAGTGCAATGGCTTTGGAGATGTTACGAGATTTTCCATCTCCTATCAAGTATACAACGTGAATATAATTATTAAAAGATTCAAATAATTCAAGGTATCAATTTTTACCACTTTAATTAAAAAAATTCGAAGTTTAACTTAAACCTTTCAGATAATTCAAATCCACTACATAAACCAATTTCAAGAAATTGTACGGATGTATATATCATTTCAACCAGTATCTAAAATTAAAATTTTCAAATGAATGAAAACCGCTCGGGTTTATCATTTCAACCTAGAACAATTTCCCTAATCTATAAGATCATTTGGGTATGTATCATTTCAACTCATACTGATAACAGAGATATAGACATAAATAAATATCCAATCATCCAAAATTACAACCAATAACATCCATCACAATCAACATCCAAATTAGCAAATAAATCACAACAATTAATTGGTCATCATTATTAGGTGTTTAACTAGAAATTATATTCAATATTAATTACATGGCTATAAAAATACAATATCAATTCAATTTAAAACTAAACGACAAATTAAAACACCAAACAACAATTAATAAACTTATAATCACACCATAAATCTAATTTAACCAACATAAGATAATTTAGTAGTTGTGAGTGGGTTAAAACACTCACCTTTGATTTGTCGACGATTAAAAATCCAATAAAATGCCCAAATTTGAACAGCGGACAAACCTGAAACTGGGTCATCTTTATGAAAATATACAGACCATCATATTAATGAATCTATAAAAGTAACTAACAAGAAAATTGTTGCAAATTCATTTCTCTCCACTTTCAAAAAAGTATCACTGAAAAATCTTCTTCCTTGAGGAAGTTATAGCCAAAACAAATAGAGGTGTTTTCTGAGTTGAAAATCTGAGATCAAATATACTTTGAAAAGATTTGAGCTTTTGGCATAGAAAATTAAGGAATTTGAAGAACTGATCTAAACGAAAGTTGAAACCACTAGAAAAAAATTGGTATGAAAAATAAAATCGCGTAATTTGGTTCATTGCTAAAGAAGATATGATTGATAAAATACGAGGTATTTTCGTCCAAAATTGGACCGAGAAAGGACTTGAAAAATGAAGTTTTTGATATAGAAATATTCGGAATGGGAAGAAGGGTTCAAAAACAAAGTTGCTGCCATTGAAATTATACATAGTTTCAAAAAATATATTTGATTTGGAGTAGTTAAGTGGAATATAGAAGCCATGGAAATAAAGGGAAGGAAGAGGAAAAAGGGAATGGGAAAAGAAGGGAAAAAAGAGAAAGAATAGAAGAGGAAAGGTGGGGCTTTGGCCATGGGTTGTAGGTGGTGATGGAGGTGGGTGGCGGTAAGAGGAGAGAGGTAGGCTAGGGTTTTGAAGGAGGAAGGATTGAATTTGATTTAGAGATTTAAGAGTTTTGGGGTTTGGAGTTTTCTGTAGATTCGAGAAAGAAGAAGAAGAAGTGTACTGAGAAAGTTTCTCAAATGAGGAATTTTCATACGTACTTGGTTTTAGTTAGAGAGGAAAATTGAAGGCCAAAAGAACGGATTAAGTATTAAAAATGGGGTTTTTCTTCCATCATCTTTCAACTCTGGGGACTTAGAAGCTATTCCTTGATTTTTAAAACGTACATGCAACAATTAATAACAAAAGAAATGAAGGAACCATATACAACGCATAACCTTTTTGAAATTCAATTTATGAAACGTAACCAAATTAACCTCATTAACTCAAATAATATTCAAATTTGTACGAATTTAGTTTTTTTTAATCTATGCATGATAAATAAAATTACTTACCATAAAAATGGGAATGTTCAATTTAGTTTTTCCAAAATGATCTTTTATTTCCATTAAAACATCCTTTCTGTTTAACACAAAAGGTGTGTTTCTTTTATTAAATCTATTAATTGCAATCAACGTTTTCTTCCCTTCTTCTTGAAATATTTCAATTACATTAATTGCAATTACTTACAAAGTTAAATTTCAAAACAGACAACTAAAATGGATGAAAAATAGAATAATTGTTTTCTTTAGTCATTTAAACATGTTTATAAATTTGTCGTTATACAGCAGTGTAATAAATAACTTACTTAAATAAATTATTTTTCTACTCCTATAATCCATCTATATGCTAAAACACAGTTCAAATATACATGCATTTCTTCCTTTAAATCAATCATTCTATTCTTTATTTTAATGAAATTAAACCGACATTCACAAATGAAACATTCATTTTATTTGATATGAATGTTCTTTTTATTAAACCAACTTTCCTTATATTTTCATTAAAAAATCTATGTTTAATTACACCTATTAATTTACAATTTGGTATCCTCTCTATAATTAATTGAAATTATTCAATTACATTAATTTCAATTGTTTACAAAGGTGAATTTCAAAATGGACAAAATGAATGTAATGAGAAATAGAACAATTATTTCCTATCAAATAGTAATTTAAACATATTTATGCACCAGTGGATACAAACAGGAATTATACATTTCTTACCAAATAATAGTTTCTCATCTCTACGGTCAATCTTTCAGCTACCAAACATTTCAAATAAATAAACATATGATTTCTTCTCTACTAAAGAAACATTTATTATTCCTTATTAACATTTATTATTCTAATCAATTGTAAATTTACATTCAGACAATTGTTAATTTCATTCAAACCAATGTTATTAAAATACACACTAACATTTGTTATCATCCTTATATTATTGCAAACATTTGTCATTCATAGAAATTTTAATTAAGCTCATAACTTGTATTATAATTTAATTTGTATTAATAAAATCTTAATTTTTTTATTCCTAACAATTTTATGCAAAAATCTTATTTAATTTAAAACTTTTAAATGTTTAAAAATACGGGTCGTTACAATCTCCCTCACTCAAAACTTCTCGTCCCTGAAAAGAAACAAGAAGGAATCCAAAAATCTGTTATATTTTATTTAAATAGTCAATTTATAAAAAATTAAACCTACATATTTAAGTTTAATAAAATTTGAAAATAACTCAAATTCTACAAAAGATTCTAAGTCTTAAATTTTTGAAAAATTTCGGCAGAGTCACCTTTGCCGGATACGTCGGGGTAGTAGTGATATCAATAATTACAATATATATATATATATATATATCATATTTCAATATAAAAAACATTCCAAACCACGGGAAAACAATATACTATCGCTATAAAACCATAATCGGAGAACGTACCTATTTGTCGGGCAAACAACGTTTAATTTATGAAACCAAAAGCAGTAGTTGTTGCTTCCTTAAACATGTACTTCACTTATATAATCCAAAATAGTGAGAATTATGTACAAGAGAAATATTTAAGTTGTTGCAATCAATAGCAAAACAAACAACATAACATAAAATAGTCACTTGCAAACAAAACCATACAATCATCATATGCAACCAAAGTAATCAATCATACATCCATAGCAACCAAAACCAATGGTTTGTTTAGTTTAGAAACTTTTTCGTGCAAGGTGGTAAATAAACTATCAAGTGTACCCTACACTCAACAGGCTTGGATAATTACTTAATAGATTATCCATACAACCTTAAACAATTTGAAGTATCCATTCCCAAACATCCCATAAGCCAAAACAACCAAGAATTTCAAATATTATTTACGTTTATTCAATTGATTTCTTTTCACATCATTATTTACCTTTTATTTATTTTCATTCATTCATACAATTCTTTTTCTTTCTTTCAT
The DNA here is from genome assembly GCA_030737815.1 of Allium fistulosum. Classification (NCBI taxonomy): domain Eukaryota; kingdom Viridiplantae; phylum Streptophyta; class Magnoliopsida; order Asparagales; family Amaryllidaceae; genus Allium; species Allium fistulosum. Next base: position 97,158,431 of record CM060903.1, read on the forward strand.
GTAGTTATATAAATTATTTCACAATATCAACTTATTTTCATAACATTTCTTGTACATCAAAATTCTTATTTATAGAAATAATTCCATTGAACACTTCCATTACTCAAGTTTTACTCGTATAATATTCCATTACATGTTCCTATTTAACATTAAAACTTTTAAACATTTCAAGTAAGTTATATATGTTTATAGAATGTAATCAAATGTTATACAAGTTTATCTTATTCATTTTAGTTAACAAATGTTCAATATCTTATATCTTCCGATTTACAAGTTACAAATTTCCAATTTCTTATATATTTCATTAATCACTTAGCATCTAATTTTCTTATTTCTCATTTTAGAAGTTTCGAGCTATTAATATAGTCAAGATTTCATTCAGTACCATAATTGAATTCTATAATTTATAGAAATTTAAGAACTAAATGTGGGTTTCTTTCTAATCATATGAAATAATATATATATATATATATATATATATATATATACTCATAGCTTTATATATCCAATCACATTTTTGAATTAAAATTAAGATTTGTTTATCAAAAAAAAGATGTAGTAATACTACTACAATGGCCTTCCCACTTTGAAACTCGAAAATGAACGTCGATGATGCATTCACTCATCACCGAAATTATTTTCCAACGACAAAAGAGGGGAGTACAAAACTTATTTTCTTTTACATATTCTTTTAAAACATTTTTATTTCCAAATCACATTTGAGAACATTTATCCAAAATATTTCCACCTAATACTAGAATTATATTCCAATAATCCCTTGAAAACAAATTTCAACCCTAGAACTTTCATTCTCAAATTTCCAATTAAATTCATTTTATTTATAAATCTTATTTTGAAATCAATTATTTATAAAATTTCGCTTACTATCAAAGAAATATATCACATACAACTATTAGTGCTTCGAAATCAGGTAAATATTCCAAAACATACTTCCAAAAAGCAATTCCAATTTATTTTTAAGCATATTACTAAAATAAATTTCCCAAATCATTTACTATCTTTAAAATTATACATTCAAAGAAACTTACATAAATTTTACTTGAAATATTAATTTGAAAACTTCATTTGCAAATCAAACATCTTTAATACTTTAACACTTTCCAAAAATTTCATCCGTAAAATTCCTTACTTCGTTTATAAATACCATTTTTAAAAATCTTAAATAACATCTTTATAAATATATGTAAACTATTTGAAAATAATTATTTACATAATTACTTATATTTAAAAGGGGTTATTGAAAACCTTAAATCCATTATTTACAAATTTTATTAGTTTTAAATCAAAAATAATTTTCAAACATCATTTATAAATCAATAATCATTAACATAAATATGTTTTATTGAATTAATAACTTCTCACAATATTTACAACATTGATAATTAACTATTAAACCAAGTTGTACACAAATAAACAATATTTTAAACAATTAAAAGCATTTAGAAAAAAGAAACAGAAAAAAATGACTAAACCATTTTTTATATTTATCAAAATACTTTTATAACTCGATGTCCTAACAAGTTTACCCTCGTTCTTGCAGACTCTTGCCATGAGTTCATCAGGCGCAAGGCTAGACTTCTCCAAGTACCAAGTAGATCTGTTTCAACAACTAGTGATGCTTAAAACATTAAAATAGATATGGAAAGTACATTCCCCCATGGATCGCAGTTACGCAATGTTTACACCGCTATCCCAACGGAATCACTTGTAACTGTAGGAATCTCACCCCTCGACTTACGCCAAGGTTGATAGTTTATAGCTACGCAATGGTTATGCTGCTATCCCACTGGAATCACTTGTAGCTTTAGGCATCCTACCCCTCGATTTACGCTATCCAACAATAGAAAATGAATATAATAAGTGATCCACCAAAGGGATCCGATAAATGACCCACCAAAGCGATCAAATAAATGACCCACCAAAGGGGTCCGACAAATGACCCACCAAAGGATCCGATGGAAGGTACTTCCCATATCATTTATTTCAGAATATATAATATCATATATAGTAGCCTGTCAGAATCATAGCTTCAAATATCGCACTTATATAATTTCCATTATATATAAGATTTCATTTTCAAATAGAGTATTTTCCAGAATTAATAGTCTCAAATATATCAAATCATTCTTATATAAATTCTATTATATATAAGATTTATCTCTTCAGATCAAAAACCTTCCAAAATCAACAATTTTCAAAATCGCCTTATACATATATAAAGTTCGTCTTATACAAGAATCAAAAATTTTCCAAATCAATTACGCTGCATGAAGAGCCATATGGGATTGAACATCTTTGCTTTATAAAAGGTGTTGAATTTAGAATAGTTTTGTATATAAAATCATTTTGTGAAATAGTTTGTAAATAAAATAGTTTGTAAAATAGTTTTGTAAATAAAATAGTTTTTAAGATAGTTTTGTAAAATAGTTTGTAAATAAAATAGTTTGTAAAAAATTTTTGTATATAAAATAGAATAAAATAGTTTTGCATAAGAAAAATAAAAGAAAATAGTTTGTATAAGAAAAATAAAATAAAATAGTTTTGTAAAATGATTTTAAATTAATAGTAGTTTTGCATAAAAGAAAATTTCCAATTTAAATTACAAAGATATCCAACCCAACAACTTTCAATTTCAGCGTCAAAGCATATCAATAATTTAAGAAAATAAGATGTACATATGTCATCATTTTGCAAAATCACATTTGATCGCTCGCTCAATCGTACAAGTTCGTTTTCAAACTAGTATTGTCCATTCGACTTCCCAAATTGTAACGCCCCACTCCGAGACCCACATTAGTATAGAGTATTACAAGGTAACACTATGTGCTAATGCGGAGAATAGAGTTGGTTAGGAGCAACCATCTATAGCCTTGCCTTAATTATCTACTGAATACGTCGACAAGGTAGCATATATCTTTATTTTTCTCAAGTGGATCGACATATCCAATAAATACTTAACACAAAGCCATAGGTGGCTGAAGGATCTATCAGAACAAATATGACAACTCAAATGTAATACACATCACAGAACAGTTTATCATCACATACATTTACACATATTCAGATACAATACAGAGTATACAAAATGATACATGTCAAGTGGTAAAGTAAACCACAATATACAGACAAGTCAAAAGAATACATATCAGAGTTACAGCCAAAATGGACTACACAAAAAGCTATAACAAAAAGGAGCTAGTGGAATAGTCCATGCGGAAGCAAAATAGGCTAAGTATAATGTACCTAACCTGAAATATCTCGGTCTGACCCGAGTGTAAAACACACGGGTTAGTCTAGCTAAACAAATCAGTTAGACAAACTAAATGATAATGAACATACAAGATCATAAAGTACCACAAATATCTCCCAAAAGAGATAACCAAATCATCTAACATAAGATGAATCAAAACAAGCCTCATATCATCGGCAACTCAAATAAACAAAGGAAATCATATCCCAAAACAAGCCAAAAGGCAAATAACAAATACCAATAAAGGTAACACAAGTTTCCACAAGGTAATCGCTATATATCGTGTGGTTCAAAGAACCTACCCCGAAAGGCGATACTCTAGAGAAATATAAATATCAAGGAAAACAAAAGATGCTCGATCTCAGTACTGTAACAAGGATCCATACGCCCGAAGGCAACGCCCGAACGCAACAAACCCCGAAGGCTCAAGCCTGAAGGCAACAAACCTCGAAGGTTCAAGCCCGAAGGAAACAAACCCCGAAGGCAACGCCAAAAGGCAACAAACCCTGAAGGTTCAAGCCCAAAGGCAACAAACCCCGAAGGCAACAAACCCTGAAGGTTCAAGCCCGAAGGCAACAAACCCCGAAGGCAACGCCAAAAGGCAACAAACAATAGTGGCGGTACTGAACACCACTCTCCGGCGGAATGTGTCACAACTCTCAGAAAGGAACCCAGAAAATGTTAACGTGAGTCCCATACCCCACCTTCGCACTAAACAGTTTACTAACCGTTAGCCAATTTCACACTCAAAGCAGTATAAAGTTCACCTCATCTCATCGGTAAACCAGACCCAAAAGTCAAAACAGTCAAATGAATAGATTAGGAATTAAATGAAAAGATAAACGCACGTGTTCATTGCATGCATTTTATTTAATCATTTGATTCTCCTCCCTCTTCGCTCGAAGTGCAAAGTTGTGTGTGTGTTTTGAATAGAAATTATAAATTGGAGAAACGAGACAATTTGAAAAGATCATTTTATAAAACCCATGTACGAAATCAAAAAGGAATCATCAAAGTCAATAATAATTGATAACAACAAATCGGATAATCACGAATCGATAAAAATTGGAATCCCATACAAAATAGGCAAATTGTGCTGAGACAAGCAGATTCAGACGTTTGAATTGTATATTTCAGACGTCTGAAACTGGTATTTAGGCAATACTTTGCCTAGGCCAAAGATGGCCAAATCATATCGGAAGCAATCGGATGAGTGATGATAGCTATGGGTTTATGCCAAACGACTACCCAACCTTAGAGACTCAACAATACATTCCGACCAATATGCCCAAACAACCATATAAGGATTTATCATAGATTTTGACTTCACACGCCAAAAATTGGAATATTCATTAAACTGATTCAATTCAAGAACAAATGAACAAGGATTATATGTTAGGAATTGCTACCTAACACTATCAAAAATATAGATGTAAATGTGAGATAAAAATCTCACCTTTTTAACTAAAAAACAAATGATAAGCTCTAGAACAAGCAATAGGTTAATCTCTCTTCAACAATACCTCTGTAACAACCCTAGATTTTTGTATATATTTTAAATTTGACTTTCTTTTATTTTAATTTTTTTAAATGATTTATTTCAAATATTTCATTTTTAAATATAAATGTTGATTATTAAGTGATTTATAGTTCAAACTAGTATAATTTGAATATTTTACTGTAAAGTGAGTTTTTGGTCAAACTGTTCAATCTTTGACTTTTAAACTACAAAATTTAAATTATATAAAATCTTAAATTTTATCTTTTATTATGAAAATAGATGTAATAACTTGAACACTGCTTTTTGTTTCGTTGAAAACGGAGTTAAACTGTAAAAGTTATGTATATTTCAATATTGAGTGCAATTTGTTTTATTCTGCAATTTTGTTATTTTAAATTGTATAAATTTTATTTTCTTTGTCACATTTTATTTTAATATGTGTTAATATGTTATTTTATGAATATTTTTATCTTTTAATAAGTTTAAAGTGATAGTATAATTTTTCTAAAGTTTACTTGAATTTATTTCAATTTATGAAACCTAGTTTCCATTTTCTTTGCTATTCTCTTAATTTAATTATATATAATTAAATTATATTTATTTATTTTATGCATTCACTTTTATTTGGTGTTTTTACTTTATTTATATTCATTCTACATGTATTTAAATTAAAATAGATTTTTCCAAAGTGTACTGAAGTTATTTCTAATTTTTAAAGCCTAGTTTGCATTTTTAAGCCATTTTCTTAATTTAAATTCTATTTAATTAAAATTTAATTATTTATTTTATATTTTTATTTTCATTTCTGAGTTGTCATCTTTATTTTTCAGTTTTTATATGTATTTATAAATTACAAAATAAATAAAAGAAATTTGAAAAGTTGTGACCTTTGATTTGTCTAAGTCCTTTTGTATTCCACCGTTTCATTTTAATCAATACATCTTTTATTTTTATTTTATTTTTGGCCGTTATTTTCCTCATTTTTTTCAGCTGACTTCCTCATGTTTTCACGCATTATCAAAGCTTCTTAACCCTAAAAAAAAATCATGGCCTCCATCTTGCAAAAATTTGGTAAAAACTCCTTTTCTTTTTCATGTTTCTTTGTTTTCTTCTTTGTTTTACATTGATTTGTACTTGCCTTCATCCCCTTCTTTGGATCGGCCTGCCCTCATCCACCACCTTAGCCGCCTCCACCACCATCCCCTCCGACCAGTACCTTCTCCAGCCCCTCCCCATCCCATTGCCTTGAGCCATAATGAAGAAACTCCACCATAGTTTTGACCAACATCAACCATATAATGTCTAGCCGAGCACATCACCTATCACCACCTCTCTCCACCACTTAGGCTGACCATACACCACCACCACTATCCTGATTCCGACCAGACACACCTCTGCACACCCCCTACTGACCCCACCTGAAGTGGCCATGCCCTCCATAGCCTTGGCCGAACCATAAGTGGCATAGAAAATCCATGCTTTTGCCTTGTGTTGTTAGCCCTTGCCTCACCAACTAGTGCACCTAGACTTCACCACCTTCAAACACCATGCTAGGCCGACCCTATGGACCCAAGACCAGATCCAAACTCAACCCTTGACAGTACATTTCAGACCTGTAGCTGAAGTATAGGAGGTTGAAAGCAAGTGCAATGATTTGGATTGGTTTTATACAATCGTTTCTAGCATTGTTTATTGAATTTTTGGGTTGAAATCTTATGTTGTTTGTAATTGTTTGGTTTGAATGTGACAAGGCAATTAGCTTTGGCTCTCCCAATCTCAAATCATATTCATGTTGTCGTGCCTTCGAAGTTTCTGTGTTGTGTTGTTGTGTCGTCATCTCCGACTTAAACAAGTGAGTAAATCTCACCAGACTAATATGTACTTATATAGTGATAAACTGACATCACTTGAATCTGTAAATGCATATCATCCTGTTATAACTGCTATATTATAATCATATAAGGTTCACCCATGCTTATTTATCTGTTATACCATATGTTACTATTTATTATGTTATTCTGTTTATTTAAATCAGTTTATCACACTGCAAGTTCCCTATAGATTAGAATCACTATGGGTTGAAATGATACATACCCGAATAGACTTTAGAATAAGGAAAAATCGTTATGGGCTGAAATGATAGGACTTAGCGGTTTTTATACATTTCATATTACTTGGGATTGTGGGTTTGAAATGATATAACCCGGGTATTCTTTGTAAATTGCGGATTGAAATGATACATATCCGTATCACTTGACCTAGGCTACAAAATTTTATACAGACCCGTGGTTTATATATTTTTTTGAAAATTTTAAAATATTTTAAAAATGTAAATATTATGATATTTTGATATAAATTTCATTAAAATGATTTCTATAAAATATTAGTGATTTTCTACAAATTAAATAAGTGAATTAAGTAAATGGTGAAGTAGAATTTGAAATATAAGTTAATTTTGGAATTTATGATTTTGGTTATAAATGGAATTTATGTAAAGTAAGAAAATATGACAAATTTGATTTAAAGATGAATTTAATGATTTTATTAAGTAATAATAATTTTTAAAAGTGTTAATGATTTTGTATAAATAAAATATGGAATAAATGAATATTTAAGCTGAATTTGGAAATATAACTTAAATTGAATTTTGTATAATTTGTTTAAAAGTGAAGTTTTAATTAAGTAAAATAAAGTTAAATAAGTTATGTTTTGGAAACTTAAACTTAGGTGTTAAGTTAAATTTTGAAATAAAGAAATGAAAGTTTATTTGTTATTTAATTTGATTTTGTATGGAAATTTGACTTTGTAAAATCATAGAAATAAAAGTGTGTAAATGATTGTTTTAAAGGGTGAATATATATGATTTTATAAGTTAAAATGATTTATATTAAAAGTTAATTATGTGTGAAATTGTAAATAAAACTCTGAATTTGATTTGACAGCATTTTTGAAATATAATGTAAAGATATTACAGCATTGGTAAATGTTGTAGTTGTTTTAAATGAACCATATAGCAAATTTGAACTAAAGGTTATTATAGCACTTTGTTAGTGCTATAGTTGATAAATTTAACTAAATTTCATTTGAAACTAAATTAAGATATTACAGCATTTTTAATGCTGTCTATTGTTAATGAACTGTTTTAAAACATAACATTTCGTAGCATTTCCTAAGTGCTATGAAAGTTTTTCATTGTTTTAATAAACTTAAATGGATAAATGATCTTCGAAAAAGATTAAATTTTGTAAATTAAATAATTAATTATTAAATATAATGAATTGACTTTAAATGATTTAAATGGAATAGTTGATTGGGAAATACAACTATTTTGAAATGTGATTAAATGGTATTTAAATTTAAATTAAATAAATGATGTTTTGAAATGAATCTGAAATGAAATTAAATCTTGGAAGAAATAATTGAAGTTTATATTAGTATGAAAAATATTTGGTTTACTTGTAATTTGAATCTATTTAAAAGATATTGGACTTATGAAATATAGGATTAATAAAGCTTTGGAATTTATTTTATAATTTGAATAGTTATTTTGTGGATTAAATCTATAATTGAAATTTATAAGATTTGAAATGGTCTATGGAAATTTAATTGAAATAAATGATTGAATTGAATTGAAACTTTGGAAATTTTAATACTTGATTTGAAAGTATAATAATTACACGTTTAAATGGTTTAAATGAATTATTTTGATTGAAATATAAACTATTTAAAAAGGTGGCTTGAAATGATAATAAATGAATGATATCTTTAAATTTAAAAAGTATTTAAAGTTGAATATTTAGATTTGAACTCAAATGATATTTTGGTATATTAAAATGATTTGAAATGAAGTTTGAAAGGATATGATATTTTGATATATTAAAATGATTTGAAATGAAGTTTTGGAAAGATTTGATATTATGATATATTAAAATGATTTGAAATGATTTTTTGGAAAGATATGATATTTTGATATATTGAAATGATTTGAAATGAAGTTTTGAAATGATATGATATTTTAAATATATTGAAATGGTTTGGAATTGATTTAATCTTTATTTTGATAAAGATTTGGATTTGAAATGATATTCTATTTTAAAGTATAAACTGTTTTTAAATTATAACCATGGGTTATAATAACGATTGGTTGTTAAAGAGACCGGGATCGGATATGGACATACTCTCTGTCGATACCGAAAACCACTTTGACAACTGTGTACGCGGTGGAGTTTCCAGAATGAAGTAGATAGTGGCGACGATCCTAAGGTATATACGTGGACCCAACTCCCATGAGTTGGCATAAAGTGGCTAAAACAGGAGCGATCTCGGACCAGTGAGGTAGCACCTCTTATCGAACACACTTCTTCGATACCATTCTATTACTTGTGATTGATTTGGTGCGCACCCTTGATTTGGGAGTGTTGTTCGAGGTGGAGCTGTAGTGGCTGCTATGCGTTTCCATCAGTCAGTGTGCGTAATTGGTATATCTACCCTGGCATTGCCTTGTGTGCCATGTCACCTACCATATCGAGCTTTACTACGAGTTTCTATTTGTGTCGTACCTATGGAGTATCTTCTCATAGCCTTGTGAGGTATGCAGGTACTGTGTAGACTATTGGCATATTACGTGTTAAGGTGGAAAATGTAAAGCCTTAATGCTATTTAAAAGTATGTTTATTTTATATTAGACATTATTATAATAGCGAATATTACTACATAGTAGATAGTTTACCGGATCCTTAAAGAATGGGCGATCCCAAGCATTCTATAAGTTACTTGTACCTTTATTACAGTTCACTTGAGTTGGTTTACATTATATAAGTATATATTGTCCTGACTCTAGTGTTTTGTGATTTGCTTTACACTCGGGTTAGCCTGAGTATTCACAGATTTGGATTTCACTTTCTAGAGGTTTGAATCGTTGGAGATTATTTGCTTATCTAGTTTATCTACCTCAGTTCTGTTGTTCTATTCAGCTTGTACTTGGTTATCATATTGAGACTCCGTTGTACTTTATTTCTTCTGTTGTATCTTATTTAACTCCGATATATTTACATAGTAGCTTCATGAACTACTATTTCTTTTACTTCCGCTGTATTATTTTACTCTATGTCTGTGATCTTGTAACGACCCGATATTTTCAACCATTCGCATCCGCACATGTCGGACTTGAATTGCTTAAAATACCGCGTTGTAAATAAAATTTGGCAAATCTCAGAATATACAGTAAATAAATATAATCACATATCACAGACACAGTGTGACGCCCCACCTCTATACCCACGCTAGCCAAGGACACTACGGGGTAATGTCGTCAACTAGCGCGGAGAATAAGGCTGTTGAGGAGCGACCATCTGTGTAATTGCTTTGTGCGAGTACCGATATGCCAGATAAAAATATAACTTATCATCTTAAGAGGAAATCCGACATACCGATACAAACTCAATGCTACTACACAGTGGCTATATAGACCTCGGAAACAAATATAGAAATAAACATAATGCAAATCAGTCACAGACAATTCATATCACAAAGGCGGAAATAGATATGAATATAACACATGAAAGTGTACATTAGAGTAGTGGTCAAATAAGATCCACAATAACACAAAAGAATAGATACAAGTGCAAAACAATAGAATATGTATACATCAAGGAGTCTAATCTCAAATGTATACAACAAAAACTACTAAACTAGAGTAGTTAGCCAAAATCAGATGATGGTTCCAGATAGGAAGTCACGAGGAAGCACCTGTAAAATCTCAGTCTGACCCGAGTATTATTTAAGAAGAAAATAATAAACGGATCAGTCTAGCTACAAATATCTGATGATATGGTATAGAATAAAAGATATGGCATGCACATATAATAACCATAATGGCATACTACTATAAGTATGTAATTGAAAACCAACAAGAGGTTAATCAATATCACAAGAATCTTCTCAAAGATAAAATGGGGTATCATACCCTAAACTTGTTTTCATAACAAGTCAATAACACATCAACTCACCAATACTCAAAAATTGATAAAACTTATCAAAGAAAATCATGAAATTTGGTGAAGCACAAATTCCAGAAATCAACACAAGAAATCCGGAAATCACATAATTCGGAGCAACGACGTCGTACAGCGTAACGTCTGATGATCCAGAGATACAACAAATAGGAACAACGACGTCGTACAGCGTAACGTCCGATGAACCAAAGCACAATAAAAAGGAACAACGATGCCGTACAGCGTAACATCCAATGAACCAACACATAGGAAAATGGAACAACGACGTCGTACAGCATAACGTCCGATGAACCAACACACGAGAAAAAAGGAACAACGATGTCGTACAACGTAACATCCGATGAATCAACACATAGTAAAATGGAACAACGACGTCGTACAGCGTAACGTCCGATGAACCAAATCACAATAAAACAGAACATCGACATCGTATAGCTTAACGTCCGATGAACCAACACATAGTAAAATGGAACAACGACGTCGTACAGCGTAACGTCCGATGAACTAAATCAAAATAAAACGAAACATCGGCGTCGTACAGCTTAACGTCCGATGAACCGAATCAAAGAGACATCGCTCAATCGCTAGTCTAAATCACAAAATGATCATCATCGATCATCAAGAAGTGTCGATTACGCTAAGCTAGTAAATATAAGAGTTTAGCTTCATGTCCCATAACCACTTGCTTAACTCAAATATTTACGAACAGATTGTAGATCTCCACTAGAAAATTGTCACAAGAATTTCAATCGAACAAGTCCATAAATTAACCGACGAAGTAAACGCAAGCGTTTCATACCACTTGTTTTGCTAGGCCGTTTAATTATATTTTGTCATACGAATGAGGTAAAGGCTTGTATATACTAATAGATTGGAAAACGGTTTTATAAATGAGTTTGATATTGAAAATAGAGTTTAAACAATCTTTGATAAAGAGTTTGAATATTTACTACTAGTATAGAAAACCTTTATAATTTTAAAATGACAAATCACAAGAACGATTGTAGAAACAATCAATCATCAAAATTCACATTCGAAGATGTGAATCAAATCCAACTAAACCGATAAAGAATTCATCGAAATGGATATTCAAAAATCCCGAAAAAGGAGTCATCAAAGTCATAATAAATGATAACAACCACTAAGAACCAACATGAATCGATAAAATTTGGAAAACCAATCAAAATGAGCATAAATAGGCAAATCAGGAAAATAGGAGCAGGTCAGTCGACTGAAATCCCTGTTCAGTCGACTGAACACTATCTAGAAAATTCCGGGCTTCAGCTCAGTCGACTAAACAGAGGATTCAGTCGACTGAACGTGATTTCCTGCATTTCCTATCCTATTTTAAATGAAGTGCAAAATCTCTCTAATTGCAATCGGACAAGCACGAACGCTAGGGGTTTACACCTATCGGCTACCCGGCCCTATAAGCTCTTCGATTATCACCAAAAACATGATCCAACATCAAGCTATGATTTTTAGAGTTTTAGACTTCCAAAACACCAAAAATTGCAATGCTCACAAAACCCATCCGAATCAAAAGCAATTGCACATGGATAATTTTTAGGAATTCATAACAAGAAATCAAGGATAGTTATAGACATAGATGTGAGATAAAAATCTCACCGTTAAACCCAAAACAAATGAAGAAGAAGCTATAGAGCAATTGCAAGAGCAATCACACTTCAATTCCAACTCAACAACCTTGAATCTAGGCTAAAAAGAGAAACATTTCCTAAGTTAGGTTTAGGAATTTCTGAAATTGATAAGAGAATGAGTTGGAGAAGAAGAAGAGGAGGCTTACCAAAGCTTCTACTATTAGTTTGGAGCTAGAACTTGGATTAGCAATGGAACTAGGGCTTAGGAATTTCCGTTTCCAATCTTTTCCCCCATTATTCTCTTGATCTTGAGAGGGTTAGGAACTGAGGAAAGAATGAAGAGAAGTGGAGAGGGGTTGGGTTGATATAACCAGAATTGGGCAAATGGGCTGAACCAAACCCAAAGTCCAAAGTGAAAATGTAGCAAAATTCTACTAACTCCAAACATATCGAAGCTTATACTCAAAAAGGTCAAAAACGTCATTTTGAACTCAATGGAAGGGGTCTCAAGTCCTAATTTGACTGTTTGCAAAAAGTAGCTTTTCGGACTAAAATCCGACGAACGATGAAATATTTAAATAAAATACTTAAATATAAAATCGATAAATATGCGGGTTGTTACAGACTCTCCTCCTTAAAGAAATTGCGTCCTCGCAATCTTAAGAAACAACTAAAAGGTAACAACCATAAAAGCATATCATCACAAAAGAAAGTTTGAAATAAGAAGTTCACCATAAAGAGCACGAAAGAGTTAGCCCGAACGTGTTTGCTCGATGAATTCTCTGGATTCCCAAGAGAATTCCTTAGGATTCCATCGGACTTTCACAAACAGAACATCTTTATTTCGAAGGTGCTCGACCGCCGAAGCAATGATGCGAATAGGATGTTGCTCATAAGTCAAATCTGGTGAAACTTCAATTCTCCCAATAACACCGGGCACAAGAATAAAAATCGGAATCCCTAAGGTATTTCCGTAGTAGAGAGACGTGGAAAACGTCATAAATAGCAAAAGATTGAGCCGGTAATAAAAAGGCGATAAGCCATGGAACCAATACGTTCGGTGATAGGAAATGGCCCAATATACCGAGGCGCTAACTTTCCCGATTGACTGAATCGTACAAGACCCTTCATAGGTGAAACACGGATAAATACAAGATCTCCCACAGAAAATTCTAATTTTATTCTTCGGTTATCGGCATAGGATTTTTGTCTAATCTAGGCTTCTTTCATCCTATGTCGAATAAGTTCAATCTTTTCTGTGGAATCTCGAATAAAATCTGGTCCTAAAACCAGTCTCTCACCGGCCTCAAGCCAACAAGAAGGAAATCAGCATGGCCTTCCATAGAGTGCCTCGAAAGGAGCCATACCAATACTAGATTGGAAGCTGTTATTATAGGAAAACTCAACAAGTGAAATATGATCTTCCCAACTTCCACCGAAATCAAGCACACAAGCACAAAGAAGATCTTCGAGAGTTTGATTCACATGGTTAGTTTCTCCATCGGACTGGGGGGGATAAGCGGTGTAAAAAAAAATCTCGAAGACTTTCCCAAAATCCACTATTAAACAATGGATCGCGATTGCTAACAATAGAAGTAGGAACACCATGCAATTTACTAAGACATAGAGTTTAATAAAAAGAGGTACGGTCCGATTGGACTGAACGGGAAGAAAAATGGGCGGATTTTGTATGTCTATCTACAATCTCCCATAAATTGTCATGACCCGAACGAGAACGGGAAAGACCGTCAATAAAGTCCATCGAAATATGATCCCACTTCCAAATTGGAATGTCCAAAGGTTGCAATAACCCACCGGGCCTTTGGTGCTCGGCCCTAATGAGTTGGCAAGTCATGCAACGCTTAACAATGTTAGCGATATCAAATTTCATTCCCTCCCAATAATAAAGTCGCTTCATAACCGCGTACATTTTTCTACTACCGGGATGAATGGTGAATTTAGAACGATGGGAAACTTCTAATATGTCTTTGCGAAGATCACTAATATTTGGCACGACAAGTCTACCAAATTTTCGAATACCGCCACGAGAATCAATATCAAAGTCTTTCATACCTTCAATATCAATTTTATCCCTAAAGTTTCGGCTGAGAAGAGCCAATTCGGGATCTAGCTTTTGAGCTTCAAGGATGCGGTCAAAAGAGAAGGATGAGCCTCAAGGCTACATAAAACAAGAGATGAACATGAATTGGAATTCACAATCTCGAATCTCACAAGTGGAGGAAATCTAGAGATCATTCCATTTGGATATCATCAAAGAAATAACCGCTTGTTGCTTAAGACTAAGGGCATCGGCGACACGATTCTCCCATCCGGGAGTAAACAAAGAATATCAAGATCATAAGATGCAAGGAACTCGAGCCAACATTGTTGACACCAATTAAGTTCCTTATGCGAAAACAAATATTCCAAAGATTTATGATCAAGGTGGAGAACAAATTTCTCCGCCAAAAATGATGATGCCAAATTCTAAAAGCAAAAACAATAGCTGCGAGCACTAGATCATGAGTGGCATACCTAGTCTCGATCGACTTTAATGATTTAGAAACATAAATGATAGCACGTTCTCTTTTGCAAGGGAACGACATCCAAACCCAATACCACTAACATCGGTATAAACAACAAAGTCTTGGTTCCCTTCGGGAATCACAAGAATAAGAGTATCGGAAAAGAGTTCTTTTAAATAATCTTCTTTCCCGAAAAGCTAAAACCTTCCAAATTACAATTATCTTTATGTAATAATCTTTTCAGAAAAATATACATTTTACAAGTCAATTTATTGTGTCAAATTGTCTCATCAAAGCGTTTAGGAGGTTCCTATCGATAACGTTGATCAAGCGCATCGACCAGAATTCTTAAAGCACTCAATGGGCAATACAATCACAAAATCACCTTCTATATGATAAACATATTTCTTAAAACCCTTTTAAGAATATTCTTTGCTCATTTTAAGAACAAAATCAAATTGTACTCATAAATAAACCTTATGAAAAAGATTTGCAAAATTTTTAAATTGCTTTTTTCATCCAAAATCAATATATGCAAGAATGGAGTCATCGAGATCGTAGAATACTCGATTCATAAAATGGATGAAATAAGCTGAACAAACTGAATGACATAATAAGTCATTCATATGAATCATAACAAGTGCAGAATGCGGTAAATGAATAACTCCCGCAACTCGTAGCAAATGAAAATCGGTGGCAAGGTCGAGCTAAAAAGACCTTAACACCACTCAAAAGATTGCTTAGGTGATAATCCTAAGACAAACTCAAAAATACCAGAAAATTCCCAAACTACATAAATGAGAAGGATAACACTTTCCTCATCATGCGGGTTTAAAGAATAAAAAAATTTTGCCACCAAAAATTTGAAATTGGAATCACAAAGAAAAATAGAAATCTGGTTAATGGATTGAAAATGTCGAAAATGAACAGTCCACTCGAGACATAGGATATGGCTATATAAAAATTAAGTCAATCCTTACAAAAATCAATTCCGAAGCCTAAGAAAAAAATCAGCTCGGAAAGATAAATCACATAAAATAATTTCGACATCAATAAAAAGCAAATTGAGCATCATGGATCCACCCATCCGGATTCGCATTTCTCAAGGGAGTCATCAAGCCCAAATATTTAAAGAAAAAGAATCGAAAAGTTCTTTTGATACGAAAATAAGGAGATGGACCCATATCAAAAAAGAACTCAAATAGGAAGATCACAAAATGAAACAATAGCATCAAGGATTGAATGTAAAATACCTTGACCAAGAGAAGAGTTGCTAGGAGATTGCACTACATTGAGCTTTCCCTCCTTCCTACATTGAAGTATGGGACATGCAGTTATATGGTGACCCGAATTTTTGCAATAGCGGCAATAAAGAGGTTTCAGACACTCTCTTGCATAGTGGTCTGCGGAACCACAATTGTAGCATTGTCCACGACTAGAGATAGGGGCTTTTGCTACCAGGGTTTCTTGTCTCCCCTTATTGTTGGGAAAGGGGCCTTTGAATTTAATTGGCCTCTTCATGTTGTCGTTGAAGTTCTGTTTTGCACTCACAACTTCAACATTACTCTCTCTATCGGCCTCTTCAAGACGAAGAGCGATATCAATAAGCTGATCAAATGAAACCTCGAGTTTCAGGAGTAATGGCTTCTTAAGATTCTTGTTCAAGCCATAGACAAATCTCTGGTTCTTCTTCAATGGGGTGTTGATGTATTCAACCCCGTATTTGGAAAGAGATTCGAAAGATGCGACGTAGTCCGTCACAGAAGATTCACCTTGAACAAGGTCGATAAAACGACGGGCCAAAGTTACCTTTTCAGCCTCCGGCACAAAATTCAATTCAAATCTTTCTCGGAATTGCTCCCAAGTGAGATCCGCTTCAACGATTTCAGAAATAAGAAGCTCATACCAATCCAATGCTCTTTCTTGGAGCATGCTCGAAGCCACTTGGACTCGGTAGAGATCAACAAGATTCATGCGAGAAAAGATGTGGTCGCATGATCTAAGCCAAGCTTGAATTTCAATGACACTCTCGGATCCCCGGAATGGCCTTCCACCCAAATCGGTATAATCTCTACACAAGCGTGCAAAACCGGATCTAGGATGGGTAGGCTCTAGAATGGGTCCGATAGCTTGAGCATTCTTAACAAGATCTAGAAGCTGTTGAGCAGACATAAATACTCCCTCCTAAGGAGTAGCACTGGATTGACCGACGTTGGTATGGCCAGATCTAACCATTTCTTCTTCTTTAAGAAAGAAAGAAAGAAGAAAAAGTTATTCACATAATGAATTTCAATCAAACTTGATTGATAAAACAAGGAATCATAAAAAGAAATAGGATAGAACGGTACGAAGACTCGAATCAAATTCTATGGCACGATTCCTAAGAAAGACCTAGGACAATGATCCTTGCTAGATTATTCTACATTGTTCTGAAGTTTGGCTCTGATACCAAGCTGTGATGCCCCACCTCTATACCCACGCTAGCCAAGGACAATATGGGGTAATGTCGTCAACTAGCGTGGAGAATAAGGCTGTTGAGGAGCGACCATCTATGTAATTGCTTTGTGCGAGTACCGATATGCCAGATAAAAATATAACTTATCATCTTAAGAGGAAATCCGACATACCGATACAAACTCAAAGCTACTACACAGTGGCTATATAGACCTCGGAAACAAATATAGAAATAAACATAACGCAAATCAGTCACAGACAATTCATATCACAAAGGCGGAAATAGATATGAATATAACACGTGAAAGTGTACATCAGAGTAGTGGTCAAATAAGATCCACAATAACACAAAAGAATAGATACAAGTGCAAAACAATAGAATATGTATACATCAAGGAATCTAATCTCAAATGTATAAAACAAAAACTACTAAACTAGAGTAGTTAGCCAAAAGTCAGATGATGGTTCCAAATAGGAAGTCATGAGGAAGCACTTGTAAAATCTCAGTCTGACCCGAGTATTGTTTAAGAAGAAAATAATAAACGGATCAGTCTAGCTACAAATATCAGATGATACGGTATAGAATAAAAGATATGGCATGAACATATAATAACCATAATGGCATACCACTATAAGTATGTAATTGAAAACCAACAAGAGGTTAATCAATATCACAAGAATCTTCTCAAATATAAAATGGGGTATCATACCCTAAACTTGTATTCATAACAAGTCAATAACACATCAACTCACCAATACTCAAAAATTGATAAAACTTATCAAAGAAAATCATGAAAATTGGTGAAGCACAAATTCCAGAAATCAACACAAGAAATCCGGAAATCACATAATTCGGAGCAACGACGTCGTACAGTGTAACGTCCGATGATCCAGAGATACAATAAATAGGAACAACGACATCGTACAGCGTAACGTCTGATGAACCAAAGCACAATAAAAAGGAACAACGATGTCGTACAGCGTAACATCCGATGAACCAACACATAGGAAAATGGAACAACGACGTCGTACAGCGTAACGTCCGATGAACCAACATACGATAAAAAAGGAACAACGATGTCGTACAACGTAACATCCGATGAACCAACACATAGTAAAATGGAACAACGACGTCGTACACCGTAACGTCCGATGAACCAAATCACAATAAAACAGAACATTTACGTCGTACAGCGTAACGTCCGATGAACCAACACATAGTAAAATGGAACAATGACGTCGTACATCGTAACGTCCGATGAACCAAATCACAATAAAACGGAACATCGACGTCGTACAGCGTAACGTCCGATGAACCGAATCAAAGAGATATCGCTCAATCGCTAGTCTAAATCACAAAATGATCGTCATTGATCATCAAGAAGTGTTGATTACGCTATGTGTAACGACCCTGAATTTTGAACAAATTAAATTGAAAATATTTAATTAATTTTAAATATTTGAACGGTGATTTAATTTGAATCCTCGATATAACTTTGAATTTGGCGATTAAATTATAAAATTTAATCTATTGTAAGTCGAATAAAAATTTGAATCTTCAATTTTTAGTTAAAGAAAAATATTTCGAAAGCTTTTAAAAATTCATATTGATATTACTGAAGATAACAGAAGCTTCAGAATCAAATTTGGAAGTGAATTGTTCAGTTTTGAAATCTAATCGTTTAAATTAAATTTAAAAATAGCCGTCCGAGGCACAGTCTCGGAATTCGACGAAACCAGTTCCATTGGGTCCGTAATATTGAATTATTATCGGATTTCAAATTTCGTATTTTTCGGAGCTGATATGAGAGCACACAATGGGTAAACGCATTGAAAATAAAATCAAATTCAATTTAAATTTTGAAATTTAAATTGTTGCCGACATCAGAAGTAAGGCACACGATTTCTCTCTGCAAAGCCACGCGACTTTCATAAAATAGCACCTAATATCACGAAATTTATCGTGCAACCCATGTTCTCATGTCTCCCTCCATCTCTTTTAAAATCATCACGCGATTTCATTTCATATTCCTCTCGTTTCAAAATAATAAATCAATGGCCGAACAAATCTCTCTCCCTCTTCAGTTCGAACATAAATGGTCACGTACGTTCGAAACCCAAATCGAATTTAAAATCGCGAGCCTCTCTTCCCCTTTCTCTCTTCAGTAAAATAAAAGAAAACGAAATCAAAAATCGTTCGATTCCAATTCAAACAAAAGAAGAGAAGCCAGAGGTTCGTGGCGAGCACGCGAGATCAATGGTGGGCGAAGTCGCGACAGGCGACTTTGTTGCCAATGGATTCACGAGTAATTGAAGGCAGTGATTCGAAGGCGCTCTCGAATGGATTGGCGAGCGTGGCGACTGGAAGGCGCGAGGAGCAGCGTAGGCAAGGATGGGAGTTAGCGGTGACGCGCGTGGAAATTTGGGCTCGAAATCGAGCAAGGCGGTGGAGGTGACTGTAGCGATGATCGCGACAAGAGATGGAGAATCTCGACAGAGCAAGTCGTGGTCGAAAGCACGAGGCAGAGGTTGGGGAGTCGTGATGAGCTTCGCGTGGGTTTCTCTATGGCGTCGAGCAGGCAGTGACTTTGTTCGATCGAGTGAGGTATAAGTTCTGCAGTTTTTATATTTGCATATGTTTTGTGTAAGTATATAGAGAACAAATATTTATAGGCTATAAGAAATAATAATAAGTGTAAAACCAAAGTTTTATTTTTAACAGTAAGACTTAATGAGGGGTTTTGTTTTAACAGATATAGATATATATTTAGAATCTACAGTTTGTTTAAAAATTTATAGTAAAGTCAGGTTTATACAACTATATGTAATGGTTAAAAATGTATACATATGCAGATTTTTAATTTACATATACATGAACAAAAATATAATATAAGTTTGTAGAGTTTATGTAATATAAAAATTAAAATTTTGGAATCCATAATTTACTTTTAAGTATATGTATATGTAGTTTCAATAAAATTAATTTATTAAAGAAAATTTAGCTTTAAACTAATTTTTTTTTGGTTGAGGAAATTAATTATCAGTTTAAGATTAAATAAATCAATTAAATGGAAATTTATTTTTCGATTCAGTTCAGATATTAATTAAAATCGTACACTTGTTATACAAGGTCTATAAAAGGAGAAAAAAAATTGGAATGGGAAAATGGATCGTAAAGCTAAGGTGAGATTTTTCTCACTCAAAATGAATTGCAGTTATTATTGATTTGATTGATTGCTATTGGATGTGATATTAGATATAGTAGGGTATATCTATATATATAACAATATATACATATTGGCATATGTATATATTGGATTGATTGATTTCCCGCATTGTATAGCGGATGAGACCCTATTGCGCCGTTAGTAAGCGGATGATTTTTATAAAACCCATATACCGCGATATTCCACCTCGAAGTGGAATTGGTATTGTGCTAACGTCTGTGGATGCAGGGAAACAGGTTGGAGGGATCCAACTGGATTCCTCACTAGTATTTATTTATTTACAAATATTGATGTATATTCTATTATCATATTGATATATGATGTTTGTTGTTGTGATTGACTAGTTGGTGCTGTTGCATCATCGGATTCAGTTTTGAAATTTAAAAATAACAATTCTACTTTAAAAGGATTTTAAAGCGATTTTTGAAAATAGATGTTTTATTGAATTTTTGAATTGATTTATTTAAATAAATAAAGTTTGAAATTTTAAAGTTAAGATTTTTGGTGAAATATAACCAAAGTGTGATTTTTGAAATAAAAGTTGATTTATTTATAAAATGGTTTAAGTTGGGATTTTTGAATATTGTAAATGGTCTATATAAAAGATTTATAAAGTTGATATCTATGAAATTCAAAGTATTGGAATTATAAAACGAATTTTTATAAGTGTTAAAAATGAAATATTTATGGAATTCGTAAGCAAATGAAATTTACAGATTATAAATTGTGGAGTTACAAAATGAATAGATTTTGTAAAACAAAAGATTTATAAGTAATAATCTTATAAATGGGATTTTGGCATTTAATTGAGATAAGAATGGAATTGGTTAATAAGGAGATTTATAAGTTGAAGTTTTTATAAATAGGAATGGAATTTATAAACATTGTTTTATAAATCCGAAAGCAATTGAATTTGGTAATTTTAAACGTAGAAGTTATTAAAGGAGATATATTCGTGATTTTGGACAGCGAATTATCCTTTAAGTTAAATGTTGTAAATATGGTTGGGAATTTTATCCACGATTTTGGACAGTGGATAATTCTTGAAATAAATGTGTAGAAAAGATTGAAATTTGGTTAGTGAAGTATATTCACGATTTTGGACAGTGAATATATTTTTTTGTAAAATGGATATGGTTTTGGAAAAGTGATATTTGAAATGAAGTTAATTGATTTAACGATGTTTTAAAATATATTGAATATCGAAATCATAGATTTCAACATTCATTGTTGAAATAGACGTTTTCGAGGAAGAAGGAAATGGTGGACTATAACACTGTTGTTATGGTAAATGATTTCCGAAAGGAAATGTTTTTATATAGTATTGGGATTTACATATCTATCTTAATTCTGAATCCCTATACTAGTGATTTTTAGTCGTCGTAACGATGTTTTACGTAACATTCATTTTGACTCAAACAGATGTTGTTATAGTAAATGATTTCCTTAAAGAATGAAATATATACATAATATTGATTTAAGTATATCGAATATTTTCAAATGTTGAAAATAAATAGATTTGTGAAATACTTATTTTTAAATAAGTATGGAATTGCTTTTCCAATATGAAATGAAACGTTTTGAGACTTATCTTTGTAAAGATAAATCGAAAGTGAATATTGACATCGATTCGAAAATCGTATATCAGTAGATATTTTGAAAATATAAATTCACTATGGAATTTATAAAAGGGAATGGAAATTCATTTTAAAAATAAACTTTGATTTATTTTTTAAGTGTGGAAATTATATATCTAGTAAAGATATTTTGGAAAATAAATAATTTGGAAAATTATTTGGAATCTGATGATGTTGCGCATCTTTATTGATAGTTAAATAACCGACTATCAATAATTACCTTGAATGGGTATTTGTTGTGAATTAGATGAATTTGAATGCCACACTTATTTTTGAATAAGCGCTCACTATTCGGGTTAGCCGGGAAAGGACCATGGGGTCGTATAACCCATTACGAATACGTGATACGTCGTTATGAATCGCATATGATGACCGGTGTTGAAGACCGGATATTTTTGAAAACGGAAGGATTACCGTCGAGTTACTCTACATCGGTTGATCTCCGATTTAGAGGTTTTATCACCCTTAGTGATGGGAAGTCCGGACGTGATTGGAAATTATCCGAAATTGCAAGGGCTTCGTGAGAAGTGCCTTCGGTTCTGTTCGATCCCGGAACAAACTTGTATGGATTGTGTGTCTGACATTACACTTTGAGATATGAAGTTGATTTCTTTCAAATACATATCTGTTTGGTGGCGGAGAATTTATTCTCTTAGCTTAACACCCTTCTCTGAGACGTAAGAGCTCAGAGGTTATGTAGTTGAAATTTATCAGCGATATATCCCAATTTGGTAATGTGGCATGCTGAGTGTTGCTGTGTGATGATCAGTGTTTGATCATTTGTGATATGATCATTTGTTTGATCATTTATCTTTGTGATCATAGGTTGATCATCTGTTGATCCAAAGCGTGGCTTTTTGAAAAAGCGTAGCTTTGTGGACGAGACTTCGTCAGGGCCTCAACAACCCGGAAATGGTCGAAACAGGAATGTTGCGGCAAGGTTATGAGGGTCGCGCCCTTTAGGGTATGTCATTTCCTTCTGGAAAGGGGTGGTATCATGGTATGGAGCCCAGATACTTACTCATGTGGATACACTTTCTTTATGATGTGTGATGTTGGTTACCGAGCGCTCGGATAAAGGTCCCAAAGGACCGGGTGATGACATATTCATGAGTTACATGTTACAGGGGTAACCCGGCCTTGTTTGGCAGAGAGCAGTTTGTCTCTCGGGACGTCCAGCCAGAGGCGATCCTATTCGGCAGGAGGAAAGGAAGTTCCTTAGCCTGACCATTTGTTGGAAAATCCAAAGAAACAATACGAACCCTTTACGATTGAAATTTTATAACCTGTCTCTTCAGGAGGCAGCTATAGCAGGCACAATATAATGGTACTTATGCTGGCTAAGATTTATATTATACTTTCGAAATGTTTTCTACACTATGCACTAATGATAATATCAAAAAGATTTGATTTTGCGTAGTAAGCATCTTTGACTAACATAAGAAGAAATCTCCTCCAAGTCTGCGTTTTGCATTGTGTGTGTGGTGGGAGGTCTTATGGTAGTTTCATTTTCCAAAAGCATTTCGAATCTGTTTTATTTTCTTTGTGAAAATAACTGTTTTACGATCTCACACCAGTCACCATGACTGACTCGGAGTTTATTGTTTCCCTTCTAAACTCTGGGTGCCCACCAATTTCCACACGGGCAGTCTAGAGATAGGTTATTAGGATATTCTGGATATTCTGGAGCTTTGGAAAGAAGCTGGATGACGAGACGTAGTATTTGTATATGATAGTATTTATTCCGCTGTGTATTCCGTTTGAGGACAAGTTTTATATAACTGTCCATTGTTGTATTGAGTTGTATATTGACTCTGATTGATGTATGTATAAACTGATATATAGTTCTTTGTTTTAAAAGACTAGTGATTATCCATTATATATTGTTCCGCTGCGATATGTGAGATTCTGATATTGTTTCTTTTTCTGATGTTGTTCTGTTGTTCTTCTTCTCTTTTTTTCTTCTATCTTTTCTTCTACCTCTTCTTTTAAAACCCTAATGGTTCGGTTTTCCGTTCACCTTGAGTAAATCGATGGAGATTAGTGTCTATTCAAGGGGTACGGAAAAGCAGGTTATTACATTTGGTATCAGAGCATATGGTTAGGCGACAACCCTGCTCTGTTGGGTGTTACTCATTAGAGATAGAGTCAGTAGTACTCTAGAATGAGTTGAGTGTAATAATAGATATGAGCGCGTATTTGTTATTGAATATAAAATTGTTTTGTATTGCGTTGACTTATCGGTTGATTGTTTATGAATTCTGGTCGGTGCAGTCTAGCTAACTGTAATCGATAGGGGTTTCTAAACTCTAAATAAGATAAACCGACACAGTATTGATTTTAAAATAGGGTAAATGAAATAATTTTGCCCAAAACTATTTTTGTATAGAAAAGAAAAGATTTTTCTATGAATTATCATAGTATATGGATATTTGGTTGTTATAAAATAATAACATTGAATTATTATCATTGTTATATGAAATGGAATGAGAAATTAAAATAATAACCAAAGATTTGGAAATAAATCCATTTAACGAATGAAATTTATAAATGTGAATTGAAAGATAAAGAGATGAATTCATATACGAATGAAAATTTGAGAATATAAATTATAAATGTGATTTGTAATTTGAAACGGAATTCCAGAGAAGTATTTGGAAATGTTTTGAAAAGAATTTGAAAATTTTGGAGATTTGGAAAGTTTAAATTCTTTTTGAAATTGAAAATGAATTTCAAAGGTTTTGGAAAGTATTTTGGAGAGATAAAAGCTCTAAACTCTTTTCGGTCGTTGGAAAATAATTCCGATGATGATCGCGACATCACCGGTGTTCATTTTCCGGTTTCCAAAAGAGGAATTGCTGCAAATTATTTTAAATGGAAGTTGTTTGGAAAATTTGGATTTGGTTTTAGAAATTCAAAGGATAATTTGAATTGTTTTCAAAATGGTTTTGAAAGGTTGAAAAAGACTCTGGAATACTATATATAAAAATATTTATGAAATATTGTAAGTTGATAACCTATACAAATTGAATTTTGATAGAATAAATTTAACTTAAAGAATGGAGTTAAATTAAAGTAAGTATAAGTGAATAAATTTGAATAAATGAAAGTAAAATTGAAAATTGAGATTCATTTTGAAGTTGTAAGCAGTAGAATTGAATTGAATAATTATAAATGTGAATTGAAAGAGAAATTAAAATTCATATGGAATATTTATATTGAACCTAAGAAATGAAGAGTGAAATTCTTAAGTAAAATTTGATATTGAAATTATTCTAAGTTCATGATTGAATGAAGATAAAACTGGAATTGAAACTGAATGTTGAAAACAAATTTGAATAAAGTGAATTGTAATTTGTAATGAATTAGTAATTGAAACTAATTTAAAATAGTGCAGTTATGAATGAAAGATAATTGATAAATTCAATATTCAGAAGTTAAATAGAATCCAAATTAGATTGGAATTGTGAATTGAATTCAATGAAATTGAAATGTAAACTTGAATGAAAAGAATATATAACTTCAATAGTAAAGTAAATATGTATAAGAAGTATATATTGAAAAATTTTGTAATAGAATTTGCAAAATAATTTGAATATTGTAACTAGATATTATGGCTAGTAGGATATACAGGTGTATTAAAGGAATTGGAATTTTGATTTCAAAGATAAATTTGAATTGCTCGACAAAAGGTAAGTATTTGAATTTCGATATGAGATTTGATGATTTTCTTGTCTAGCCGCTTGGCTTTTTCTTTTCTTTTTGAAATCTGAGTCCGTAGGGACGTTTTGTAGTCGTGCCGTATTAGCCGCGCAAAGGAGACGCTGGCGAAATTTTTCGAAAATTTCGAGTGTTAGAAAATTTTTGAGAAAATTTTGAAAGTTTAAAATTTGAATTTGAATTTAAATTTGAACTTTGAAGTAAACAATGCTGTTTGAAACCTATAATTGAAGTTGGAAAGCTAGTTGAATTGATAACGAATCTTTAGTAGAAATATTTGTTTTGAAAATTTGATAAAACTATTGGATGTTGAAAAATAGTAGACGAGTTAAGGACCATTTTTCCTAATTTGTAATTTCGGGACGAAATTCTTTTAAGGGGGGAAGTCTGTAACGACCCTGAATTTTGAACAAATTAAATTGAAAATATTTAATTAATTTTAAATATTTAAACGGTGATTTAATTTGAATCCCCGATATAACTTTGAATTTGGCGATTAAATTATAAAATTTAATCTATTGTAAGTCGAATAAAAATTTGAATCTTTAATTTTTAGTTAAAGAAAAATATTTCGAAAGCTTTTAAAAATTCATATTGATATTACTAAAGATAACAGAAGCTTCAGAATCAAATTTGGAAGTGAATTGTTCAGTTTTGAAATCTAATCGTTTAAATTAAATTTAAAAATAGTCGTCCGAGGCACAGTCTCGGAATTCGACGAAACTAGTTCCATTGGGTCCGTAATATTGAATTATTATCGGATTTCAAATTTCGTATTTTTCGGAGCTGATATAAGAGCACACGATGGGTAAACGCATTGAAAATAAAATCAAATTCAATTTAAATTTTGAAATTTAAATTGTTGCCGACATTAGAAGTAAGGCACATGATTTCTCTCTGCAAAGCCACGCGACTTTCCTAAAATCACGCCTAATATCATGAAATTTATCGTGCAACCCATGTTCTCCTGTCTCCCTCCATCTCTTTTAAAATCATCACGCGATTTCATTTCATATTCCTCTCGTTTCAAAATAATAAATCAATGGCCGAACAAATCTCTCTCCCTCTTCAGTTCGAACATAAATGGTCGCGTACGTTCGAAACCCAAATCGAATTTAAAATCACGAGCCTCTCTTCCCCTTTCTCTCTTCAGTAAAATAAAAGAAAACGAATCGTTCGATTCATATTCAAACAAAAGAAGAGAAGCCAGAGGTTCGTGGCGAGCACGCGAGATCAATGGTGGGTGAAGTCGCGACAGGCGACTTTGTTGCCAATGGATTCATGAGTAATTGAAGGCAGTGATTTGAAGGCACTCTCGAATGGATTGGCGAGCGTGGCGACTGGAAGGCGCGAGGAGCAGCGTAGGCAAGGATGGGAGTTAGCCGTGACGCGCGTGGAAATTTGGGCTCGAAGTCGAGCAAGGCGGTGGAGGTGACTGTAGCGATGATCGCGACAGGAGATGGAGAATCTCGACAGAGCAAGTCATGGTCAAAAGCACGAGGCAGAGGTTGGGGAGTCGTGTTGAGCTTCGCGTGGGTTTCTCTATGGCATCGAGCAGGCAGTGACTTTGTTCGATCGAGTGAGGTATAAGTTCTGCAGTTTTTATATTTGCATATATTTTGTGTAAGTATATAGAGAACAAATATTTAAATGCTATAAGAAATAATAATAATAAGTGTAAAACCAAAGTTTTATTTTTAACAGTAAGACTTAATGAGGGGTTTTGTTTTAACAGATATAGATATATATTTAGAATCTACAGTTTGTTTAAAAATTTATAGTAAAGTCAGGTTTATACAACTATATGTAATGGTTAAAAATGTATACATATGCAGATTTTTAATTTACATATACATGAACAAAAATATAATATAAGTTTGTAGAGTTTATGTAATATAAAAATTAAAATTTTGGAATCCATAATTTACTTTTAAGTATATGTATATGTAGTTTCAATAAAATTAATTTATTAAAGAAAATTTAGCTTTAAACTAATTTTTTTTTGGTTGAGGAAATTAATTATCAGTTTAAGATTAAATAAATCAATTAAATGGAAATTTATTTTTCGATTCAGTTCAGATATTAATTAAAATCGTACACTTGTTATACAAGGTCTATAAAAGGAGAAAAACAAATTGGAATGGGAAAATGGATCGTAAAGCTAATGTGAGATTTTTCTCACTCAAAATGAATTGCAGTTATTATTGATTTGATTGATTGCTATTGGATGTGATATTAGATATAGTAGGATATATCTATATATATAGCAATATATACATATTGGCATATGTATATATTGGATTGATTGATTTCCCTCATTGTATAGCGGATGAGACCCTATTGCGCCGTTAGTAAGTGGATGATTTTTATAAAACCCATATACCGCGATATTCCACCTCGAAGCGGAATTGGTATTGTGCTAACGTCTGTGGATGCAGGGAAACAGGTTGGAGGGATCCAACTGGATTCCTCACCAGTATTTATTTATTTACAGATATTGATGTATATTCTGTTATCATATTGATATATTATGTTTGTTGTTATGATTGACTAGTTGGTGCTGTTGCATCATCGGATTCAGTTTTGAAATTTAAAAATAACGATTCTTACTTTAAAAGGATTTTAAAGTGATTTTTGAAAGTAGACGTTTTATTGAATTTTTGAATTGATTTATTTCAATAAATAAAGTTTGAAATTTTAAAGTTAAGATTTTTGGTGAAATATAACCAAAGTGTGATTTTTGAAATAAAAGTTGATTTATTTATAAAATGGTTTAAGTTGGGATTTTTGAATATTGTAAATGGTCTATATAAAAGATTTATAAAGTTGATATCTATGAAATTCAAAGTATTGGAATTATAAAACGAGTTTTTATAAGTGTTAAAAATGAAATATTTATGGAATTCGTAAGCAAATGAAATTTACAGATTATAAATTGTGGAGTTACAAAATGAATAGATTTTGTAAAACAAAAGATTTATAAGTAATAATCTTATAAATGGGATTTTGGCATTTAATTGAGATAAGAATGGAATTGGTTAATAAGGAGATTTATAAGTTGAAGTTTTTATAAATAGGAATGGAATTTATAAACATTGTTTTATAAATCCGAAAGCAATTGAATTTGGTAATTTTAAACGTAGAAGTTATTAAAGGAGATATATTCGTGATTTTGGACAGCGAATTATCCTTTAAGTTAAATGTTGTAAATATGGTTGGGAATTTTATCCACGATTTTGGACAGTGGATAATTCTTGAAATAAATGTGTAGAAAAGATTGAAATTTGGTTAGTGAAGTATATTCACGATTTTGGACAGTGAATATATTTTTTTGTAAAATGGATATGGTTTTGGAAAAGTGATATTTGAAATGAAGTTAATTGATTTAACGATGTTTTAAAATATATTGAATATCGAAATCATAGATTTCAACATTCATTGTTGAAATAGACGTTTTTGAGGAAGAAGGAAATGGTGGACTATAACATTGTTGTTATAGTAAATGATTTCCGAAAGGAAATGTTTTTATATAGTATTGGGATTTACATATCTATCTTAATTCCGAATCCCTATACTAGTGATTTTGAGTCGTCGTAACGATGTTTTACGTAACATTCGTTTTGACTCAAACAGATGTTGTTATAGTAAATGATTTCCTTAAAGAATGAAATATATACTTAATATTGATTTAAGTATATCGAATATTTTCAAATGTTGAAAATAAATAGATTTGTGAAATACTTATTTTTAAATAAGTATGGAATTGCTTTTCCAATATGAAATGAAACGTTTTGAGATTTATCTTTGTAAAGATAAATCGAAAGTGAATATTGACATCGATTCGAAAATCGTATATCAGTAGATCTTTTGAAAATATAAATTCACTACGGAATTTATAAAAGGGAATGGAAATTCGTTTTAAAAATAAACGTTGATTTATTTTTGAAGTGTGGAAATTATATATCTAGTAAAGATATTTTGGAAAATAAATAATTTGGAAAATTATTTGGAATCTGAAGATGTTGCGCATCTTTACTGATAGTTAAATAACCGACTATCAATAATTACCTTGAATGGGTATTTGTTGTGAATTAGATGAATTTGAATGCCACACTTATTTTTGAATAAGCGCTCACTATTCGGGTTAGCCGGGAAAGGACCATGGGGTCGTATAACTCATTCTGAATACGTGATACATCGTTATGAATCGCATTTGATGACCGGTGTTGAAGACCGGATATTTTTGAAAACGGAAGGATTACCGTCGAGTTACTCTACATCGGTTGATCTCCGATTTAGAGGTTTTATCACCCTTAGTGACGGGAAGTCCGGACGTGATTGGAAATTATCCGGAATTGCAAGGGCTTCGTGAGAAGTGCCTTCGGTTCTGTTCGATCCCGGAACAGACTTGTATGGATTGTGTGTCTGACATTACACTTTGAGATATAAAGCTGATTTCTTTCAAATACATATCTGTTTGGTGGCGGAAAATTTATTCTCTTAGCTTAACACCCTTCTCTGAGACGTACGAGCTCAGAGGTTATGTAGTTGAAATTTATCAGCGATATATCCCAATTTGGTAATGTGGCATGCTGAGTGTTGCTGTGTGATGATCAGTGTTTGATCATTTGTGATATGATCATTTGTTTGATCATTTATCTTTGTGATCATAGGTTGATCATCTGTTGACCCAAAGCGTGGCTTTTTGAAAAAGCGTAGCTTTGTGGACGAGACTTCTTCAGGGCCTCAACAACCCGAAAATGGTCGAAACAGGAATGTTGCGGCAAGGTTATGAGGGTCGCGCCCTTTAGGGTATGTCATTTCCTTCTGGAAAGGGGTGGTATCATGGTATGGAGCCCAGATACTTACTCATGTGGATACACTTTCTTTATGATGTGTGATGTTGGTTACCGAGCGCTCGGATAAAGGTCCCAAAGGACCGGGTGATGACATATTCGTGAGTTACCTGTTACAGGGGTAACCCTGCCTTGTTTGGCAGAGAGCAGTTTGTCTCTCGGGACGTCCAGCCAGAGGCGATCCTATTCGGCAGGAGGAAAGGAAGTTCCTTAGCCTGACCATTTGTTGGAAAATCCAAAGAAACAATACGAACCCTTTACGATTGAAATTGTATAACCTGTCTCTTCAGGAGGCAGCTATAGCAGGCATAATATAATGGTACCTATGCTGGCTAAGATTTATATTATACTTTCGAAATGTTTTCTACACTATGCACTAATGATAATATCAAAAAGATTTGATTTTGCGTAGTAAGCATCTTTGACTAACATAAGAAGAAATCTCCTCCAAGTCTGCATTTTGCATTGTGTGTGTGGTGGGAGGTCTTATGGTAGTTTCATTTTCCAAAAGCATTTCGAATCTGTTTTATTTTCATTGTGAAAATAACTGTTTTACGATCTCACACCAGTCACCATGACTGACTCGGAGTTTATTGTTTCCCTTCTAAACTCTGGGTGCCCACCAATTTCCACACGGGCAGTCTAGAGTTAGGTTATCAGGATATTCTGGATATTCTGGAGCTTTGGAAAGAAGCTGGATGACGAGACGTAGTATTTGTATCTGATAGTATTTATTCCGCTGTGTATTCTGTTTGAGGACAAGTTTTATATAACTGTCCATTGTTGTATTGAGTTTTATATTGACTCTGATTGATGTATGTATAAACTGATATAGTTCTTTGTTTTAAAAGACTAGTGATTATCTATTATATATTGTTCCGCTGCGATATGTGAGATTCTGATATTGTTTCTGTTTCTGATGTTGTTCTGTTGTTCTTCTTCTCTTTTTTTCTTCTATCTTTTCTTCTACCTCTTCTTTTAAAACCCTAATGGTTCGGTTTTTCGTTCACCTTGAGTAAATAGATGGAGATTAGTGTCTATTCAAGGGGTATGGAAAAGCGGGTTATTACACTATGCTAGTAAATATAAGAGTTTAGCTTCATGTCCCATAACCACTTGCTTAACTCAAATATTTACGAACAGATTGTAGATCTCCACTAGAAAATTGTCACAAGAATTTCAATCGAACAAGTCCATAAATTAACCGACGAAGTAAATGCAAGTGTTTCATACCACTTGTTTTGCTAGGCCGTTTAATTATATTTTCTCATACGAATGAGGTAATGGCTTGTATATACTAATAGATTGGAAAACGGTTTTATAAACGAGTTTGATATTGAAAATAGAGTTTAAACAATCTTTGATAAAGAGTTTGAATATTTACTACTAGTATAGAAAACCTTTATAATTTTAAAGTGACAAATCACAAGAACGATTGTAGAAACAATCAATCATCAAAATTCACATTCGAAGATGTGAATCAAATCCAACTAAACCGATAAAGAATTCATCGAAATGGATATTCAAAAATCCCGAAAAAGGAGTCATCAAAGTCATAATAAATGATAACAACCACTAAGAACCAACATGA
Organism: Allium fistulosum; assembly: GCA_030737815.1. NCBI lineage: Eukaryota > Viridiplantae > Streptophyta > Magnoliopsida > Asparagales > Amaryllidaceae > Allium > Allium fistulosum. The sequence goes on from CM060903.1 coordinate 97,190,828, forward strand.
ATCGATAAAATTCGAAAAAACAATCAAAATGAGCATAAATAGGCAAATCAGGAAAACATGAGCAGGTCAGTCGACTGAAATCCCTGTTCAGTCGACTGAACACTGTCCAGAAAATTCCGGGCTTCAGCTCAGTCGAATGAACAGAGGATTCAGTCGACTGAACCTGATTTCCTGCATTTCCTATCCTATTTTAAATGAAGTGCAAACTCTCTCTAATTGCAATCGGACAAGCACGGACGCTAGGGGTTTACGCCTATCGGCTACCCGGCCCTATAAGCTCTTCGATTATCACCAAAAACATGATCCAACATCAAGCTATGATTTTTAGAGTTTTAGACTTCCAAAACACCAAAAATTGCAATGCTCACAAACCCCATCCGAATCAAAAGCAATTGCACATGGATAATTGTTAGGAATTCATAACAAGAAATCAAGGATAGTTATAGACATAGACGTGAGATAAAAATCTCACCGTTAAACCCAAAAAAAATAAAGAACAAGCTATAGAGCAATGGCAAGAGCAATCACACTTCAATTCCAACTCAATAACCTTGAATATAGGCTAAAAAGAGAAACATTTCCTAAGTTAGGTTTAGGAATTTCTGAAATTGATAAGAGAATGAGTTGGAGAAGAAGAAGAGGAGGCTTACCAAAGCTTCTACTATTAGTTTGGAGCTAGAACTTGGATTAGCAATGGAACTAGAGCTTAGGAATTTCCGTTTCCAATCTTTTCCCCCATTATTCTCTTGAGCTTGAGAGGGTTAGGAACTGAGGAAAGAATGACGAGAAGTGGAGAGGGGTTGGGTTGATATAACCAGAATTGGGCAAATGGGCTGAACCAAACCCAAAGTCCAAATTGAAAATGTAGCAAAATTCTACCAACTCCAAACATATCGAAGCTTATACTCAAAAAGGTCGCAAACGTCATTTTGAACTCAATGGAAGGGGTCTCAAGTCCTAATTTGACTGTTTGCAAAAAGTAGCTTTTCGGACTAAAATCCAACGAACGGTTAAATATTTAACTAAAATACTTAAATATAAAATCGATAAATATGCGGGTTACATAAAGCTACTACATAAATATATCAGAGTTACATAAGATATAGCAGAAGAAATAGAGTATAACAGAAGTCTCAATAAAATAACCAAGTACAAGCTGAGTAGAACAACGGAACTGAAATAGATAGTACAAGACAAGCAGATAATCTCCAGCGATTCAAATCTCCAAGAGAGTGGAAATCCAAATCTGTGAATAACTCAGGCTGACCCGAGCGTAAAGCAAAACACAAAACACTCAAGTCAGGACAATATATACTTATATAATGTATACAAACTCAAGTGAACTGTAATAAAGGTACAAGTAACTTAAAGAATGCTTGGGATCGCCCATTCCTTAAGGATCCGTTAAACTATCTACTATGTAGTAATATTCGCTATTATAATAATGTCTAATCATAAAATAAACATACTTTTAAATAGCGTTAAGGCTTTACATTTTCCACCTTAACACGTAATATGCCAATATTCTACACAGTACCTGCATACCTCGCAAGGCTATGAGAAGATACTCCGTAGGTACGACACAAATAGAAACTCGTAGTAAAGCTCGATATAGTAGGTGACATGACACACAAGGCAATGCCAGGGTAGATATACCAATTACGCACACGGACTGATGGAAACGCATAGCAGCCACTACCGCTCCACCTCGAACAACACTCCCAAATCAAGGGTGCGCACCAAATCAATCCCAAGTAATAGAATGGTATCGAAGAAGTGTGTCCGATAAGAGGTGCTACCTCACTGGTCCGAGATCGCTCATGTTTTAGCCACCTTATGCCAACTCACGGGAGTTGGGTCCACGTATATACCTTAGGATCGTCGCCACCATCCTACTTCATTCTGGAAACTCCACCGCATACACAGTTGTCAAAGTGGTTTTCGGTATCGACAGAGAGAATGTCCATATCCGATCCCGGACTCTTTAACAACCAATCGTTATTATAACCTGTGGTTATAATTTTAAAATAATATTTTATACTTCAAAACAGAATATCATTTCAAATCCAAATCTTTATAAAATGAAGATTAAATCAATTCTAAACCATTTCAATATACTTAAAATATCATATCATTTCAAGACTTCATTTCAAATCATTTCAATATATCAAAATATCATATCTTTCCAAACTTTATTTCAAATCACTTTAATATATCAAAATATCATATCCTTTCAAAACTTCATTTCAAATCATCATTTGAGTTCAAATCCAAATATTCAACTTTAAATACCTTTTTAAATTCAAATATATCATTCATTTATTATCATTTCAAGTCACCATTTAAATAGTTTTTATATTTCAATCAAAATAATTCATTTAAACCAATTAAAAGTGAAAATATTATACTTTCAAATCAAGTATTAAAATTTCCAAAGTTTCAATTTAATTCAATCATTTATTTCAATTAAATTTCCATAGACCACTTCAAATCTTATAAATTTCAAATATAGGTTTAATCCACAAAATAACTATTCAAATTATAAAATAAATTCCAAAGCTTTATTATCCTATATTTCATAAATTCAATATCTTTTAAATAGATTCAAATTACAAGTAAACCAAATAATTTTCATACTAATATAAACTTCAATTATTCATTCCAAGATTTAATGTCATTTCAAATTCATTCTATAATATCATTTATTTAATTTAAATTTAAATACCATTTAATCACATTTCAAATAGTTGTATTTCCTAAATCAACTATTCCATTTAAATCATTTAAAGTCAAATCATTATATTTAATAATGAAATATTTAATTTCCAAAATTTAATCTTTTTCAAAGATCATTTATTCATTTGAATTTATTAAACAAAGAAATTTCAACTTTCGCAGCACTTAGAAAATGCTACGAAATGTTATGTTTTAAAATAGTTCATTAACCAATGAAGCATTTAAATGCTGTAATAGGTTTCTTTTAATTTCAAGTAAACTTTGGTTAAATTAAACAAGTATAGCACTTACAAAGTGCTATAATAATCTTTAGTTCAAATTAGCCTTTTAGTTCATATAAAACAACTACAGCATTTTAAAATGCTGTAATATCTTTTATATTACATTTCAAAGATGCTGTCAAATCAAATTCAGAGTTTTATTTACAATTTCACACATAATTAACTTTTAATATAAATCATTTTAACTTATAAAATCATATATTTTCACATTTTAAAAAAAATCATTTAAATACTTTTATTTCTATGATTTTATAAAGTCCAATTTCCATACAAAAATCAAATTAAACAACAATTAAATTTTCACTTCTTTAATTAAATTCTTAACTTAACAACTAAGTTTAAATTTACAAAATATAAATTATTTCCATTTATTTTACTTAATTAAAATTTCACTTTTAACAAAATTCATAATTTCCCAATTTAAGTTATATTTCAAAAATTTCAACTTAAACATTCATTTATTTCATATTTTAATTTATACAAAATCATTAACACTTTTAAAAATTATTATTACTTAATAAAAATCATTAAATTAATCTTTTAAATCAAATTTGTCATATTTCTTTACCTTACATAAATTCCATTTATAAACAAAATCATAAATTCCAAAATTACTTATATTTCAAATTCTACTTCACCATTTACTAAATTCACTTGTTTAATTTGTAGAAAATCACTAATATTTTATAAAAATCATTTTAAATAAAATTTAAATCAAAATATCATAATATTTACATTTTTAAAATATTTTAAAATTTTCAGAAAAATATATAAACCACGGCTCTATATACAATTTTCTAGCCTAGGTCAAGTGATACGGATATGTATCGTTTCAATCCGCAGTTTACAAAGAAAAACCGGGTTCTATCATTTCAAACCCGCAATCCCAAGTTAAATAAAATAAATAAAAAGTCGCTCAGGCTTATCATTTCATCCCATAACGATCTTTCCCTATTCTAAAGTCTGTTCGGGTATGTATCATTTCAACCCATAGTGATTTCTAATCTACAGGGAACTTGCAGTGTAATAAACTGATATAAATAACGAAATAGCATTATATAACAGTAAATGATGATATAACATGAGTAATAACAGGGGTGAGCATCATATGATCATAATATAACAGTTATAATAGGATGATATAATTTTACAGATTCAAATGGTGTCAGTTTACTAGTTATATAAGTACACATTGTCTGGTGAGAATTACTCACTTGTTCAAGCTGGAGATGACAACCACAAACACACAACAAAGATTTCCAGAGGCACGAAAGCACGACAATGATTTGAGATTGGAAGAACCAAAGCTATACCCCTTGAAAACATTACACAAAACAAATATATAAAACATAAGTTTCAAAACAGGATGCCACTAAACAATGTTAGGAACAACTGCATAAAAAAAAACCAAAGTGTTTGCACTTGCTTTCTACCATCTATGCTTCAGCTCCAGATCTGAAATGCATGGCTAAGGGGTGGGTTTGGATCTGGTTTTGGGTTCCATAAGGTCGGCCTAGCATGCGTTAACAAAGTGGTTAAGTCTAGGTGCAAAAACTAGGTTTTCAAGGCTAAACAATGCAACATAACCTCACATCTTTGGCACAAATAGGTTCGGCCAGAGGTCATGGGTCATGGCCAGTGGGTGTTGGTGATGGTGGATGATGTGGCAGAGGGTGGAGGTCAGGTCAGAGGTGGTGGTGGTGGTGGTAGTGGCGTCAAATGGTGGTAGAAGGTGGTGCTAACAATCTAGGCTCGGCTAGTGTAATATGTGGTGGTTTTTGTTGATTTTGGTGGTGCTCCTTGCCATGGATGTGCTTGGCCTACCTTGGTGGTGTAGTAGGGTGGGTAATGATCAAAGAAAGGGGGTGGTGGAGGTCGGACCAGATCTGGTTGAGGAGGAGTGGAGCTATGAAGGTAGAGAACATATGCAAAAATCAATGTAAACAAGTAGAAAAAGAATAAGAAAAAGTTGAAAATCATTGCCCAAACTTTCCTCAATAGCCATGGCCGAAATTCTTTTGTTTCAGAAATGAAAATGAATGTACGTGAATAGAAAATAGAGTATGCAGCTGAAATATGTGGATAATAAAGGCTAATTGATGAAAAAATAAGTTACAAATGTGAAAGGTTGGAAAATAAAAGGCCTTAGGCAAATCAAAAGTCATAACCTTTCAAATTTCTTTTAATTTCTTTATATAAGTTTATATTACTGAAAAAAATAATTGTTCGTCGACGGAAATTCTATCGGTTTAGAAAACCGTCGAACGAATTTAAATTAAAATTAACCGCAAGCGCACGGTGTACGAATGTAGCACGTGGCGAATACGGGTCGATCCGCAGGGAATTGATGATTTTAAAATTCCATTCAATCAAATTATACCAAAGTCGAGTGATTGTTAACTAACTAAAAGAGTAAAAATAAACTAAAACTAAGGAGAATAAAAAGATGAGATTAAAGAGCAATTTAGAGGCAAATCCCCTCTAATGATCACGTAAATCAACATAATGAAATTATGATCTCTTTTTGGTCATTTGTGACATTAGTTGATGCATTTATCATAAGCATGGCCTAATTGTGTTATTAATTAACACACTTAAACCATCAAACTCATAAACCATCAAATTTTGATTCTAAATCCACTTCCATTACCATGATCATATGTAGATGATGAGGTAATTGGTGATTCATATGACTAAGCATAGCCTATTTGTTTTGAACAACATAAGCTATCAAACTCAATATTAAACACAAAATCACACACACATCCAACTTTCCATTAAGCACAAAAGAGACATAAATGAGAAATTATGTTGCATCTACATGATTCAAGAGAGCATCATTACCCCTAAATTGTAGGGATTAGCCTCTCATTTGTGTTATTATGTCAATACTAGTAGAAAGCAACATGAAATAAACAAAAATAAAAAGAAGAGGAAAATGAAAGCTAATGGAAAAGAGAACTAATTAACAAGAATTAAACTAATCTACTTTGCATGAATGTAAATCTACACTACCAACATTAAAGTAAATGAACAAGGAAAGAAAATGAACAAGTAAATAAATTGCATAAGAAAAAGAAAGGAAATTACATGAAAATAAAAATGGCTAAGTAGCCATGAAAAGAGAAAGAGAAGAAAGCTTGTCTTTTTATTTTGAGCCTAAACTAAACTAAGAGAGAGTAAGGGAGGGAGAGTTACATGAAGATATGGGGTATTTATACAAGTGTTAAACCCTAATTCATATTTTTGGGGAATGCCCAAAATGCCCTTGTAGGAAGTGTGGTGGCCAAGTTATCATTAGCTTCAATAATCCCTCACTTAAATGTACATGAAGCCATTAATTCCATAAGCATATGCATTAGCCTCTAATTTGTACATTAAGGTAGGTGGGTAGGTGGGGTCCTCCATTATCTTCACTTTGAATTATTTCCATCTTCATTTGTTCTCTTCACTCTTGTGCATGCATATATCATCATGTAACCACTTGTATATGAGTTTAAATTCCTACAAAATAATATAGAAATTTCCAATTAAATTTTCTCAAGCTAATTTATGCACAAAAATGTCTATTTTGCCCTTTGGATGAAGATGAATATGTGACAATTTGGAATTAATATGGATTTTGGTTAAAACAAGTTAAAATACCCAATATGATCGTTTATTTAAATTAATTAGAATAAATATGGTGGTAAAAATATGCACATTTACGTGCACATCAATAATACATTCAGTCACAAATTCGAAAATATAAAATATATTGTTAACGCTAAAATTTAAATGTTAATACCCAGGTGTGTGTATTAGTAATGTGAAAGCACCACCCGCTTCTGGCGGGAATTGAAATAAGTAGAAAAATAGCAGGAAAGTAAAGCGACAGCGATTTTATAGTGGTCCGGCTTGAAATTAAGCCTACGTCCACTTTATCTTCTTTATTAATGATCCGGTTACAACTTTCCACAATGCACTATGATTACAATCAGCTTTGATTACAAAACACTTCAGACTAGTAATTCAAACTTCAATGTGACGAGGCTCTTTGAATCCATGTCGGGAATGCAAGATCTCTTTCGAAGTTTGTTGTAGTGTCTTCGGTGTTTGGAATGCTTAATGTGTTGGATGAGTTCAGAATTCAGCAGAGTGATGGCGCCTCAGAAGATCAGCCAAAAGTCCTTTTGCCGTTGGAGTAGCTCTAGTATTTATAGGGAAAAATCTGGGCAAGATTCAATCTCCAAGTCTTAGGTCGTGAACGACCTAAGATAGGTCGTGAACGACCTAAGATAGGTCGTAGGTCGCCGGCGACCTAAGAAAGGTTGTGGTCTACTTGTGGCTTAGGAGACATAGCTCAATAGGGTTGCACTAAATTTCATCTGAACGAGGTGACAAGTGGTAGGTCGTGAGCGACTTAAGGAAATGTGGCATAAGGAGTTGTCTCAGCTTGTTTAAACTGGGTAAGATTTAGGTCATGAACGACCTAAGATAGGTCGTAGGTTGTGAGAGACCTAAGGAGTAGTTCCTGAAGCTTTTAGGTCGTTGAACTGTTCCATCTTTAGGTCGCTAGGTTCTTTATGAAGTTGAGTCGCTCCTTCCTTTAGGTCGCTAGCTCGTTATAACTAGTAGGTCGTTAAGTCGCCAATTCCTTTAGGTCGTTAGGTCGCAGAGTCTTTAGGTCGTTAGGTCGCAGCTCCCTATAGGTCATTAGGTCGCAGAGTCTTTAGGTCGTTAGGTCGCAGCTCCCCATAGGTCGTTAGGTCACTGCTTCTCATAGTTCGTTAGGTCGCTGCTTGCTTATCTGATTAAGTCGCTAGGTCGCTTAGGCTATTAAACTGCTAGGTCGCTATGGACTTTAGGTCGCTGGAGAGGTTAGGTCGCTATGAGCTTTTAGGTCGCTAGGTCGTATGATTTTAGGATGCTAGGTCGCTCCAAAAGAGGAGTTAACACTTGCCCCTCGAAGTACAGGCCTATGTCATAGGTCGTGTGCTTCGATCTAACTCTGCTAGGTCATGAGTGACCTATACCATGTGATAATGAAAGTGTGTATGCTCTGATACCAAATGAAAGTGTGTATGCTCTGATACCAAATGAAAGTGTGTACGCTTGTGCACACTGATTACGGATCGTGTAATATGGACTAATATATGCGGAATGTTATTTACAATTGCTATATAAGTAAATATTCAATAAACTAACTATATAGCAATTCACAGATATAGAATAGTAAATGCAGTAAACAGTAAAATCACACCAGGGATTTTTATACTGGTTCGGACCTCCCGTCCTACGTCCAGTCCCAGACTCCTATCTGGATTTTCACAACCAACTACCTCGCTTCACCCGGAGGAACAGGTTTACAATACCCGAACAGCCGAACGGGATTTCTTGCCTCTTACAACACCGAGGACTTCAACAAAACAAATACAATTGTCGTTGACAACTTGTGCTCTTGATAACACGGATTTGTCACTTGTAGTACACCCTTCCTATAATCTTATCCTCAAAATATGTGAATGATGTATGTGAAGATTGAAGGAAGTATATTACTTTTTGAATCAAAAGATATGAAATGATTTTAATGATTCAATAAGCAATTGAAATGTTTTAGAGCTCAAGATAGAGATCAATAGAATAGAGATTAGAATAATAGAAATTGGTTAATTGGAATAATGATTTCATGATGTTTATATAAGAAATAAACAGTTGTAACCCTTTGTGAAAAGATACAAACAAAGGTCATGATCATTGGTGAAGAGAAAGAGAAGCAACCGTTGAAGAAAAGGAAGTGTCTGTACGAAAGGTTGCTTTCTGTTTGAAAACGGTCGACAGGTCAAAATGGACCAGTAGACAAGAATTTGAATATATATACGTTATGTACACTTGTGCACGTTATCTGTGCATTCTGGGTAGAAACGGTCGACCGCCTTGTTTTAAACCGGTCGACCGGTTTAGCCCAGACTGCACAGTTAATGTGCACTCATACATATATACATTTATATTCAAAGATTGAAGGTATGAGATTATTTGAGGATAGATTTTAACATAAATAACACTACTAACATACCAAATAATCAACCTCTAATGTATGGAGCTCTTTGTGTCTCTTTAAAACAATGAATAACTTCTTTTTGTCGATCACGGCTTATCCCTTTGTCAGAAATCAAAACTCTATAAAAATCTTGACTCAACATTCTCCCCCTTTTTGATTGATGACAACATTTATCTGAAACTCTGAATCTCCCCCTGAATATGTGATCTCCCCCTGAGATTTTGTCTGTATTCTTTATATAAATATATATATTCCTGCAGATAATTGTTAGCACTTTCTCCCCCTTTGTCATCGACAAAAAGGAGTAATAGATAATGGAATAATATAGGAATGTATCAACCAGAATATCCACTTTCCTCTTTTCTTAAGTGGTACCTGCAAAAAATAAAATTAAGTCCATGGTACCCACTTTTTATGGGGTCCTAAGAGTTAGATCTTAGGAATCCAAACCCATACGGGTCCGGTATCCCCTTTATATACATAATTAGTATTAAGATGCACAGTATTCATGAAATTCTGAATATATTTATTCCTAATCAAATTGTTATTTGTTTTAGGAACCCATATTTTGATAGTCTTGACAACTTTCTTATGAAATTTCACAACTGGTTTTGGTTTGGAATATAATAAACTAAGATTTTTCTTAGCTTCAGTCTTTTGTACTTTCTTTTTCCTTTCATTACCAAGATGTTTCTTGGTTTCTTGTTTCCTATATCCCAAACCTTGTTTATTTGAAACAGATTGTGAATTTTCAATGATTTTTGTCAAATTTTCTCGACCTTTGTTAAAGTTAGAAACATTTTGAGTTATGTCACCTAACTTAGTTTGTAAGCTCGCCTTTTCTAGGTCCAGATTTTTGACTTTTGCCTTAAGCTCATGATTTTCAGTAGCGAGAGCATCATTTTTCTCTTTTTGAGTTTCAATTTCTTGACTCAAAAGAAATAATTGAGAGTCAACATTAGATGATGATTCTTGAAGTTTTTCAAGTTCTTCTTCTAATACTTTCTTCTCGTCTTTTAACATATCTCGTTCAAACTCTACTCTACTCAAATCTGCTTTGGCTACTTTTAATTGACGTTTTATGTCTTTATATTTGACTATCAACTCAGAATTTATATCAAGTAATTCATCAAATGTAGGAATTTGTACCTCATCTTCTGTTGCCATAAAACAAACATTAGCTTGTTCATTTTCCTGATCACTTTCACTTTCAGATGAGGATGAGTCTGAATCATCCCATGTTACTGAGAAGGCTCGTTTCTTTGACTTGTCCTTCTTATGTTTGAATTTATCATTTTCTGACTTCTTCTTCTGTTCTGGACAATCCTTCTGCATGTGCCCCTTTTTGTGACAGTTGAAACATTCTATAGTTGATGAAGATGGTTTGCTTGATCCAGGTTTCCTTTTGTTGTAGCGACTGGCTTTTCGATATTTTAGGAATTTTTTGAATCCTTTTGCAATGAATGCCAAATCTTCATCTTCAGAATCTGATTCATTTTCATCTTTCTCAGCATGAAATGCTACATTTTTCTTCTCTTCTTTCTGTTCTTTTCTAGCCTGCAAATTTGCTTCATAGGACATTAAATTTCCTATCAATTCATCTGGCTTCATGATGGAAAGGTCATTAGCTTCTTCAATTGCTAATACTTTTCCTTCCCATTCACTAGTCAGAGAATGTAGGACTGTTGAAACAACATCAAAATCTGAATATTTTTGCCCTAATCCGATAAGTGCATGATGAATAGTTTGAAATCTTGAATACATATCATTGATCGTCTCATTCGGTTTCATTTTGAAATTTTGAAACTGACTCTTCAGCATGGCTATTTTGGCTTGTTTAACCTTGTTAGTACCTTCATGAGTGGTTTTCAGCGTTTGCCAAATTTGATATGCAGTAGTGCAGATACTAACACGGTTATATTCATTTTGGTCTAATGCACAAAACAACATATTTATTGCCTTTGCATTTACAGCTGCTGCTGTTTTCTCAGCCGTTGTCCATTCTGAATATTCAGTTGTTGGATTTACTATTTCTTTTTGAGTAGCATTCCAAGCATCATAGCTATTTGATTGCATGAAAAATGACATACGTGTAGCCCAATAGCTATAGTTGAGACCATTAAAGAATGGAGGTCTTTGTGTTGATTGACCTTCCGTGTAAGTGCTAGAGCTAGTACTTGCGTTATTTGCCATATTACAAGAATATATCAAATAACGGTTTTACGGTTATATGATGACCGTGCTCTGATACCAAATGAAAGTGTGTATGCTCTGATACCAAATGAAAGTGTGTATGCTCTGATACCAAATGAAAGTGTGTACGCTTGTGCACACTGATTACGGATCGTGTAATATGGACTAATATATGCGGAATGTTATTTACAATTGCTATATAAGTAAATATTCAATAAACTAACTATATAGCAATTCACAGATATAGAATAGTAAATGCAGTAAACAGTAAAATCACACCAGGGATTTTTATACTGGTTCGGACCTCCCGTCCTACGTCCAGTCCCAGACTCCTATCTGGATTTTCACAACCAACTACCTCGCTTCACCCGGAGGAACAGGTTTACAATACCCGAACAGCCGAACGGGATTTCTTGCCTCTTACAACACCGAGGACTTCAACAAAACAAATACAATTGTCGTTGACAACTTGTGCTCTTGATAACACGGATTTGTCACTTGTAGTACACCCTTCCTATAATCTTATCCTCAAAATATGTGAATGATGTATGTGAAGATTGAAGGAAGTATATTACTTTTTGAATCAAAAGATATGAAATGATTTTAATGATTCAATAAGCAATTGAAATGTTTTAGAGCTCAAGATAGAGATCAATAGAATAGAGATTAGAATAATAGAAATTGGTTAATTGGAATAATGATTTCATGATGTTTATATAAGAAATAAACAGTTGTAACCCTTTGTGAAAAGATACAAACAAAGGTCATGATCATTGGTGAAGAGAAAGAGAAGCAACCGTTGAAGAAAAGGAAGTGTCTGTACGAAAGGTTGCTTTCTGTTTGAAAACGGTCGACAGGTCAAAATGGACCAGTAGACAAGAATTTGAATATATATACGTTATGTACACTTGTGCACGTTATCTGTGCATTCTGGGTAGAAACGGTCGACCGCCTTGTTTTAAACCGGTCGACCGGTTTAGCCCAGACTGCACAGTTAATGTGCACTCATACATATATACATTTATATTCAAAGATTGAAGGTATGAGATTATTTGAGGATAGATTTTAACATAAATAACACTACTAACATACCAAATAATCAACCTCTAATGTATGGAGCTCTTTGTGTCTCTTTAAAACAATGAATAACTTCTTTTTGTCGATCACGGCTTATCCCTTTGTCAGAAATCAAAACTCTATAAAAATCTTGACTCAACAGATAACTCGCGTGCCCATTCGCCTTCCTCTTTGTGCCCCATATATAAACTGTTAGGTCGCTTCTTCCTCCCTACCTAACTGCTCTGATTTCTCACTGCCATTGACAAATCTTCGGGCTTCCAAGGGCGAATTCAATCCATCTAGTCATCGATTCCTCTTTGCCATCTTATCTCGTAAGTGAATTCGATCTCCTTTCCACCAAAATCACCGTTGAATCATGAATCCCCATTTTCCGACCTTAGTTCAATCCCATGTATCGTGCTTCATTCTGAGTGACTGTTGCAATCGATTTTTGATTGCTGTTTGGTACGTTGTTGTTGTGATTCATGAAGGTACGATAATGCGTTGAATCTACGATGGATCGGAGCTGTATTGAGTCGTTTTTCAGGTGATTCGGTGGTATGAAGGGATAATGAATTTCACGAAAGGGGGTGATGGATTTTACCATGTAGGTGATAACGGGTTATCGGGTTACAGTTTGACAAGGTGGTGAGATACTACGTGGAGAGGAAGTTAGCGAGTTAGCAAATCTGAGCGACTTAAGAACCTGGACGACCTAACAAATTCTTGCGACCTAAGGATTCCTCAAATTTGCGATTTAAATTTTAGGTCGTTAAAACCTAATAAATTTGTACATAAATTCCAAGCAGAGCGACTTAAGAACTTAACGATTTAACTTTCTCGAACGACTTATGACTTTAGCGGCATAGGCTTTAGGTCGCGGCCGAGCTAGTACTTGGACAAATCTGTGTTTCCTTGAGCCTTTTAATTTGCACAGTGCGACCTAAGGAAGCTCTGACCTATGCTAGGTCGCTGGACGACCTAAGACTTGTGAAATTCTAAGAAGACTTGACTGAATTGTCTGGACTTGAACTTTGTTGTATTTCTTTGCAGATTATTCTAACTTTTAAAGCTGTCAACCTATTAAATACAACATTTGCAGAAAAATGGGACAAATATATTGTCATTGACTGCCCACATCGAATGACAGATTAGTCGACAAAGAATAATCAACTTAAATGAACATATGTGAATGAAATGCCGTGAATTGACAAGTTCAAGTAAAGTATTAAAGCAAAGCTAAAATAATCAATCAAAGCTGATTTGTTTGCATCAACACTGTACTTGTACTTACAATAACAAGCCCTGAAACTCAATAATTGACAAATATCAACCAATTTGATTTCAGTTATATTTGTTTGTTATTTTTCTAGTTTTGCACAACACTTCACACTTTTTAGGAAACATGCATCTTCACATTTGAATATCCAGTTCCTTGTGTAGAATGACTTCCCAACAAGAAGAAACAGGTCCAGTTGGAGAAGCCTTTCCAATTGCTAATCCATTGGTTAATCCTCCAGAAAGAATCTCAACCACACTAACATATAAAGTTTTCCGCCAACTGTTCACTCTGTTCGGCATTGCTGAAGCAGATGCCATACTTCCTGAGAAAAGCGACACTGCTGATATACCACCTTCTGGTTTCGTAGCAGTTAATCGTCAAATGTGCATGAGTGGGGCTATCCCTCCTTTCAACGACTTTCTTCAGCAACTTCTTCTCCGACTAGCTATCTCCCCCTTCCAGCTACATCCCAATGGCTATGCCATTCTGATGGGGTTATGTGTGCTATTTAGGAGGACGCTGGATCGTCTTCCGAGCTTTGACGAAGTTTGTTACTTGTGCACATTTGCCAGAAATAAAGACCATCCCTTCATTACACTCGTGAGAAGTGCTAGGAACCGCAAACTGATCATCGGTCTTCCCGAGAGTGCTCACGGTTTTCTGAGTCAATTTTTCTTTGTTCCCTGTCCTCCGGGATTCTATGCTATCTGGAGAGTAGGAAGTAAGATCATTTATCTTTGTTCCTAAAGTTTTTCTGAACTTTTCGAAGTCCGAGTTATCAAATATTAACTTCGCCCTTTACTTTTCAGCGCTTCCTCCTCCTTCTAGGGATCCGAGTCACAAACCCACTTTTGAGAGGCTCATGGCCGTGCTCGTTGAGGAGAGGAGCGTTAAATTTATGTTGAAAGACGAATTTTTACATCAGTACGTACTTCTGCACTCTTCCTGCTCTTCTCAACCTCATGAAGTCCTCGATTCTCCAGGAAAAACATTAGATGCCTCGGCTTTTGTTGAAGAACTTATACCGCAAGAACCTACCACTGACGCTTCACTGGTGAAGTGCTCTACCTCTATTGATGTTGCGGGGTCGTTCGGCAAATTTGCACTTGCCCCGGTTGTTGAAGAAGAAGGAGAAGAACCTTCTCATCATTCCGAAGAGGCGGTCGATGTAGAAGATGAAAAAGAAAGCTCTGCCGGGCATGACGGCAATGACATTTTTGAGGGGTTGAGCGATTTGATGATAACCTCACAGGAGCTATTCAAAGATGACGCTTCAAAAGTTATCTCTCCTGCTATCGAGGCGACTTCCTCTTTACAACAAGTTTCGACACCTTCTACACAAGTCGTCGCCATTCCCACACCAAAGAGTGGTTTGTAGTTTGACGCGCGCAGTTTGCACGCTACACACAATTAGGAATTTTTTACGATTAAATGCACTCGGCTTCTTTGCTTTGAAGATTTTTAACACTTGTCTTTTTTTTAATTTTCAGATTCTTCAATGGGGCGCAGCGGTTCATATTACGACGACTTCCGGCGCTATGGAGGGTGTGATACTTATGATTACAGACGCTACGTCTCTTCCCGCCAGGAAACCGATAAAGAAAGAGCCGCCAGAAAAGCTCGAGGAAGAAGAGCTCATGAACAACAATATGTGAGTAGGGATGAAAGACATGACTCTTCTCATAGGAGCGACGATTCTCATAAAAGGAAATCCCATGATGATAAGGGAAAGAGTCACATTGTCGATGATCCGAGCAAGCGGGTCAAACTTAGCGACGCGTCTGCAATTTCCGAAAAGACCCCTGCTTCTATTTCTCTTGATATCCCCTCTGATTCTCCTGCTCTTCAGAAATCCGACATCCAAACAATTATCAACAGGCCTCAATATCAAGTCAGGGATGCTCCGCCTACACTCCAGAGTCGATTCCCGAATTGGTGTTTAAAGGGAGTGCGCTTTGACTTAGACTTGGTGCCGATTGACAAGCAAGCTATGATAAGAAATCTGAATGCTGTCAAACTTGATATCGAGAGGATGTCTGGCTGGCAGAAACTTGTCGACGAGCTTCAAAGAGTTAATCGCATGAACCTCGAAGCCATGCTAACCATGGAGAATGACAAGTCGGAGTGGGATAAAATTTGTAAGCAGCATGATGCAGAAATGACAAGCATTGCCGACGACAATGCGAGACTTGAGTCTGAAGTCGAAAGACTAAAGAATGAGTTCACCACTTCTTCCACTTCCTTTGCACAAAAGGAAGAGATGCTCCAGAAGCAGGTCCGAGACGCTCATGCTGATCAGCGAGATGCTGAAGCGAAACTTGAAGTGGAGCAGCACGTTACTGAAAAGTACCGTAATGACGCCGTCCAACTTCGGGAGAAAGTCAGCTCCCAAGACTTGGAAATCACAAGGCTGCAATCTCAATTGTTAAAAGATGAAAAAGAGCGCGATGAGGCTATCGCTGGCAAAGTTGCAGCTGAAGAATCTCACAAGGCAACCAAAGCCACCATTAACTCCACTTTATTTGACTTTTACGTCCACGGCGTCTTGGGGCGCGGAAGCCTCTCATTTTTGGGGCCGAAATACGAAATCACTTTGGCTGAAGTATGGGAGGCGGTGATCGACATGCTCTGCGGTGCCGACTACGCTGAAGCAGATCTTGAAGCACGTTACCTTGATGATGAGGCCCGTGCAGCTCTTGCCAGTGGAAAAGAGCAGCTTGCCAGGGAGCGAGCTGAAGCGGCAGGGGATGAGCATCTAGAGAAAGCGCCTTTAACCGACCCCGCTCATCTTCCGGCTTCGGTTGACCCTGACACTATTGGCTCAAGTTCTTATTCTCAACCTCCTGCAATAGCCGGAGTCAAAACCACAGCTACTGAGCCTCCCACTGCTCAAGACGAGGAGAAAACTCAGGACAACATTGAGGCTGAGAAATTTGAAATTGATGTGACTAAACCAACTCCTCCAGGTAATTCCAAGTCTGGTCTAGCTCAAGTAGACTACTCATTCGATTCATTCGATTCAACTGAGCTCGATGAATTTCTCGATTGTTACTTAAGTCCTGATGATCCAATGTCTTCTCTTTTTTCGGAGAATACTGATTTTAAATTATTTTCTTCTGTAGCGGAAACACCGAGCGTTGTGCACACTTCTCCTCCTTCAGCTGTTCCTCCTCTATCCCTTCAAGCCACTCCTGCTTCCCAGCCGGGATCGCAGGAAGAGCAAATAATAGCCCTTCAAGGTTTGGAGCACCCACCCGCTTCGCAAGAGCAGAAGGCGGAAGAACTTGAGGACAGTGAAAAGACCCCGGAGCAGTCTTATGATGATGATACAAAACTTTGTTCGTTGCTTCCTCCGGGAAGCGAGTCTTCTTCAAAGAAGAAGGGGAAACGCGCGATTTCGAAGAAAGGAAGGAAAAGCGCTTCTGCTGTTGGAGAGGAAGCGGAAGTTGACCCGCTGTGCCTCTTTCTCCTTCCTCCCCAACCCGTCCACAACGACTTCAGAAACTAATCATTAAGCCGGGTAAAAGCTCAAAATGTGGGAAAAAGGAGAAATGAGCTTGATTTTACTCTCTCCGTTTTGCTTTTTGATTTTTGCATGTATTGACCGGATATTGTGCGGATACCGGCCTCCGCTTGTTGAAACCTGCATATGTACAAAAATTTCATAGTATGGAATAAAATGGTTCTTTTCACTTATACAATTTCTTGCATATATTTGTGAATGCATTTATTCCTTGTTTTTGCACAAGTTTTCTTATTTACTTTGCACGATATTGCAATGAGCTTGTGGTATGTTGGTCAAGTACCGCTTTTACTAATGTAGCTGTATCATATCATATTGCCCCTATACCACAACTTATTTTAACATTCATTATTTCGAAGAGACTTGTATTCTTATTTTAGAGAATAATTGTTCCGTTTTTGAGGAAGTATTATTCTACTTTAATAAAATGCGAGTCTCTTCGTTTTTGGAAAAGTTTATTCAGCATTTCAATTTCTTGGGAAAGAATTTTTCCAAGATAGACAAGTTGATCTTCCTTGAGAATTGAAGTGTGCCTCTGATGAGGGCTTGCTTTCTTCTTTTTTTTTTTGTTTTTTTTTGTTGTGCCTCGTTGGAGGGCTTTTTGTTTTCCGAAGAATTGTGCCTTCGGAGAGGGCTTTGTTGGTCTCCGAAGAGAAGCATTTGGACTTTGAAAAGTAGCATTTTGCCTCCGAAGAGGTCTTGTGCCTCCGGAGAGGTCTTGTGCCTCGTTAGAGGGCTTTGATTTGGCACTTCAACTTGGTAAAGTGTGCCTCCGAAGAGGGATTGTGCCTCCGAAGCAGTTTTTTGCCTACGAAGAGGTCGTTGTTTGAGTGCCTCCGAAGAGGGCTTGCGCCTCCGAAGCAGTTTTTTGCTTACGAAGAGGTCATGTTTGTGTGCCTCCGAAGAGGGGTTGCGCCTCCGAAGCAGTTTTTTGCTTACGAAGAGGTCATGTTTGATTGCCTACGAAGAGGGCTTGCGCCTCCGAAGTAGTTTTTTTTTGCTTACGAAGAGGTCATTTTCCTCGTTGGAGGGCTTTGGTTTGCTTATCCGTGTCTTTGCATCAACTGTCACAGCGCAATTCCTCGTTATCATTCTCAAGTTTCTATTCTTTTCTTTGACAAGCTGTTTGATTTTTCCAGAAAAGTGTATTTCGTGGTCAAGTGATTCCACGGGCAGACGCAAGCCACCTAACCGAACGTCTGGTTGTACAAACTATCACGGTCAGTTAGCAAGGGCCTGGTGTCTTCCTTTTGGGAAGGTGCCCCTTTGGCGGAATCACCAACCATTTGTGGGGTTTGGGTCTGGAATTTTTGTGGCTTGACATTAGTTTGTTGAGTGATTTATGGGAATCGCTTGGGTCTATGATTGCCTGCAATATTAAATCGATATTTTAGCAATATATTTAAGATATTTTCACATCGAAATGAGATAAGCAATTTAAAATAGTAAAAGACATGAGATTTATAGTGGTTCGGCCAAAAATTCAGCCTACATCCACTTTATAGCTTTTATTATCACTTTGCACTACTTTTACAATGGTTTACAATACAAGTATAATACATTCATCATCATTTTACAAATTTGAGCATTGCTCTTAAGTGAAATATGGACGCAAGTGATTGCTATTCCAGGCTCTTGGGATTGAATCTCCTTCGACAGTTGTGAGTTTGAAAGTGCCATCGAGAAGTTTTTTGCCTATGACATACGGCCCTTCCCAGTTTGGCCCAAATACTCCCGTTGCTGTCATGATTCTTTTCAAGACTAAATCTCAAATTTCAAAGCTGCGTTGGCGGACTTTAGAATTGAAGTGCCTGGCTATCCTTTGCTGTTGGGCTGCAACTCTGAGTTCAACTTCTTTCCTTCTTTCATCAAGCAAATCAAGTGCTTCCAGTTGCAGCTTTTCATTTTCAGTTTGGTTGAAATGAACTCTCCTGTGTGAGGGGACTTCTATTTCCACTGGAATCATTGCTTCCGATCCATATGCCAATGAGAATGGAGTGTGCCCAGTCGCAGTTTTGTGGGTAGTCTTGTATGCCCATAGTGCTAGTGGTAGCTTATCAACCCAACCACCTTTTGCATTCTCCAGTTGCTTTTTAATGATTGATTTGATGATTTTGTTTACTGCTTCCACTTGCCTGTTTGCCTTTGGATGAGCTACTGCTGAGAAGCTTTTTTGGATTTTGAATCATCTGCAAAATTCCTGGAATTCTTCGCTTTCGAATTGAGTACCATTGTCCGTTATTATTTTCTGAGGTACTCCATACCTGCAAATGATATTTTTAGTCACAAAATTCATCTTTTTGGAGGTAATAGTAGCCAATGGTTCAGCTTCAGCCCATTTAGTGAAATAGTCAACAGCGACAATGGCATATTTGATTCCGGATCTGGCAATCGGCATAGGCCCAATAAGATCTATTCCCCAAATGGCGAATGGCCATGGACTGACCATCTGTGTTAGCGCAGTGGAAGGTGCTCTTGGGATTTTTGCAAATCTCTGGCATCTATTGCACTTTCGGGAATAGTTAGTAGCATCTCGGTTAATATACGGCCAAAAATAACCATAGCGAAGAATTTTCTTTGCAAGAGTTTGACCACCTGAATGATCTCCACACTCTCCTCCATGCACTTCATCCAAGATTGTCTTAGCCTCTTCCTTAGTTACACATCGAAGTATTGGCATCGAAAATCCACGTCTGTACAGGTGGTCGCTTTGAATTACGTATCTTGGAGCTTTTCTTAAGAGCTTTTGACGCTCTTTTGAGTTTTCTAGCAAGGTGCCGTTGAGCAGATATTCCTTGATTGGAGTCATCCATGATTCCTGCTCTTGCGATACAGCCATGATCCAATCAATATCCATCTCATCAATACTCAGAGCTGTCAAGACTTCTACAGGAACCAATCCCAATAATTGTGCTTCGCCAGAGCTTGAGTATTTTGCGAGAGAGTCTGCCTTCATGTTTTCTTCCCGGGGGATATGGTTTATTGTATAGTGATCAAAATCTTCGAGAAGTTCACAGGCTTTTGACAGGTAGGCAGGCAGATTTCCTCCTATAGTCTGAAACTCTTTCTTGACTTGGCATACAATTAATTGGGAATCACTGAAGATCTGCAACACTTTGATGCTTAGCTCTTTAGCAATCCTCAGACCGGCAATAAGAACTTCGTATTAGGCTTCGTTATTCGTCGAAGGAAATTCTAATCTTAATGCATAACATAATGATCGTCCTTCAGGGGTTTCAAGTACAACCCCAGCTCCTGAAAAATAATCATTTCTCGCGCCATCAACATATAATTTCCATTGAATCGGAATGTCCTCAGTTAACTCTTCTACACTGCCACCTTTATCTGTGCATTCTGCAATGAAATCTGCTAAAGCTTGTCCATTAATTACTTTTCGGGGATGGTAGGTGATATCGTACTGACTGAGTTCAATATTCCATTTCAAAAGACGACCCGAAGTTTCAGGACGGAATAAGACTTGCTTTAGAGGTTGATCAGTGAGGACTTTAATAGGATTAGCTTGGAAATACAACCTCAGCTTTCTGGAAGCGATCAATAAACAATAGGCGAGCTTTTCTAACTTTGAATAATTCATCTCTGCCCCAGTGAACCTTTTGCTAACGTAATAAACTGGACGTTGAACTTTCGCGTCTTCTCGTATCAACGCTGCACTGAGAGCATTGGATGAAACTGCTAAGTATATGAATAGATCTTCACCATTATCAGGTTTAGAAAGTACTGGAGGCGTTTCCATATGATGAATCAGCTCATCAAAAGCTTTTTGACATTCGGGAGTCCATTTGAAATTCTTCTTTCCTTTCTTTAGAGCATCAAAAAAGGGAATGCATTTGTCTGTGGCCTTTGAAATAAATCGACTTAGAGCAGCGACTTTCCCGTTGAGGCTTTGCAATTCCTTCTTTGTTCTAGGGGGTTTGACTTCTCTTAAAGCTGTGATCTGAGCAGGATTAGCTTCGATTCCCCTAGCACTTACAATGAAACCTAAGAATTTTCCGGACTCAACTCCAAATGAACATTTTAGAGGATTCAATTTCATTCCATACTTCCAGAGATCGCAAACATTTCTTCTAGATGGCCCATGTGGTCTACTGCCTTTTTTGACTTCACTAGCATATCATCAACGTACACTTCCATGGTCTCGCGAATTTGAGGCTTAAACATGGCATTAACGAGTCTCTGATAAGTTGCCCCTGCGTTCTTTAGCCCGAAGGACATGACTTTATAGCAGTAAAGACCAACATCGGTGATGAAGCTCGTGTCTTCCTGATCTGGCTCATGCAACATGATTTGATTGTATCCTGAGTAAGCATCCATAAAAGATAACAATTCGTGCCCAGTTGTTCCATCCACCAATTGATCGATTCTCGGCAACAGGAAACAGTCTTTGAGACATGCTTTATTCAAATCTGAGAAGTCGATGCATACTCTCCACTTTCCATTTGCTTTTTTAACCAACACTGGATTAGAAACCCAATTCGGATAAGTGGATTCTCTGATGAAGCCATTCTCCATGACCCCATCTACCTCTTCTTTCAATGCTGCTGACCTTTCAGGACCCTGGGTTCTTCTTTTCTGCTTTATGGGTGTGAACTTCGGATCAATATTTAAAGTGTGCACTACGATTTCTTGAGATATTCTACACATGTCAGCATGACTCCAAGCGAATACATCCAGGTTTGCTTTCAAGAATGCTATCAGTGTATTCTGAACCGTCATTCCAAGTTGTGAACCCACATTCAGCACCTTGTTTGGGTCATTCGGATCAACAGGTACGGGTAACGTTACTTCTACCGGCACCACTCTATTCTCCCCTGCACTGGTTTTTCTGGGATCAATTTCCTTTCACGCACCACTATGCTCACCAGTGCAGGGTCCACCCCGTACTTGCTACAAGGTGGGTTCTTTAATGCGGAGCGGAGCTGCCGCGCCTTTTCCCATTTCTCTCTTCTTTGCCTCTCGCAACTCTGTGAGATAGCACTCCCGCCCAGCATTCTGGTCCCCCTTCAAAACACCAACGCCGTTATCAGTGGGAAATTTCATAGTTAGGCACCACGGGGCGAGAATAGCTTTGAATGCAGCAAGAGTTGGTCTTCCCAAGAAGGCGTTATAAGCAGAAAATTCATCAACGATAACAAAAGTTTGCTTGCGGATCACTTTTCTTTCCCCTTCACCAAGTTCCACAAATAAGTCGACGGTTCCGATGGGTTGTTTCGGTTCCCCAGTGAACCCAACAAGTTTTTGCGAAGAAGCTTGAACGCCTGCCATTGGAATCTTCATTTGATCAAAGGTCTTCTTGAAGAGGATATTGCAGGAAGCGCCGCAATCGACAAGCACTCTTCTCACAATAGCTGGTCCGATACCTGCAGTTATTACTAAAGGGTCCATGGTGGGAGCTTCAATCCCCACAGAATCTCTAACTCTAAATACGATGTCATCGTGACAAGTTCTTTGCTGTTTTGAAGGCACGGTATCTTCTAAAAGAAAAACAGTTTCTTCTTTCGGGGCGTGTCTCAGAGCATGAGCATACCTTTCCATTTCTCCCCAACTTCTTCCTGCTGGGTGAGGACCCCCGGTGATTACATTAATAACTGGCCTATCAGACTCCTTCGCCGTAGCCTTTTCTCCGGAACCAGATTGACGAGCAGGAGGTTGTTGACCTTGAGTGGATGAGGCCGGATCACCTCTGTTTCTTTTAACATACTGCTGTAACTTGTTTTCTCTCAACAGTTCTTCAATCAAGTTCTTGAGATGGCGACATTCGTTGGTGTCATGGCCGGGTTGGTTGTGGAATCGACAAAATCTTCCGTTAGGCACAAAATTCTTCCCGATCTTCATCTTAGGTGGTTCAGGGAATTCAATGGCATCTTTGGTTGCGAAGAAAATGTTTTCTGGAGTATCGGTTAGAGGAGTGAAGTCTGAAGGTTTAAATTAACGAGGTTTCTTCACGTCATTCTGTCCTTTCCTACTGTTATTTTCCCTTTTTTGACCTCCAGATTCTTTCTTATCAAAAGCTTCAGCTACATTGTTATTTTGAACCTCTGCCACAACCACCTTTGATTGTGCAAGAAGATTTTCCAGACGCATAAATTCGTCAGCCTTCTTATAAAAATTCTCTAGTGAATTCGGTTCCTTCATTTTTAACCATTTCCCGAACTCACTTGTTTTATCAATGGCTCGCATTAGGTAAGTTAGGATAATTCGGGGCTCAGCATTATCCACTTCAGCTAAGGCTAGGTTGAAGCGATTCAAGAAGGACTTGATAGATTCGCCGGAAGCTTGTTCTAGGATGGACAGCGACATTATATCCTTGGCCTTTGTAGCATACAATCTGAATTGTTCCTTGAATTTACGAGTCAAATCAGAGAATTGACCCACAGATCGGACCGGTAGCTTTGTAAACCAGAGTAAAGCCACTCCTTCCAGAGAGACAGGAAAATATCTGCATTTAATTTCATCTATTGCCCTGGCACCTGTCATGTGCCAGTCGTATTTGTACAAGAACTGATTTGGATCACTCGTCCCCCGATAGGCTGGGATCGTAGGAGGAACAAACTTCTTTGGAAACTCTGCTTTTAGAATTTTTTCAGTGAACGGAGTCCTACTTGGAGCGAACCCCCAGTCGTTCTCGTCTTCATTCCTTTGCATACTTTCTTTCATAATCTGGCGAACCATTCCTGATAGATATTCCTCATCATTCAGAGACCTGTCGGGCAGACGTCAGCCACCTTTTTTGAAGTTTGTGTGAACAAACGTTCGCGAAGAGGCGGCTGTGGCCTTGATCCTCCAGCTTGGGGAGGCGCCCCTTCGGCGAAGCCAGCTGTTCTTTGAGGAATATCTTTGTATTGGGAATCATGAGTTTGTTCAGCAAAGGTTGGTTCAGCATTCTCTGGTTGTCGGTTTTCCCCGAGCAGGGCGTTCAACCTTTCCATCATAATAGCATTTTGAGTTTCCATTTGTTAGTATAGTCCAGAAACCACATTATCAAGTTCAGCCCTTGTGATTCCAACAGTAGGAGTCTCCAGATTCGGCGCTGGAGAAGAAGCAGCCCTATCGTTATCACTTCCGCACCTCGTAGATCTACTCTTTCTCCCAGGAGCCTGATCTCAGACAAACTTCTGGTTCTTAAGGAGATCCTTTCAACAAGTCTTTGCGAAGCAATGGTGAAAATATCCCTGAGTTGGATTCTCAGTGAAAGCACCAAAATGTTAACGCTAAAATTTAAACGTTAACACCCTGGTGTGTGTATTAGTAATGTGAAAGCACCACCCGCTTCTGGTGGGAATTGAAATAAGCAGAAAAATAGCAGGAAAGTAAAGAGATAGCGATTTTATAGTGGTTCGGCTTGAAATTAAGCCTACGTCCACTTTATCTTCTTTATTAATGATCCGGTTACAACTTTCCACAATGCACTATGATTACAATCAGCTTTGATTACAAAACACTTCAGACTAGTAATTCAAACTTCAATGTGACGAGGCTCTTTGAATCCATGTCGGGAATGCAAGATCTCTTTCGAAGTTTGTTGTAGTGTCTTCGGTGTTTGGAATGCTTAATGTGTTGGATGAGTTCAGAATTCAGCAGAGTGATGGCGCCTCAGAAGATCAGCCAAAAGTCCTTTTGCCGTTGGAGTAGCTCTAGTATTTATAGGGAAAAATCTAGGCAAGATTCAATCTCCAAGTCTTAGGTCGTGAACGACCTAAGATAGGTCGTAGGTCGCCGGCGAGCTAAGAAATGTTGTGGTCTACTTGCGGCTTAGGAGACATAGCTCAATAGGGTTGCACTAAATTTCATCTGAACGAGGTGACAAGTGGTAGGTCGTGAGCGACTTAAGGAAATGTGGCATAAGGAGTAGTCTAAGCTTGTTTAAACTGGGTAAGTTTTAGGCCGTGAACGACCTAAGATAGGTCGTAGGTTGTGAGCGACCTAAGGAGTAGTTGCCGAAGCTTTTAGGTCGTTGAATTGTTCCATCTTTAGGTCGCTAGGTTCTTTATGAAGTTGGGTCGCTCCTTCCTTTAGGTCGCTAGCTCGTTATAACTAGTAGGTCGTTAAGTCACCAAGTCCTTTAGGTCGTTAGGTCGTAGAGTCTTTAGGTCGTTAGGTCGCAGCTCCCCATAGGTCGTTATGTCGCAGAGTCTTTAGGTCGTTAGTTCGCAGCTCCCCATAGGTCGTTAGGTCACTGCTTCCCATAGGTCGTTAGGTCGCTGCTTGCTTATCCGGTTAAGTCGCTAGGTCGCTTAGGCTATTAAACTTCTAGGTCGCTATGGACTTTAGGTCGCTGGAGAGGTTAGGTCGCTATGAGATTTTAGGTCGCTAGGTCGTATGATTTTTAGGTTGTTAGGTCGCTCCAAAAGAGGAGTTAACATATATATAAATATTTATTAATTATATAAGGTTAAAATAAGAAAATAGCATAAAATTGCAAACTAGTCTAGAAAATTTGAAAATAAATGCAATGAACTTTGGAAATTTTTTTATGTACTTGAAAAGTATTTATAAATAAAGATAATAACACAAAATAAAAATGAATTCACAAAATAAATAAATAAATTTTAATTAAATATAATTTTAATGAAGAAAATAGCAGAAAAATGGAAACTAGGCATTATAAATTAAAATAAATTCAAGTAAACTTTGGACTAATTTTATTATCACTTTAAAATTATTAAAAGATAAAAATATACATAAAATAACATATTAACACATATTAAAAAAAATATGACAAAGAAAATATAATTTATACAAATTTAAAATAAAAAAATTGCAGAATAAAACAAATTGCACTCAATATTGAAATATACATAACTTTTACAGTTTAACTCCGTTTTCAACGAAACAAAAAGCAGTATTCAAGTTATTACATCTATTTTAATAATAAAAGATAAAATTTAAGATTTGAATATTTAAAATTTTAAATTTAGAAGCCACAGATTGAACAGTTTGAATAGAAATTCACTTTTCAGTAAAATAACCAATTTATACTAGTTTGAAATTATAGTTCACATAATAATTAACATTTATTTTTAAAAATGAAATGTTTGAAACAAAACAAGTTTAAAATAGTTTCAAAATAAAATAAAGTCAAATTTAAAAATATATGCAAAAATCTAGGGTTGTTACACTCTCCCCCACTCAAAACTTTTCGACCCCGAAAAGGAATGAAGTACGGGAAAGCACAGAAAAATAGAGTGAAATAAGATTAAGACAGGATGACAAGGAGATTGAGATTATACCTGACAACTATTGTTATAGGTAAGTTTAACAAGGTGGATGGAAAACAATGCTCAGATTAAAATAAGTACCAAAGATTATTAAAGATTATAGAAAGATATCTAAACAGAAAGATTATAGAAAGATACCTATACCAGTCTGTAGCACGATAAGGAAAAATAAGGACAACTAACAGCCTGTTTGAAAACAAAATAAGATAATAAGTTTGAAAAACAAAATAAGATAATAGGTTTGAAATTTCCATGGTTTCAACTTAAATTGATAATTAATTTTACACAAGTTAAATAAATTTTACTATCTCTAATTTCATTATCATATCATCAAATTTTCTTAAACTAACAATTTCAAAAATCATGGATTTGATTAAAATTAAGTGTATAACATTCAATAAATTTAATTCTTCTTTATTCCTAATTAAAATTAAATTTATTCCTCTCAATATTTTATCACCTATGTTAAATATACTTACACTTATTATAACTGTTTTAATTTATTCCTAATTCCCTTAACATCATTTATATTGTAAATTATTCAATTAACCTTTTAGTCTATTTACCTCTGTTAATCTTTTTATAGCTAAAATTTAAGTGTATAATATTTATTATAACCACTCAAATTTTATTTATAAAATCTTTTTATACTGTATATTATCAAATTACATTGTTAACTTCCAAAATTAAGGTAAGTTATATTGGAATGCAATTGAGAATTATACAAATAAAACTTTCTAAAATTAATATACAATATAAACATTCTAATTCAATCATTTCAAGCTTGAATATTTATTCAAATTTTGATTTTGTTTTTATACTTGAAGTTATTATTTAAGATAGAATTTAAGAATAAACTTTCTAATTCCTTTCAAACCATTTAGAGATAAATAAATGTATGTACATAATATGTCAAATCAAATTTAAATCATATATATATATATAAAATAAATCAAGTCAAAATTTAGAAATTCAAATTACATTTCCCAAAACAACACTGTAGTAGGACTACAGAATGGTCTCTTCACTTCGAAACTCGAAAATGAAAGTCGATGATGCCGCTGTCATCACCGAAATTATTTTCCAGCGACAAAGAGAAGAGCACTAAAATTTTAAAACTTTAAAATTCTTTGGAAACAAATTTCTGTCACAAATACTTTAAATAATATATCCTTTTTGAACTTTAAACACAAGGTTTGAAACCATCAGAAATTAAATTCTCAAATTCTTGATTTAAATTCATTTCAATTTCCAAAATCAATTTATAAACATCTATTTATAAATTCATTTATAGAACAATAAATGATAAAACAAGTATTATCATTTTAAATAATCAATTTATTAAGTTCCATAATATTTACTTACATCAAAATTTATTTCATTAACCAAATTTTAAAATAATATTGTGTCAGTTTGTTCTGTCAAAGTGTTTTAGAAATCCTATCGATAGCGTTGATCAGACGAATCGATCGGAAGCCCAAATCAACATCAACAACTCAAACAACACAATATATAAAACAAAACATAGATTTACAAGTACAATTCAAAATGTTTGGAGATAGTTTGGAAACAAAGACAAGATGATTAATTAACAAAATATGAAGATGGATAGGATTAGATAAATCGCGGGCAACCTTAACCGGGTCAACCGTGACTTAATGAATAAGATCAAATGTGTATTTTTTTTCTGGGGTAAATCTACATCCGATCTCAAGAGATAGAGTTTGGAACAAAAAAAGATATTAGCATCTAAACCCAGGATAGATATAAATCTCTGGTGAATCGATGCTAATTGTAAAGGAGTTTCCTCTTTTACAAGTCATTAGAATATTGGCGAGACCGCCAATTCACTATAAAGCTCATTCGAAGCGGAGTTATGGGATACTCCAGAATCACAAGAAGATGAATAGTGAGGGACAAGAATGGGTTTTGGAACCGTAGGGAACGTTCCAAAATTCAAATGAAATCAAATAAAAATGAAGAGATTCAAGCTCGAATGAATAGTGATTCTGTAACTAAATTTAGCATACATTCTATGTTTTGCCTCCAAGCCAAAGCTCTAATACCAACTGTAACGACCCGATATTTTCAACCATTCACATCCGCACATGTCGGACTTGAATTGCTCAAAATACTGCGTTGTAAATAAAATTTGGCAAATCTCAGAATATACAGTAAATAAATGTAACGACCCGCAAAAAATTAATGGTTTTAAAAGTATATTTAACTGGAAATTTATGAATTTTAAAGCAATAAAATTTGAAAATATAAATTTATTATTTGGAATACGTCTATTTTAATATAGCAACTGGTAAATTTTCATCTGATAATATTAAAGTTTATTTTCTTTTGAAATTCTATTTCAATTTAGGTCAGTTAATTTTGATGGTAACAAAATATTTTCCAAACCTAAATATTTTTACATAGAAAATTTATAAATCACCTTCTGAGCAAGACATCATATTTCGTTTCATCAAATTCGGATTGTTATTGCTCCGTTTATCTTATTTTCAGCAAATTTGTAGCATTTTCGGTACCGATTATCGACTTTTGACCGGATGATCGTACCATTAATATTTGTATACCGTTTTGATCATCTCATCGTGCTGATCTCTGCGGTGTATTCAATTCTACGTTTTGAAATCCGGTATGCAGCGAAATCTGCGTAACCGCTAATCGTACCGGTACCATTTTGAACTTTTATATTATGTGTCCATTCAAATTTTCAAATGGTCATCTCTTTATTGTTTCTGATTTCACATGCTCTACTTTATCATTCCCTTTACTTCGCATTTAATATGGTACGTTTTTCTACCTCTTGGTCGCATCTCCCTGTTCACACTATTCCGATTTCAATATTTAATTATGGTTGGGTAATGGTGCTTCGTTTTAATCAATTAATGAATGTTAGTTTCATACAAAATTCCAGGCTGTTCATTTTTTTTCCATTCTAACAGTCACCATAGTCATCCTTCCTCATATATGTTTCATTCGCTTCCTCTCTGCAAACGTTTACAAGAGATGGAGCACGGCCTCTTCCACTCCAAACCCTTGCACATCTTCTTCCCACCCTCCATCAATATTCACTCCGTCCCCTCTACGTGTTTGCCCCCTCCACCACAAAACTCACGCAACTCCATCAAGCCAGTGCAACTCCCGCCTCTCTCCCTGAACCACAGCCTCCCGTACCTCCACATCACCCACTCCCCTCGCCTAATCTCGCCAAAGACCACGGCAACCCCACGCCGCAACCAATCACCACGGCAGCCCTTCTCCGGCCATGGCCTCCTGCATCTCCTCCAACGTGAATGGCTACGAGCAGCGATTCTTCAACATCCCATCACCTAAGCTCTGTCGCCATTCTTTCTCTGCTCCTCCCCAGATCTCGACCGAGCTGCTGCCAAACGACCTCCTTCTCCACCGAACGTGCCTCCTCCACCAATGGCCAAAGCCATGTTCCTCCTCCCCTTCTAGCCTGGCCAGGTACAGCAGCTTTCTTTCCCCCCCTCTAACTCAGCCTCCTTCCATTTCTTATATGGGTATACATTTCCTTTATACTAAATTATTTTGCAAATGGGTCTGCTGCATATAGGTATACATCCATTTGTATATACTATAATATAAGTTGTTGCTTGAGTTTAAAGGATCCTTGTTTGCAGATAGTATATATATATATATATATATATATATATATATATATATTTGAGTTAAACTTTGAAACTAAGTGTGTGTATACGTAAAGTATGTATCCTGTTAGTTGTATGAGTTGTAAGATTTTTGTATATATATATAGTTATAAAATTTGCTATATAGGTGTTGATTTCTATTTGTTGTTTATATATATATATAAATTTATACATATTTTTTTTATAAGGTGTTTATTTGGTTGCTGTAAAATTTTATATTTCTTTTACTGTTTAGTTTACTGGTTGTATAGGTTCACCATAGATAAGTACTGTATATATACTATACTATTTATAAAAGTTTATATATGTAGGTAAAGATGTTAGTGTACGTATATTGTTATAACACATGTTGCGTATTATATGTTGTTTTAAAGTTATAAAATTTAAATATATAGTTCAGTATAAATAGATAAATCTTAGTCTGTTCGTCTCAGTATATAAGTCTGTTGTTAATTTCTTTATAATTATATATATGTATGTCTGCATATCTTCATAGTCTATTTTTTTGTAGTGTGTGTATTTAAATAAAGCTGTATACATTTTGAATGGCATGCATATATTTGTTTTCATAAAGTTAAAAAGGATATGTATATATAACGGGTTTGCTCTATATTTTCATAAACAGTTTAACTAGCCTGCACATATAGGAGTACGTATATTTTAGTTTCTATATTATAAAGTATATGAAGATATATTGATTATATATATGTGGTGCCGTATATAAGTTAGTCACATATATAATTATATAATGTTGTACAAATTCTTTACATTGCTTGTATTAGATACAGCATATATTTATACAATGGTACGTGTTATTTGTGTATTGTTTAAGCGTAAATACTGTCTTAAAGTATATAAGTTTTATATGTTGTATATATTAGTTTATTAAGTATATAAGTTTATGCAGTTTACATATTATAAGTTATATGATAGTATTATATTTGCTGTATAAGGTGAATTTGGACCATTGTAATTTGCTGTATAAATTTATAATGATAGATTTTATATATATTACACATAAGTATAGTGGAGTTTGTTTCTAAATTACATTTTATCTAGGTTTAATTTACAATGATTTTGATATATATATATATATATATTTGATTTAAAACGGGTTTGAATTTAGAATATGTTTTATATGTGTAAATAATTACATATATGTATATAAATTCACTTTTACTAATTATCTTCATCAATCCGGTCTGATTTGATTTCGTCTATTCAAACTATCAGCTTTGCTCGTCTAAATCGTATCCATCTAGCTTTGATTTGGAAGCCGTGCTTGCATTTCGTAACTCAATCTCATTGCTATCCTATCTAGCCTCGAAAGGTGAGCAATCACTCATGATTAACGTTCTTTTATTATTTAAATTTGATTTCAATTGAAATAGCAATTGAAATATGCTGCTGTAGTTATTTACATTGTTATTACTATTATTTGTAACTGTTCACCTGTGACATCTGACACCAGTATCTAGTAGTATATGCCTGTTATTACTATTATTTGTATCTGTTCACCTGTGACATCTGACACCCGTATCTGTTATTTATACTGATGATATATGCCTGTTGTTATATTTTTTTTTAGTATCTGTTATCACTCTGCAAGTTCCCTGTTAGTATAGAATTCACTATGGGTTGAAATGATACATACCCGAACGGATTTTAGAATAGGAGAAAATCGTTATGGGTTGAAATGATAAACCCAAGCGATTTTCATTTGAATTGAAATTGGGATTACGGGTCGAAATGATATCTACCCGTATATATTTAAATTTCGGATTGAAATGATAAATATCCGTATCACTTATCCATATAATAAATATATATACAAACACCGTTGGTCCATATATATATATAAATATTTTGAAATTGAATTCTATGGTTTTGGAAAGAAATATATGGTTTTAGCAAATGTTGATCCTTAAAATTTTATATATAAACGGTAATGATATATATAGATTTAATAATGATACTTAATTTAATTAAGATGGATTTAATACATATAATATGTTAAGTATAAAATTTATATTTCAAAATAGATTTGGTAAATTTTTTGAATAAGTTAAGGTTGGGATGATAATTTGAATTTAGTAAAGAATTTTATTTAATTAAACCAATACAAAGCTTATTGAAATTAGAATTTAAGATATGATTTATAACTTGAGTTTGATTTAAATAATTTAATAAATTTAAAGAAATATTTAGTAAAAATGAAATTTAAGGCTAGTTAAATGATATTGAATTTATTAAGTGAATATTCCCTGATTAGATAATAATAAAGTTAAATCAAGTGCTATATGAAACTGTTAAATATAACTTTGAAAATGTTGAATATTAAAGCCTTGAAATATATTGAAAATTTAAATGGTATATTTTGAACTGAATTGAATTGATGAATTGAGCTTTGAATAAATTTGAATTGGGAATTTGAGTAATTTGAATCGATTTGTGAGACTTGAGGAAATTATAAATACTTTACTTTATAAATTATTTAATGAACATACACTATTTTGGAAAATAGATATATTTGAAATGAAAAATGATATTTTGTTTTTTGAAGTAAATAAATTTAAAATGACCACGGTGTTATAATGTATATTTCCACCTTGTAGATGGTTCTGAAGATCCTTAGAGGATGGTTATCCCAAACATCCTTTAAGTTACTTGTATTTCAGTTGATAGTTCACTTGAGTTGGATTTATGTATATAAGAATGTTAATCCTGACTCGAGTGTTTTGTGTTTTGCTTTACGCTCGGGTCTGACCGAGTGAAACAGCATTTGAGACTCACCTTTGGAGTTTGGAGCTTCCTTTGGAAATCCAACCATCACCTCAGCTTTCAGCTCTTCTAGTTGATTTGTTCAGAGAAGTCATCTGTTGTACTGAAGACTTCACTGCATTTGAGATATTTTGTTGTATTTTATTTCTAACTCTGATGTTTATATAGTAGCTTCATGAACTACTATTTTATCTATTCCGCTGCGTATTATTACTCTGTGTCTGTGATTCTGTGATTGATTTATTTACTGCATATGCTGAGTTTTGCCAAATTTTAAATTAACAATCTGATATTTTGAATTATTCAAGTCAGACATGTGTGGATTATTATCGATTTGAACGGTCCAAAATACCGGGTCGTTATAGTTGGTATCAGAGCCTTGGCTCTAGGCAAAACTTAGCATATATAGTAAATTTATTTACAGAATCACTTTCGTTCGAGTTTGAATCTCTTCCTTTTGACTTGATTTCCTTTGAACTTTGGAACGTTCCTTGCGGTTCCAAAATTCATTCTTGTCTCTCCCTATTTGTATTCTTGTGATTCTGGAGTATCCCATAACTCCACTTCGAATGATCTCTATAAGAATAGGCGATCCCGCCAATCTTTGAATGATTGTAAAGGGGTGGAACTCCTTTACAATAGGCATTGACTCACCGGAGATTTATATATCCCTCGGTTTTGATATTGCCATCTCTTATTATGCTGAATTCTATCTCTGCGATCGAATGTCGATTTGCCTTAGATTTCCGCATCGATTATATTCTTGAAGTCACGGTTGAACCGGTTAAGGTCGCCCGTGATTTATATAAGTATATTCACCTTCTATTTTGAAATTTAATTATCTCATCTTCGTTCGAGCTTATCTTCGAATCACAATTCTATTTGATTAAGAGTTCCTCTAATTTGAATATCTGTCTTGGTTGAAACCCATTCCTAAACCATCCTTTGAAAATCGGGTTTATTAGTATTTTGGAAATTGTTTTATATATCGAATTTTTTTATAAGTATGATTATATTCTATATATAAAAGTGAAAATGTTTTCGATAAGGATTATATATACCTTTTAAAAAATAGGAATTTGAATTTTTGAAAGGATTTGAAATTTTGAAGTTATATAAGAAATTGATTTATATAAAAAAATGATTTATAACTAAAGGATTTTAAATTTGAAATTCGAGAATTGAACTCCGGTATTTTGAAATTGGTTTTAAGATTTTGAAATATATAATAATAATATGATTTAAAAGTATTTTTCCGAATAAGAATGTTTCAAATGATTTTAATGAGTTTCGAAGAAATTTCAAAAGAATTTTGAGAAAATAGAAGTCCAGAACTCACTTATGTCGCTGGAAAATAATTTCGGTGATGAGTGCACGCATCATCGACATTGATTTTCGAGTTTCAGAGTGGGGGATAGGCCACTTTAGTAGTATTGCTACGCGAGTGATTTTGCGAAACAAATTTTGATTTCAAATTTCGAAGTATGATTTGATATTTGAAGAATATATGTATATATATTTGAAATGATTTGAAGTAAGCCGGTGTGCAGTCCTCGAGTTTCGGATTTGATATAACCCTATATATCTATTAAAAATTGATTTACTGATTTGTTGCTGATTTCCAACTCTTGAATTTGAAAATGATTTCTTCAACTATTTTGAAGGTTCGAGCACTTCCAAATCAAGGTTAACTTTCCAAAGCTAAGAAATTTTGAAAAGTATAAAGTATATAAGTTTGGTATGTTTGTTAAAGTATGTAGTAATATGATTTAAATAAGTTGAAACTGTTTTGTTAAGTAAATGAATAAGGCAATTTTAAAATTTTCTAATATGAAATTTAGATTTGAAATGTTTTGAAAAGAATTAGATCTTCAAAATATTTTGAATAAAGTTTAGTTAAATATTTTAACTTAGTAATGTCTTTGTGAAACTATATATTTAACAAGTTGGAATAAATATATAAGTTGTACGTATGCTGTTTTATTCGCATAATTAATTTGATCCAAGTTGAGTACATAAGTTCGAGGTGAATTGCACTATTTCGTGTTAGGATTTTTCATTCGATTCTTGATGGCGAATATTTGATATAGATTTTGGGCTCGATTCTAGAATTCTCTATCATAGTATATGGCTATGCAAGGAGACTGATGGCTTCTAGTCGAGAAACCATATCGAAATCCGCATTAAGGAAGTCGAATGAACAATACTAGTTCGAAAGTGAACTTGTGTGATCGAGCGAGCGATCAAATGTGATTCTGCGAAATGATGATGTATGTACATCTTATATTCTAATATCATTGATATATCTTGACGCTGAAATTGAAAGCTGTCATGTTAGAATATCTTTGCTTACTAAAAGAAAATTTCCAATTTAAATTACAAAGATATATAATCCATAAAATCAAAGATATTCAATCCCATATGGCTCTTCATACAGCGAAATTTATTTTGAAAAATTTGATCCTTATATAAGATAGACCTTACGTAAGTATAAGATGATTTTGAAAACATTTGATTTTGGAAATGAATTGGTTGACTTAAATTATACTGATTTGGAAATTTGGATTTATTTTCTAAACCTATTATTTTGGAAACTTTGAAACTAAAGATATTTAATTTGAGAAGAAATAATTTGGTGAAATTGTATATGATTTAGAAATTGAACTGATATTGAAATTTGAGAACCTCGTGTTACTAAATACTTGATTTGGGAGTTGTCGAACTTATATAAAATTGATTTGTATGAGTATGAAATTGATTCAAAAACTATAGATTTGAAAAGGTACTCAATTTGAAAGTGAAATCTTATATAATTGAAGTCTATATAAGTATGATTTGATATACTATTTGTAACGACCCCGAATTTTAATTACATTTAATTGATAATTAAA
The DNA here is from genome assembly GCA_030737815.1 of Allium fistulosum. Classification (NCBI taxonomy): domain Eukaryota; kingdom Viridiplantae; phylum Streptophyta; class Magnoliopsida; order Asparagales; family Amaryllidaceae; genus Allium; species Allium fistulosum. Next base: position 97,226,536 of record CM060903.1, read on the forward strand.
TTGATTTTTTGAATAAAAATTTGTGAATGAATCTTTTGTTTAAAAGATTAAAGTGTGAAAATTGTTTAAACCGTTGAGGGTTGTTGAAATGAATCTTTTTGTTTAAAAAGATGTAAATGGTAATTTGTTTTAACCATTCAAATGGAAAGTTTTGGGTAATAAGTTGTGACTTAATTGAAATCCCAATATCCATATGTTTTTAAATATTACGCTCACTATTCGGTTTAGCCGGGAGAGGACCTTTGGGTCGTATAACCCATTCCGAATATGTGATACGTCGTATATGGATCGCATTTGCTATATTACAGCATGATAGGGGGTTCTCGCTTCGCGGTTTGGTGGCGAACGAGAGACTCTTACCCCTACATGTCCCTGAGAGGGATGGGTTGGTTAGGCGAAGGCCGTGACAGTCGAGAGGCTGGCCATAAAAGTAAATGCGAGGTGCCAATGTAAGCCACGGTGGGACTGGGATGGTTGCAAAGCCTACCAGTGGCCGCTGTCTGTGGATCGTTACATGTGGTATCAGAGCTAAGGTTAAACTTTAGCTCAGGAGTATAACACGTTAAGTAGCTCATTAGAGATAGGGTGAAGTATACCCTAGAATGAGTAATTCTCAGATATCCATCCGAATGTCTCAGTAAATTCTCTTACTATCCACTGATAGTGAGTATGAGTGCAAGAAGAGGATGAGATAGGGGACAGGGAAATACGACTATGAAATGGTCAATACTCTGTAACAACGAGGAAGCAATCTTTTTGTCTATCAATCTCTTTTGTTCAGCATCTTTTCCTTAATTCTTCGATGATTTCTGGTAGATCGAGGAAGAAGAGATTCGATATATTAAAATGGGACATAAACTCCAGATAGGCCAAAATTGTTTGTTTGGATGAATCGGTTGCTTTGATTGCTATGGTTGATAGATATGCTTTAATTTCTAAACTGAAAATTTTGAAATCGTATCCATATATCTATCTATTCTTTGGGTCCGGATATATTCTAAGAATGGTTAGTTATCCTTCGAACTAACCAATGCCACTCCATACTTCGTAGATCTGGATAACCCGAGTATTCTGTTGAAAATTAAATAGATTCGTATCTATTATTGATATTCTGATTTGGTAAGCCAAATGCAGAATAGATATTCAGTTGATTCAATGAAATATTCTTCGTCTATTTTTTTGTCTCCTTGGTAATTTCGAGGACGAAATTCTTTTAAGGGGGGAAGTCTGTAACGACCCCGAATTTTAATTACATTTAATTGATAATTAAATTGATTTTTTGAATAAAATTTGTGAAATTAAATTGATTAAGTGATGCGAGTTTCCCCGAATCTAAATAAAAATATATTGAATAATTTTAAAAATTTAAATATTGTATATATATGTATATATGTGAATATATATGTATTCGGGCAGATATGAGTAAATTTGAATATATATGTATATATTTGAATTTGGATTGAAATCTTAAATAAATGGTTTAATAATAATTTGGATTTATAAATTAAATATAAGACGATAAATATTAAAGTAAAATAAATATTTAAGCTAGAAATAAATTAGTTAAAATTTAACAACATATAAAAGTAGAAATTTATTTATAGTAATAAGACCCAAAGCAAGTATATTCAAGTTTGCAAAACAAAAGAAGGTAGCATTTTATATATATACAAGTATGTATACTTGTAAAATGAAGAAATACAAAGCAATGACAAAACAAAGTTTTGTATATAAGTATGTACATTGCAAAGGAAGAAAGATAAAATAAGTATGAAACAAATAAAAATATAAATATATATGAAAGCTTCCAATGCAAGCCACAACAATATCCATCAGCCACCGAAATGAAGAAAAAGTATATTTTGTACAAGATAATTTAATGTGTGAAACCTTAGTACACTACAATATCATTTCAGCCTAGGAAAATCTCTGATCAAATACAAAGTATCTTGTACTAGATTAAACATAACCCTGTACAAAATAAAGTATCAACCTGTAAACTTACTTTCATATATATCATCTTCATTTTTCTTGGTTCGTCCATCACAACTAAGTAACTTCTGAAGTAAGGTTCAAACATAAACAAACAAATTCAATTTAAAACAACAATACCATCAAATAAAACCAGAGATCAAAGGAAAAGGAAGCTTCAACTAAAAGTTCAAACCTGTTTCAAAATTAAAGAGCTCTGTTCTGATCTTTCACAAAAATCCTGGTGAGCAACTCTTATTTTTCGAAGTTTAACTGTTTTGATATCTTGATGATTGTGAGTAACAAATTCCTTTAAAAATTAAAGTGTTTAAATTTGCGCTTATATCATCATCTGTATATATATATGTGGAAGCTGGAAGTATGTTATTCTTGCTGTTGCTTAAACTTTCTCTGTTCTTGGTTCCTAAATACAAAACTGTTGATTTCAAAAATCAATTCCTCTCTTTCTAGTTGATGATTGAATTTGAGATTTGAACAAAAGTCGTTTGTATCATCATAAACTTTAGTTTAAAATTTGTTTTAAGAAAAACGAATGTGAGTTGTCACGGGAAAGGCTCAAACTACAGAACCATCTTCATATATGTTAACTTTCAAGTTTATTAATTTACAAATTCATGAATATAAATGGAATGCGTGTACGAAAATATGATTTTTAAAACGAGATTCGTGATTTTTAGTGGAGGGAGTGAGGTGCAGTTCGAAGTTGAACGGAGATGGGTTTTTGGGGGATTGCCAGCGATCGCGATGATGGGAGAGGTCAAGGCTGAGGCTAGAGGTGCGGGGGTGATCGAGGGTTCTAGGAAAAATACTCGGAGGTTGAACGAAGCTTTGTGGTGGCGGTGGGAGGTGTTCGAACTACGGTGACCTAATTTTGGGATGGCTGGTGATTTCTCCTCGCGCGATGTCGACAGTGCATCGAGTTCGACGTGGTCTTGTAGGGAGGTAGAGGGGAGAGTGACGAAGTTGAGGCCGGAGTTTCACGCGTTCCGGTGGTTGTGGTGGCGAGAACGAGGCCACTTCCAGGTGGTATTCTGGTTTCAATATCGAGCTCGAAGGCTCAAATTTTGCTTTGATGATTTTTGAACGTTTTGATGATCGGAATTAAGGGTATAGGTCACTGTCGACCTATCGAAGGCGGTCTCGGTGGTCGGAGCATCACCATGTAGTGGTGCACGTGCACAGCTGGTAATTTGTGTCAGTAGAAGAAATTGGGGAAGAAGGATGGTCTTGGGGAAGAACTAGTGAGATTTGGTGGGAAACTCGGGTATGGGTACGAGTTGAACGCGAGTGATAGTCGTATTCCCAGATTCCAACTTAAAAAATTAAACTAAGTTTTAAAGAAAAAAAAAAGAAGAAGGAGAAGATGATGTTGCGTACAGGGAGGGTGACTCGGGGAATAGGGTGTTTAACTCGAAGTGATACTCGGGTTGCTACTCGAGAAACAGGGTGTTTGACTCGGTCCATTTTATAAAGAATTAGCCTAGTTTTCCTTTTAAGTTATTTGTTTATTCAAAGTTGAGTATTAATTAAATAAACAATGTTGACAAATTTTTAAGCTAAGATTTAATTTAAAATCATTAAGCAAGGTTTGCAAATGTAAGAAGGTCAATTAATTTAAGGTGTAAGTTAATAAAAAAAATGTGATTAACCTATACTTGTAATTAGATAAGTAATTTAAGATCAAATAAATTTATAATTAGAGATTAATTAAAAGTGATTAAGAAATGTTATTAGTTAATGAAGATAATTAACTAAGGATTATTAAGTATTGATTAAGGTGATAAATTTTAATAATTAATTGGATTTATTAATTAATTTAGATAATCAATTATAAATTGTTTAAATGTAATTACTTAATGAAAGTAATTAAGGACTAATCACTTACTGTAATTAATTATGGATATTTTGATTAATTCAAGTTAATTAATTTAAGAAAATCATTAGATAAATTGGTAATTTGTAATAAATCAATCAGAATTGGATAATTAATTCATTTAACTGAAAATTAATTGAATTGATTAGGATTAAACGATTAATTAATCCTGTTTATAAATGACTATTAAATGCTTGACCTTACTTATGGATGCTTAGATTATATTGGATGATTTGAATTGTTGGATATCCCTGATATATGATGCTTTGTGATACACCCTGATTTGTATTGTGATCTGTAATTTATTATCTGTGATATTTATATATCTATGATCTGTGAATGAACGATAAGCGTTGTTCTTATACTGCTTATCGAATTATATTTCTGTATTCTGATATGTGATGATTCATTGTGTTGCACTATTGTGTGAAACCCCTGGACTACACTTTTACACACACAAATATGGATTTCACGTGGAAATCGGTTAAGTCACAGATAATTTAAATCTGATGTTTTTGAAATTGAAATTTTAATTTCAATTGATTTTGAAATTGGAAATTTGGGTTTAAAAGTGAAAAGCTTTTGAAATGGAATTTCAAAGATAAAAGTTATTTTGAATAACTTAATCGAGTTATGAAAATTTAAATAATTTGATTTAAATTTGAATTCAAGTTTGAAATTGAATCCTATGATTTGAAACTAGAGATTGAAAATGTTATAAATGTGTTTATCTGAATGTAAACCATTTAAAAGTATAATTTTGAGAATTTGGATTTAACCCAAGGATTTCCACTCGTATGAATGAATCCGATTTTCTGAAATGAAACTGTTGTTTTAAAAGAATAAAAGCTTTCAGATAAAAAATGAAATTCCAGTTTAATTAAAGGAATTTCAATATTGAATTGAAAATGTTTTTCCAAGTTATGAATGAATTGTTTTGAAAAGCTATGATTTGAATCTGTTATCTTTAAAAGATTTAAAATGATGTTTTGTTTAAACTATTTGAAATGGAATTGTTTGAAAGCTATAAGTTAAATCTTTGTTTTAAAGATTTAACGAGTTAATCAAATTGAAATGGGAATTAATTTGGAAAATCTGTGAATGAATCTTTTGTTTAAAAGATTAAAGTGTGAAAATTGTTTAAACCGTTGAGGGTTGTTGAAATGAATCTTTTTGTTTAAAAAGATGTAAATGGTAATTTGTTTTAACCATTCAAATGGAAAGTTTTGGGTAATAAGTTGTGACTTAATTGAAATCCCAATATCCATATGTTTTTAAATATTACGCTCACTATTCGGTTTAGCCGGGAGAGGACCTTTGGGTCGTATAACCCATTCTGAATATGTGATACGTCGTATATGGATCGCATTTGCTATATTACAGCATGATAGGGGGTTCTCGCTTCGCGGTTTGGTGGCGAACGAGAGACTCTTACCCCTACATGTCCCTGAGAGGGATGGGTTGGTTAGGCGAAGGCCGTGACAGTCGAGAGGCTGGCCATAAAAGTAAATGCGAGGTGCCAATGTAAGCCACGGTGGGACTGGGATGGTTGCAAAGCCTACCAGTGGCCGCTGTCTGTGGATCGTTACATGTGGTATCAGAGCTAAGGTTAAACTTTAGCTCAGGAGTATAACACGTTAAGTAGCTCATTAGAGATAGGGTGAAGTATACCCTAGAATGAGTAATTCTCAGATATCCATCCGAATGTCTCAGTAAATTCTCTTACTATCCACTGATAGTGAGTATGAGTGCAAGAAGAGGATGAGATAGGGGACAGGGAAATACGACTATGAAATGGTCAATACTCTGTAACAACGAGGAAGCAATCTTTTTGTCTATCAATCTCTTTTGTTCAGCATCTTTTCCTTAATTCTTCGATGATTTCTAGTAGATCGAGGAAGAAGAGATTCGATATATTAAAATGGGACATAAACTCCAGATAGGCCAAAATTGTTTGTTTGGATGAATCGGTTGCTTTGATTGCTATGGTTGATAGATATGCTTTAATTTCTAAACTGAAAATTTTGAAATCGTATCCATATATCTATCTATTCTTTGGGTCCGGATATATTCTACGAATGGTTAGTTATCCTTCGAACTTACCAATGCCACTCCATACTTCGTAGATCTGGATAACCCGAGTATTCTGTTGAAAATTAAATAGATTCGTATCTATTATTGATATTCTGATTTGGTAAGCCAAATGCAGAATAGATATTCAGTTGATTCAATGAAATATTCTTCGTCTATTTTTTTGTCTCCTTGGTAATTTCGAGGACGAAATTCTTTTAAGGGGGGAAGTCTGTAACGACCCCGAATTTTAATTACATTTAATTGATAATTAAATTGATTTTTTGAATAAAAATTTGTGAAATTAAATTGATTAAGTGATGCGAGTTTCCCCGAATCTAAATAAAAATATATTGAATCATTTTAAAATTTTAAATATTGTATATATATGTATATATGTGAATATATATGTATACGGGCAGATATGAGTAAATTTGAATATATATGTATATATTTGAATTTGGATTGAAATCTTAAATAAATGGTTTAATAATAATTTGGATTTATAAATTAAATATAAGACGATAAATATTAAAGTAAAATAAATATTTAAGCTAGAAATAAATTAGTTAAAATTTAACAACATATAAAAGTAGAAATTTATTTATAGTAATAAGACCCAAAGCAAGTATATTCAAGTTTGCAAAACAAAAGAAGGTAGCATTTTATATATATACAAGTATGTATACTTGTAAAATGAAGAAATACAAAGCAATGACAAAACAAAGTTTTGTATATAAGTATGTACATTGCAAAGGAAGAAAGATAAAATAAGTATGAAACAAATAAAAATATAAATATATATGAAAGCTTCCAATGCAAGCCACAACAATATCCATCAGCCACCGAAATGAAGAAAAAGTATATTTTGTACAAGATAATTTAATGTGTGAAACCTTAGTACACTACAATATCATTTCAGCCTAGGAAAATCTCTGATCAAATACAAAGTATCTTGTACTAGATTAAACATAACCCTGTACAAAATAAAGTATCAACCTTTAAACTTACTTTCATATATATCATCTTCATTTTTCTTGGTTCGTCCATCACAACTAAGTAACTTCTGAAGTAAGGTTCAAACATAAACAAACAAATTCAATTTAAAACAACAATACCATCAACTAAAACCAGAGATCAAAGGAAAAGGAAGCTTCAACTAAAAGTTCAAAACTGTTTCAAAATTAAAGAGCTCTGTTCTGATCTTTCACAAAAATCCTGGTGAGCAACTCTTATTTTTCGAAGTTTAACTGTTTTGATATCTTGATGATTGTGAGTAACAAATTCCTTTAAAAATTAAAGTGTTTAAATTTGCGCTTATATCATCATCTGTATATATATATATATGGAAGCTGGAAGTATGTTATTCTTGCTGTTGCTTAAACTTTCTCTGTTCTTGGTTCCTAAATACAAAACTGTTGATTTCAAAAATCAATTCCTCTCTTTCTAGTTGATGATTGAATTTGAGATTTGAACAAAAGTCGTTTGTATCATCATAAACTTTAGTTTAAAATTTGTTTTAAGAAAATCGAATGTGAGTTGTCATGGGAAAGGCTCAAACTACAGAACCATCTTCATATATGTTAACTTTCGAGTTTATTAATTTACAAATTCATGAATATAAATGGAATGCGTGTACGAAAATATGATTTTTAAAACGAGATTCGTGATTTTTAGTGGAGGGAGTGAGGTGCAGTTCGAAGTTGAACGGAGATGGGTTTTTGGGGGATTGCCAGCGATCGCGATGATGGGAGAGGTCAAGGCTGAGGCTAGAGGTGCGGGGGTGATCGAGGGTTCTAGGAAAAATACTCGGAGGTTGAACGAAGCTTTGTGGTGGCGGTGGGAGGTGTTCGAACTACGGTGACCTAATTTTGGGATGGCTGGTGATTTCTCCTCGCGCGATGTCGACAGTGCATCGAGTTCGACGTGGTCTTGTAGGGAGGTAGAGGGGAGAGTGACGAAGTTGAGGCCGGAGTTTCACGCGTTCCGGTGGTTGTGGTGGCGAGAACGAGGCCACTTCGAGGTGGTATTCTGGTTTCAGTATCGAGCTCGAAGGCTCAAATTTTGCTTTGATGATTTTTGAACGTTTTGATGATCGGAATTAAGGGTATAGGTCACTGTCGACCTATCGAAGGCGGTCTCGGTGGTCGGAGCATCACCATGTAGTGGTGCACGTACACAGCTGGTAATTTGTGTCAGTAGAAGAAATTGGGGAAGAAGGATGGTCTTGGGGAAGAACTCGTGAGATTTGGTGGGAAACTCGGGTATGGGTACGAGTTGAACGCGAGTGATAGTCGTATTCCCAGATTCCAACTTAAAAAATTAAACTAAGTTTTAAAGAAAAAAAAAGAAGAAGGAGAAGATGATGTTGCGTACAGGGAGGGTGACTCGGGGAATAGGGTGTTTAACTCGAAGTGATACTCGGGTTGCTACTCGAGAAACAGGGTGTTTGACTCGGTCCATTTTATAAAGAATTAGCCTAGTTTTCCTTTTAAGTTATTTGTTTATTCAAAGTTGAGTATTAATTAAATAAACAATGTTGACAAATTTTTAAGCTAAGATTTAATTTAAAATCATTAAGCAAGGTTTGCAAATGTAAGAAGGTCAATTAATTTAAGGTGTAAGTTAATAAAAAAAATGTGATTAACCTATACTTGTAATTAGATAAGTAATTTAAGATCAAATAAATTTATAATTAGAGATTAATTAAAAGTGATTAAGAAATGTTATTAGTTAATGAAGATAATTAACTAAGGATTATTAAGTATTGATTAAGGTGATAAATTTTAATAATTAATTAGATTTATTAATTAATTTAGATAATCAATTATAAATTGTTTAAATGTAATTACTTAATGAAAGTAATTAAGGACTAATCACTTACTGTAATTAATTATGGATATTTTGATTAATTCAAGTTAATTAATTTAAGAAAATCATTAGATAAATTGGTAATTTGTAATAAATCAATCAGAATTGGATAATTAATTCATTTAACTGAAAATTAATTGAATTGATTAGGATTAAACGATTAATTAATCCTGTTTATAAATGACTATTAAATGCTTGACCTTACTTATGGATGCTTAGATTATATTGGATGATTTGAATTGTTGGATATCCCTGATATATGATGCTTTGTGATACACCCTGATTTGTATTGTGATTTGTAATTTATTATCTGTGATATTTATATATCTATGATCTGTGAATGAACGATAAGCGTTGTTCTTATACTGCTTATCGAATTATATTTCTGTATTCTGATATGTGATGATTCATTGTGTTGCACTATTGTGTGAAACCCCTGGACTACACTTTTACACACACAAATATGGATTTCACGTGGAAATCAGTTAAGTCACAGATAATTTAAATCTGATGTTTTTGAAATTGAAATTTTAATTTCAATTGATTTTGAAATTGGAAATTTGGGTTTAAAAGTGAAAAGCTTTTGAAATGGAATTTCAAAGATAAAAGTTATTTTGAATAACTTAATCGAGTTATGAAAATTTAAATAATTTGATTTAAATTTGAATTCAAGTTTGAAATTGAATCCTATGATTTGAAACTAGAGATTGAAAATGTTATAAATGTGTTTATCTGAATGTAAACCATTTAAAAGTATAATTTTGAGAATTTGGATTTAACCCAAGGATTTCCACTCGTATGAATGAATCAGATTTTCTGAAATGAAACTGTTGTTTTAAAAGAATAAAAGCTTTCAGATAAAAAATGAAATTCCAGTTTAATTAAAGGAATTTCAATATTGAATTGAAAATGTTTTTCCAAGTTATGAATGAATTGTTTTGAAAAGCTATGATTTGAATCTGTTATCTTTAACAGATTTAAAATGATGTTTTGTTTAAACTATTTGAAATGGAATTGTTTGAAAGCTATAAGTTAAATCTTTGTTTTAAAGATTTAACGAGTTAATCAAATTGAAATGGGAATTAATTTGGAAAATCTGTGAATGAATCTTTTGTTTAAAAGATTAAAGTGTGAAAATTGTTTAAACCGTTGAGGGTTGTTGAAATGAATCTTTTTGTTTAAAAAGATGTAAATGGTAATTTGTTTTAACCATTCAAATGGAAAGTTTTGGGTAATAAGTTATGACTTAATTGAAATCCCAATATCCATATGTTTTTAAATATTACGCTCACTATTCGGTTTAGCCGGGAGAGGACCTTTGGGTCGTATAACCCATTCTGAATATGTGATACGTCGTATATGGATAGCATTTGAAGACCGGTGTTGAAGACCGGATATTTTTGAAAACGGAAGGATTACCGTCGAGTTACTCTGCATCGGCTGATCCCCGGTATAGAGGTTTTATCATCCTTAGTGACTGGAAGTCCGGACGTGATTGGAAATTATCCGGATTTGCAAGGGCTTCGTGAGAAGTGCCTTCGGTTCTGTTCGAACCCGGAACAGACTTGTATGGATTGTATGTCTGACATTACACTTTGAGATATAAAGCTGATTTCTTTCAAATACATTTTTGTTGGTGGCGGAGAATTTATTCTCTTAGCTTAACACCCTTCTCTGAGACGTACGAGCTCAGAGGTTATGTAATTGAAATTTATCAGCGATATACTCCCAATTTGGTAATGTGGCATGCTGAGTGCTGCTGTGAAATGATCAGTGTTTGATCATTTGCGATATGATCATTTGTTTGATCTTATATCTTTGTGATCATAGGTTGATCATTTATTTGACCCGAAGCATGGCTTTGTGAACAAAGCGTAGCTTTGTGGGCGAGACTTGTCAGGACCTCACTACCCGGAAATGGTCGAAACAGGAATGTTGCGGCAAGGTTATGAGGGTAGCGCCCTTTAGGGTATGTCATTTCCTTCTGGAAAGGGGTGGTATCATGGTATGGAGCCCAGATACTTACTCATGTGGATACACTTTATTATGTGTGATGTTGGTTTAGAGGCGCCTCGGATAAAGGTCCCAAAGGACCGGGGGGTGGCATATTCGTGAGTTACCTGTTACAGGGGTAACCCGGCCTTGTTTTGCAGAGAGCAGTTTGTCTCTCGGGACGTCCCGCCAGAGGCGATCCCATGCGGCGGAAGGAAGTTCCTTAGCCTGACCATTTGTTGGAAATCCAAACAAAACAATACGAGCCCTGTACGGTTTTAGTTGTATTACCTGCTATGGAATGTGGCGGTAACCTGCTATTGAACATGGTAGCTATAGTAGGCATACGATACTGGTCGTATGTTGGCTAAGATTAATATTATACTTTCGAAATGTTTTCTACACACTATGCACTAAAAATAATATCAAAAATGATTTGATTTGCGTAGTAAGCATTTTTGACTATCATAAGAAGAAATCTCCTCCAATTCTGCGTTTGCATTGTGTGTGTGGCGGGAGGTCTTATGGTAGTTTATTTTCCAAAAGCATTACGGATTTCAATGTTTAAAATCCTTTTGTTGTTGTTTAAAGATAAACTGTTTTTTTGTTGCTCACACCAGTCCCATGACTGATCCGGAGTTTATTGTTCCCTTCCTAAACTCTGGATGCTCATAATTTTCCACACGAGCAGTCTAGAGTTGGGTTTCTTTTCAGATATTCAGGTTTAGTAGATTATCTGGAGCTAGTTCATTCATCGGAGTTGCTTATCTTGGAGTTGTGGATTCATTCTTGTCTGAAGATCATTTTGGAGTTATCACTTCTATTAATATTGTTCTGCTGCTGTTGTTATCTTTTCTTTTCCTCTGTTATTTCTTGTATCATATCTCTGATGTATATTGATATTCATTGTATCACTCTGTTGTATCAGATATTGTATATCAATGTATTATTCTTTTCTTCCGCTGTGTTATTTACTTAATTGTGTTATAGCTCCGGCGAATCGGATTTGAACGGTCGAATCTACGGCATTAAAGTACAATGTGAAGTACGGATGTTGATTTTCGAGCGGGCAAAACCCGAGTCGTTACACTATTGATTTTTGGAAAGTATTTGATTTGAAAATTAAATCTTATATATAATGGATTTTATATAAGTACGATATTTGAAAGTGATTTGAAAAGGTACTATATGATACATATTTTCGAAGTAAAGATATGGAAAGTGCCTTCTGCTTGATATCCGATTTGTGGCCACATCTTGGATTCATTCTATCGATATTATTCTCCCTGATTGTTGGTTTTCCGGATATGATACTCGAGTGTCCTTCGAATTCCACGGCGTTACCCATGGTCTTATTTTTCTCTCGTGACTGCATAGCACAACTGCCTGGCTGAGTCTTACCTAGGGGTACGGATTGTTTCCTGGGAGATCCAGGCGTAATCATTGTGTATCCTGCATCTATGTAGGTCGCGAATAGTAGCGCAAATGCTTGGCTGAGTCTTGCCTGGGGGTACAGATTGTTTCCTGGGGGATCCAGGCGTAACCATTGTGTATCCTGCATTCTACTAGTCATCATGGCGTAACTCGCAGGGCTGAGAAAGCTTACGGATATGGATTGTTTCCTGGGGGAACCAGGTGTAACCATTGTGTATCTGCGAACCATGGTTAGACAAAGGTTTTGTTCGTTTTGTTTGGATTGTACTTTCCATATCTGTTTTTAAAACATTTTCCAGTATTTTCACTGGGTGTTGAAACAGGTCTACTAAGTACCTGGAGAATTCTAGTTTTGCGCCTGATCAACGCACTACCAGAGTCTATAGGAACAAGGATAAACTTGTTGAAACATCGAGTTATAAAAAGTATTTTATTATAAAGGTATTTTTTTATAAAAGTATTTCCAACAAAGAAATTTTGTATTAATATTTGAAATTAAAACCCTTATGGTTCTAAATTAATTATTCGTGCCTGATACTATTCTTTTGAATCTACCTTATTTGCTCAGCCTTATTCATTCACTCATCATCTGTTTTCCAAATCCTCCTTGTTTTCCTTGTTAACTTTATATATATATTTTTTAATATTTTTATTTATATAATACATGTTTTAATAGAAATTTTAGTGTTATAAATATTTTAGAAGTTATAAATTAAATAAAACATTTTTAAAGTAAATGATTATTTGTTTATTAATAATATTTGAAAGTATCTTGAGATAAATTAATAAATTTATGAATTATGGATTAATGTTTTCAGATAGCTTCTTTGTAAATATAAGTAATAATGTAAATAATTGTTTCAAATAGTTTTCATATATTTATAAAGGTGTTATTTAAACACATAAATGGTATTTATAAAGAAAGCAAGAAATTTTACAAATGGGTTTTTAAAAGTTTTAAAAATATATAAGATAATTGAATTGCAAATGAAGTTTTCAAATTTTAAGTAAAATTTATAGTTCAAATTAATTGTTTAATCTTGACTTTCAATCTATCTTTTTTGTCTGGTTGTTTCTATTCTTCTACCTCCTTCCTTTTCGGGGACGAAAAGTTTTGAGTGGGGGAGAGTGTAACGACCTGCAAAAAATTAATGGTTTTAAAAGTATATTTAACTAGAAATTTATGAATTTTAAAGCAATAAAATTTGAAAATATAAATTTATTATTTGGAATACGTCTATTTTAATATAGCAACTGGTAAATTTTCATCTGATAATATTAAAGTTTATTTTCTTTTGAAATTCTATTTCAATTTAAGTCAGTTAATTTTTGATGGTAACAAAATATTTTCCAAACCTAAATATTTTTACATAGAAAATTTGTAAATCACCTTCTGAGCAAGACATCATATTTCGTTTCATCAAATTCGGATTGTTATTGCTCCGTTTATCTTATTTTCAGCAAATTTGTAGCATTTTCGGTACCGATTATCGACTTTTGACCGGATGATCGTACCATTAATATTTGTATACCGTTTTGATCATCTCATCGTGCTGATCTCTGCGGTGTATTCAATTCTACGTTTTGAAATCCGGTATGCAGCGAAATCTGCGTAACTGCTAATCGTACCGGTACCATTTTGAACTTTTATATTATGTGTCCATTCAAATTTTCAAACGGTCATCTCTTTATTGTTTCTGATTTCACGTGCTCTACTTTATCATTCCCTTTACTTCGCATTTAATATGGTACGTTTTTCTACCTCTTGGTCGCATCTCCCTGTTCACACTATTCCGATTTCAATATTTAATTATGGTTGGGTAATGGTGCTTCATTTTAATCAATTAATGAATGTTAGTTTCATACAAAATTCCAGGCTATTCATTTTTTTTCCATTCTAACAGTCACCATAGTCATCCTTCCTCATATATGTTTCATTCGCTTCCTCTCTGCAAACGTTTACAAGAGATGGAGCACGGCCTCTTCCACTCCAAACCCTTGCGCATCTTCTTCCCACCCTCCATCAATATTCACTCCGTCCCCTCTACGTGTTTGCCCCCTCCACCACAAAACTCACGCAACTCCATCAAGCCAGTGCAACTCCCGCCTCTCTCCCTGAACCACAGCCTCCCGTACCTCCACATCACCCACTCCCCTCGCCTAATCTCGCCAAAGACCACGGCAACCCCACGTCGCAACCAATCACCACGGCAGCACTTCTCCGGCCATGGCCTCCTGCATCTCCTCCAACGTGAATGGCCACGAGCAGCGATTCTTCAACATCCCATCACCTAAGCTCTGTCGCCATTCTTTCTCTGCTCCTCCCCAGATCTCGACCGAGCTGCTGCCAAACGACCTCCTTCTCCACCGAACGTGCCTCCTCCACCAATGGCCAAAGCCATGTTCCTCCTCCCCTTCTAGCCTGGCCACGTACAGCAGCTTTCTTTTCCCCCCTCTAACTCAGCCTCCTTCCATTTCTTATATGGGTATACATTTCTTTTATACTAAATTATTTTGCAAATGGGTCTGCTGCATATATGTATACATCCATTTGTATATACTATAATATAAGTTGTTGCCTGAGTTTACAAGATCCTTGTTTGCAGATAGTATATATATATATATATATTTGAGTTAAACTTTGAAACTAAGTGTGTGTGTATACGTAAAGTATGTATCCTGTTAGTTGTATGAGTTGTAAGATTTCTGTATATATATATATAGTTATAAAATTTGCTATATAGGTGTTGATTTCTATTTGTTGTTTATATATATATATATATAAATTTATACATATTTTTTTTATAAGGTGTTTATTTGGTTGCTGTAAAATTTTATATTTCTTTTACTGTTTAGTTTACTGGTTATATAGGTTCACCATAGATAAGTACTCTATATATACTATACTATTTATAAAAGTTTATATATGTAGGTAAAGATGTTAGTGTACGTATATTGTTATAACACATGTTGCGTATTATAAGTTGTTTTAAAGTTATAAAATTTAAATGTATAGTTCAGTATAAATAGATAAATCTTAGTCTGTTCGTCTCAATATATAAGTCTGTTGTTAATTTCTTTATAATTATATATATGTATGTCTGCATATCTTCATAGTCTATTTTTTTGTAGTGTGTGTATTTAAATAAAGCTGTATACATTTTGAATGGCATGCATATATTTGTTTTCATAAAGTTAAAAAGGATATGTATATATAACGGGTTTGCTCTATATTTTCATAAACAGTTTAACTAGCCTGCACATATAGGAGTACGTATATTTTAGTTTCTATATTATAAAGTATATGAAGTTATATTGATTATATATATGTGGTGCCGTATATAAGTTAGTCACATATATAATTATATAATGTTGTACAAATTCTTTACATTGCTTGTATCAGATACAGCATATATTTATACAATGGTACGTGTTATTTGTATATTGTTTAAGCGTAAATACTGTCTTAAAGTATATAAGTTTTATATGTTGTATATATTAGTTTATTAAGTATATAAGTTTATGCAGTTTACATATTATAAGTTATATGATAGTATTATATTTGCTGTATAAGGTGAATTTGGACCATTGTAATTTGCTGTATAAATTTATAATGATAGATTTTATATATATTACACATAAGTATAGTGGAGTTTGTTTCTAAATTACATTTTATCTGGGTTTAATTTACAATGATTTTGATATATATATATATATATATATATATTTGATTTAAAACGGGTTTGAATTTAGAATATGTTTTATATGTGTAAATAATTACATATATGTATATAAATTCACTTTTACTAATTATCTTCATCAATCCGGTCTGATTTGATTTCGTCTATTCAAACTATCAGCTTTGCTCGTCTAAATCGTATCCATCTAGCTTTGATTTGGAAGCCGTGCTTGCATTTCGTAACTCAATCTCATTGCTATCCTATCTAGCCTCGAAAGGTGAGCAATCACTCACGATTAACGTTCTTTTATTATTTAAATTTGATTTCAATTGAAATAGCAATTGAAATATGCTACTGTAGTTATTTACATTGTTATTACTATTATTTGTAACTGTTCACCTGTGACATCTGACACCAGTATCTAGTAGTATATGCCTGTAATTACTATTATTTGTATCTGTTCACCTGTGACATCTGACACCCATATCTGTTATTTATACTGATGATATATGCATGTTGTTATATATTTTTTTAGTATCTGTTATCACTCTGCAAGTTCCCTGTTAGTATAGAATTCACTATGGGTTTAAATGATACATACCCGAATGGATTTTAGAATAGGAGAAAATCGTTATGGGTTGAAATGATAAACCCAAGCGATTTTCATTTGAATTGAAATTGGGATTACGGGTCGAAATGATATCTACCCGTATATATTTAAATTTCGGATTGAAATGATAAATATCCGTATCACTTATCCATATCATAAATATATATACAAACACCGTTGGTCCATATATATATATATAAATATTTTGAAATGGAATTCTATGGTTTTGGAAAGAAATATATGGTTTTAGCAAATGTTGATCCTTAAAATTTTATATATAAATGGTAATGATATATATAGATTTAATAATGATACTTAATTTAATTAAGATGGATTTAATACATATAATATGTTAAGTATAAAATTTATATTTCAAAATAGATTTGGTAAATTTTTTGAATAAGTTAAGGTTGGGATGATAATTTGAATTTAGTAAAGAATTTTATTTAATTAAACCAATACAAAGCTTATTGAAATTAGAATTTAAGATATGATTTATAACTTGAGTTTGATTTAAATAATTTAATAAATTTAAAGAAATATTTAGTAAAAATGAAATTTAAGGCTAGTTAAATGATATTGAATTTATTAAGTGAATATTCCCTGATTAGATAATAATAAAGTTAAATCAAGTGCTATATGAAACTGTTAAATTTAACTTTGAAAATGTTGAATATTAAAGCATTGAAATATATTGAAAATTTAAATGGTATATTTAGAACTGAATTGAATTGATGAATTGAGCTTTGAATAAATTTGAATTCGGAATTTGAGTAATTTGAATCGATTTGTGAGACTTGAGGAAATTATAAATACTTTACTTTATAAATTATTTAATGAACATACACTATTTTTGAAAATAGATATATTTAAAATGAAAAATGATATTTTGTTTTTTGAAGTAAATAAATTTAAAATGACCACGGTGTTATAATGTATATTTCCACCTTGTAGATGGTTCTGAAGATCCTTAGAGGATGGTTATCCCAAACATCCTTTAAGTTACTTGTATTTTCAGTTGATAGTTCACTTGAGTTGGATTTATGTATATAAGAATGTTAATCCTGACTCGAGTGTTTTGTGTTTTGCTTTACGCTCAGGTCAGACCGAGTGAAACAACATTTGAGACTCACCTTTGGAGTTTGGAGCTTCCTTTGGAGATCCAACCATCACCTCAGCTTTCAGCTCTTCTAGTTGATTTGTTCAGAGAAGTCATCTGTTGTACTGAAGACTTCACTGCATTTGAGATATTTTGTTGTATTTTATTTCTAAATCTGATGTTTATATAGTAGCTTCATGAACTACTATTTTATCTATTCCGCTGCGTATTATTACTTTGTGTCTGTGATTCTGTGATTGATTTATTTACTGCATATGCTGAGTTTTGCCAAATTTTAAATTAACAATCTGATATTTTGAATTATTCAAGTCAGACATGTGTGGATTATTGTCGATTTGAATGGTCCAAAATACCGGGTCGTTACAATAAATATAATCACAGATCACAGACACAGAGTAAAATAATGCAGCGGAAGTAAAAGAAATAGTAGTTCATGAAGCTACTACATAAATATATCAGAGTTACATAAGATATAACAGAAGAAATAGAGTACAATAGAAGTCTCAATAAAATAACCAAGTACAACCTGAGTAGAACAACGGAACTGAAATAGATAGGACAAGACAAGCAGATAATCTCCAGCGATTCAAATCTCCAAGAGAGTGGAAATCCAAATCTGTGAATAACTCAGGCTGACCCGAGCATAAAGCAAAACACAAAACACTCGAGTCAGGACAATATATACTTATATAATGTAAACCAACTCAAGTGAACTGTAATAAAGGTACAAGTAACTTAAAGAATGCTTGGGATCGCCCATTCCTTAAGGATCCGTTAAACTATCTACTATGTAGTAATATTCGCTATTATAATAATGTCTAATCATAAAATAAGCATACTTTTAAATAGCGTTAAGGCTTTACATTTTCCACCTTAACACGTAATATGCCAATAGTCTACACAGTACCTGCATACCACACAAGGCTATGAGAAGATACTCCATAGGTACGACACAAATAGAAACTCATAGTAAAGCTCGATATGGTAGGTGACAAGGCACACAAGGCAATGCCAGGGTAGATATACCAATTACGCACACAGACTGATGGAAACGCATAGAAGCCACTACCGCTCCACCTCGAACAACACTCCCAAATCAAAGGTGCGCACCAAATTAATCACAAGTAATAGAATGGTATCGAAGAAGTGTGTCTGATAAGAGGTGCTACCTCACTGGTCCGAGATCGCTCCTGTTTTAGCCACCTTATGCCAACTCACGGGAGTTGGGTCCAAGTATATACCTTAGGATCATCGCCACCATCCTACTTCATTCTGGAAACTCCACCGCGTACACAGTTGTCAAAGTGGTTTTCGGTATCGATAGAGAGTATTGAAGTGACCCACTTCTTTTTCTATTTATTTATAGTGAATTTTCTGTTAGATTTTTTTTCTACAATGTATATATATATACATTTCAGTAGATCACTTCTCTTAATTTAATTTCCCAAGATCCTGAATTTTACTAATATAACTATATTAGTATTTAAATAAATTCTATCATTTATATACATGAAGATATATAAATGGTTCTTTGCTTATCAGAGTGATTAAAACAGCAAAGCAACTCATTCCCACCTTATTTCTCATATTTCAGAGAATTGGTGTCACATAGCCATTTCTATTTATCATAAATATATTTCTTTTAGAGCTCAAGCTTGATTAACTTTAGGATTAAATATCACTAGTTCTCCTATTTTCTTGTTCTACCTCACAAATTAATTGATTCCTGAATTTACAAGCCATACATTTTAATCCTGGGATTTTGTAATCTGATACTTATTGTTCTATATTAAGTAAAAGGTGTTCAACCTAACTCATGCTTATTAGTTTAGCTTGTGTTACCCATTTCAATTTCGAACAACTTCTATATCAGGTGAAATACCCATGCTTTGATTTATAAAGTTGCAATAATCATGTGAATATTGAAATGACAAACTAATTTAAAGACTAAGCAGAGGAAAACAATACAGTCAGACCAAAGTGCTAACTCAAACTATC
Source organism: Allium fistulosum (assembly GCA_030737815.1). Taxonomy (NCBI): domain Eukaryota; kingdom Viridiplantae; phylum Streptophyta; class Magnoliopsida; order Asparagales; family Amaryllidaceae; genus Allium; species Allium fistulosum. The sequence continues at coordinate 97,246,176 of CM060903.1, forward strand.
ATGCTAAATAGAGACTAAGAACATGTGTGCAGTCAGTATGCTTAAGGCAAAGTAAACAAAAAGGATCAGACAAAATGCAAGACTTCCAGGTGAACTTATGATGAAGACATCTGATGTTTTCTATGAAAGAGAACAATGATAATAGTCACTATTCTATTGAATGATGGAAATGCTCATTACAAACAAGACCATATGGATCTACCATTTACCACAGGTTTTGATCATGACTCCATACTACCAGATTTGAATTAAGTATCTAGATAAAAGGAATTAGTTAAGTATAATTGCAGTGAAGTCTACAAGTTCCAAGCATACATATGAGCTTATTACACCAAGCAATACAAGTTTTCAATGCGAAAATCAAATGCCCTAACCAGATTACAGGCTATGCCTTCCAGCCTTAGCATAGGCTTATATCAATTATAAGTCATGGTTAAGACTTACTGGTTAGCCAATTTAGGTTCAACTCAACCTTTACAAGATTCATTGATTGTGCTATATTCCTTTCCCCCTATGATTGTTTCAACTCTACCATTTTAAAAGTTCATCTGACCTTACTAAAGGAGACATGAGCACATATCAAATTACATGGCATGATCTCCTATATCTTACTTCACCAGAGACTATGTAGATCAAATCCTTAAAAACAGAAGTCCACATATGCATATAGATAATACTTAAAATTCCTACAAGTTCTCTTCTCAGAAAAACAAACACATAACAATCCAGAAAATACTTAAACCATAATGATATTTTTGGCTCGGCCTAATTATTACAACAAATCTGCCAAACTCCTTAAACATTCTAAATGCAAGTAAATCTTCAATTGTCCATGCATACAAGTTTCCTATGCTTCCTTTCCTGCAGCAACATCTAGAGCTGCCTCCATAAAAATGAGACACCCCAGATGTTACAAAGCAACAAATAGGGTCAGAATATAATTCTGGTATGAGTGAAATCAGAATGTAATATCTTGTCATTTTTAAATTGTAGTGCAGAGTATTAATATGCTTGAAGCAATTTGGATTCATGATGTAACTGGGTATATATATATGTATGTATCTAAGCTCCTACTACACTCATGCACACAAGCAACCATTCAATCATTCAATACAGTATACATGTACACATACTCTTATGGAATTAACTCATTTTAATTTCCATAGTTCAACTCTAAAACTTGATTTATCAATTTAATTTGGTCATATCTCTTTTCCATTGAACACCATGTGTGCATTGCAAGGGACTCAATTCTGTTAACCCCTACACAAAGGCCTATAGGACTTAAACAAGTCATGCACATACCCATCATACTCCTTATGATGAATAGATCAAGGCTTTTCTCCTAGATTAGTTTTATAATCTAGTGACCAGTCTCATTTCTTATTTCAGAAAGATTTATTAACTCTTGAATTGCTTTTACTTTCTTTCTTTCTTTTTCTATGAATCAGAGAGAGTTAATCTTACTCAGGGATTTCAACTAACCCTACATTCATTCATGAAAATCATGTTTTCATTTCATTTTTCTTTCCAGTTGTCTCATTCAAAGTTTGTTTTATCACTTGTATACTTCTGTATTCCAGAATGTCATGATCCCTTAACAAATCCAGTAGAGTTCCATTAAAAATTCTTATGCTTAATTCTATTGTGAACATAGGGTAAGGTTTTTAGAGAAAAACCCCTAAAACATTTTTAGCCTTAGATCTGAACAAATCAGCACATAAATAATTTATTGCATTGTTCATCTCTAATTTAAAACAAACTAGACATAAGCATGAACCTTCTTTGTTCACACTGCCTGGCTTATCTTTCAATTTTTACCCTACTTCATAATAAAATTGTATTTATCTTACTATCATAAATACAAACTGATAGTTCATGGTACTGGATCCATCTCAGAGATCATGGCATTACTGTTATCAAACAATCAAATGAAACATATCAAAGCATCAACCAAAGATTTATCAAAACACCAACCATGCTCAGCATTCATTAATTCAGAGAAAAACAAGTTGATCAAGCACAGAAGAAAATAAAATGGCTGCCCTTAACTTGGGTATTAATGCCTTAGCCTCATGAGATTGATTAATCACTCACCTTTCTTTGCTCCTCTCCGGGAATGCTCAGGTCTGAAGGCAATGTGAGTTTATTTTATTTTAAATTTTGTTTTCTCTGTTTTCTCCCTAGAACAACTGTTGTCCCTCCCCTGATTTAAATCACTCTGTTAGGGTTTGAATGGAGGAAAAACCCATTCTATCCTTACCTTACTCAGAGATTCATATATGCATTTTTATGGCTAAAAGTGCCATTTTCTCTTGGTTTCCATTTTCAGTAAAACAGTTGCCTCATTGCTTTTCTGTGCACATGCTATTTGCATGATTTCCTTGCACATTATTTTTGTGTGACTCAGCCTTATATTTCTTCTTCTCATTTCTTTTGTAAGCTTGATTTTTAGCTAGCAAATTTTTATCATCTATCTTTATTTAAATATTATTTGACCAGTTGGTATGCATTTTAATTATCAAGAGAAGTTGTTTTACTACCCAAATATATTTTTTTTCTGGCCATCCAAATTTATAATATTCATAAGACATGTGTATTTAAAATTCATTCATACCTTAGTTATTTTTCTTCTTATTTATTTATTGAAATATTTATTCCCTTTTTGATGTTTATTTCAAAAATAAATTTTCACTCATAAATATTTCTTAACTGATTTCTATGCATCTTAATTATCAAAAGGATTTTTATTTTTAACATCCCATACCTTTCTGATCATATGTGTATATATATACTTTCCATACAATATTCATACCTACTCAAATCATGTGAATTTTTGAATTTATTTTATACTTAATCATTTTCCTATCATCACTATATAAAAACATTTATTCCTTGCATAATTTCTTCACTCACTTCTGATATTTTATTTTCAAGCTATTTTCTCCCCATTCTTATTTTCTTTATTTATTCTTGTATTTATTTTTCAAGTAATAAATTTTTATTCTAAAAATTTTTTGGGTCTTCACATACTTTCCTCCTAAAAGGAATTGTGTCCCACAATTATTCTCTCATAAATTTCCATCCAAATGTATACAAAGCATATGTACAGTTGAATGGAATTTTAGAAACTCATTCATTCTAAATCAATCAAACATGCATAAATAATTTTTAAGGTCTCATAATAATTTTTAAACATACCTCAATCAGAAAACAACTTAGGATATTTATCCTTTATCCTCTCTTCAGCCTCCCAAGTGCAATCATTCCTATCCAAACTCTATTGGATTTTAACTAATTTAATTATTTTATTTCTCAGTTTCTTTTCTTCTCTAGCTACAATGCCCACTGGTTCCTTTTTATAAACCAGATTTTCTTGAATTTCAACATGTGTAGGAAATTCAAGAATGGATTCTTTATCATGCACCCATTTTCTCAATTGGGATACATGAAATACATCATGTATTTTTCTCAATTCCTCTGGTAACTTCAACCTATAAGCTAAAGTCCCTATTCTTTGAACAATTTCATATGGTCCTATATACCTTGGTGACAATTTCCCTGCTTTGCCAAACCTCAATATTTTCCTCATTGGTGAAACTTTGAGAAACACATAGTCTCCCACCTCAAATTCTACTGGCCTTCTCCTTTTATCTGCATAAGCTTTCTGTCTCTCTTGAGCTACTCTCATTCTTTGCCTCACTAGTTTAATTCTTTCAGAGGTTCTTTTACATGGTCTGGTCCAAGTAACACCCTTTCACCAGCCTCCATCCAACATGCAGGAGATAAACAAGGCTTCCCATACAAAGCCTCAAATGGAGCCATTCCTATAGTGGACTGGTAGCTATTATTATAAGCAAACTCAGCTAAATAAATATGATCCTCCCAGTTGCCTCCAAAATCAAGTATGCATGCTCTCAGCAAATCCTCTAAAACTTTATTAACAATCTCAGTTTGCCCATCTGTTTGTGGGTGGTAGGATGTGCTTAAGCTTATTTCTGTCCCCATAGCTTCTTGAAAGCTACTCCAAAACCTTGAAGTAAACAAAGTATCTCTATCACTAATGATAGTCTTGGGGATGCCATGCAATCTCACTATCTCCTTCACAAACAATTGAGCTAGCTTGTGAGCATTTCTGTTTGAACTTATTGGGATGAAGTGTGCTGTTTTTGTGAGTCTATCAACCACTACCCAAATACTATCATTGCCCTTTCTTGTTCTTGGCAAACCATCCACAAAATCCATTGATATACTTTCCCATTTCCAAGTAGGCACTTCCAAAGGTTGCAATAAACCTGAGGGTCTTTGATAGTCTGCCTTTACTTGTTGGCATGTCAAGCAATTTGCCACATATTTTGCTACTGCTCCTTTCATTCCTGGCCACCAGTAATTTCTCTTGAGATCATGGTACATTTTTGTACCACCTGGATGGATAGTATATTTTGTTTTGTGATGCTCATCCATAACTTCTTGCTTCAGTTCCTCTACATTTGGTAGACAAAGCTTCCCCTTTTTCCTCAAGTATCCTTTTTCATCTACTTCATAATTCTCTACTGTCATGCCTTGTGACATTATATCTTTCTTCTCTTTTAAATTTGCGTCTTGATCTTGCATTTGTCCTATTTTATCAACTAGAGTTGACTTTAAAGAAATGAGGCTTAGTTTACCATATTCAATCATATCATTAGGTACATTATTTGGTGCACTCATTCCTTCCTTCATCTCCACTTCACTAAGGATTGTTAAATCCTTAAACTCAGTCATCATTAAGCTTGCCAATTTTGCTTGATGTCTGCTTAATGCATCTGCTACTTTATTAGCTTTTCCAGGGGTATACAATATATCAAGATCATAGGCAGCTAGAAATTCTACCCACCTATGTTGCCTCATGTTCAAGTCTTTTTGGGAAAACAAATATTTAAGTGACTTATGATCAGTAAACAATTCAAACTTAGCACCTAGTAAATAATGTCTCCATAGTTTTAATGCATAAACCACAGCAGCTAGTTCTAAGTCATGTGTAGCATACCTAGTTTCATTTGGCTTGAGTTGCCTTGATGCATATGCTATGACTCTACCATGTTGCATAAGCACTGCCCCCAATCCAGATCCACTAGCATCTGTGTAAACTACTAATTCTTCATTACCCTCTGGCACTTGCAAAACTGGAGCTTCTACCAGTGCCTTCTTTAGTGATAAGAAAGCTTGTTCACACTTCTCTGTCCACACATAGGGTTGCTCCTTTTTAGTTAACTTGGTCAATGGGATAGCTATCCTTGCAAAATCTTTTATAAATCTCCTATAATAGCCTGCCATTCCCAAAAATGATCTCACCTCAGTCACTGATTTGGGCCTATTCCATGACTGCACTGCTATCACCTTGGTTGGATCTACACTAACCCCATGTTGTGATACAATGTGCCCCAAAAAATTTACTTCATTCTGCCAAAATGTACATTTAGAAAATTTGGCCTTTAAATCATGTGCCCTTAGTCTAGACAAAACCAGATGCAAGTGTTTTGCATGCTCTCCTTCTGATTTTGAATACACTAATATGTCATCAATAAAGACAACCACAAATTTGTCTAGAAAATCTCTAAATGTTCTATTCATTAAATCTACAAAATATGATGGTGCATTTGTCAATCCAAAAGGCATCACCAAAAATTCATATAGTCCATACCTTGTGTTGAAGGCAGTGTACTTAATACTTTCTTCCTCTACCTTCATCTGATGAAACCCAGAGGCTAAATCTAGCCTTGAGAAGATCTTTGCTCCATTCAATTGATCAAATAGATCATCAATTCTGAGGAGTGGGTATTTGTTTTTTATGGTGACTTTGTTTAATTCCCTATAATCAATGCACATCCTCAAAGTACCATCATGCTTCTTTACAAATACAACTGGAGAACCCCAGTTTGAACTACTAGGCCTTATGAAGCCTTTCTGCTCCAGTTCTTCCAACAGATGTTTCAATTCCACTAATTCTTTAGGACCCATCCTAGTAGGCTTCTTGATGATTGGGCTTGCTCCTGGGACTAGTATTATTTGAAATTCTACTTGCCTATTTTCTGGAACACCTATGACTTCACCAAAGACATCTGGGTATTCATTTATAATTTTTATGTCTTCCAGTTCTAATTCTTTCTCAGTCATGCTGCATATTTGGTTACAATAATTGATTTTAGCAATTTCACTCATGACTATAATATTTTTACCATTTTCTGTTTTCAGGGAAATAGTGAAATTTTCCAAATTCAAAATTGCTTTGAATTTGCTCAACCAATCTACCCCTAAAATAATTCGTATTCCAGGGTATTTTAATACAAACAAATCAGATTTAAACACATTTCCTCCTATGTTTAATTCCACTCCCAAGCATTTTAACCCCAGCAAACAAGAGCTACCTAGTGGGCTCTGAATAAACAAGGGATTATCAACTAAATAGCATGTGAGAGTCAATTTATTCACTATGTCTTGGGATATTAATGAATGTGTTGCTCCAGTGTCATATATAACTGAGATAGGGTGATCTTTAATTAGAAGTATACCTTCCAATTGTCCAGAACTTCCCACTGCAACTGCTTTTGCTTTGCCCTCAAGTGCTCCTACCTTTGCCCCCCTTTTGAATTCTAGGCAGTTCCTTTTAATATGGCCTTCCTTCCCACAGTTATAGCAGCTGAATGGTGCCTTCTTGGCTGCTTGACACTTATTACTCATGTGTCCTTCTTTGCCACAATTGTAACAAGTGACCTTCTTCTTAGCTTCCCCAGTGGTTGTTCCTTCCATTTTCTTATCCACATTCTTTTTGTCATAGGGATGTGTCCTATTTTTCCCTTTCTTTTGATTGTTAGCCCTCATGCTCCTAAATTTTTCCCTTGCATTGTCATGTTGTTCAAAAGAAAGAGCAAGGTCTATGACTTGATCAAATGTTTTATCCTTGTATGGTAACATTGCTCTACTCAGTCCTGCATTTAGTCCCTGGATAAACCTTGAATTCTTTGATTCTTCATCTCCTATGAGCATGGTTCCATACTTGGACAAGCTCTCAAATTTTCGAGTGTATTCAGTCACACTCATTGATCCTTGCCTCAACCTTATGAACTCCTCAAGCAATGATGCCTTGGCTGTTGCTGGGACAAATCTGGCCTCAAGCATGTCCTTAAATTGATCCCATGTTATCTCATTTTCTGGCCTTCCTGTGATAATAACCTCCCACCAATCAAGTGCTGCTCCTTTGAGTCTTCTGGAAGCAATTTGCCTTTTCCTTTGATCATTAATTTGCATATCTGCAAATATTCTTTCCAAAGTTCTCAACCATGTCTGTACTCCCATAACCCCCTCATTGCCTTCAAAATCCTTGCCTCCTAAATTTGAAAATGTATTCAACAGTTTGGCTAGCTCCTCATGAGGATTTTCTTCTCTGTGCACTGCTCCTTCTCTAAATGCCCTCACCAAATCTTGCAAGTTAACCATTGGTGTTGTGTTGGAGGGTCCTGCTCCATGACTTGGGGGTCTTCCTACCATGATTCACTATTCAATTGCATAGCTAGTTAGTCATATTTCTTAATTATTTTCTGCAATTTATTTCTACTTTGGATATTTATTTTCCATCATTATTGTATATATATTTATTTTTATTTTAGAATTTTATCCCTACAGAAAAATTGGATAATATATTTATGCTATGTTTTAACAACATAGCTCTGATACCAACTGAAGTGACCAACTTCTTTTTCTATTTATTTATTGTGAATTTTCTGTTAGATTTTTTTTTCTACAATGTATATATATATACATTTCAGTAGATCACTTCTCTTAATTTAATTTCCCAAGATCCTGAATTTTACTAATATAAATATATCAGTATTTAAATAAATTCTATCATTTATATATATGAAGATATATAAATGGTTCTTTGCTTATCAGAGTGATTAAAACAGCAAAGCAACTCATTCCCACCTTATTTCTCATATTTCAGAGAATTGGTGTCACATAGCCATTTCTATTTATCATAAATATATTTCTTTTAGAGCTCAAGCTTGATTAACTTTAGGATTAAATATCACTAGTTCTCCTATTTTCTTGTTCTACCTCACAAATTAATTGATTCCTGAATTTACAAGCCATACATTTTAATCCTGGGATTTTGTAATCTGATACTTATTGTTCTATATTAAGTAAAAGGTGTTCAACCTAACTCATGCTTATTAGTTTAGCTTGTGTTACCCATTTCAATTTCGAACAACTTCTATATCAGGTGAAATACCCATGCTTTGATTTATAAAGTTGCAATAATCATGTGAATATTGAAATGACAAACTAATTTAAAGACTAAGCAGAGGAAAACAATACAGTCAGACCAGAGTGCTAACTCAAACTATCATGCTAAATAGAGACTAAGAACATGTGTGCAATCAGTATGCTTAAGGCAAAGTAAACAAAAAGGATCAGACAAAATGCAAGACTTCCAGGTGAACTTATGATGAAGACATCTGATGTTTTCTATGAAAGAGAACAATGATAGTTGTCACTATTCTATTGAATGATGGAAATGCTCATTACAAACAAGACCATATGGATCTACCATTTACCACAGGTTTTGATCATGACTCCATACTACCAGATTTGAATTAAGTATCTAGATAACAGGAATTAGTTAAGTATAATTGCAGTGAAGTCTACAAGTTCCAAGCATACATATGAGCTTATTACACCAAGCAATACAAGTTTTCAATGCGAAAATCAAATGCCCTAACCAGATTACAGGCTATGCCTTCCAGCCTTAGCATAGGCTTATATCAATTATAAGTCATGGTTAAGACTTACTGGTTAGCCAGTTTAGGTTCAACTCAACCTTTACAAGATTCATTGATTGTGCTATATTCCTTTCCCCCTATGATTGTTTCAACTCTACCATTTTAAAAGTTCATCTGACTTTACTAAAGGAGACATGAGCACATATCAAATTACATGGCATGATCTCCTATATCTTACTTCACCAGAGACTATGTAGATCAAATCCTTAAAAACAGAAGTCCACATATGCATATAGATAATACTTAAAATTCCTACAAGTTCTCTTCTCAGAAAAACAAACACATAACAACCCAGAAAATACTTAAACCATAATGATATTTTTGGCTCGGCCTAATTATTACAACAAATCTGCCAAACTCCTTAAACATTCTAAATGCAAGTAAATCTTCAATTGTCCATGCATACAAGTTTCCTATGCTTCCTTTCCTGCAGCAACATCTAGAGCTGCCTCCATAAAAATGAGACACCCCAGATGTTACAAAGCAACAAATAGGGTCAGAATATAATTCTGGTATGAGTGAAATCAGAATGTAATATCTTGTCATTTTTAAATTGTAGTGCAGAGTATTAATATGCTTGAAGCAATTTGGATTCATGATGTAACTGGGTATATATATATATATGTATGTATCTAAGCTCCTACTACACTCATGCACACAAGCAACCATTCAATCATTCAATATAGTATACATGTACACATACTCTTATGGAATTAACTCATTTTAATTTCCATAGTTCAACTCTAAAACTTGATTTATCAATTTAATTTGGTCATATCTCTTTGCCATTGAACACCATGTGTGCATTGCAAGGGACTCAATTCTGTTAACCCCTGCACAAAGGCCTATAGGACTTAAACAAGTCATGCACATACCCATCATACTCCTTATGATGAATAGATCAAGGCTTTTCTCCTAGATTAGTTTTATAATCTAGTGACCAGTCGCATTTCTTATTTCAGAAAGATTTATTAACTCTTGAATTGCTTTTACTTTATTTCTTTCTTTTTCTATGAATCAGAGAGAGTTAATCTTACTCCGGGATTTCAACTAACCCTACATTCATTCATGAAAATCATGTTTTCATTTCATTTTTCTTTCCAGTTGTCTCATTCAAAGTTTGTTTTATCACTTGTATACTTCTGTATTCCAGAATGTCATGATCCCTTAACAAATCCAGTAGAGTTCCATTAAAAATTCTTATGCTTAATTCTATTGTGAACATAGGGTAAGGTTTTTAGAGAAAAACCCCTAAAACATTTTTAGCTTTAGATCTGAACAAATCAGCACATAAATAATTTATTGCATTGTTCATCTCTAATTTAAAACAAACTAGACATAAGCATGAACCTTCTTTGTTCACACTGCCTGGCTTATCTTTCAATCTTTACCCTACTTCATAATAAAATTGTATTTATCTTACTATCATAAATACAAACCGATAGTTCATGGTTCTGGATCCATCTCAGAGATCATGGCATTACTGTTATCAAACAATCAAATGAAACATATCAAAGCATCAACCAAAGATTTATCAAAACACCAACCATGCTCAGCATTCATTAATTCAGAGAAAAACTAGTTGATCAAGCACAGAAGAAAATAAAATGGCTGCCCTTAACTTGGGTATTAATGCCTTAGCCTCATGAGATTGATTAATCACTCACCTTTCTTTGCTCCTCTCCGGGAATGCTCAGGTCTGAAGGCAATGTGAGTTTATTTTATTTTAAAATTTGTTTTCTCTATTTTCTCCCTAGAACAACTGTTGTCCCTCCCCTGATTTAAATCACTCTGTTAGGGTTTGAATGGAGGAAAAACCCATTCTATCCTTACCTTACTCAGAGATTCATATATGCATTTTTATGGCTAAAAGTGCCATTTTCTCTTGGTTTCCATTTTCAGTAAAACAGTTGCCTCATTGCTTTTCTGTGCACATGCTATTTGCATGATTTCCTTGCACATTATTTTTGTGTGACTCAGCCTTATATTTCTTCTTCTCATTTCTTTTGTAAGCTTGATTTTTAGCTAGCAAAATTTTATCATCTATCTTTATTTAAATATTATTTGACCAGTTGGTATGCATTTTAATTATCAAGAGAAGTTGTTTTAGTACCCAATTTTTTTTTTCTGGCCATCCAAATTTATAATATTCATAAGACATGTGTATTTAAAATTCATTCATACCTTAGTTATTTTTCTTCTTATTTATTTATTGAAATATTTATTCCCTTTTTGATGTTTATTTCAAAAATAAATTTTCACTCATAAATATTTCTTAACTGATTTCTAAGCATCTTAATTATCAAAAGGATTTTTATTTTTAACATCCCATACCTTTCTGATCATATGTGTATATATATACTTTCCATACAATATTCATACCTACTCAAATCATGTGAATTTTTGAATTTATTTTATACTTAATCATTTTCCTATCATCACTGTATAAAAACATTTATTCCTTGCATAATTTCTTCACTCACTTCTGATATTTTATTTTCAAGCTATTTTCTCCCCATTCTTATTTTCTTTATTTATTCTTGTATTTATTTTTCAAGTAATAAATTTTTATTCTAAAAATTTTTTGGGTCTTCACAAGTATGTCCATATCCGATCCCGGTCTCTTTAACAACCAATCGTTATTATAACCCGTGGTTATAATTTTAAAATAATATTTTATACTTTAAAATAGAATATCATTTCAAATCCAAATCTTTATAAAATGAAGATTAAATCAATTCTAAACCATTTCAATATACTTAAAATATCATATCATTTCAAGACTTCATTTCAAATCATTTCAATATATCAAAATATCATATCTTTCCAAACTTTATTTCAAATCACTTTAATATATCAAAATATCATATTCTTTCAAAACTTCATTTCAAATCATCATTTGAGTTCAAATCCAAATATTCAACTTTAAATACCTTTTTAAATTCAAATATATCATTCATTTATTATCATTTCAAGTCACCTTTTAATAGTTTTTATATTTCAATCAAAATAATTCATTTAAACCATTTAAAAGTGAAAATATTATACTTTCAAATCAAGTATTAAAATTTCCAAAGTTTCAATTTAATTCAATCATTTATATCAATTAAATTCCATAGACCACTTCAAATCTTATAAATTTCAAATATAGGTTTAATCCACAAAATAACTATTCAAATTATAACATAAATTCCAAAGCTTTATTATCCTATATTTCATAAGTCCAATATCTTTTAAATAGATTCAAATTACAAGTAAACCAAATAATTTTCATACTAATATAAACTTCAATTATTCATTCCAAGATTTAATATCATTTCAAATTCATTCTAAAATATCATTTGTTTAATTTAAATTTAAATACCATTTAATCACATTTCAAATAGTTGTATTTCCCAAATCAACTATTCCATTTAAATCATTTAAAGTCAATTCATTCTATTTAATAATGAAATATTTAATTTCCAAAATTTAATCTTTTTCAAAGATCATTTATTCATTTGAGTTTATTAAACAAAGAAAATTCAACTTTCGCAGCACTTAGAAAATGCTACGAAATGTAATGTTTTAAAATAGTTCATTAACAAAAGACAGCATTTAAATGCTGTAATAGGTTTCTTTTAATTTCAAGTATACTTTGGTTAAATTAAACAAGTATAGCACTTACAAAGTGCTATAATAATATTTAGTTCAAATTAGCCTTTTAGTTCATTTAAAACAACTACAACATTTTAAAATGCTGTAATATCTTTTATATTACATTTCAAAGATGCTGTCAAATCAAATTCAGAGTTTTATTTACAATTTCACACATAATTAACTTTTAATATTAATCATTTTAACTTATAAAATCATATATTTTCACATTTTAAAAACAATCATTTAAATACTTTTATTTTTATGATTTTATAAAGTCCAATTTCCATACAAAAATCAAATTAAACAACAATTAAATTTTCACTTCTCTAATTAAATTCTTAACTTAACAACTAAGTTTAAATTTACAAAATATAACTTATTTCCATTTATTTTAATTAATTAAAATTTCACTTTTAACAAAATTCATAATTTCCCAATTTAAGTTATATTTCAAATTTTCAACTTAAACATTCATTTATTTCATATTTTAATTTATACAAAATCATTAACACTTTTAAAAATTATTATTACTTAATAAAAATCATTAAATTCATCTGTTAAATCAAATTTGTTATATTTCTTTACCTTACATAAATTCCATTTATAAACAAAATCATAAATTCCAAAATTAACTTATATTTCAAATTCTACTTCACCATTTACTAAATTCACTTGTTTAATTTGTAGAAAATCACTAATATTTTATAAAAATAATTTTAAATAAAATTTAAATCAAAATATTATAATATTTACATTTTTAAAATATTTTAAAATTTTCATAAAAATATATAAACCATGGGTTTATATACAATTTTCTAGCCTAGGTCAAGTGATACAGATATGTATCATTTCAATCCGCAGTTTACAAAGAAAAACCGGGTTCTATCATTTCAAACCCGCAATCCCAAGTTAAATAAAATAAGTAAAAAGTCGCTCAGGCTTATCATTTCAGCCCATAACGATCTTTCCCTATTCTAAAGCTCGTTCGGGTATGTATCATTTCAACCCATAGTGATTTCTAATCTACAGGGAACTTTCAGTGTGATAAACTGATATAAATAATAGAATAGCATTATATAACAGTAAATGATGATATAACATGAGTAATAACAGAGGTGAGCATCATATGATCATAATATAACAGTTATAACAGGATGATATAATTTTACAGATTCAAATGGTGTCAGTTTACTAGTTATTTAAGTACACATTGTTTGGTGAGAATTACTCACTTGTTCAAACTGGAGATGACAACCACAAACACACAACAAAGATTTCCAGAGGCATGAAAGCACGACAATGATTTGAGATTGGAAGAGCCAAAGCTATACCCCTTGAAAACATTACACAAAACAAATATATAAAACAAAAGTTTCAAAACAGGATGCCACTAAACAATGTTAGGAACAACTGCATAAAACAAAACCTAAGTGTTTGCACTTGCTTTCTACCATCTATGCTTCAGCTCTAGATCTGAAATGCATGGCTAAGGGGTGGGTTTGGATCTGGTTTTGGGTTCCATAAGGTTGGCCTAGCATGCGTTAACAAAGTGGTTAAGTCTAGGTGCAAAAACTAGGTGTTCAAGGCTAAACAATGCAACATAACCTCACATCTTTGGCACAAATAGGTTCGGCCAGAGGTCATGGGTCATGGCCAGTGGGTGCTGGTGATGGTGGATGATGTGGCAGAGGGTGGAGGTCAAGACAGAGGTGGTGGTGTTGGTAGTGGCGGCAAATGGTGGTGCTAACAATCTAGGCTCGGCTAGTGTAATATGTGGTAGTTTTTGTTGATTTTGGTGGTGCTCCTTGCCATGGATGTGCTTGGCCTGCCTAGGTGGTGTAGTAGGGTGGGTAATGATCAGAGAAAGGGGGTGGTGGAGGTCGGACCAGATCTGGTTGAGGAGGAGTGGAGCTATGAAGGTAGAGAACATATGCAAAAATCAATGTAAACAAGTAGAAGAAGAATAAGAAAAAGTTGAAAATCATTGCCCAAACTTTCCTCAATAGCCATGGCCGAAATTATTTTGTTTCAAAAATGAAAATGAATGTACGTGAATAGAAAATAGAGTATGCAGCTGAAATATGTGGATAGTAAAGGCTAATTGATGAAAAGATAAGTTACAAATGTGAAAGGTTGGAAGATAAAAGGCCTTAGGCAAATCAAAAGTCATAAACTTTCAAATTTCTTTTAATTTCTTTATATAAGTTTATATTACTGAAAATAATAATAAATTCAGTCACAAATTCGAAAATATAACAAAATATAAAATATATATAAATATTTATTAATTATATAAGGTTAAAATAAGAAAATAGCACAAAATGCAAACTAGTCTAGAAAATTTGAAAATAAATGCAATGAACTTTGGAAAATTTTTTATGTACTTGAAAAGTATTTATAAATAAAGATAAGAACACAAAATAAAAATGAATTCACAAAATAAATAAATAAATTTTAGTTAAATATAATTTTAATGAAGAAAATAGCAGAAAAATGGAAACTAGGCATTATAAATTAAAATAAATTCAAGTAAACTTTGGACAAATTATATTATCACTTTAAAATTATTAAAAGATAAAAATATACATAAAATAACATATTAACACATATTAAAATAAAATATGACAAAGAAAATATAATTTATACAAATTTAAAATAACAAAATTGTAGAATAAAACAAATTGCACTCAATATTGAAATATACATAACTTTTACATTTTAACTCCATTTTCAACGAAACAAAAAGCAGTGTTCAAGTTATTACATATATTTTCATAATAAAAGATAAAATTTAAGATTTTAATATTTAAAATTTTAAGTTTAGAAGCCAAAGATTGAACAGTTTGAACAGAAATTCACTTTTCAGTAAAATAACCAATTTATACTAGTTTGAAATTATAGTTCACATAATAATTAACATTTATTTTTAAAAATGAAATGTTTGAAATAGTTTCAAAATAAAATAAAGTCAAATTTAAAAATATATGCAAAAATCTAGGGTTGTTACAAATCTGTGATTATATTTATTTACTGTATATTATGAGATTTGCCAAATTTTATTTACAACGCGGTATTTTGAGCAATTCAAGTTTGACATGTGAGGATGCGAATGGTTGAAAATATCGAGGCGTTACAGTTGGTATCAGAGCTTTGGCTTTAAGGCAAAACTTAGAATGTAGGATAAATTTAGTTACAGAATCACTTTCATTCGAGCTTGAATCTCTTCATTTTTATTTGATTTCCTTTGAATTTTGGAACGTTCCCTGCGGTTCTAAAATCCATTCTTGTCCCTCACTATTCATCTTCTTGTGATTCTGGAGTATCACATAACTCCGCTTCGAATGAGCTTTATAGTGAATTGGCGGTCTCGCCAATATTCTAATAACTTGTAAAGGGGGAAAAATCCTTTACAAATTAGCATTGATTCACCAGAGATTTATATTTATCCTTGGTTTAGATGCTAATATCTTTTGTTTTTTCCAAACTCTATCTCTTGAGATCGAATGTAGATTTACCCAAAAAATGACACATTTGGTCTTATTCATTAAGTCACGGTTGACCCGGTTAAGGTTGCCCGCGATTTTATCTAAACTTATCCATCTTCATATTTTGTTAATTAATTATCTTGTCTTTGTTTCCAAAATATCTCCAAACATTTGGAATTGTACTTAAATCTATGTTTGTTTTTATATATTGTGTTGTTTGAGTTGTTGATGTTGATTTGGGCTTCCGATCGATTCGTCTGATCAACGCTATCGATAGGATTTCTAAAACACTTTGACAGAACAAACTGACAAAATATTATTTTAAAATTTGGTTAATGAAATAAATTTTGATATCAGTAAATATTATGGAACTTAATAAATTGATTTAAATTGATTATTTGAAATGATAATACTTGATTTATCATTCTATAAATGAATTTATAAATAGTTGTTTATATATTTGATTTGGGAACTGAAATGAATTTAAATCAAGAATTTGAGAATTAAATTTCCGATGGTTTCAAACCTTCTGTTTAAAGTTTTAAAGGATATATTATTTAAAGTATTTTTGAATAGAAATGTGTTTCCAAAGAATTTTAAAGTTTTAAAATTTTAGTGCTCTTCTCTTTGTCGCTGGGAAATAATTTCGGTGATGACCGCGGCATCATCGACGTTCATTTTCGAGTTTCGAAGTGAAGAAACCATTCTGTAGTATTGCTACAACTTTGTTTTGCGAAATTTGATTGATTTGAATTTCTAAAATATGGTTTGATTTATAATATATATAGATATATGATTTAAATTTGATTTGACAAATATGTACATACATTTATTTACCTCTAAATGGTTTGAAAGGAATTGGAAATTTTATTCTTAAATTCTATCTTAAATGATAACTTCAAGAATAAAAAGAAAATAAAAATTTTGAATAAATATTCAAGCTTGGAATGATTGAATTAGAATGCTTATATTGTATATTAATTTTAGAAAGTTTTATTTGTATAAATTCTCAATTACATTCCAATATAACTTACCTTAATTTTTAGAAGTTAACAATGTAATTGGATAATATACAATATAAAAAGATTTTATAAATAAAATTTGATTGTTTATAATAAATGTTATATACTTAAATTTTAGTTATAAAAAGATTAACAGAGGTAAATAGAGTAAAAGTGTAATGGAATAATTTACACAACAAAATGATGTTATTGGAATTAGGAATAAATTAAAACAGTTATACTAAGTGTAAGTATATTTAACATAGGTGATAAAATATATTGAGAGGGATAAATTTAATTATAATTAGGAATAGAGAAGAATTAAATTTATTGAGTACATTATGAGTATAATAATGAATTTGCAAATCCATGATTTTTGAAATTGTTAGTTTAAGAAAATTGGATAATAAGATAATGAAATTAGAAATAGTTAAGATTTATTTAACTTGTGTAAAATTAACTATCTATTTAAGTTGAAATTTCCATGGTTTCTAACTTATTATCTTATTTTGTTTTCAAACTGTCTGTTAGTTATCCGTATTTTTCCTTATCTTGCTACAAACTGGTATAAGCATCTTTCTATGATCTTTCTGTTTAGAAATCTTTCTATAATCTTTGATAATCTTTGGTACCCATTTTGAATCTGAGAACTGCTTGCCATCCACAGACCGCCGGTCAAGCGGAAAGGGTGAATCAGATTCTAAAGGATCTTTTCGTACTTGTGTTCCTGATTCTGGAGAATCTTGGGAAGACCATCTCCACCTTGTTAAACTTACCTATAACCACAGTTATCAGGTATAATTTCAATCTTTTGTCATCTTGTCTTAATCTCATTTCAATTTTATCTTTCCTGTATTTCCCGTACCTCATTCCTTTTCGAGGACGAAAAGTTTTGAGTGGGGGAGAGTGTAACAACCCTAGATTTTTATATATATTTTAAATTTGACTTTCTTTTATTTTAAATTTTTTTAAATGGTTTATTTCAAATATTTCATTTTTAAATAAAATGTTGATTATTAAGTGATTTATAGTTCAAACTAGTATAATTTGAATATTTTACTATAAAGTGAATTTCTGGTCAAACTGTTCAATCTTTGACTTTTAAAATACAAAATTTAAATTATATAAAATCTTAAATTTTATCTTTTATTATGAAAATAGATGTAATAACTTGAACACTATTTTTTGTTTCATTGAAAACGGAGTTAAACTGTAAAAGTTATGTATATTTCAATATTGAGTGCAATTTGTTTTATTCTGCAATTTTATTATTTTAAATTGTATAAATTTTATTTTCTTTGTCATATTTTATTTTAATATGTGTTAATATGTTATTTGATGAATATTTTTATCTTTTAATATGTTTAAAGTGATAGTATAATTTTTCTAAAGTTTACTTGAATTTATTTCAATTTATGAAACCTAGTTTCCATTTTCTTTGCTATTCTCTTAATTTAATTATATATAATTAAAATTTATTTATTTATTTTATGAATTCACTTTTATTTGTTGTTTTTACTTTATTTATATTCATTCTACATGTATTTAAATTAAAATAGATTTTTCCAAAGTGCACTGAAGTTATTTCTAATTTTTAAAGCCTAGTTTGCATTTTTAAGCCATTTTCTTAATTTAAAATCTATTTAATTAAAATTTAATTATTTATTTTATATTTTTATTTTCATTTCTGAGTTGTCATCTTTATTTCTCAGTTTTTATATGTATTTATAAATTACAAAATAAATAAAAGAAATTTGAAAAGTTGTGACCTTTGATTTGTCTAAGTCCTTTTGTATTCCACCGTTTCATTTTAATCAATACATCTTTTATTTTTATTTTATTTTTGGCCGTTCTTTTCCTCATTTTTTTCAGCTGACTTCCTCATCTTTTCACGCATTATCAAATCTTCTTAACCCTAAAAAAATCACAGCCTCCATCTTGCAAAAATTTGGTAAAAACTCCTTTTCTTTTTCATGTTTCTTTGTTTTCTTCTTTGTTCTACATTAATTTGCACTTGCCTTTATCCCCTTCTTTGGATCGGCCTGCCCTCATCCATCACCTTAGCCGCCTCCACCACCATCCCCTCTGACCAGCACCTTCTCCAGCCCGTCCCCATCCCATTGCCTTGAGCCATAATGAAGAAACTCCACCATAGTTTTGACCAACATCAACCATATAATGTCTAGCCAAGCACATCACCTATCACCACCTCTCTCCACCACTTAGGCTGCCATACACCACCACCACTGGCCTGATTCCGACCTGACACACCTTTGCACACCCCCTACTGACCGCACCAGAAGTGGCCATGCCCTCCATAGCCTTGGCCGAACCATAAGTGGCATAGAAAATCCATGCTTTTGCCTTGTGTTGTTAGCCCTTGCCTCACCAACTAGTGCACCTAGACTTCACCCCCATCAAACACCATGCTAGGCCGACCCTATGGACCCAAGATGATGCAGCCCAGAATAGTGGAGAGATAGGTCGCAAGCGACCTAACATATTATTGAGTTGTACACGACCTAACGAGCCACCAGGAAAGGAGCTACGACCTAACGGGTTCGAGAGTAACGAGCTAAGACTTGGGAATAAGTCGTTGGAGGTTGAAGTCTTAGGTCGCTCACGACCTAACAAAATTTTAGGTCGCTCACGACCTAGAAAAAGCGGCACACGGGTTACTGGATTCAAAGTGATGGAATGCAGACGAGCTAAAAGGTTACGACCTACTTTAGGTCGCAGAGATATGTTACGACCTATACTAAGTCACGGAAAAGGGCTACGACCTAAGTTAGGTCACGTAAACGAGTTACGACCTAAGATAGGTCGCTCTGATATTCTGAATGTAGACTGCCTCGAACTACGACTTAAGTTAGGTCGCGTACGACCCACGACCTAAGTTAGGTCGCGGGAAACGTTAGGTCGCCAATTGCTACAGTTCGCTGAAGATCATGCCGTCTGGATTCTTGGAAGATGCTACCGTGTTTTTAGGTCGTCCAAATGATAAGTCGTGATGTTTTCAGTCGTGTTGTATTTTAGGTCGAGACCGATCTATGTGATGTAATATGTTGTATTTGTTATTTCTTTTAGGCCGGATTATCTTAGGTCGTGATGTTTTTAAGTCGCGACTGTTTTAGGTCGTCTATTTTTAGGTCGGCTGGTTTTTAGGTCATGATGTTTTTAGGTCGGCTCCGACCTAAGTGTTGTACCGTTTTATTTTTGAGTCGTGTGGAGTTGTAGCCTATAAATAAGCAAGTTGTGTCATTTGTAAAGGTTGTTGATTTTTGAATAAAATTCTTGTTTGAGAGCTTTGTGCCTCTTCTTAAATTGGTAGTTGAGTGTAATCTCCTATCTCCTCTTTCGGTTAATCGAGTGCGCTCGGTTCAACGACTGCAGAAGCCGATTCACGGAATCTAGTGCGCTAGATCAACGTGCGAAGAATCGCAGATCTCTCCTCACGGTATCGTGCGTGATCAACGTGTTAGAGATAGCTAGAATTCGGTATCTTTGGATCAACGAATTTGAGCATTTTAGTATTTCTCAATCCACCGATTGCTACTTTCATCGTATCATCAATTTTTGTATAATCCGTTGCGTCAGTTTGGTATCAGAGCTTGTTTAGCCAATCATAGCTAAATCGAGCCTTGGAGCCAATTATTTCGAAGAAGTTTGAAGAGATCAAGTCGAGCCGAGCTATATCATTCAAGGCCGAGAAGTTGTTGTTCATCGTGTTCTTCGCAAATTGCAACAAAGTGGGAGTTTCGATCCATTTCATTTTGGATCTAAGTTCGAAAGGTGTTTGAAATTTGGAGTTGGAGCCGAAAGTCAAAGTTTTGAAGAATCAACCATGCCGCCAAGAAGAGCTAATCGTCACCAAAACGTAGAAGCTTTGTATAGAAGAGAAGAAGCTGATGAGATGGAGCAAAGAATTAATGAAAACTTTAGTGAGAAGCTTAATGAAGGGATTGGACGATTAGAGAAGATGATGTTAGAGAAGAATCAAAACCGGAGAAGGGTTTCACCTGAATCTAACCATGGGGGAAGTAGAGTCTCACCACATTCCAATCGAGAAAGAAGTGTTGATGATGATCAAAGACGTGGGAGGAATGTGAATGATCAAGAACGGAGGAATGTAGATAGAAGGGATGTTGGAGGAAGACGTGACGGTAGTAGAGATGTTGGTGGTTAGGATCGACATCGATATACATCGGATTTTGAAGAAGAGTATGACAGTGGTAGTGTTCATGGACAAGGACGAGGACAAGGAAGAAATCAGTCGGAGTATGATCACAAGTGGGAATCTAGGATGAAGACTGAAATTCCAGAATTCAAAGGTGGTATGCAAGCTGAGGAGTTTTTGGACTGGTTGTCTAATGTGGAGGAGAGTTTTGACTTCAAGGAAGTTCCAGAACATCGTAGAGTGAAGTTGGTTGCTACGAGGTTGAGGGGTAGAGCTTTGGCGTGGTGGCAGCAAACCAAACTTACACGTGAACGGATGGGGAAGTCAAAGGTTGAATCATGGGAAAAGATAAGGAAAATGATGAAAGCAACATTCTTACATTATAATTATCAATCGCTTATGTATCAAAGGTTGCAAAACTTGAGACAAGGGACGAAATCTGTGAATGACTATGCTGACGAATTTTATCAACTGATTGCAAGGAATGATATCATGGAGACAGAGGAACAATTGACAGCTAGAATTGTTGGGGGGTTGTGAATGCAGATTCAGGATATGGTTAACATGTTTGATCCCAGATTTGTAGCGGAAGCACACCAGAAAGCGTTGGCTTGGGAGAAACCGGGAAGACGAGGAAGTGGTATGTTTACAAATTCAAACAATCCAGTGAAGAGTGTTAGTGGAAGCTCTAATGTTTCAAAAGCTGTTGCAAAACCAGTTGTGAATGAGGCCGGGAAGATGAAAGTCAATAATAGTTTCAAGTGTTATAATTGCCAAGAAATGGGCCACAAAAGTAATGAATGTCCAAAGCCGAAGAAGAGAGCTATGATAGCAGAGGTTGAGGATGAGGATGAAGAAGCTGAATGTTCCAATTCACCACCTGATGAGGAGGTAGAAGAAGTGTCGGGAGACGAAGGTTGTAATCTGATGATGAGGAGGTCTTGTTTGACACCCAAGCAAGAGGAGGATTGTAGTTGGTTAAGAAGCAATATTTTTCAGTCGACATGTACTATTCTGGGGAAAGTTTGCAAATTTGTTATTGATGCTGGAAGCTGTGATAATATAATTTCGTCAGAGGCTGTGAGGAAATTGGCATTGAAGACTGAGAAACATCCAAAACCGTACAAGCTGGCTTGGTTGAGAAAAGGCGGGGAGGTGAAGGTTAGACGAAGGGCTTGTGTGAATTTTTCAATTGGAAAGAAATACAAGGATGAAATCTGGTGCGATGTGGTAGATATGGATGTCTGTCATTTGTTGCTGGGGAGACCGTGGCAGTATGATAGGGCGGTGCAACATGATGGGCGTACTAACAGTTACAGTTTCATGTTTGAAGGCACGAAGATTACTCTAGTTCCGAAGAAGCGACAACAAGAAGAAAACAAACTGGAGGAGATTGAAGAGCTTAAAACTTTATTATCTTTGAAGGAGTTTGTTAAGGAGGTTGAGGAAGAACCGGAAGTATTCTTGTTGATTGGACGTGAGAGCAGTGAAGAGGTTGAAATTCCAGAAGAAGTGAAACCAGTATTGAAAGAATTTGAGGATGTATTTCCAAAGGAGTTACCAAAGGAGTTACCAAAGGAGTTACCAAAGGAGTTACCGCCACTGAGAGACATTCAACATCAAATAGATCTTGTTCCGGGTGCTGTATTGCCACATAAACAACACTATCGAATGAGTCCGAAAGAACATGAAGAGTTGCGAAGGCAGGTAGAGGAATTACTTGAACAGGGGCGAATACAGGAGAGTTTGAGTCTGTGTGCTGTACCAGCATTACTCGTACCGAAGAAGGATGGCTCATGGAGAATGTGCACAGATAGTAGAGCATTGAACAAGATTACAGTCAGATATAGATTTCCGATGCCGAGGCTTGATGATCTATTATATCAAATCAGTGGGTCTGTGATCTTTTCTAAGATTGACTTGAAGAGCGGTTATCATCAGATTCGCATTAGACCAGGGGACGAATGGAAGACAACGTTCAAGACGAGGGAAGGATTGTATGAATGGCTGGTAATGCCGTTTGGTCTATCGAATGCACCGAGTACATTCATGAGGGTGATGAACCAAATTTTCAGGCCGTACATTGGGAAATTTGTGGTGGTTTACTTTGATGATATTCTGATCTACAGTGCTAGTACAGAAGAGCATGTTCAGCATTTGAAGAAAGTGTTAATTATCCTTCGTGAAGAACAATTCTACGCTGCTACGAAGAAGTGTGTTTTTATAGCGAGGAGTGTTTTATTTCTGGGGTATGTTGTATCAGAGGGAGGAATACAGGTTGACCAGAGTAAAGTCGAAGCAATTAGAGATTGGCCATAGCCCAAGACGATAACAGAAGTACGGAGTTTCCACGGGTTGGCTTCATTTTATCGGAGGTTTATTCCACACTTTAGTAGAGTGATGGCGCTTGTGACTGATTGTATGAAGGGTAAACAGTTTGCATGGACGGAGGAAGCAGGGGTTGCTATTGAGCGAATCAAAGAACTCTTGACGTCAGCACCAATTCTAGTATTACCAGATTTTCAGTTAGTGTTTGAACTACATACTGATGCATCCAAGGTTGGGATTGGAGGAGTGTTGAGTCAGAGGGGACGTCCGATTGCATATTTCAGTGAGAAGTTATCGGGAGCAAAGATGAGATATAGTACTTATGATGTGGAATTTTATGCTTTTGTGCAAGCTATTAAACACTGGAGACACTATCTATTTCAGAAAGAGTTTGTTCTTTACACTGATCATGAGGCGTTAAAACATTTACAAGGGCAAGACAAGATTTCAGCGAGACATGCATCATGGATTGCATATCTGCAACAGTTTACGTTTGTTGTGAAACACAAATCGGGAGTGACGAATCGTGTTGCGGATGCGTTAAGCAGAAGGAATCATTTGTTGACTACAATGAAGGTCGAAGTGATAGGGTTTGATGTGCTACCAGAATTATTTGTTGAAGATCCTTACTTTATGAAGTTTGTAGATAAAGTCAAGAATGGGGAGACGGATGAGTTCGTGATGGTGGATGGTATTCTGTTCAAAGGAAATTGATTGTGCATACCTGATTGTAGTTTGAGAATGAAGATTGTAAAGGAGCTACACGGAGAAGGCCACATGGGTAGAGACCGTACACTACAGCTGATTTCTCAATCTTATTTTTGGCCGTCGATGAAGCGGGAAGTCGGAAGGTTTGTGGAAAGATGTCATATTTGCCAAGTTTCCAAGGGAACAGCGACGAATGCGGGATTGTATATGCCGTTACCTGTGCCAGTTAGACCATGGGTTGATACCAGTATGGATTTTGTTTTGGGTTTGCCTAGAACTCAAAGGGGAAATGATTCTATATTCGTTGTGGTGGATAGATTTTCCAAAATGGCACATTTCATCGCTTGTAAGAAGACAGCTGATGTCGTCCGGGTTGCTGAGTTATTCTTCAAAGAGATATATCGTTTACATGGTTTGCCGGAATCCATTGTTTCTGATCGGGATACTAGATTTCTAAGTCATTTTTGGCTAAGTTTGTGGAAGATGGTGGGAACGAAATTGAAATTTAGTAGCGCTTATCATCCGCAGACGGATGGACAGACCGAGGTTGTGAACAGATCATTGGGAAATTTGTTGAGATGTCTTGTGCAAGATAATCTGAAGAGTTGGGATATGAAACTATGTCAAGCAGAATTTGCTCATAATCATGCTGTAAACCGTAGTACGGGTTTCAGTCCATTTCAGATAATGTATTCAAGCTTACCGAAGGGACCGTTGGATTTAACGGTAATACCACACTCGAAGGGGACAGTTAAGAAAGCTGCTGATTTTGTTGAAGGGCTGACGGAATGTCATCAAATTGTTCAGGAACGATTGAAGAAAGCAAATGAAAAGTATAAACGAACTGCAGATTTGAAGCGAAGAAGCGTTGAATTTAATGAAGGAGATTTAGTATATGCTGTACTAACAAAAGATCGTTTTCCAGTGGGAGCATACAATAACTTAAGGCTCGAAAGATTGGTCCTGTAACAATTGTGAAACGGATCAATGAGAACGCTTATAGGTTGAAGCTGTCGGAGGATATGTACACGTCTGATGTGTTTAATGTTAAACATCTGATACCGTATCATGGGAAGGAGTTTGTTGTGAAGGAAGAGGGCGCAAATTCGAGGACGAATTTTTCTCAACCTAGGGAGGATGATGCAGCCCAGAATAGTGGAGAGATAGGTCGCAAGCGACCTAACCTATTATTGAGTCGTACACGACCTAACGAGCCACCAGGAAAGGAGCTACGATCTAACGGGTTCGAGAGTAACGAGCTAAGACTTGGGAATAAGTTGTTGGAGGTTGAAGTCTTAGGTCGCTCACAACCTAAAAAAATTTTAGGTCGCTCACGACCTAGCAAAAGCGGCACGCGGGTTACTGGATTCAAAGTGATGGAATGCAGACGAGCTAAAAGGTTACGACCTACTTTAGGTCGCAGAGATATGTTACGACCTATACTAAGTCGCGGAAAAGGGCTACGACCTAAGTTAGGTCACATAAACGAGTTACGACCTAAGATAGGTCGCTCTGATATTCCGAATGCAGACTGCCTCGAACTACGACTTAAGTTAGGTCGCGTACGACCCACGACCTAAGTTAGGTCGCGGGAAACGTTAGGTCGCCAATTGCTACAGTTCGCTGAAGATCATGCCGTCTGGATTCTTGGAAGATGCTACCGTGTTTTTAGGTCGTCCAAATGATAAGTCGTGATGTTTTCAGTCGTGTTGTATTTTAGGTCGAGACCGATCTATGTGATGTAATATGTTGTATTTGTTATTTCTTTTAGGTCGGATTATCTTAGGTCGTGATGTTTTTAAGTCGCGACTGTTTTAGGTCGTCTATTTTTAGGTCGGCTGGTTTTTAGGTCGTGATGTTTTTAGGTCGGCTCCGACCTAAGTGTTGTACCGTTTTATTTTTGAGTCGTGTGGAGTTGTAGCCTATAAATAGGCAAGTTGTGTCATTTGTAAAGGTTGTTGATTTTTGAATAAAATTCTTGTTTTAGAGCTTTGTGCCTCTTCTTAAATTGGTAGTTGAGTGTAATCTCCTATCTCCTCTTTCGGTTAATCGAGTGCGCTCGGTTCAACGACTGCTGAAACCGATTCACGGAATCTAGTGCGCTAGATCAACGTGCGAAGAATGCAGATCTCTCCTCACGGTATCGTGCGCGATCAACGTGTTAGAGATAGCTAGAATTCGGTATCTTCGGATCAACGAATTTGAGCATTTCAGTATTTCTCAATCCACCGATTGCTACTTTCATCGTATCATATATTTTTGTATAATCCGCTGCGTCACAAGACCAGATCCAAACTCAATCCTTGACAGTATATTTCAGACCTGTAGCTGAAGTATAGGTGGTTGAAAGCAAGTGCAATGATTTGGATTGGTTTTATACAATCGTTTCTAGCATTGTTTATTGAATTTTTGGGTTGAAATCTTATGTTGTTTGTAATTGTTTGGTTTGAATGTGACAAGGCAATTAGCTTTGGCTCTCCCAATCTCAAATCATATTCATGTTGTCGTGCCTTCGAAGATTCGGTGTTGTGTGGTTATGTCGTCATCTCTAACTTAAACAAGTGAGTAAATCTCACCAGACTAATATGTACTTATATAGTGATAAACTGACATCACTTGAATCTGTAAATGCATATCATCCTGTTATAACTGCTATATTATAATCATATGAGGTTCAACCATGCTTATTTATCTGTTATACCATATGTTACTATTTATTATGTTATTCTGTTTATTTATATCAGTTTATCACACTGCAAGTTCCCTGTAGATTAGAATCACTATGGGTTGAAATGATACATACCCGAACGGACTTTAGAATAAGGAAAAATCGTTATGGGCTGAAATGATAGGCCTGAGCGGTTTTTATACATTTCATATTACTTGGGATTGCGGGTTTGAAATGATAGAACCCGGTTTTTCTTTGTAAATTGCGGATTGAAATGATACATATCCGTATCACTTGTCCTAGGCTAGAAAATTTTATACAGACCCGTGGTTTATATATTTTTCTGAAAATTTTAAAATATTTTAAAAATGTAAATATTATGATATTTTGATTTAAATTTTATTAAAATGATTTCTATAAAATATTAGTGATTTTCTACAAATTAAATAAGTGAATTAAGTAAATGGTGAAGTAGAATTTGAAATATAAGTTAATTTTGGAAATTATGATTTTGGTTATAAATGGAATTTATGTAAAGTAAGAAAATATGACAAATTTGATTTAAAGATGAATTTAATGATTTTATTAAGTAATAATAATTTTTAAAAGTGTTAATGATTTTGTATAAATAAAATATGGAATAAATGAATATTTAAGCTGAATTTGGAAATATAACTTAAATTGAATTTTGTATAATTTGTTTAAAAGTGAAGTTTTAATTAAGTAAAATAAAGTTAAATAAGTTGTGTTTTGGAAATTTAAACTTAGGTGTTAAGTTAAATTTTGAAATAAAGAAATGAAAGTTTATTTGTTATTTAATTTGATTTTGTATGGAAATTTGACTTTGTAAAATCATAGAAATAAAAGTATGTAAATGATTGTTTTAAAGGGTGAATATATTTGATTTTATAAGTTAAAATGATTTATATTAAAAGTTAATTATGTTTGAAATTGTAAATAAAACTCTGAATTTGATTTGACAGCATTTTTGAAATATAATGTAAAGATATTACAGCATTTGTAAATGCTGTAGTTGTTTTAAATGAACCATATAGCAAATTTGAACTAAAGGTTATTATAGCACTTTGTTAGTGCTATAGTTGTTAAATTTAACTAAAATTTCATTTGAAACTAAATTAAGATATTACAGCATTTTTAATGCAGTCTTTTGTTAATGAACTATTTTAAAACATAACATTTCGTATCATTTCCTAAGTGCTGCGAAAGTTGAATTTTCATTGTTTTAATAAACTTAAATGGATAAATGATCTTCGAAAAAGATTAAATTTTGTAAATTAAATATTTAATTATTAAATATAATGAATTGACTTTAAATGATTTAAATAGAATAGTTGATTGGGAAATACAACTATTTTGAAATATGATTAAATGGTATTTAAATTCAAATTAAATAAATGATGTTTTGAAATGATATTTTGAAATGAATATGAAATGATATTAAATCTTGGAATGTGAAGTTTATATTAGTATGAAAAATATTTGGTTTACTTGTAATTTGAATCTATTTAAAAGATATTGGACTTATGAAATATAGGATAATAAAGCTTTGGAATTTATTTTATAATTTGAATAGTTATTTTGTGGATTAAATCTATAATTGAAATTTATAAGATTTGAAATGGTCTATGGAAATTTAATTGAAATAAATGATTGAATTGAATTGAAACTTTGGAAATTTTAATACTTGATTTGAAAGTATAATAATTACACTTTTAAATGGTTTAAATGAATTATTTTGATTGAAATATAAACTATTTAAAAAGGTGGCTTGAACTGATAATAAATGAATGATATCTTTAAATTTTAAAAGTATTTAAAGTTCAATATTTTGATTTGAACTCAAATGATATTTTGGTATATTAAAATGATTTGAAATGAAGTTTGAAAGGATATGATATTTTGATATATTAAAATGATTTGAAATGAAGTTTTGGAAAGATTTGATATTTTGATATATTAAAATGATTTGAAATGAAGTTTTGGAAAGATATGATATTTTGATATATTGAAATGATTTGAAATGAAGTTTTGAAATGATATGATATTTTAAATATATTGAAATGGTTTGGAATTGATTTAATCTTTATTTTGATAAAGATTTGGATTTGGAATGATATTCTATTTTAAAGTATAAACTGTTTTTAAATTATAACCACGGGTTATAATAACGATTGGTTGTTAAAGAGACCGGGATCGGATATGGACATACTCTCTGTCGATACCAAAAACCACTTTGACAACTGTGTATGCGGTGGAGTTTCCAGAATGAAGTAGGATGGTGGCGACGATCCTAAGGTATATATGTGGACCCAACTCCCGTGAGTTGGCATAAGGTGGCTAAAACAGGAGCGATCTCGGACCAGTGAGGTAGCACCTCTTATCGGACACACTTCTTCGATACCATTCAATTACTTGTGATTGAGTTGGTGCGCACCCTTGATTTGGGAGTGTTGTTCGAGGTGGAGCGGTAGTGGCTGCTATGCGTTTCCATCAGTCCGTGTGCGTAATTGGTATATCTACACTGGCATTGCCTTGTGTGCCGTGTCACCTACCATATCGAGCTTTACTATGAGTTTCTATTTGTGTCGTACTATGGAGTATTTTCTCATAGCCTTGCGAGGTATGCAGGTACTGTGTAGACTATTTGTAATGACCCTATATTTTAATTTAATTTAAATTGATAATTAAATGAATTTTTGAATAAAAATTGTAAAATTAATTATAATTGGAAGCGAGTTTCCCCGATTCAAATAGAAAATATATAAAGTCATATGGATTTGAAAATTTGTATATATGTGAATATATATGTATATGGAATAAATATGAGTAAATTTGAATTTATTTATATATATATATATATGTATACGGCATGTATAAATAATTTGAGTTGATTTGAAATGTATATATTTGATTTGAATTTAAATCTTAAATAAATGGTTTAATAATAATTAATAATAATAATACATATTAAAATTTATGGTTAATAATAATTTGAATTTATAAATTAAATATAAGACAATAAATATTAAAGTAAAATAAATAATTGAGTTGTAAGTAAGTAATAAATAAGAGATGAAATGATGGGTAGTTAAACTTTTAGAAGAAATTTAAATAAGTATTAGTACTAGATTTATAATTATCAAATCTGAAATGAACGGATAAAATTCTAGAAATAAATGTTTACGTTAAATTAGAAGTTAATATATAAGTAAAATGAACTACAAACAAAGTATATTTATAAAATATAAATCTATGTATATAGAATGAAGTCAAGATAATAAAAGTATAAAGTATAAAGACAAAGTAAACAAACAAAATTTGATAAGTAATATAATATGCAAGTTTATAAACAAGACAACAATAATCTTGTACAAATAATTATGTAAGGTTAGAACAAGCAAAGATATGTTCAAGTATTTAAACAAAATAAAATATAAGTTTGTACTAGCTTATAAAACAAAACAAAGACTTGGAAAAGGAAACAAGCTAACAAAGATAAAGTAAAGCAAAAGTATGTAACCAGACAAGAAGTAAGAAATACAAATATAAACAAAGTAAAATAAATATCTATCAAACATAAACAAAGCAAACAAATGAAAAGTTATGTACCCAATATCACCTCCAACACAATAACATATCATCTCAGCCGAAAGCAAAGAAAAAAAAATGAATTTGTACAAACTCATAAATGCAAGCCTTACCATATCACTTCAGCCATGCCTGATTTGTACAAACAAAATAGTGTTACCCAGTACAAATCAGTAACCCCTCTGTAAAGCAGCCTTCATGCAAGTATCTTCACCATGATCTGTTGTGCAAACAACTCCATAAAACTCATCAACCTGAAACAAGCTTCAGGCAAATTAATAAAAGACACAAGTTCAACCTGGAAAACTGAGAAAAATCTAAAGCAACAACATCTCATCACAAAACATCAAACTTGAGATCAAGTGGAGACTTCCAACTAGCAAACTCAACCAGATTTCAACTTTGTAAATTCAAAAAGGACTTCAACTTCAATTTGAAAAGCTTTAACAATGATTTGGAAGGTAAGTAACAGATAGCTATTTAAATTGAATCTATATTGCAATTGTTCTGTTGTATATATATACATGTCAGTGAATCTTCTTCTCTGCTTAGTTACAGAGTATCAAATAACAAGAAAAATTCTATTTCTTGTTTTCTAATCAACATCAGACCTTGGTTTCAAAACAAAATAGTTGTATTGATTTATGAGTTACAATTTAAAAATAGTTTCGTGAAGTATAAATGCATATAGAAGGAAAGATCAGAATTTTTATAGTCAAAACTTGAAACTCTGGGAAATTCGAATATTGTAAAATCTTAGTTCGATTATATAATTGGAATCTACACTCAAAGATAGAATTTTTAAAACTAATATGAAGATTTTTAGTTGACTATCCTAGTTGCAGTTAATAGTTGAACAAAATATGCATTTTTATCATTTTCTGGTGATCGAATGGTTCGTGTTGGTTGAGGTCGTTCGAGGTGGTAGACGAGCCTACGGGGTTGCTTAGAAAAATAGTCGGAGGTGGTGGAAGCGACGGTGGCGTCGGCGGTGAGGGATCGAATTTTTTAAACCTAGTTTTTGAACGGGGAAGCAAATCGTGTACCATGGTTTCGTTCGAGCGTCGAGTTGCTCGGGGTGCTGGGTGAAGGTGGACGTGGGGTTGACAAAGTCGAGGCCGGAGTTGCTGACTGGCCGGTGGTCGGAGCTCGGAGAACGTTGCGTTGACAGGTCTGTGGTGAGTTTTGTCTCAAGTTTCCAAGTTTTGATTCTTCTTGCTCGATTTCGAATTCGAGGTGATGGCGAAGCTCGAGTGGTTGGAGGATGGTCTAGAGTTGATCGACGACTTGCTCATTGACGTGGTGATGATCGGAGGTGATCCAAGCGGTGGTGCACGTGCACGTAAACATGCATGTATCTGGTTTGCGTGAAAGTTTGGGGAAGACGAAGTAATTCTCGAGTTTTTCTCGAGTAGTTTGGGCTTTGTCTCGAAGCAGTCTGGTGTTCGACTCGAAGTGAGATAGGATAGACTCGGGTTATTTTGTTTGTTGCCAGTTTTTAAAGCCTGGCAGATTTTAAGTTTTTAAAATTTAAGGCAGGGTTTTAAACAAAGTTTTAAACCAAATTTTAAGATGGATTGAAATTAACTTTTGTCTCCTAGTTTTAAATGAATATAAGTTTTATATAAATAAAATGTTTTAACAACTTTAAAATGTTTAAAGTATATTTTAAAGTGTGTTTTAAATTTTGCTAAGTTAAATTTGTAGTTATTTTTGAATCTAAATTTGAAATAGAATGTTTTATTTAACATTCGATTTAAGAAAGTTATAAAATTTGTTTAACTTGAATGCTTAAGTTATTTTAAAAACTTAATCTAGAAATATAATTAAGTGATGATTACTCAGAATAATCAAAGGATTAATCAATAAATTTGTGAATTAAGGATTATTAATTAATAATTAAAGGTTGAGTACTCAAGTGATTAAACAATAATTTGTTTAAGGGATAATTAATTAACGTGATTAATTAAGAATAATTTATTAATTAAGGGTTGATTAATTAATGAAGGTAATTAAGGAATGATAATTAATTGAGGAATAATTAATTAAAGTTTTTAATTAAAGATAATTAATTAAATGGTGAATTAAATAATTAAAGGTTAATTAATTTATTATTAATGGTTAATTTATAAATGATTAAAAGAATAATAAATCAAAATGATTTGTAATTTATTAATGTTAATTAACCTAGATTTGTAATACATAAGTAATTAATCTGATTTGAATTAATCAGACAATTAACTGATCTTATTTATGGATGTTTGGATTCTATTGGACGAAAAGTTTTGAGTGGGGGAGAGTGTAACGACCCGTAAATTTTCGATAAATTTTATTTGTTTTATTAATTATATTCATTGAAATTTGAAAAATTATAAACAATAAAATTTTGAAATATAAATTTGATTTTTGAAATGCGTCTAGTTAAACAAAGCAATTGGTAAATTTTCATCCGAAAATATGAAGTTTATTTCGTGCGTAAATTTACTTCAATTTAATCAGTTAAAAAGCGATGAAAATAAAATGTTTTCGAAACCTAAATATATTTATATGGAAAAATTGTAAATCATCTTCTGAGCAAGATGTCATTTTTCGTTTTCCAAATTCGGACTTCTTTAGCTCCGTCGATCTTATTTTTCTGCGTTTTGCTGCACTTTCCACTAGTAGAAAATTCGAATTTTTATAATTCGATCATACCACGGACATCTGTATACCGTTTTGATCGTATCATCGTGCTGATCTCAATGGTATATTTACTTCTGTATTTTGAGGCCCGATACGCGATGGAAATGGAAAAAAACAGTTTCGCATCGGTATTGATACTGTGCCCTTTTAATTTCTTTGCTTTCAAATTTGAACTGTGGTCCCGGTAATAAAGTGTTATAAAGTTTTTCAGCTGGACTATTTGAGACCGTTGGCGTTACTCTTTTCACCTTTACATTTATTATTCCCATAATTGATTTTCCAAGTTTCAAAATATAGCTTACCTTTCTCGGTCCTGTTCATTTTCATTGGCTGCCTTCACTGTTTTTCCAAACAATAACTAAAAGCCTCTTGTAGCTTAAATTCCTTCCTTCAGATCCCCTACACATCTCCTCGAATGAAGCAAACGCGTCCACCACCGAGCACGCACGACCTTCCTCCCTCTCCCCACGTCATTCCATCACCTCCGCGGCCTATCACCGAAATCACCTCTTTCCCTCCGGCCGCCGTGCTCCATCTCATCCCACCGAAGCAACGCAACTTCTCTGCCCATCTTCTAGCCTCTTCGGCACCGCCCTGTGCATCACCCAGACCGCCGCCACCTTTTCCAGCTCCGCCGTTTGCTCCACAGCCTCGCCACCATAGATCTCCTCCAGCAATGCATGCTTTCCAGTTCACTGGCCTCACGTACATCTCGACAGCCTTGCTCCGACCCTTAGCCTCTCCTTTCGGCCGTAGCCTTGAACCCTTACACTGCTCGTTCTTCCTCGACCATATCCAAATGCTTGGCAGCCGATCTTCCCTCCTCTTTCCACCTCGTCGGCCTCGCCTGCAAATCCACAACAACCCGAGTGCAAACTCCACTGTCTTCCCTTTTGCCCTCCGTCCTAGCCTATATGATATATGTAAGTGTTTCGTATGTTGTTGTTTATAATATGCTGTGTTTGCATATTTTGTTGGAGTATGTATATACATTTTTTAAGATTATATAATATATTATGGGTCGGGTTTTGATCTAAAGTATATGAATACGAAGTGTATATATATAAGTTATATATGACTTTGTATAACATTGGTATTATATTGGTTTATGAAGTGGTATATATAACAGTCTGTTATTTGTCTAGTTTTGTAAGTATATTTTTTTAGTACTATTTTATCATATAGATTTTTGATGTGTATAGGTTTTAAGGGTATAAGTTAATATAATCAGATATATACATATACACCTGGTTTGCTTTACGTGTTAATTTATAGTATATATTGTTTTCAAATATCAGTTTTGTCTTTAATGGTTAGTGTATATATATAGGTAGATTTTGATTTTTTTGTATGTGTATATAGGTAGATTCAAATTTATGTAATACGAAATTTAGTAATTGATATCAAATGAAGAACCGTATTAATATTAGTGGAATAATCTTTAATCTACATGAAATGGTAGTGTAGATTCTAGAAATAATTATATTAATTTGCACAAACAACAATGTGAGTTAATACGATTATTTCGAGATTATTTGAATTGATTATAGGATTGATATTGGCTGTTGTTATTTCTTGTTTATTTACTTTGACACCATCCCAGTTATCACACTGCAAGTTCCCTTTGCTATGCTTTGATTTTGAATTGAATTGGAATCGGGTTGAAATGATATATACCCAAATTAAACTTTGACCTAGGATAGAGAATTAAATAAAACCCGATTGGTCAACAATTTGATTTAAAAATAAAATAAAGATTTTATTTGAATAAATACTAAGGTTTTAAAATGAAGTTGGAATTTGAATTTGTATGAAAGGAAAATGTTAATATGTAAGAATCCGAAACAGAATATTAACATAGTAGTTGATGAAATGATGTTGTTTAAAATTTAATTATTAAGTTTGAAATTATTTAATAATTAAGTTTTTGAAATTATTTAATAATTAAATAAGATTGAATTATTTAATAATTAAATGAAATTGAATTATTGATATATGAAATTTAACTTCGTAATAAGTGAAATTGAACTTCTTTAATAAGTAAAGTTGAGTTATGAAATAATTAAGTTTTGAAATTTGTAACTAAGTAAATGAATAAGTGAAATCGAATTTCTTTAACAAGAAATAAAATGTGATTTATTGAAATTAATGTAAGACTTGTAATTTAAAGAATTGATTTGGCAAATCTAATTTAATTCAATTTGAAGTTTTGATATAATGAAGTTGAACTTAAGTAATTGATTTAATGAATTCGAAATTTAATAGAAATTGTTTTGAATGACAAATTAACTTAACGAATATTGAATGAAATCGATAAATGAAGTTAAATTGATTTGAATGTTAAATTAAATTAATTTAAATGATTTCGGAATGAAACTTATATATGAACTTGAATCAATATTTGAATTGTTTAAAATAGAAATTGAAATTGAATTATAAGATTTTGAAATTATGAATGTGGAAGTTTTGAAACGTTAATTATGGAAATTGATTTAGAAAGACAAATGAAATGTTGATTTACAAATTCTATTTGAAATTGAATTTGATTTTGTTTTGAAATAAATAAACGACCAATCGGTGTAATAATTACAAAAGTTATTAAAGAGACCAGAATCGGTTAGGGACATACTCACTGTCTAAACCGAATACCACTTTAATAACTATACGTGGAGTATGATCCAGAATGAAGTGGTTGGAATGATGTACGTGAGGACTGAAGAAAGAGAACGATAATGGATAGCCTTGACACTTGTGTCAAATTGGAAATGACTAAAACAGGAGCCGTGCTGGGCCAAATGGGGTTAGCTTCCTCGAGCGAACACACTTCTTCGAAAACTACTGATTACTTATTGTCGATTGGTGCACCCTTGATTTGGGAGTGTTGTTTCGTGGTGTTGCGATCGCTGCGGCGATGCGTTCTCACCAGTCCGGATCAGGCAAATGGTAGTTTCACTACCTTGGGTATTGCCTCATGTGCCTTGTCATACTTGCATCCCTATATACGCGACCACTACGATTTGTTTTGTGTTATACCTATGGAGTACTCCCTGATATCCCACTAGTTTACGGTGGAGTTTACAGTGCTGTATAGACTATAACGCTTATATAAAATGTGTTAAGGGGGATAATGGTAACGCCTTAACACTATTTTGATACTTATATTATTGTTAGACCTTATCTACTTATCCTACACTACCACATAGTAGATAGTTTAACGGATCCTTAAAGGATGGTTATTACAAACATCATTTGAGTTACTTGTATTTCAATTGCTATTTCACTTGAGTTGGATTTATTGATATAAGAATATTAATCCTGACTCGAGTGTTTTTTGTTTTTCTTTACGCTCGGGTCAGACTAAGTGTACCAGTATTCGAGACCTCACCTTTGGAGTTGGAGCTTGGCTTGGAGATCCAGCCATCTATCCAGCTTTCAGATATTCAGTTGATTCCAGTGATGTATTCTGATATTGTATTTGACTATTGTATTCGAAACTCCTATTGTGCCTTATTTTACTTTGATATGTATATAGTAGCTTCATGAACTACTATCTTTTGTTTCCACTGCATTTATTACTATGTGTCTGTGATTATTTATTTACTGTATATGTTTAGTTTTGCCAAATTTAAATTAACAATTCGGTATTTTGAATTATTCAAGTCCGACATGTGCGGATGCGAATAGTGCAAAATAGCGGGTCGTTACAAGGTGGGTGGCGGTAAGAGGAGAGAGGTAAGCTAGGGTTTTGAAGGAGGAAGGATTGAATTTGATTTGGAGATTTAAGAGTTTTGGGATTTGGAGTTTTCTATAGATTCGAGAAAGAAGAAGAAGAAGAGTATTGAGAAAGTTTCTCAAATAATGAATTTTTATACGTACTTGGTTTTAGTTAGACAGGAAAATAGAAGGCCAAAAGAGCGGATTACATATTAAAAATGAGATAAATATTTTAAAACGTACATGCAACAATTAATAACAAAAGAAATGAAGGGACCAAATACATCGCATAATCATTTTGAAATTCAATTTATGAAACGTAACCAAATTAACTTCATTAACTCAAATAATATTCAAATTTGTACGCATTTAGTTTTTTTATCTATGCATGATAAATAAAATTACCTACCATAAAAATGAGAACGTTCAATTTGGTTTTTCCAAAATGAACTTTTATTTCCATTAAAACATCCTTTCTATTTAACACAAAAGGTGTGTTTCTTTTATTAAATCTATTAATTGCAATCAACGTTTTCTTCCCTTCTACTTGAAATATTTCAATTACATTAAATGAAATTACTTACAAAGTTAAATTTCAAAACAGACAACTAAAATGGATGAAAAATAGAATAATTGTTTCCTTTAGTCATTTAAACATGTTTATAAATTTGTTTTTATACAGCAGAGTAATAAATAACTTGCTTTAATAAATTATTTTTCTACTCTTGTAATCCATCTGTATGCTAAAACACAGTTCAAATATACATACATTTCTTCCTTTAAATCAATCATTCTATTCTTTATTTTAATGAAATTAAACCGACATTCATAAATGTAATGTTCATTTTATTTGATATAAATGTTCTTTTTATTAAACCAACTTTCCTTATATTTTCATTAATAAAATCTACGTTTAATGTAACGACCCTGGATTTTATATATATTCAAATTGATAATTAATTTAGTTTTTGAATAAAAAAAATTGTGAAATTAATTGATAAATTGATTTGAGTTTTTCCAAATTCAAATAAAATATGTTATTTATTAATAAAGAAATGATAACTTTTATAAATTATTTTAATTTAATAATGAGTTATTTTTAAACAATGTTATTAATGTAATGTCTTTACAAATGGATTTTTAATATAAATAGAAATGGTTATTTCAAATTTATTTATATATAAATATGTGTATTTTGGAAGAAACTATGATTTGTAAATTTGAAATAAATTCTTTCAAATTGTTTAAATTAAAATAAACCTTATAAATATTAAGCATAAGTATAAAAATAAATAATAATTAAATGTAGCATTTGATAGTCTAAGTTTTAAAATAAAAGAGAAAAAAAAATACATTCAACTAAGTAGTAAATACTAGCCATCAACTTCTGTTAGTCAACAAAACAAAAGAAGAAATACAAATAAATACAAATATAAGCATGGAATGAAACAAACAAAATATAAGATATATAACTAAGCTTGCTAAACAAGACAAAGGAGTTAATGCCAATATCTTAGCATGCATAGTACAAATCATATCAGCCGAGATTTATCTCAACATAGTCAAAGCAAGAAAACAAAATCTATGCATAACATGGGGAAAGGAAGTAAACATGAAGGGGAACATGCATTTAATGTAACCAGTACTAAGCACAACCAAGTCAATTCGAATGGTTAAAAAATCTTGTACCTGATATTGTACAAAATAACAACACCCTGTAAACTTCATTTCCTATATGTCAAATTCTTCCTCTCAGTTCATTCATCAAGCCAATTAAAATCTAAAATGAACTACAGCTAAAATTTAAAGATCAATAAACAAACAATAATTCAACTCAAACTAGAGAATATGATCAAATTGAAGGCTTCAGCTTACAATCTACAGTCTGTTTCAACATAGCAGCTTTGTTCTTCCTTTGGAGATCGGTGAGTAAACAAACTACACCTGTGTGAATCTGTTGGATGTGAAATTTCTTAAGATATATGATATGAGTTTATGCTTTGCAATGTATATTTACATGTGACCTTTGTGTATATACATGACATATGAGTGCATGTCTGAAACAAGAAGTTTGCTCTGTTCTTGTTTTATTTTCCAGGTTTCAAACTTTTCAAAAGAAAAAAAATCTTTTCTTCACAATCTATTTGATGTTCGGATTTAGGGTTAAAACAAAAGTTGTTTGTTTGATTATAAACTAAGTTTTAAAAAATTTATTTTTGTTCAAACAATTTCATATTAGCTCTGGAAATCAAAGGAATCTAAGCAAATTTTAAATAAGTTGAATCTCAAACATTTTAATTCACGAATTCAGGTTTGTAATCTGAATTCATACAGTATGACATGAATTTTAAAGCCTTAATCATGATTTTTCGAGTTAGGATTTGAGAGCAGTTCAGATTCGTTCGAATTTCATTCTTTTGGCGATTTCCGATGATCTTTATGACTAGAGGGGTCGGGGTTGCTAGTGGAGATGGAGGAGCCTACGGCGATGGTAGGAAAAATAACCGGAGGTTCTCACGTTCACTATGGCGACAGCGGCGAGCAATTTCTTTCTGTAAACCTAGTTTGGATGTGCGTTGGTATCTCAATTCGTTCATCCTCCCCAGTTGATCGAGTGCAGTGAAACTTAGGGAGGTGGTAGAGGTTGAGGCGACGAAGTGATGGCCAGAGTTTGGGATTTTGTCACGACCCGACTTCCTATGCCCAGGAAATCGTATCGTTTTGAAGAAAAGAAAGAGGTGAGAAAGTAGAAAAGAAAGAGAAGAAGAAGAAACAACATCAGAATCTCAACAGCGGAACGAATAAAATATAATATATCACATAAATTAATACATAGTATCATATACATCATAGTTACACAGATAGTACTTCACATACTAGACAGTTATAAACACCTGTCTAGTTAATACAACTCACACATCATAGAGATACAACACAGCGGAATATAGAATAAACTCTAATCACAGCGGAATCACTATATATCTACACGCTGAAGCCTCCTGCTCCATTGCTCCTCCAGACTTCATCAAAGCTAAACCTGAATCCCTTGACTACCCGTAAAAATTTGGGTACCCGAGAGTTTAAGAAAAACAGAAATAAACTGCGGGTCAGACATGGGTCTGGTATGAGTAACAGGTTAAAGTTGCTTAACTTTGAAAATCCTTTGCAAACAAAGGTATCACGTAAGACTCCCCACAAATAAACATGGGTAAGTTTTTACCTTACGCTAACCAAAACATTTGATAGGAAATCCAGTGATATTATAATAGTGTCTAGGGTTTTCAAGTAAATATGAAATAGCTGAAATTGTTACATGATTAAATTCCAGCATACTAGGTATACAATCAAAACCGTAAGGTCTCGTAGGAAGAATGGGTTTCCATCAATGGCTGGGCTACTGGGGTACCGCCCGTCACAGTACGTGGCCTAGATCACCGTACCGAGGAGTACGCCCGCTCCCCTGCAACACAAGGCCGGACCCATCCCTTACTGGACAGTTCCAAATAAGATCACCCCACGGTTGGCGCGACCAACCGTACACTAAACCGAAATAAATAGGGACATCTAGACAGGGGTAAACCTTACTCTCAAGTGGGGGCTACCCACGAAGCCTTGCTGCACCTCCCCTGTTTTAGCCATTCCCGGTTGATGAGGCTTGAGGTCACGATTACCTTTATAGAACTCATCTCTTAGAATGCTCATCGTCCGCCTGACGATGTTCTGAAAGCATTCGATCCATACAAGTTCGTTCCGGGTTCGAACGAAACCGAAGGCATTCTGAATCACCATCTCGAATCTATAAGTACTATCTCCGTCAAACTCATTACGGAATCACCCACAGAGTTATACTGACGTATAGTTCTTATACCTCGAGTCTTCACTTGCTCCACTTGGATTTCACGACCTAACGTTATTTTGGATCGATGTGGTATTCGGGTCTCCAGACCTGGAATCCCGGTATACGGAAACCCGATCCCGGTCTCATCGAAATCCAAAACGTGTCTTTTAAGGCCAAGTTGTTTTATAGGTTTAAAACAATTCAATTCAATTATCTATATCAACACCGATAGATAAAACACAACATCACAGATGGATAATTCACATAACATCATAAATGGATAATCAATATCATCAAACTATCATCAAAGCATTCATATCACAACAATATCACTCATCTCATATCTGAGATTACAATCAATCAATGGGATGTCAATATCAATCATCATACATAAGCAAGGATAATAAATCACACTATTGATAATTAATTTAAAATGAATTAAATCAATTACCTTATTCTTCATTACAAAATGTAATTAACCTTTAATTTAATTTATTGATTAATTATCCTTAATTAATCTCAACATATCGAATTTAAAATAAACTTGTATTTATATTAAATACTTGCTCCTACCATTTACTTCATTAAAACCCATTTAGAAATAAATTTTGAAATATAATTTATTTGACAAAACAATTCAACATTTAATATTAATATATTTAATTCTTTGGAAAACCATTTCAGACATATTTAATCAAATTATCAATTATTTATTTAAGCTTGTTTTAAATACTTAAAAACTTGTTTATGCTTTAAATTTTAAAACCCAGATATAATTTGCTATAAAATCTCAAACCTGGTTACTTAAATAACCCGAGTAAAACCCCAAAACCACACGAGTCAGCCCTGAAGACACCCATACTTCCTCAACTTCGAGTCGTCTTCGTGAAAACACGAGCTCCACTTCGGGACGACCTCGTCTTCCCCAACACACATGATTCCAGTGCACACAGCATATACACGTGCACCTACCCAAACGCCTCCGGCCAACCAAGGTCGTCGCGACCATCGACGATGATTCCAAAATCACACGCGAGCAAGAATACGAACCCAGATCCATCAACATACATGCGAAACAAAATTCGAACCTTAAGCTCGAGAATCTGCAAAACCCACTAACCTATCAACATCTCATTTCCCATCCTCCGACCATCTGAGGACCGCCACCACCGGCCATAGCCTCGTCTAACTCCCCTCTTCCAAACCCCAGATCATCACGACACTCGATCGATCCTTGATGTTGAACGAGACGAGAAAACACAGCCCACTAAAATTAGGTCTACAGAAAAGAAAGCCTCGTCGCCGCCACCACCGTTGACTATCGACTACTTCCCCATTTTTCCTAGCTTCCCCGTTCACTCCTCTATCCCCAGACCAAGACTCGACGTCTCCGATCAACTCGACCACCCACGGCAATCCAAAATGCCCAAATCCGACCATCACGAACTGCTACTCAACCACTCCACTAAAAATTGTGATATTTGTTTTAAAAAACATATTTTTGTATGTAAATTCATCTCACATACCTGAATTTATAAATCATAACAATTGATTTTTGGCTAAACTTAAGTTTTCCACTGTGTCTTATAATCCCAGAAGCAATACTAAGTTGTTTCAACTTATAAATATTTTTAACACTTAGCTTAAGACCAAACAAACAATATTTGTTTACATGCCATGTTCAAACAATTGCTAGATCATTAGAAGGTGGTTTGTTTACATATCTACTAAAAAGAGAATAGCCTCAGGCAACAGGCTTAACAGAGTATCAGGTGTACATACAGATGTGCACAAATATATATACAAACAGATATATTCTCACAGGGAAAACATGCTCCTATATAACTTAAGTTATATTTTTAAATAAAAAGTTACTCACCAAATATAAGAGAAGAAC
Source organism: Allium fistulosum (assembly GCA_030737815.1). Lineage (NCBI taxonomy): Eukaryota > Viridiplantae > Streptophyta > Magnoliopsida > Asparagales > Amaryllidaceae > Allium > Allium fistulosum. The sequence goes on from CM060903.1 coordinate 97,288,741, forward strand.
AGAACCCCTTTGTTTGCAACAGTTTGGAATTCTTTGAGAAACTGGAAAGTGTTTTTCAGCCTTGATCTTCAACTGTCTTGCTTTTTGTTTTGTTTATAGTTGCTGATGATGTTTTGATGAAAACTTGTTTAGGTTTTAAAATGGAGTTTTAGCTTATTTTTGCTGAGCTCGACTGGAAATGGAAAATGATAGGAAGAAGTATATAGGCTGAAACAGTTTACAGGGTTTATATCATTTCATTTTTCTTTTCTTTTTTATGTATACGGTCAGAGATATTTTGTAAAATGGAGGCTGAAAGAAACTTATACAATTCGAAATGACTTGGCTGCGTGCTAGGGAATGGAACATTTAATGCCATTTGTACTATGATGTTTTCATTTGTATACTTATCTCATTTCCTTATGCTTGGCTGGCTTAACTTACAAGCTACAAATAAATATTATACTTTGCATTTGAATCTTTCCTTTGTTCTCAGGCCTGCATGTTCGAACACTTATTTATGTTTGCTTCCTTCTAAATGTTTGACTGTGCAGATTTTATAAAGGTTGAGGAGTGGCAATCATTCTTATGTTATTATGTATTTTGCTTTGCATTTTGACTTTGTTGCCTTAAGCTTTGCAGCATATTCATATTCGAACATTGTTTGATTAGTTAGTGTGTTTGTTTTTATAATTTATAATTTATAAAATTTTACTTATGTATTTTTGTACTTGTATTGTTGTATTGTTACTTTGCCATAGTTTGCTTTTTGGTATTTATTTTGTTATTCGTTTTGTTGTTATTCTAACATATTGTTCGATTATGAAATGTAAGTGGTTGTTATTTTAACACGTTGTTTGATGATGTAGTGTAAATGTGGTTCTAGTATATATTTATTTATTTATTTAATAGCTTTTAAAAGTTTTATTTCAAATAAATTATAATTCCCAAATCACTAAAATATATATAAGAAATTTGAAAACAAAATTTATCAATTAAATTTAAAACAGAACTTCCCTATCTACAATATATACCAATATATATATAAAATAAATAGAAAATAATTTACTAGTTTTAAAAGATATAATTTACAATACGATATTTATTAAAAGAAAAATATCAATTTAGATCTTATAATTCAAAAATATATCAAATCAATTTAATATTTATCACAGATTATTAAATTGATATTGCCAAAATTTCCGGGATGTCACATTCCTCCCCCCTTAAAAGAATTTCGTCCCCGAAATTTAAAACAAAGGTAATTTAATAATCTAGTTAAAATTTTAATTTTAAAACACATGCATACATCAATCAATGTTAACAACCATAGCATCCAATCAAACAAATCTATCTATCCAGACAAAAATTCCGAATAGGATTCTCTCGAGTTTCCCCGAATATAAGTACCGGGTTACTCGCTCTATAAAATCCAAACAGTCAATATCACTAAGCTACGGAGCTCCTACCCCTCTAGATCTACATTATAAGACAAGATAGGATATCAGACTACAGACGAGTCGGACTCACAACCAAAACTTCCTGAACTGCTGGTTCCAAAAACCAAAAATAGAGTCTCACACGTACTCCCTCAGAGATACGCGAAACACAACGAATCCCAGCTATCCAAACTGGCAATTCACTCCAGAAGAACAAACACTAACTTCTCCAGAACACAGAGAAAATCCAGAACACTTCGAAGCTAATTTCCCAGACTTACCAAACTATACAACTCCTTCAATCAGAGAAAACTCATTCAGAATCAAATCTCCGATTTTGAAATCCAAATTCTTCTGTCTCTTATCTACCAACTCTTCGGACGATCCAAATCTGCCTTCATCACTACCAATCAGCTAAACCTCTGCTGATGCCTTTCAGAACGAATCTGAATCCAAAAACAATCCAGTAGACGATCTTCTCCTTATCAACCAAAATCAGGAACACAATCCTACCATCCTCCGTAGAAATCAACTTCTCTTTTCCCAGAAAAGAAAAGCAGACGCACTCCCAACTGCTTCCGCTGCACAACTCTGATATGGTAGATGAAATATAGATGATGCACACAAGCACAAACTCCCACTAGTACCAACTGTGATGGACCTAGGCTTTGCAACCATCAGTCAGAAATCACAACTGGTAAGCCTCCCAACTATTCCGAAAATATGGTTCAACATATCCAAAATAAACTCAGAAGTTCCTCCAAAAACCATCCTACTACTAAGTTAAACCATCGGTATCATTCCTGGAATACAGTCGATACCAAACTAAATCTCCAGATGCTAACAAAACACTGTGTAATATCCCGGAAATTTTAACAATATCAATTTAATAATCTGTTAAATAATTAAATTGATATTGATGATCTTTGATAATAAGATTTGAATTTAATTTAATAATCTGATTAAATTAGTATTAATTGGTGATTTTATCTTTTAAAAGTTAATAAGATAATTTTCTATTTGAATATATATATTTATTTATATATATTGTAAATAGAAGCTTTGGGTAAATTGGGAATTTAGATTTAATTTAATATGACTTTTCAAAGTTATTTAAATTAGTAAATTTATAGTTTTAAAATACTTTAATTGCTTAAGATATTTTTACTTAAGTTTAAATTTATATAAGAGTTAACAAAAAGGCTTGTTTTGTTTCTTTTTAAAATATCACTTGATAATATAATCTCTTATATAAATTATTTAAATATCAAATATGTTAATTTCAGATAATAAGTATAATGTATTATTTTTATTAATATGAATGGATTTTAAAGAATATGAAATTGTTATTTAATTGAATAAATAGTTATATATGTATATATATATATAACTTGACTTTTTAAATTGAATCTTAGGATTTAATTTAATTGAATTTGAAATTAAGTTTTGAAATTCAAGAGAATAGATATTTAAATTGTTTGGATATTATAATATTTGTATAACTTTTAATTATAAATATAATTGGTTTTGTTTCTTTAAAATGATTTATATATATAGATAAGTATTTATTAAATAAGAAAAAGGCTTTTTAATTTCTTTAAAATAAATAGAAATAAGATAATTACTTAAAAGACATGTGTCTTTATCTAATGACTCATTTTAACATGTGTAATTTAATTAGCTAATGTTTATGACAAGTGTTCTTTTATTTTTGATTTTTCTTTTAATTCATAAATAAACCATTTTATCCTATATAAACACATACTTCACTCCTTTATCTTCTTTTCTAATCTTCATTTTTTTCAAAATTAAGAAGATTTTTTTTCAGCTGAAACAAATCAGTAACAACTCTCAATAATCCAATACAAAATCAAACCCTGAAACTCTTTTCCAAATCAACTCTTCAGCTTAATGCATTTCTCCATTTCAAAAGAAAATCTGGAAATTCCTCAAACCAGAGATTATAAAAAAAATCAAATCTCTGTAAACCATTTTCCCAAATCTAAGTCAAGTTCAGCCTGCAATTCTTTTCAACATTTAAGCCTGCCTGCATGTTTATCAAATCTGGAATCATTTTAAGGCCTGTCTGCATTCATCTCTTCAAACTGGAAATCAAGCTTGCATGTTAATTTAAAGACAACAATTCAAGTTTTAAATCAAATTCAAGAAGCTTTTTCAAATCTGGAAGCTCTGTTTCATCTTTGAACAGGTGAGTAACAACTTTTATCTAAACTAACTTATGAAAATATAGTTGTTTGATTTTCTTGTGATAATCACGTTTGGGATGATGGATTCTCTGTAATATGTATGGTTTTAAATGCATGTATGGTTTGAGATGTTATTGCCTGTACTTCTCTGTTTTGTTTCCTGTGAATAAAATTTTGTATGCATGGTTGATATTTGTAAATTCCCTGTTCACAGTTTCAAGTTCTAGTTTTTGATTCAAAGTTTATTTTCTCCTTCTCTAATCTCTATTAGAACTTAGGCTTTGAACAAAATTTATTTGTCTCATTTAAAACTAAAAGTTTAAGGGTGTTGTAGTTTAAATTGAATATGAAATTCTCTGGAAAACAAAAACAAATCAGCATATATATATAAAGTGAAAATTCAAACTGTGAGATTTGTGGTTCCAGTATTATGAATTGAATAAATAAACCAAATCATGATTTTTAACACTAAAATCAAGATTTTTAAGAATGTGGAAATAGTGCAGTTCTGTGATGAACTGAAATTGAGAATTTAAGGTTTTCTGGTAATTTATTGATTTTGGTAGATCGAGATTTTGGTTAATGATAGAGGAGTGGTCGTAGTTCATAGGAAAAATGCCTGATGATGTTGCATTTCATTGAGGAGGCAGCGGTGGCGATTCTTTGTCTGGAAACCTAGTTTTTGTTTGGTCTGGCAATTTTGATCTTATCACTCTTTCCAGTGGATCGAGTGTATCGGAATTCAGGGTATTGGGAGCTGGAGCGTTAATGTAGACGAGGCCGGAGTGGGTGGATCTCAGATGATCGGAACGGCGAGCTTTGGTTGATGACAGGCTTTGGCAATTCGATCTGATAAGTTCCAGGCCTGGGAGATGATCGAATTTCGAATTCGAGCAGTAATCGATGAAGTGATGATCGTAGATTGGTTGGTGGATGAACGTCGATGTGGTGTAGTGGTCGTGGATGGACGGAGTGGACGTTGATGACCGTGCACGTGCACGCGATCGAATTTCTGGTGAGCCTGGGTTTTATCAGAGGGTTACTCGAGTTGTTTTCGTGGGAGACTCGGGGTTTTTAGTGTTTGGCTCGAAGTAGAGATTGGGTGAGTTTCTTCGTTTAGCTGTAGGGTTTTGACAGGGAAAACTCGGGTGAGACTCGAAGGGTTTAAGGAAGCGACTCGAAGTAATTTAGGTGGACTCGAGCACTTTTAGTTGACAGGTTCAAAACTGTCTGTTTATAAAAATTTAAACTGAATTTGAATTTGTAAAGAAATTTTTAAACAGGGATTTTAAATCTAAAAGTTTAATTTGAAATCTAGTTTAAATCTGAATCTCAGATTTAAAATAAAAGCAGTTTTTAAATTAAATTGTTTTAAATAACTTTAGTGTTTAAATTGTATATTAAATGGATATAATTTAAAGGTAAATTTGATTCAAATTCTTTAGTTATTTATAAGATGAGAAATTCCTTTAACTTGTAAAATAAAAGAGTTTAGAAATGTTGTTTAAACATGATTAAGATAAATAAATTAGGAATGATTAATTTATAATTAAGTATTATGAATTAAAGTATTAATTAATGATTAAGAATTAATTAATAAAGTAATTAAATATTAATTAAGTTATGGTTAACACTTAATTAACTAAATAAATTAGAGATTAATTATTTGGTTATTAAGATTTATTAATTTGAAATGATTAATCTAAGTTAATTACTTAAGAAAAGTAATTAAATAATTGTTAATGAAGGTCATTAATTTGAGATTATTTAATAATTAATTAATGTGATTAATTTTGATAATTAATTTGATTAATTAATTAAGGATAATCATTTATGAAATTGTTTAAACATAATTACTAAATGGAAGTAATTAAGAAATTAATTACTTATTGTAATTAATTAAGTTAATTTGATTTAGTTTAAGTAAATTAATTAAGTTTAATTAATTTAGAAAAATCAATGGATGATTTGATAAATAATTACTTAATGTAATTAGTAAGGTATGATTATTTAGGAAGTAAATAATAAGATAATTTCTTGAAGTAATTAATTGATGGTGATGTATTAATGGAAGTAATTTAAGTTTAATTACTTTGAATAATTAATCAAGGGATTAATTAAGAAATTAATTAAGGAGAATTAATTTAGTAAATGAAAGTAATTAAGGGTAGTTAATTACTGATTTAAGATTAATCAAGGTGATTAATAAATGTTGTTTAATTTAAAGTTAATTACTTAATGTAATTAATTTAATTTAAGTAATTAATAATTAATTTGTAATTAAGGATCATTAATTAATATAATTAATGATGTAATTAAGATTGATTAATTAAGTATAATTAATAAATAAAGTGATTAATTAATGTAATTAATTAAGGTTTAATATAATTAATTATAGTGATTAATTTAATTAATTATAGTTAATTAATTAATGAAGTAATTAAAGGTTAATTACTATAAGTGGTTAAGGTTAATTAATTTAAGTAATTAATTAAGGATAAATTACTTGAAGGTAATTAAAAGATAATTAATCAAAGATGATTAATTGAAAAAGGTAATTAGAGGATAATTAATTAATTTGTAATTAATTAATGTTTAAGTAAGAAGGATTTATAAAATAAAAGTAATTAATTTAATTAACTTTAAATTAATTAGAGATGATATAGATCATTACTTATGGATGGATGATAATACTGAATGCTTTGCATTTGATTGATATCTCTGATGAGATATATGCTATGTGATATGGATGTTTAGTTGAATTGTGATAATATGGATTATCTGATGATATTGATAATGTTGATTATCTATTGTGAATTATCTTTCTAAGTGTATAAAGATAATTGAATTAAATTGTTTTAACCTTTAAAACAACTTGGCCTTAAAAGATACGTTTTGGATTTCGATGAGACCGGGATCGGGTTTCCGTATACCGGATTTCCAGGTCTGGAGACCCGAATACCACATCGATCCAAATTAACGATAGGTCGTGAATCTCAAGTGAAGATGAAGATTCAGAGTGCAAGGGTTATTGTCGTTAACTCTGAGGGTGATTCCAAAACGAGTGTAACGAGATAATGCCTTCGGTTTCGTTCGAACCCGGAACGAACTTGTATGGATTGAATGCTTTCAGCACATCGTCAGGTGGACGATGAGCATTCTAAGTGATGTGTTCTGATTAAAGGTAATCGTGACCTCAAGCCTCATCAAACCGGGAATGGCTAAAACAGGGGAGGTGCAGCAAGGTTAGTGGGTAGCACCCAAGTAGTATAAGATTCCCCTGTCTAGAGTCCCTTTTTATTTCGGCTGTGTGGGTGGTTGTTTGGCCGCAACCACGGGGTTTCTTATGCGGGAATTATCCAGTAAGGGATGTTCCGGCCTTGTGTTGCAGGGGATTGGGAGTGATCCTCGGTACGGTGATCTAGGCCACGTACTGTGACGGGCGGTACCCCGGTAGCCCTGCCATTGATGGAATCCAAACTCCAATAAGTGCCGTACGTTTTAGTTGTGCCCAACTACGTTGGAACGTGAGATGTAAGCATTCCAGCTATTTCATATTTATTTGAAAACCCTAGACCTATTATAATACAATCGAATTTCCTATCAAATGTTTTGGTTAGCGTAAGATAAAAACTTACCCATATTTATTGGTGGGGAGTCTTACGTGATACCTTTTCTTTCAAAAGGTTTTGAAGTTAAACAAGTTTAACCTGTTACTCACACCAGACCCATGTCTGACCCAAGTTGTTTATTTCTGTTTTATAAACTCTTGGGTACTCAAATTTTTACGAGTAGCCAAGGGATTCAGGTTTAGCTTTGACGAGTAATCTGGAGGAGCAATGGAGCAGGAGGCTTCGGCGTTGTAGATATAGATAGTAGTTTTCCGCTGTGTTGATCTTTGTATTGATCTGTATTGTGTTGAGATGTAATAACTAGACAGATGTTTATAACTGTCTAGTATGTGATGTGTAATCTGTTTAACTCTGATAGATGATGTATATGATACTATGTAATATTTATGTGATATATTATATTTCGTTTTGTTTCCGCTGTGAGTATCTGTTGTTGTTTTCTTTTCTCTTCTTCTCTTTTCTATTTCTCACCCCTTTCTTTCTTACTGTCGATGCGATTTTCCGGGAGTGGAAAGTCGGGTCGTCACACGTGGTATCAGAGCTTAGGTTGAGCGAATGCCTAAGCTTTTGGTTAAGTGAATATCAGAGCTATTGGTTGAGTGAATACCTAGCTCTGGAGTGGTATCTATCGTGAGAGAGCGTATTTGTAATTTTTATATAACTATATATATATTCTACCTATATTGTTGGGTTACCCGTACAGGTTCTCCAATATAAGATATAAAGGTAGATAGGGTAGTAGTGTATGAAACACGACTACCAATGGTTGGAATTAAGGTTGGAAGTGTATTTATCGAGACTGTAGACCCAATACCATCTCGAGTAAGTTTTGCTGTGATGAAGGATTTCATCGAATCTCTGAAGGAAACCTGTTAAGCTTCGGAATTTATCTTTGAAGTGCAGTTTGGATGAGTAGAGTTGGATCTGTCGGTTAGGCAGAAGCAAGTGATGGTATCTTGATACCTCAGGTAATAGTAGCTGTATGATGAGATACAGTGACGATTGATGTTCCCGAAGATGTTTTCTTTGGAACAAGTTTAAGGAAGTGTGACTGCTTCGGTGTTGTGTCTGAGTTCAGCATGGAGTTTCTATTTGATTCGGAGTTCGAGTTTCTCAAAGATCTTTGGATAGAAAGTCCTTGGCATCAGTATCAGCAGTGCAGCTCGGAGTGTTCTGTGATGGTAGGAAGTTGTCAGGCTGAGTAGTTTTTCTGAAGGTGAAGTTCAGAAGCAGCAATGAGGATCCATTTCTTAGATGGATTGGATAGTTAAGTATGGGCTGTTCTGATTTGTTAAGAGGAACAGTTTTCTTTGGAAATAGGCTGGGTTGATCGCAAAAGTGACTTGCGATAGTTTGAGTGTTCTCTTGGGTTATTGAAGATTTTTCTGAGTGTCTTCAAGGAAGTCAGAAGTTGTCCGCATTTGAAGATTGAGTTTTCTTATCAACTGGATTCCAGGAGTAGTACCGGTAGTTCAGCCTAGTTGAAGGATGTTTTCCTAGAGATGGAGTTGGTGAAGCAACTCAAGTTTTGATGGAGTATCTGAGTTTTCTTTATAGATTCAGTGAACCATATTTCTGGAATGAGTTGTCCAGTCGGTGCTTGTATTCTACCTCAGATCAGAGTTGAGCAGCGAAAGCAGTTGGGAGTGTATCTCTGGATAGGGGAAATAAGTCTGGAATCTACTGATAGTTGTGAAGTAGAGTTGTGTTTTGGATCTCCTCGGTGTTCTGATTTGGATAAGTAATTGGTCTACTTGATTGAATTGCCAGTTTGGATAATTGGAATTCATTGAGTTTTACGTATCTCTGAGGGAGTACGTGTAAGATCTATCTTTGGTTTTAGAATCTGCAGTTATGGAAGTTTGGTAGTTGAGTCAGACTCGTCTGTAGTCTGATATTCTGTTTAGTTCTGTGGATCTAGATGAGTAGGAGATCTATAGCTTAGTTGTTTAGATTGTTTGTAGAGCGAGTATCCCGGTATATATATATTTGGGGAAACTCGAGGAATTCTATCTAGAATTTTGTCTGGATAATTAGATTTGATTGATTGGATGAATTGGTTGCTATGGTTGTTAGCATATGGATGATAGTATATGCTTGTGTTTTGAATTAAAATCTTTAATAAGATTATTAAATTACCTTTGTTTAAATTTCGGGGACGAAATTATTTTAAGGGGGGAGGAATGTAATATCCCGGAAATTTTAACAATATCAATTTAATAATCTGTTAAATAATTAAATTGATATTGATGATCTTTGATAATAAGATTTGAATTTAATTTAATAATCTGATTAAATTAGTATTAATTGGTGATTTTATCTTTTAAAAGTTAATAAGATAATTTTCTATTTGAATATATATATTTATTTATATATATTGTAAATAGAAGCTTTGGGTAAATTGGGAATTTAGATTTAATTTAATATGACTTTTCAAAGTTATTTAAATTAGTAAATTTATAGTTTTAAAATACTTTAATTGCTTAAGATATTTTTACTTAAGTTTAAATTTATATAAGAGTTAACAAAAAGGCTTGTTTTGTTTCTTTTTAAAATATCACTTGATAATATAATCTCTTATATAAATTATTTAAATATCAAATATGTTAATTTCAGATAATAAGTATAATGTATTATTTTTATTAATATGAATGGATTTTAAAGAATATGAAATTGTTATTTAATTGAATAAATAGTTATATATGTATATATATATATATATAACTTGACTTTTTAAATTGAATCTTAGGATTTAATTTAATTGAATTTGAAATTAAGTTTTGAAATTCAAGAGAATAAATATTTAAATTGTTTGGATATTATAATATTTGTATAACTTTTAATTATAAATATAATTGGTTTTGTTTCTTTAAAATGATTTATATATATAGATAAGTATTTATTAAATAAGAAAAAGGCTTCTTAATTTCTTTAAAATAAATAGAAATAAGATAATTACTTAAAAGACATGTGTCTTTATCTAATGACTCATTTTAACATGTGTAATTTAATTAGCTAATGTTTATGACAAGTGTTCTTTTATTTTTGATTTTTCTTTTAATTCATAAATAAACCATTTTATCCTATATAAACACATACTTCACTCCTTTATCTTCTTTTCTAATCTTCATTTTTTTTCAAAATTAAGAAGATTTGTTTTCAGCTGAAACAAATCAGTAACAACTCTCAATAATCCAATACAAAATCAAACCCTGAAACTCTTTTCCAAATCAACTCTTCAGCTTAATGCATTTCTCCATTTCAAAAGAAAATCTGGAAATTCCTCAAACCAGAGATTATAAAAAAAATCAAATCTCTGTAAACCATTTTCCCAAATCTAAGTCAAGTTCAGCCTGCAATTCTTTTCAACATTTAAGCCTGCCTGCATGTTTATCAAATCTGGAATCATTTTAAGGCCTGTCTGCATTCATCTCTTTAAACTGGAAATCAAGCTTGCATGTTAATTTAAAGACAACAATTCAAGTTTTAAATCAAATTCAAGAAGCTTTTTCAAATCTGGAAGCTCTGTTTCATCTTTGAACAGGTGAGTAACAACTTTTATCTAAACTAACTTATGAAAATATAGTTGTTTGATTTTCTTGTGATAATCACGTTTGGGATGATGGATTCTCTGTAATATGTATGGTTTTAAATGCATGTATGGTTTGAGATGTTATTGCCTGTACTTCTCTGTTTTGTTTCCTGTGAATAAAATTTTGTATGCATGGTTGATATTTGTAAATTCCCTGTTCACAGTTTCAAGTTCTAGTTTTTGATTCAAAGTTTATTTTCTCCTTCTCTAATCTCTATTAGAACTTAGGCTTTGAACAAAATTTATTTGTCTCATTTAAAACTAAAAGTTTAAGGGTGTTGTAGTTTAAATTGAATATGAAATTCTCTGGAAAACCAAAAACAAATCAGCATATATATATAAAGTGAAAATTCAAACTGTGAGATTTGTGGTTCCAGTATTATGAATTGAATAAATAAACCAAATCATGATTTTTAACACTAAAATCAAGATTTTTAAGAATGTGGAAATAGTGCAGTTCTGTGATGAACTGAAATTGAGAATTTAAGGTTTTCTGGTAATTTATTGATTTTGGTAGATCGAGATTTTGGTTAATGATAGAGGAGTGGTCGTAGTTCATAGGAAAAATGCCTGATGATGTTGCATTTCATTGAGGAGGCAGCGGTGGCGATTCTTTGTCTGGAAACCTAGTTTTTGTTTGGTCTGGCAATTTTGATCTTATCACTCATTCCAGTGGATCGAGTGTATCGGAATTCAGGGTATTGGGAGCTGGAGCGTTAATGTAGACGAGGCCGGAGTGGGTGGATCTCAGATGATCGGAACGGCGAGCTTTGGTTGATGACAGGCTTTGGCAATTCGATCTGATAAGTTCCAGGCCTGGGAGATGATCGAATTTCGAATTCGAGCAGTAATCGATGAAGTGATGATCGTAGATTGGTTGGTGGATGAACGTCGATGTGGTGGAGTGGTCGTGGATGGACGGAGTGGACGTTGATGACCGTGCACGTGCACGCGATCGAATTTCTGGTGAGCCTGGGTTTTATCAGAGGGTTACTCGAGTTGTTTTCGTGGGAGACTCGGGGTTTTTAGTGTTTGGCTCGAAGTAGAGATTGGGTGAGTTTCTTCGTTTAGCTGTAGGGTTTTGACAGGGAAAACTCGGGTGAGACTCGAAGGGTTTAAGGAAGCGACTCGAAGTAATTTAGGTGGACTCGAGCACTTTTAGTTGACAGGTTCAAAACTGTCTGTTTATAAAAATTTAAACTGAATTTGAATTTGTAAAGAAATTTTTAAACAGGGATTTTAAATCTAAAAGTTTAATTTGAAATCTAGTTTAAATCTGAATCTCAGATTTAAAATAAAAGCAGTTTTTAAATTAAATTGTTTTAAATAACTTTAGTGTTTAAATTGTATATTAAATGGATATAATTTAAAGGTAAATTTGATTCAAATTCTTTAGTTATTTATAAGATGAGAAATTCCTTTAACTTGTAAAATAAAAGAGTTTAGAAATGTTGTTTAAACATGATTAAGATAAATAAATTAGGAATGATTAATTTATAATTAAGTATTATGAATTAAAGTATTAATTAATGATTAAGAATTAATTAATAAAGTAATTAAATATTAATTAAGTTATGGTTAACACTTAATTAACTAAATAAATTAGAGATTAATTATTTGGTTATTAAGATTTATTAATTTAAAATGATTAATCTAAGTTAATTACTTAAGAAAAGTAATTAAATAATTGTTAATGAAGGTCATTAATTTGAGATTATTTAATAATTAATTAATGTGATTAATTTTGATAATTAATTTGATTAATTAATTAAGGATAATCATTTATGAAATTGTTTAAACATAATTACTAAATGGAAGTAATTAAGAAATTAATTACTTATTGTAATTAATTAAGTTAATTTGATTTAGTTTAAGTAAATTAATTAAGTTTAATTAATTTAGAAAAATCAATGGATGATTTGATAAATAATTACTTAATGTAATTAGTAAGGTATGATTATTTAGGAAGTAAATAATAAGATAATTTCTTGAAGTAATTAATTGATGGTGATGTATTAATGGAAGTAATTTAAGTTTAATTACTTTGAATAATTAATCAAGGGATTAATTAAGAAATTAATTAAGGAGAATTAATTTAGTAAATGAAAGTAATTAAGGGTAGTTAATTACTGATTTAAGATTAATCAAGGTGATTAATAAATGTTGTTTAATTTAAAGTTAATTACTTAATGTAATTAATTTAATTTAAGTAATTAATAATTAATTTGTAATTAAGGATCATTAATTAATATAATTAATGATGTAATTAAGATTGATTAATTAAGTATAATTAATAAATAAAGTGATTAATTAATGTAATTAATTAAGGTTTAATATAATTAATTATAGTGATTAATTTAATTAATTATAGTTAATTAATTAATGAAGTAATTAAAGGTTAATTACTATAAGTGGTTAAGGTTAATTAATTTAAGTAATTAATTAAGGATAAATTACTTGAAGGTAATTAAAAGATAATTAATCAAAGATGATTAATTGAAAAAGGTAATTAGAGGATAATTAATTAATTTGTAATTAATTAATGTTTAAGTAAGAAGGATTTATAAAATAAAAGTAATTAATTTAATTAACTTTAAATTAATTAGAGATGATATAGATCATTACTTATGGATGGATGATAATACTGAATGCTTTGCATTTGATTGATATCTCTGATGAGATATATGCTATGTGATATGGATGTTTAGTTGAATTGTGATAATATGGATTATCTGATGATATTGATAATGTTGATTATCTATTGTGAATTATCTTTCTAAGTGTATAAAGATAATTGAATTAAATTGTTTTAACCTTTAAAACAACTTGGCCTTAAAAGATACGTTTTGGATTTCGATGAGACCGGGATCGGGTTTCCGTATACCGGATTTCTAGGTCTGGAGACCCGAATACCACATCGATCCAAATTAACGATAGGTCGTGAATCTCAAGTGAAGATGAAGATTCAGAGTGCAAGGGTTATTGTCGTTAACTCTGAGCGTGATTCCAAAACGAGTGTAACGAGATAATGCCTTCGGTTTCGTTCGAACCCGGAACGAACTTGTATGGATTGAATGCTTTCAGCACATCGTCAGGTGGACGATGAGCATTCTAAGTGATGTGTTCTGATTAAAGGTAATCGTGACCTCAAGCCTCATCAAACCGGGAATGGCTAAAACAGGGAAGGTGCAGCAAGGTTAGTGGGTAGCACCCAAGTAGTATAAGATTCCCCTGTCTAGAGTCCCTTTTTATTTCGGCTGTGTGGGTGGTTGTTTGGCCGCAACCACGGGGTTTCTTATGCGAGAATTATCCAGTAAGGGATGTTCCGGCCTAGTGTTGCAGGGGATTGGGAGTGATCCTCGGTACGGTGATCTAGGCCACGTACTGTGACGGGCGGTACCCCGGTAGCCCTGCCATTGATGGAATCCAAACTCCAATAAGTGCCGTACGTTTTAGTTGTGCCCAACTACGTTGGAACGTGAGATGTAAGCATTCCAGCTATTTCATATTTATTTGAAAACCCTAGACCTATTATAATACAATCGAATTTCCTATCAAATGTTTTGGTTAGCGTAAGATAAAAACTTACCCATATTTATTGGTGGGGAGTCTTACGTGATACCTTTTCTTTCAAAAGGTTTTGAAGTTAAACAAGTTTAACCTGTTACTCACACCAGACCCATGTCTGACCCAAGTTGTTTATTTCTGTTTTATAAACTCTTGGGTACTCAAATTTTTACGAGTAGCCAAGGGATTCAGGTTTAGCTTTGACGAGTAATCTGGAGGAGCAATGGAGCAGGAGGCTTCGGCGTTGTAGATATAGATAGTAGTTTTCCGCTGTGTTGATCTTTGTATTGATCTGTATTGTGTTGAGATGTAATAACTAGACAGATGTTTATAACTGTCTAGTATGTGATGTGTAATCTGTGTAACTCTGATAGATGATGTATATGATACTATGTAATATTTATGTGATATATTATATTTCGTTTCGTTTCCGCTGTGAGTATCTGTTGTTGTTTTCTTTTCTCTTCTTCTCTTTTCTATTTCTCACCCCTTTCTTTCTTACTGTCGATGCGATTTTCCGGGAGTGGAAAGTCGGGTCGTCACACACTGACTTCCTGAAGACATCCAGAAAATTTCTGAAACACAAAGGAACACTCAAACCATCGCAAATCACTTTTGCGATCCTATCCGATTTAGATTCCGAAGAAACTGTTCTTCCTTTACCAACCCAAACAGCATATCCAAATAAAATTACTCCTTTAGAAACATCTTATCTGCCAGAAAACTGATAGTTCCTCCTCAAAACAGATATCCTGACCTGCTGAGCTCCCAAAAGAAATGGATAAGTCTTTAACATCTACTCGAACTACTGACCGTAGAATCTCACATCTCCTGATCCATTGTAGAAAAAGATTCACATTGCTGCTTCCACACTCCACTCCAGGTCACTGCTTAACCAGAAGACTTCTTTATTCCAAAGGCTTCTCGAACTTCAAAGTCTTCAGCCAACTTCACAAAGAGTTTGAGACAAGCAGATACTTCTCAAAAATTCGGACTCCAAGCCAAGCACCATAAATTTACTCTTATTAAGGGTGAAAATGAGACCACATCCAAAAGTAACAACTTACGACCTTAGTCTCATACTCCAACACAGATAAAGCTTCCCTGCGGTAGACATCAACTGTCCACCCCATAACTCCTTAACTTGCTCCAAAAGAAACATCTTCAGCACCGTCTGTGGTTGTTGCATCTCACCATACAACTACTCCCTTCTGAAGTTGCAAAGATACCATTACTCACTTCTGCTCATCCAACAGATCCAAATTCCACAACATTTTAAATTTACTTCCAGAGTTTAAGCAATTTCCAAAGTACAAAATCACCTTTGAAATCAACTATATCCAAAATTCTTTGGCAATTCAAATATTCTTTTGAATTTCAAAACCAAACCCAGTTCACAAACAATTCCAATTTAAAATAATTTGGTAGCAAACTTTTCTCTCGGAAATTCGAAAATGAACATCGATGATGCTGCAGTCATCACCGACGTTATTTTCTAACAACCGAAAGAGTTCAAATGCTTTTATTTCTTTTAAACATCTCAAATATTTTTAAATTTTAAATCTTTCCAGATTTCAAATCCAACTCAAAAATATCCTAGAAATAATACCATATTTTTTTCCAGAACCTTTGAAAACACTTCCAAATCCAAAAGAATTTAAATTTTCTCAAAATTCCAGATCCATCCAATTTCTATTCAAACATTACCATGGAATTTTATTTCAATTTCAATTGCAAATCACATTTATAATTCACATTTACAAGATTCCATTTGGTTATATGAATTTATTTCTTGACTATTGATTAAATTCCAATTCTTATTACATTTTCCCAATGACAATGATAATCGTTCAATATTATCATTTCCTAACAATCAAGCAACCATACATAACTATAAAATTTTCGGAAAATCATTTCTTTTATATACAAAAATAATTTGGATAAAATTATTTCATTTACCCTATTTTAAAACAATATTGTGTCGGTTTACCTTGTTAAGAGTTTAGAAATTCCTATCGATATTGTGGCGTCCCACACACCGATCAAAATCTATAAACACCTAACCGATAAGTCAACACAACATAAAACAATTTTATATTCACTAACAAATACGCTCTCTCAGGAAAGAAATCACTTAAGAGCCTAGGTATTCGCTCAACCTAGTGCTCTGATACCACCTGTCACGACCCGACTTCCTATGCCCAGGAAATCGTATCGTTTTGAAGAAAAGAAAGAGGTGAGAAAGTAGAAAAGAAAGAGAAGAAGAAGAAACAACATCAGAATCTCAACAGCGGAATGAATAAAATATAATATATCACATAAATTAATACATAGTATCATATACATCAGAGTTACACAGATAGTACTTCACGTACTAGACAGTTATAAACACCTGTCTAGTTAATACAACTCACACATCATAGAGATACAACACAGCGGAATATAGAATAAACTCTAATCACAGCGGAATCACTATATATCTACACGCTGAAGCCTCCTGCTCCATTGCTCCTCCAGACTTCGTCAAAGCTAAACCTGAATCCCTTGACTACCCGTAAAAATTTGGGTACCCGAGAGTTTAAGAAAAACAGAAATTAACTACGGGTCAGACATGGGTCTGGTATGAGTAACAGGTTAAAGTTGCTTAACTTTGAAAATCCTTTGCAAACAAAGGTATCACGTAAGACTCCCCACAAATAAACATGGGTAAGTTCTTACCTTACACTAACCAAAACATTTGATAGGAAATCCAGTGATATTATAATAGTGTCTAGGGTTTTCAAGTAAATATGAAATAGCTGAAATTGTTACATGATTAAATTCCAGCATACTAGGTATACAATCAAAACCGTAAGGTCTCGTAGGAAGAATGGGTTTCCATCAATGGCTGGGCTACTGGGGTACCGCCCGTCACAGTACGTGGCCTAGATCACCGTACCGAGGAGTACGCCCGCTCCCCTGCAACACAAGGCCGGACCCATCCCTTACTGGACAGTTCCAAATAAGATCACCCCACGGTTGGCGCGACCAACCGTACACTAAACCGAAATAAATAGGGACATCTAGACAGGGGTAAACCTTACTCTCAAGTGGGGGCTACCCACGAAGCCTTGCTGCACCTCCCCTGTTTTAGCCATTCCCGGTTGATGAGGCTTGAGGTCACGATTACCTTTATAGAACTCATCTCTTAGAATGCTCATCGTCCGCCTGACGATGTTCTGAAAGCATTCGATCCATACAAGTTCGTTCCGGGTTCGAACGAAACCGAAGGCATTCTGAATCACCATCTCGAATCTATAAGTACTATCTCCGTCAAACTCATTACGGAATCACCCACAGAGTTATACCGACGTATAGTTCTTATACCTCGAGTCTTCACTTGCTCCACTTGGATTTCACGACCTAACGTTATTTTGGATCGATGTGGTATTCGGGTCTCCAGACCTGGAATCCCGGTATACGGAAACCCGATCCTGGTCTCATCGAAATCCAAAACGTGTCTTTTAAGGCCAAGTTGTTTTAAAGGTTTAAAACAATTCAATTCAATTATCTATATCAACACCGATAGATAAAACACAACATCACAGATGGATAATTCACATAACATCATAAATGGATAATCAATATCATCAAACTATCATCAAAGCATTCATATCACAACAATATCACTCATCTCATATCTGAGATTACAATCAATCAATGGGATGTCAATATCAATCATCATACATAAGCAAGGATAATAAATCACACTATTGATAATTAATTTAAAATGAATTAAATCAATTACCTTATTCTTAATTACAAAATGTAATTAACCTTTAATTTAATTTATTGATTAATTATCCTTAATTAATCTCAACATATCGAATTTAAAATAAACTTGTATTTATATTAAATACTTGCTCCTACCATTTACTTCATTAAAACCCATCTAGAAATAAATTTTGAAATATAATTTATTTGACAAAACAATTCAACATTTAATATTAATATATTTAATTCTTTGGAAAACCATTTCAGACATATTTAATCAAATTATCAATTATTTATTTAAGCTTGTTTTAAATACTTAAAAACTTGTTAATGCTTTAAATTTTAAAACCCAGATATAATTTGCTATAAAATCTCAAACCTGGTTACTTAAATAACCCGAGTAAAACCCCAAAACCACACGAGTCAGCCCTGAAGACACCCATACTTCCTCAACTTCGAGTCGTCTTCGTGAAAACACGAGCTCCACTTTGGGACGACCTCGTCTTCCCCAACACACATGATTCCAGTGCACACAGCATATACACGTGCACCTACCCAAACGCCTCCGGCCAACCAAGGTCGTCACGACCATCGACGATGATTCCAAAATCACACGCGAGCAAGAATACGAACCCAGATCCATCAACATACATGCGAAACAAAATTCGAACCTTAAGCTCGAGAATCTGCAGAACCCACTAACCTGTCAACATCTCATTTCCCATCCTCCGACCATCTGAGGACCGCCACCACCGGCCATAGCCTCGTCTAACTCCCCTCTTCCAAACCCCAGATCATCACGACACTCGATCGATCCTTGACGTTGAACGAGACGAGAAAACACAGCCCACTAAAATTAGGTCTACAGAAAAGAAAGCCTCGTCGCCGCCACCACCGTTGACTATCGACTACTGCCCCATTTTTCCTAGCTTCCCCGTTCACTCCTCTATCCCCAGACCAAGACTCGACGTCTCCGATCAACTCGACCACCCACGGCAACCCAAAATGCCCAAATCCGACCATCACGAACTGCTACTCAACCACTCCACTAAAAATTGTGATATTTGTTTTAAAAATCATATTTTTGTATGTAAATTCATCTCACATACCTGAATTTATAAATCATAACAATTGATTTTTGGCTAAACTTAAGTTTTCCACTGTGTCTTATAATCCCAAAAGCAATACTAAGTTGTTTCAACTTATAAATATTTTTAACACTTAGCTTAAGACCAAACAAACAATATTTGTTTACATGCCATGTTCAAACAATTGCTAGATCATTAGATGGTGGTTTGTTTACATATCTACTAAAAAGAGAATAGCCTCAGGCAACAGGCTTAACAGAGTATCAGGTGTACATACAGATGTGCACAAATATATATACAAACAGATATATTCTCACAGGGAAAACATGCTCCTATATAACTTAAGTTATATTTTTAAATAAAAAGTTACTCACCAAATATAAGAGAAGAACAGAACCCCTTTGTTTGCAACAGTTTGGAATTCTTTGAGAAACTGGAAAGTGTTTTTCAGCCTTGATCTTCAACTGTCTTGCTTTTGTTTTGTTTAGAGTTGCTGATGATGTTTTGATGAAAACTTGTTTAGGTTTTAAAATGGAGTTTTAGCTTATTTTTGCTGAGCTCGACTGGAAATGGAAAATGATAGGAAGAAGTATATAGGCTGAAACAGTTTACAGGGTTTATATCATTTCATTTTTCTTTTCTTTTTTATGTATACGGTCAGAGATATTTTGTAAAATGGAGGCTGAAAGAAACTTATACAATTCGAAATGACTTGGCTGGGTGCTAGGGAATGGAACATTTAATGCCATTTGTACTATGATGTTTTCATTTGTATACTTATCTCATTTCCTTATGCTTGGCTGGCTTAACTTACAAGCTACAAATAAATATTATACTTTGCATTTGAATCTTTCCTTTGTTCTCAGGCCTGCATGTTCGAACACTTATTTATGTTTGCTTCCTTCTAAATGTTTGACTGTGCAGATTTTATAAAGGTTGAGGAGTGGCAATCATTCTTATGTTATTATGTATTTTGCTTTGCATTTTGACTTTGTTGCCTTAAGCTTTGCAGCATATTCATATTCGAACATTGTTTGATTAGTTAGTGTGTTTGTTTTTATAATTTATAATTTATAAAATTTTACTTATGTATTTTTGTACTTGTATTGTTGTATTGTTACTTTGCCATAGTTTGCTTTTTGGTATTTATTTTGTTATTCGTTTTGTTGTTATTCTAACATATTGTTCGATTATGAAATGTAAGTGGTTGTTATTTTAACACGTTGTTTGATGATGTAGTGTAAATGTGGTTCTAGTATATATTTATTTATTTATTTAATAGCTTTTAAAAGTTTTATTTCAAATAAATTATAATTCCCAAATCACTAAAATATATATAAGAAATTTGAAAACAAAATTTATCAATTAAATTTAAAACAGAACTTCCCTATCTACAATATATACCAATATATATATAAAATAAATAGAAAATAATTTACTAGTTTTAAAAGATATAATTTACAATACGATATTTATTAAAAGAAAAATATCAATTTAGATCTTATAATTCAAAAATATATCAAATCAATTTAATATTTATCACAGATTATTAAATTGATATTGCCAAAATTTCTGGGATGTCATAGATTTTCTGGTGGCCGAAGTTGCGTTGACGGGGTGTTGCCAGGTATGGGTGTGGAGGAAGCTGCAGTTCCAGGTTTGGTTTAGAAACTCGAATTCGATTTCACGATTTGGAAGACGATCTGATGATCGTATTTGGGTGTTTGGGTGGTTGTTGACGCGAGGAGATCATCAGTCATGATCTGAGGTGGTCGGCGGCACTGTGCACGTGCACGAAACACTGGTGTTTGGTGATTTGGAAACTTTGTTGATTTGGGTAGAAGCTTGCCCAGGTTTTAAAAACAGAACAGGTTCTGTTTTTTGCCAATTTAAAACTAAATTTTAAATTATAAAGCAAGTTTAAATTAAGTTTTAAAAACAAAAGTTTAACCATAAATTCAAGTTTAGTTCGAAGCCTAGTTTGGGAATAAAGCTTGTAAATTTAAATTATTTTTAATAACTGAAAGTGCTTAAGTTTAAGTGTATTTAAAAAGAGTTTGAAATTTAAAAATGGAATTTGAATTTAAAGTGTAATGTTTAAAATACACTTAAATGTTAATGAAATCATTAATAAAGAAATTAATTATCTTAGAGATAATTAAGGTTATAAAAATGATTTAATTAATAAGTAATTAAAGAATGATTTATCTAATTTGTAAATAAATAATTTAGATTAATTTATAATTAGAAATGATTAATAATGAATTAATCTAAGATAATTTCTTAAGAAAGTAATTAAGAAATGTTATTAGTTAATGAAGATAATTAACTAGGGATTATTAAGTAATTAAATTAATGTGATTAATTTTGATAGTTAATTAGATTAATAAATTTAGATAATCAATTATAAATTGTTTAAATGTAATTACTTAATGAAAGTAATTAAGGATTAATTACTTATTATAATTAATTTTGGATATATTGATTAATTTAAGTTAATTAATTTAGTTTAAGAAAATCATTAGATAAATTGGTAATTAATGATTAATTGTTATGAGATGATTACTTATGGTAAGTAATTAAAAGGTTTAATTTCTTAAAAATAATTAATTAAGAAGTAAATTGATTATGTAATGAGTTTAAAGGTTAATTTAATTAATATGATTAATTAAGAATAATTTAATTAATTAAAGTGTTTGATTAATTAATTTATATTAAATGATTTGGAATTAATAAATCAGAATTGGATAATAAATTCATAAGTATATAAATTTGATTGGAAATAAATTGAATTAATTAGGATTAAACAATTAATTAATCGTTCTTATAATTGATTTTTGAATGCTTGACCTTACTTATGAATGATTGTATTGTATGAGATGCCTTGAATTGATTGTCCTATCTGATCTAGGATATTTTGTTATGTGAATTAAGCTGTGTATAATTTATTCATTTATTTGTGATACATCTGAATATTATCTGTGATCTATGAATGAATGATAAGCGTTATAGTTTATACTGCTTATCAACTATATTTCTGTGTTTTGATCTGTGATGATTGAATGATGTTGCACTATTGTGTTAAACCCCTGGACCACACTCATACACACACAAATATGGATTTCACGAGGAAATCGATTAAGTCACAGATTTTTGAAATAATTTTTAAATAGGAAATTTAAATTTAAATAGTTTGGAAATGGATTGGGTTTAAAGTGAAAAAGCTTTTGAAATGGAACTTCAAGATAAAATTTATTTTTGAATAACTTGATTAAGTTGAAATTTAAATAATTTGATTTAAATTTGAATTCAAATTTTGAAATTGAATTCTATGATTGGAAACTAGGGATTTAAGATGTTATACTGGTTATATATGGGTTAAACCATTTTAAAGGAATTAATTTGGGAATTTGAATTTAATTCAAGGGCTTTAACTCGTGCAAATATATTTGGATTTTTCTGAAACGAAAACTATTTGTTTTCAAATAATGAAAGCTTGCACATAAGTAATGAATTTCCAATGTGAATTAAAGGAATTTCAAGTTAAATTGGAAATGATTTTCCAAGTTATGAATAAATCTTTGGAAATAGTTTGAAAGCTATAAGTTAATCTTTAATTTAAAGATTGGATGAGTTAATCCTAATTGAAATAGAAATTGTTTTGAAATTCTACGAATGGATCTTTTTGAAACTGGGTGAACTTTATGAAATGAATCTTTTTGTTTAAAGATTTAAAATGGTAATTTGTTTAACCATTTAAAAGAAAGGTTTTGGGTAATAAGTTGTGACTTAATTGAAATCCCAATATCCATATGTTTTAAATACTATGCTCATTATTCGGTTTAGCCGGGAGAGGACCTTTGTGTCATATAACCCATTCCGAATAATGATACGACGTATGGATTGCATTTGAAAACCGGTGGTGAAGACCGGGTATTTGTGAGAATGATAGGATAACCTATCGATTGTCTCTGCATCGAGTTGCTCCGGTATAGAGATTCCCTAAGTGATGGGAAGTTTGATCGGGATTGTGAATACCCGAATTGCAAGGGCTTCTTTGGAAGTGCCTTCGGTTCTGTTCGAACCCGGAACAGACTTGTATGGTTGTATGTTTGACACTACACTTTGAGATATAGAGCTAATTTCTTTCAAATACATTTCTATTTGGTGGCGGAGAATTTATTCTCTTAGCTTAACACCCTTCTTTGAGACGTACGAGTTCAGAGGTTATGTAGTTGAAGGTTATCAGTGATATACTCCCAACTTGGTAGTGTGGCATGCTGAGTGTTACTGTGTGTTGCTGATCATTTTTTGATCAAAGCATGGCTTTCATGTAAAGCGTAGCTTTGTGGACGATACCTCATCGAGCCTCATAGACCGGAAATGGTCGAAACAGGAAAGATGCGGCAAGGTTATGAGGGTCGCTCCCTTTAGGGTATGTCATTTCCTTCTGGAAAAAGGTGGTATCATGGTATGGAGCCCAGATATTTACCTGTGTGGTTGCTCCAATCTCATTTACTCTGTGTGATTGTTGCTTTGTGATCGAGGATCCTCGGATAAAGGTCCCAAAGGACCGGGGGGTGGCATACTCGAGTAGTAGTTACCTAGTGACAGAGGTAACCTGGCCTTGTGTTGGCAGAGATCCGGGTAGGTTCTTGGGACGTCCCTCCAGATGCGTACCCATTGGCAGTAGGAAGTTCCTTAGCCTGATCATTTGTTGGAAATCCAATCAAACAATACGAACCAGTACGATTTTAGTTGTAGAACCTGCCATTTACTTATGGTGGTCACCACTGTTTAGATGGTAGCTATAGTAGGCATAGTTCGGAATGTCTATGCTGGCTAAATTAATATTATACTTTCAAAAGGTTTTCCTACACTATGCACTAGTAATAATATCAAAAGTGTTTTGTTTTGCATAGTAAGCATGTTTGACTATCATTAGAAGAAATCTCCTCCAATTCTGCGTTTGCATTGTGTGTGTGGCGAGAGGTCTTATGGTAGTTTCATTTTCCAAAAAGCATTGCGGATTTCAATGTTTAAAATTATTTTGTTGTTTGTTTAAAGATTAACTGTGTTTGTTACTCACACCAGTCCCACGACTGACTCGGAGTTTATTGTTCCCTTCCTAAACTCTGGGTGCCCACAATTTTCCACAAGTGCAGTCTAGAGTTGGGTTTTTCAGATAGTCAAGTTTAGTAGATTATCTGGAGCTAGTTCAGTTTTGGAGTTCACGCTTGACTGACGTTGCTTATCTTGGTGCAACATGATGGTGGTTCGAGATGATGTTGGAGTTATTGGTCTCATTCTCTTTGTCGGATCATTTAGATTTATCACTTCTATTTTCCGCTGTATCATTATTTATCTCTGATATTCTTGTATCATATTGATATCATTGTTGTATATCATTCTGGATATTGTATTCATTGGAGTTGTATATGATATCATCTATTTCTTTATTCCGCTGTGTTGTTATACTTGTTGTGTTATATGCTCCGGGGAGCCAGAATTCGGCGTTTGAATCTACGGCATTAGAGTACAAGTGAAGTACGGGTGCCGATTTTCGAAGGCCGAGTTCAGGAACCTTACAAGTGGTATCAGAGCTAAGGTTGAACTTTAGCTATGGAGTATAACACATTAAGTAACTCATTAGAGATAAGGTGAAGTATACCCTAGAATGAGTAATCCCTAAGATATCCGTCCGTATAACTCAGTAAATTCTCTTACTGTCTACCGATAGTAAGTATGAGTGCAAGAAGAGGATGAGATAGGGGACAGGTGAATACGACTATAAATGGTCAATACTCTGTAACAACAAGGAAACAATCTTTTCTCTACCAATCTCTTTGGTTCATCATCTTTTCAATTCTTCGATGGTTCCTGGTATATCCAGGAAGAAGAGGTGATATATTTGTATGGGACATAAACTCCAAATAGGTCAGAATTATTTGTTTGGATGAATTGGTTGCTTGGTTGCTATGGTTGATAGGTATACTTTGGTTTTTAAACTAAAAGTTTTGGAATCGTATCTATATATCTGTCTATCTTTGGGTTCCAATATATTCTATGAATGGTTAGTTATCCCTTCGGACAAACCAAATGCCCGTGCATATTTCGTAGATCTGTATAACCCAAGTATCTTTTGAAAAAATTAATAAAAAAAAGATTCGTTCTCGTATCCATTATTGATATTCTGATTTGGTAAGCCAAATGCAGAATAAATATTCAGTTGATTTGATGAAACATTTTTCATCTATCTTTTTGTCTCCCTGGCAAATTTCAAGGATGAAATTTCTTAAGGGGGGAAGCTTGTAATGACCCCGAATTTTATATATATTTAAATTAATAATTAATTTAGTTTTTGAATAAAAAAATTGTGAAATTAATTGATAAATTAATTTGAGTTTTTCCAAATTCAAATAAAATATGTTATTGATTAATAAAGAAATGATTTCTTTTATAAATTATTTTAATTTAATAATGAGTTATTTTTAAACAATGTTATTAATGTAATGTCTTTACAAATGGATTTTTAATATAAATAGAAATGGTTATTTCAAATTTATTTATATATAAATATGTGTATATTGGAAGAAACTATGATTTGTAAATTTGAAATAAAGTCTTTCAAATTGTTTAAATTAAAATAAACCTTATAAATATTAAGCATAAGTATAAAATAAATAATAATTAAATGTAGCATTTGATAGTCTATGTTTTAAAATAAAAGAGAAAGAAAATACATTCAACTAAGTAGTAAATACCAGCCATCAACCTCTGTTAGTCAACAAAACAAAAGAAGAAATACAAACAAATACAAATATAAGCATGGAATGAAACAAACTAAATATAAGATATATAACTAAGCTTGCTAAACAAGACAAAGGAGTTAATGCCAATATCTTAGCATGCATAGTACAAATCATATCAGCCGAGATTTATCTCAGCATAGTCAAAGCAAGAAAAAAAATATCTATGCATAACATGGGGAAAGGATGTAAACATGAAGGGGAACATGCATTTAATGTAACCAGTACTAAGCACAACCAAGTCAATTCGAATGGTTAAAAAATCTTGTACCTGATATTCTACAAAATAACAACACCCTGTAAACTTCATTTCCTATATATCAAATTCTTCCTCCCAGTTCATTCATCAAGCCAAGTAAAATATGAAATGAACTACAACTAAAATTTAAACATCAACAAACAAACAATAATTCAACTCAAACTAGAGAAGAGGATCAAATTGAAGGCTTCAGCTTACAATCTACAGTCTATTTCAACATAGCAGCTCTGTTCTTCCTCTGGAGATCGGTGAGTAAACAAACTACACCTGTGTGAATCTGTTGCATGTGAAATTTCTTAAGATATATGATATGAGTTTATGCTTTGCAATGTATATTTACATGTGACCTTTGTGTATATACATGACATATGAGTGCATGTCTGAAACAAGAAGTTTGCTCTGTTCTTGATTTATTTTCCAGGTTTCAAACTTTTCAAAAGAAAAAAAATCATTTCTTCACAATCTATTTGATGTTTGGATTTAGGGTTAAAACAAAAGTTGTTTGTTTGATTATAAACTAAGTTTTAAAAAAATTATTTTTTTCAAACAATTTCATATTAGCTCTGGAAATCAAAGGAATCTAAGCAAATTTAAATAAGTTGAATCTCAAACATTTTAATTCACGAATTCAGGTTTGTAATCTGAATTCATACACCATGACATGAATTTTAAAGCCTTAATCATGATTTTTTGAGTTAGGATTTGAGAGCAGTTTAGATTCATTCGAATTTCATTCTTTTGGCGATTTCCAATGATCTTTATGACTGGAGGGGTCGGGGTTGCTGGTGGAGATGGAGGAGCCTACGACGATGGTAGGAAAAATAACCGGAGGTGCTCACATTCACTGTGGTGACAGCGGCGAGCAATTTCTTTCTGTAAACCTAGTTTGGATGTGCGTTGGTATCTCAATTTGTTCGTCCTCCCCAGTTGATCGAGTGCAGCAAAACTTAGGGAGGTGGTAGAGGTTGAGGTGACGAAGCGATGGACGGAGTTTGGGATTTTCTGGTGGTCGAAGTTGCGTGGATGAGGTGTTGCCAGGTATGGGTGTGGAGGAAGCTGTAGTTTCCAGGTTTGGGTTTAGAAACTCGAATTCGATTTCGCGATTTGGAAGACGATCTGATGATCGTATTTGGGTGTTTGGGTGGTTGTTGACGCGTGTTAACGCAAAAAATGTACGCTAACACCCTGGTGTGAGTTGTAATAAAGGGAAAGCACCACCCGTTGGTACATGAACTAAAAATAAGTAGAAAAATGCAGGAAATAGTATAGAGACAATAGTTTTTATAGTGGTTCGGCTCAAGGTCAAGCCTACATCCACTTAACCTCTTTTATCACTGATTTGATTAAAAGTTTTACAACGATTCTTCGTTCATTACACAATCAAGACAAGTAATTAGAACTTCGATGCAGAAAAACTCGCAGAACTCATGTAGAATGAGCTTGACTTTTCCACTCAGTTCTTTGGAGTGTCTTTGGTGTTTGAAGTGTTGAAGTCAGTAGAGAAATCAACAGAGTCTTGGTGTTTTCGAAAAAAAGCCGATCCCCTTGAAGTGTGGAGTAGGCGGGGTATTTATAGGAGAAAACTGGGCTTAAGTCGGCTGCATTTTAGGTCATGAGCGACCTAAGAGTGATCACAGGATAGCTTAAGTCGTTGATGACTTAACGGAATCATTCTGGACGAGATATTGGTTGAGAGCGACTTAGTATGTATAGCACAAAAGTTATCTCGGCAAGATTAGGTCGTAAGCGACCTAACAGAAGAGGCAGGGCATGCGGCTTCACTCTGGAGCATGTTAGGTCGTTAGGTCAATCTTTCTTTACCTCGCTAGGTCGTTAAGTCGCTAACTCGTTAGGTCACTCTGTCTTCATTTAGTTGCTTAGGTCGCTAACTCGTTAGATCGTTGCCTTTACTCAACTGCTAGGTCGTTAACTCGTTAGGTCGCTCTGCTTTTAACTCGTTAGGTCGTTGCCTTTACTCAGCTGCTAGGTCGTTAACTCGTTAGTTCGCTCTGCTTTTAACTCATTGCTAGGTCGTTAACTCGTTAGGTTGCTCTGCTTTTAACTCGTTAGGTCGTTGCCTTTACTTAGCTACTTTGTGCTATAGGTCGCTGCCTTATTATAGCTCGTTAAGTCGCATATGCCTTAGGTCGCTAAGTCGTTGGGTTGGGTAGGTCGCTAGGTCGCTGAATAAAAGAGGGTTAACACTAGCACCTCGAAGTATACGCCTAGGAGATAGGTCGTGTGCTTCAATATCTCTTAACTCGCGCCATCCTGAATCGTTAAGTCGTGGGCGACTTATGATAGAGTTAGGTCGTTCGTGTCGATTCGTGTTCCTCTGCCCTTGTATATAAGTCGCTGAGATCACCCCTTCTTCTCTTTACTTGCTCTAACACTCTAACCCGCCTTCGAAAGATTTCCAAGCTCTCGAAGAAGAATTCGAATCAACCAGTCGCCGATCATCTCTACAATCACACTACGTAAGTGAATTCCGACCATTATCCAACCACGACCATCACCGAATTGTGAATCCCCCAATTTTCGACCCCATCTTGATTTCACAGGTCGCATTTCGCCATGAATCATGTTACGATCGACTTTTGATCATTATTGGACATGTTGTCGCTGTGATTCACGAGAGCACAACAGTGAATCGGGTTTATGATGGATCCGAGGCGATTTGAATTGGTTTTGGATGATTTGGTGGTGTGGAGAGATGGTGGATTTTATTGTAGAGAGGCTAACAGGTTATTTGGTTAACGGGTTAGTGGGTTAGGTGATTTTTTGAAAGAAGAAGAGTTAGCGAGTTAAGGAGTGTTAAGTCGTGCTCGACTTAGGAGCCTTGAACGACCTAGGGCTTTAGCAGTTTGGACATGAATCGCGCGACTTAACTCTGTGAACGACTTAGAGACTTAATCATCAAACTCCGAGCGACATAAGGGACTGCGACTTAACTTACCAGAATAGCATACGACTTAAAGCTGAACGACTTAAAGAACCAACGACCTAACTTAACTCGCAGCATAGCTATAACTTGTAGGAACATAACTGATGAACTTCATGACTCGAGCAGAGCGACTTAGGAAAGCCCGACCTATGTTAGGTCATTTGGACATGAACTGGATGACCTAAAAGAGTCTCAAGCTAACTTAAGTCGTTCCTGCGACTTAAGGGATGGGTAGCATTTGAACATTTGCAGATTTAACCAGAACTTGATTGAACTTCTAATTTGAACTGCCGGAACTTGTTGCACTCTTTCATAGATTATATTGACTTTTAAGCTAACAACCTGTTAAATACAACATTTGTAGAGAACTAGGACAAATATACTCATCATTGACTGCCCACATCGATTGATGGATTAAGTCAACGAGAAAATAATATGAATCTAATTAAAAGTGAAATGATGTGAATCAACTAACTTAAATGGAGCATCAACGCAAAATTCATGCAGTTATAACTGCTTATTGCTGAATATTATCTGCATTGATACTACACTTCATTTCGATATAATAACAAGTCTTGAATCTTCCTGAATTGACGCGCACCAACCAGTATTATTTCAAGTTTTACTTTATTTACTTGTTATTTTTAGTAGCTTTGCACAACACTTCACACACTTTTTAGGAAACGTGCACCTTCATATTTGAATATCAAGTTCCTTGTGTAGAATGACTTCTCAACAAGTACAAGAAGAGACAGTAGATCAGACCGATGAAGTTTTTCCGATTGCTGCTCCTTTGGATAATCCTCCGGAAAGGGTTCCAACCACACTGAACTAATGGACCTTCAACCAACTATGTATGCAATTTGGTGTTGCTGAAGCGGATGCTCTGGTTCCTGGAGTAAACGACACTGCCGATAGGCCGCCACATGGCTTCATTGCAGTCAATCGTCATATGTGCCTGAATGGAGCTATTCCCCCCTTCAACGACTTTCTTAGAACACTTCTCCTCCGATTAACTATTTCTCCATTCCAGTTGCACCCTAATGGCTATGCCATTTTGATGGGGTTGTGCGTACTATTCTGGAGGATGCTTGGCCATATCCCAAGCTTTAAGGAGATCTGTTATTTGTGTACATTTGGGAGGAACAAAGATCACCCTCCATTATTCTTGTTAGAAGCGCAAGGAATCGCAAGCTAATCACGGATCTGCCCGAGAGCGCTCACGGGTTTTTAAACCAATTCTTCTATGTCCGTTGCCCCCCGGGATTCTACGGCATCCGGAGAGTAGGAAGTAAGACTACCTATCTCCGTTTACTTCATTTCTAAGCCTTTTTCAAAATTCGAGTTATCAATCGCTAACTTCATTCTTTAATTCTGCAGCACTTCCTCCTCCCTCTAAAGATTCTGCTCACAAATCAACTTTCGAGAGATTGAGTGCCGTAGATGTCAACGAGAGAAGTATTAAGTTTTTACAGAGGAACGAATTTTTGCACCAATTCGGACTCCTGCACTCTTCTCGATCCATCCAATCCCGTGATGCCCCCAGCTCTCAAGCAGAGGCGTCAAATGCCCCAGTCTCCGCAGAGGAACCTGCACCGAAGGAACTTATTGTAGAGACTTCATTAGTAAAATGCTCTAGTTCTGCTGACGGTGTGGGGTTATCTAGCAAATCCAAACTTCCCCCAGTTATTGAAGAAGAGGAATTTCTTCAACACTCTGGGAAGGTTGATACTTTTGGAGGACTGAGTGATCTCATGGTGACTTCTCAGGAGCTCTTTAAAGATGACACCACCACTCCTAAACTTGCTTCTCCAACAATTGAAGCGACGTCTGCTTTGCGATCAATTCCACCGGCCCAAGAATTGACTCATGCTGCAAAAGTTGACATCACTCCCAAGCCAAAGAGTGGTTTGTAGCTTGACGCGCGTAGTTCGCACGCCACACACACACTTAGGATTTTTTGGCAGTTATGCGCACTTAGCTTCTTTATTTCGAAGATTTCTAAATTTTGTCTCTTCTTCATTTTCAGGTTCTCCCATGGGACGCAGCGGCTCATATTATGATGATTTTCAACGCCACGCGAGGCGTGATTCTTATGACTTCAAGCGCTATCTTCTCACTCCTAGGGAGACCGATGAAGAAAGAGCTGCTAGGAAAGCTCGTGAGAGGCAGGCTTATGAGGAGCGGTATGGAAGAAGGGACGACCGTCACGATTCTTACCAAAGGGATGATGACTCCCATAAGAAGAAGTCTCACGATGATAAAGGGAAGACTCATATAGCTGAAGATTCAAGCAAGCGGGCCAAACTCGACGACAAGTCTTCATCTGAAATTTCTAAAGTGCCCGCTGCTACTATCTCTTTAGACATCCCTTCCAGCTCTCCTGCCCTTAAAAGAGCTGATATTCAATCAATCATCAATAGTCCTCCTTATCATGTTGAGAAGCCTCCATCCATACTCCAAAGCCGATTTCCGAATTGGTGTTTGAAAGGAGTACGTTTCGATCTGGACTTGGTTCCAATTGATAAGCAGGCCATGCTAAGAAATCTTGACGCCGTCAAACATGATATTGAGAGAATGTCCGGATGGCATAAACTATTTGATGAGCTTCAAAGAGTAAACCATGCATATCTTGAGGCTATGCTTACCATGGAGAATGATAAATCTGAGTGGCAGAAAGTTCTTGATCAGCACGATGCGGAGATGAAGAGCATCACCGCTTACAACGAGGAGCTTGAGGCTGAAGTTAAGAAACTTAAAGATGATCTCGCCACCTCTTCCACTTTTTATACACAAAAGAAAGAGGTTCTCCAAAGGAAAGTGAGAGATGCCCACGCTGCTCAACGAGATGCTGAGACTAAACTTGAGGTGGAGCGTAAAATTGTAGAAATGTACCGTAAAGATGCTATTCAACTGCGGGAAAAAGCTAGCTCTCAAGACTTAGAAATTACAAGGCTAAAGGACTACTTGCTAAGGCGGAAAAAGAGCGCGACGAGGCCATCGCTGAGAAAGCAGCAGCTTAACACTCTCATGAGGCAACCAAGGCCAACATTAGCTCTACTCTTTTCGAGTTTTATGTTCACAGCGTCTTGGGGCGTGGCAGTCTTTCGTTCTTGGGTCCAAAGTATGAGATTACCCTAGCTGAGGTGTGGGAGGTAGTACTTGACACGCTTAAAGATGCTGATTATGCTGAGGAGGATCTCGAGGCTTCTTATTTAGATGATGAGAGCCGTGCCTCCCTTTCCAGAGGGAAAGAGCAACTAGCCAAGGAGCGAGCTGAAGCGGCGGAAGGGAAGCATCTAGGGAAGGCACCTTTGACCGACCCAGCTTGTCCTTCGGCTTCGGTCGACATCGACATTATTGGAACCAGCTCTCATTCTCCACCTCCTGCCAAAACTGAGACCGAAACTGCAACTGCCCACACCGAAGACAAGGCCCCAGAAGGCACCGAAGCCCAAGACTTTGAAATTGACGTGATAAAGTCAATTTCTCCAGGTAAATTCAACATTATCCAGCTCAAGTGGACTACTCGTTTGCTTCACATGAGTTCGATGAACTTCTTGCTTATTACCTAAGCCTTGACGTGCTGCTATCTCCTCTCTTTTGCGAGGAATACTGATGTTTAACTTTTCTTCTTCTGTAGTGAAATCAATAAGTGCTGTACAGGCTTCGCCTCCTCCTGCTGCTGCTCCTCCACCTCTTCATGTTACTCCTCCTACTGCTTCTCAACCGGGATCACAAGAAGAACAAATAGAAGCTCTTCAAGGCTTAGATGACCCGACGGCCTCATAAGAGCAGAAAGCTGAAGAACTTGAGGAGGGTGAGAGGTCCCCAGAGAAATTTACTGCCGATGATACAAAGCTTTCTGATCTTATCTCTCTGGGCAGCGAATCTTCTTCAAAAAAGAGAGGAAAGCGTGGAGTTTCAAAGAAAAAGAAGGAAAGCACTTCTGCTGGTGATGAGAAAGCAGAAGAGGACCCAATTGCACCTCTTTCTCCTTCTTCCGCGACTCGTTCAGGCCGACTCATGAAGTTAACAATTAGGCCAGGCGAGGGCTCCAAAGGCGGCGGGAAGAAGAAGACATGAGTCTAGTTCTATCCTTCTTGTTTTGCTTTTCGCTTGTATTTAGAGATTTGTATCGACCGGAGATTGTGCGGGTACCGGCCCCTGCTTTTTGAAACCTGCATATGGGTAAAAAAAATTATAGTATGGAACAAAATAACTATTTTTACTTGTACAATTTTTGTCTGTACTTGTGAATGCATTTATTCCTTGTTTTTGCACAAGTTTCTTCATTTTCTTTGTATGATATTGCAATGAGCTCATGGTATGTTGCTTGAGCGTTGTTTTTATTAATGTAGCTGTATTATATTGCCCCTATACCACGGCTTATTACAATCTTCTCCATTTTGAAAAGACTTGTATTCTTGATTTGGAGAATAATTCTTCCGTTTTGAGGAAATATTATTCTGCTTTAGTGGAGTGTGCCTTGTATTGGAGAAGTTTTCTTCTTTTTTTTGGAAAGAGTTGATACACTTCAACTTTCGGAGATGGTCACTTTTATTTTTTGAGAAGTGGATTCCTCTTTATGGTGAAGCGGGCTTTTATTTTTTTAAGAAAACTTTTATTTTTTGGACGTGCCTCTTTAGAGTGCTTTGTTTAGCACTTCTCCGTTGAGGGTAGAAGTGTGCCTCTGAAGAGGGCTTGTGCCTCCTAAGAGGTCTTTTTTGTTGTGCCTCTAGAGAGGGCTTTTTTTTGGTGTGCCTTTGGAGAGAGGGCTTTTTGGTGTGCCTCAGGTGAGGGCTTTTGTTTTTGTTTGCCTGAAAGTTACTTCTCAGAGTTAAATGGATCCACGGAGCGGACACAGGCTAACTAACTGGATGTTTGTTTGCACAAACGATCGCAATTAACTAGCAAGGGCCTAGAACCTTCAATCTTGGGAAGGTTCCCCTTCGGTGGTCCCACCAACCTTTTTGGTTGAGAAAAACATTTCATTTTACGGCGTGCCTCGTTAGAGGGCTTTGTGCCTCCGGAGAGGGCTTTGTGCCTCCGGAGAGGGCTTTGTGTTTTGCTCGCCAGGAAGTTGCATCTCACAGTTAAGTGGATCCACGGAGTAGACGCAAGCTAACTAACTGGATGTTTGTTTGCACAAATGATCGGAATTAACTAGCAAGGGCGTAGAACCTTCCATCTTGGGAAGGTGCCCCTTTGGTGGTTCCACCAACCTTTATGGTTGAGAAACAAGATTCCATTTTGGCTGTTTTGGTCTGCTTGCCCATGTTTAGTCATCATCTGCTTCTTGGCGATTCCTCGTTATCGTCTCCAAGTGCATATTCCTTTCTTTTGCAAGTTGTTTGATTTTTCCAGAGAAGTGTACTTCATTGTTGAGTGACTCCACGGTGCAGACGCAAGCTACTTAAACGGATGTCTGTTTGCACAAA
This sequence comes from Allium fistulosum, assembly GCA_030737815.1. Classification (NCBI taxonomy): domain Eukaryota; kingdom Viridiplantae; phylum Streptophyta; class Magnoliopsida; order Asparagales; family Amaryllidaceae; genus Allium; species Allium fistulosum. The sequence continues at coordinate 97,323,451 of CM060903.1, forward strand.
CGATCGCAATCAGTTATCAAGGGCCTGGAACCTTCACTTTGGGAAGGTGCCCCTTCGGTGGAATCACCAACTGTTTGTGTGAAGCACTTCTTATGTTGGAATTGAGTTTGGAATTTTTGTGGCATGGCATTTGTTTGTTGAGTGAGTTGTGGGAATCGCTTGGTCTTGTGATGTGTTGAATAGGTAAGTGTTTGCGCCAAAATTGGTCACAAACCCCGAATGTTGTGAAAGCACCAGTGTATGAATATAAATCAACAATAATCACACACAAATCTCAAATCTAAGCAAATAGAGTATCACAATTTAGAAATAATGAACAGAAACACGAGATTTATAGTGGTTCGGCGATCTTGCCTACGTCCACTCTGAAGTTGATGATTTTATTGATGTTCACTCGATGATTACAATCTCTTCTAATGTAGTACAACTGAAATTATATGCTAAGTCTCAATCTAAAGTAGCGGTGGTGTTCTGGAGTAAATCTGGCAGAATCTGGGCGCTCTTTAGTACTTAGAATTGTCCGACCTCTTTTCTGAATGACCAGGGGCTCTATTTATAGGTGTAGGAGGCTGATATTTCTCCTAAATTGAAGGGAGACCAGTTCTGGTACGTAAGGGGGCCCACGTGGCCGAAATCTGGAGATCCGGGCCCACTTTGGGATCGATTCGACCCTTGGTTCGAATCGACCAAGAAAGAGTCCAATCGAGCTGAAATTTGGGGTGGACATTCTTCATCATGTGCTTAAGTTTCTATGAAAATTTCATGGCATTTGGACTTGTAGATCTCAAGTTATGATCGATTCAAGTTGACGTTCTTCGCCCTATGGATTCGAACTGAGGCTTCGCCCTATGGATTTGAACTGAGGCTTCGCCCTATGGATTCGAACTGAGGCTCGGCCTATGGATTCGAACTGAGCTTCGCCCTATGGATTCGAACTGAGGCTCGGCCTATGGATTCGAACTGAGGCCTCGGCCTATGGATTCGAACTGAGCTTCGCCCTATGGATTCGAACTGAGGCTCGGCCTATGGATTCGAACTGAGCTTCGCCCTATGGATTCGAACTGAGGCTTCGCCCTATGGATTCGAACTGAGGCTTCGCCCTATGGATTCGAACTGAGGCTCGGCCTATGGATTCGAACTGAGCTTCGCCCTATGGATTCGAACTGAGGCTCGGCCTATGGATTCGAACTGAGTTCGCCCTATGGATTCGAACTGAGGCTTCGCCCTATGGATTCGAACTGAGACTTCGCCCTATGGATTCGAACTGAGCTTCGCCCTATGGATTCGAACTGAGGCTCGGCCTATGGATTCGAACTGAGGCCTCGCCCTATGGATTCGAAGCAAGGTCATGTCCTCATCTTGTATCGACTATATCTTGAGCATACGAACTCGGATTGACTTGAAACTCGGAACGTTGGTTTGCATGGCTTTACTTGTCACGTCTTATCAATTGTAGCCTGATCCGGACTCGGACAAAATTTATCGATATCCATGGTGAACTTGTGATGTAACCGTCCTACAGGATGGACTGTCATTGATTTCTAGTCAACTTTTTGGTGTCACGGCTTTGCCAAAAGGCGGGATAACATTTGCCCCCCAAAACATGCCTTGCGTTGGGAAGGTGTGTTTTGTAGTTCCATAAGTTGGATGTTCATATCCTGTTGATGACCTGTGGTACAACCTGCGAAGAGTTTGACAGTTTTATATGACCTTAAATGACGACCGTTCGCGATCTAGCCATTTGAGGTGGAATGCGACCATTCGCGATCTAGCATTTTCTGTATAACCTTAAATGACGACTGTTCGTGATCTAGCCATTTGAGGTGGAATGCGACCGTTCGCGATCTAGCATTTCTATATGGCCCCAAATGACGACCGTTCGTGATCAAGCCATTTGAGGTGAGGGGTGCCATTTGAGGCGAGTTGTGACCGTTCGTGGTCGAGTGCCGTTCGAGGCGAATGATGACCGTTCGAGGTCGGGTGCCGTTTGAGGCGAATGATGACCGTTCGAGGTCGGGTGTCGTACGAGGCAGAGTGTGATCGTTCGCGATCGAATGTTATACTAAATGAAGTGTGACCGTTCGCGATCGGGTGCCGTTCGAGGCGATTTGTGACCGTTCGAGGTCGGGTGCCGTTCGTGGCGAATTGAGTGTGCCCGGGGAGGGACTTAGTATCATTAATACCAGGTTTCACGTTCGGGTGAATTCCCGGATTTTTTTGTTGCAACGGTTTATCGCCATCTCAGAGCATGCCTAGGGACCGTTCGCGATTCCGTACATGTGTAAGTGGCTTAGTCGTTATGAAATCACAAGTAGCATTTTTTCATTGAAAATAAATCTTTAGCAGAAATGTTAAACAAAATCAAGTTCAAATATTCAAATCAAGATGAAACAAAAGCAAAGCAAGGATGTCAAAGTGTAAACTCCCACAACGATAGGGTTAATAGTCATTCAGAGCATGCCTATGGACCGCTCATGATCTCGCACATGTGTAAATGACTTACCCATGTTGGTGAGAGGTTTACGACTTGTTCATCATTATTTCAATTAACTGATAACCATACGGTGTCCCGGCTCAGGGTCACCCCTAGTTGATGTGGACGGTGGTCGCTCTGGCTCCACTGGTGGAGCTCGCCTTCTCACATACTGAAGTAGCATTCCGTTCCTGATTTGCCCTTCCACCTCATCCTTCAGATGTCTACAGTCGTTAGTGTTATGACCATTCAGTTCGTGGAACAAGCAATACCTGTCTGATTTCCTCTCGTCAACAGTGGGGTCCCTTCGTATTGGCCTACGGTAGGGAACTTGCTCTCGTGTATCTCGGTAGATTCGCTCCAAACTCTCATTCAACTCTGAGTAGGTGGTGAATCGTGGCTCTCTCCGCAGTCGCTTTGGCCCTTCACCACTATTCTCAGTCTTTCGTTTTCCTTTATCCTGGTCTGAACCCTTTTCAAAAGGCTTTTTGTCTTTAAGTGCATAAACTTCTATTCCATCTCCTTCTTCTCTTTCAGCATTAGCGTCTTCCAATCGCAAAAACTTTTCTGCCTCGTGATAGAATTCCCATAGATCCATAGGCGGATCCTTAGTTAATGAATTTTTGAATTCTGTGCCGTCAGCTACTCCGGACACAGCTGCCATCATAACCATGGATGGATCTGGCCGATCCACCGATGCTGCTGCCGCATTGAACCGCGTTAGGAAATTCCTTAGAGACTCCCCAGCTTTCTGCTTTAGCATTGCCAAGCTCATCACATTCTTGGGTCTTGAAATGTGAACCCTGAATTGCCTCATAAATTTCTCAATCAAATCGGTCCATGTCCCAATGGAGCCGCTCTCTAGCTGTCTGAACCATAAAGCTGCTATGTCTGTCAAATATAGTGGAAAGCACCGGGCCACGACTTCCTGTGATGCCCCCAGCACTTCCATGTGCCTTATATACCTCGTTAGATGGACCGCAGGGTCCGTCCTCCCATCATACCTTTCCACTGTTGGCAGTTTGAATTTTGGTGGGTTCCTAGCCAACCTAATCGCGGGAGAAAAGGGACTCCTGTTTACGTCTTCAAGATCTCTGTTTACTAATCCCCCTCTCATGGATCGCCTGACCATCTCTGCCAATCTATCATTGTCTCCAAGCTGTAGTCCTCGTTCACTACCTTCGATCTGCCCCCCGAGTCCGTGTGAGCTTTCGGGTGTCTGCCCCCCTAGCTGAGCGTTCATCCCTCTATTGCTGCCAGGTTGCTCGGATGTCCTTGTCTCTCTTCTCGGGTTCGGATCAACATGTCCTAAGTGTGTGCCCCCCAGCTCCGGCGCTGCGCTAGATGGTCCTGCTCCGTTCTGGATTCTTGTTGCTCCTTGATTTTGCGCTCTAAGCTATCCAATTTGTTGAAGCAAATTCTGAATCATTTCCTCCTGTCTCTTCATCATTGTCACCATCTCATCCCTGGTGATGAAGACTGAAGCTTGGTTTGCTCCTGAGGAAGCCTCTTGACTCCCTTCATGCTGACTTTGTTCTGGCCTTGGCCTTCTGCTCGATTGTCTCGTCATAGCTTTTCAATTCTGAACTTTTAAACCTTCGAATTCAACTTCCAAGCGGTAGAATCCTTGAGTTCAATTCTTGGTGAAAGCACCAAAGTGTTTGCGCCAAAATTGGTCACAAACCCCGAATGTTGTGAAAGCACCAGTGTATGAATATAAATCAACAATAATCACACATAAATCTCAAATCTAAGCAAACAGAGTATCACAATTCAGAAATAATGAACAGAAACACGAGATTTATAGTGGTTCGGCGATCTTGCCTACGTCCACTCTGAAGTTGATGATTTTATTGATGTTCACTCGATGATTACAATCTCTTCTAATGTAGTACAACTGAAATTATATGCTAAGTCTCAATCTAAAGTAGCGGTGGTGTTCTGGAGTAAATCTGGCAGAATCTGGGCGCTCTTTAGTACTTAGAATTGTCCGACCTCTTTTCTGAATGACCAGGGGCTCTATTTATAGGTGTAGGAGGCTGATATTTCGCCTAAATTGAAGGGAGACCAGTTCTGGTATGTGAGGGGGCCCACATGGCCGAAATCTGGAGATCCGGGTCCACTTTGGGATCGATTCGACCCTTGGTTCGAATCGACCAAGAAAGAGTCCAATCGAGCTGAAATTTGGGGTGGACATTCTTCATCATGTGCTTAAGCTTCTGTGAAAATTTCATGGCATTTGGACTTTTAGATCTCAAGTTATGATCGATTCAAGTTGACGTTCTTCGCCCTATGGATTCGAACTAAGGCTTCGCCCTATGGATTCGAACTGAGGCTTCGTCCTATGGATTCGAACTGAGCTTCGCCCTATGGATTCGAACTGAGGCTCGGCCTATGGATTCGAACTGAGGCCTCGGCCAATGGATTCGAACTGAGCTTCGCCCTATGGATTCGAACTGAGGCTCGGCCTATGGATTCGAACTGAGCTTCGCCCTATGGATTCGAACTGAGGCTTCGCCCTATGGATTCGAACTGAGGCTTCGCCCTATGGATTCGAATTGAGGCTCGGCCTATGGATTCGAACTGAGCTTCGCCCTATGGATTCGAACTGAGGCTCGGCCTATGGATTCGAATTGAGGCCTCGACCTATGGATTCGAACTGAGCTTCGCCCTATGGATTCGAACTGAGGCTCGGCCTATGGATTCGAACTGAGCTTTGCCCTATGGATTCGAACTGAGGCTTCGCCCTATGGATTCGAACTGAGGCTTCGCCCTATGGATTTGAACTGAGCTTCGCCCTATGGATTTGAACTGAGGCTCGGCCTATGGATTCGAACTAAGGCCTCGCCCAATGGATTCGAAGCAAGGTCATGTCCTCATCTTGTATCGACTATATCTTGAGCATACGAACTCGGATTGACTTGAAACTTGGAACGTTGGTTTGCATGGCTTTACTTGTCATGTCTTATCAATTGTAGCCTGATCCGGACTCGGACAAAATTCATCGATATCCATGGTGAACTTGTGATGTAACCGTCCTACAGGATGGACTGTCATTGATTTCTAGTCAACTTTTTGGTGTCACGGCCTTGCCAAAAGGCGGGATAACAGTAAGCCTTGCTTTGATAGCCTGTAATATTAAGTTGACATTTTAGCAACATATTTAAGATATTTGCTCATCAAAATGAAACAGGCATTTTATAGTAATAGAGAACACAAGATTTATAGTGGTTCGGCCAAGAATTGGGCCTACATCAACTTTATAATTTCTATTATTGATTCACAATAATACATCGACAATTATTTTACAAATTTAAACATAGCTTCTAAGTAAAATATGGACGTAAGTGACTGCTGTTCCAGGCTCTTGGAATTGGATCTCCTTTGACAGTTGTGAGCTTGAAAGTGCCATCGAGAAGTTTTTTGCCTATGACATATGGCTCTTCCCAGTTTGGCCCAAACACTCCTGTTGCTGTCATGACCCTTTTCAAGACTAAATCCCCAATTTAAAAGCTGCGTTGGCGGACTTTAGAATTGAAGTGCCTGGCTATCCTTTGCTGATGAGCTGCAACTCTGAGCTCAGCCTCTTTCCTTTTCTCATCAAGTAAGTCAAGTGCTTCAAGTTGCAGCTTTTCATTTTCAGCTTGGTTGAAATGAATTCTCCTGTGTGAGGGAACCTCTATCTCTACCGAAATCATTACTTCCTGACGCAGCGGATTATACAAAAATTGACGATACGATGAAAGTAGCAATCGGTGGATTGAGAAATACTGAAATGCCCAAATTCGTTGATCCGAAGATACCGAATTCTAGCTATCTCTAACACGTTGATCGTGCACGATATCGTGAGGAGAGATCTGCGATTCTTCGCACGTTGATCTAGCGCACTAGATTCCGTGAATCGGCTTCTGCAGTCGTTGAACCAAGCGCACTCGATTAACCGAAAGAGGAGATAGGAGATTACACTCAACTACCAATTTAAGAAGAGGCACAAAGCTCTCAAACAAGAATTTTATTCAAAAATCAACCAAACTATTACAAATGACCACACATGCCTATTTATAGGCTACAACTCAACACGCCAAAGCAGAACATATTTCAACACAACACTTAGGTCGTGAACGACCTACGACCTAAAATAGTGCGACCTAAAAACCAGGCAACTTACGACCTAAAAACATTACAACATAAGCAAATACAAGTTACAACAACACACGACTTACAATATTTACAACACATCACGTTACAACTTGCGACTCAACATGCACGACTTAGTATAGGTCAGCAGCGACCTAATAACAAATGCGACTTAAAATAAAGCGACTTAAGAGATAGCGGTTCCACATATCCGGGCGGCATAAGCTACAGCGACTTACTTTGTGCGCGACCTAACAATGAATGGCATTTGGAGCGAGCGACCTAAAATGAACGGCATCAGAAAAACTTCGCGACCTAAGTCTTCACGACCTAAGTCTTCACGACCTATAGTGAGCGACTTATTTCTCCACATCTCCCCGCGACCTAACTTAGGTCGTTCCTTTTCTCTGCGATCTAACATAGGTCGTAGCACCTTATCCTTCAACTCGTTAGGTCGTGGCTTCTTTAGGTCGAAACTCGTTAGCGACCTATGGCTTGCTTTAAGCGCTGCATCCGGTTTAACTGCCTCATCTTTACTAGGTCGTGAGCGACCTAAATTTTCGTTAGGTCGTGAACGACCTAAGTCTTCAACTTCCAATGACTTATTTCCCAGTTGTAGCTCGCTAGGTCGTTCCAGCGATCTATACCTTAGCTCGTTAGGTCGTATGCGACCTAAGACTTTGTCATTTTGGGCTGCATCATCCTCCCCTAGTTGAGAAAAATTCGTCCTCGAATTTGCGACATCCTCTTCCACCATAAGTTCATCCCCATGATATGGTATGAGATGTTTAACATTAAATACATCGGAAGTATATACATCCTCTGGCAGCCTCAACTTATAAGCGTTTTCATTTATCTTTTTCAAAATTTTTACTGGACCAATCTTCCTTGCTTTCAATTTATTGTATGTTCCTACCGGAAAACGATCCTTTGTTAACACTGCATAAACCCAATCACCTTCATTAAATTCAACACTCCTTCGCTTCAGATCTGCAGATCATTTGTACTTCTCATTCGCCTTTTCCAATCGTTCTTGAACGATTCTATGACACTCTGTCAATCCTTCAACAAAATCAGCAGCTCGCTTGACTGTCTTCTTTGGTTGTGGTATGACTGTTAACTCCAACGGCCCCTTTGGCAAACTTGAATATACAATCTGAAATGGACTGAAACCCGTACTACGGTTCATAGCATGATTATGAGCAAACTCCGCTTGACATAACTTCACATCCCAACTCTTCAGATTGTCTTGCACAAGACATCTCAACAAATTTCCCAATGATCTATTCACAACCTCGCTCTGTCCATCCGTTTGCGGATGATAAGCGCTGCTAAAGTTCAACTTCGTTCCCACCATCTTCCATAAACTTAGCCAAAAATGACTTAGAAATCTAGTATCCCGATCAGAAACAATGGATTCTGGCAAACCATGTAAACGATATATCTCTTTGAAGAATAACTCAGCAACCCGGACGGCATCAGCTGTCTTCTTACAAGCGATAAAATGTGCCATTTAGGAAAATCTGTCCTCCACAACGAATATAGAATCATTTCCCCTTTGAGTTCTAGGCAAACCCAAAACATAATCCATACTGATATCAACCCATGGTCTAACCGGCACCGGTAACGGCATATATAATCCTGCATTCGTTGCTGTTCCCTTGGAAACTTGGCAAATATGACATCTTTCCACAAACCTTCCAACTTCCCGCTTCATCGACGGCCAAAAATAAGATTGAGAAATCAGCTGTAGTGTATGGTCTCTACCCACGTGGCCTTCTCCGTGTAGCTCCTTTACAATCTTCATTCTCAAACTACAATCAGGTATGCACAATCGATTTCCTTTAAACAGAAAACCATCCACCATTATAAACTCATCTGTCTCCCCCTTCTTGACTTTATCTACAAACTTTGTGAAGTAAGGATCATCAACGAATAATTCTGGTAACATTTCAAAACCTGTCACCTCAACTTTCATTGTTGTCAATAAATGACTCCTCCTACTCAAAGCATCAGCCACACGATTCATCACTCCTGACTTATGTTTGACAACAAACGTAAACTGCTGCAAATAGGCACTCCATGATGCATGTCTTGCTGAAATCTTGTCTTGCCCTTGTAAATGCTTCAACGCCTCATGATCAGTGTAAAGAACAAACTCTTTCTGAAATAGATAGTGTCTCCAGTGTTTAATAGCTTGTACTACAGCATAAAATTCCACATCATATGTACTATATCTCATCTTCGCTCCTGGTAACTTCTCACTGAAATATGCAATCGGACGTCCCCTCTGACTCAACACTCCTCCAATCCCAACCTTGGATGCATCAGTATGTAGTTCAAACACTAGCTGAAAATCTGGTAATACTAGAATTGGTGCTGACGTCAAGAGTTCTTTGATTCGCTCAATAGCAACCCCTGCTTCCTTCGTCCATGCAAACTGTTTACCCTTCATACAATCAGTCACAGGCGCCATCACACTAGTAAGTGTGGAATAAACCTCCGATAAAATGAAGCCAACCCGTGGAAACTCCGTACTTCTGTTATCGTCTTGGGCTGTGGCCAATCTCTAATTGCTTCGACTTTACTCTGGTCAACCTGTATTCCTCCCTCTGATACAACATACCCCAGAAATAAAACACTCCTCGCCATAAAAACACACTTCTTCGTAGCAGCGTAGAATTGTTCTTCACGAAGGATAATTAACACTTTCTTCAAATGCTGAACATGCTCTTCTGTACTAGCACTGTAGATCAGAATATCATCAAAGTAAACCACCACAAATTTCCCAATGTACGGCCTGAAAATTTGGTTCATCACCCTCATGAATGTACTCGGTGCATTCGATAGACCAAACGACATTACCAGCCATTCATACAATCCTTCCCTCGTCTTGAACGTTGTCTTCCATTCGTCCCCTGATCTAATGCGAATCTGATGATAACCGCTCTTCAAGTCAATCTTAGAAAAGATCACAGACCCACTGATTTGATCTAACAGATCATCAAGCCTCGGCATCGGAAATCTGTATCTGACTGTTATCTTGTTCAATGCTCTACTATCTGTGCACATTCTCCATGAGCCATCCTTCTTCGGTACGAGTAATGCTGGTACAGCACACGGACTCAAACTCTCCTGTATTTGCCCCTGTTCAAGCAATTCTTCCACTTGCCTCCTCAATTCTTCATGTTCCTTCGGACTCATTCGATAATGTGGTCTATGTGGCAACATTGCTCCGGGAACAAGATCATTTTGATGTTGAATGTCTCTCAGTGGCGGTAGCTCCTTTGGTAACTCCTTTGGAAATACATCCTCAAATTCTTTCAATACTGGTTTCACTTCTTCTGGAATTTCAACCTCTTCACTGCTCTCTCGCCCAATCAACAAGAATACTTCCGGTTCTTCCTCAACCTCCTTAACAAACTCCTTCAAAGATAATAAGGTTTTCAGGTCTTCAATCTCCTCCAGTTTGTTTTCTTCTTGTTGTCGCTTCTTTGGAACTAGAGTAATTTTTGTGCCTTCAAATATAAAACTGTAACTGTTGGTACGCCCATCATGTTGCACCGCCTTATCATACTGCCACGGTCTCCCCAGCAATAAATGACAGACATCTATATCTACCACATCGTACTAGATTTCATCCTTGTATTTCTTTCCAATTGAAAAATTCACACAAGCTTTTCGTCCAACCTTCACCTCCCCGCCTTTTCTCAACCAAGCCAGCTTGTACGGTTTTGGATGTTTCTCAGTCTTCAATGCCAATTTTCTCACAGCCTCTAACGAAATTATATTATCACAGCTTCCAGCATCAATAACAAATTTGCAAACTTTCCTCAGAATAGTACATGTCGACTGAAAAATATTGCTTCTTAACCAACTACAATCCTCCTCTAGCTTGGGTGTCAAACAAGACCTCCTCATCATCAGATTACAACCTTCGTCTCCCGACACTTCTTCTACCTCCTCATCAGGTGGTGAATTGGAACATTCAGCTTCTTCATCCTCATCCTCAGCTTCAGCAACCATCACTCGCTTCTTAGGCTTTGGACACTCATTGCTTTTATGACCCATCTCCTGGCAATTGTAGCATTTGAAACCATTGTTAACCTTCGCCTTCACAACCTCCTTCACCTTTGGCTTATTGACATACTTAGGAACATTAGGACTTCCACTAACACCCTTCACTTGATTGTTGGAATTCATAAACACACCACCTCCTCGTCGTCCCTGTTTCTCCCAAGCCAACGCTTTCTGGTGTGCTTCCGCTACAGATCTGGGATCAAACATATTTACCATGTCTTGAATCTGCATACGCAATCCTCCAACAAATCTAGCTGTTAATTGTTCCTTTGTCTCCATGATATCGTTCCTTGCAATCAGTTGATAGAATTCATCAGCATAGTCATTAACAGACTTCGTTCCTTGCCTCAAGTTTTGCAACCTTTGATACATAAGCTATTGATAATTATAAGGTAAGAATGTGGCTTTCATCATTTTCCTCATCTTTTCCCATGATTCAACCTTTGACTTCCCCATCCGTTCACATGTAAGTTTGGTTTGCTGCCACCACGCCAAAGCTCTACCCCTCAACCTCGTAGCAACCAACTTCACTCTACGATGTTCTGGAACTTCCTTGAAGTCAAAAATCTCCACCACATTAGACAACCAGTCCAAAAACTCTTCAGCTTGCATACCACATTTGAATTCTGGAATTTCAGTCTTCATCCCAGATTCCCACTTGTGATCATACTCCGACTGATTTCTTCCTTGTCCTCGTCCTTGTCCATGAACACTACCACCGTCATACTCTTCTTCAAAATCCGATGTATATCGATGTCGATCCTGATCACCAACATCTCTACTACCGTCACGTCTTCCTCCAACATCCCTTCTATCTACATTCCTCCGTTCTCGATCATTCACATTCCTCCCACGTCTTTGATCATCATCAACACTTCTTTCTCGATTGGAATGTGGTGAGACTCTACTTCCCCCATGGTTGGATTCAGGCGAAACCCTTCTCCGATTCTGATTCATCTCGAACATCATCTTCTCTAATCGACCAATCCCTTCGTTAAGCTTTTCACTAAAGTTTTCATTAATTCTTTGCTCCATCTCATCAGCTTCTTCTCTTCTATACAAAGCTTCTACGTTTTGGTGACGATTAGCTCTTCTCGGCGGCATGATTTGAAACTTTACAAACTCTTCAATTCTCGGCTTTGACTTTCAAAATAATGTACACGGCCTTCACTTGCTTAGCTCGGCCGAAGTTCTTCAACCTTCAAAATTCAAACACAAATTGAACTTAGATCCAAAATGAAATGGATCGAAAACTTCCACTTTGTTGCAAAAATATGATGAACACGATGAACACAACTTCAACACTTCAAACAAAATTGCATGGCTCAACACTTCAAGCTCGGCTAACACTTCAACTTCGAAATTCTCGGCTCCAAAACTTGATTTAGCTATGATTGGCTAAAACAAGCTCTGATACCAAACTGACGTAGCGGATTATACAAAAATTGATGATACGATGAAAGTAGCAATCGGTGGATTGAGAAATACTGAAATGCCCAAATTCGTTGATCCGAAGATACCGAATTCTAGCTATCTCTAACACGTTGATCGTGCACGATACCGTGAGGAGAGATCTGCGATTCTTCGCACGTTGATCTAGCGCACTAGATTCCGTTAATCGGCTTCTACAGTCGTTGAACCGAGCGCACTCGATTAACCGAAAGAGGAGATATGAGATTACACTCAACTACCAATTTAAGAAGAGGCACAAAGCTCTCAAACAAGAATTTTATTCAAAAATCAACCAAACTATTACAAATGACCACACATGCCTATTTATAGGCTACAACTCAACACGCCAAAACAGAACATATTTCAACACAACACTTAGGTCGTGAACGACCTACGACCTAAAATAGTGCGACCTAAAAACCAGGCAACTTACGACCTAAAAACATTACACCATAAGCAAATACAAGTTACAACAACACACGACTTACAATATTTACAACACATCACGTTACAACTTGCGACTCAACATGCACGACTTAGTATAGGTCGGCAGCGACCTAACAACAAATGCGACTTAAAATAAAGCGACTTAAGAGATAGCGGTTCCACATATCTAGGCGGCATAAGCTATAGCGACTTACTTTGTGCGCGACCTAACAATGAACAACATCTGGAGCGAGCGACCTAAAATGAACTGCATCAGAAAAACTTCGCGACCTAAGTCTTCACGACCTATAGTGAGCGCGACCTATAGTGAGCGACTTATTTCTCCACATCTCCCCGCGACCTAACTTAGGTCGTTCCTTTTCTCTGCGACCTAACATAGGTCGTAGCACCTTATCCTTCAACTCGTTAGGTCGTGGCTTCTTTAGGTCGAAACTCGTTAGCGACCTATAGCTTGCTTTAAGCGCTGCATCCGGTTTTACTGCCTCATCTTTACTAAGTCGTGAGTGACCTAAATTTTCGTTAGGTCGTGAACGACCTAAGTCTTCAACTTCCAATGACTTATTTCCCAGTTGTAGCTCGCTAGGTCGTTCCAGCGATTTATACCTTAGCTCGTTAGGTCGTATGCGACCTAAAAACAAGTTAGGTTTGTGGGTAGTTCTGTATGCCCAGTCGTAGTTTTGTGGGTAGTTCTGTATGCCCATAGTGCTAGTGGCAGCTTATCGACCCAACCACCCTTTGCTTTTTCTAGCTGTTTTTTGATGGTTGATTTGATAATTTTTTTCACTGCTTCCACTTCCCCGTTTGCCTACGGATGAGCCACTGCTGAGAAGCTTTTTCGGATCTTGAATCGCCTGCAAAAGTCCTGGAATTCTTCGCTTTTGAATTGGGTACCATTATCTGTGATTATCTCCTGAGGCACACCATACCTGCAAATGATATTTTTAGTTACAAAATTTAGCATCTTTTTAGAGGTAATAGTAGCCAATGGTTCAACTTCAGCCCATTTAGTGAAATAATCAACAGAAACAATAGCATATTTGATTCCGTACTTGGCAATCGACAAAGGTCCAATGAGATCAATCCTCCTGATGGCGAATGGCCATGGACTGACCATTTGTGTTAGCTCGGTGGAAGGTGCTCTTGGGTTTTTTGCAAATCTCTGGCATCTGTCACACTTTTGGGAGTAGCTAGCAGCATCTCTATTAATATTTGGCCAGAAATACCCATAGCGAAGAATTTTCTTTGCAAGAGTTTGGCCACCCAAATGATCCCCACATTCTCCTCCATGCACCTCAGCTAGAATTGTTTTAGCCTCCTCCTTGGTTACACATCGGAGTAATGGCATTGAGAATCCTCGTCTGTACAATTGACTGTCTTGAATTACATATCTTGAAGCTTTTCTTAACAGCTTCTGACGCTCTTTTGAGTTTTCTAGCAGGGAGCCGTTAAGTAGATATTCCTTGATCGGGGTCACCCATGACTCCTGCTCTTGAGATACAGCCATAATCCAGTCAATGTCCATCTCCTCAGTACTTGGAGCTGACAAGACTTCCACAGGGACCAATCCCAATAATTGAGCTTCGCCAGAGCTTGAATATTTCACAAGAGAATTTGGCTTTATGTTCTCTTCCCAGGGTATATGGTTTATTGTATAATGATCAAAGTCATCGAGAAGTTCCCAGGCCTTTGACAAGTAAGCAGGCCGGTTCCCTCCTTTAGTTTGAAACTCTTTCTTGACTTGACATACAATAAGCTAAGAATCACTGAAGATCTGCAATACTTTGATGTTCAGTTCTTTGGAAATCTTCAAGCCAGCAATAAGAGCTTCATATTCTGCTTCATTATTTGTCGAAGGAAATTCTAATCTCAATGCGTAGCACAACGACTGCCCTTCGGGAGTTTCAAGCACAACCCCAGCTCCGGAAAAATAGTCATTTCTTGCACCATCAACATACAATTTCCATCGGATTGGGATGTCATCAGTTGCTTCTTCCTCACTGCCACCTTTATCTGTGTATTCCGCAATGAAATCTGCTAAAGCTTGTCCGTTGATTGCTCTTCGGGGATTGATGCAGCAGCGGATAACAAAAATGAATGATGCGGTGAAAGTAGGAATCGGTGGATTGAAGAATACCAAAGGCCCAAATCCGTTGATCCAAAGATGCTGGACTCTAGCTATCTCAAACACGTTGATCGCCCACGATACCGTGTTTAATGATCTACGATTCTTCGTACGTTGATCTAGCGCACTAGATTCCGTGAATCGGCTTCAGCAGTCATTGATCCAAGCGCACTCGAATGCCGAAAGTGGAGATAGGAGATTACACTCAACTACCAATTTAAGAAGAGGCACAAAGCTCTCAAACAAAAGTTTATTCAAAATCGACTAACTTTACAAAATGACCTAACATCCCTATTTATAGGGTTACAACAATTCTTAACACGACTCAACACATTACAACACATAGGTCGTAAACGACCTAAGACAAACAGTGACTCACGACCTAAGACAGACGCGGCCTAAACATTAAAACATCAAGCGACTTAACATATTTACAACACAAGACATATTACAACATAACGACATAACAAATACAACATACAAACGACATAAGGAATTACAACATAAAGACCTAAAAATGCAACACCACGCGGCATAAGCTTCAGCGACATGAGGAGAATCAGCTTCAGGAAGGTCTTATGCGACCTATAGGACGAGCGACTTAAGAAGTTAAGCGACCTTGGCTTGAGCGACCTAAGATTGATGCGACCTATGGTCGAGCGACTCAAGGTAGGAGCGTCATAAGAGAAACGGCAGAGACATAACGAAGATAGCATCATAAGAAGGAGCGACATAACTTCTTGCGACCTAATGAATTCATCTTCAACGAACTAACATGGAATGGTATATGTGAGCGACCTAACATAGGTCGTAGCTCGCTCGTACATCCTGAACGACTTAAAGCTTCTCGCGACCTAAGGACGGAAGGTCGTTCGCGACCTAAGTCAAGCGGCATATTGTAGCGACCTATCTACATATTGGAGCGGCCTATCTTGTTAGGTCGTAACTCTTTCGGTCGTAACTGGCAGATAGAGTTAGGTCGCAACTCCTTTTCTCGTGACTCGTTAGGTCGTGAGCGACCTAAGGAAAAGACCTTTAACTCGTTAATTCACAACTCTTTATCTCGTGACTCGTTAGGTCGTGAGCGACCTAAGGAAAGACTTAGCTCGTATGACTTGCTTGGTCGGTCTTCATAGCTCTTTTGCGACCTAAAATGGCGCAACTTAGGGATTAATGTGCTAGGTCGTAGCTCAGGGGAGTTAGGTCGTTGATGACCTAAGTCTTCATCAGTCTGGGCTGCATCATCCTCCCCTGGTTGGGAAAAATTCGCCCTCGAATTTAAAAGCTCTTCGTTTTCGATACTCTTATCCTCGTGAAATGGAACCAATTGTTTGATATTGTTAAGGTTAGCAATAGGAAGATGATCCGGCAAACTCAATTTATAAACATTCTCGTTAATTCCCTTTACGACTTCTAAATGACCATTCCTTCTAGCTTCTAGCTTGTTGTAAGTTCCAAAAAGAAATAGATCATTGGTAAACACTGCATACATAGAATCTCCTTCCTTGCATTTAACGCTTCGTCGCTTAATATCTGCTGATTGCCTATATTTCTCAGTTGCCTTAAGAAATCGTTCATGTACAACTTTGCAGCATCCTTGCATCTCATTCACAAAAACATTAGCCCGTTTGATCTCCCATCTCTGCGGTGGCACTGTTGATCGATCTAACGGTCCTTTAGGGATGTTGGAATACTCAGCCTGGAATGGATTGAACCCGGAGTTACGATTAACTGTATGGTTGTGTGCAAACTTCGCTTGACATAACTTCGAATTCCAACTTTTCAAATTATCATCCATAAGGCATAGCAATAGATTACCTAAGGATCTGTTCACAACTTCAGCTTGTCTATCCGTCTGTGTATGATTAGCGCTATTAGATTTCAACCTAGTCCCAACCATTTTCCATAGACTCATCCAGACATGGTTCAGAAAACGAGTATCTCTCTCTGAAACAATAGATTCTGGTAACCCATGAAGTCTATCGATCTCTCTAAAATATAACTGAATGACATTAACGGCCTCTGCAGTCTTCTTATAGCCAATGAAATGTACCAATTTTGAACACCTGTCCACTACAACATGTATTGAATCACTCCCTTGCTGAATTCTTGGCAACCCCAAAACAAATTTCAGGCTGATATCAACCCATGGTCTCGTAGGCACGGGTAATGGCATATACAATCCTACATTCATCGCTGTCCCTTTGGAAACTTGACAAATATGATATCTCTCCCCAATTCTTTCAACCTTTTCCCTCATGGAAGGCCAAAAATATGTTTGCGAACTCAACTGTAATGTACGAACTCTTTCCACAGGATCCTCTCCATGCAATTCGTTCACATTCTTCATCCGCAGACTACTCGCTGGTATACACAACCTGTTTCCCCTAAACAGAAAAACATCAACCATCACATAAATAGAATCATTGCCATATTGCGTTCGCGGCAATTCCAAAACAAAGTCCACACTAACATCCTCCTGTAATTTAGCATGTATATGCAACGGCATACATAAACTTGCATTTGTCATGCTCTTCTTAGAAACTTGTCGATTATGGTTCCGCTGAACAGTCCTTTCAACTTCCTTCCTCAGTGACGATTCAAAATAAGACTATGAGGTTAACTGCATAGTACGATCATATCTCAATTGTCTTCCTACATGTAAGTCTTCGATAAATTTCATTTGCCAACTGTAATCTGTAGTAGACAACTGACTTCCTTCGACTTCCAACCCATCAACCAGTTTTCTCAACTCTTCTTGCTCTGTTGGACACATATGATATTGTGGTCTATGTGGTACAATAGCACTTGACGCTATATCCGTATGATGTTGTGTGTCTCTCAGTGGCGTTAATTCCTTGGGAAACTCTGCAGGAACTACATCTTCACATTCGTTAACCACTGGCACATCCTCCTCAGAAAATTTGAGACCATTACTGGTTTCATTCCCATTCAACATAAACATTTCCGCACTATCCTCCACTTCTTTATCAAACTCTTCTGTAGATAATAGACTAATCGAATCCACCTCCTTCACAGATAAATTACCCCCTTCATCTCTTGACACACTTTCTTCATCCTCATCAATCCTCGCTGGTTGTGAAATTTCAACTTCATGTTCATCAAGCTTCGTCGGTTGAAAAACATCAACTTCACCTCTATCAAACATTGTTGTTTGTGAATTTTCAACCTTATGTTCATCAATCTTTGTTGGTTGAAAATCATTAACTTTATCTTCATCAAACTTTATGGATTGTGAGTAATCAACTTTATCTTCATCAAACTTCGGTGGTTGAGAACAAACAACTTCATCTTCCACTCCAACACCACCTTTCATTTCTTCAACAATTTCTTTTGAAGATATTAAATTAGTTGCTTCTACCTTCTTCTCTGGCTTGCAGTTACTTCGTTCACGCTTCTTAAGAACTAAGGTAATTTTGGTTCCTTCAAACATGAAACTATAGCTGTTGGCGTGATTATTATGTTGTACAGCTCTATCATACTGCCATGGACTTCCCAATAGTAGGTGCCACACATCCATATCCACCACATCACACCATATGTCATCTTTGTACTTTTTCCCAATCGAAAATGTAATCAATGTTCGTCTTCCTACTGTCACTTCTATCCCTTCCTTTATCCATGCCAGTTTATATGGTCTAGGGTGTTTTTCAGTCTTCAGCCCCAACTTCATAACGGCTTCTTCAGAAATAAGGTTATCGCAACTTCCCGTATCAATAATGAATTTACAAACCTTTCCCAAGATAGTATAGGTAGACTGAAAAATATTGTTCCTTAGCCAAATAGAATCATTCTCATGCTTTGGTAAATGACACCCTTCATCTCTAAGACCACGTATGTCTTTATGATCATGCAAATTGTGACGACCGCCCATGACCCCTGCACCGAATCTAGAGATAGTGCGCTGTAAAGTGTGCCATGCGACCATGGACGATTTTCAGGGTAGATCAAAATAACAGAATCTATCGTATTACTCACATCGCATGGACAAAATACAATAGAACATATGTATAGTGAAGCTTTACAGAATAAAATGTCATCATATAAAACTCCATAATAGTTGAATACAAGCATCCAAATAGTCAATACATCAAGCCTCACTACATACCACTCAGAGAATACAAAGCAGCGGAACATCCAGTACATATAAGAAGATAATATGCAACCCTCTAGCTCGTCTTCGATATCAGCATCGTGAGAAGAGAACAGCACCTGTCACCTGCTACCTAGTCTGCCCGTCCCAAAATGGACGAACAGCCCAAGGCAATAAGAATTAAAACATAAAGCCTTGAGTCAGACAACAGTCTTAGTGAGCAGTAAATTAACTAACAACATACCAAAAGAGCACAAAGGAAAAAGGAATAGGAATACAACCCTCCCACTCCAACCTCGTTCTACAGTGATAGCCCCCAGACACACACTAAGCAGAAGCAAACATAGCAGAACATACAATTTAAAGTAAAGAAATTATCACTCGAGTCAAGGGCGATGTTTTCCAAGCACAAACCCCCAAGGCCTAAACCAAGATCAGATAAGCACCCAGAAAACACTGCTCTTGAGACCGAATGACGATACAACCAAACATCCATGACTCTGGCTATCACTGTTATCATTGCTTCGATATCACCGTTAATTGAATGACCGGCACATTCTTTCAGCCGTCCATCAAGGGCTAATGGAAACCCCAGTTCTAGACATACCTCCCGCACGTCATCGTGACCCGTGCCTAGGACTATCGAATCTGCCCAGAGTACTCGACCATCAACAGTTAGTCGTTGGGACTATCGAATCTGCCCAAACGTACTCTTGTTTGGAGCATGCTAGAACCTTCAACAACGATGAGACCCAAGCCTCCTAGTCATCCTCCTCGACGACTATTCTCATATCCATCCATTATCCTCAACCCGAACCATTTCACCGAGATATCAACATGCTTGGAATGATCCCGTCTGGTTTAAACCAAGTCTTCATCACATGATGCCTCGCTTCATCACATCCTCGCAAAGCCTCATTTTAACATCACATCATCAAATCTATGCATAAGAGCTTCATCATCCCGCTACATATGCCTCGAGCAGCTTTCCCAATTCAAGAGCCTTTCTCTTAGCTTTTGAATCGTCTCTAGTCTAAATCAAATCATCAACCATCTAATTCATAGCATCAATCAAGTCAAACATTAATCCAAACAATCAAGCATTCAAATATGATCTAGGTAGACAATTATCACAATAATGGCAATTTCGTAATTAAAGAGTCGAAAGTCAAATAAGCATGAAAACATGAACAATGTCTCTATAATCTTGATGAATGAACTTGCATAGGTTAACATGTAGTAAAATGAATGTAACACCATCATGAACAATGGATCTATATGGATCGACACTTAGGATGAAGAAAATGTATGGAAATCACTATTTTAACACCAAATCGAGCCAACAATCCGATATACTCCTTTGGATCCGTGTGAGAGATAATCACCACTCACCAAATCACTTAAACAACCCCAAATCAACAAGCTTCAGATCTGGACAACGAAGGATCAAGCTTGATCTATCACGAATCCGCTTCAAACGAAGAAATCTCACTTCAAAGGATGAAGATCTTCAATCCAAGCTCTTGAATCTTCAATTTGATCTTCAACTTGGATGGATGGAATCACTAGATTAGAGTAGAGAAAAGAAGTGAAGAAGTGTAGAAGTCGAGCTCTCAAAATGGCAGCACTTCGTCGCTTCGAAATCTGGATCCCAAAAAGTTAGAAATGGACGAGTATTTATAGCTGAAATTTCCTTAAGTCGTTCGCTCCTATAAGTCGTCGTCGACTTACCAGAACTCGCGACTTAACAGATATGCACACGCGCCCCAACCCCTAGGTCGCTCACGACCTAACACTCAGCAACCCACGACCTAACGGCTTAGCAGTCCTACGACTTAATGCGCGCGCGACTTATCAGGGGATACGACTCAACAACCTACGACTTAAGAATGCGCGACTTAACTGGGTAACTGACTTAACATAGCGCGCGACATAACGGTCTTCGACTTAACGACTTAACATATGCGCGACTTAGCGACATACGACTTAGCGCGCCCCAGCGACTCAAAAATGCTGGCACGCGACCTAAAACTCTCGCGACTTATCAATCTCGCGACCTAAACGCACGCGCGACTTAACACCCTACGACCTATCTCCTAGCGACTTATCTTCCTTAACTCGTCCACGACTTAACTGCTATAAGTCGCCTACTCCTATAAGTCGCTAACTCGTATACGACTTAGCAAGAACACGACCTAACACACACAGAACTCACGACCTAACTTCTTAGGTCGTCTACGACCCAACTACGCTAACCACTAGGTCGCTAACTACTATAGAACACTAACCCTTAGGTCGCTACCTTTCTTAAGTCGTATACTCCAACCTATCTATCATAGGTCGCTAACTCGAACTGTTTAACTCGGTCAGGTTCTATAGGTCGTCCTAAACCATATCCCCTAAGTCGTGTACGACTTACGACTTACACTAAGTCGTGAACGACTTAGGACTTGGTAATTTTTCGCCAATCTTCACAAAAATTCTTCGACCCAAATTTTCTTCGATTTTTTTTTCGATCCGTAAAAATACGGGTCGTTACATTCTCTCCCCCTTAGGAATTTCGCCCCCGAAATTCCAAACAAACAAAGCAATCAAAACTATTCTGCATGCCTACCATCCATAGCAATCAAAAAACCATGCATCCAATTCTAGCTTAGCATGCAGAATTCTAAAACTAGAACAAGTTACAATATCGTGAGATGACACGACACCTTAGGGCCATACCTTGAAGAGTTCAGGATGAGCTGCCTTCATCCTCTCTTCCACCTCCCACGTGCAGTCGTTATCATCATCACTCCATTGTATCTTGAGCAACTTAACTACCTTCCTCCTAAGCTGTT
Organism: Allium fistulosum; assembly: GCA_030737815.1. NCBI lineage: Eukaryota > Viridiplantae > Streptophyta > Magnoliopsida > Asparagales > Amaryllidaceae > Allium > Allium fistulosum. Next base: position 97,345,116 of record CM060903.1, read on the forward strand.
TCGTGTCGGTCTCCACAACACGAAGCGGCTTACGAGGTCTTCTATCGACTGGATCAACTTCGAAATCTTCACAGCTATCAGCAGAAACCACTGTATTCGAGTCGTGCACATACTTCCGTAGATATGATACATGAAAAACATTGTGCACACTCGACATCTTCTCAGGTAACTCCAATCTATAGGCGAGCTTTCCAATTCGCTCGATGATCGGGAATGGTCCAACGAATCTCGGAGTCAGTTTTCCTTTCTTCCCGAATCGAATAACATTCTTCAGTGGAGAAATCTTCACAAAAACCATATCACCTACGTCAAATTCCAAATCTTTACGACGCTTATCGGCATAACTTTTCTGACGATCTTGGACTGCCTTCATTCGTTGCCGAATGATCTCTATACAATCCGAAGTCTGTCGAATCATCTCTGGCCCAAGTATCAACTTTTCTCCTGTTTCTAACCAACATGTCGGAGAGTTACACGGTCTTCCATACAATGCCTCATACGGTGCCATACCAATACTCGACTTGTAACTGTTGTTGTATGCAAACTCCACCAAATGAAGGTGATCTTCCCATTATCCTCCGAAATCCAAAACACAAGCTCTAAGAAGATCTTCCAAAACTCGGTTGACTCGCTCGGTCTGACCATCGGTTTGACGGTGATAAGCTGTACTCAAACACAACTTGGTTCCCAAAACTTCCTGGAAGCTCTTCCAAAATCCACTAGTGAACAATGGGTCTCGATCGCTCACTATACTCTTCGGAATACCATGGAATCGAACTATCCACTTAACATACAACTCAGCCAACTTTGATGCAGTCCTAGACGATCGAACAGGAATGAATCTTGCACTCTTAGTCAGACGATCTACAATGACCCAAATCCCTTCATTTCCCGTTCTTGTTCTAGGTAGTCCATCAATAAAATCCATCGATACTTGATCCCACTTCCATGTAGGAACTTCTAATGGCTGAAGCAATCCACTTGGCTTCTTTTGTTCGGCTTTTACCAACTGGCAGTTTATGCACTTGGAAATAAAATTTCCAACATCCTTCTTCATGCCTTCCCAGTAGTAGGTTCTCTTCATATCCCGATACATCTTATTTCCACCTGGATGAATTGTCAACTTCGAGTGATGACTTTCCTTCAGAACTTCACTCCTCAATTCATCTATATCGGGAACAACTAGTCGTCCTTGCTTCCGAAGCCAACCCTCTCGATCGACCTCGAATCCTTTATCCTTTTCTAGATCCAATCTAGATTCCAAATTGCGGATAATCTTGACAAGCTTATCGTCTCGCTTTTGGCTCTCGCCAATCCTTTCCACAAGAGAAGGTCTTATCGATAAGTTTGCCAACATCTTAGGTTCCAATTCGCATCTAAGCCTGAAGTCAAATCCAGCTAAATACTCGAGATTCTTCCATTCTGAAAACATGGCTCCCAATCCTGCATGTCTTCGACTTAACGCATCTGCCACTGCGTTACCTTTTCCCGGAGTATAAGCTATACCAAAATCATATGATGCCAAAAACTCTAGCCAACGTTGCTGCCGAAGATTCAAATCCTTTTGGGAGAAAAGATACTTCAATGACTTATGATTCGTAAACAACTCGAATCGAACTCCAAATAGATAGTGTCTCCACATCTTCAGAGCAAAAACAATCACCGCTAACTCCAAATCATGAGTCGGGTAATTCCTTTCATGCGGCTTCAGTTGTCGACTGGCATACGCAACAACTTTATCCCTCTGCATCAGCACTGCTACAAGTCCAGTACCACATGCGTCGGTGTAAACCACCATCTCATCATTCCCACTTGGAATAGTCAGAACAGGAGCACTCGTCAATCTCTCTTTCAGGATTCTGAAAGCTTGCTCACACTTAGCATCCCATCTGAACACTTGGTTCTTTTTCGTCAATCCTGTTAACGGTGCTGCTATCTTGGAGACGTCTTTGATAAACCGTCGACAATATCCTGCCAATCCAAGAAAACTTCTCACATCAGATGCATTCTTAGGTCTAACCCAATCCTGGATTGTTGCCACCTTAGCGGGATCAACCGCTATTCCATTTCCAGAAAAAACATGGCCTAAGAACCTCACTTCACTCTTCCAGAAGTGACACTTCGAAAACTTAGCCTTCAGCTGATGTTTCCGCAAGATTTCCAAAACAATACGCAAGTGCATCTTGTGCTCTTCTTCAGTTTTGGAATAAATCAGAATGTCATCCACGAACACAAGTACAAACTTGTTCAACTGATCCCTGAACACTCTATTCATAAGATCCAAAAAAATATGCTGGCGCGTTAGTCAACCCAAACGGCATTACCAGCCACTCAAAGAAACCGGATGGTGTTCGAAAAGCAGTCTTCGGCACACTATCCTTAGCTACTCTCAACTGGTGAAATCCCGTTGCCAAATCCATCTGAGAAAACACCTTAGCTTCGTGAAGCTGATCAAACAAGTCATCTATTCTCGGCAATGGATACTTGTTCTTCTTAGTCACCTTATTCAGCTCACGATTATCCACACACAATCTCAACGACCCATCTGCCTTGGTTGCAAACACAACTGGTGCCCCCCACTCGGACACACTACGCCGAATGAATCCTTTCTGCAAAAGATCATCAACTTGCACCCTCAACTCTTGCTGTTCCCTAGGTGCCATCCGCCTAAGAGGCATCACAACAGGTCTGGCTCCTTCAACTAGATCTATACGAAACTCGATCTCTCTATGCGGCGGCAACCCTTTGACTTCGTCAAAGACATCCTCGAATCTATTCGCGATTGGAACTAGTGACAGTCCATCCCGTGGAACAACTAGCGAATACATGAAGCTCATGAAGACGCCTTCTTCATGCTTACATCGTACCATAATCTTTCGCCCCTCCACATTCTCGACTGTCACTTCCAGCCTCTCACAATCAACCTTTGCCGCATACTTCCTAAGCCAGTCCATACCCAAAATAATTCCGAACCCCACAAAGTTCAGAACAAAACAATCACAAACAAAAGAGCAACCATGACTCGATACAATCAGACCACGGCATAGCATACACAAACAAGACGAACCCCCAACTGGATTAGTCACAACCAATGGCCTATCAATAATATCCGGTTCTAAACCCAACCGGTCTACAAGTTCATTACAAACAAATGAATGCGACGCTCCAGTATCAAACAGAACTCTAACTGGAACACCACATAGGAAAAGAGTACCTTGAACCACCACACTCTTTCCCTTCTCTTCAACGGTAGGAGCTTTTGAAGACGACGGAACAGCTCCCAAAGCATAAGCTTGCACAATCTACCTGTCCTTCCGCGGTTCTGGACAATCCTTCCTGAAATGCCCCGGCTTGTCACAGTTGTGACACTTCATCGGTGCCTTTGGATTCTTACAATCCTTCGAGAAATGGCCCTTCTGCTGACAATTGTAACAGGTCACTTCGCCCTTTGGCTTCTTCTGGCCATCCTTACCCTTCTTCTGCTGCTGCTTTCTCTTCTTGTTTCCACCCTGCTGGGGTTTAGACTCTTCCCTGGTCACAGCAACAACAGATCCTTCCTTAGGAAACAGACTCTCATGCCTAAGAGCTTTCTCCACAAGCTTCTCAAATGAATCGTCCAAATGATCCACCAGCTGCCTCCCAAGATAACTATCCAAGCCTGTCACAAACTTCTCATTCTTCTGATATGCAGATTCGATATATGACCGGGCATACTTGGACAAAGCTTCAAACTCAGAAACATACTCAAGAACTGGTCTTCCTCCCTGCTTGAGCTCCACAAACCTCTTGAACAGAACAGACTTCTGAGCTGTAGAAATGAACTTAGCTTCAAATCTAACTTGGAATTGCTCCCAAGTAATCTCTTCCTCCGGAGTATTGATGGTAATAGAGTTCCACCGATCAGAAGCTCTACCTTGAAGCTGTCTTGATGCCAACTTCCTCTTAGTTGCATCCTCAATTCCCAAATCACTAAAGATCCTTCTACAAGCATCTATCCATCTCTGGACTTCAATGGTTGATTCTGTTCCCAAGAAAACCTTCCCTCCAAGAGCAGTATAATCTTTGCACAACTTAGCAAAATCCACTAGTTTCGGAGTTTGGACTTGAACTCCAACATCTACTGCTGCCCCCGGAACTGGTATCCTTCTCATGATCGAAGTCATCATAGCTTCGAACATAGCTGCATAATCAGCAGCCCCTTCAATAGCACGGCCTTCCCTAGCAGCTGGTCTCCCTCTTCGACTCATTCTCAATATCTATAAAAAGGAATGGTCAGAACATCTAGAGAAACAACTGCATAAAGGACTCGAACTCTACTAAGCTACTATATTATATATAGTAATCATCCATCAAAATACAATTACGTCTCTCATACGTAGTTACGTCAGCGAGCGTTGGGTAAAATCGATTAACCAATGCTCTGATACCAAATGTGACGACAGCCCATGAACCCTGCACCGAATCCAGAGATAGTGCGCTGTAAAGTGTGCCAGGCAACCATGGACGATTGTGAGGATAGATCAAAATAACAGAATCTATCGTATTACTCACAGCGCATGGACAAAATACAATAGAACATATGTATAGTGAAGCTTTACAGAATAAAATGTCATCATATAAAACTCCATAATAGTTGAATACAAGCATCCAAATAGTCAATACATCAAGCCTCACTACATATCACTCAGAGAATACAAAGCAGCGGAACATCCAGTACATATAAGAAGATAATATGCAACCCTCTAGCTCGTCTTCGATATCAGCATCGTGAGAAGAGAACAGCACCTGTCACCTGCTACCTAGTCTGCCCGTCCCAAAATGGACGAATAGCCCAAGGCAATAAGAATTAAAACATAAAGCCTTGAGTCAGACAACAGTCTTAGTGAGCAGTAAATTAACTAACAACATACCAAAAGAGCACAAAGGAAAAAGGAATAGGAATACAACCCTCCCACTCCAACCTCGTTCTACAGTGATAACCCCCAGACACACACTAAGCAGAAGCAAACATAGCAGAACATACAATTTAAAGTAAATAAATTATCACTCGAGTCAAGGGCGATGTTTTCCAAGCACAAACCCCCAAGGCCTAAACCAAGATCAGATAAGCACCCAGAAAACACTGCTCTTGAGACCGAATGACGATACAACCAAACATCCATGACTCTGGCTATCACTGTTATCATTGCTTCGATATCACCGTTAATTGAATGACCGGCACATTCTTTCACCCGTCCGTCAAGGGCTAATGGAAACCCCGGTTCTAGACATACCTCCCGCACGTCATCGTGACCCGTGCCTAGGACTATCGAATCTGCCCAGAGTACTCGACCATCAACAGTTAGTCGTTGGGACTATCGAATCTGCCCAAACGTACTCTTGCTTGGAGCATGCTAGAACCTTCAACAACGATGAGACCCAAGCCTCCTAGTCATCCTCCTCGACGACTATTCTCATATCCATCCATTATCCTCAACCCGAACCATTTCACCGAGATATCAACATGGTTGGAATGATCTTGTCTGGATTAAACCAAGTCTTCATCACATGATGCCTCGCTTCATCACATCCTCGCAAAGCCTCATTTTAACATCACATCATCAAATCTATGCATAAGAGCTTCATCATCCCGCTACATATGCCTCGAGCAGCTTTCCCAATTCAAGAGCCTTTCTCTTAGCTTTTGAATCGTCTCTAGTCTAAATCAAATCATCAATCATCTAATTCATAGCAATTAATCAAGTCAAACATTAATCCAAACAATCAAGCATTCAAATATGATCTAGGTAGACAATTATCACAATAATGGCAATTTCGTAATTAAAGAGTCGAAAGTCAAATAAGCATGAAAACATGAACAATGTCTCTATAATCTTGATGAATGAACTTGCATAGGTTAACATGTAGTAAAATGAATGTAACACCATCATGAACAATGGATCTATATGGATCTACACATAGGATGAAGAAAATGTATGGAAATCACTATTTTAACACCAAATCGAGCCTACAATCCGATATACTCCTTTGGATCCATGTGAGAGATAATCACCACTCACCAAATCACCTAAACAACCCCAAATCAACATGCTTCGGATCTGGACAGCGAAGGATCAAGCTTGATCTATCACGAATCCGCTTCAAACGAAGAAATCTCACTTCAAAGGATGAAGATCTTCAATCCAAGCTCTTGAATCTTCAATTTGATCTTCAACTTGGATGGATGGAATCACTAGATTAGAGTAGAGAAAAGAAGTGAAGAAGTGTAGAATTCTAGCTCTAAAAATGGCAGCACTTCGTCGCTTCGAAATCTGGATCCCAAAAAGTGAGAAATGGACGAGTATTTATAGCTGAAATTTCCTTAAGTCATTCGCTCCTATAAGTCGTCGTCGACTTACCAGAACTCGCGACTTAACAGATATGCACGCGCGCCCCAACCCCTAGGTCGTTCACAACCTAACACTCAGCAACCCACGACCTAACGGCTTAGTAGTCGTACGACTTAATGCGCGCGCGACTTATCAGGGGATACGACTCAACAACCTACGACTTAAGAATGCACGACTTAACTGGGTAACTGACTTAACATAGCGCGCGACATAACGGTCTTCGACTTAACGACTTAACCTATGCGCGACTTAGCGACTTACGACTTAGCGCGCCCCAGCGACTCAAAAATGCTGGCACGTGACCTAAAACTCTCGCGACTTATCAATCTCACGACCTAAACCTACGCGCGACTTAACACCCTACGACCTATCTCCTAGCGACTTATCTTCCTTAACTCGTCCACGACTTAACTGCTATAAGTCGCCTACTCCTATAAGTCGCTAACTCGTATACGACTTAGCAAGCACACGACCTAACACACACAGAACTCACGACCTAACTTCTTAGGTCGTCTACGACCCAACTACGCTAACCACTAGGTCGCTAACTACTATAGAACACTAACCCTTAGGTCGCTACCTTTCTTACGTCGTATACTCCGACCTAACTATCATAGGTCGCTAACTCGAACTGTTTAACTCGGTCAGGTTCTATAGGTCGTCCTAAACCATATCCCCTAAGTCGTGTACGACTTACGACTTACACTAAGTCGTGAACGACTTAGGACTTGGTAATTTTTCGCCAATCTTCACAAAAATTCTTCGACGCAAATTTTCTTCGATTTTTTTCTTGATCCGTAAAAATACGGGTCGTTACACAAATCTCTTCTACTCGGTCTTTTGACATCACGATATGGTTCATTGTCAAACTCATGTTGACTTCTTCTCTCTTCTCCATGGTGATTTTGTCACATTGAAATTGATGATTCCCTGTTATCTTGATAAGTTTGTGGCGACACCCTCCTTGCTTCCGTAACCAACGGCGAAACTCTGTTTCCTCCATGGTTCAAGATTGGTGACTTTCCTCTTTGACTTTGTTTCAAATCCATCATCAGCTTCTCCAACTTTCCAAAACCTTTGTTGAACTTCTCTTCGAGGTTATCACTAATTCGTTGCTCTATTGCCTTAGCATCTTCTCTTCTATACACATCGGCAATATCCTGATGACGATTACCTCTTCTAGTATACATGATTGATCTTCAAACTTTTCAAAAAAAATTCAAACACAAACTTCAAAAACTTGGCTTTGGTCTAGCTCTCGGCCTTGAATAACAAATGCACAAACAATGCACGACTTCAACTACAAATTGAACTTCACACTTCAACTTTAAACTTTCGGCCTTGAATTACAAAATGATGCACGGCTTCTTCACTAAGCTCGGATCTACACTTCAACTCTCGGCCTTGACTTTAACTCTTCAATAAAAATTGGCTCCAAGACTCGGCTTACCTATGATTGGCTAAGTCTAGCTCTGATACCAAATGATGCAGTAGTGGATAACAAAAATGAATGATGCGGTGAAAGTAGGAATCGTTGGGTTGTAGAATACCAAAGGCCAAAATCCGTTGATCCAAATATGCCGGATTCCAGCTATCTCAAACACGTTGATCGCGCACGATACCGTGTTTAAAGATCTACGATTCTTCGTACGTTGATCTAGCGCACTAGATTCCGTGAATCGGCTTCAGCAATCGTTGATCCGAGCGCACTCGAATGCCGAAAGTGGAGATAGGAGATTACACTCAACTACCAATTTAAGAAGAGGCACAAAGCTCTCAAACAAAAGTTTATTCAAAATCAACTAACTTTACAAAATGACCCAACATCCCTATTTATAGGGTTACAACAATTCTTAACACGACTCAACACATTACAACACATAGGTCGTAAACGACCTAAGACAAACAGCGACTCACGACCTAAGACAGACGCGACCTAAACATTACAACATCAAGCGACTTAACATATTTACAACAGAAGACATATTACAACATAACGACATAACAAATACAACATACAAACGACATAAGGAATTACAACATAAAGACCTAAAAATGCAACACCACGCGACATAAGCTTCAGCGACATGAGGAGAATCAGCTTCAGGAAGGTCTTATGCGACCTATAGGACGAGCGACTTAAGAAGTTAAGCGACCTTGGCTTGAGCGACCTAAGATTGATGCGACCTATGGTCGAGCGACTCAAGGTAGGAGCGTCATAAGAGAAACGGCAGCGACATAACGAAGATAGCATCATAAGAAGGAGCGACATAACTTCTTGCGACCTAAGGAATATCATCTTCATCGACCTAACATGGAATGGTATATGTGAGCGACCTAACATAGGTCGTAGCTCACTCGTACATCCTGAACGACTTAAAGCTTCTCGCGAAGGTCGTCCACGACCTAAGGACGGAAGGTCGTCCGCGACCTAATTCAAGAGGCATATTGTAGCGACCTATCTGCATATTGAAGCAGCCTATCTTGTTAGGTCATAACTCTTTAGGTCGTAACTGGCAGATAGAATTAGGTCGCAACTCCTTTTCTCGTGACTCGTTAGGTCGTGAGTGACCTAAGGAAAAGACCTTTAACTCGTTAATTCGCAACTGTTTATCTCATGACTCGTTAGGTCGTGAGCGACCTAAGGAAAGACTTAGCTCGTATGACTTGCTTGGTCGGTCTTCATAGCTCTTTTGCGACCTAAAATGGCGCGACTTAGGGATTAATGTGCTAGGTCGTAGCTCAGGGGAGTTAGGTCGTTGACGACCTAAGTCTTCATCAGTCTGGGCTGCATCAGTTTAGATGCTGCTATCTTTTGCTATGCCAAATTCCATCTCTGGCGATCAAATGTCGATTTTCTCCAGAATTCTACCTTGAACTTATTTTGAAGTCACGGTTGACCCGATTAAGGTTGCCCGCTATTCTTTTCTCTCTTGAAATCTATTTACCACCCATTCGAGCCTATCTTCGAATTTGAATTCTTTGATTTAGGTCCTTTTAATTTGGATCTCTATCCTTGCCTTGAAATCCCTTCTTGTATCATCGAGTGAGGGAGTGTATTTGTAATTAACATTAAATTATTTTATGTATTGTGTTGTTTGAGTTGTTGATGTTGATTTGGGTTTCCGATCGATTCGTCTAATCAACGCTATCGATAGGATTTCCAAAACACTTGAACAGAGCAAACTGACACAATATTATTTTCAAATTTGGTAAATGAAATAAATTTGTATGATTATATTATATATATATGTATAAGAAAAAATTAATGGAATTTAATAAGTTAATTAAATTGGTTGTTTGAATGATAATATTTTATTATCATTTATTGTTCTATAAATGAATTTATAAACATGGTTTATAAATGGATTTGGAATTGAAATGAATTTAAATCAGGAATTTGAGAATTTAAATTTCCGGTGATTTCAAACTTTGGTTTTAAAAGGTTTTAAATGTATATTATCTAAAGTATCTTCGAATAGAAATGGTTTCAAAGAATTTTAAATGTTTAAATCAGTTCTCTTTTCTTTGTCGCTGGAAAATAATTTCGGTGATGACTGCAGCATAATCGACGTTCATTTTCGAGTTTCGAAGTGAAGAGACCATCCTGTAGCTTTGCTAGATTATTGTTTTGAAAATTTTATTTGATTTGAATTTCCGAAGTTTAACTTGATTAATAATATATATATAATGGTATATGATCATAGATTTGATTTGATATATATATATATAGTATAAATATTTATCTCTAAATGGTTTGAATTGAAAACGGAAATTTTATTCTTAAATTTTGATAAGGTGATTTCAATTATAAAATAAAGCCAAAAATTTGAATAAATATTTAAACTTGAAATAAGTTGAATGAGAAAATTTTACTTGAATAATACTCAATTACTTTTCAATATAATTACCTAAATTATTCAGAAGTTGAAAATGTAATTGGATAATATACAATATAAAATGACTTTATAAGGAATGATTTGAGTGTTATAATAAATGTTATACACATAAATTTTACTATAAGGATGTTAATGGAGATAAATAGAATAATAAGTTAATTAAATAATAGATGAGACAAATAAATTTGTTTTAAAGGAATTAATAAATTGAAATTAGATCAACTTATGGAAATATCTTGAATTTAAAAATCAATTATTGAATATAAATTAATTTAAATTGAAATTTATATGGTTTATATTAATTTATATGGTTTATTAAGTGGAATAAACTTAATAATAATTTGGAATAAAAGAATTAAATTTGTTGAATAAAATATGAGTATAATAAATAATTATACAAATTGACGATCTAGAAATTATTAATTGAGGATGACTAGATAATAAGATAATGAATTTAGAAATAGATAGATTGATTTAACTTAAGTGAACTCAAATGGATTTAACCAAAATGTTGAATATTAATTAGTTTAATTTGAAGTTTATATGTTTTTAAAATTAGTTGTTTATTTTGTTTTTAAAGCTAATTTTCTTTCTGGTTGTTTCTATTCTCCTACCTCCTTCCTTTTCGGGGAAGAAAATTTTTGAGTGGGGGAGAGTGTAACGACCCGTAAATTTTGGTGGTTTTATTAATATATTTTATTGAAATTTTGTAAAATTTTAAATAATAAAATTTTGAATTGAAAACTTAATATTTGGAATACGTCTATTTTAACAAAGCAACTGGTAAATTTTCATCTGATAATATTGAAGTTTATTTTCTAGTGTAATTTTATTCCAATTTATATCAGTTAATAACAGTTGAATTTAAAAGTGTTCCGAAACCTAAATCGGTCAACAAGAGAAAATTTATTTAGAACACTCTGAATAAGACTGCAGAATTCATTTCGCAAATTTTGGACATTTCTAGCTCGATTTGTATTTTTCCTTACGGAATAGGAGCGTTTATCGGTACCGACTATGGACTTTTGATAACTCGATCGTACCACTGAGATCTGTATACCGTTTTTATCGTCTCATCATGTAGATCTCAACTGTATAGTCATTTGTGTATTTCGGAAACCTGGTATGCGATGAAATCTGTGGAACGGTTCACCGTATCAGTATGTTTCGAGCCTTTTTAATTGCTCGTGGCCATTCATTATCTACTGTATAGATCCAATAGCAACTTCATATTGAATCTTCCGAATCTAATATTTCACTTTTCAAATTCTACCTTTTCAGTTTATATTTGTTCGGTACATACTTTTATCTGGTTCCTAGGCAAATAACATACGTTTATATTATAACCGGTTCGCCTACTCTACTGTACAAACTTCCTTTCGTCCCTATTATTTCCAAGACCCTCTGTTTTCTTCTTCATCTCGCATCTCTGCTCATTCCACTCTTTCTCTTCTCCTCGCCTCTACCAATTTCAAGTCTTCACCTCTCTCTCATCCCCACCTTCCACTCGCAACAGCCCCGCAACACATGACCACCTATCACCATGCCATGAACCAAGTACAACATGACCACAACCGCCTTCCCTTCCCCACTGCTCCGCCTTTCTGACACTTTCTCCACTGATCTTAGCATCTCCTCCACCATACCGCTATGCCGACTGTCCTCCACTGTGGTGCCCCACCTCTATACTCACGCTAACCAAGGACACTATGGAGTAATGCCGTCAACTAGTGTGAAGAATAAGGCTGTTGAGTAGCGACCATCCATGTAATTGCTTTGTGCGAGTACCGATATGTCAGATAATATAACATGTATTTCATTTCAAGAGGAAATCCGACATATCAAATATAAACTCAAAGCTACCACACAGTGGCTAAGTGGACCTCGAAAAAAAATATAGAAATAAGCGTAACAGAAATCAGTCATAGATGTTCATATCTCGAAGGCGGAAAAAGATATGAATATAACACATAAAAATGTACATCAGAGTAGTGGTCAAATAGATCAACAATATCACAAAAGAATAGATACAAGTGCTAGACAAAAGAATAAGTATACATCATGGAGTCTCTATCTCAAATGTATAACAACAAAAACTACAAATATAATGTAGTAAGGCAAAAGTCACAAGATGATCCCAGATAAGGAGTCAAGTAGAAACACCTGTAACATATCGGTCTGACCTGAGTATTATTTAATAAGAAAATAATAAACGGATCAGTCTAACTATAATTATCATTAAAGAAGTGAGATATAAGCAGAGATATAATAAGAACGTATGATAACAAGAATGTCATACTAGAATAAGTATGGTTTAAACATCAACAAAGTCATACAATATCTCAAAAATCTCAAAGCACCAAAAAGAATATCATATTCTTTATTTTATTTACCAAACCATAAATATTGACAAACATATCATTGCCAAATTCAAAAGAGGTGAAACACAAATTCTAGAGATCATAAATTAGAAATCCAGAAATCACAAAGGGAGGGAGGCCTATCACAAACGGGAGCATGAAAACTCACCAACACGTGTATCACAAAACGGAACGCTATTCCATGGTCGCTAACCATAAATTTTGAGCGAAGCTCCACAAACGGTCTGAAGACCACGGGTCGCTACCCCGCCAAATTGAACCAAAGTTCCACAGAAACGGGGTTTAGTCACCCTCGTAGACAAATAGACATCGCACATCGCTAGTCTAAATCACAAAATGATCATCATTGATCATTAAAAGTGTCGATTACACTAAGCTAGTAAATATATGAGTTTAGCTTCATGTCCCATAACCACTAGCTTAACTTAAATATTTACGAACAAATTGTAGATTCCCACTCGAAAATTGTCACAAGAATTTCAATCGAACAAGTCCAAGAAATAACTGACGAAGTAAACGCAAGCGTTTCATACCACTTGTTTTGCTAAGCCATTTAATTAGATTTTCTCATACGAATGAGGTAAAGGTTTGTATATACTAATAGATTAGAAAATTGTTTTATAAACGAGCTTTGTATTAAAAATAGAGTTGGAATCATCTTTGTAAAAGAGTTTTAATATTTACTACTAGTATAGAAACCTTTGTATTTAGAAGTGACAAATCACAAAATGATTGAAGAAACAATCAATCACCAAAATCCACATTCGAAGACGTGAAACAAATTCCAAGGAAATCGATACCGAATCCACGAAAGTGGATATTTCCCCAAAACTTCGAAAAAGAAGTTATCAAAGTCAACTAAGGTCATAACAACAAATTGGAGAAACAAGAATCGATTAAAAATTGGAAATTCAAACACAAAAGGCAAAATAGGCAGAGACAACAGATTCAGTCGATTGAACAGGAGTGGTCAGTCGGCTGACACAAATCCTGGAAACTTTCTGTTTCCAAGTTAAGTTGACTGAACAGGAGTGGTCAGTCGACTGACCCAAATCATGGAAACTTTCTGTTTCCAGGTTCAATCGACTGAACAGGAGTAGTCAGTCGACTAATACTGGTCCAGGAAAATTCCTGGGTTCGGTTCAGTTGACTGAGCACTCCTGTTCAGTCGACTGAACTGGGACTTCCAGTATTCTCAGCCTAGCCACCAAGGGCAAAATCCCAAGCAATTCGCGATCGGACAACCAACGGGCGCTAAGGATTTACGCCAATCGACAACCCAGCCCTATAGGCTCCTCGATGCATCACCAAAAACACGATCAAACATCAAAGTTATGATTTTTAAGGATTTGACTTCAGAACATCAAAAATTGGAATATTCACCAATTCAATCCAAACCAAAAGCAAATGCACATGAATAAGTGTTAGGAATCCATACCCAACAATCAAAGATAAATATAGACATAGATGTGAGATAAAAAAATTCACCTTTTTACACAAAAATAAGTAAGGAGAAGCTTGAAAACAAAGGAGGATCAACCACTCTTCAATCCCAACTCAAGAAGCTTGAATTTAAGCTTAAAAGAGAAACATTTCCTAAGTTAGGTTTAGGAATTTCTGAAATTTAAAGGAGAACGAGTTGGGGAAGAAGAAGAGAAGGCTAACCAAAGCTTCTTCTTGAATTTGGAGCTAGAACTTGATTTGGAAATTGGAAACTAGGGCTTAGGAATTCTAATTCTTTTTCTCTTCCCCCATTTTTATCTAAAGCTTGAGTTGTATTAAGAAAATGAAATGAATGAAGAGAAGAGAGGGTGAAGCTTGGGTCTAATGGGCTGAAACTAAACCAAAGCCTTAAGTGAAAAAGTATAAAAATTTCACTAACTCCAAACACATCAAAGTTTATACTCAAAAAGGTTGCAAACGTCATTTTGAACTCAATGGGGGTGGTCTCGAGTCCTAATTCGACTGTTTTCAAAAAGTAGCTTCTCGGACTATAATCCGACTTACGATGAAATATTTAAATAAAATGTTTAGATATACAATTGTAAAATATGCTGGTTGTTACAGACTCCCCTCCTTAAAGAAATTGCGTCCTCGCAATCTTTAAGAAATAAATAAGAAGTAACAACAATAAAAGAATATCAACACAAAACGAAGAAATTTGAAAATAAAAAGTTCACGTTAAGGAGCACGAGAGAGCAAGTGCGGATTTGTTCGCTCAATGAATTATCTGGATTCCCAAGAGCAATCCTTAGGATTTGAGGACCACTGAACTTTCACAAGAGGAACATCTTTAATCGAAGGAGTTTAACCTCCGAAGCAATAATACGAATAGGATGTTGCTCATAAGTCAAATTAGGCGAAACTTCAATTTCTTCAATAACACCGGGCTCAAGAATAGAATCGGAATCTCGAAGACATTTTCGTAGTTGAGAGATGGGAAACACGTCATGAATAGCAGAAAACTGAGCCGGTAACGAAAGGCGATAAGCCACGGAACCAATGCATTCGGTGATGGGAAATGGGTCAATATATCGAGGTGCTAATTTTCCCGATCGACAGAAACGCACAACACCCTTCATAGGTGAAACACGAATGAACACAAAATCTCCCACAGAAAATTCTAATTTCCTTCTTCGATTATCGGCATAAGATTTTTGTCTACTTTGAGCTTCTTTCATCCTATGAAGAATAAGGTCAATCTTTTCTGTGGCATCACGAATAAAATCTAGTCCTAAAACCAACTTCTCACCGGCTTCAAGCCAACACAAAGGAGATCGGCATGGCCTTCCGTATAGTGCCTCGAAAGGTGCCATACCAATACTAGGTTGGAAGCTATTATTATAGGAAAATTTGACAAGAGAAATATGATCTTCCCAACTTCCACCAAAATCAAGAACACATGCACGAAGAAGATCTTCAAGAGTTTGATTCACACGCTCGGTTTGTCCATCGGACTAAGGATGATAAGCGGTGCTAAAATTAAGCTTCGTTCCCAAAGTTTTTTGAAGACCTTTCCAAAATCCACTAGTAAATAATGGATCCCGATCACTAACAATAGAAGTTGGAACTCCATGCAATTTAACAATTTCCTTGACAAAGAGTTTAGCCAAAATAGGTACGGTCCGATTGGACCGAACGGGAATAAAATGGGCTGATTTTGTAAGTTTATCTACTATCACCCATAGGATATCATGGCCCGAATGAGAATGGGGAAGGCCGTCAATAAAGTCCATGGAAATTTGATCCCACTTCCATATTGGAATTTCCAATGGTTGCAATAACCCACCGGGCCTTTGATGCTCGGCCTTAACAAGTTGGCAAGTCATGCAACGCTTAACAAAGTTAGCAATATCAGATTTCATTCAATCCCAATAATAAAGTCGCTTCATATCCGCGTACATTTTACTACTACCGGGATGAATGGAAAATTTAGAACGATGCGAATCTTCTAAAATATCTTTACGAAGATCAATAATATTTGGTACAATTAGTCTACCAAATTTTCAAATACCGCCACAAGCATTAATACCAAAGTCTTTCAAACCTCAATATCAATTTTATCCCTACAACTTTGGCTAAGAAGAACCAATTCGGGATCTTTCTTTTGAGCTTTAAGAATGCAGTCTAAAAGAGAAGGATGAGCTTCAAGGCTACATTAAACAAGAGATGAACATAAATCGGATTCACGATCTTGAATCTCACAAGTGGACAAAGTCTCGAGATCATTCCACTCAGATATCATCATAGAAACAACCGCTTGTTGCATTCGGCTAAGGGCTTCAGCAACACGATTTCCCTTTTTGGGAGTATAAAGAATATCAAGATCATAAGATGCAAGGAACTCGAGCCAACATTATTGAAGCAAATTAAGTTCCTTTTTAGAAAATAAATATTTCAAAGATTTATGATCGGTATAGAGAACAAATTTCTCCCCTAAAAGATAATGATTCCGAATTCTAAGGGCGAATACAATAGCCGCAAGCTCTAAATCATGAGTGGCATATCTAGTCTCGACAGGCTTTAATTGCCTAGAAGCATAAGCGATAACACGTTCCCGCTGCATGAGAACGACACCCAAACCAACACGACTAGCATCGGTGTAAACAATAAAATCTCGGTTCCCTTCGGGGATCACAAGAATAGAAGCATCGGAAAGGAGTTCTTTTAGTTTCTGAAATGAAGCTTCACATTTGTCTGACCAAATGTATTTAACTCCCTTCTTTGTCAGACTAGTAAGAGGCACAGAAATTTTAGAAATGTCTTTTATGAATCGACGGTAATAGCCCGCCAATCCAAGGAAGCTACGAATTTCCGTCACACTCTCCGGTCTCTTCCAATTTTGAATCGCTTCAATCTTTAAAGGATCCACGGAAATTCTGGATTCGGAAATAATATGACCAAGAAACTTCACACGAGATTGCCAAAAGTGGTATTTAGAAATTTTTTCTTTTAATTGATTACTCCTAAGAGTTTCCAACACAATCCGAAGATGCTCTTCATGTTCTTCCTCGGTTTTTGAATACACAAGAATATCATCAATAAAGATGAGAACAAATCGATCGAGGAAATCTTTGAAAACTCGATTCATAAGGTCAACAAAATAAGCTGGAGCATTCATCAAACCAAATGGCATAACAAGCCATTCATATGATCCATAATATGTACGGAACGATGTCAAAGGAATGCTATCCTCTGCAATACGGAGCTGATGAAAATCAGTTGCTAAGTCTAACTGTGAAAAGACTTTAGCACCACTAAGCTGATCGAATAAATCATCAATACGTGGTAAGGGATATTTATTCTTGATGGTGAGATCGTTAAGCCTGCAGTAGTCAACGCAAAGCCTAAGTGTACCATCAGATTTCTTCACAAAAATAGCTGAAGCTCCCAATGGAGAGGAACTAGATTGAATAAATTGCTTCGCTTCCAATTCGGATAATTGTTTGCGCATCTCCTCATTTTCTTTATTGGACATATGATAAGGAGGACGAGTAATAGGTAGAGCTACGAGGATTAGATTAATTCTGAACTCAATTGCTCGCTTAGGTGGTAATCCTAGAATGGGCACAAATACGTCAGTAAATTCACGAACAATGTGAATGAGAGAAATGACACCTTCCTCATCATCATTATCGTCATCATGAGGATTTAGAGAATACAAGGATGCTTTCGAATTGGAATCTGAATCTTTAAGAACGAGCAAAATTTGCTTAACAGATTGAGGATGCTGAAGATATATAGTCTGCTCCGGACATAGGATATGGGCTTCATAACGGTTAAGCCAATCCATTCCCAAAATCATTCTGAAACCAAGGTAATGCATAACCTGCAAATCAGAATGGAAAGAGTAATCACACAAAATAATTTCGACAACTTTACATAATAAACTGAGTGTTGCGGATCCAACGACTGGATTCGCGATTCTCAAAGAGGTCATCAAGCCAATAACATTCAAAGATAAATCATCAACAAGTTCTTTTGATATAAAAGAGTGAGATGCACCCGTATCAAAAAGAACTCGAATAGAAAGATCACAAAATTTAATAATACCATCAAGGATAGAATGAGAAATACCTTGACCACGAGAAGTGTTAGAAGGGGCTTGTACAACATTTAGCTTGCCCTCCTTCTTGCCTTGAAGTTTGGGACACAAAGATAAAGTATGACCCGGACTCTTGTAATAGCGGAAGAAAAGAGGCTTCGAGCACTTGTTTGCATAATGGTCCTTAGAACCACAATTGTAACATTCTCCACGGCGGGAGGTAGGAGTATTTGCTACAGGTGTTGCTTGCTTTCCCTTCTTGTTGGGATTGGGCTTGAATTTAAAAGGTCTCTTCTTGTTGATGTTTGGTTTGACCTCCACATCACTATCTTTATCAGCCTCTTCGAGTCGAAGAGCAATATCAACAAGTTGATCAAAAGAAACTTCCAATTTCAGAAGTAATGGCTTCTTGAGGCTTTTTTTCAAGCCATAAACAAATCTCTGGTTTTTCTTCAGTGGGGTATTAATGTATTCAACCCCATATTTAGACAAAGATTCGAAAGAAGCGACGTAGTCGGTCATGGATGATTCACCTTGAACAAGGTCAATGAAGCGTCGGGCTAAAGTTACTTTTTCGGATTTCGGCACAAATTTTAATTCGAACCTTTCCCATAATTTCTCCCAAGTAAGGCCCGCTTCAATAATTTCGGAGATTAGAAGCTCGTACCAGTCCAATGCTCTTTCTTGGAGTATACTAGAGGCCACTTGGACTCGATGGAGATCAATAAGATTCATGCGAGAAAAGATACGGTCGCATGTTCGAAGCCAAGCCTGGACTTCAATAACGCTCTCGGAACCTTTGAATGGCTTTCCACCCAAATTAGTATAGTCACTGCACAAGTGTGCAAACCCAGACTTAGGATGTGTGGGCTCAGGAACAGGTCCGACAACTTGAGCATTTCTTTCAAGATCAAGAAGTTGCTGAGCAGACATGAATACCCCATCCTGGGGAGTAGCACTAGATTGACCGGCGCTGGGGCGGCCAGGTCTAACCATTTCTTTTCTTTAAGAAAGAAAGAAAAGGGAATAAAAGTTATTCACAAAATGAATATCAAACAAATTTAATCGATAAAACAAGGCGTCATAAAGAATATAGGATAAAACGGTTCGAAGACTCGAATTAAATCCTATGGCACGATTCCTAAGAAAGACTTAGGACAATGATCCTTGCTAGATTATTCTACATTGTTCCGAAGTTTGGCTCTGATACCATGCTATGGCGCCCCACCTCTATACTCACGCTAGCCAAGGGCACTACGGAGTAATGCCGTCAACTAGCACGAAGAATAAGGCTATTGAGGAGCGACCATCCGTGTAATTGCTTTGTGCGAGTACCGATATGTCAGATAGTATAACATGTATTTCATTTCAAGAGGAAATCCGACATATCAAATACAAACTCAAAGCTACCACACAGTGGCTAAGTGGACCTCGGAAACAAATATAGAAATAAGCGTAACTGAAATCAGTCACAGATGTTCATATCTCAAAGGCGGCAACAGATATGAATATAACACATAAAAGTGTACATCAGAGTAGTGGTCAAATAGATCCACAATATCACAAAAGAATAGATACAAGTGCTAGACAAAAGAATAAGTATACATCATGGAGTCTCTATCTCAAATGTATAACAACAAAACTGCAAATATAATGTAGTTAGGCAAAAGTCAGAACATGATCCCAGATAAGGAGTCAAGCAGAAGCACCTATAACATCTCGGTCTAACCCGAGTATTATTTAATAAGAAAATAATAAACGGATCAGTCTAACTATAATTATCATTAAAGAAGTGATATATAAGAAGAGATATAATAAGAACGTACGATAGCAAGAATGTCATGCTAGAATAATATTGTTTAAACATCAACAAAGTCATACAATATCTCACAAACCACCAAAAAGAATATCATATTCTTTATTTTATTCACTAAACCACAAATATTGACAAACATATCATTGCCAATTTCAAAAGAGGTGAAACACAAATTCTAGAGATCATAAATTAGAAATCCAGAAATCACAAAGGGGGAGGCCTATCACAAACGGAAGCATGAAAACTCACCAACACGTGTATCACAAAACGGAACGCTATTCCATGGTCGCTAACTATAAATTTTGAGCCGAAGCTCCACAAACGGTACGAAGACCACGGGTCGCTACCCCGCCAAATTGAACCGAAGTTCCATAGAAATGGGGTTTAGTCTCCCTCGCAGACAAATAGACATCGCACATCGCTAGTCTAAATCACAAAATGATCGTCATTGATCATTAAAAGTGTCGATTACACTAAGCTAGTAAATATATGAGTTTAGCTTCATGTCCCATAACCACTAGATTAACTTAAATATTTACGAACAAACTGTAGATTCCTACTCGAAAATTGTCACAAGAATTTCAATCGAACAAGTCCAAGAATTAACCGACGAAGTAAACGCAAGCGTTTCATACCACTTGTTTTGCTAAGCCGTTTAATTAGATTTTCTCATACGAATGAGGTAAAGTTTTGTATATACTAATAGATTATAAAAAGGTTTTATAAACGAGTTTTGTATTAAAAATAGAATTGAAATCATCTTTGTAAAAGAGTTTTAATATTTACTACTAGTATAGAAACCTTTGTGTTTAGATGTGACAAATCACAAAATGATTGTAGAAACAATCAATCACCAAAATCCACATTCGAAGACTTGAATCAAATTCTAAGGAAATCGATACCGAATCCATGAAAGTGGATATTTCCCCAAAACTTCGGAAAAGAAGTTATCAAAGTCTACAAAGGTGATAACAACAAATTGGAGAAACTAGAATCGATTAAAAATTGGAAATTCAAACACAAAAGGAAAAATAGGCAGAGACAACAGATTCAGTCGACTGAACAAAGTGGTCAGTCGACTGACACAAATCCTGGAATCTTTCTGTTTCCAGGTTAAGTCGAATGAATAGGAGTGGTCAGTCGATTGACCCAAATCTTGGAAACTTGCTGTTTCCAGGTTCAGTCGACTGAACAGGAGTGGTCAGTCGACTGATACTGGTCCAGGAAAATTCCTGGGTTCGGTTCAGTCGACTGAGCACTCCTGTTCAGTCGACTGAACTGGGACTTCCAGTATTCTCAGCCTAGCCACCAAGGGCAAAATCCTAAGCAATTCACGATCGGACAAACAACGGGCGCTAAGGATTTACGCCAATCGACAACCCAGCCCTATAGGCTCCTCGATGCATCACCAAAAACATGATCAAACATCAAAGTTATGATTTTTAAGGATTTGACTTCAAAACATCAAAAATTGGAATATTCACCAATTCAATCCAAACCAAAAGCAAATGCACATGAATAAGTGTTAGGAATCCATACCCAACAATCAAAGATAAATATAGACATAGATATGAGATAAAAAAATTCACCTTTTTACAGAAAAATAAGTAAGGAGAAGCTTGAAAACAAAGGAGGATCAACCACTCTTCAATCCCAACTCAAGAAGCTTGAATTTAAGCTTAAAAGAGAAACATTTCCTAAGTTAGGTTTAGGAATTTCTGAAATTGAAAGGAGAAGGAGTTAGGGAAGAAGAAGAGAAGGCTTACCAAAGCTTCTTCTTGAATTTGGAGCTAGAACTTGATTTGCAAATTGGAAACTAGGGCTTAGGAATTCTAATTCTTTTTCTCTTCCCTCGTTTTTATCTAAAGCTTGAGTTGTATTAGGAAAATGAAATGAATGAAGAGAAGAGAGGGTGAAGCTTGGGTCTAATGGGCTGAAACTAAACCAAAGCCCAAAGTGAAAAAGTATCAAATTTTCACTAACTCCAAGCATATCAATGTTTATACTCAAAAAGGTCGCAAACGTCATTTTGAATTCAATGGGGGTGGTCTCAAGTTCTAATTCCACTGTTTGCAAAAAGTAGCTTCTCGGACTATAATCCGACTAATGATGAAATATTTAAATAAAATATTTAGATATACAATCGTAAAATATGCGGGTTGTTACATCCACTGTGAACAGCTACTGTCACAGCCTCACCACTTGTTCTCCCTCTAGCCTATCCACGTCTGGTCTCCTCAGCAACTCGACCTTTCTCCTCTTTCATTTGAAATTGGTGAGCATATATATATATATAGAATAGTTTATTTAATATTCTAATATTTATATATATAACAGTTCTATTTTTAATATATGTGTATACAACAATTGTAAATATTCCAAGTATTAGTATATACGTTGTTCGGTAGAAAGTTATATTTGTTTTGGATTTTCGAAGTATATTAAATTATAAAGGTATTATATGTATATGTACATATTTATATGATATTTAGAAGATAATATATATGTTTGTTAAATAGTCACATTACAGTATGTGTGCTATACTGGTTGGGATTTTTGAATGTATAGGTTTAGTCTTAATATATATTACTATATTGGGTTACATACATATTTTACATATATTCTGTTATAATCTGCATGTGTATAATCTGCACCTATATGTACTTTGTGAAGTCTGCAGCCTCTTATGCTTTGTATAAAGGGAGTAACATACGTATATTGATTAACTTTTGGATATTGTTTTAGAGTATACTATTGTGTGTATATAAATCAAGTTATATAGGTTCTGTTGTATGTATATGTATACACAATGTTATGGCTTTAAGATTTGTTCGGCTACATAGTTAATATGGTATATATATTAGTTTATAATCGAAATTTATTGATATAAGTTTGTAATAGTATAGCATAGGAGCATTTGTCTTTATGTATATAAATTTTACATACAGATATATATATATATATGTTACAACATTTTACTATGTGAGTTTACATAGGAGTATGTGTTTGTTTATGTATTAAATTAGAGTTTGCTTATATAATGTATAAGTGTATATACATAGAAGTATATATATGTCTGTTATAATAGATTCGAAACATAATTATATTTATGTTAAAGATTTATATATACGGTTGTTTACATTTTCTGTAATAAAATTTGTATATATAGTGAGGTTAGGTAGATATTTAATATGTGTCAGTTTATATATATATATATATATATATGTATGTATGCATGTATGTATTGTTTGTACGCCTGTATATATATATGTGTGTGCCGGTTCATGTATATAAACCATATGATGAAATTCAAGATTTGTTGATATAAAGGCTTAAACGTATGGATTGTAAGGTTATAATAGTATTAAATATTTATTTGTTTTACAGTTTATATCTTATAGAGTATATTAAATTATAATAGCCATGTATAAAAGTTTTTATATATATGTATATGGATTTTATTTTAATGTGTGGGTTTTATTATATAAGGTGATAGTTTATATTTATTGAAGTAAAGCAAATTTATTTTTATTTTTAAATGCAATATATATAATATAATAATAGTGTATATATATTCAGTTTAAATCAAAACTGATTTTCATGTTCTCATCAATTCTTATATATTAGCTTTGTCGTCAATTCATGCCAATCTAGCTTTTCTGTGGGATTCGTGCTTGCATTTCGTAACTCAACTTCATTGTTTATCCTCTCTAGCCTCGAAAGGTGAGCAATCACTCACGATTAACGTTCTTATATTTATTAAATTTGATTTCAATTGAAACGACAATTGAAATATGCCGTTGTTAGTTAGTTACATTGTTATATATATGCTATTATCTGTATCTATTCACCTGTGACATCTGACACCATTATCTGTTATTTTTATTGATGATATATGCATGTTATATTATTATTATATCTGTTATCACTCTTCAAGTTCCATGTTAGTATAGAATTCACTATGGGTTGAAATGATACATACCCGAACGATTTGTAGAATAGGAGAAAATCGTTATGGGTTGAAATGATAAACCCAAGCGATTTTCATTGAATTGAATTTGGGATTGCGGGTTGAAAAGATATATACCCGTATATATTTAAATTTCGGATTGAAATGATAAATATCTGTATCACTTGACCATAAGGTAGAAAATTATATACAGACACCGGTGGTCTATATATATAAATATTTTGAAAATGATTTCTATGGTTTTGAAATGAAATATTTGGTTTTGATAAATATTGATTTTAATGATTTATTAAAGTTTATTTAATAAAGTTGATATATAATATGTTTAAGTATTTATTTAAAATTTATATTTTCGAATATAGAGTTTGTAATGATTCGGGTTGTAAAGATGAATTTGAAATTGATTTGAAATTTATTGAATTTGAAATTTTAAAGAAGTGTTTTACAACTTGAAATTTGATTAAAGGTGACCTAAATGGATATTTCAAACTTATATAAATTTAAATGGGATATTTTGTAAGTTGAAGTTGTAGTCAAATGATATTGAAATAATTAAGTAAATATTTCAATACCAAATAATAGAAAAGTGAATTGATATATATATATATATATATATACATATATATAAAATTATCGAATTTAGTTTTGAAATATGGAATATTTGAAGCTTTGAAATATATTGAAATTGAACTGGTTTATTTGTGTTTCAAATCAGTATTTGAAATTGATATAATTTGAAAATGTTTAATTGAATTAGGATTGAAATTAATTATTTAGATTTGATTAAATTTGAATTTGGAATTTGAATTGAATCGATTTGTGAAAGTCGAGGAAACTATTTTATTTTATAAAGTAATTTTAAATTATATTTAAAACTATTGATATTTTACTTTATAAATTATTTTAATTAACTATTTTAATATAAATCATTTTTAATATAAATTATTTTATTATAAACTATTTTAACTTATAACTATTTATATAAACTATTTTATTTATAAACTATTTTATTAAATATAATAATTTTAATATCTAAACTGTTAAAGAGGAAAGTGTTATGATTTCCAAAATGCTATAATTTCAAAAGTGTTATGATTTCAAAAAGGCTATAATTTCAAAGTGTTATGATTTCAATGCTGTGATTTCCAAAGTGTTTTGATTTTTAAGGACTATGATTTCAAAAGGGTTATAACTTTTGAAAGTGATATGATTTTTGGAAATGGATATATTTGAAATGGAAATGATATCGTATTAATTTGGTTTTTGAAATGGAAATGATATTTTGGTTTTGAAGTATAAACTATTTTGAAATGATCGCGGTGTTATAATAACGTATGGTTGTTAAAGAGACCTGGATCGGATATGGGCATACTCCCTATCGATACCGAAAACCACTTTAACAACCGTGTACGCGGTGGAGATTCCAGAATGAAGTAGGATGGTGGCGACGATCCTATTGAGGTATGAACGTGGACCCGACTCCCGTGTGTTGGCATAAGGTGGCTAAAACAGGAGCGATTCTCGGGCCAATGAGGTATCACCTCTGATCGGACGCATTTCTTCGATACATTTCTATTACTTTGTGATTGATTTGGTGGCCGCCCTTCGATTTTGATTGGGAGTTTGTTCCGAGGTGGGTGGTAGTGGCTGCTATGTGTTTCCACCATCCCGGATGCGTAATTGGTATATCTAACCTAGCATTGCCTTATTGTGTCGTGTCACCTACCATATCGAGCTTTACTACGAGTTTGATTTTGTGCCATAGCCTGTGGTGTATTGAGTTTAGCTCCTGATCTGGGAGTATGCTAATACTGGATAGACTACTGGGACTATTATGTGTTAAGGTGGAAAATATAAAGCCTTAACGCTATTTAAAAGTAAGTTTATTTTATATTAGACATTATTATAATAGCGTATATTACTACATAGTAGATAGTTTATGATGCAGCAGCGGATAACTGAAATGGATGATACGGTGAAAGTAGCAATCGATGGAATAGAAGATACCGAATGGCCCAAATCCGTTGATCAAAAGATGTCGAATTCTAGCTATCTTCGTCACGTTGATCGCGCACGATACCGTGAAAGAAGATCTACAATTCTTCAGACGTTGATCAAGCGCACTTGATACCGTGAATTGGCTTCTACGATCGTTGATCCGAGCGCACTCGAATGCCAAAAGAGGAGATAGGAGATTACACTCAACTACCAATTTAAGAAGTGGCACAAAGCACACAAACAAGTTTTATTCAAAATCAACTAAACTATTACAAATGACACAACCCCGCTATTTATAGAGTTTTACAACACACACGACTCAACATTTGACAACACTTAGGTCGGCAACGACCTAACAGACGCGACCTACGACCTAACTCATACGACCTAAAACAATATCATACGAGCTATCAACTTACAACACGCGACATAACAACAGTACAACATAAGCAAATACAACAAGAACGACCTACGACTTAGTATGTTCAACAGATAAAACATACACAACGACCTAAAAAACAAGGCTTCTGGAATTCTTCATGCGACCTAAAATTGAACGACCCATGGTCGAGCGACCTAACTTCAGATGGCTTCAGTGATCTTGCAGTATACACATCAGCGACCTATCATAGGTCGTAACCCGCTTCCGCGACCTAACGTAGGTCGTAACACTTCTCCGCGACCTAACATAGGTCGTAACATTTCCCTGCGACCTAACTTCCCGCGACCTAACTTAGGTCGTAACTCGTCTTTCTTTCCGCAACATAAGGTCAAGCGACCTAATAAAATGCGCGTTAGTTTGTTTATCTCCTTAGGTCGTTTGCATGCCTTTACGCTGAATCCAGTAACTCGTGAACGACCTTCACTAGGTCGTGAGCGACCTAAGGAATCACTAGGTCATGAGCGACCTAAAGGCCTTGAACAATTCAATTCAAACGAGCTAGTAGATCGCGCTGCATCATCCTCCCCCTATTGACAAGAATTCATCCTCAAATTTGTACCTTCTTCCACAACAAGCTCATCCCCATGATACAGGATCAAATATTTGACATTGAAAACATCAGAAGTATGAACATCATCCGGCAATTTCAACTGATATGCATTCTCATTGATTTTCTTCAAGACTTTTACTGGACCAATTTTTCGAGCTTTCAACTTGTTGTAAGTTCCAACTGGAAAATGATCTTTTGTAAAAATGGCGTAAACCAAATCACCTTCTCTGAAGCTCATACTCCTTTGCCTCTTATCCGCCAGTTGTTTATACTTTTCGTTTGATGCAAGCATTCGTTCATGAATAGTTCTGTGGCACTCCTGCAACTCAGTCACAAAATCACAAGCACGCTTAACAACTCCCCTTGGATTTGGCACTATTGTCAGATCCAATGGACCCTTCGAACTTGTTGAATATACAACTTGAAACGGACTGAAACCCATACTACGGTTAACAGCATGATTATGTGCAAACTCTACCTGACATAATTTCATATCCCAACTCTTCAAATTATCCTACACGAGACATCGCAACAAATTCCCCAATGATCTGTTCACCACTTCCATTTGCCCATCTGTCTGCGGATGATAGGCGCTACTGAAATTCAGCTTCGTTCCAACCATCTTCCACAAACTTAACCAAAAATGGCTTAGAAATCTAGTATCCCGATCAGAAACAATAGATTCAGGTAGCCCATGCAATCGATACACCTCTTTAAAGAATAACTGAGCAACACGGACGGCGTCAGCTGTCTTCTTACAAGCTATGAAATGCGCCCTCTTCGAAAATCTATCCACCACAACAAATATAGAATCATTTCCCCTTTGAGTTCTAGGCAAACCCAAAACAAAATCCATACTCACATCAACCCATGGTTTAGTCGGTACGGGTAAGGGCATATACAATCCCGCATTTGTCGCTGTCCCTTTGGAAATTTGGCAAATTTGACATCTCTCCACAAACCTTTCAACTTCCCTTCGCATAGATGGCCAAAAATATGATTCGGAAATCAACTGCAAAGTACGATCTCTACCCACATGACCTTCCTCATGCAACTCCTTCACAATCTTCATTCGTAAGCTTCACTCTGGTATACATAATCGATTCTCCTTAAAAAGAAAACCATCCACCAATACAAACTCATCCGTCTTTCCCTCCTTGACTTCATCTACAAACTTCGCAAAGTAAGGATCATCAACAAATAATTCTGGCAACACATCAAACCCCGTCACTTCAACCTTCATTGTAGTCAACAAATGATTCCTTCGACTCAATGCATCTGCCACTCGATTCGTAATTCCCGACTTATGCTTCACCACAAATGTAAACTGTTGTAGGTACGCAATCCACGAAGCATGTCTGGCTGCAATTTTGTCCTGTCCCTTCAAATGTTTCAGTGCCTCATGATCAGTATATAGAACAAATTATTTATGGAACAAATAATGTCTCCAATGTTTGATAGCTTGAACAATAGCATAGAATTCCACATCATAAGTATTATATCTCATCTTTGCTCCCGATAGCTTCTCACTGAAATATGCAATAGGACGTCCCTTCTGACTTAACACCCCTCCAATTCCAACCTTCGAGGCATCAGTATGTAATTCAAACAACAACTGAAAATCTGGTAATACTAGAATTGGTGCTGTCGTCAAGAGTTCTTTGATTCGCTCAAAAGCAACCCCCGCTTCTTCTGACCATGAAAATTGTTTCCCCTTCATACAATCAGTAACTGGTGCCATCACGCTACTGAAGTGTGGAATGAACCTTCGGTAGAATGATGCTAAACCATGAAAACTTCTAACTTCGGTTATCGTCCTGGGTTGTGGCCAATTTCTGATTGCTTCAACTTTATTCTGATCCACCTGTATACCTCCTTCGGATATAATATATCCCAAAAATAAAACACTAGGCGTCATGAACACACATTTCTTCGTTGCAGCATAAAATTGTTCCTGTCGTAGTATCATCAACACTTCTCTCAAATGTTGCAAGTGTTCTTCTGCGCTTCTACTATATATCAGTATATCATTAAAATACACCACCACGAATTTCCTAATAAAAGGTCTAAAGATCTGATTCATCACCCGCATAAATGTACTCGGTGCATTCGAAAGACCATACGGCATGACCAGCCATTCGTACAACCCTTCTCTCATCTTGAATGTTGTCTTCCATTCGTCCCTTGGTCTAATTCGAATTTGATGATAACCACTCTTCAAATCAATCTTTGAAAAGATAGCAGCTCCACTAAGTTGATCCAATAAGTCATCCAATCTAGGCATAGGAAATCTGTATCTCACTGTAATCTTGTGATGTGCACGTAAATGTGTATATTTTTACCACCATATTTAATCTATTTAAATTAAATAAATGATCATATTGGGTATTTTAACTTGTTAAAACCAAAATTCATATTAATTCCAAATTGTCACATATCCATCTTCATATAGGGGCAAAACGGTCATTTTTGTGCATATATTAAATTGAGAAAATTTAATTGGAAATTTCTACATTATTTTGTAGGAATTTAAACTCAATTATAAGTGGTTTCATGAAGGAATATGCATGCACAAAGAAGATACAAAAGAATGAAGATGGAAATAATTCAAAGTGAAGATAATGGAGGACCCCACCTACCCACCTACCTTAATGTACAAATTAGAGGCTAATGCACATGCTTATGGAATTAATGGCTTCATGTACACTTAAATGAGGATTATTTGAAGCTAATGATTACTTGGCCTCCACACTTCCTAAGAGGGTATTTTGGGCATTCCCCAAAAATATGAATTAGGGTTTAACACATGTATAAAATCCCCTTATGTTTCATGTAACTCTCCTCTCTCTTAGTCTCTCTTTAGCTTAGTTTAGGCTCAAAATAAAAGAAAACTTCTCTTTTCTTTTTCCATGGCTACTTAGCCATTTTGTTTCATTTAATTTTTTTATGCAACTTTAATATATTTCTCTTTTCTTCTCTTGTTTATTTTCCTTTCTTGTTGTAGTGTAGATCTAGTTTACTTATGAAAGTAGAATAATTTTTCCTTTTATTTTTGCTCTCTTTTTCTCTTCTTGTTTCATGTTGCTTTCTACATTTGTTCATATGATAACAAATATGAGAGCTTAATCCCTTCAATTTAGGGGTAATGAAGCTCTCTAGTATGTAGATCCAACATTTTGTTGTTTATGCTCTCTTTTGTGCTTTAATGGAAACACTTGAAGTGGTTTAATGATGTTGTTTAGCTTTGAATTTGATAGTCTATGTTGTTCATAACAAATAGGCTATGCTTAAACAAACATAACACAAATTGCCTCTTCATCTACATATGATTATGGCAAAGAAGTGAATGTTGAAATTAAAATTTGATGGCTTATATTTCTAATTAATAGTTAATAGGCCATGCTTAAAATAGATTTTGCTTTCAACTTTGTTGTCAAATTTTATGAGATTTAAAAGTGTATTAGTGGTTGTGTTATAGTTTGATGGTTTATATTGGGCTAATTAATAGCACAAATATACCATACTTATGATAAACACATCAACTAATTCACTAATGACAAGAAAAGAGAGATCATAACTTCATTTTGTTGATTTATGTGATCTAGAGAGTGGAAATTGCCTCTAAATTGTCTTAACACTCTCATATCTTTATCAATTTTCTTTTGTTAGTTTTCTACATTTTTAGCTTAACTTTCACTCGACTTTGGTATAATTTGATTGAATAGAATTTTAAAATCACCAATTCCCTGCGGATCGACCCATAGTCGCAACGTGCTACATTCGTACACCGTGCGCTTGCGGTTATTTCTATATCTAAATTCGTTCGACGGTTTTCTAAACCGATAGAAATTCCGTCGATGAACAAGTTTTTGGCGCCGTTGCCGGGGAATTGTCTTTGATTTTGATTTTCTATTCTTCGAATTATTGTTGTTTGATTTTTGTGTGTTTTTGTTTTGTGTGTGTTTGCATTTAAAAATAAAAATTTGCGTGTTGTTTGATTTTTGTTTGTATTTTTGTTTGTGTGTTGTTATTGTTTTCTAGTTGTTTGTTCATTTGCATTTCATATCAAAAAAAAACAAAACAAAACAAAAGGCAAAATATATATATTTCATTTTCATTTACAATTTGCATTTTTAGTTTACATTGTACAGTTTGCATTTTATATTTCTCTGTTTTTTCTATCATTTACATTCACTGTCTCTAACAACTCCTTTCATTTGTACAAGATTTTCACAGCAACCCCCCTTATTCATCAACATTTCACAACTGTCAGCCCACTATTTCCTTCCATTCAAACAACAACAATCACCCTGCCTCCTACACTCCATTTCCACTACGCCATAGATGGCCTACTGCAACGAAATTACATGGTGTTGCTAGCTATAATGTAACGATAGGTATGCTGATTTTTGTCTATTACAACACTCGCTTCAAGGTGTTAGCATAGGTATCAACAAGATGTTGCAGTAGCTATAGATGTATTCAAATTAAAAAATTAATAAAATTAGCAATCCGCGTGAATACGATCCAACGGTCTACATTTAATCTGGTTGTTAAAATGGATCACCACTGCAATTTGCCCCAAAATTTCGTTTTACCACCTGAACTAGTTTAGAGTAGATCCCCTTTTCTCGTATGTGATAATGGCTGCTCCTATCTTGTTCCTCTTTTGCTCTGAAATTAGGGCTTTGGCCTCGTGTTCGCTCCTATGAGATTAGCTAGGGCTTCGGCCTTGTCTTCGCTCCTGTGAGATTAGCTAGGGCTTCGGCCTTGTGCGATTAGGGCTTCGGCTAATATCGAAGGACCCGATTGATTGTCGATCGATTACAATTGCTGTTCTTCTGATTTGCTTTGGCAATCGATCGTCTCCTTGCTTCGAATACAGCTCCTTCGATTTTGCTTGAGTTCAACTGTGTATTCGGGTATGTAATTTGTTGCTTTTACTTTACTGTATTGCTTGCTTGAACTCGATGCTATCTGCCGATGATGTTAATGTGTTTATATAGGGTTCGAACCCCTAGATTTACGTTCGTATATATCTGTTTGAATTTGTCAACTAATTTATCTCGGCCACTTGATTTAAGTTGAATGTTTGTGATGATTTCTGACTTTGTCAATTTCGTATATTTGTTACTTGATTCCCACGATGTTGATTTCTTACTTGGTTCGATTTCTTGGCCACCACGGTTTTGGTTTGACGATGGTTGTCACGGCTCTGACTTTACTCTGTTGACATCGGTCATTTAATTGATTTTTCATCGTGACTTTGCCTTTGACATTTAACTAGACTTCGGCAACTTGATTTGAATTGGTTGAACTTGCTACTGTCCGTGGTTGACTTTGGCTATGTCTGTTCATCCTGTAGCTTGAACTTGTAATATATCTTCTGGTTGACATCCTGTAGCTTGAACTTGTAATATATTTCACTTGAGTTTTTGTAGTCAAGTTGCTTCACCATACTGTTTCCATTGGTGCCACACACACACTTGTGTACCTTTCTCTTTGTGCTTCACTTGTTCACTGAAACTGTTGTATCACTTATGTTTTCCATTATCATGTATATATATATGCATTCATGTATGTATATATGTGTTTGTTGTTGCACTTGAACATGTATATATGTTGCACTGGGTTTGTTTTTTATTTGATGTAGAGGCCTTCTCTTGTATTTAGTTGCCTTCGAGTCATATAAGTTTCTTTCCCTTGTGCCAGTCTTGCTTTGTTTTGGTCTTGGCCATTCACTTGTTAAGGCTGCTTGTTTCATT
Organism: Allium fistulosum; assembly: GCA_030737815.1. Classification (NCBI taxonomy): domain Eukaryota; kingdom Viridiplantae; phylum Streptophyta; class Magnoliopsida; order Asparagales; family Amaryllidaceae; genus Allium; species Allium fistulosum. The sequence continues at coordinate 97,377,871 of CM060903.1, forward strand.
GATGCATGTTTTTGTATTCACCACTTTGCATTGGTCATTGTATATCTATGCACTGGTCCTTTGAGCCTGTTTGCACTGCCTATATATATACATGCTGTTTCACACATGTATATATGTATGGTTGCTTTCATATGGTAGCTGGACTTGCTCGAGTTCATATTTCTTATATTATCTGACTTCGGTCATTTTTGAAATTGCTGCAGCTCATTCACTTGACACTTCTGTTGGTCTGTATTTTTGAATATGGTTGGAGTTTTGGTTTAATTGTGAGTTTGAGTTCTTTTGTTGAGCTCTGTCCACTGTTGTTTTATGTCTGGCATACAAGTCTGGTATAGTTTGCTCTGACCAATTCATTGAGCATGCTGTTTATTTCTGTAGCATGCTTCTGTTTCATTTTTGTTCTTGTGCATTGTCAACTGCTTGGACCAAATTATCACCCAAATAACTGAGGCAAATAATATTTTTAAAATTACATTTTATTTTATACTGCAAAAATATTTCCTTTTCAATTTTACTGCGTCATTGTGTATTTTTGCAGATTGCTCAGATGTTGGATTCAATCTGAAATGGAGTTGAAGACAGGTTTCAAAGAAGGCTCGATCTTCCGAAATCGGATGAATCGGGCGGTGCCCACTTGTTCGATCCCCGCCGGGACTGCGGTGCCCCGGACCCCCGTCGGCGCTGCGCCCGGACCCGCTTCTCGCCTCGCCTTCGGCTCGGCACTCGGCTTATCATATATTTGTCAGTGTCGGTGTCTGTATAAATTGAAACTGCATATGTAATGAGTGAACTGAGTAATGTAGTGAGGAATATCTGTATATGTGAATATCAGTGTTATTTATCATTGAATTGTAAAATAGTGGAGTCAGGAATTTGTACTATTTTAAATGTTGAAATAAAATATTTATTTAAATAAATTACTGTTTGAATATCAAATTCTGTGCAATAGCATTTTATTAAATAAATATTTATTTCTATTAAAAAATCAAATATGCTCTACATTGTGGGCCCCACAAATTCAGAAAATTAATATCTATAGCAACATTTTGGAATGTTGGTACAAACACCTATGGATGTTGCTATAGACCCAAATAGGGTTCTATTGCAACAATATTTCTTATGTTGCCTTAGATAGTCAAAATGTTGCCTTTGAGGTCTGCGGCAACGCGGCAAAATGCATCACCGAGAAAGTGTTGCCTTTGCCCTTTTTTAGCCTTCAGCAACATTTTTTGGCACATCCTGCATCACTTCTTTGGTGTTGCAGTATGCAATCTATGGCGTAGTGTTTCACAACTTCATTTCACATCCAAACTGAATTTCTTCTTGCCTCCAACCATCTCCTTCAAACTCTGGTCTACTAAAGCTAACTTCTCCCTGTCAAACCATTACCATCCATCAACAATTACAAAACACTGCTGCAATTTCATCCCCATATCACTACTCCATTCACCTCCCCCTATTACCATTGTCCATACCCACAAAACTGCTACCATCCACCCTGCACAACAACATCACTCCACATCCAATTCAACAGCGGTTCAACTTGCCTTAATGGAAACCACGATCTCCGCAAACTACTTGACTTCATCATACTCCACCTAAAAACTGCCGACCACCTGCTCTTCTCTTCTTCAACACTTCAAACCCACCACAAATCTGCATCACCCCTTGCCATTATCATATCATCTCTGCATTATCATATCACTCTAAAGCAATACCATTTCACCCTAGATACTTCAAACTTCAGAACCGCCCAACAGTGCTTGCCACTGCATTTCAGAAACCAAGTCATTTTCCAGCAGCCTACTCACAAACAAACATCACCAGAGACATCTTCAACCTAGTGCCACAACTACCTACCTCATCTCACATCACAAACCACTTGCCAAAACACTCATACATTCGACACCTACAAACTGTGCATATCATACAACAACTTCAAACTCCCTCTGTACCAGTGCATCACCTTACTGACGAATTCAACACTATCTGCCACATTTCTACCAGTACAACATCATCGCAAACGATCATTTCTAACTCAAACTACTTCATCCATCATCTGCCACAACCACTTCCCCACAATTATCTTGCTGCACACTCCCCTTACCACCTTAGACACTTCACACTGCACATACCATTAAAAAAAGAGAGGAAACAGTCATTGTGAACCCGAACTCGACCACCAAAACAGCCTCCTCCTTCACCTACGACAACAGTTCACAGCTAACAAAGCAACACAACCAATTGCAAAGTCTTCCACCTGCACACCCCTTACCAATACTCTCCATCAAACTCAACCGCATCACATACCACAGCAACCAACCCAACCATCCACTTCGAAAACACTGCCTATAACCTATTACATTCATATCACCATCTCCAACAATCGCCTGACGAACATTAACTCACTACTTCGAACAAACCTTCCTCCAGAACTTCAACCACCACTGTCACAGAACCAACAACAAACTACGCTCATCCTACCTTCACCTTCCACTCATCTACCTCTGTTTCACTGACCTCGAACTTCACCGCAACCCCGAAGAACACTACAATCGCGACAATTCCAATCGCCTTTGAACGGCATCACCAGCTACCCACAATCAGCATTCGCCTCAACATTGAACAACTCCGCCTCGAACAAAACACGACCACAACTTCACCGAAACCCCCCCCCCTTCGACCCACAAATCATCTGATTTCTTTTTTTATTTTTTTATTTTTTTGGGTTCGATTTGAATTTCTGATTTTACGAATGAAATTGGTGATTTTCGATTAAGAGCATAGAAGAGGTAGTTGCGTTCAAAAGTGGGATTAGTTTTCTTTTCTTTATTCGTGTAAAAAAAGGAGAAATAGGAGCGCATGTTTTTAAGCGGGCCATGCTGATAGGCTTGAGTGTGTGTGTTTGTTTTCTTTTTTTTTAAATGTTTAGTTTTAGTTTGTAAAAAAAAAGAGTTTGCTTTGTTTGTTTTGTTTAATTTGTTCTTAGTTAGTTTTGCTATATCCTTAAAAAAATTAGTTGTAAATTTGTTTTGTTTCGTTTCAAGTTGTTCTTAAGTTTCATCCTTATATTAAAAAATATTTTTTTTTAAGTAAAACGGTACTTTTACGTTTCCTTTCCAAAAAAAATAAAAAAAACAAAAAAAAAACAAAGAGTCTCTTCCAAAAAAAACGAGGGTTGTTTTGAATTTGTTTTGTTTTTCATTTATTTTAGTTTCTTCTTCGATATAAAAAAACTGTATATATATCTTGTATTATTTCCAGGTTGCAAAAGCAGAAAAGGAAAGGAGCTGCTTGCTAAAAATAATTACTTCGCTATGCTTGCCAAAAAATAATAATTGCCTGCTTGCTTATAAATAACTTTTGTTGCTTTTTACTTCTATTTATTGTTTTTAATTTCTTGCATTGTTGATTGCTTGCATTTGCATTTGTATATAAAAAAAACATCAAAAAATAAAAAAAAACAAAAAAAACATTCATATTTGCATTGTTAATACACGTTTAATTTCTGCTTTGCATTTCATCCTAGAATTTGTTAATAATAACGGTTAGACATCGATAGCTCTAATTGTATATTTGCAAGTTGTCTTCTTTGAACAATTTAATTTCTTGGTGTCTAGGCTACGGCAGAGTAATAACCATTTATAAATATTACGGTGATTCGTAAATATTATAGTGGTTGTTCCTCTGAAGGTACTTAAACCTTCGGCTGCATTGCTACGGTGATTCGTGGTGCACCGATAACTCCTGCCTGTTACCTGGCTGAGAACTATCTTATTGATTTAAGACAGAGTGTGATTATACAATTTTGGGTTAACTTAGGATAAATCATTTGTAATTAACCCTTGCATTCATTTAGTTGCATTAGTTCATGCATATTAAAAAAAAAATTCAAAAATCCAAAACTAAAAAAATTGTGAATATTCCTTTTCCCTTGAAAATTTTAAATTCTTTTCCTTTGAAATTTCAAAAATCAAAAAAAAAATTAGAAAAACCAAAATCCAAAAAAAAAAACCTTTTCAAAAACAAAGAAAAAATTGAAAAACCAAAAAAACAAAACAAAAATCAATTTCCCTTTTGAAAAATAAATTTCATTTGTAAATAGTTTTTCCCTTAAAAAAAACAAAAACAGTCTTGAAAATGTCCGAATTTCCATACTCACTTGAATTTTACAATAGTTGTGAAAATCAATATAATCCATATTATTTCACTCCAAATTCGTATGGATATTTTAACGACAACTTTTGTATAAACAATTCGAATTTCGAACAACAAAATTTTCAAAACGATGATCAACCCTCAAATCTTGAAAAAAGCATTGAAATGATTTCGTCTTTATTCGAACTCTCTACACAACAAAATCAAGAGATAAATTAGTTGTGTAATTCATATTTATGCGATAACTCAAATCAATGTTTTCAAAACAATCAAAATTTGAATTCACTTCAAAATTCAAACGATTTCGATTATAACCCATGCCAATTCAATTTCGAACTCCAAAATGAATTTCAAATGAAATTGGAAACAACTTTTCAAACGAATTTGGCAATGGGAATAATCTTAACCACGCTACGATTGAAAATCTCTGTTCTCAACAAATTCAAAGTGAAAATCCTCATGTTAATAATTATAAATTGGATTTTGTTGAGCAAATGAACGAAATGTACGATGATCACACGAATTCGTTGTTTGAAACATACATGAAACAACGTGAAAAACAAAATCAAATTCCAACGTGTGACGAGTCAAATAATAATCCATCTTTTACCCAAATCGACGATTTTCCAATAACTACTTTTGAAATTGAAAACAAAAATCTTAACAAAGTTGTTGAAAACACGGTAATTGAGTTGGATTTCAATTCTTTTGAGGGTGAGAAACTCGATTTAAATTTCGATCTTCCTTTTTATGAAAATTTGAATACAGCAACATTGGATTTTGAACTTGAGATACGCAATGAAGTTGTTGATAATCCAACAAAGGAAGACGAATTTAATGAAAATGGATTCTTTGGACTTTTCAAAGACGAGTTGTTAAATTTCGACGGGGAGGATTTAAATCACCACTTTGATTTTGAAATCAATAATTTTGAAGAATTTTTCAATGACAAACTTGAATTTCAATTTGGTGAAAATAAACTTGAATTTCAATCAATCATTATATCTACCCCAAAAATCATCGAAAATAAAACAACTTGTACGGTTTTTAACAAAACGACATTTGTTTTTCCAAATCAATGTTCAACTTCGAAATCTTTTACGATTTGGTTTTTCGAGCTTAAGCTGTGTCTCGTATACTTGACGAGACAAATGAATCGGTCTTTGGAAGACCGTTTCATTTACTTTTTAACGATATACTTTCTCATCTCTTGTAAATAATCATCCTTTCATGTAAATATAGGATTTTTATTTTTCTTCTTTGTCCTTTCACTTGGGTTGACTGTGGGGACACAGTCAAAATCAAGTGTGGGGGGAGACTCATCTTCATTTTTAATTTTTCATGATTTATTTTTTTTTCTTTTAAAAAAAAAATTAAAAAAAAATCCCAAAAACAATTTTTTAAGCATTTTGATTTATTTTTAAAGAAACACTATAAGATAAATATATGGTTTTGGTTTTTTAAATTGAAATTTTTGAAAATTTATTCATCTTAACAAAAATAAAAATGAAGTTTGATTACAAGTAATAATGGTTTAACCAGTATAGAAGAAGATTCATATGTGATAATTATGAAATATATCCTAATTGAAAATCTTTGTTTTAAAAAGTGGTTAATTTAAAGTAAAGGATATAACATTTTTTTTCTAAGTTAAGTGGTGCTAAGATGATTTTGCAAAGCTCTCTCTTTCCAAAAAAAATAAAAAAAAGAATTTGAAAAAAAACATATAAAAAAAAGAACCAAAAAAAAACAAAACATTTGTATATATGTAAATATTTTCTATTAACACCTACGGTCGACAGGTGTACACACTTGTGTGTACACTCGCCATGCTCTGTACCTTTCTCACGTAAGCCCAAAAGGCAGTGCACGATCGGTATATCTGGCCTCAGTTTATCTGAGCTAGGTGTATATATAAAAATTATTTTTAATAACGCCTACAGTCAATAGGTGTTCACACTCGTGTGTTCACTCTCCACGCTCTGTATTCCCCTCACATCAGTCCGCAAGGCAGTGCATGGGTAATATATCTGGCCTCAGTTTATCTGGGTTAGGCATATGTAAATATTGTAAATATCAATAAAACTTTCAAAAAATGGAGAGAGTAAGCAAATGAAATCCCCTTATGTTTCATGTACCTCTCCTCTCTCTTAGTCTCTCTTTAGCTTAGTTTAGGCTCAAAATAAAAGAAAGCTTCTCTTTTCTTTTTCCATGGCTACTTAGCCATTTTGTTTCATGTAATTTTTTTATGCAACTTTAATATATTTCTCTTTTCTTCTCTTGTTTATTTTCCTTTCATGTTGTAGTGTAGATCTAGTTTACTTATGCAAGTAGAATAATTTTTCCTTTTATTTTTGCTCTCTTTTTCTCTTCTTGTTTCATGTTGCTTTCTACATTTGTTCATATGATAACAAATATGAGAGCTTAATCCCTTCAATTTAGGGGTAATGAAGCTCTCTAGTATGTAGATCCAACATTTTGTTGTTTATGCTCTCTTTTGTGCTTTAATGGAAACACTTGAAGTGGTTTAATGATGTTGTTTAGCTTTGAATTTGATAGTCTATGTTGTTCATAACAAATAGGCTATTCTTAAACAAACATAACACAAATTGCCTCTTCATCTACATATGATTATGGCAAAGAAGTGAATGTTGAAATTAAAATTTGATGGCTTATATTTCTAATTAATAGTTAATAGGCCATGCTTAAAATAGATTTTGCTTTCAACTTTGTTGTCAAATTTTATGAGATTTAAAAGTGTATTAGTGGTTGTGTTATAGTTTGATGGTTTATATTGGGCTAATTAATAGCACAAATATACCATACTTAAGATAAACACATCAACTAATTCACTAATGACAAGAAAAGAGAGATCATAACTTCATTTTGTTGATTTATGTGATCTAGAGAGTGGAAATTGCCTCTAAATTGTCTTAACACTCTCGTATTTTTATCAATTTTCTTTTGTTAGTTTTCTACATTTTTAGCTTAACTTTCACTCGACTTTGGTATAATTTGATTGAATAGAATTTTAAAATCATTAATTCCCTACGGATCGACTCGTATTCGCCACGTGCTACATTCGTACACCGTGCGCTTGTGGTTATTTTTATATCTAAATTCGTTCGACGGTTTTCTAAACCGATAGAAATTCCGTCGACGAACATCTTGTTCAGTGCTCGACTATCAGTGCACATCCTCCACGTTCCATCCTTCTTCGGCACTAACAAAGCTGGCACCGCACAAGGACTTAAACTCTCCTGTACACGCCCCTGTTCAAGCAACTCTTCCACTTGCCTTCTCAACTCCTCATGTTCCTTTGGACTCATTCTGTAATGTGGTCTATGAGGTAACACAGCTCCTGGAACAAGATCAATTTGATGTTGAATGTCTCTCAACGATGGTAACTCCGTTGGTAGCTCCTCAGGAAATATATCGTCAAATTCTTCCAGCACTGGTTTTACTTCTTCAGGAATCTCAACCACTTCATGACTCTCCCGTCCAATCAACAAAAATACTTCAGGCTCCTCTTCTACTTCCTTAACAAACTCCTTCGAAGATAGCAACGTTTTAAGTTCTTCAATCTCCTCCAACTTGCTTTCTTCGTGTTGTCGCTTCTTAGGAATTAAAGTGATTTTTGTACCCTCAAACATGAAACTGTAACTGTTAGTACGACCATCATGTTGCACCGCTCTATCATACTGCCATGGTCTCCCCAACAACAGATGGCATACATCCATATCCACAACATCACACCAAATTTCATCTTTGTATTTCTTCCCAATGGAAAAATTAACACACGCTCTTCGTCCAACCTTCACCTCCCCACCTTTCCTCAACCAAGCTAACTTGTAAGGTTTCGGATGCTTCTTAGTTTTCAATGCTAATTTCTTCACAGCTTCTGTAGAGATAATATTATCGCAACTTCCAGCATCGATAACAAACTTGCAAACTCTTCCCAAGATAGTGCACGTAGACTGAAAAATGTTGCTCCTTAACCAGCTAGTCTCTTCCTCCTGCTTTGGTGTCAAACACGACCTCTTCATCATCAATGAATACCCTTCATCTCAAGATAAATTTTCTTCTTCATCATCATGTAGTGAATTAGAACATTCAGCTTCTGCACCCTCATCTTCAACCTCAGCAATCATCGCTCGCTTCTTTGGCTTTGGACATTCATTTCTTTTGTGACCAATCTCCTGACAATTAAAACATTTGATACCACTATTGATTCTGGTCTTCGCAACTTCATTAACAACTGGTTTTGCAACAGCCTTCGAAACATTCACATTGCTACTAGCCCCTTTCATTGGATTGTTGGAATTTGTAAACACACCACCACCTCTCCTTCCTTGCTTCTCCCAAGCTAGAGCTTTTTGATGTGCTTCAGCAACAGATTTTGGATCAAACATATTCACCATGTCTTGAATCTGCATTCTCAACCCTCCAACAAATCTAGCTGTCAACCGCTCCTCTGTCTCCATGATATCATTCCTGGCAATAAGTTGATAGAACTCATCGGCATAATCATTAACTGACTTTGTTCCCTGCCTCAAGTTCTGTAAACGTTGATACATAAGAGATTGATAATTGTAAGGTAAGAAAGTAGCTTTCATCAATTTCTTCATCTTCTCCCAAGATTCAATCTTTGACCTCCTCATTCTCTCCCGTGTTAATTTAGTTTGTTGCCACCATGCCATAGCTCTCCCTTTCAAACGAGTAGCAACTAACTTCACTCTTCGATGCTCAGGCACCTCCTTAAAGTCAAAAATCTCTTCAACATTAGAAACCCAATCCAAAAATTCCTCAGCTTGCATACCACCCTTGAATTCTGGAATTTCGGTTTTCATCCCCGACTCCCATCGTCGATCATCCTCAACATCCCGATATGCATTTCGCGCTTGGTCTCGATCTCGATAATGAATATTACTTCTATCAATCTCTTCATCATAATCATGTGTACTACGGTATCGATCTCGACCATCAACATCTCTTCGATCACGCATGTCTCTTCTACTATGTCTGCCATCATCATGATATGGCTCATCTCCAAACTCACGTGGAGTTCTTCTCTCTTCATATCTATATTCATGGTGATCTCTTCTCATCGAAACTGATGATTCTCGTCTACCTCGATCAGATTGTGGTGACACCCTCCTCGCTTCCGTAACCGATGGCGAAACTCTATTTCCTCCATGGTTCGAGATTGGCGACCTTCTCCTTTGACCTTGATTCATGTCCATCATCAATTTCTCAAATCTCCCAATACCTTCATCCAACTTCTCATTGAATTTGTTATTAATGCGTTGTTCCATTTGTTCGGCATCTTCCCTTTTGTACAAATCTTCAACATTTTGATGACGATTAGCTCTTCTCAACGGCATTGTCAAATGAAACAATCTTCAACTCTCGACCTTGATTCTCAAAATGATACACGGCTTCAACCTCTAACCCTCGGCCTTAATCTTCAGACTCTTCAATAAGAATTGGCTCCAAGTCTCGGCTTAGCGATGATTGGCTAAGTCTAGCTCCGATACCAAATGATGCAGCAGCGGATAACTGAAATGGAGGATACGGTGAAAGTAGCAATCGATGGAATAGAAGATACCGAATGGCCCAAATCCATTGATCAAAAGATGCCGGATTCTAGCTATCTTCCTCACGTTGATCGCGCACGATACCGTGAAAGAAGATCTACAATTCTTCAGACGTTTATCAAGCGCACTTGATACCGTGAATTGGCTTCTACGATCGTTGATCCGAGAGCACTCGAATGCCGAAAGAGGAGATATGAGATTACACTCAACTACCAATTTAAGAAGTGGCACAAAGCACAAAAACAAGTTTTATTCAAAATCAACTAAACTATTACAAATGACACAACCACGCTATTTATAGTGTTTTACAACACACACGACTCAACATTTGACAACACTTAGGTCGGCAATGACCTAACAGACGCGACCTACGACCTAACTCATACGACCTAAAACAATACCATACGAGCTATCAACTTACAACACGCGACATAACAACAGTACAACATAAGCAAATACAACAAGAACGACCTACGACTTAATATGTTCAACAGATACAACATACACAACGACCTAAAAAACAAGGCTTCTGGAATTCTTCATGCGACCTAAAATTGAACGACCCATGGTCGAGCGACCTAACTTCAGATGGCTTCAGTGATCTTGCAGTATACACATCAACGACCTATCATAGGTCGTAACCCGCTTCCACAACCTAACGTAGGTCGTAACACTTCTCCACGACCTAACATAGGTCGTACCATTTCCCCGCGACCTAACTTAGGTCGTAACTCGTCTTTCTTTCCGCAACATAAGGTCGAGCGACCTAATAAAATGCGCGTTTGTTTGTTTATCTCCTTAGGTCGTTTGCATGCCTTTACGCTGAATCCAGTAACTCGTGAACGAACTTCACTAGGTCGTGAGCGACCTTCACTAGGTCGTGAGCGACCTAAGGAATCACTAGGTCGTGAGCGACCTAAAGGCCTTGAACAATTCAATTCAGATGAGCTAGTAGATCGCGCTGCATCAGTTTAACAGATCCTTAGAGGATGGTTATCCCAAACATCCTTCGAGTTACTTGTAATACAGTTGATATTTCACTTGAATTAGATTTATTGATACAAGAATGTTAATCCTGACTCGAGTGTTTTGTATTTTGCTTTACGCTCGGGTCAGACTGAGTGTACCAGTGTTCGAGACTCGCCTTTGGAGTTGGAGCTTTGCTTGGAGATCCAGCTATATCTATTCAGCTTGCAGTTATTCAGCCGATTCCAGTGATGTGTTCAGGTCTTGTATTTGGCTATTGTATTGAGACATCTATGTATTCGAGACTTATTTTGTATCTTGTTTAACTCTGTTATATATATAGTAGCTTCATGAACTAGTATCCTTTTGTTTTCGCTACATTATTGTTATATTACTCTGTGTCTGTGATTCTGTGATTATTTATTTACTGTATATGCTAAGTTTTGCCAAATTTAAATTAACAATCTGATATTTTGAGCAATTCAATTTCCGACATATGTGGATACGAATGGCTGAAAATTTCAGGTGTTACACGATCACATAATTTCACTTTCGAACTAGTATCGTTCACACGACTCTCTATGCAGACTCAGATCTGGTTCCTTGATCAGAAACCGTTATTCTCTGTGCATAGCCATATACTATGATAGAGAATTCTAGAATCAAATCAAAAATCCATATCTTGGGTTCGCCGTCGAGAATCGAGTGAAAAATCCTAACTCGGATCGATATAAATTATCTCAAAATTCTGTACTAGAATCTGGATCAAATCGTTATACGAATAAATTAATATACGTACGTATTTATTTCCAATTGATTTCTTAGCTATACCAAATTCCTTTGCTTATATTTATTTCATTTTACTTTACTAAGATTAAATTTCATATCTCATTTCGGGTTTTCTTTTTATCATCCAATATAACAAATTTAAAATTTTTGTTTTACTTATATTCATCAAATCTATAAGTGGTATAAGTTGCAACGCTTTTAACTTTTATGTATACAAAAAATACTTAAATTGTAATATTCATTATTTGCATTACATTATTAATGAATGTTTTCTTATATCATTACTTATGTTCTTTACAACTTAGTTCACATTTATTTCCACACTTTCATTTGATATCAATTTATTTTGTTAAACATCTCATTTATCATTTTCTTAAATCTATAATCATTTCATCATAGCTCATTTCCTTTTATTGCAACTTACTCAAGTTCATAATTATCTGAGATCTCCAAAGGCTACAATCTAATTTCAAGCATTCATTGCAAACTTATTTGTTATTTCCCTTATTTATTTTACAAGCAGTTAGATGGCAAATTTCATAATCTAAACACCCGGTTTAATTTCAAATCAATTTGAAATCTGTAACGAACCGTAAATTTCAGTGGTTTTATTTATTTAATTAATTGAATTTTTATGACAATAAAATTTTGAAATAAAAATTCATTATTTGAGATGCGTCTAATTAAACATAGAAAATGGTAAATTTTCAATTTATAATATGGAAGTTTATTTTATTGTGTAATTTTATTTCAGTTCAAATCAGTTAATATTGATGATAATAAAATGTTTTCAAAATCTGAATATTTTTATATAGAAAATTTGTAAATCATCTTCTGAGTGAGACGTCATCTTTCGTTTCGTCAAATCTGGACTGTTATTGCTCCGTTTACTTTATTTTCGGTGTTTTAGCAGTATTTTCGGTACCGACAATGGACTTTTGATCAGATGATGGTACCACTGATATCTTTATATCATTTTGATTGTCTCATCATGCTGATCTCTCCGGTATATTCAATTCTGTGTTTTGAAGTCTGGTATACAGCGGAATCCACGAAACCGGTAAGCGTATCGGTACCGGTTTCGTGACCTTTTGTTTTCTTTTTGTAACAACCCTAGATTTTGCATATATTTTTAATTTGACTTTATTGCATTTTGAAATTATTTTAAACTTGTTTTATTTCAAACATTTCATATTTTTTTAAATATAAATGTTGATTATTATGTGAATTATCATTTCAAACTGGTATAAATTGAATATTTTCCTGAAAAGTGTATTTATGGTAAAACTGGTCAAACTTTGATTTTTAAATTTTAAATTTAAATATTTAAATTTGTGAATTTTATCTTTTATTATGAAAATAGATTTAATATCATGAATACTGCTTTTCGTTTCGTTGAAAACGGATTTAAATTGTAAAAGTTATATATTTTTCAATATCGTGTGTAAATTGATTTATTCAGCAATATTGTTAGATTTAAATTTTATAAATTATATTTTAATTGTCATATTTTGTTTTAATTTGTATTAATATGTTATATTAGTTATATTTTAGTCTTTTAATATTTCTAAAGTAATTAAATAATTTTTCCATTGATTGTTTGAATTATTTTCAATTTATAAAGACTAGTTTTATACATATTGTTATTTTCTTTATTTAAATTATATAATTTAAAATATTTTATTTATTCTTCTTATTTTTCTTTATTTCTGAGATCACCTATTTAGATTATCAGCCATTTTATGTATTTACAAAATATAAAAATAAATTTGAAAAGCCTTAAACCCTTTTATCTTCTTTTGACCTTTTATCTCCCACCTTTTCACTTTAACCATCACTATGCATTCAATATTTGTTGCCGTTCATTTTCCTTCTCATTTTTGCCATACCTCTTTCTTTTTCACGTGAAAAATAGTCTCTCAAACAAAAAAATAACATACGGTCATCTCTCCTCCTTTGATCAAAAGATTTGGTAAAAGTTTCTCTTCATTTATCTTGATTTCTCTTGTTTTTCTATGGATCTTGCACTTGTTTTCAACATGTTATGGCCGGCCACACCTACTCCGGCAGCTAGGCCGACCCCACCACCACCACAACCAGCCACCACCACCTCCAGATCACCATCCCATCAGGCCGACCTCCCCTAGGCAAGAGATCCATCCAAACTTTCTCAAACAATCATCTTATGTTCAAAGCCGACCATACCCTTTCCCTATCACCACTTCCACCTCCTTTGCAACCACTTCCACCACCACCCCTTGCTCTGACCTGACCACCACCTACTTCCACACCACCCACCACCGCCTGAGCACCAGGCCGAACCCATAGGACCCCTTGGCCGAACCCATTGTGGCTTGAAGTTGATGATAGTTGCCTTGAAATTGTAGATCCATGCACCTACTTTTTGCACCACCTTTTAGACTATGTTATGCCGACCATATAGACTCAAGACAAGACCCAAATTCAACCTTTTCCAGTACATTTCAGGCCTATAACTAAAATATAGGAAGTTGGAAGCAAGTGCAATGATTTTGGACTTGATATATACAATCGTTTCTAGCTTTGTTTAGTGAATTTTTGGTTGAAATCTTATGTATATATGTATTGTTTTATGTAAATGGACTCAAGGTTTATATCTTTGGCTCTCCACTCTCGAATCGTAGTAGTGTTGTCGTGCTTTCATTGTGTCCGTTTTGTGTGCTTTGGTGTCAATATCCAGCTTCGAACAAGTGAGTTATTCTCTCCAGACAATATGTACTTATATAACTGATAAACATACACCATTTGAATCTGTAATGTATATCATCATGTTATATATGCTTATATTATTATCATATGATGTTCACACATGCTTATACACCTTTTATCTCTTATGTTACTGTTATATCATGCTATTCTGTTATTTATACCTGTTTATCACACTGCAAGTTCCCTGTAGATTAGAATCACTATGGGTTGAAATGATACATACCCGAACAGACTTTAGAATAAGGGAAAATCGTTATGGGCTAAAATGATAGGCCTGAGCGATTTTCAAATTCATTCATTTTACTTAGGACTACGGGTTTGAAATGATAGAACCCGGGTTTTCTTTGCAAACTATGGATTGAAATGATAGACATCCGTATCACTTGACCTAGGTTAGAAAACTATGTACAGGCCCATGGTTTATATAATATTTTCTGAAATGTTTCAAAATATTTTAAAATGTGAAATTTATAATATTTAGATTTAAATTTAATTAAAAATGACTTTTATAGAAATATTAGTGATTTTCAATAAATTTAATAATGAATTAAGTAAATGGTGAAGTAGAATTTGAAATATAAGTATATTTTGGAATTTATGTTTTGTTTTAAAAAGGAAATTATGTAAAGTAAGGAAAATATAATATTTTGATTTAAAAATGTATTTTAAATGATTTTATAAAATTTATAATGGGTTTTGAATAAGTTAAAATGTTAAATAAATGAATGTTTAAGGTAAAGTTTTGAAATATAACTTAAATTTGGAATTTTGAACCTTTGTTAAAAGTGAAATCTTAATTTAGTAAAATAAATAGAAATAAGTTATATTTTGGAATTTTAAACTTAATTGTTGATTTAATAATTTAATTAAAGAAATGGAATTTAATACTTGAATTTAAATAAGAAATTATGTTAAAATTTGATTTTTAGATGAAATTTAACTTTATAAAAATCATAAAAATAAGAATATTGAAACGATGATTTTAAAGTGTGAAAATATATGATTTTATAAGTTAAAATGATTTATTTGAAAAAAAAGTTAATTGTTTGTGAAATGGAAATTAAAACTCTAAATTCGATTTGACTGCATTTTGAAATGTAATGTAAAAGATATTACAGCATTTTGTAAATGCTGTAGTTGTTTTAAATAAACTAAAAGGTTAATTTGAAATAAAGGCTATTATTACCCTTTGCAAGTGCTATAGTGTTAAACTTAACATTTAAGTTTATTTAAAGTATATAAGAAATCTATTACAGCACTTAAATGTTGTCTTTTATAAAATGAACTGTTTTAAAGCATAACTTCCCACAGCATTTTCTAAGTGCTGCGAAAATTGAATTTTCATTCTTTTAATGAAATTTTTAATGAATAAATGATCTTTGAAAGTTTTAAACTTTGGAAATTTAGATATTTAATTTTAAATAAAATGAATTGACTTCAATGATTTAAAATGGAAAGGTGGATTTGAAATATAACTATTTTGAAATATGAGATTTAAATGGTATTTAAATTTAAATAAAATGAATGATATTTTGAAATGTGGAATATTTAAGCTTTGAAATACACTAAAGATTAAATATTTTATTTTGTGGGTTAAATCTATATTTGAAATTGATAAGATTCGAAATGGTTTGTTGGTAAACTGTAATTGAATTGAAATTGATGGTTTGAATTAAATTTAAAATAAAATTTGGAATTTGGGTTTAATTTAATAAATTTGTAAATGTGTAGAATAAAAAAAATGATTTCAAATATATGATTACGAAATTTTGTGATTTTCAATGTATAAGGATTTCAAATGTTTTAGTTTCAAAAGAGCTATAACTTTGATAGTATAAACTACTTGAAAGGTGAATATATATGTTTGAAATGGAAATGATATTGTTTTGAAATGAATATAGTTTTGAAATAAAAATGATTTTGGTTTCGAAGTATAACTATCAAAGATATGATGTTTGGATATTAAATGATTTGAAAATGAATTTTGAAAGGATATGATATTTTGATATATTAAAATGATTTGAAAGGAAGTTTTGGAAAAGTATTATATCTTAATATATTGAAATGATTTAGAAACGATTTAATCTTTATTTTGATAAAGGTTTGGATTGGAAATGATATTTTATTTTGAAGTATAAAGTATTATTTTAAAATTATAACCATGGGTTATAATAACGGTTGGTTGTTAAAGAGACCGGGATCGGATATCTGGCATACTCTCTGTCTATACCGAAAACCACTTTAACAACTATATATGCGGTGGAGATTCCAGAATGAAGTAGGATGGTGGCGACGTTCCTAAGGTACATTCCATGGACCTATCTCCCATGAGTTAGCTTAAGGTGGCTAAAACAGGAGCGATCTCGGGCCAAAGGAGGTAGCACCTCTGGTCGGACACACTTCTTTGATACCATTCTATTACTGTTGTGATCGATTGGGTGCACCCCTTGATTTTGGAGTGTTGTTCGGGGTGGGCGTAGTGGCTGCTATGTTACCACCATCCCGTGTGCGTAATTGGTATATCTACCCTAGCATTGCCTTGTGTGCCATGTCACCTACCACACCGAGCCTTTACTACGAGTTTGTTTTTCTCCCGTAGCCCGTGTGGTATCCTCTAACAGTCACCCGGTGTGGAGATGTCATGATATTGGATGGACTACTGGGACTATTATGTGTGAAGCGTGATATGGGTAGCCCGGAATGCTATTTAAAAGTATGTTTATTTTACTGTAGACATTATTATAATAGCGAAATATTACTATATAGTAAATAGTTTAACGGATCCTTAGAGGATGGGCAATCCCAAGCATCTTCTAAGTTACTTGTACCTTATTACAGTTCACTTGAGTTGGTTTACATTATATAAGTATATTGTCCTAACTCGAGTGTTTGTATTTTTATTTACGCTCGGGTCAGCCTGAGTTATTCGCAGATTTGGATTTCCGCTTCTTGGAGGTTCAGAATTGCTGGAGATTTATCAGCTCATCTAGCTTTATCTTTTTCAGTCTGTTGTTCTATTTCAGCTCTTGTATTAGTATACTTCTATGTATTGAGACTTCGGTCGTACTCTATTTCTCTGTTGTATCTTATGTACTCGGATATATTTATATAGTAGCTTTATAAACTACTATTTCTTTTACTTCCACTGCATTATTTTACTCTGTGTCTGTGTTCTGTGATTAGTTATTTACTGTATATTCTGATATTTGCTAAATTTTAATTACAACGCGGTATTTTGAGCAATTCAAGTCCGACATGTGTGGATGCGAATGGTTGAAAATATCGGGTTGTTACAGTTGGTATTAGAGCTTTGGCTTTGAGGCAAAACTTAGAATATATGGTAAATTTAGTTACAGAATCACTTTCATTCGAGCTTGAATCTTTTCTCCTTGATTTGAATTTCCTTTGAATTTTTGAACGTTCCCTGCGGTTCCAAAATCCATTCTTGTTCCTCCCTATTCATCTTCTTTTGATTCTGGAGTATCCCATAACTCCACTTCGAATGATTTTTATAGTGAAATTAGTGGTCTCCCAAATATTCTAATTTTCTTGTAAAGGGGAAAACTCCTTTATAATGGTATTGATTCACCAGAGATTTATATATATCCTCGGTTTAGATGCTAATATATCTTATTATTCCAAACTCTATCTCTTGAGATCGAATGTAGATTTACTCCAGAAAATCCACATCGATCTTATTCTTTAAGTCACGTTTGACCCGGTTAAGGTTGCCCACAATTTATTTAAGCTTATCCATCTCCCTACTCTGTTATAATCATCTTGTCTTTTGGGTCCAACCTATCTTCATAACATTTTGAATTGTACTCGTAAATCTATAATCTATGTTTTGTTTTATATATTGTGTTGTTTGAGTTGTTGATGTTGATTTGGGTTTTCGATCGATTCGTCTGATCAACGTTATCGATAGGATTTCTAAAACACTTTGACAGAACAAACTGACACAATATTATTTTGAAAATTGTTAATGTAATAAATTTTGATATATAAGCAAATTTTATGGAACTTAATAAATTGATTTAAATTGATTATTTAAAATGATAATAGTTGATTTATCATTTATTGTTCTATGAATGAATTTATAAATAGTTGCTTATAAGTTCATTTGGAAATTTAAAATGAATTTAAAACAAGAATTTGAGAATTCAATTTCTGATGGTTTCAAATCTAGTGTTTAAAGTTTTTAAAGGTTATATTATTTAAAGCATTTTCGAATAGAAATTTGTTTCCAAAGAATTTTAAAGTTTAAAAATTTGTGCTCTTCTCTTTGTCGCTGGAAAATAATTTCGGTGATGACTGTAGCATCATCGACTTTCATTTTCGAGTTTCGAAGTGAAGAGACCATTCTGTAGTCTTGCTACAGTTTTGTTTTGGGAAATCTAATTGATTTGAATTTTAAAAAAATATGACTTGATTTATATTATATATATAAGTATATGATTTAAATTTGATTTGACATATTATGTGCATATATTTATTTATCTCTAAATGGTTTGAAGGGAATCAGAAATTTAATTCTTAAATTTTATACTAAAGAATAATTTCAATTAAAAATCAAAAATCAAATTTTTTTGAATAGATGATTCAAACTTGAAATGATTGAGTTAGGAAGTTTTATCTGTATAATACTCAATTGCATTCCAATATAACTTACCTAAATTTTTTTTAAAAGTTAACAATGTAATTGGATAATATACAATATAAAAAAAAGATTTTATAAATAAAATTTGAGTGGTTATAATAAATGTTATACACTTAAATTTTAGTTATAAAAGAGTACCAGAGATAATATAATAAAAGGAAAATTGAATAACCTACAATACACAATGATGTTAAAAGAATTGAGAATAAATAAAAACAGTTATAATAAGTGTAAGTATATTTAACATAGATGATAAATTATATTGAGAGGAATAAATTTGATTTCAATGAAGAATAGAGAAGAATTAATTTATTTAGTACATTTGAGTATAACAAATGATGATTTTTCAAATCCATGATTTTAGAAATTGTTAACTTGAGATGATTGGATGATAAGATAATGAAATTAGAGATAGTAAGATGTATTTAACTTGTGTAAAATTTAATTATCTATTTAAGTTGAAATTTCCATGGTTTCAAACTTATTATCTTATTTTATTTTCAAATTTTCTTTAGCTGTCCTTATTTCCCTCATTTTGCTATAGACTGGTATAGGCATCTATCTATAATATTTCTGTTTAGAAATCTTTCTATGATCTTTATAATCTTTGGTACTTATTTTGAATCTGAGCATTGTTTTCCATCCACAGACCGTCGGTCAGGCGGAAAGAGTGAATCAGATTCTAGAGGATCTTTTCGTGCTTGTGTTCCTGATTCTGGAGAACCTTGGGAAGATCACCTCCACCTTGTTAAACTTACCTATAACAATAGTTATCAGGTATAATTCCAATCTTATTGTCATTTTGTCTTAATCCTATTTCACTCTATCTTTTTCTGTACTTTCTCGTGTCTCATCCTTTTCGGGGACGAAAAGTTTTGAGTGGGGGAGAGTGTAACAACCCTAGATTTTGCATATATTTTTAATTTGACTTTATTGCATTTTGAAACTATTTTAAACTTGTTTTATTTCAAACATTTCATTTTTTTTAAAATATAAATGTTGATTATTATGTGAATTATCATTTCAAACTGGTATAAATTGAATATTTTCCTGAAAAGTGTATTTATGGTCAAACTGGTCAAACTTTGATTTTTAAATTTTAAATTTAAATATTTAAATTTGTGAATTTTATCTTCTATTATGGAAATAGATTTAATATCATGAATACTGCTTTTCGTTTCGTTGAAAACGGATTTAAATTGTAAAAGTTATATATTTTTCAATATCGTGTGTAAATTGATTTATTCAGCAATATTGTTTGATTTAAATTTTATAAATTATATTTTAATTGTCATATTTTGTTTTAATTTGTATTAATATGTTATTTTAGGTATATTTTAGTCTTTTAATATTTCTAAAGTGATTAAATATTTTTTCCATTGATTGTTTGAATTATTTTCAATATATAAAGACTAGTTTTATATATATTGTTATTTTCTTTATTTAAATTATATAATTTAAAATCTTTTATTTATTCTTCTTATTTTTCTTTATTTTTTAGATCACCTATTTATATTATCAGCCATTTTATGTATTTACAAAATATAAAAATAAATTTGAAAAGCCTTAAACCCTTTTATCTTCTTTTGACCTTTTATCTCCCACCTTTTCACTTTAACCATCACTTTGCATTCAATATTTGTTGCCGTTCATTGTCCTTCTCATTTCTGCCATACCTCTTTCTTTTTCACGTGAAAAATAGTCTCAAACAAAAAATAACATACGGCCATCTCTCCTCCTTTGATCAAAAGATTTGGTAAAAGTTTCTCTTCATTTATCTTGATTTCTCTTGTTTTTCTATGGATCTTGCACTTGTTTTCAACATGTTATGGTCGGCCCCACCTACTCCGGCAGCTAGGCCGACCCCACCACCACCACAACCAGCCACCACCACCTTCAGATCACCATCCCATTAGGCAGACCTCCCCTAGGCAAGA
Organism: Allium fistulosum; assembly: GCA_030737815.1. NCBI lineage: Eukaryota > Viridiplantae > Streptophyta > Magnoliopsida > Asparagales > Amaryllidaceae > Allium > Allium fistulosum. The sequence continues at coordinate 97,398,726 of CM060903.1, forward strand.
GATCCATCAAAAATTTCTCAAAAGATCATCTTATGTTCAAAGCCGACCATACCCTTCACCTATCACCACTTCCACCTCCTTTGCCGCCACTTCCACCACCAACCCTTTCTCTGACCTGACCACCACCTACTGCCATACCACCCACCACCACCTGAGCACCAGGCCGAACCCATAGGACCCCTTGGCTGAACCCATTGTGGCTTGAAGTTGATGATAGTTGCCTTGAAATTGTAGATCCATGCACCTACTTTTTGCACCACCTTTTAGACTATGTTAGGCCGACCATATAGTACAAGACCAGACCCAAATTCAACATTTTCTGGTACATTTCAGACCTATAACTAAAATATAGGAAGTTGAAAGCAAGTGCGATGATTTTGGACTTGTTTTATACAATCGTTTCTAGCTTTGTTTAGTGAATTTTGGGTTGAAATCTTATGTATATATGTATTGTTTTATGTAAATGGACTCAAGGTTTATAGCTTTGGCTCTCCACTCTCGAATAGTAATAGTGTTGTCGTGCTTTCATTGTGTCCGTTTTGTGTGCTTTGGTGTCAATATCCAGCTTCGAACAAGTGAGTTATTCTCACCAGACAATATGTACTTATATAACTGATAAACCGACACCATTTGAATCTGTAATGTATATCATCATGTTATATATGCTTATATTATTATCATATGATGTTCACACATGCTTATACACCTTTTATCTCTTATGTTACTGTTATATCATGCTATTCTGTTATTTATACTAGTTTATCACACTGCAAGTTCCCTGTAGATTAGAATCACTATGGGTTGAAATGATACATACCCGAGCGGACTTTAGAATAAGGGAAAATCGTTATGGGCTGAAATGATAGGCCTAAGCGGTTTTCAAATTCATTCATTTTACTTGGGACTACGGGTTTGAATGATATAACCCGGGTTTTCTTTGTAAACTGCGGATTGAAATGATAGACATCCGTATCACTTGACCTAGGTTAGAAAACTATGTACAGGCCCGTGGTTTATATAATATTTTCTAAAATGTTTCAAAATAAATTAAAATGTGAAATTTATAATATTTTAATTTAAATTTAATTAAAAATTACTATTATTGAAATACTAGTGATTTTCTATAAATTAAATAATGAATTAAGTAAATGGTGAAGTAGAATTTGAAATATAAGTAAATTTTGGAATTTATGTTTTGTTTTAAAAAGGAAATTATGTAAAGTAAGGAAAATATAATATTTTAATTTAAAAATGTATTTTAAATGATTTTATAAAATTTATAATGGGTTTTGAATAAGTTAAAATGTTAAATAAATGAATGTTTAAGTTAAAGTTTTGAAATATAACTTAAATTTGGAATTTTGAACCTTTGTTAAAAGTGAAATCTTAATTTAGTAAAATAAATAGAAATAAGTTATATTTTGGAATTTTAAACTTAATTGTTGAGTTAATAATTTAATTAAAGAAATGGAATTTAATACTTGAATTTAAATAAGAAATTATGTTAAAATTTGATTTTGGATGAAATTTAACTTTATAAAAATCATAAAAATAAGAGTATTGAAACGATGATTTTAAAGTGTGAAAATATATGATTTTATAAGTTAAAATGATTTATATGAAAAAAAAAGTTAACTATTTGTGAAATGGAAATTAAAACTCTAAATTCGATTTGACTGCATTTTGAAATGTAATGTAAAAGATATTACAGCATTTTGTAAATGCTGTAGTTGTTTTAAATAAACTAAAATGTTAATTTGAAATAAAGGCTATTATAACCCTTTGTAAGTGCTATAGTGTTAAACTTAACATTTAAGTTTATTTAAAGTATACAAGAAATCTATTACAGCACTTAAATGCTGTCTTTTATAAAATGAACTGTTTTAAAGAATAACTTCCCACAGCATTTTCTAAGTGCTGCGAAAATTGAATTTTCATTGTTTTAATGAAATTTTTATTGAATAAATGATCTTTGAAAGGTTAAAACTTTGGAAATTTATATATTTAATTTTAAATAAAATGAATCGACTTCAATGATTTAAAATGGAAAGGTGGATTTGAAATATAACTATTTTGAAATATGAGATTTAAATGGTATTTAAATTTAAATAAAATGAATGATATTTTGAAATGTGGAATATTTAAGCTTTGAAATACACTGAAGATTGAATATTTTATTTTGTGGGTTAAATCTATATTTGAAATTGATAAGATTCGAAATGGTTTGTTGGTAAACTGTAATTGAATTGAAATTGATGGTTTGAATTAAACTTAAAATAAAATTTGGAATTTGGGTTTAATTTAATAAATTTGTAAATGTGTAGAATAAAAAAAATGATTTCAAATATATGATTTCAAAATGTTGTGATTTTCAATGTATAAGGATTTCAAATGTTTTAGTTTCAAAAGAGTTATAACTTTGAAAGTATAAACTACTTGAAAGGTGAATATATATGTTTGAAATGGAAATGATATTGTTTTGAAATGAACATAGTTTTGAAATAAAAATGATTTTGGTTTCGAAGTATAACTATCAAAGATATGATGTTTGGATATTAAATGATTTGAAAATGAAGTTTGAAAGGATATGATATTTTGATATATTTAAATGATTTGAAAGGAAGTTTTGGAAAAGTATTATATCTTAATATATTGAAATGATTTAGAAACAATTTAATCTTTATTTTGATAAATGTTTGGATTGGAAATGATATTTTATTTTGAAGTATAAAGTATAATTTTAAAATTATAACCACGGGTTATAATAACGGTTGGTTGTTAAAGAGACCGGGATCGGATATCTGGCATACTCTTTGTCGATACCGAAAACCACTTTAACAACTATATACGTGGTGGAGATTCCAGAATGAAGTAGGATGGTGGCGACGTTCCTAAGGTACATTTCATGGACCTAACTCCCATGAGTTAGCTTAAGGTGGCTAAAACAGGAGCGATCTCGGGCCAAAGGAGGTACCACCTCTGGTCGGATATACTTCTTCGATACCATTCTATTACTGTTGTGATCGATTGGGTACACCCCTAGATTTTGGAGTGTTGTTCGGGGTGGGCGTAGTGGCTGCTACATTACCACCAGCCCGTGTGCGTAATTGGTATATCTACCCTGGCATTGCCTTGTGTGCCGTGTCACCTACCATACCGAGCCTTTACTACGAGTTTGTTTTTCTCCCGTAGCCCGTGTGGTATCCTTTGACAGTCACCAGGTGTGGAAATGTCATGATATTGGATGGACTACTGAGACTATTATGTGTGAAGGGTGATATGGGTAGCCCGGAACGCTATTTAAAAGTATGTTTATTTTAATGTAGACATTATTATAATAGCGAAATATTACTATATAGTAAATAGTTTAACGGATCCTTAGAGGATGGGCAGTCCCAAGCATCTTCTAAGTTACTTGTACCTTATTACAGTTCACTTGAGTTGGTTTACATTATATAAGTATATTGTCCTAACTCGAGTGTTTGTATTTTTATTTACGCTTGGGTCAGCCTGAGTTATTCATAGATTTGGATTTCCACTTCTTGGAGGTTCAGAATTGCTGGAGATTTATCAGCTCATCTAGCTTTATCTTTTTCAGTCTGTTGTTCTATTTTAGCTCTTGTATTAGTATACTTCTATGTATTGAGATTTTGGTCGTACTCTATTTCTTTGTTGTATCTTATGTACTCTGATATATTTATATAGTAGCTTCATGAACTACTATTTCTTTTACTTCCACTGTATTATTTTTCTCTGTGTCTGTGTTCTGTGATTAGTTATTTACTGTATATTCTGAGATTTGCTAAATTTTAATTACAACGCGGTATTTTGAGCAATTCAAGTCCGACATGTGTGGATGCGAATGGTTGAAAATATCGGGTTGTTACACTTTTTGTTTCAAACTTTGAACCGTACAGCCATGTGCCTTTCATTTTTCCCAGAATTCAACGTTGATGAATTTTTCTATTCCATCGTTACAATATATTTTATTCTGGTCCATTTTTTTTTATTTTTTTTTTCTCTGACCTTTCACTACCTATGGTACTACTCATTAAAAGAAAATGGCATGTAGCTTTGCTTTATCTTCCCCATTGAAACTTTGCTGTGTTCATCTTCTCTCCAATGCTTGCTACTCCTTCCTTAGTCGAACTCTTCACTAAACAGCTCGCCTACCAAAAACCCCACCGCCGTGAGCCATCCATGGCCGGTCGAAATCTGCTCCTCATCCACTATCCCTTCTCCCCTCCACGAAACAACCAATCGGCCTCCTCTATTTCTTCCCGAGTTCGCCCACCCAAGTTGTCTAGCATCAGCTCTTTTCTATTGAATAGATGTAAGTTTGTATACATATAGATTAAATATGATAGTTTATATTATGCTGATTTTTATAGCCTGTTAGTGGTTGCAGGCATATAGATATGTCTGTTTCATTTTATATATATATATATATATATATATATATATTTAGTGTCACGACCCGACTTCCATAGCCCAGAAAGTCGCATCGTTTTGAAGAAAGAAAGGGATAGAAAGAGAAAAGAAGAGAAGAAAGAAAGAAATAACAACAACGATCTCACAGCGGAACGAATAAATTATATTAATAACATAAACTATTACATAGTATACAACAATTTACAGAGTTACACAGCATATACATCACTTACTAGACAGTTATAAACATCTGTCTAGACATTACAACTCAATACACTACAGAGATACAGACACAGCGGAACTACTATATATATCTACAACGCTAAAGCCTCCTGCTCCATTGCTCCTCCACAATTCGTCAAAGCTAAACCTGAATCCCTTGGCTACTCGTAAAAATTTGAGTACCCAAGAGTTTATAAAACAAAATAAACACTTGGGTCAGACATGGGTCTGGTGTGAGTAACAGGTTAAACTTGTTTAACTTCAAAACCTTTTAAAAGAAAAGGTATCACGTAAGACTCCCCACAAATAAACATGGGTAAGTTTTTACCTTACGCTAACCAAAACATTTGATAGGAAATCTGATTTTATTATAATAGGGTCTAGGGTTTTCAAGTAAAATATAGAAATAGCTGAAATGCTTACATCTCACATTCCAACATAGTTGGGCACAACTAATACGTACGGCACTTATTGGAGTTTGGATTCCATACAATGGCATGGCTACTGGGGTACCGCCCGTCACAGTACGTGGCCTAGATCACCGTACCGAGGAGTACGCCCGCTCCCCTGCAACACAAAGCCGGAACCATCCCTTACTGGATAATCCCGAACAAGACAATCCCGTAGTTGGCGCGACCAACCACACACTAAGCCGAATAAAAGAAAAGGGACCTCTAGACAGGGATCTATCTTGCTCTCAGTGGGTGCTACCCACGAAACCTTGCTGCACCTCCCCTGTTTTAGCCATTCCCGGTTGATGAGGCTTGAGGTTACGATTACCTTTAATCAGAACATATCACTTAGAATGCTCATCGTCCGCCTGACGATGTGCTGAAAGCATTCAATCCATACAAGTTCGTTCCGGGTTCGAACGAAACCGAAGGCATTATCTCGTTACACTCGTTTTGGAATCACCCTCAGAGTTAACGACAATAACCCTTGCACTCTGAATCTTCATCTTCACTTGAGATTCACGACCTATCGTAAATTTGGATCGATGTGGTATTTGGGTCTCCAGACCAGGAATTCCGGTATACGGAAACCCGATCCCGGTCTCATCGAAATCCAAAACGTATCTTTTAAGGGCCAAGTTGTTTTAAGGTTAAAACAAATTCAATTCTTATCTACACTACACACAAATAGATAATTTACAATAGATAATCCATATTATCATCCAAACAGATAATTCATATTATCATTTCAATCCAACCAAACATCTATATCATAGATCAGCACATCTCTTATCAGAGATATCAACAATGCAAAGCATTCAATATCATTCATCCTTAAGTAATGATTTATCATCTCTAATTAATTTAAAGTGAATTAAATTAATTACTTCATCCTATAAATCCTGCTTACTTAATTATTAATTAAACCAATTAATTAATCATACTCTAAGTATCCATCTTAATTAATCATTCTTGATTAATTAACCTTAAATTACTTTAAGTAATTAATCCTTAATTAATTTCACAAATTAATTATCTTAAACCATTACAGTAATTAATCCTTAATTACTTCATTAATTAATTAACTATACTTAATTACATTAATCCTTAATTAATTACAATTAATAAATTACTTTAATCACTTATTATTGATTAATTAATCTTAATTAATCAATCCTAAATTATATCATTAATTATATTAATTAATTAATGATCCTTAATTACTTCATTAATTAATTATTCCATAATTAGTTACATTTAATAATTAATCTTTATATTTATTAATCACCTTTGATTAATCACATTTAGTAATTAACTACCCTTAATTACTCCTTCCATAAATTAATTACTCCAAAATTAATTATCCTTTAATTAATCCTTTGATTAATTATACAAAAGTAATTAATCTCAAATTACTCCATTCCCTCCATTTAATTACATCCAGTAATTACCCTTAATTACTTTCCTAAGTAATTACATTTCACTAATTACATTTTAGTAATTATACTTAACAAATCACCCAGTGATTACCATAAATTAATTTAATTAATTAATTTAAACTTATCAAATTTATTTAATTAATTACCTTAAGTAATTAATTACTTTAATTACTTCCATTAAATAAATTATACTTAACCAATTTATAAATGATTATCATTAGTTAATTAATCTAATTGATTATCAAGATTAATCACAATAATTAATTATTTAATAATCTCTAATTAATGATCTCTCATTAATTATTAACAATTCTTATTTAAGTATTTAAACTTAAATCAACCATTATTAATTACACATTAATTAACTCTTAATTACCCATCAATTAATTTCTAATTACTTAATTAATCTTTAATCACTTAATTAATTAATTTCTAATAATTTATTAAAAATCTATATTTAAATGATTCTTAATTCCAAATTAATTAACCCCTAATTAATTAATTTATAATCTTAATTATTTTAATTAATTAACACTAAACCATTAATTAATTAAATTATCAAATTATTCTTTAATTACCTTATTAATTTAATGACTCCTAAAACATTAAACCTTAATTACTTCCTAAATTAAAGTATTAACCTTTAACTACTTTAATTATTATTAACAAAAGCTTGAAACATTTTTACCTTTAAATCTTTCTTTTATTTCATTTCAAATTAAAGATTTAAATAAATTTCAAATTTAACTTTAACCAAATTTAAATCTAATTATTAAACCCTTCTTAAAACCAAATGTTAAAGAACACTTAACATTTAAAAGATTTTTAAACCAATTTATTTAAATTCAAAACCTTTTTAAAATATACTTTAAAACATTTTAAATTTGTTTAAAACCTTTATTTTTATAAAGCTTTATTTATCTCAAATCTAGGATACAAATTTAAACTTGAACCCATACTTAAACTTGATTTAACTGGATTTAAATCCTGCTTCAACTTTTAAAACTCATTCAGATTTAAACACTGTCAGGCTTTAAAACATAACATCACAAATGACCCGAGACCATCTATCAAAATACCCGAGCAAAAACTGAAAACCCCCGAGACAACTTCGAGTTTTCTTCCGTCCCTATTCCTTCGAGTCGAACGCAAAAAAACTTCGAGCCAAACCCGTACCGTCTCTTCTTCCCCAAACTACAAGTGTTCTGATATAACGTGCACGTGCACAGATGTTCTGGCCATCTCCGATCCATACTCCGACCATCGACAAGTCAGCGACCTCCTCCCCTAACGTTTCGATCCCCCAGAAACTCGAATCGATGACGAACTCAAAATCGAGCAACTCGATACAACCTGGAACCCAAACTTGATCATCCAAATCCATCTCGTATGGCCACCTCCGTTGATCTGATCTTACGCCACCAAGTCCAAAGCTACGCCACATCATGATGCATCAATTCAGCCCATACCGGTCACCTCCGGTGCTTTGACGACGACGAAATCGCCTGGAAATTCACGTCGACCAAAACCAATTCTTAAACCCTACTTCTACCTCCCTTGGCCACCACGGTGAATTGAAAAATGCCTCATTATTTTTCCAATGATCCCTGACCATCCACCATTCTCCAGCCTTAACCACGACCACAATTCATCTCGCGATCACCAGAAATCAACAGAAACCCATATTCTGTTCATCTTACTAATTCTCTAGATTTACCAAATTAAAAATCGTGATTTTCTTTTAAAAATCATTATTTTGTATAAGGAATCAGTTTATAAACCTGAATTGATAAATAACGATACTTGAATTTTCACTTGTTTAAACATGCACTGTTATTCTCTAGTTTCTTAGAGACATTCATATATATTTTTACTTAATTAAATGTTAAACACTAACCCATGGTTAAACAATGATTATTGTTTGAATCTGAAATCTTAATAAAGATCAGATAAGGGAATAATGGAATTTCTACAAATTTCTTAACTTAAAAACAGGAATAGGCAAGAACTGATACTCAACAAACACACATATACATCAATAAATACATACAGGAAAGATGCACTTGTACACATTCACATAACATACTCACTTCAGATATCACCCAAGCAACCAGATTTTATATAATTAAGATTTTAAAACAGATGTTACTCACTAGATGAAGAACAGAGCTTCCCAGGTTTAATTTTTTTAAAACTGAAGTGTCTTTGAGCTTTAAAATCTTTTAACTTGAATTGCCTTTTGAAAACTGGTTTGCTTGCTAGAAAACTTGCATGCATGCTAAAATCTTTAAACTTCCAAAGTTATTAAATTAACTTTACTACAAAAAGCATTTTTGAAAATCTACTAATTTACCCTTTCAAAACTTATCTATTTAAATATTTAAAACTTGTTAGAGATTCAACTATTAACAAGCATGCAAGGATTCAAATTTCAACAGCAAAGAAATTTAAAAGCTTTTTGCCAGAATTCAAAAATCTAAAGCCTGGAACAATGCTCTGCTCTGTTCTCAGCAATTTAATATAAGGTGAGTAAATATTTTTTAAAAACAGTTTTTAAATCTGAGAATTTACTTGATATATGTGATGGATTGTTCTGTGATGTTATATATGTTTAAATGAATATTATCTGTGAATGCATGTTAAATTTGTGGAATGTCTGAGTTTATCTAAGTTCCTGTATGCATATATCCTTTATATTTTTACTTACAGGATTTGATTTCTTTAAGAAAAAAATTCAAAACTCCAATTAGAGTTAATATTAGACTTTGATACTTAAAGGAAAGTTGGTTGTTAAGGCATGATGATGATTTTTAAAAATAGTTAAGGATTTTAAATTCAACAAGTAATTTTGAAAAGAAGTAAATGATTTATCATTAATTAAAGAATGTGTTAATTATTAATTCCGAAGGTTTAATTATTAAGATTTAAATGAAAATTAAGTGATTAAGGGATAATTTATAAATTAAGGTTAATTCAACTTGAATTGGGATTTAATAAATTTCAATGGAAATTGAAGTATTGAGTCAATTTAAATGGAGATTGGGAAATTAAACAGTTTGGCTCTGGATTATTTTCAAAATAAATTGTTTTAATACAAATATATTCTTCCAAACTATTTAGTATACAATCTTTCTTCTTAAACCCCAAACTATCTTATACTTATTTTACAATTATTTTGGAACTATTTAACTATTTTGAAACTGTCTTATAAACTAATTTTAAAATTAGTATTACATAATTATAATCACTTTTCATTTAGAGATTGAAACCTAAAATCATTTAGATGGAATGATTCGAATTTTTAAACAGGTTTAAAACCTGTAAATGTTTAGAACAGAGAACTTATGTATGTTCTCTGACATGCACAGGCATTCTTGCATATATATCTACTTATATCTGCTTGCATGTAAACACATTATGATTTTATTTCAATCATCATCACAAACAACCAGTAACATTTCAAATTTTAAAGTAGTTTACTCACTTGAAATAATAAACAGAGAGCAGCTACTTGATTTTTCTTATATAAAATGTTTATTACTAAAATTTTCCAGTTTAAAATATTCACTCAATAAATATTCTTGAAACTTAGTTTCAAGAATATTTATTGAGTGAATATTTTAAAATGGAAAATTTTAGTAATAAACATTTTATATAAGAAAAATCAAGTAGCTGCTCTCTGTTTATTATTTCAAGTGAGTAAACTACTTTAAAATTTGAAATGTTACTGATTGTTTGTGATGATGATTGAAATAAAATCATAATGTGTTTACATGCAAGCCGATATAAGTAGATATATATGCAAGAATGCCTATGCATGTCAGAGAACATACATAAGTTCTCTGTTCTAAACATTTACAGGTTTTAAACCTGTTTAAAAATTCGAATCATTCCATCTAAATGATTTTAGGTTTCAATCTCTAAATGAAAAGTGATTATAATTATGTAATACTATAAGGTATATTATTTAGGGAAGTAAATAATAGATAATTACTGGAAGTAATTAATTGAAGGAAAGTAATTTGAGTTTAATTACTTTGAATAATTAATCAAGGGATTAATTAAGAAATTAATTAAGGAATAATTAATTTAGTTAATAAAAGTAATTAAGGGGAGGTGCAGCAAGGTTAGTGGGTAGCACCCAAGTAGGACAAGATTATCCCTGTCTAGAGGTCCCTTCTTATTATTCGGCTGTGTGGGCAGTTGTGAGCTCCAACTGCTGGGATGTCTTGTGCGGGAATTATCCAGTAAGGGATGTTCCGGCCTTGTGTTGCAGGGGATTGGGCGTGATCCTCGGTACGGTGATCTAGGCCACGTACTATGACGGGCGGTACCCCGGTAGCCCTGCCATTGTATGGAATCCAATTTCCAATAAGTGATAACGGACTTGATTGTATAACCCACTTTGTTGGCTAGTATGCTGGAATTTAATAATGTAACAATTTCAGCTATTTCATATTTATTTGAAAACCCTAGACCTATTATAATATAATCGGATTTCCTATCAAATGTTTTGGTTAGCGTAAGGTAAAAACTTACCCATGTTTATTTGTGGGGAGTCTTACGTGATACTTTTTCTTTCAAAAGGTTTTGAAGTTAAGCAATTTTAACCCGTTTACTCACTTATATATACATGCACTTGTTGTTTTTGTTTTACAGAGATACTTGGTTTAAAGTTTGTCTTAACTAAAAATTTTAAACATTCTTCTATGATAATCTACAACTTCGACAAATGGATGTATTGGTTGCTCTGTTCTTGTTTTGTTTGCCAGGCTTAAATTTCTATTTGAAATTCCTCATCTCTTGATCCAGTTTTATTTAGGACTTAATTCATAAACAAGAATTGTTGATTTATTATATACTAATGTTTAAAAAGTTTAATTCATACATATATACATTTGCATATCTTCACTTCATTTTCTTTTTAAATCTTCTAAAGCCAGCCTGCAATTCTTTTCAAAATGCCTTAAAACAACCTGGCTCTGATACCACTGTAACGACCCGCCACTCATTCCACAGAATGACGCATCATTAATAAGAAAGAAAGGGATAGAAAAGAGAAAAGAAGAGAAGAAAGAAAGAACAACAATAGAATCTCAACAGCGGAACGAATAAATTATATTAATAACATGAGTATTACATAATATACAATGACTATCAGAGTTACACAGCATATACACATCACATACTAGACAGTTATAAACATCTGTCTAGACATTACAACTCAGATACAATACAAAACTCTATCACAGAGATTAACACAGCGGAATACTATATCTACGAACGCTGAAGCCTCCTGCTCCATTGCTCCTCCAGATAACTCGTCAAAGCTAACCTGAATCCCTTGACTACTCGTAAAAATTTGAGTACCCAAGAGTTTATAAAACAGAAATAAACAACTTGGGTCAGACATAGGTCTGGTGTGAGTAACAGGTTAAACTTGTTTAACTTTAAAACCTTTTGAAAGAAAAAGGTATCACGTAAGACTCCCCACAAATAAACATGGGTAAGTTTTAACTTACGCTAACCAAAACATTTGATAGGAAATCCGATTATATTATAATAGGTCTAGGGTTTTCAAATAAATATGAAATAGCTGAAATTGTTACATTATTAAATTCCAGCATACTAGCCAACAAAGTGGGTTATACAATCAAGTCCGTTATCACTTATTGGAAATTGGATTCCATACAATGGCAGGGCTACCGGGGTACCGCCCGTCACAGTACGTGGCCTAGATCACCGTACCGAGGATCACGCCCAATCCCCTGCAACACAAGGCCGGAACATCCCTTACTGGATAATTCCCGCACAAGATATCCCAGCAGTTGGAGCTCACAACTGCCCACACAGCCGAATAATAATAAGAAGGGACCTCTAGACAGGGATAATCTTGTCCTACTTGGGTGCTACCCACTAACCTTGCTGCACCTCCCCTGTTTTAGCCATTCCCGGTTGATGAGGCTTGAGGTCACGATTACCTTTAAATAGAACACATCTATCTTAGAATGCTCATCGTCCGCCTGACGATGTGCTGAAAGCATTCAATCCATACAAGTTCGTTCCGGGTTCGAACGAAACCGAAGGCATTATCTCGTTACACTCATATTGGAATCACCCTCAGAGTTAACGACAATAACCCTTGCACTCTAATCTTCATCTCGAATCTGAAAGTACTCGTTTTAGAAACCTGTGGGTTATCGTGCTCTAAAACATGTTGATATGAAGTAGATGAACATGCATGTCTATTTACCAGTAGATATATCTCTGTACATATCTCTGTTTTAAATTCAGAGACAAGAATTTGAAGAAAAATCTTGTTCTTTTTATTCATTCTTTTAGAACTTCAGCTTTTCAAACAAAATATGGTTGTTTAGGTATAATCTTGAATTTAAAAGTAAGTTAAAACATTTTAAATTTTAGAACTGTCTGGAATCAAGAAATAACAGGTGAGTAAACAAATTTTAAAAACAGTTTAAATTAGTTTTAAACTAAAATGCATGTGATGGTATTGGTTTATATTGAATTCTTTAGCTCGAATTTAATTTGGATTTATATATATATGTATATGAATTGCCTGTTCTCTGTTTATAACCTGTGAGTAAACTTAAATCCTGAAATTTTGTTTAAAACTGATGTTGAGTGTTGTCTTGTGAAATGTTATATTGTTTGTTATAATTTATGTATGCGTGCTCTGATACCAACTGTCACGACCCGACTTTCTATGCCCAGAAAGACGTATCGTGAATTAAGAAAGAAAGGGATAGAAGAAGAAAAGAAAGAAAAGAAGAAAGAACAACAACATCAGAAACTCACAGCGGAACGAATGAAATATAATATATCATATAAAATATTACATAGTATCATATACATCAGAGTACACAACTTATACATCATAGAATAGACAGTTATAAACTTCTGTCTATTATACAACACAAGTACATCAGTACAATACAGACTAATACAAACACAGCGGAAACTTTATATATCTACACGCTGTAGCCTCCTGCTCCTCAGCTCCTCCAGAATTCGTCAAAGCTAACCTGAATCCCTCGACTACTCAATATTGTATTGAGTAGTCGAGGGATTCAGGTTAGCTTTGACGAATTCTGGAGGAGCTGAGGAGCAGGAGGCTACAGCGTGTAGATATATAAAGTTTCCGCTGTGTTTGTATTAGTCTGTATTGTACTGATGTACTTGTGTTGTATAATAGACAGAAGTTTATAACTGTCTATTCTATGATGTATAAGTTGTGTACTCTGATGTATATGATACTATGTAATATTTTATATGATATATTATATTTCATTCGTTCCGCTGTGAGTTTCTGATGTTGTTGTTCTTTCTTCTTTTCTTTCTTTTCTTCTTCTATCCCTTTCTTTCTTAATTCACGATATGTCTTTCTGGGCATAGAAAGTCGGGTTGTGACAGTACTGTCATGGCCCGACTTTCTACCACCAGAAAGACGTATCATGAATTAAGAAAGAAAGGGATAGAAGAAGAAAAGAAAGAAAAGAAGAAAGAACAACAACATCAGATACTCACAACGGAACGAATGAAATATAATATATCACATAAAATATTACATAGTATCATATACATCAGAGTTATACAACTTATACATCTCATATTAGACAGTTATAAACACCTGTCTATCATACATCTCAAACATCACAGAGATACAGACTCAATACAAACACAGCGGAAACACCATAATATATCTACACGCTGAAGCCACCTGCTCCAAATCTCCTCCAGAATTCGTCAAAGCTAACCTGAATCCCTCGACTACTCAATACAATATTGAGTACCCAAGAGTTTAATAAAACAGAAAATAAACATTTGGGTCAGACATGGGTCTGGTGTGAGTAAACGGTTTAAAATTATTTAACTTTGGAAAACCTTTGAAAAGAAAAGGTATCTCGTAAGACTTTCCGCACATAAACACGGAAAAGTTTTTACCTTACGATAACCAAAACATTTGATAGGAAATCCATTTATATTATAATTAGGGTCTAGGGTTTTCAAATAAATATGAAATAGCTGAAATTGTTACATTATTAAATTCCAGCATACTAGCCACAAAGTGGGTTATACAATCAAATCCGATGGCACTTATTGGAAGTTGGATTCCATACAATGGCAGGGCTACTTGGGTACCGCCCGTCACAGTATGTGGCCTAGATCACCGTACCGAGGAGTACGCCCGCTCCCCTGCAACACAAAGCCGGAACCATCCCTTACTGGATAATCCCGAACAAGATAACCCCGTAGTTGGCGCGACCAACCACACACTAAGCCGAATGAAAAGAAAAGGGACCTCTAGACAGGGATATATCTTGCTCTCCAGTGGGCGCTACCCACGAAGCCTTGCTGCACCTCCCCTGTTTTAGCCATTCCCGGTTGATGAGGCTTGAGGTTACGATTACCTTTAATCAGAACATATCACTTAGAATGCTCATCGTCCGCCTGACGATGTGCTGAAAGCATTCAATCCATACAAGTTCGTTCCGGGTTCGAACGAAACCGAAGGCATTATCTCGTTACACTCGTTTTGGAATCACCCTCAGAGTTAACGACAATAACCCTTGCACTCTGAATCTTCATCTTCACTTGAGATTCACGACCTATCGTTAATTTGGATCGATGTGGTATTCGGGTCTCCAGACCTGGAATACCGGTATACGGAAACCCGATCCCGGTCTCATCGAAATCCAAAATGTATCTTTTAAGGCCAAGTTGTTTAAAGGTTTAAACATTTAAACTTATTCAGGATGATATAAACAGATAGATAAATCATATTATCACAATTGGTAATTCATATCAACATTCATCTCACAAAACAGCATATATCATATATATATCAGAGATATTCAAATCATCCAATATCAACCAATCACCCAATATCAAACATCCAGTATTAATCAATTATCTAACAGAATTGATTAACTTTAATCAATTTAATTAACCTTTAATTAAATTAATTACTATCACTTGGATTATCTTAATCCTACTTACTAACATTAATTAATTACAAATTAATTAATTAATCATCTCTTAATGATCTTCCTTAATTAATCTTCCTTGATTAATTATCTTAATTACATTCAAATGATTTACCTTTAACCATATACAGTAATTAACCTTTAATTAATTACAATAATTAATGATCCTTCATTAATTAATTAACTATAATTAATTATATTAATCCTCAATTAATTACAATTAATTAATCATACTTAAATTAATTACTTTTATTAATCAACCTGGATTAATTCCATTAATTATATTAATAATCCTCTAATAACTTTATTAATTAATTAACCTTTAATTAATTAATCTTTAATTAACTACATTCTTTAATCAGTTATTATTGATCAATTAATCCTAATTAAACAATCCTTAATTACATTATTTATTATATAAATTAATGATCCTTAATTACTTCCTTAATTAATTACTTTCTTTTAATTAATTACCTTAACTAGTAATTAATCATATTATTAATTAACCTTAATCCTTTAATTAATTAATTACTCTTTAATTAATTAACTTAAATTCAATTTTATTAATTATCCTTTAATTAATAACATCAAATGATTAACCTTTAATTAATTTCATTTAATTACTTCCATAAGTAATTCTTCTTAATTTAATTACATTCAGTAATTACCCATTAATTACTTTACTAAGTAATTACACTTAATTAATCATAAATGATTATCTTAACTAATTAGACTAATTAATTAACCTAAAATTAATTACATTAATTAATTACTCAATTAATCATCACTTAATCTTTAATTTATTTATTTATTAATTACACTTATTTCCACTAATTACTTCATTTAGTAATTATCCTTAATTACAAATAGTAATTAAGTTTTAATTTAATTTATTGATTAGTTATCCTTAATTAATCTCTACTTTTAAAGATAAACTCATCATTTAATTTAAATACTTATTTCTATAATTTAAACTTCATTAAACCAATTTAGAAATCAAATATATATTTTTCTTAAGAACAAAACAATTTAAACATTTAAAATTTGATATTCTAAAATTTTTGAAACCCTTTTTCAAACTTGCTTACATAAATTTTATTTTTAAAACTGACTTTACTTTGTTTTTAAGTTTTAAACTTGATTTCTATACAAAATTTTGCTTTAATTAAATCCAGATTATCACTGCAGCAAAATACTCGAGTCGAAACCCCAAAAATTCCGTGCCCTCGAGTCAATCCAAAACCCATCTGCTTCGAGTCTTTCACGCGAACATCACGAAACCTTCTCGAGTCGTCTTCGAGTCACCTTCCCTTACGAATCTGTTTCGAGAAAAACATTAATTTACACGAGCCAAACCCGAGACACACTCTTCTTCCCCAAAGCACAACTCACCAGATAAAACAACTGAACCCAAACGTGCACGTGCACGTGCACGATCATCCAACGCCGCTCCGACCTCCACTCTGACCATCGCCCCGTCATAGACAGCCTCACCTTTACTCACGATAACCTAGATCAACTGAAACGCCTCATAATCAAAATCGAGCCTTACAAATCAAAACTGGAGCAACCTGATCGAACAAGAACTCCTCCGGCCACCATCTCCTACCATTAGAACGCAAGCTCTCCTACCAGAAGCTACCCTAAACTCCGATTCGTCTTTCCCCATCCTCGCGATCGATCAAAAATCCCTGACGAACACGAAGATTCTTCGAGAATCCCATCAACCAAAAACCAACGTCGAACCCTAGTTTGACAAATTTCTAACGCCACAGCATTATATAAATTAAATTCATATTTTTCTCAAGTTCACCGAAGCTCCAGCTAGCTTCACCCACAAGCTCTACAAACCTTAACATGCCGATTGTCGAAAATTGGCAAATACCCATTTCCTGATCATCTCAGAAAACCTCAACCTATACTAATCTAAAAATCGAGATTCTTCTTCCTAAATTCAACATTTTACAATACTATTCTGATTATGGATTCAATTCATGAATTCAAGACATTTGGTTTCTTTCTAATTTTAAAAGTTCACTGTCTTTTATAAATTTGAGACAATTACTTCATACAAATTTCCTAAATTTATTTTTAGAATTTACATTATACTGTTATAATAATTTTCAGTTACAGATCTGAGCTTAAACTATATTGGATTAGAAGATATAAATTTTGTTTGGTGGGAACTTGAGACTGTGCATGTTACAGAGCAGATATTCATATATACATTCGCAAACATACAGACATTCATATATCTATATACATGCATTCATATCTATATACTAAGCAACACAATATACTAAAATCATTCATCACATGCATCCATAACAAAACATTTTTAAAACTGTTTTTAAGTTAAAAATGTTTACTCACCAGTCATGAAGAAAAACAGAGAACAGTGTACAGGCTTTTAAGCTAAAAATCTGGAATTTGAAAAGGAACTTGAATTGCTTCTTGGATTTGAAAACTTGAATCGTTATCATCCTTATTAAACTGAAATGCTGAAGAATGCTTTTGCTTGAAAACATAGATGAACTGCTTTGTTTCCAGGAAGAAAATGCTTGCAGGCTTTTTGTTGTTTTGATTTTTGATTTGCTTTCAGGTTATTGATTTAAAACTTGAAAATGAAATGCTTTAATCCCCAGAAACTTTGCATGCTACAGAAACTTGGTTACAAACAGATTTGAAGAACAATGCAGTCTTTTGTTTAAATTCCAGATTGAAGAGAATGGTTATAGGCTACAGACTTTGATTTGGGAAAATGAATTACAAGTTTTGGTTTTGATCTGAGGAGTTTGATTACTGATTTTGGTTTGAGAGGAGAATATTTTTCAGATATGTTTTTAAGATTTTGGTTTGAGAAACTGTTACAGGCTGATACTTCTTTGTATTAGAAAAGAGAAATAGGAAAAGAAATGAGGAGAAGAAGGCATATGTTTATAATGATGAAAATGATTTATTAAAAATAAAAATAAAAACTAAATTTAAAAGAATGACATTTGTCACTATATTTGTTTAATTGCTTTACAAGTGTTGTTAAGAAGTTTAATATGGTGACACATATTTTCTTATGTATTGTTAATAAATTGTAATTTAAATTTAAATGTAAATATAAACCTACTTATTTAAGTTACTTAATAAATATAATTTACATATGTATATAAATTTATCTTTTTAAAAATATTATAAAACTAATTATAATACAAATAAATCTCTTTACACATGTATTAAAAATCTAAAACATTCATATATACTTTTATAACCATTTTAAATTAAACACTTTAAAGAAATCAAAATAAAACATTGATTAAATCCTTTTTAAACTATCTCACTTAAAATAAATAATTATCTTATATTTTTAAAACAATTGAATTTATTTAAACTAAACTTTGAAAAACATTGATTTCAAAACAAAGTTTGAAATTACAATTCATATATATAAATTATTAATAGATTAATTTAAATTTCAAAACAATTCCCAATTATAACATATACATACATATATATTACAATTAGAAAATACACTCTTTAATTTAAAACAAAAGATATCCTATTCATAATATATATCAAATGTATATTATAAATAGAATAATATTTTATTAGCCTTAACAAACAAATCTTATTAATATTGCCAGATTATAAAATTTATTTACCTTTAAAATATTAAATTACCAATTTAAATTAAAATTATAAAGGAAAATTATAAATCCAATTAAATTATTTATACAGATTATTAAATTTATATTGCCAAAATCCCGGGTCATCACATTCCTTCCCCCTTAAAAGAATTTCGTCCCCGAAATTTAAAAGCAAAGATAATTTAATAACCCAGCCAAAAATTTAATTTCAAACAACAAATCATCCCTAACAACCAGTAACTAACAACCATAGCAACCAATCAAACAATCAAACCTAACTAATTATCCTGACATATATCAGAATAAATCTTATAATACTATTTCGAGTTTCCCAAGTATAAATCACCGGAGACTCGCTCTACAAAAGCTAAAACAGACTACACTACTATAACCCAGAGCTCCTCTCATCTCCAGATCCACCAATCTGAATAAAACATCCGACTATACTCAAGTCTAGCTTAACTTACAAATCCAACAGAACTGTAGATTCAACACCCAATGATGAATCATACACGTACTCCCTCAGAGATACGTGAAATATAATGAGTTCCAGCTATCTAAACTAGCATCTCAATCTTATCCAAACTGCATTCTTAACCAGAGAAATCTTAACAACAATGAAGTCTCCAACTTCAAATTCCAATTCCTTATCTCATATCTTCATAACTCAACAGATAAATCTAAACTACAAACTTCTTCCTGATCAGCTCAATCTATGCTGATGCTTCCAGAAACAATCAAGACCAAAATAATAAGTTCCTGGGTCTACTCATTCAAGGTGGTTTCCCAAAACCCGTCAAAATCCAGAACACAAACTCTACTTCACAAGCAATAGAAGACTGAACTTCCTTCTTTCAAATTCCAGAAACTTCTATACACACTCAGAATGTTCACATAAACTTCCTGTAGAAATCTGAGGTTATTTCCTTTCTCGCACAGCTACTACTTTTTGCTTCCGCTGCACAACTCCGATCTTGAAATAGATGAGAATGTTGATGAACTCGAGCACACTAGATCCACAAACAAGCGGGAACATTGGTTATCTTAAAGACATAACCAACTACTCGGACTGCTGATAGAAGAACCACAAAGATTCCGGGACCATCGAAGAAACGGACCACACTGCTGCTTCCAAACTCTATCTCGATAGCACACCGAACACTCCGAGCTGCACTGCTATCACAGCTAACCAAGAACTTCTAATCCAAAGGCTTCTCAAAACTAAAACCATCAACAAACCTCTCAACGAATCTCCGAGATGGCAGACATCCAAAAGAAACTCGGGCTCCAAACCAATCGCCAATAACTTACTCTTCTTAAGGGAACAATGAGACCATGTCCGAAGAACAACTAATCGACCTTAGTCCCATACTTCAAAATAGACAAAACTCTCTTACTTGATATCAGAGAATTCCTATACAGTCGAGTCTTTCCTGCGGTAGACATCAACTGTTCCTCCAATACCTTCTTAATCTTGTTCCAAAAGAAAATCTCCTTCGGGAACATCCATAGATACTGCGTCTTATCACACAACTGCTCCTTCCTGAAGTCGCCAAGCTACCATCACTTACTTCTGCACAACTGATAGATTCAACTCTAGAAAATCTTCTCACCCGAGCTCAACCAATCTTACATTCCAATAATGGACTCCGAATCTTGAAAAGGATTTTCTTCAGAGATCCGAGACATCCTTACTCCATACTGCCAACTTACTCGAGACGATATTGGGTTTACAGTCTCGATATATACTTCCAACCTCAAACATTCAAACTCCAACTATTGGTAATTGTGTTACACACACTACCACCTTATCTACCTTTATAACTTATATTGGAAAACCCGAACAGGTAACCCAATAAATAGGTAGAAATACATAAATATATATATTTAAAATGATATATTTTTTTTTATATAGAAATTATTTCTGGGTAAAATTATTTCATCTACCTCTTTAAAACAATATTGTGTCCGTTGGCCTGGTTCAAGTGTTTAGAGATCCCTATCAATAACGTTAGTTACTCGTATTGACCAGAATCCATATACCACTCAACCGATCAATTAACACAATATAAAACCATTTTTATATAACTAACAATTACGCGCTCTCAAGATAGACACCACTTCAGAGCCTAGGTATTCACTCAACCTACTGCTCTGATACCAACTGTAATGGGACGAGCCAGTGGCGACTGGTAGGCTTTGCAACCATCCCAGACCCACCGTGGCATAAAGTGATACCTCGAATTTGCTTT
This sequence comes from Allium fistulosum, assembly GCA_030737815.1. Classification (NCBI taxonomy): domain Eukaryota; kingdom Viridiplantae; phylum Streptophyta; class Magnoliopsida; order Asparagales; family Amaryllidaceae; genus Allium; species Allium fistulosum. Next base: position 97,420,165 of record CM060903.1, read on the forward strand.
TACGGCCAGCCTCTCGACTCGCAACCAACCCAGGGCCTTCCTACCCAAAAGGGACATGTAGGGGTAAGAGTCTCCCGTTCGCCACCAAACCGCGAAGCGAGAACCCCCTATCATGCTGTAATTAAATTGATATTGCCCCAAATTTCCGGGATATTACATTTAGTTTATATATTTATAAAGTATATAAGTGTGTTTGTGTTTTATGATATAACAGTTGATTTTAAGTATACAAACATATGTAACAATTGTTTATTTAAGTATACATATATATGCATGGTTCTAAATTCCTAATATGTGTACTTTCTTATATGGTTTATATACATATTAGTGTATACCTTTATGTACATATATGTTTGTATAAGATATATGCATTCGCATATAGGTCTGCATGCATTCTTTTACCTATGTAATGATTTTATGTACAAAATTATATATATTGTATATTTAGTTTACTGTATATAATAAGTTTCGAGCCATTTGCATGTATATATAGTGTCTTGCAATTTTATTTAGTATATAATATATACACGTAGTGTTCTAAGTATAAATACTGTTTAAATTTTAGTATTATATATATATATATGTATAGTAGCTTTTGTGGGTGGATATATATATTTATATATGTATGTTTATAGGTATACAATGACTTTTGAGTTATTAGTTCCTGTTGCATGTTTTGCCCACTTAACAGTTTTAAAGCCGCATATATATGTATGACTTCATAAGTTTTGTGTTCATAGTTTTAACTTTATACAAATATTGTTTATGTTTATCGTATTTTTACAATGGTATATATGTATATTTATATCAAGTTGGTGATATTTAAAGCTTTATATTAGTAAAATATGTAATGATACTTATATATATGTCAGCATATAGTAGTATTCTTATTTCTAGAAACTATATATATACATTGGTCTAGATTTTGGTATATGGGCTTGCTGGTTATTATATTATCAAGTATTATATAGGTATGTTGATCGTGTATATATATATGTTCTATAATAAAGTATGTTTATATATATATTGTTTACAGATTCAATTGTAGAATGGGAGTCTTGTTCATTATGTATTGTTTTATATATCTTAATTTCCAAATTTATATATATAGGTTTACTCAAGTTATACCTATTTTCATATATTAGCATGCATGCTCTGAAGCCCATGTATATGTTATAGATTTTATTTTTGATTGGTGTTTAAATTGAATGTTGATTTTTAGAAAATTTATATGTAACATATATTGCTTCCTCAATCTCGTGCTCGTCGTGACTGATCATTTAAAATATTAGATTCGTCGCAGCCATTCTAGCCTTGTCACCGTCTCGCTTGTTCAACCTGTGTGTTTGTCTGTATACATTCGCTTTCATTCTACTTCATCTCTAGCCTCGAAAGGTGAGCAATCACTCATGATTAACGTTCTTATATTTATTAAATTAAATTTCAATTGAAACGACAATTGAAATATGCTGCTGTTAGTTATTTACATTGCTATATATATGCCATTTCTATATTTGTTCACCTGTGACATCTGACACCATTATATGTTATTTATCACTAATGATATATGCCTGTTACTGATGGTTATATTATTATATCTGTTATCACTCTACAAGTTCCCTGTTAGTATAGAATTCACTATGGGTTGAAATGATACATACCCGAACGATCTGTAGAATATGAGAAAATTGTTATGGGTTGAAATGATAAACCCAAGCGATTTTCATTGAATTGAATTTGGGATCGCAGGTTGAAAAGATATATACCCGTATATATTTAAATTACGGATTAAAATGATAAATATCTGTATCACTTGACCATATAGTAGAGAATTATATACAGACACCGTTGGTCTATATACAAATTGTTTTAAAATGATTTTTATGGTTTTGAAAAGAAATATATGGTTTTAATAAATATTGATTTTAAAAGATTTATCAAAGTTGATTTAATAAAGTTGATATATAATATGTTTAAGTATTATTTAAAATTTATATTTTCGAATATAGAGTTTGTAATGATTTGGGTTGTAAAGGTAAATTTGAAATTGATTCAAAATTATATTTATTTAAGAATTATATTTAAATAAGTTTGATTTGAAATTTATTGAATTTGAAATTTTAAAGAAGTGTTTTACTACTTGAAATTTGATTAAAGGTGACTTAAATGGATATTTCAAACTTATACAAATTTAAATGGGATATTTTATGAATTGAAGTTGTATTCAAATGATATTGAAATAATTAAGTAAATATTTCAAAACTAAATAATTGAAAAATGAATTGATATATACATATAAAATTATCGAATCTAGTTTTGAAATGCGGAATATTTGAAGCTTTGAAATATATTGAAATTGAAATGGTTTATTTGTGGTTCAAATCGATATTTGAAATCGATATAACTTGAAAATGTTTAATTGAATTGGAATTGGAATTTGATGATTTCGATTTGATTGAATTTGAATTTGGAATTCGAATTGATTTGAATCGATTTGTGAAAGTTGAGGAAACTATTTTATTTTATAAAGTAATTTTAAATTATATTTAAAACTATTGATATTTTACTTTATAAATTATTTTTAAATAAACTATTTTAATATAAATCATTTTTACTATAAATTATTTTATTATAAACTATTTTAACTTATAACTATTTATGTAAACTATTTTTATTTATAAACTATTTAACTCATAACTATTTATATAAACTATTTTATTATGTATACTAATTTTAATATCTAAACTGTTTAAGAGGAAAGTGTTATGATTTCCAAAAATGCTATAATTTCAAAAGTGTTCTGGTTTCCAAAATGCTATGATTTCAAAGCTGGGATTTCCAAAGTATTTTGATTTTAAAAGACTATGATTTCGAAAGTGTTATAGCTTTGGAAAGTGATACGAATTTTGAAAATGGATATATTTGAAATGGAAATGATATCGTATTGATTTGGGTTTTGAAATGAAAATGATATTTTGGTTTTGAAGTATAAACTATTTTGAAATGACCATGGTGTTATAATAACGTTTGGTTGTTAGAGAGACCGTGATCGGATATGGGCATACTCTTTGTCGATACCGAAAACCACTTTACCAACTGTGTACGCAGTGGAGATTCCAAAATGAAGTAGGATGGTGGCGACGATTCCTATTGAGGTATATACGTGGACCCGACTCCACTGAGTTGGCATAAGGTGGCTAAAACAGGAGCGATCGACGGGCCAATGAGGTAGCACCTCTGATCGGACGCATTTCTTCGATACCATTCTATTACTTTGTGATTGATTTGGTGGCCACCCTTCGATTTTTGATTTGGGAGTGTGTTCCGAGGTGGGCGGTAGTGGCTGCTATGCATTTCCACCAGCTTGGATTTGTAATTGGTATATCTACACATGCATTGCCTAGTTGTGACATGTCACTTACCATATCGAGCTTTACTACGAGTTTGGATTTGTGCCGTAGCCTGTGGAGTATTGAGGGTAGCCCCCGATCTGGTAGTATGCTAATACTGGATAGACTACTGGGACTATTACGTGTTAAAGGCTATTTGGGTAACCCCTTGACGCTATTAAAAAGTAAGTTTATTTTATTATTAGACATTATTATAATAGCGTATATTACTACATAGTAGATAGTTTAACGGATCCTTAGAGGATGGTTATCCCAAACATCCTTTGAGTTACTCGTATTTCAGTTGATATTTCACTTGAGTTGGATTTATTTATATAAGAATGTTAATCCTGACTCGAGTGTTTTGTGTTTTGCTTTACGCTCGGGTCAGACTGAGTGATACAGCATTTGAGACTCACCTTTGGAGTTGGAGCTTCGCTTGGAGACCCAGCTATCTATCGATTCTGCTATTTGTTATTCAGTTGATTCCAGTGATGTATTCAGATCTTGTATTTGACTATTGTATTGAGACATCTATATATTCGAGACTTCTGTTGTATCTTGTTTAACTCTGTTATATATTTATAGTAGCTTCATTAACTACTATTCTTTTATTTCCGCTGTTTATTGTTTATTACTCTATGTCTGTGATTCTATGATTTGTTTATTTACTATATATGCTGAGTTTTGCCAAATTTAAATTAACAATCTGATATTTTGAGCAATTCAATTTCTTACATGTGTGGATACGAATGGTTGAAAATTTCAGGTCGTTACAAAATCATATATATATATGTGTGTGTGTGTGTCTCACTTTTATATCAAATCAATATTTTAAATTTCTTAAAATCAAAAACTCATTTATCAAAACAAAACTCCATTAGCAAATAATTAAGGTAGCAATCCATCACTTAGAAACTTGCAAATGAACGTCGATGATACTGCAGTCATCACTGAAATTATTTTTCAACGACCGAAGTGAGTTCAGTGCTTTTATTACCTTTAAAATCATTCTTAATATTTTTATTCAAAAATACTTCTAAAATAATACTACCATTATTATATTTCCAAAACACTTTGAAACACATTTCAAAATCTTTGGGACTTAGCTTCAAAATTTCTCAATTTATATCCTTTTTAATTTATAAGTCACATTTATCAATTATATTTTCAAAATTTCACTTCTTAAAACATTTCACAAATATTTTATCATTCTTTATTATAAACATCTTTTATTATGGCACAACAACCAATTAATGATAATAACCAATATTATCATCCCTAACCATCGACACACTATATATACCATAATAATTTCTGAAAATTATTCCTTCATATATAAAATATAATCAGGGTAAAATTATTTCATTTACCTAATTTCAAAACGATACTATGTCCAATTTTTCTTTTCAAGTGTTTAGAGATCCCTATCAATAACGTTACTTACTCGTATTGACCAGAATCCATAAGCCACTCAACAAATCAACCAACATAATATAAAACAATTTTCATATCACTAATAATTACGTGCTGATATCTATTAATACAATCATACTCATTTTACGGTGCTACTGACCCTATATCTAATGAGTTACCCTATAAAGCTAAGGTTATCGCTAAACCAAAGCTTTGTTACCAACTGTGACGGGACACGCCAGTGGGGTAATGCCCACCACAACACACAGCCATATATGTGTTCTACTTTTACGGCCAGACTCTCGACTGCACTAACCCCATAGGACATGTAGGAGTAAGAGTCATCCACTTGCTACCAAATCAAATGCGATAACCCCCTATCGTGCTACACCCTACGAGTGCGTAAGCAGACACACATGATGCATGCATACTAATAGTAATAGTAATACCAAATCTTCATCTTCATCCTCCAGAATAAATCTTCATCTTCTCCTCCAAAATAAATCTTCAATAAGATGAAAAACTCAGGACTGACCCGAGCGTAATGAAAAGACAAAACACTCAAGTCAGGGCTGAAATATCCTTATTTAAGTCAAACCAGTATCGCATATAACATGAGTGTCATGGCATCAGAGATGCTTATGGGTTTTCACATCTCCTATCCAGTGTATAACATGCATGCAATAACTCAAGAGATGTTACGGGATTTTCCATCTCTTAAAGATCCATCAAAATATTTAAATGTAGTAGAATACGCTACATACAAAATGTCTAATCAATAAAATAAAATAAAATCTTAGCATTAAGACTTTTCATTAATTCCCCTTAATGCATTTTTAAGCATTGTTGTACAGTTTGCATATAAAATACCAGTTAAACGGTCGGTGGATAGGGACGCGCTGTGATACGACAACACTAAACCAAAATCGTATGGGTCTCATATAGGGATAAAAGTATGACAAGGCATGTTAGGAAATGCCCAAGGTAGGATACAACCAGTTTACCCCTCCCGAGTGGTGGTCGCGCATCATAGCCATGATGGCCCACCGCGTACAACACCACCAAAATTCGAAAGGTGCGCACCAATCAATCACAATGTAAATGATGGTAATATGAAGAAGTGCGTCCACTAGGGGTAGCTAGCCCGCTTTACCGGTACAGGTCATGTTTTAGTCATTTCAAATTGGAACATGTGTTAGGCTAATCCATCATCGTTCTCTTTCTTCAAATCCTGCAAACGTACGCCAAATCCAACCACATCATTTTGGATCATCACTCCACGAACACAGTTGTTAAAGTGGTTCCGGTATCGATAGAGAGTATGCTCAAATCCGGCCCCAGTCACTTTAACAACCAAACGTCATTTTAGACACCGGTTGATACTTTTACATTTCGAAAATAGTTCATACTTGATATCAAATTATCATATTCGCTTCGAAATCTAATCCATTTCGAAATCTAATCCATTTCGAAATCATCATATTTTCTTAAAATATACTATTTAAAGGAAAATTTAACAAACAACAATCAATAAATTCATATCACTTCATAATTTCAAATTTAACTAGCATAAAAATATTCTAGTACTTGTGAGCGTAACAAAAAACTCACCTTGATTTTCAATTTTAAATCAAATCGAACGACGTTCGGTATAACCTAAAATTTTAGTTAGCTCCAAACGTCTCCAATTCAGTCCAAACCAATTTCATTGCGAAGCTCACATCATAACGATCGCAACGCGAAAAGTTTCGTCCCAATCGGACCTCACAAGTGAGTGTTATTAAATTTTTAGTTCATCGATAATTTAATTAAATTAAAAACACATTTATTATTATTCTAAAGCCCATACCCAAATTTTCAAAGCCAGCCTGCCTATCTCCTTCTCCCCTAAATCTCCTGTATCATGTGCACGATACCGAAGAAACCCACCCTGACGCGTGCACGTTCTCCGATGATACCAGGCCTCGCTTCATGAAACCAAATTCAGACAACGGCGACATTCCTCTCATCTCGAGCTCGACCCAACAAACACCACCGCTGTAATCCGGTCAATCACCATGAATCGCGACACCCCTCATCGACCAGCGAACCCAAAATCTCGCGGCCACCAAATCGAAGCCATACGCCACCAAAATTCATCCCCAAGTGCACCTCACCATGCCGAACCCACCTCCAAGCTTGAATCCCCACATCATCGATCTAATCTCGAGAAAAAACTAACCCTAGTTCGAACCTATTACAGTCGATCGCCACAACAAGTGTCGCAACCTTAAATTCGCCTACCAAATTGAATCCCAAGCCTAATCTAGATTTTTAGAAAAAGTTTAGGATTTTTTTATGAAGTAAAATTGAAGAAATAAAATTTTGAAGTTTCCTTTGGCCATTTTCTTTCTGGCCTCTAACTGTTGCGCCTTTTGATTTTAAAAAAAGGATAGACGACATGTTTGCGTGTAGGGTGCTCTCTACAGTGGCTTGAAAATGAGAGAAAAGAAACTGATGTGAGGGGTTGACTAGTCAATATATTAATTTAATATTCAAAATATCTCGATTACGTAACTTAAAATCTCGAACCCCTATTGAGGAATGCCGCTAGCCTTTCATAATATTATACCCCTATTCCGAACACAATGTAAAAGGTTTCGAGTCCTAATTCGATCGTATGGAGAAGATATGTGACGCCCCACCTCTATACTCACACTAGCCAAGGACACTACGGGGAAATGCCGTCGACTAGCATGAAGAATAAGGCTGTTGAGGAGCGATCATCTATGTAATTGCTTTGTGCGAGTACTAATATGTCAGATAATATGACTTGCATTTCATTTCTAGAGGAAATATGAGATATCAAATACAAACTCAAAGCTACTACACATTGGCTAGGTAGGCTTCGGAAACGAATATAGAAATAAGCATAACATAAATCAGTCACAGATATTAATATCACAAAGGCGGAAACATATATGAATATAACACACAAAAGTGTACATCAAAATAGTGGTCATACAAGATCCACTACACCATAAAAGAATAGGTACAAGTGCTAAGCAAGAGAATATGTATACGTCAAGAGTCTCTATCTCAAATGTATAAAAACAAAAACTACTAAGCTAAAGTAGTTAGCCAAAAGTCAGAAGCTAGCCCCTGCTAAGAAGTCAAGTGGAAGCACCTAAAACACCTCGGTCTGACCCGAGTATTATTTAAGAAGAAACATAATAAACGGATTAGTCTAGCTATAATTATCATACAAGATGAGATAGGATAAGAGACATGACAAAAATATATGATAACTATAATGTCATACTGTGACAAGTATATGTTTGATAACAACGAAAATCATATAACATCTCAAATCTCCTCAAATATCCAAAAAGAATGTCATATTCTTTAGCTTATTCACCAAATCAAAAATATTGATAAAGCTTATCAATACAAATCACAAATATTGGTGAAACACAAATTCCAGAAATCATCAATTAGAAATCCATAAATCACAAAAAGGGGGAGGCCTATCATAAACGGGAGCATGAAAACTTACCAACACGTGTATCACAAACGGGTCGCTATCCCATGGTCGCTAACCATAGAGCTGGTGCAACGACGTAGTACAATAACGGTACGTCCGAGCAACCTGAAACTCAAATGAGTTGGAACAACGACGTAGTACAATAACGGTACGCCCTGATGAACCTGAAACTCAAATAATTTAGAACAACGATGTAGTACAATAACGGTACGCCCGATGAACCTAAAACTCAAATAATTCGGAAGAACGACGTAGTACAATAACGGTACGCCCGATGTACCGAACTCCATAAAGCCCGTAGGTCGCTAGCCTATAAAAATGAGATGAAGCTCCACAAAAGGGGGTACAGTCCCCCACGCGGACAAAGAGACACTGCACATCGCAAGTCTAAATCACAAAATGATCATCATAGATCAATAAGAAGTGTAAATTAAACTAAGCTAGTAAATAAATGAGTTTAGCTTAATGTTCCATAACCACTGGCTTAACATTTCATTTCCACTCGAGCATTTTTATATGATTTCAATCGAACAACTCTAAGAATTAACCGACGAAGTAAATGGAAGCATTTCATACCACTTGTTCTGCTAAGTCATTTAATTGTATTTCTCATACGAATGAGGTAAAGGTTTGTATATACTAATAGATTAGAAAACAAAGCGAGTTTTGTATTTAAAAGTAGTGTTGAAATCGTTTTTGTGAGAGAGTTTGAGTATTTACTACTAGTATAGAAACCTTTGTATTTTAAAGTGACAAATCAAAGAAATGATTGTAAAAACAATCTATCACCAAAAATCCACATTCGACGACGTGAATTCAAACCATAAAAATCGACATCAAATCCCAATCAAATGGATATTCCTAAAAATCCGGAAAATAAGTCATCAAAGTCGATAATAAATGACAACAACTAATGGATCAACAAAAATCGATAAAAAAATGGAAATTCGCACAAAAACAGGCGAAATAGGCATAAGTCAACAGGACCAGACGTCTGGTTTGTTGGCCAGACGTCTAACCTAGGGCTCTGCCATTTTTATTTTATTTTTCCTTTTTCTATAATTTTTCCAGAACCCCTACCAGACGTCTGGTTGGTTTGGCCAGACGTCTGGTCCTAGGCTCTGGAATTCTGTTTTCCGTTGTCTTATATTTTTTTCTCCAGGGACCATAACCAGACGCCTGGAATTGATTAACCAAACGACTGGTCACCTGGACTGGGCAATAGTTTGCCTAGGCCATTGATGGCCAAAATGATTAAGAAGCGATCGGACGAGCAACGAAGACTAGAGATTTATGCCAAGCGACAACCCAGCCTTATAGGCTCTTCGATACACACCAAATATCATGTCCAAACATCCAAATAGAATTTTTAAAGATTTTGACTTCAAAACACCAAAATTGGAAAATTCACCAAATCAATTCAAATCAATGAAAATGAATATGAAATAGATGTTAGGAATTCATACCTAACAACAATGAAAGCTATAAACGTAGATGTCAGTTCAAAAACTCACCTTTAAACCCAAAAACAACGAATGTGAAGCTTTAAAACAAGGCAAGATCAATCATTCCTCCACTTAACTTCAACAACCCTCAATCTATGATCAAATGCAAATATTACCTAAATTAGGTTATAGGATTTTCTCGAAATTGGAGAGAGATTGAGGTGGAGAAGAAGAAGAGGATGCTTACCTAAGCTTCTCTTGATTTTGGATCTTGAATCTTGAATCTGGAATTTCCTAGTAATCTAGGGTTTAGGAATTTTAATTTCCATATCTTTCCCCCATTTTCCTTTTGCTTGTGTGTTAGGAAATAATAGAATGAATGAAGAGGAGATGGAGGAGGAGTTAGGGTATTAGATGAGTTGGTGGGCTGAAACCCAAACCCAAAGCCCAATAGAAAAATAGTAAAATTCTACTCAACTCCAAACATATTGATATTTATACTCAAAAAGGTTGCAAACGCCATTTTGGACTCAATGGAAGTGGTCTCGAGTCCAAATTCGAGTGTTTACAAAAAGTCATGTTTTGGACTTTTAAATTCAACCAACGATGCTATATTTAAATAAATCACTTAAATATATTATCATAAAAATATGCAGGTTGTTACAGACTCCCCTCCTTAAAGAAATTGCGTCCTCGCAATTCTTAAGAAGAAAATAAAAAGTAACAACCATACAAGGGCATAACAACACAAAAGAAGAAATTTTTGAAATGAGAAGTTCACCTTAAGGAGCACGAGGGAGTAAGTCTGGATGTGTTCGCTCGATGAATTCTCTGGATTCCCAAGAGCAATCCTTAGGATTTGAGGACCATTGAACTTTCACCAGAGGAACATCTTTATTTCGAAGGCGTTTAACCTCCGTTGCAATGATACGAATAGGATGCTGCTCATAAGCCGAATTAGGGGAAACTTCAATTTCTTCAATAACACCGGGCTCAAGAATAGAATCAGAATCTCTAAGGCATTTCCATAGTTGAGAAACATGAAATGCATCATGAATAGAAAAAAATTAAGCCGGTAATAAAAGGCGATAAGCCACGGTACCAATGCGTTTGGTGATGGGAAATGGGCCAATGTATCGAGGTGCCAATTTTCCCGATCGACTAAAACGCACAACACCCTTCATAGGTGAAACACGAATAAACACTAAATCTCCCATAGAAAATTCTAATTTCCTTCTTCGATTATCGGCATAGGATTTTTATCTACTTTGAGCTTCATTCATCCTGTGACGAATAAGGTCGATCTTTTCTATGGCATCAAAAATAAAATCTGGACCTAAAACCAGCTTCTCACCGGCTTCAAGCCAACATGAAGGAGATCGGCATGGCCTTCCATAGAGTGCCTCAAAAGGTTCCATACAAATACTAGATTGGAAGCTATTGTTATAGGAAAACTCAACAAGAGAAATATGATCTTCCGAACTTCCACCAAAATCAAGAACACAAGCACGAAGGAGATCTTCAATAGTTTGATTCACACGCTCTATTTGTCCATTGGACCGAGGATGATAAGCAGTGCTAAAATTAAGCTTCATTCCCAAAGCTTTTTGAAGACCCTTCCAAAATCCACTAGTAAATAATGGATTACGATCACTAACAATAGAAGTTGGAACTCCATGCAATTTAACAATTTCTTTGACATAGAGTTTAGCCAAAAGAGGTACGGTCCGATTGGACCGAACGGGAAGAAAATGGATGGATTTTGTAAGTCTATGTACTATCACCCATAGGCTACCATGACCCGAACGAGAACGGGGAAGACCGTCAATAAAGTCCATAGAGACTTGATCCCACTTCCAAACGGGAATGTCCAAAGGTTGCAAAAACCCACCGGGCCTTTGATGCTCTGCCTTTATTACTTGGCAAGTCACGCAACGCTTAATAAAGTTAGCAATATCAGATTTCATTCCATCCCAATAATAAAGTCGCTTCATGTCCGCATACATTTTACTACAGTTGGGTTAATGGTAAATTTAGAACAATGAGAATCTTCTAAAATGTCTTTACGAAGATCTCAAATTTTTAGCACAATAAGTCTACCAAACTTTCGAATACATCCACGAGCATCAATAGCAAAGTCTTTCAAACCATCAACCTTATTTTTATCCCTATAACTTTGGATAAGAAGAGCCAATTTGGGATCATGCTTTTGAGCTTCGAGGATGCGGTCTAAAACAGACGGATGAGCCTCAAGGCTACATAAAACAAGAGATGAACATGAATCGATTCACAATCTCAAATCTCACAAGTGGACAAAGTATCGAGATCATTCCATTCAGATATCATCATGGAAACAACCGCTTGTTGCTTACGACTAAGAGCATTGGCACACGATTTCCCTTTCCAGGAGTATAGAGAACATCAGGATCATAAGATGCAAGGAATTCGAGCCAACGTTGTTGACGCAAATTAAGTTTCTTTTGAGAAAATAAACACTTTAAAGATTTATGATCGGCGTAGAGAACAAATTTCTATCCCAAAAGATAATGACGCCAAATACTAAGGGGGAAAACAATAGCTGCGAGCTCTAAATCATGAGTGGCATATCTAGTCTCGGCAGGATTTAATTGCCTAGAAGCATAAGAAATAACACATTCCCTTTGCATGAGAACGGCTCCCAAACCAACACGACTAGCATCGGTATAACAAATAAAGTCTTGGTTCCCTTCGGGAATCACAAGAATAGGAGCATCGAAAAGGAGTTCTTTTAATTTCTGAAAAGTAGCTTCACAATTGTCTGACCAAATGTACTTAACTCCCATCTTTGTCAAACTAGTAAGAGGCACGGAAATTTTAGAAAAGTCTTTTATGAACCGACGATAATAGCCCGCCAATCGAAGGAAGCTACGAATTTTCGTCACACTCTCCAGTCACTTCCAATTTTGAATTGCTTCAATCATTGAAGGATCCACAGAAATTCTGGATTCAGAAATAATATGTCCTAAAAATTCACACGAGATTGCCAAAAGTGGCACTTAGAAAATTTTGCTTTCAATTGATTGCTCCTAAGGGTTTCCAACATTCGAAGATGTTTTTCATGCTCTTCCTTGGTTTTAGAATAAACAAGAATATCATCAATAAAGATGTAAACTAATCGATCGAGGAAGTCTTTGAAAATTCAGTTCAGAAGGTCAACGAAATAAGCTGGATCATTCGTTAAACCAAATGGCATAACAAGCCATTCATAAGATCCATAACGAGTATGGAACGATGTCAAAGGAATGATATCCTCTCAATACGAAGCTGATGAAAACCGGTTGCTAAGTCTAACTGTGAAAAGACTCTAGCACTACTAAGTTGATCGAATAGATCATCAATCCGAGGTAAGGGGTATTTATTCTTGATGGTGAGATCATTAAGCTTGCGGTAGTCAACACAAAGCCTAAGTGTACCATCGTATTTCTTCACAAAGATAGCCGAAGCTCCCTATGGAGAGGAACTAGAACGAATAAACTGGTTTCCTTCCAATTCGGATAATTGTTTACGCATCTCCTCATTTTCCTTATTGGACATACGATAAGGAGGACGAGTGATAGGTAGAGCTCCAAGGATTAAATTAATTCTGAACTCAATTGCTCGCTTAGGGGGTAATCCTAAAAAGGGCTCAAATATGTCAAGAAATTCACGAACAACGTGAATGAGGGAAATGACATCTACCTCATCATCATTATCGTCATCATATCGTTTTAGAGAATATAAGGATGCCGCCAAATTGGAATCTAAATCTTTAAGAACAATAGAAATCTACTTAGCAGATTGAGGATGTCGAAGATGGATAGTCCTCTCAGGACATAGGAATTGGGCTTCATAACGATTAAGCCAATCCATTCCCAAAATCATTCTGAAACCTAAGTAATGCATAACATGCAAATCTGCTCGGAAAGCATAATCACATAAAATAATCTTGACATCTTTACAAAACAAACTAAGTGTTGCGGATCCACCAACCAGATTCGAAATTCTTAGTGAAGTCATCAAGCCCATAACATTTAAAGACAAAGCATCAACAAGTTCCTTTGATATAAAAGAGTGAGATGCACCCGTACCAAAAGGAACTCGAATAGGAAAAACCTGAGATATAATAATGCCATCAAGGACAGAATGAGAAATAGCTTGACCAAGAGAAGTGTTACTAGGAGCTTGCACAACATTTAGCTTTCCCTCTTTCTTGCCTTGAAGTTTGGGGCATGAAGATAAAAGATGATCCGAACTTCTGCAATAGCGACAGAAAAGGGGTTTTGGACACCTATTTGCATAATGGTCCTTGGAAGCACAATTGTAGCATTATCCATGACTAGAGGTGGGAGTCTTTGCTACCAAAGTTACTTGCTTCCCTTTCTTATTGGAATTAGGCTTGAATTTAATAGGCCTCTTCTTTTTGTTGTTGAAGTTCTGTTTGGCACCCAAAACTTCAACATCACTCTCTTTATCAACCTCTTCAACTCGAATAGCGATATCCACAAGCTGATCGAAAGAAACTTCTAGTTTCAGAAGTAAAGGCTTCTTAAGGTTCTTATTGAAACCATAGATAAACCTTTGATTTTTCTTCAATGGGGTATTAATATACTCGACCCCATATTTAGAGAGAGATTTAAAATATGCGACGTAATCCATAATAGAAGATTCACCTTGAACAAGGTCAATAAAGCGTCGGGCTAAAGTTACCTTTTCAGCTTCCAGCACAAACTTTAACTCGAATCTTTACCCGAATTGCTCCCAGGTAAGACCCGCTTCAATAACTTCCGAAATCAAAAGCTCATACCAATCTAATGCTCTCTCCTGGAGCATGCTAGAAGCTACTTGGACTCGATATAGATCCACAAGATTCATGCGAGAAAATATGCGGTCGCATGTTCTAAGCCAAGCTTAGACTTCTATAACGTTTTCGGAACCCTTGAATGGCCTTCCACCCAAATTGGTATAATCACTGCATAAGCGTGCGAACCTAGATTTAGGATGAGTAGGCTTAGGAATGGGACCGGCTGCTTGGGCATTCTTTACAAGATCCAAAAGATGTTGAGCAGACATGAATACTCCATCTTGAGGAGTAGCACTGGATTGACCGGCGTTGGGACGGCTAGGTCTAACCATTTCTCTTCTTTAAGAAAGAAAGAAAGAAGAGGAAAAAGGTTATTCTCAGAATGAATATCAAACAAACTTCATTGATAAAACAAGGCGTCATAAAAGAAAATAGGATAGATCGGGTCTTAAGACTTGAATTAAATCCTAAGGCACGATTCCTAAGAGAGACTTAGGACAATGATTCTTATTAGATTATTCTACATTGTTCCGAAGTTTGGCTCAGATACCAAGATGTGATGCCCCACCTCTATACTTACACTAGCCAAGGACACTACAGGGTAATGTCGTCGACTAGCATGAAGAATAAGGCTGTTAAGGAGCAACCATCTGTGTAATTGCTTTGTGCGAGTACCGATATGTCAGATAATATGACTTGCATTTCATTTCAAGAGGAATTCCGACATACCAAATACAAACTCAAAGCTACTACACAGTGGCTATGTGGACTTCAGAAACGAATATAGAAATAAGCATAACACAAATCAGTCACAGATATTCATATCACAAAGGCGGAAATAGATACGAATATAACACACAAAAGTGTACATCAAAATAGTGGTCATACAAGATCCACTACATCACAAAAGAATAGGTACAAGTGCTAAGCAAAAGAATATGTATACATCAAGAGTCTCTATCTCAAATGTATTAAAGCAAAAACTACTAAGCTAAAGTAGTTAGCCAAAAGTCAGAAGCTAGCCCCTGCTAAGAAGTCAAGTGGAAGCACCTGAAACACCTCGGTCTGACCCGAGTATTATTGAAGAAGAAAAATAATAAACGGATCAGTCTAGCTATAATTATCATACAAGATGAGATAGGATAAGAGACATGACAAAAATATATGATAACAATAATGTCATACCGTGACAAGTATATATTTGATAATAACGAAAATCATATAACATCTCAAATCTCCTCAAATACCCAAAAAGAATGTCATATTCTTTAGCTTATTCACCAAATCAAAATATTGATAAAGCATATCAATACAAACCACAAATATTGGTGAAACACAAATTCCAAAAATCATCAATAAGAAATCCAAAAATCACAAAAAGGGGGAGGCCTATCATAAACGGGAGCATGAAAACTCACCAACATGTGTATCACAAACGGGTCGCTATCCCCTGGTCACTAACCATAGAGCCGGTGCAACGACATAGTACAATAATCGTACGCCCGAGGAACCTGAAACTCAAATGAGTCGTAACAATGACGTAGTAAATAACGGTACACCTGATGAACCCGAAACTCAAATAATTCAGAACAACAACGTTGTACAATAATGGTACGCCCGATGAACCTGAAAATCAAATAATTCGAAACAACGACGTAGTACAATAACGGTACACCCGATGTACCGAACTCCATAAAGCCGGTAGGTCGCTAGCCTATAAAAATGGGACGAAGCTCCACAAAACGGGATACAGTCCCCCACGCGGACAAAGAGACACTACACATCGCAAGTCTAAATCACAAAATGATCATCATAGATCAATAAGTAGTGTAAATTACAACAAGCTAGTAAAAAATGAGTTTAGCTTCATGTCCCATAACCACTGGCTTAACTTAAATGTTTACGAACAAATTGTAGATTTCCACTCAAACATTGTCACAAGATTTCAATCGAACAAGTCTAAGAATTAACCGACGAAGTAAACACAAGTGTTTCATACCACTTGTTTTGCTAGGTCGATTAATTGGATTTCTCATACGAATGAGGTATAGGTTTGTATATACTAATATATTGGAAAACAAAGCGAGTTTTGTATTTAAAAATAGTGTTGAAATCGTTTTTGTGAATGAGTTTGAGTATTTAGTACTAGTATAGAAACCTTTGTAATTTAAAGTGACAAATCAAAGAAATGATTGTAAAAACAATCTATCACCAAAAATCCACATTCGACGATGTGAATTCAAACTATAAAAATCGATATCAAATCCCAATCAAATGTATATTCCCAAAAATCTAGAAAAGAAGTCATCAAAGTCGATAATAAATGACAACAACTAATCGGATGAACAAAAATCAATATGAAAATGGAAATTTGCACAAAAACAGGCGAAATAGGCAAAAGTCAACAGGACTAGACGTTGGTTTGTTTGGCCAGACGTCTGACTTGGGGCTCTGCCATTTTTATTTTATTTTTCATTTTCTATAATTTTTCCAAAACCCCTACCATATGTCTGGTTGGTTTGGCCAGACGTCTGGTCCTAGGCTCTGGAATTTTGTTTTCTGTTAACTTATATTTTTTTCTCCAGGGACCATAACCAGACGTTTGGACTTGACCAACCAGACGTATGGTCACCTGGACTGGGCAACAGTTTGCCTAGGCCATTAATGGCCAAAACGATTCAAAAGCGATCGGACGAGCAACGAAGACTAGGGATTTATGCTAAGCGACAACCCAGCCTTATAGGCTCTTCGATACACCCCAAATATCATGTCCAAACATCCAAAATAGGATTTATAATGATTTTGACTTCGAAACACCAAAATTGGAAAATTCACCAAATCAATTCAAGTAAAAAAAAATGAATATGAAATAGATGTTAGGAATTCATATCTAACAACAATGAAAGCTATAGACATAGATGTGAGTTTAAAAACTCACCTTTAAACCCAAAACAACGAATGAGAAGCTTTAAAACAAGGCAAGATCAATCACTCCTCCACTTTACTTCAAGAACCCTCAATCTATGATCAAATGCAAATATTACCGAAATTAGGTTATAGGATTTTCTCGAAATTGGAGAGAGATTGAGGTGGAGAAGAAGAAGAGGATGCTTACCTAAGCTTCTCTTTGATTTTGGAGCTTGAATCTTGAATTTCCTAGTAATCTAGGGTTTAGGAATTTTAATTTCCCTTTCTTTCCCCTATTTTTCTTTAGCTTGAGTGTTAGGAAATAATGGAATGAATGAAGAGGATTTGGAGGAGGTGTTAGGGTATTAGATGAGTTGGTGGGCTGAAACCCAAACCCAAAGCCTAATAGAAAAATAGCAAAATTCTACTCAACTCCAAACATATCGATGTTTATACTCAAAAAGGTCGCAAACGCCATTTTGGACTTAATGGAAATGGTCTTGAGTCCAAATTTGATCGTTTACAAAAAGTCACATTTTGGACTTTTAAATTCAACTAATGATGCTATATTTAATTAAATCACTTAAATATATTATCGTAAAAATATGCGGGTTGTTACAAGATAGCTTTGGACCCAATTACTATATTGAATTTTCGATATTTAATTCAACGCGTTTCTATACCGTATGACAAAATAATAATTCCAAACGCTACAAAATTTGAAATCCGATAATAATACACTATAATGGATCCACTGGAACTAGTTTCGTCGACTTCCAAGATTGCGTCCTGGAATGCTATTTTTATATGCTAATTTAAACGAGTTATATTTAAAATCGATTAAATCAGTTTTAAATTAAATTTTAAAAGTTATATTACCTTCATTATTGTGAATATAAATTTAATAAGACTTTAACTATTTTTTCCAAATAAAAATCCAACATAAAACTTATTTTCACCATTTCAATTTTTTAATTCAAAATTTTATTATCAATAAATAATTATATTTGAAACTTAACCTATTAAATCGATAAAATTTTTCCAATATTTAAAATCAATTAAATAGACAATATCAAGTAAACCAAAATTCTGGGTCGTTACAGTCGTGGTGATATGTTTGATGGAAAGGCGGAGTAGCAACCAATTGTAGAGTTCGGTTCGGTGGTGGAAGTCGGACCGTGGGAGGTGACATGGCTTGGCATACGTTGGCTTGCATCTTTCTTGGTTCGACCACAGAATGGACATGCAGGGGAGGAGCATGGAGCTTAGCTGTAGACTTCGGGCATGGTAGAGATGAACAACAAGGCGAAGTGGGATCTTTGATGAGTTAATGGGGGAGTATGGATTAATGACTATGGGATGATTCCAGATAGTCTTGGACTTCGTGTAGAGACTAGTGGAGCAGTGTTGTGATGCTTCAGCATCAACAATGGGATGACTTTAGGACTTTGGCATGGTGGCTCTATGACTTGCAAAGGGTGTTAAGAGGCATTATGAGGATGACGACTCAATGATGGAATTCACCTACTATCCACAAGGGCATGTTAACAATAGTGACTTGCAAGTGGGATTTGCAATTGTGTCCTTCTATAGAGACCGCCGGAATGGGATAACAGTTGAGTTTCACTATGGAAAACCGTAGAAAGGGATTTCAATTAAGTCCATGGTGTGTAATAATCATCGATTTTTTTCTAACGATCGAAGCGTGTTTAGTGCTTTCTATCACTTTTAAAACCTTTTCAAATATTTCTAATCAAAATATTTTCAACATAATACAATTAATATTCTTCTAATGCCTTTGAGAAACTATTTTCAAAATCAATGGAATTTGAATTCTAAAATTCTCAGCTTTTAAATCCTTTTTATTTACAAATCACATTTATTATTTCCCTTATATATAATTTCACTTTGGTTATACAAAACCATTTCTTAATTCTATATCTCTATTTTCATTATAAAGATAATAAGTTTTATTAGAACGCAAATAAGAAACAACAAATGATAGTAATCAAATATTATCATTCACTAACAACCAAACAGTCCATATATATAGCAATAATTTTTGAAAAAAATTATTCCTTTACATATCAAATATGATCAAGGTAAAATTACTTCATTTACCTAATTTCAAACCAATACAACATCGAATAGCTACGTTCAAGTGTTTAGAGATCCCTATTAGTAACGTTAATTACCCGTATTGACTAGAATCCATAAGTCGCTCAACAGATCAATCAACAACATAAAGCATTGTCGTATCAGCAGTAAATATGCTCTCATATATATATTCCTTTCAAATATATATATGTACACACACATATATATGCATATGCATATATATATATATGCACATACTTTCTCAAACTCATTCTAGGGTGCTACTAACTTCATCTATAATGAGTACCCCACCAAAGACAAGGTTCTCGCTTAACCTTCAGCTCCGATACCAAAATGTAACAACCTACTTTTATGTGCAATTTAAGCGGACAATCAACCACACATGATCCACTCAAATTGTATGGAAAAGCATATAGTTAGAGAAAAGAATGAAGAAAGAAGATAAGAAGAAACTAAACAACAAAGAATCTCACAACAGAATGACTGGTCTATAATATCAACGAATCTTAACATAAAAACAAACTGTAAAATATATATATATATATATAATTTCTTTCAAAATACATACATACATACATACATACATATATATATATAATATTAGACATCCACTAGAGTACACTAAATCAATTATAAGCCTGGATAATTATAACAACCTGTCCACATAATTGCTAATAAATACAACATTGAATGTAGTGGAACAATAACAATGTACATGAATTTTAAAAGGAAGGGTGGTATGGTTTAAACAGTGGAAGCATGGCTAAATAGTGGAGAGTGTGGTTAGGGTAAGCGTGGCTAAAAATATCTAGCTCGATGCACTCAGAAATCTCGAACTCCAAACGAGGCATGCTCATTAGTATTCTATATATCGAACCCTTATTCTGAACATAATGGAACTAGTCTCGAGACCTAATTTGACCGTGTACAGGGGATAACTTTTCAAACCCAGTTATATTATATTAATTTCTTTAAATATTTTATAGGCGATTCAAATTCCAATGACCAAACATTACGTCTGATCGCTACGAAATTCGAAGGCACATAATAACTCACTATTGCAAATCCAACGAAACTGGTTCCATCGAAATTCGAAAAAGTGCCCCGGAAGGCTAATTTCATCTGTTAATTAAAATGATTATTATCAAACAAGTTTAATCATTTTTAAATTCAAATTCAAAAGTTACTCTCTTCATTCTTATCCTAATAGAATTTAGATCAAATTCCAAATTCATTTTTACGGATATTAAATTCAAGATTCAATTATTAAAATAATTCCAAATATTCAAATAACCATTATTTTGAAATTTAAGTTATTGAACACATAAAAATTACTTTTCAATATTTGAAATCAATTAATTAATCCAAAACCAAATGTCTGAAATCCTGGAACATTACACATCACATGTCAATCAGATGATATATCGAAGGTTGATGTTCATCACATGTTGATCGAATGAGATATCGAAGATGTTCCCAAAACCATCGCATGTCGATCAGATGAGTTGTTTACGGTTCGTATTTTTCAAACCTATCGCATGTAATCGAGTTGTCGAGGGTTAATGTTTCCCATAGCTATCACATTTTGATTAATCAATCCATCCAAGTTGATATATTTTAGAGTTGTCCCATGTTGTCTAATCAAGCTATCGAATTCCAAAACTATCATATGTCGATACAGTCAAGAGCTATCAAAGGGTGGCATTTATTAGCTAGCACTTTCCAACCATCTAGCTTTATCACAAGCTGGTATTTAGTGGATCTATCATATGATGATTTTTTAAAGTTATCGAGCATTAACAAGAGCTATCGTATAATGAAGGACAAGGGAACTATCACATGTTAAGCCATTGATGTTGAATGATACACCCAAATTAAATGTCCCAGTTATCTTGTGAAATCCACCAATTGGGCTAACTATGTCATGTCACCATGAAGAAACTAGAGAAAGACAGTGCCACATGTCATCCTAAGATTATGTCATGTAAGAAAATCACAACCGTCCGTTTTCTTCATATGACATGTGTCATGAATCTAAATTCTAGAGTTCTTTATAAATAAGCATGTGACCCTACTAGAAAGGGGAAATTTAATGAAGTTATCTTCTTCATTTTCAATTTTCTTTTAGCATAATAGAAAAGCTTCGATTAAGATATTAGTGGCCATTTGGACTTATTTGACTATGTGACTGTTGAACCAAGGACGCTAACAAAGAACTATTTATATAATAACCTCCTTTGGACACAATACTAGTGCATTAGACTTTCTATTCAAGAGTCATTGACTCCACATGATCAAAGCAAGTTAGGTTGAACAAAATTTTACCTAACATTAAGTGGTGCTTTCATTGGGAGATGAAGTGCAGTTGGGTAGATCTATGAAAAAAGCTAACGTTCAAGTGCAATGGAAAACTATACAGCACACAAACCTTAGGGAACATGTGATTCCTCAACTCAACATAGAGAACGGCGAGATAGGCCAAGAATCAACAACTTTGGAAACATCAACTGAACAAAATGACCTTCGGACTATGAAGAGAACTTCAAACTATGCGTGAACTTTGTTACTCGTCTCTCAAAAATCTTCGAGAATGTCACGAGGAATGAAAGAAAACAAAAAGGAAGAGGTTGAATCTCCTCAGAGGATAGTCGAAAAATCAAATTTAAGAAGTAAGAATGTTGAAAAGAGCAATCTAGGACTGTAAAGAAAAGATGATGGTCATCTAACTTAAAAACAAAATAAATAGTTAAAATTCCCAATAGTATAATCTATAAAATCTTCCTCAACAAAAGAATATAAGACAGAACAAACAGACTATCGAAATGATGAAGCATGTTTGAAATGCATGGTTAAAAATATGGTAAGACGCATAGCAGAAGTGAAAGGGATAAGGACCGTGGATCCTAAGGCGAATAATAACTTCATTGGAGCTATGTTCACCAAAGAGATTATGACCATCCCATTGTTATCCTACATAAAAATCCTATAAATAAGATATAATGGAACAATAGATCCTGATGACAATTTTAATGCTTGTGAGGGCCAGACAGATTTGAATATATGTTCTTAGCTTGATTATGCACCACTAAGGAGCCAACTACCAATGCAGATGTGTTGTCCAATATAAAATGAAAAATGAGGGAATTATTGTTTGATTATCTAAATAGATTCAATGTTAAAGAAAATAGGGCAGAAATAATGAGTGATTGAGTAAAATTGATGGCAGTGAATTCTAGTTTGGTAGAAATTTCCTTTTCGGAATGAACTATATACTCATGGTTGTCATTATTTGCAACACTTTAAGTTCCAAGTAGATAAATTCTTCCAAATAGATGAATTTTTCCCCAACAAAAGGAATCAAAGAGAGCAGGGAGGCTTTATGACCCTAAAAAATGGAAAATGGGATGAATTCACTAAATCTAATTCTATTGAACTATATAAACCCATCTCTTACATATATATTTTGACTAAAGACAATATAACGACCCGGATTTTCAATCGTTGATTCTGAATATTTAATTTATTTTAAATGTTGAATTTGAAATGTATATGGAATTTTAATATGAGGTTTATCGATCAAATAAGCGGAATAAAACTTAAACTGAAATATAGCGATTTATTGGATAAATATAATTGTTCAATTTATAATGAACATCGTTTAAATAAGTGAATTGGAGTTGAATGTGAATCGACATGATTTCTAATGTTAATATAAATTATATTTAAATTATAATTGAGTTAACAAGTTTTTAAAACTGGAATTTCTAGTAACTTTGTCAATTTTTGAAATCGTCGATTAAATCAACGCGTTAAAATAGGCACGGTCTCGAAATTCGACGAAACCGGTTCCATTAGATCCGTAATTGCGTAATATTATCGAATTTCAAATTTTGTAGCGTTTGGATTTGCCGTTTGGTCATGCGATCTGAAAACACATAGAAAGAATTTAATTTAATATAAATCGTCGATTTAGAAAGCTATCTTCCACATACGATCTAACTAGGCCTCGAAACTTGCTCCATTGGGTTTGGAATAGCGGTATAACATTGGGAAAACTAGGAGGTATGCCTCAATAAGGGTTCGAAATTTTGAGATATGTGATTTGAGATATTTTGAATATTAAAAAAAATTAATAATAAAGGCCAACCTTTTTTAAGCACGATACGCGACCTACCTCCTAATAATAATATTTTGAATTTTGAAAAAATTAAATCGACATTCTAAATAAAAAGTTTCACGCGCGATCAAGTGAAGTCACGCGACTTCATCCATAAGGCGCCCTAAGGGGTGGCGGCGCCGCTCCTGGAAGTGGAAGCTCGTATGATAATTAGGGTTCGGTAAGGCACAGTAGTAGAGCGCGTGTCGCAACTTTGGGCGTGCGGCTGGTGATGCGATTGAAACTAGGTGGTGGCACGAGCGTTATTGGAATGGGGGAAAGGCGAGCATTAGATGATCGAGAGGGCTGACCTAGGGAGCATACACAATTTTGGAAGGTTTAGTAGGCCTGTGTGATGTTGTGAAGCTCGATGTCTGGAGCACGTGAGCGTGACGGGAGAAGAAGGCAACGACCTTGATTGTTGTAACAATCTGGATTTTCCAACGATTTATTTTGAATATTTAAATTGTTTTAAAAATTTGGATAGGAATATAAAATTTTATTTTTGAATATGAAGATTTGGTTGAAATTATAAAATGAATTTAATTTTAAATATAGTGATTTATCGTAATATGAAAATAATACGAATAATTGAATTGGAGTTGAATGTGAATCAAAAATGATTTCTAATATTGATATATATTTTACTTGAATTTGAATTGAGTTAATAAGCTTTTAAAAGTGAAATTTCAAGTGATTTCATAAATTTTTGAAATCGTAGATTTAATCGACATGTTAAAATAGCGATCCGATGCAAAGTCTCGGAATTCGACAAAACCAGTTCCATTGGATCCATAATAGTGTATTATTATCGGATTTCAAATTTTGTACGTTTAGATGTGATTTGCTTAAATAATTTGTTAAAAGTGAGATAAGGAATTTATAGATGAATTGTAAAGGATTTTAGAAATAGGAAATAAATCAAATGTTTCCTAAGTATAGGAAATTAAATGATTTTGGGAAGTTATACTTAGAAATATTTTCTATGTATTGGACCGGATGGATTTGAAATATTTTATCTACGAGATTATTATAATAGAAATAACTTCAAAGTGTTGAATTATAATGGAATTTTGGAAAAAATATTTCTAAGTATTGAGATGGTTTGAAATTATTCTGTTACGGATATAAGTATTTGAAATTGTTTTCGAATATTAAAATATTGGAAGAGATGAATGCATATCTTTGTAAAGATATTTTGAAATGAATGTTTTTGAAAGATGTAACAACCCAATATTTTTGCAAATAATTTTAAATTTAATTTAATGTCAATATTTTATTTTTAAAACATTTTAGAAGTATAGTTATAATTTTTGCAAAGTTAATTGTATTTTTATTTGCAAATTTTAATCTAGTTTCAATATAATAAGCTATTTTCTTTATTTACTTTTATTTTCTTTTTATTTTTCCTATGAATAATTATTTATTTTCATTTTCACTTTATTTTTGTTTGTCTTCTATTTTATTTTGTTTATTTTGAATTAAAAAGAAGTGGAAATTCAAAGTGACAAAAGCTTTTTAACTTGTGACTTTTCATTGTCTAGACTTTTCAATTTCTTTGGCCTTTCATTTTCTTTTTTAGCCGTGTATTCTTTTTGGTTTTCACGTGAAAAAATTCCCATTCATTTCATTTCTCACGGCCAAGCATTTCTGAAAAAAATTTGGTAATGGCTTCTTCTTTTTTTTCTACTCTTTTTCCATTTGTTTTGCTTGATTTTTGCTTGACTTCTTCATTGTTGTTCGGCCACATACCCCACCATCTCCTCCACCGACCACCACCATCACCATCCCCATCATCCATGGCAACAACATCTCCACCCCTCTGATTAGATCAGGCCGTGACTACCTAGGTAAGCTAGCACCATAAAAATTGCATAAAACTCCAAAATACACTACATAGCCGAGCCTTGTTCACCATAGCCTTCATTTTTGACTTCGACCACCGCCTTAGCAACCACCACCAGCACGTGACCATCACCCTAGCCTTGTTTCAGATCTAATCAGACCTATAGCAGCCCCTGGCCGAGCCCCACTTGAAATAGGCCGAGCCTAGATGTTGAACCAAAGCCCCTTGTTAGCCTTGTCTCTTGACATTCCTCCATTTGAAACTCCTACCCCTTTGCATTCTCTTGACTTAGCCATGCCATATTGTGCCAAACCCAAACCATTTCCATCATAAAACATGTCATGGCCGAGCCTTGAGCATGTTATGGTCGAGCAAATGTAGTGTAGTGGTCAAGCAAAAATTGATTTCAAGCTTGGTGATGTCTTTTGTATATTCTAGTTTCAATTTGTTTCAATATAATTTTTGTTGAATTTATATTTTTATATTGCTTTGTTTATTTTGTGAATACAAGATTAATATCTTGGCTCTCACTCCACTCGAATCAAGTCGTGCTATCGTGCTTTCTGGATTTTCATTTGTGTGTTTTATTTGCATACTCCAGCGTAAAAAGGTGAGTATTCACACATGACAG
Source organism: Allium fistulosum (assembly GCA_030737815.1). Classification (NCBI taxonomy): domain Eukaryota; kingdom Viridiplantae; phylum Streptophyta; class Magnoliopsida; order Asparagales; family Amaryllidaceae; genus Allium; species Allium fistulosum. The sequence continues at coordinate 97,446,415 of CM060903.1, forward strand.
TTATACTTATATAAATCGTGAAATGACAACAAGTGAATGTGTATAAACTATTATATCATGTTATACATACCTGTGATGTAAATTATATGATGTTAAACTCTGTTATAAACTTGTCACATCATCTGTTATGTTATATTTTATTATACTGTTTATTTATTTCTGTTAATCACACTACAAGTTCCCTGTAGAATAGAATCACTATGGGTTGAAATGATACACACCCGAACAGACTTTAGAATAGAGAAAAATCGTTGTGGGCTGAAATGATAAGCCTGAGCGATTTTTATTTAATTTTATTTACTTGGGATTGCGGGTTTGAAATGATAAAACCCGGATTTTCTTTGTAAATTACGGATTGAAATGAAATATCATCCGTATCACTTGACTTAGGCTAGAAAATATTATACAGACCCGTAGTTATTTTATAAAAATTTCTAGAAAATTTTAAGTATTTTTAAAGTGCAAAAATATGATAATTTGATTTAAATTGAATTTAAAATGATTAAATAAGGAAATAATGATTTTTCTATGTATTAAAAATGTTAAATAAATGAATGGAAAAATTGTGATTTAAAACATAACTTAATTTGGAAATTTGTGATGTGATTTTAAATGGAAATTTAAGTTAATTAAATAAAAATGGAAATTAAGTTTAATTTATGAGATGGAAATTTAAATTTAAGTGTTAGAGAAAATTTAAAAAATGGAATGAATGGGAAAATAGTGCATTTGAATTTAATAAGAGAAATTTTGGAAAATTTGTTTTTTATTGTAAAAATTTTCTTTATAAAAATCATAGGTTAAAGGTATTTAAATGAACATTTTGAAGTGGAAAAATATGATTTTTATAAGTTAAATTGATTTAAATTGATGTTTATTTGTGGCTGGAATTCTATTTAAAATCTGGAAATTCTTTTAGTAACACTTCAGAAATGCTATCAATTCTGAAAATGAACTAAATAGAATCTGCAGCACTTTGTAAGTGCTATAGTTGCAGAAGTTAACTAAAGACTAAATTTAACTAAGGGCTATGACAACACTTTGTAAGTGATGTAGTGGCAGGAACTAAATTTGAAACTGAAACTAATGAAAGAGCTATTGTAGCACTTGTTAAGTGCTGCAGTTTGTTGAAATGTGATTTTTGAATATAATTGAACTATTACAGCAATTTTTAAAACGCTGTCTTTGTGAATTGAATTAAATCTTTAATTTGAACCCTGAACTATTATAGCAGCTTTGTAAATGCTGTCTTTTCTGAATTGAACTAGTTTTCAACTAAAATTTAACTATTACAACAGTTTTTAAATTTGTCTTTGCTGAATTGAATTGTTTACAAATGTAACTTACCACATCATTTTCTAAGTGCTGTGAAAGCTGAAATTTCAATGTTTTAAAGTATTTAAGTGAATAAATGAACTTAGAAAAGGTTAAATTTTTGGGAATTGAATATTTGATTAAAGGTATAATGATTTTACTTTTAAATGGTTTAAATGGTGTATTTTGATTTGAAATATAAACTATTTTGAAATTTATAACCACGGGTTATAATAACGATTAGTTGTTAAAGAGACCGGGATCGAATATGGACATAGTCTCTGTCGATACCGAAAACCACTTTAACAACTGTGTACGCGGTGGAGTTTCCAGAATGAAGTAGGATGGTGGCGACAATCCTATAGTGGTATGAACGTGGACCCAACTCCCGTGAGTTAGCATAAGGTGGCTAAAACAAGAGTGATCGACGGGCCAATGAGGTAGCACCTTTGATCGGACACACTTCTTCGATACCATTCTATTACTTTGTGATTGATTGGGTGCACCCCTTGATTTGGGAGTGTTGTTCGAGGTGGGCGGTAGTGGCTGTTATACGTTACCACCAGTCCGGACGCGTAATTGGTATATCTACCTGGCATTGCCTAGTTGTGTCGTATCACCTACCATATCGAGCTTTACTACAAGTTGGGATTTCTCCCGTAGCTTGTGAAGTACTAAGGGTAGCCCTTGTTCTGGGAGTATGCTAATACTGGATAGACTACTGGGACTATTACGTGTTAAGGGGAACATTTGGTCACTCCTTAATGCTATTTAAAAGTATGTTTATTTTATATTAGACATTATTATAATAGCGAATATTACTACATAGTAGATAGTTTAACGGATCTTTAAAGAATGGGTGATCCCAAGCATTCTTTAAGTTACTTGTATCCTTTATTACAGTTCACTTGAGTTGGTATACATTGTATAAGTATGTATGTCCTAACTCGAGTGTTTGTGTTTTATTTACTCTCAGGTCAGCCTGAGTATTCACAGCTTTGGACTTCACTTTCTGGAGCTAGGAATCGCTGGAGATTCTACTTATCTAGTTATTTATCTATTTCAGTTTTAGTTGTTCTACTTCAGCTTTTGTATTAGAGACTTATGTATTTGGGATTTCTACGGTACTTGTTTCAGAACAGTATTTGTTTTCAGACTATGTATTTTGTATCTGTTTTGAGACTTTGTATTGTAGTGGCTTCATGAACCACTATTTATTTTATTTTCCGCTGCAAGTTATTCTGATATTTCTGTGTTTGTGATTTCTATTATTGGTTTTATTTGCTACAAATTTTATTACAATTTGTTATTTTGCATTATTCAAGTCCGACATGTGTGGATTATTGTCGATTTGAATGGTCCAAAATAGTGGGTCATTACATTTGGTATCAGAGCTTTGGTTTTTAGGCAAACCTTAGCCTATGGAGCAAAAACTCATTAGAGATAGGGTAGAAATACCGTAGAATGAGTGAAATCAACTTCAGAATCATTTCTTTGTGAGAGAAAGTATTTTGAAAGTATAAAATGATTTTTAAAAGGATTTTTCAAAGATTATTTTAATATAAAATTTTCTTGTTTTAAAAGCAAATTTTTCTAAACTTCCTTCTTTTCGTATCTACCTTGTTAGAAATTTCTTTAATTAGGATATTCATCCAAGTGATCTTATCTTGTTTTATCTTGTCTTATCTTTGTCTTCTCTGTACCTTTGTCCTAAAATTCATTCTTGATATTTTTCAGAATGAATCATGGAAATTCTAGAGGTAAGGGTTGTGGTATTGCCCCAGCTCCTCAACTTGCTACACCTGTTAGGTTTACTGTTCTCTGTAAGGAATTCTCTCGGCTTGGTGGTACCAAGTTTACCAGTTCAGAGAGCATTATCGAAGCCCATCAATGGTTACGGAGTTTAGAGAGGATCTTTACTGGTCTTGAGATTACTGATGCCCATAAGCGTCAGTTAGCAGCTTGGCAGCTGCAAGAGTCAGCCTTGGATTGGTGGGAGTCTGTTACAGCTCACACTAACGAGGGTGATATTTCCTGGTGTTTGATGTGTGTTTATTGTTTGATGATAACAAAATATATATCGATTTATAGATATGTTTGCAGATCTTACTATACAAGAATAAATATAATAATTGAATAATAATACTATTGCACAGAATTTAAAAAATTCAATCAGTATTTTTATTTCAGTAGAATATTTCATTCAGTACAATGTTTTCAGCTTATACACCGATTTCATACATTACACTGATTTCATACATTTCACATTTAAGTTACACACTCATACACTAATTTACATTACACACTCATACACTCAGTCTTCTGCATATCTGCATCTATCTGCATTGTCCAGTTCCAGTATTTATCCTGTCTCCTGTGTACTTGCATAATTAACAACTACAGCAGTAATCTTAAAATAAACAAATTTGAATTTGCAAAAATATAAAATTTGTTTTTATCGTTGTCTCAGATATATGGGTTATTGTCATCATCTTTGATTTTGTAATATCTGTGAATATCAGTATTTATATTAGGGACAGATAATCTTGAGTGGCTGCAATACACACGTGTACATTCGTACACGTGTGCACTGCCTCGCCAACTCGTGCCCACAATCAACCAATAACAAGGTCAAATCCAAATCAGATTCAACTCAGGTGAAATTGGAAAAATCAAGTGGCCAAGACAGTGGAAATTACTCAACTGAGGGTGCAGATACAAACTGACCAAGTATAACTGCAACAACAAAAGACCACTGACTCAAGTACACTAGTGCACAACAATATCAAGTGAAGGAAACAGCAGTACAAAGAACTAATGAATTCAAGTTCAATGAATCAAGTGAACAAGTCCACACTGCAACTCTAACATACCAGAAAGTAGCATGACAGTACAACAGCAGCATGAAGACTACTTGAAGTATATAGTCAACTGATGAGAGACCAGGCATGTTGAAGACAAAATGAAGACTACAAGTTCAAGTTCAGTTACAACAAAAATGTGGCAATACAAAAGTTCTCAACCCAAATGTACATGACCAGACACAGGAGCCAGGATGAACTCAACAAGACTACACAATATATCACCAATCCAGAAATCAAGAACCAAGCATGTATAGGCAGTATGCACATGAACCAGACTACATGAAAATGCAACACAGGTGAAGTGCAACAGGGATCAAAGATCAGGTAGTACAAGTATCACAAACCAGAGTTCAAGTGACAAATAGACATAGCAATGAACTCTAGTCACAAGTGATACCAGACTACACAAACATGTTTATGTTTTTTTTCTTTTCTTCTTTGTTTTTTTACTGAGTTGTTAAATCCTAAAGCAAAGTTAAACTGAGTTTATGAATCAAAGTTTAATGTGCATTTAAGTTCAGTTGAAACATAGTTTGGAGATAAAAAGTTTTTAAATTTAAAATTTGTTTTAATAACCAAAAGTGTTCAAGTAATTAAGTGGATTTTAAAAAAGTACTTAAATTTAAAATGGAATTTGAATTTGTAAAGGAAGAATGTTAACAATTCCAGATTTGAAATAAAATAGAGTTTTATAAATTTAAATGTTTAAATAAGTTTAAAGGATGTGATGTAATGGCTTTAAATTGAAAGGATAATTTTTAAATAATTAAAGGGTTAATTAATGATTAATTAAAGGATAATTAATTGATTAAAGGTTAATTAATTAAAATGGTTTATAATTAATTAATGAATAATTAACCAAGATTAGTAGTTTATTCATAAGAAATTAATCTGATTTGAATCAATCAGATAATTAAATTAATTTTACTTATGAATATTTGGATTCTATTGGATGATGTGAATTGTTTGATATCCCTGATATATGATGCTTTGTGATACATCCCGATTTATGTTGTGATCTGTAATTTACTTATCTGTGATATATATCTGTGTTCTGTGAATGAACGATAAGCGTGATAGTTAATACCGCTTATCAACTACATTTTTTTATTCTGATCTGTGATGATTGTATGATGTTGCACTACTGTGTAAAACCCCTTGATGTAGCCCAGAATGGAGAAGTCCTAGGTCGTGTACGACCTAACATGTGGGTAAGTCGAGACCGACCTAATAAGGAAGCTAACGAGTTAAGATTTGGTGAGAAATGGTGGAAAGTTGAAGTTGTAGGTCGCAACCGACCTAACGAAGGTTTTAAGTCGTTCCAACGACTTAGTGAAGATCGGCAACGACCTAGTGGGGATGTGCGAGCTAACGAGATACTGGAACGACCTAACATGTTTTTAGGTCGCATACGACCAAACGAGCTAAGGCATAGGTCGTGGGAACGACCTATCATGTCACCAGGGAAAGAGCTATGACCTAACGGGTTTGAGGATGGCGAGCTAAAACAAAGAGATAGGTCGCTGGAACGACCTAACATGCTTTTAGGTCGCGTACGACCTAGCGAGATAGGAAAGAGGGTGCTGGAACGAGCTAACGGGGTGCTCCGACCTAACAAATCACGACCTATGTTAGGTCGCACGAAAAGGTCACGACTTATGATAAGTCGATGGGTGATCTGGGGAGTTAAGTCGTGAGGACTTAGGTCGCAAGACTTAGGTCGCGAAGTTTCTGAAGCCGCTTATCTTTTAGGTCGCAAAGCTCTGGATGTCGTTGAATCTTAGGCCATGATAATCTCTGCCGTTGATTCTTAAGTCGCTGAAGTTTAACTCGTAAAGTCCTTAAGTCGTAAGTCGCGAGAAGATGAAAACCGTTGATTCTTCTGCCGACTTAATCTCTGCCATTGATTTCCTTAAGTCGCTGATATGGAATGCCGCATGTTCTTAAGTCGCAGAAGCTTGTAGCCGAAGATCTTGATGCCGCGTCAATCTGAGCCGTTGATGTTAAGTCGTGAGTCATTTGTCTTTGAGTCGTTTGTATTTTCTTTAAGGTCGTAGCCTGTTTGTTTTTAGGTCGTTGTGTTGTACTGGTAATGTTGTTATGTCGCTATGTTGTAACTGTTTTGCCTTAGGTCGTCACCGAGTTATGCTAGGTCGTAGGTCGTAAGTCAGAACCGACCTAGGAGTTGTATTTTTGTTATTTTTTTCGGGTGAGTTGTAAAATGCTATAAATAGGCCGGTGGTGCCATTTGTAATGGTTGTTGATTTTTGAATAAAATTCTCTTTTGTTAGCTTTGTGCTTTCATCTCAATTGGTAGTTGAGTGTAATCTCCTATCTCCTCTTTCGGATAATCGAGTGCGCTCGATTCAACGATTGTAGAAGCCGAATCGCGGAATCAAGTGCGCTTGATCAAGGCTTGAAGAATTGAAGATCTTTGAACCTAGCATCGTGCGCGATCAACGAGTTCGGGATAGCTAGAATTCGGTATCTTCGGATCAACGAATTTGGGCATTTCAGTATCTTCCAATCCACCGATTACTACTTTCACCGATTGAAGATTGTTTTGATTAATCCGCTGCATCAGTTTTGGTATTAGAGCCTGTTCTAGCCAATCATAGCTAGATCGAGACTTGGAGCCTAATCATTTTGGAGTTTTTAAGGTTAGCCGAGCTTGAGTGTGGAAGCCGAGCTAAGAAGAGGGTAGATCGAGCATCATTTCATTGTCTAGCCGAGAATTGTTGTTCATCGTGTTCATCGCGAAGTTGCAACAAAGTGGAAGTTTTCGATCCATTTCATTTTGGATCAAAGTTCGAATTGTGTTTGAATTTGAAGTGTTTGTGTAGATTTCAAGTATGCCACCAAGAAGAGCTAATCGTCACCAAAACGTAGAAGCTTTGTATCGAAGAGAAGAAGCTGATGAGATGGAGCAGAGAATTAATGAGAACTTTAGTGAGAAGCTTAATGAAGGGATTGGACGATTAGAGAAGATGATGTTAGAGATGAATCAAAATCGGAGAAGGGTTTCACCTGAATCTAACCATGGGGGAAGTAGAGTCTCACCACATTCCAATCGAGACAGAAGTGTTGATGATGATCAAAGGTGTGGGAGGAACGTGGATGATCGTCAACGGAGGAATGTAAATAGAGGGGATGATGGTGGTAGGCGTAAAGGTAGTAGAGATATGGGTGGCGAGATAGAAAACGATATACATCTGATTTTGAAGAGGAGTATGATGGTGGTAGTGTTCGAGGACAAGGACAAGGAAGAAATCACTCTGAGTATGATCACAAGTGGGATTCAGGGATGAAGACTGAAATTCCTGAATTCAAAGGTGGTATGCAAGCAGAGGAGTTTCTAGATTGGGTGGCTAATGTTGAAGAGATTTTTGACTTTAAAGAAGTTCCAGAACATCGTAGAGTGAAGTTGGTTGCTACAAGGTTGAGGGGTAGAGCTTTGGCGTGGTGGCAGCAGACCAAACTTACACGTGATCGGATGGGAAAGTCAAAGGTTGAATCTTGGGAGAAGATGAAGAAATTGATGAAAGCAACGTTCTTACCTTACAATTATCAATCTTTGATGTATCAACGTTTGCAGAACTTGAGGCAGGGCACAAAGAATGTTAATGACTACGCAGATGAATTTTATCAACTTATTGCAAGGAATGATATTATGGAAACGGAAGAGCAGCTGACATCTAGATTCATTGGGGGATTGAGAATGCAGATTCAGGATATGGTTAACATGTTTGATCCTAGATCTGTAGCGGAAGCACATCAGAAAGCGTTGGCTTGGGAGAAGCAGGGTAGACGAGGAGGAGGTGTGTTTACTAATTCCAACAATCAAGTGAAGGGTGTTAATGGAAGTTCTAATGTTTCTAAACCTATCAGTAGACCAGTGGTGAAGGAGGCTGAGAAGGCAAGGGTTAACAATGGTTTCAAATGTTACAATTGTCAGGAATTGGGTCATAAAAGCAACGAGTGTCCAAAGCCAAAGAAGAGAACCATGATTGTAGAAGTTGAAGATGAGGATGTTGATGGAGAATATTCTAGTCCAGTTGAGGATGAACAGGATATTGCATCAGGAGATGAAGGTTGTAATCTAATGCTGAGGAGATCATGTTTGACACCGAAGCAGGAAGAAGCTAGTTGGTTGAGGAGTAATATCTTTCAGTCGACATGTACTATTCTGGGAAAGGTGTGCAAGTTTGTGATAGACGCAGGAAGCTGTGACAATATAATTTCAACCGAAGCTGTAACAAAGTTGAAGTTGAAGACAGAGAAGCATCTGAATCCATACAAGTTAGCATGGTTGAGAAAAGGAGGAGAGGTGAAAGTGGATAGACGAGTTCATGTTCCATTCTCTATTGGGAAGAAATACAAAGATGAGATCTGGTGTGATGTAGTAGAGATGGATGTTTGTCACTTGCTTTTGGGAAGACCATGGCAGTATGATCGAGTAGTACAACATGACGGTCGGACCAACAGCTACAGTTTTATGTTTGAAGGCACGAAGATTATCTTAGTTCCAAAGAAGAGACAACAGGGAGAAAGTAAGTCAGAAGAGATTGAAGAGCTGAAAACTTTATTATCTCTGAAGGAGTTTGTTAAGGAGGTTGAAGAAGAGCCGGAAGTATTCTTGTTGATTGGACGAGAGAGCAGTGAAGAGGTTGAAATACCAGAAGAAGCAAAGCCAGTTTTGAAAGAATTTGAAGATGTATTCCCAGATGAGTTACCAAAGGAGTTACCGCCTTTGAGAGACATACAACATCAAATCGATCTTGTTCCAGGAGCAGTGTTACCACACAGACCACATTATCGAATGAGTCCGAAGGAACATGAAGAGTTGCGGAGGCGGGTAGAGGAATTGCTTGAGCAGGGGCGTGTGCAGGAGAGTTTAAGTCCTTGTGCTGTACCAGCTTTATTGGTACCCAAAAAGGATGGGACATGGAGGATGTGCACAGATAGTAGAGCATTGAATAAGATCACAGTCAGATACAGATTTCCGATGCTGAGGCTTGATGATTTATTGGATCAAATCAGTGGGTCCGTAATCTTTTCTAAGATTGACTTGAAGAGCGGTTATCATCAGATTCGCATTAGACCAGGGGACGAATGGAAGACAGCATTCAAGACGAGGGAAGGATTGTATGAATGGCTGGTAATGCCGTTTGGTCTATCGAATGCCCCGAGTACATTTATGAGGGTGATGAACCAAATTTTTAGGCCGTACATTGGGAAATTTGTGGTGGTTTACTTTGATGATATTCTAATCTACAGTGCTAGTACAGAAGAGCATGTTCAACATTTGAAGAAAGTGTTAATCATTCTTCGTGAAGAACAATTCTATGTTGCTACAAAGAAGTATGTTTTTATGGCGAAGAGTGTTTTATTTCTGGGATATGTTTTTTCGAAGGAAGGTATACAGGTGGACCAGAGTAAAGTTGAGGCGATCAGAGATTGGCCACAGCCCAAGACGATGACGGAAGTTCGTAGTTTCCACGGGTTGGCTTCATTCTATCGAAGGTTTATTCCACACTTTAGTAGTGTGATGGCACCTGTAACAGATTGTATGAAGGGTAGACAGTTTGCATGGACGGAGGAAGCCGGGGTTGCTTTTGAGCGAATCAAAGAACTCTTGACGTCTGCACCAATTCTAATATTACCAGATTTTCAGCTAGTGTTTGAACTACATACCGATGCATCCAAGGTTGGAACTGGAGGAGTATTGAGTCAGAGGGGACGTCCTATTGCATACTTTAGCGAGAAGTTATCAGGAGCAAAGATGAGATACAGTACGTATGATGTTGAATTTTATGTTGTTGTGCAATCTATTAAACACTGGAGACACTATCTATTTCAGAAGGAGTTTGTTCCTTACACTGATCATGAGGCGTTGAAGCATTTACAAGGGCAAGACAAGATTTCAGCGAGACATGCATCGTGGATTGCATATCTGCAACAGTTTACTTTTGTTGTTAAACACAAGTCAGGGGTGACAAATCGAGTAGCTGATGCTTTGAGTAGGAGGAGTCATGTGCTGACTACGCTAAAGGTTGAGGTGACATGGTTTGATGTGTTACCGGAATTATTTGTCGATGATCCTTACTTTGCGAAGTTTGTTGATAAAGTCAAGGAGGGAAAGACGGATGAGTTCGTGATGATGGATGGTTTTCTGTTTAAAGGAAATCGATTGTGCATACCTGATTGTAGTTTGAGAATGAAGATTGTTAAAGAGCTACATGAAGAAGGACATGTTGGGAGAGATCGTACATTACAGTTGATTTCACAGTCTTACTTTTGGCCATCAATGAGGAAAGAGGTGGAAAGGTTTGTGGAACGATGTCATATCTGTCAGGTTTCGAAAGGAACTGCGACTAATGCTGGTTTATATATGCCGCTACCTCTACCAACTAAACCATGGGTTGATGTGAGTATGGACTTTGTGTTGGGGTTGCCGAGAACGCAGCGTGGTAATGATTCCATTTATGTGGTGGTTGATCGATTTTCGAAAATGGCACATTTTATTGCTTGTAAGAGGACGGCGGATGCTGTTCATGTTGCTCAGTTGTTTTTCAAAGAGATATATCGACTTCATGGATTGCCAGAATCTATTGTGTCGGATAGAGATACTCGATTTCTGAGTCACTTTTGGTTGAGTTTGTGGAAAATGGTGGGAACGAAGTTGAAGTTTAGTAGTGCTTATCATCCGCAAACGGATGGACAGACCGAGGTTGTGAACAGATCATTGGGAAATCTGCTGAGGTGTCTTGTGCAAGATAATCTGAAGAGTTGGGATGTGAAGTTATGCCAGGCAGAATTTGCTCATAATCATGCAGTGAATCGTAGTACAGGGTTCAGTCCATTTCAGATTGTATATTCCAGTATGCCAAAAGGACCGTTGGATTTAACAATAGTGCCACAATCAAAGAAGACAGTTAAGAAAGCTGCTGATTTTGTTGATGGATTAGTGGAATGTCATAAAATCGTTCAAGAGCAATTGGAGAAAGCAAATGAGAAGTATAAACAATCTGCAGATTTGAAACGAAGGAGTGTTGAATTTTATGAAGGTGATTTGGTGTATGCAGTATTAACAAAAGATCGTTTTCCAGTGGGTGCTTATAACAAGTTGAAAGCCTGGAAAAATTGGTCCGGTGGAAGTCGTGAAACGAATTAATGAAAATGCTTATAAATTGAAGCTGCCAGATGATGTGTATACGTCTGACGTATTCAATGTTAAGCATCTCGTACCATATCATGGGGATGAATTTGTTGTGGACGCAGAAAGTACAAATTCGAGGACGAATTTTTCTCAACCTGGGGAGGATGATGCAGCCCAAAATGGAGAAGTCCTAGGTCGTGTACGACCTAACATGTGGGTAAGTCGAGACCGACCTAATAAGGAAGCTAACGAGTTAAGATTTGGTGAGAAATGGTGGAAAGTTGAAGTTGTAGGTCGCAACCGACCTAATGAAGGTTTTAAGTCGTTCCAACGACTTAGTGAAGATCGGCAACGACCTAGTGGGGATGTGCGAGCTAACGAGATACTGGAACGACCTAACATGTTTTTAGGTCGCATACGACCTAACGAGCTAAGGCATAGGTCGTGGGAACGACCTATCATGTCACCAGGGAAAGAGCTACGACCTAACGGATTTGAGGATGGCGAGCTAAAACAAAGAGATAGGTCGCTGGAACGACCTAACATGCTTTTAGGTCGCGTATGACCTAGCGAGATAGGAAAGAGGGTGCTGGAAAGAGCTAACGGGGTGCTCCGACCTAACAAATCACGACCTATGTTAGGTCGCGCGAAAAGTTCACGACTTATGATAAGTCGCTGGGTGATCTAGGGAGTTAAGTCGCGAGGACTTAGGTCGTGAAGTTTCTGAAGCCGCTTATCTTTTAGGTCGCAAAGCTCTGGATGCCGTTGAATCTTAGGCCATGATAATCTCTTCCGTTGATTCTTAAGTCGCTGAAGTTTAACTCGTAAAATCCTTAAGTCGTAAGTCGCGAGAAGATGAAAACCGTTGATTCTTCTGCCGACTTAATCTCTGCCATTGATTTCCTTAAGTCGCTGATATGGAATGCCGCATGTTCTTAAGTCGCAAAAGCTTGTAGCCGAAGATCTTGATGCCGCGTCAATCTGAGCCGTTGATGTTAAGTCGTGACTCGTTTGTCTTTGAGTCGTTTGTATTTTCTTTAAGGTCGTAGCCTGTTTGTTTTTAAGTCGTTGTGTTGTACTGGTAATGTTGTTATGTCGCTATGTTGTAACTGTTTTGCCTTAGGTCGTCAGCGAGTTATGCTAGGTCGTAGGTCGTAAGTCGGAACCGACCTAGGAGTTGTATTTTTGTTATTTTTTTCGGGTGAGTTGTAAAATGCTATAAATAGGCCGGTGGTGCCATTTGTAATGGTTGTTGATTTTTTGAATAAAATTCTCTTTTGTTAGCTTTGTGCTTTCATCTCAATTGGTAGTTGAGTGTAATCTCCTATCTCCTCTTTCGGATAATCGAGTGCGCTCGATTCAACGATTGTAGAAGCCGATTCGCGGAATCAAGTGCGCTTGATCAAGGCTTGAAGAATTGAAGATCTTTGAACCCGACATCGTGCGCGATCAACGAGTTCGGGATAGCTAGAATTCGGTATCTTCGGATCAACGAATTTGGGCATTTCAGTATCTTCCAATCCACCGATTACTACTTTCACCGATTGAAGATTGTTTTGATTAATCCGCTGCATCACCCCTAGACCACACTTTTACACACACAAATATGGATTTCACGTGGAAATCGGTTAAGTCACAGATAATTTAAATCTGATGTTTTTGAAATTGAAATTTTAATTTCAATTGATTTTGAAATTGGAAATTTGGGTTTAAAGTGAAAAGCTATTGAAATAGAATTTCAAAGATAAAAGTTATTTTGAATAACTTAATCGAGTTTTGAAAATTTAAATAATTTAATTTAAATTTGAATTCAAGCTTGAAATTGAATCCTATGATTTGAAACTAGGGACTAAAGATACTATACAAGTTATATTGGGTAAACCATTTTAAAGGTTTTGATTTGGGTATTTGAATTTAATTCAAGGGTTTTAACTCGTGTAAATATAACTGGATTTTTCTAAAACGAAAACTACTTACTTTCAAATAATAATAGCTTTCATTTTAAGAAAGGATTTCTAAATTGTGTTGAAAGGTTTCAAGTTTGAAATAATATTGAAATGTTTTGAAAACTATGAAATGAGTCTTTGATTCAAAGATCGAATGAGTTAATCCAACTTGAAATAAAATTGTTTTGAAAGGCTATGAATGAATCTTTGGAAACGAGTTTTGAAACCTATAAGTTAAATCTTGACTTAAAGATTTAACGAGTTAATTCAATTGAAATGGAAATTATTTTGAAATCCATGAATGGATCTTTGTGAATGGAGTTAACTTTGTGAATTGAATCTTTTTGTTTAAAAGATTGGAAATTGTAATTTGTTTTAACCATTCGAATGAAAAGTTTTGGGCTTTTAAGCTGTGATTTAACTGAGACCCCAATATCCATATGATTTTTAATTGCGCTCGTTATTCGGGGTAGCCGGGAAAAGACATTTGTGTCATATAACCCATTCCGAATAATGATACGACATATATGGATAGCATTTGAAGACCGGTGGTGAAGACCGGATACTTTCGAAAATGAAAGAATTACCATTGATTGTCTCTGCATCGGCTGATCCCCGGTATAGAGATTTTAGCACCCTTTGTGATGGGAAGTTCGGACGTGATTAAAAAATTATCCGGATTTGCAAGGGCTTCGTAAGAAGTGCCTTCGGTTCTGTTCGAACCCGGAACAGACTTGTATGGTTACATGTCTTACATTACACTTTGAGATATAAAGCCGATTTCTTTCAAATACATTTCTGTTTGGTGGCGGAGAATTTATTCTCTTAGCTTAACACCCTTCTCTGAGACGTACGAGCTCAGAGGTTATGTAGCTGAAGGTTATCAGTGATATACTCCCAAATTTGGTAATGTGACATGCTGAGTGTTGCTGTGTGATGATCATTGTTTGATCATTTGTGATATGATCATTTGTTTGATCATTTATCTTTGTGATCATTACTTTGATCATCTGTTGACCTAAAGCATGGCTTTGTGCCAAAGCGTAGCTTTGTGGATGAAACTTCGTCGAACCTCACACCCCAGAATGTTCAAAACAGGAAAGATGCGGCAAGGTTATTGGGGGTAGCGCCCCTTAGGGTATGTACATTTCCTTCTGGATAGAAGTGGTATCATGGTATGGAGCCCAGATACTTAACTTATGTGGATATCGCAAACACATTTATATCTTACTTTGTGATTGTTGCTGGGGCCCCGGATAATGGTTGGTTACAACTGGGAGATGGCATATTCGTGTCAGTAGTTAACCAGTTAGGGGTAACCCGGCCTTGTGTTGGCAGAGATCCAGTTAGGTTCTCGGGGCGTCTTTCCAGAGGCGTACCTATGTGGCAATGGGAAGTTCCTTGGCCTGACCATTTATTGGAAATCCAAACTCCAATACGAACTTTGTACAGTATTAGTTGTAGAACCTGCCATTTACTTATGGTGGTGCCCCACTGTATAGATGGTAGCTATAGTAGGCATAGTTCGAAATGGCTATGCTGGCTAAGATTAATATTCTATTTTCGAAATGTTTTCTACACTATGCACTAATAATAATATCAAAAATGATTTGTTTTACGTAGTAAGCATCTTTGACTATCATAAGGAGAAATCTCCTCCAATTCTGCGTTTGCATTGTGTGTGTGGCGGGAGGTCTTCTGGTAGTTTCATTTTCCAAAAGCATTGCGAATTGACTTTTAAATTCTTTTGTTGTTCGTTTCTAAAGATAAACTGTTTTTGTTGCTCACACCAGTCCCATGACTGATCTGAAGTTTATTGTTTCTTTCCTAAACTCTGGATGCTCAAATTTTTTCTACACGGGCAGTCTAGAGTTGGGTTTTTCAGATAGTCAGATTAGTAGATTTTCTTGAGCTAGTTCAGTCTTTGGATATGGACTGCACTTGCTTATCTTGGTGCATGGTTATTGGGAGTTCGAGTTTTTTTCTGGATTGGTGCTTTGGAGATGGAGATTATCCACTACTGGTGTTATCTATTTTCTTTCCACTACTATTCCTTGTATCATATCTCTGATGTATATTGATATTCATTGTATCACTCTATTGTATCAGATATTGTATATCAATGTATTATACTTTTTCGTCTACTGTGTTGTTTACTTAATTGTGTTATAAGCTCCGGCGACTCGGATTTGAACGGTCGAATCTATGGCATTCGAGTACGATGTAAAGTATGGATGTCGATTTTCGAGCGCGAAAAATTCGCAATCGTTACAAGTTAACTCAATTTCAAGAATTATAACAAATAAGAAAAACAAGAATCTGGGAAGAGCAAACAAATCAAGACCAGTCTGGGAAAAATAAAAGTTCATTGTGTTCATCTGGAAAGCAAAGATCAAGCTTTATCCTTTGTTCAATTTCATTTCAAGTGAGTAAACAACATAATTTAAAAGTTTAAGTTAGCTATAATATGTAAATGATTCATGATTAATATGTATGTTTGGGTATCTTCTTTGTTTCAACTCTGGGTGCATATATATATTTAATAATTACAGTGCTGAAGTATTTAAAATCTTCTCTGTTTAGCTCACAGGGTAAAATCAACCAAGAAATTCAATTTCTTATCATCCAATTAGAATTAGACTTTAGATTCAAAACAAAATGGTTGTGTTTAAGAATGAATTATATGTTAAAAATAGCTTTATGAAGCATAAGCAAATACAGTATCAACAACTTCATTTTTACAGAGAAAACTTAACTTTATGATAAATTTGAATGTCATGAAACTCGAATTTAATTATATAACTTGAATTGTTATCAGAAGATAGGATTTATAAATCAAAAATGGTAATTTTTAAATGGGTATGCAAAGAGCAGTTTGGTGATGAACTGGAAGTGGGTTTTGGTTGATTTCTGACGCTAGAAGGTACTGGAGGGGCTGGGGTTTCTCGTGGAGGTGGAGGAGCCTACATGGGTGTTTGGAAAAATAGCCGGAGGTGGCATTGATCACGGTGACAATGGCGGTGAGAGATTTTTGTTTCTAAACCTAATTTTGTGGTAGTTGGGTAAAGTGATCGCCGTGTATTGGTTCGTGCATCGAGTTGCACGCTGCTGGGGGAAATGGAAGCTTGGATGGTGATGGAGATGTGGTCGGAAGCTCGAAGCTTCGGGTGGTCGGAGTCGCGGTGGTGAGTCGTTTCTTTGGTCTGAGGTCTGTTCGAGTTTGATCGAGTTATTCTCGATTTCGATTGGGGACCTGTTCGAGTTTTTAGTCGATCGGGGGTCGTTGCTGACGAGTTCGTCGACTGGTCGAAGGCGTCAAAGATAGTCGGAGATCTCTGACGTGGCTGTGCACGTGCACGTTTGGTCGCGTGCACGGTTTGATTTCTTGAAGCTTCGAGTTCTCGAGTTGTGCTCGGGGTAATTGATGGGTGGGCTCGGGCCTTCATCTGGTTTTCGTGTGAGAGAATCGGTAACATTTTTTTCAAATTTTGACATTTAAAATTAGATGAGGAAGAAGGGGAAACTCAGGGAAATTGTGAAGAAACTCGAGTTTTAACTCGAGTAAACCTGAGATTCTCTCGGGTATTTAGGTTTTCACACTTCAAGTCTAATAAATTAAAGTTAATCATCTTAAACAATTGTAAGTATTGATGAAGTAATTAATGTTTGACAATTTTATGTTAAGAGTTTATTTTATGTTATAATGAATTAAGTGAATACTTAAGAATGTTTTAAAATCTTAATTAATATCTTAATTACGTAGTAAATTTAAGATAAGTGTTTGAAATTTTTTAAAATTTAAAGCTTTTAAGTTAGAAACACCTTGTTTCCAAAGTTATTAAGGAAGATTTTAAATGTTAAGTAAGAAGGTAATTAAGATAAATGATTTTATTAATTAATTCATTTATAAGGTAATCAAGGATGTTAATTAATGTATAATGGTAATTAGCTAAGGGATTTGGGATTAATCGATTTGTAATTAAAGATTGGTATTAATAATTAGGTGTTTAATTAATTTGGTATTAAGAGATATTGATTAATAATTAAGGTTATCAAATTAATAGTTGATGAAAAAATTAATCAGTTAATTAAAGAATAATTAAGTGGTTATAAAGAAATTAAGGATTGATTACTTTGTATTGAAAGAGATTTATCAACAATTAAGGTTTATTAATTTGACAGTTAAAAAGGGTATTAATCTGTGGTTGGGAATTAATTTAATTGATTGATAAGATAATCAGGAAGTGATTAATTAATTAAAAGTTAGTAATTAATTAATATGAGCAGGATTAAGTGATTAATTCTTAAGGAATTAATTTAATTTAAGTAATTAAATTAATTATGATATGAATTGATAATAAGTGCTTTGGATTGGCTGATATCTCTGATATGAATTGCTTTGTGATATGATATGTATGGGTGGACAATGATAATGAGATTTTCTATCAATTATGAATTGATGTGTAAAGGTGTTATCCGATAATTAATGTTAAATTGTATCCCACTTGAATAACTTGGGTTAAGATGGTATTGAACTCGAAAATACCGGAATCGGGTATTTGTAAATACCCGAATCCAATTCGATTTTTATAGGTTGATAGGCTGGAATGAAATGATTGAAGTGAATTGGACCATTTAATCTAAGTTTCGGTACTTAGAAAATTGATGTGTGAAATAAACGAGGTCTATTTCAAACTGTGAATTTGTAAATTGATATGAGTTACCCCGAGTTTAAAATAAGTTTTATGCATTAGTATTTCTTATTAGATAGGTTTACTCATGCTGGTTTCTAGCCTGACCTGGGTGTTACTTTGATGTAATGCTCAGGTCAAACCGAGTATTACAGATTTTCAAGTAAGGACGTTCGAGAGCTCAGGGGACGAGCTGGATGGCAGGAACGTATGGAGTGTTTCCGTTGTGATATATTTTTGTTTATCTGGGATATGTTGATTTGTATATATATCCAATGATTGTGTATATGTATAACTCTGATGTATTAAAATGAAAATTGACTGATATGGTATTCTTTTGTAAACTGTTTTATTTGATATTATATTTTATCCGCTGCGAATGTGAGAATCTATGTTGTGTTTCTGTTTCTTCTTCTTCTATCTCTTTCTTTTTTCCTAACTATCTGAAATTTTCGAGATCGAAAATTTCGGGTCGTTACACCATTCTCCCGACGTGCCTTTACGGTTTTGTTTGTATACATATTAGCTAGAATTTAATAGATGTTTTAAAATATAAATTTTACTAAAAAATATATATATAATAATTTTAAATATAAAAAATAAATTAATAATAAGATTTAATTTAATAAAATTTAATTTAATTAGTATATAATATGTTTTAAAATGTTTATTTAAAAATTTATATTAATATTTTAAAATAGATTTATAACTATAATAATAAAGGTTGGGAAGATAAATTAATGTTGACTTGGAATTTAAATTCGTTAATAACTGAATTTAAGAAAGAATTGATTTAAACTTATTGGTTTTGAGATTTTGAAAAGACATGATTATAACTTGATTTATAACTTGATTTGATAAAAAGTGATTAAATGAATATTCTCAATTTTGAATAAAATTGAGATTGAATATTTAATAGTGATTTAAATATATAAATTGGGATTTAAAAGAATTTTTATTAAAATGGTTAAGTGAATATTTTTTTTCCAATCTGAATCAAAATTAAAGTTAAATGTTGAAATATAAATGAAATTGGTATATTGTAAATGTTTGATTATTTAGACTTGAATCTTTGAACTTTAAATTAAATTGGTTAAACTGGAATTGATTGAAATTGAATGTTGGAATTTAAAATGATTTGAACTGATTTGTGAGATTAGTGGGAACTATTCCTATTATACAAAGTATTTTAATATATATAAACTATTTTAATATGTATAAATTATTTTAATATATGAACTATTTTAATTTATAACTATTTTAATTTATATATTTTTATAAATATCTAAACTGTTTAAGTTGGAACGGTTATGGTTACGAAGTGTTATTGATTTCAAAGTGTTATGATTTCCAAAGTGTTATTGACTTCAAAATGTTATGCTTTCCAAAGTGTTATTGATTTCAAAGTGTTATGATTTCAAAAGCGTTACGATCTTATAAAATGATATGATTTTGGAAATGAATATTATTTAAAGTGAATGATGATATCAAATGGGTATGGTTCTGAAATGAATACGATATGAAGTATAAACTATTTGAAATGAAATGACCACGGTGTAAAATAAGCGTTTGGTTGTTAAAGAGACCGGGATCAGAAATTGTCAATACTCTCTGCCAATACCGAAAACCACTTTAACAAAAGTGTATGTGGTGGAGATTCCAGAATGAAGTAGGATGGTTTGGTGGTGATTCTATATATGGTATTTACATTGCCCTGACTCCCGTGAGTCCGCTTGATGCGGCTAAAATAGGAGCCATGCCGGGCCAAGTGAGGTCATTCCTTCGATCGGGCACATTTCTTCAATACCATTCTATTGCTTTGTGGTTGATTTGGTGGCCACCCGTGATTTTTGATTTAGGAGTGTGTTTCGAGGTGGGGGTAGTAGCTGCTATGCATTACCACCAGTCCAGATCCGCAATTGGTATATCTACCCTGGCATTGCCTCGAGTGCCTTTTCGCATGCCCTATTGCTCCTTATACGAGTTTATTTTGTACCGTATCTATGTGGCGTCCTCTGGGTAAACCTCCAGTTTATGGAGTAGTGTACGGCATTATATAGACTGTGGGAATATATAAATTGTGTTAATGGGGATATGGGTAACGCCTTAATGCTATTTTAATACTTTTATTTTACTATAGACATATTATAATAGCGTATATTACTACATGGTTGATAGTTCCACGGATCCTTAGAGGATGGAAATCCCAAACATCCTTTAAGTTACTTGTATTTCAGTTGAAATTTCACTTGAGTTGAATTTATTAATATAAGAATATTAATCCTGACTCGAGTGTTTTGTGTTTGCTTTATGCTCGGAATAGATTGAGTGTCACAACATTTGAGACTCGCTTTTGGAGTTGTTGTAACGCTTCGCAATTTACGGCTTTCGAAAATCGACATTAATACATCCACTGTATCAACTGCCGAGCAATCGAATGCCGGAAAACCGAATTGTTATGGTTAAAAGAAGAGGTACAAGAAGATAGAAAGAAAGAAGAAACAACAGAAACAATATCAGAATCTCACATATCGCAGCGGAACAACATATAATAGATAAATGAATAATCTTTAAATCAAAGAACTATATCAGTTTATACATTACATCATCAGAGTCAATATACACACAATACATCAATGGACAGTTATACAAACTTGTCCTCATATAGAATACACAGCGGAATAATAATATCATATACAAGTGATACGCCTCGCCATCCAGCTCGCCACTGAGCTCCACAGTATCTCCTAAATCTAGAATGACCTGAAAATCTAACTCTTGGCTGCCCGTGTGGAAAATTATGGGCACCCAGAGTTTAGGAAAGGAACAATAAACTCCAGGTCAGTCATGGGACTGGTGTGAGAACTAAAAACAGTTTTTTATCTTTAAAACAACAACAACAAAGGAAGTAAAAGACATCCGCAATGCTTTTGGAAAATGAAACTACCATAAGGCCTCCCGCCACACACACAATCCAAACGCAGAATTGGAGGAGATTTCTCCTTATGATAGTCAAACATGCCTACTACGCAAAATCATTCGATATTATTATTATTAGTGCATAGTGCAGAAAACATTTCGAAAGTATAATATTAATCTTAGCCAGCATAGGCATTTCGCACTTATGCCTACTATAACTACCATGTTCAATAGCAGGTTACCGCCACATTCCATGGTAGGTTATACAATAACAACCGTACAGGGCTCGTATTGTTTGATTTGATTTCCAACAAATGGTCAGGCTAAGGAAATTCCTACTGCCAATGGGTACACCTCTGGCGGGACGTCCCGAGAACTAACTAGCTCTCTGCGAACACAAGGCCGGGTTACCTCTTACACTAGGTAACTACTACACGAATATGCCACCCCCCAGTCCTTTGGGACCTTTATCCGAGGCGCCTCAACAAAACAACAATCACACAGTAAATGAGATTGGAGTAACCACATAAGTTAAATACCAGGGCTCCATACCTGATACCACCCTTTTCCAGAAGGAAATGACATACCCTAAACGGAGCGACCCTCATAACCTTGCCGCATCATTCCTGTTTTGACCATTTCCGGTGTGTGAGGTCTGATGAAGTCTCGTCCACAAAGCTACGCTTTTTCACAAAGCCATGCTTTGATCAAAAAATGATCAGCAACAGACAGCAGCACTCAGCATGCCACACTACCAAAGAAGGGTGTTTAAGCTAAGAGAATAAATTCTCCGCCACCAAACAGAAATGTATTTGAAAGAAATCAGCTTTATATCTCAAAGTGTAATGTCAGACATGTAACCATACAAGTCTGTTTTGGGTTCGAACAGAGAAGGGTCTTCTTACGAAGCCCTTGCAAATCCGGATAATTTTTTAACCATACACGTCCGAGAAGGGTGTTTATGCTTCAAATACATAACCTCTGAGCTCGTACGTCTCAGAGAAGGGTGTTTAAGCTAAGAGAATAAATTCTCCGCCACCAAACAGAAATGTATTTGAAAGAAATCAGCTTTATATCTCAAAGTGTAATGTCAGACATGTAACCATACAAGTCTGTTTTGGGTTCGAACAAAACCGAAGGCACTTCCAAAGAAGCCCTTGCAATCCAGGTATTCACAATCTCGATCGAACTTCCCATCACATAGGGAATCGCTATTCCGGAGCAACCCGGTGTAGAGACAATCGATAGTGTCATCCTATCGTTCTCACAAATACCCGGTCTTCAAATGAAATCCATTCACGTAGTATCACTGATTCGGAATGGGTCGTATCACACAAAGGTCCTCTCCTGGCTAATTCGAATAGTGAGCACAATATTTTAAAACATATGGATATTGGGATTTCAATGAAGTCAAAACTTATTACCCAAACCTTTTCCTTTAAATGGTTTAAACAAATTACCATTTTAAATCTTTAAACAAAAAGATTTACTTCACAAAGTTTACCCAGTTTCACAAAGATTCATTCACAGATTCCCCAAATCAATTTCCATTTCAATTGGATTAACTCATCCAGCCTTTGAATCAAAATTTGATTCATAGCTTTCAAAACAATTTAATTTCAAATATAATCCTTTTTACACAAATTGGAAATTCATTCCTAACATGAAAGCTTTTATTTGAAAACAAATAGTTTTCGTTTCGGAAAAATCTGATTTCATCTATACAAGTTACGGTCTTTGGGTTAATTCAAATTTCCACAACAACACTTTTAAAAAATGTTTAAATTCATATAAACACCCTTTTACACTTGTATAATCCTTTTAGACCAGAATTCCCAAATCCTTGAATTCAATTTCAAATATTGAATTCCAATTTAAATCAAATTATTCGAATTTCAATTTTATTAAGTTATTTAAAATAACTTTTATTTTTGAAACTCATTTTCAAAAACTTTCAATTTCAATTCCAAACTAATTTGGATTCAAAAATTCAATCTTTAGAATTGTCAAAAATCTATGACTTAACCGATTTCAACGTGAAATCCACATTTGTGTGTGTATGGTGTAGTCCAGGGGTTTAACACAATAGTGCAACAACATTCAACCATCACAGATTCAAATATAACAATGTATTTGATAAGCGGTATAAACTATAATGCTTATCTTTCATTCACAAATCACAGATATGTATATATATATATATCACAGATAAACGATTTACAGATCACAACATAAACCAGGATAAATCACAAAGTATCACATATTTGAGATATCAAACAATTCAACATCCAATAAAATCCAAACATCCATAAATAGGATCAATTTAATCATCTGATTAATTTAAATCAGATAAATTCTATAAATAAATTTTACTAGTTATGGTAAATTAATAATCAATTAATTTCAAATTTATTTTAAAATTTATTTCAAAACACCAAATCAAATTTTCAACGAATTTCCAAATTATTTCCTTTTTAAAATAAATTTCTTTATCTCTTCAAATCTATTTAAAAATCCAAATTTTTAAATAAATTCTTCAACTTATAAATAATATTATTAAAAATCCCTTTACTAAGCCCTTTTTCCCAAAATTTGAAATTTAATTCAATATAGTTCAAAAATAAGACTTTTATCTTTTTAAAACTCCTTTTAAATTTATCCAATTCTCAAAAATAAATTTTAAAATAAACTTTCAACTTGAATTTTAAAAATCCAATTTTTATTTATTTTCGGTATCCAAGGATACCAAAAATATATTCGGCTAAACTATAGCCTTCAACAATTTCAATCACAAAGATAATCACACAGAGATTATAAATAATCAACACACAACATATGAAATAAATTCAAATGTTTGAAGAATCCAGTTGGATCCCTCCAACCTGTTTTCCTGCATCCACAAATGTTAGCACAATACCAACTCCACTTCGAGGTGGAATATCACGGTATATGGGATTTATAAAATACTATCCGCTATTATGCGGCGCAATAGGGTCTCATCCGCTATATAATGTGGGAAATCAACTCCAAATACATATATAATACCAATTCCACTTCACGGTGGAATATCGCGGTATATGTTTTTAATATAATAACCTCCGCTTAATATGCGGTGTATAGGGTCTATTTCAAGTCAATATATACAATAATCATCATTCAAGCACATAATCACACAAACAACCAATTTTAAATTTAACTATTTAAAATTTATATCGAAACACAATTCGATTGAGTGAGAAGTTCTCACCTTGCTTCCAAAAAAACAGTTGCAGTGTTTCGTTTCGAATAAAATTAAACACGCGTTTAATTTTACCCAAAATTCACACTAGCTCCAATTAACTCCAAACCAGCTCCATAATGTAGTGTTCATCAATATGGTTCCAACGCAATTCGTTTCGTTAGTTTTCGACCTCGTATGAAGAATTTATGATGTTACAAAGTTTATACGAATTTTAATATAAATAAATTTACAACTTTTATATTATTTATTTTAAACCTCAGCAAATCGTAGCCGTTCGATTTCACAAAACAAGATCTGGCCGTTGATTCTTCTCCTTCCCTTCCAGGATATTCATGTTCGAAGAAACCAAAACACGCCTACTTCCCTTGATGGTCGCACCTTCATACAACAACGAGAACACGATCGAACAACGCCATATGAAAGGCCATCACAAGCTCCACCTACACCCTGCATTTGGATGAGCTCGGTCATCTGACCATCGTGAAAACTATGCTCGAACGTGTGCCCTTTGAGGCCAATTTGTCGTCGATCTGCTTCGTTAAATACGATCCCCACCGTTGGATCGAAAGATCTTGTTGAGTTTAACATTTTTCTAGTTGGAGATTCCTCGAAATAATGTGTGGATTAGAAGAAAAACGAGGAGGAAGAAGTGAACATTTTCGGCCATTGAAGTTATTAGGGCCGGCGGCTACCAGCCTAGTTAGGGTTTTGTGATAAAAAATGAACTAATGAGGCCTTATATTGAAAATTGCGCGACACTATTCATCCAATTTTTTCCCGAACTCGAAACGAAGCGTGCCGGCGGACGTTTCTAGGGTTTTACCCACGTTCCGGACAAAATGAAACATGTTTCGAAAGCTAATTTGATCATATGTGCGAGTTATGGAAATAAGCGATCAAATTTAAATTAAATCGATTAAAACGATTTCTATGCGTTTTGGCTCGCCCCGGACAAACCGTAAATCCAATTGACACGAAATTTGAAACCTTACAATAATTTAACATTACGGAGCCGATGAAACTAGTTCCGTCGAATTCCGAGACTGATTGAAAAATGACTATTTTTAGTCGTCAATTAAATATTAAAATAATCAATTATCACAATTTAACTTTTAATTCAATTTTAAAAGTTTACAAACATCATTCTAACTCCAATATGATTTAATATAACTTTATAAATCATTTTTATACATATTAAATCAAATTTCTAATTATTTCTGGAATTTCAAATATTTAATTGTCGATTTAATTATCCAATTAAATCTCTATATTCGAAATTAAATTTATTCGACTTACAAATCTTACTTGTTAATATTTAAAATCAATTAAATATCTGAATTTCAAATGACAGAAATTCTGGGTCGTTACAGAGCTTCACTTGGAGATCCATCTATATCGATTCAGCTTTCAGCTATCCAGTTGTTTTGTTCAGGCTTGTCATCTATTTGTAGTCAAGACTACATTGTATTTGAGATATTCTGTTGTATTTTATTTCAAACTCGGTTGTTTATATAGTAGCTTCATGAACTACTATTTATCTATTCCGCTGCTTATTGTTATTACTCTATGTCTGTGATTCTGTGATTGATTTTATATGCTGAGTTTGCCAAATACAAATTAACAATCTGATATTTTGAGCAATTCAAGTCTGACATGTGTGGATGCGAATGGTTTGAAAAAGTGGGTCGTTACAGTTGGAATCAGAACTCTGGTTTAGGCAAAACTTAGTATATATAGTAAAATTTAATTACAGAATCACCTTCGTTCGAGCTTGAATTTCTCCTCTTTGATTAGGAATTCTTTTGAATTTCGAAACTTTCCCTTTCGTTCTGAAAATTCATTCTTGTCTTCGCCTATTCATGTTCTTTGATAGTGAAGCATCCTTTAAAGATCACGATCTTTCGACGCTTGAAAGTCGACATTAATACGTCCGCTGTATCAAATGCCGCGATCTCACATTCGCAGCGAAATAATATATAATAGATAAACACTAGTCTTTTAAACAAAGAACTATATCAGTTTATACATGCATCATCAGAGTCAATATACAACTCAATACAACAATGGACAGTTATATAAACTTGTCCTCATACAGAATACACAGTGGAATAAATAAACAAGTACGGGTGTACGTCTCGCCATCCAGCTTGCTTCCAAAGCTCCAGAATATCCAAAATATCCTGATAGCATAACTCTAGGCTGCCCGTGTGGACAATTATGGGCACCCAGAGTTTAGAAAGGAAACAATAAACTCCGAGTCAGTCATGGTGACTGGTGTGAGATCGTAAAACAGTTATTTTCACAAAGAAAATAAAATTTATTCGCAATGCTTTTGGAAAATGAAACTACCATAAGACCTCACGCCACACACACAATGCAAACGCAGAATTGGAGGAGATTTCTTCTTATGATAGTCAAAGATGCTTACTACGCAAATAATTGGATTATTATTATTAATGTCGAGTGTGGAAAACATTTCAAAAGTATAATATTAATCTTATCCAGCATACAACCATTATTGTATGCCTACTATAGCTACCATCTAAACAGTGGTGACCACCATAAGTAAATGGCAGGTTCTACAACTAATACCATAAAATTTTCGTATTGGGAATTGGATTTCCAACAAATGGTCAGGCTAAGGAACTTCCTTGTGACGACCGCCCATGACCCCTGCACTAAACATAGAAAATAGTGCGCTGTAAGGTGTGCCAGGCAGCCATAGACGATTGTCAGGGTAAATTAAAACTGCAGAATCTATCGTATTACTCACAACGCATGGATAAAATACAATAGAGAATATATATAATGAAGCATCTCAAAATAGAATCTCATCAATTACTTCATAATAGTTGAATACAAACATCTGAATAGTCAATACATCAAGCCTCACTACATATCACTCAGAGCATTATACAAAACAGCGGAACGTCCAGTACATATAGTAAGAAAATAATATGCAAGCCTCCAGCCCGTCTTCGTCATCAGCATCGTGAGAAACTAAGATCAGCACCTGTCACCTGCTACCTAGTCTGCCCATCCCAAAGCGGATGAACAGCCCAAGGTAATAAGAGTTGAACATAAAACCTTGAGTCAGACAATAGTCTTAGTGAGCGGTAAATTAACTAACAACATACCAAAAGAGCATAAAGGTAAAAGGAATAGGAATCCAACCCTCCCACTCCACCTCTTTCTATAGTGATAGCCCCCAGACACACTAAGCAGAAGTAAACATAGCAAAGCAGACATTTAAAGTAAAGCAATTATCACTCGAGTCAAGGTCAACATTTTCCAAGTACAAACCCCCAAGGCCTAAACCAAGATCAGATAAGCACTCAGAAAACATTGCTCTTGAGACCGAATGACGATACAACCAAACAACCATGACTCTGGCTATCACTGTTATCATTGCTTCGATACCACCGTTAATTGAATGACCGGCACATTCTTTCAGCCGTCCGTCAAGGGTTAATGGCAACCCCAGTTCTAGACATAACTCTGCACGTCGTCGCAGCCCGTGCCTAGGACTATCGAATCTGCCCAGAGTACTTGACTACAATCATAGTCTTTAGGGACTATCGAATCTGCCCAACGTACTCTTGCTTTGAGCCTGCTAGAACCTTCAACAACGATGAAATCTCAGCTTTCTAGTCATCCTCCTCGATGACTATTTCCATACTAGCTCAAGCGCCTCTCGAGCAAACCATTATCCTTAACTCGAACCATTTCACCGAGTTATCAACATGCTTGGAATGATCCCGTCTGGATTAAACCAAGGCTATCTCATACCATGCCTCGCTTCATCTCATCATAGCAAAGCCTCATCTCAACATCAACATCGTCAAATCTATCCATATGAGCTTCATCATCCGCGACATATGCCACAAGCAGCTTTTCCAATTCAAGAGCCTTTCCCTTAGCTTTTCAATCATCTTCGACTAACTTGTCCAAATCAAATCATCAATCAACTAATTTACAACAATCAATCAAGCCAAATATTAATCCAAGTAATCAAGCATTCAAACATGATCAAATAAACAATTTTAACAATAATGGCAATCTTGTAATTAAAGAGTCTAAATCTAACAAGCATGAATCATGAGCAATATCTCTACAACTTGATGAATGAACTTGCATAGGTTAATCATGTAGGAAAATGGATGTCAAATCATCATGAACAATAGATCTACACTTAAGTTTATGAAGATGCATGGAAATCACTAGTTTAACACCAAATCAAGCCATCAATCCGATATACTCCTTTGGATCCGTGTGAGAGATAATCACCACTCACCAAATCACCTAAACACCTTAAAAGCAACACACTTCAGATCTGGACAGCGAAGAATCTAACTCGATCTATCAAAACTCCGCTTCAAACGATGAAATCTCTCTTCGATGGATGAAGATCTTCAATCTAAGCTCTTGGATCTTCGATTTGATCTTCGATTTGGATGGAAGGAATCACAAGATTAGAGTGGAGAAAAGAAGTGAAGAAGTGTAGAACTCGAGCTCTCAAAATGGCAGCACTTCATCGCTGTTTGCACAAAAAATGGACAAACACCTCAAAGTTGTATGATTTAGTAGATCTTATGTTATTCTTAGTAATTTGAGCGATTTATGCAAATACGTAAAAAACAGGGGCTAAACTGTAAAAAGACACGCAGATTTATAGTGGTTCAGCCAGAATGTGCCTACGTCCACTTTATATGTTATTTCTCTTCTTTTTTTTATGATTACAAGTACAAAGCTTTGATACAAGTAAAAGAAAGTTGTTTGAAGAGTTCCTTCCGTGCTTGAGCTCTCAAACTTGTCCCCCATTGTTGTACCCCCGCCCCTCTATTTATAGAGTGAGGCTAGGGGTAGGGGTCTTGGAGGTACATAGCAGCTGGTGGGCCTGGGCTGCCACGATCTGGCCTGGCAATGCTTTGGCTCGGTAGGACCTTGGTGACATGTTGGTTCGGTGGTGAGGACGTAGTTTGGTCCGGTGGTGAGGACGTAGCTTGGTCCGGGGGTTGGAGAAGGTGGCTGGTCCGGTAATGGTTGGAGATGCTTCATTCGGCGATGAACTGGTCCGGTAGGAGGTGGCCTGGACCGGTAGTGGTGGGAGGTGAGGTTTGGTTCGGTAGAGGTATGGAGACGGAGTTGGACCGGTGGTCTCCTTCTCCTGGATCGGTGGCGTATGGTTCGGTAGAGGTAGGGAGGTGGAGTTTGGTATGTTGACTTGGTAGAGCTTCGTCCGGTAGTGGGAGAGGAGTGGTTCGGTGGAGCCCGGTTCGGTGGTAGGAAAGGAGTGGTCCGGTGAAGAAAATTCACCCAACATTTGCCCCCCAAAGCAGGGCATATGTTTAACATATGTTGTGCTTTGTTCGTCGACCTCATTCGGTCTGAGAACCGAACCGGCTGGACCGGTCAAACAACTTCCTCTTATAAGTATGGGACATGTGTTTCTACCATTCTCCATCGTTTGAAGATAGCCGAATTGGAACTCACGTCTGCCGAACCAAAGTTATTGCCGGATCATCTTCGACTGCTGAACCAGGTAGTTGCCGAATGCCTCTCATATTTGAAACTATCGAATGAGTCTACGCCGAACGAACCTTGATTCTGAGAATGCCGGATGAACCTTTGTAATGAACTACCGAATGAAATTTTGTAATGTACTACCGAATGAACTTTTGTAATGAACTACCGAATGAAATTTTATAATGTACTACCGAATGAACTTTTGAGTCCGAATGAACTTTTGAGTCCTGAGCGAAATCCCAGATTGCACACACTCGCTCCTTTACTTCCTCTATTCTAACGACATTCTTCTTTGTGTTTGCAGATAATGTCTCGTAAAGCGGAAACTCGATCGGATAAAAAGAAATCCG
Organism: Allium fistulosum; assembly: GCA_030737815.1. Taxonomy (NCBI): domain Eukaryota; kingdom Viridiplantae; phylum Streptophyta; class Magnoliopsida; order Asparagales; family Amaryllidaceae; genus Allium; species Allium fistulosum. The sequence goes on from CM060903.1 coordinate 97,476,425, forward strand.
GGGGCGAAGGAAGCTCCCCTGCCGTGCCCCCAGCTCAACTGAATCCCGAACGTCACGGACCAATCCCGAGATCACTAGTGGACGGGTACGGCCCTCAGGAAATTCTGAACTCCCCGCCCGACTGTTTTCCTAGTTCCCTCAAGGAGGAGCAGCTTGATGTCATCTCTCGTTCTTTCGGAATTGATAGGGCGCGAATGCTGTTGCCAGGGAGAGATGTCATGCCATACGACCCCCCTAAGGGGTACTTTGCTTACAGCAGATACCACTGCATGTGTGGTGCCATTCCGCCTCTTAATGCTTGGGTAATCAGCTTCCTAACATATCTCAAGGTGGCCCCATTCCAGCTTCAACCCAACTCCTATGCTATCCTGGTGAGCCTCTTCGTCATTTTCCAAAGGAAGTATGGTCGTGCTCCTTCCAACCGGGAGATCCGGTACTTGTATAATTTGAGGGGCTATAAGAAGGGGTCCCCATACATTAGCTTGGAGTCAGCCGTGACCTTCAAGCCGGTCTTGGACCTGTACTCTAAATTCAGCATGTTCAAGAAAGAGTGGTTCTTTGTTAGGGACGACTCCGTTTCAATCCGGCGCTTTACCTCTGGATGTAAGTTGATGCTTTTACTTATAATTTCTATTCCGATTGCGATGCTTCTTCTCATACTTTCTCATTTTTGCTAGCGACAGGTGGCTTTCCGGTTGTGGAGACTGACCGCCTGGTTCAGACGGTGGCTGAGATAGAAGCCATTCTTGGGAAATATAGATCATCTGCCTTCTTGATCAGAAATGCGATTCTTCTGGAATATAACTTAATCCTTCCGCAGCAGTCTGTAGTTAAGCTGAGGGAAACGGCGGAGGAGAGGGCGGCTGCTCAGACCAAGGAAGGTGTTACGGCAGAGAGTAGCAAGATGAAACCTTTCTCAAAACCTCCAGCTGTCGGAGGTAAGAAACTCAAGAAGTCGGACGGTCCCTCCCCCAGCAATTGTCCACTTACCCGGGAGGAGGAAGACATAGAGGAGGAAAGAGGCGAGGGTGGAGATGGTCGGGATGGTGACAAAGGTGGCGATGGCATCGGGGCCCTACTTCCTGGGCAAGCGGGCGAGATTCAGGAGTGGACGGATGATGCGTTCCACCAGGCTTTTGAGGGGTTGGATGAGGATCCGGCTTTGGTAGAGAAGACCGGGAAGGCGGACAAAGCCGGGACTGGTGCAAGTGAGTCTTCTCCGACCATTCCAGCCAAGGTGGCTCCGACGAATCAAGGTGAACTCTTGACTCCTGCATGCTTCATTAATGATAGGGACTTAGGAATATTTTATGACCCGCTCCCGTCCTGGAATGAAATCCAGGACTTATTGCAGTATCCCACTCCTCCCCTGGGTTTGTACAACCACAGCTGTGACTCTTTTCCTTTTTTAACTTGTAATTTACCACGTTTCTCGAATCATATAGTGATGTAAGTTTGTGACACTTGTTCTTTATATCAGGAGCAGGCAAGACGTCCAAAGCCTCAGACCTTCGACACAGGCTTGAGCAATATAAGCTTTCCAAAACTTCTGCTAAGCCGAAGCCCTCGACCCAACGCTCCGGGGATGTAGTCGGCTACCGTCCTCTTCTTGGGGTCATCGAAGAGGGTATTCAGCAGAGGAAGAGGAGTCATCCTTTATCCGAAACTTCGCCCGGTCCTCAGCTTCCGGCTCAGCCTCTTCATGATATCACTAAAGAGGGTAGCGAGTTTGCACCCTCTCCGCACCCGTCCAGAAACCCTTCCGTTACTCATATCGACCGTCCTGACTTGGCTCGTAATCCATTTGCGGGTCATCCTGATCTGGATCCAAGTTCCCACGACATTACCTTTGATGAGGTTACTGGTGAGCACCTTCTTTCCCGCAATCCCATGGTACGGGTGCTTGATGAAGCTAAGTCCTTAGATCTTGATCTACTTACCACTCGGATAGTTACCATGGGAGATGGGGCCAAGGCTAATATTGATCGGGTGGCGGAGGAGACTAAAAAGCTGATGGGGCATCATGCCCGGCTGGTTAAGGCCGGAGAGGAGATTGGGAGTGCCAATATCCGACTTCGATTGGTGGTTTCGGATCAGGCCAAACAGCTTGCGGATCAGGCTATTCAGATTTCTCAGCATGAGGCTGCTACTGGGCGACTAAGGAAAACCATGGAAGAGGCCAGTCGGGCCGAATTGCGGAAAATGGAAGCTACTTGCAAAGAACGGATTGACATGGCTATTGCCACGGTGGACGAGGTTCGGAAAGCGGATCTCGAGCAGGTGGAGGAATTGTCCGGGAAACTTGAGGCTGCAGAGCTTGCTCAAGCCAAGTTGAGGGAGGAGATGGAGGCAATGCGGGGATCCCTTCTGGTTGACTGCTCGAGATACCGATCGGAGAGAGATGCCGCCGTTGGGAGGTTGTCGGCTTCCGAGGCCCGGATGAAGGAGTTTTAGAAGAATGAGGGGATGATGGACGAAATGCTCCAGGATATGTACTTCTGTACCTGGAAGCAGGGCAACCTATCCTGGATGGATGATTATCCCAGGGTCATGGCTAAGATTTATCTCCGGGCTCTGGAGGAGGCTAAGGCTGATGCAGATAAAGAGGGTGGAACGGTCTTCAGTATGGATGTGGTCACTGCCCAGTTTACCAAGGAGGAGAAAGTGGCGGTAAAGGAGGGTATGCGGCTGCTTGCTGCTGAGGAGGCAAGTGTGTAGGTAGAGGATGACGACCAGGATGGTCAAGAAGCAGGTGCTGGTAAGTCTTCCTTTCTAGTCTTTCCGTTAACTTGGTTACTTATCGCTAATGAATTCTTTTTATGACCGGACAGGTGTGCAACAGAGCAAGGACAAAACTCCGACACAACCGGCTCCCTGATTAGACCTGGAAAATTCTTTTTGTAGACTTGACATGGTTGTATACGTTAGTCTTAAGACAGTAGAGTAACTTCTAAGTTGTAATTCTTGCTACTTGTAACAATCAACATTATTCTTGACGTGTAATTTTTTAACTTAAGCTGATTTTGTCGTTTCTTGAATATTTGTTGCTATTTCGACATATCGTATGAGAAATGTAGCTATGTATATTCTTGTAATTAAATTGTGTTTGATGTTAGACTCTGGTTCTAAACCATAATTTTATGACTTGCAATATTAGCGTGTGGTGTGAACAAATTATAGTCATGTATTTGTACATAAAAGAAGAAAATACCGCCTTTCATGTTTTAATCGTAGATGGCAGTCTTGAATATCTTGTAGGACCGAGCATGGAATGTAGTCGAATGTCCTGCCACTGTGAGTCCCTACACCCATTGGCGAGTATCTCCTACTCTGTATCATGTATTTTAGGGATTGTTATAGGGGATAGGAAAAAAGCTTTTTAAGTAAAATTGAAATACGTAAAAAAGGTAAAACTTCCAATCACGGAAGGCCTTCGATGTGCTTAAGTTCGTGGCAAACGGGTTTTGTAGTCACTTTCCCTAGCCGTGGGTCTTGGAGACATTCGTCACCCATCTTACGCCTCCGCGGGGAGTCAATTCTTTTTTACCACAGCCGCACTTAAGACACATCGGAGCCGAGATCGCGCACAGTAACTACCCGGGCCATTATGGCCCGTAATCGTGGGTATTATTCGATTTACTGTGGCCGGCTAGCGTGGGTGCCGATCGTCAACTGTGAACTGCCCCTGGCTGGCCACACCTTATGTTGGGGCTTATAGTCGTTTCACAGTTGTCGGCGACCCTAACGCCGTAATGAGCTGCCTCGGCTATAGTCGGCCTTCTCGGTGGCTTATAATCGGCTCATTACTGTTGGCTTTCAGGGCCGTCGCGAGCAATGAGTTAACCCGCAGCAGAGGGATGCTGGAGCAAAAGTGTCTCATTGGCGAGGGCATAGATTCGCATAGTACCTGTTGGGTCTTGTCCAGGTGAAGTTGCGTTGTGGAGTGCTTTGAATAGAAATGCTATATACTCAGGATTTTGTTCAACAGAAAAGGATAAAGTTAACAAGCAGCCAAGATACAAAGGAACAAGTTAAAAAAGAGACAGGGTTTTTTAAAGTGGTTCGGCACGAAAATGCCTTCGTCCACTGATTCTCTTTGTTAATTCACTTCATATGGGCAATACAAGTTAAGAAAAGTATCGACGGAGGTGTTGGATGTTCCATGCCCTCTGGAACACCTCTCTGTCCACTGTTGACAAAATATAGGCTCCGTTGTGGAGATCTTTATGAATTACATATGGTCCATCCCAGATTGGGTCTAATGCTCCGGGGCAAGGGAAGATTCGCTTGAGGACAAGATCCCCTTCCTGTAAGGTACGATGCTTGACTTTGGAGTTGTATTGTGTTGCCACTTTTTGCTTGTGGGCTGCTGTTTTGAGGACTGCATCGTTTCTTCTCTCCTCGATTAGATCCAAAGACATGTGAAGGAGTTCTTCGTTCTCTTCTGGGTTATAGTGGATCCGACGGTGGGAAGGCACAACAGTTTCAACTGGGAGCATAGCCTCCGATCCGTATGCCAAAGAGAAAGGAGTGTGCCCTGTCGATGTTCTGAAAGATGTGCGATAGGCCCATAGTGCCGTAGGAAGTTCATCCACCCAAGCGCCCTTTGATTTTTCGAGCTTCTTTTTGATTAGAGTTTTCAGAATTTTGTTGACTGCTTCGACTTGTCCGTTTGCCTGGGGATATGCTACGGATGAGAAGCTTTTATGAATTCGGTGTTCTTGGCACCAGTTGGCGAATTCCTCGCTGTCAAATTGAAGTCCATTGTCTGATATGATTTTGAGTGGGACTCCATACCTGCACAGAACATTTTTGATCAAGAAGTTAATAACTTTTGCTGAAGATACTTTATTCAGAGGTTCTGCTTCCACCCATTTTGTGAAATAATCAACTGCCACTATAGCATATTTGGCCCCGCCTCGGCCCATCGGTAGCTCGCCGATTAAGTCAATTCCCCATATTGCGAAGGGCCAAGGGCTGGTCATTTGAGTAATCTCAGTTGTTGGTAGCCATGGAATCTTAGCAAATTTTTGGCATCTGTCACATCTCTTGACGAAATCTGAGGCATCCTTGCTTAGGGTGGGCCAGAAATATCCGTATCGGAGTATCTTTTTTGCTAATGTTTGCCCCCCGGTGTGATCTCCACAGCTCCCCTGATGGATGTTGGATAAGATTTCCTTGGCTTCCCTTCCGGCGACACACCTTAATAATGGGTTAGAGAAACCGCGCCGATAGAGGATGTCTTCTTGTATTGTATAGCGGGACGCTTTCCTCAAGATTTTCTTGACTTCATTACGCCCGTTAGGTAGTGTGCCACTTTGTAGGTAGTCTCGGATGGGAGTCATCCAAGTTGCTTCTTCGGCTGCGGCTATCAGATTCACTTGCTCAAAACTTGGGACCGTTTGCTTTGAGATGGTTACTGCCCCGAAGATGGCGATGTCTCTCATACTCGCTTGCTTTGCCAATTCGTCGGCCTCTTGGTTCTCTTCCCGAGGGATGTGTTTGACTAAGTACTGATCCAATCGGCTGAGAAGCAACTTGGTCTTCTTTAGATATGCTATGAGTCGTTCCTCTCGAGCTTGGAATTCTCCTAGTATTTGATTAACAATAAGTTGAGAATCGCTGTGAAGACACAAAGAATTTGCTCCGATTTCTATGGCAATTTCTAGTCCAGCTATCACTGCTTCATATTCTGCATCGTTGTTGGTGGCAGCGAACTCCAACCTTATAGCATAGTGCAGTTTATTTCCCCGGGAGTGATTATTACCACACCTGCCCCCGAGCCTTGTTCGTTAGATGCACCGTCCACAAAGAGATTCCACTTGATATCTTCTGTTATTTCCAGTTGCTCCTTATCCTCGTTGGTAGTGAACTCTGCAATGAAATCAGCCATGGCTTGTCCCTTGATGGCGGTGCGAGGGTGATAGGTGATATCATATTGACTCAGCTCAATACACCATTTAAGTAGTCGCCCGGAAGTGTCGGGACGATGGAGTACTTTTCAAGTTTAGGATATCTGACTTCTGCCCCAGTAAACCTTTTACTGACGAAGTAAACTGGTCGTTGCATGCGGTTGTCTTCCCTTACCAAGGCAGCGCTTAAAGCGTGAGATTACACAGCAAGGTATAGGTATAATTCTTCGCCTTCGCTTGGGGTCGAGAGTACCGGTGGTTTCTGGAGGTGTTCGATTAGGTTAAGGAAAGCGGTTAAGCATTCGTCCATCCATTCGAACTTTCCTTTATCTTTCTTTAGAGCTTCGAAAAAGGGGACGCACTTGTCCGTTGCTTTGGAGATGAATCGGCTTAGGGCGGCCACTTTTCCATTTAGGCTTTGCATTTCCTTTCGGGTGGAAGGTATCTTGATGTCCCTTAATGCTCGGACTTGTTCAGGGTTTGCTTCAATCCCTCGGGCATGGACGATGAACCCTAAGAATTTTCCCGATGACACTCCGAAGGAGCACTTTAGTGGATTCAACTTCATTCCATACTGTCGAAGTACCTGGAACATTTCGCCTAGGTGGCTTACGTGATCTTTGGCTTTCCGTGATTTCACCAGCATGTCATCTACATATACTTCCATAGTTTGTCCTATTAGCCCTGCAAACATCTTGTTGACGAGGCGCTGGTAGGTGGCTCCTGCATTTTTAAGTCCGAAGGGCATCACTTTGTAGCAGTATAAACCCCGGTCGGTGATGAAACTAGTGTGGTCTTGGTCGGGAGCATGCATAGGAATTTGGTTATATCCTGAGTATGCATCCATAAAAGATAGGAGTTCGTGCCCGGCTGTGATGTCTACAAGTTGTTCGATTCTGGGAAGCGGGAAGCAATCCTTTGGGCAGGCGTCGTTTAGGTTGGAGAAGTCAATGCAGGTCCGCCACTTCCCATTAGCCTTCTTTACTAGTACCGGGTTGGCGATCCATTCTAGGTAAACAGCTTCTCGTATGAAGTCATTGGCGAGTAGATTCTTTACTTCTTCATCGAGGGCTGCTGATCGCTCTGCCCCCATACTTCTCTTTTTTTGTTTTACAGGCGCCTTGGTAGGATCAATGTTTAATACGTGGCATGCTATGTCGGGGGAGATTCCGGTCATGTCAGCGTGTGACCAAGCGAATACATCCAAGTTGTGGCGGAGAAAATCAATGAGTTGTTCCTTCAATTCAGCTTTCAGCTGGGACCCAATTTTCAGTAGCCTACTTGAGTCGTGCTTGTCTACAGATATAAACTCCATAGCCTCTGCAGGCTCAGCGGTGGCCTCCTCCTCTTTGTCCCTAGGGTCTAATTCATTGAAAGGGTCGCTGGTGTATCGAAGAGGAGGGGCTTTCTTTAGTTGCTATGTTTCAAGGCTTTTTGTGCAGAGGGCAATCTCTACACCTTTCCCTTTATCTTTCATGTGGTTGTTGCGAAGTTCGGTTACATAGCAGTCTCGTGCAATATCCTGGTCTCCTTCCACTTCCCCTACCCCATTGTCTGTTGGAAATTTTATTTTCAGGCACCATGGGGCTAGGACAATCTGGAAGTCAGACAAGGCTGGTCTTCCTAAGAAGGCGTTGTAGGCCGAATGGTTTTCTATCAGCACAAACATCTGTTTCCTTACAACGGAGCGGGGATGGCTTCCAATCTCAACAAAGAGGTCCAGCTGCCCGAGGGGCATCTTCGCATCTCCAGTGAAACCGTGTAGTGGTTTATCGCAGGGAGATACATCCTTCATTGATAGCTTCATTCTGTCGAATGCGTGTTTGAACAGGATATTTACAGAGCTTCCAGTGTCTACCAGGATTCGGTAAACTTCGGCGGGACCGAGTCGGGCAGAGATAACCATGGGATCCATGTGAGGGTACTGTCTTCCTTCTAGGTCGCGTTTACTGAATGTGATGTCATCACTTTCTTTCCGCTTTGGGTGGCGCTCTTCTATAACCGTATTGACACAGTCTTTATTGTCTCTAAGCGACTTCCCATATCTTTCCATCTCTCTCCAACTTATGTCTGCGATGTGCGGACCTCCTGAGATGGTATGGACCACTATCTTCTCTTGACTAGAGCTGCTAGCGTTGCGGTTTCCTCTGTCGGTCCCTGGTGAGGGTAGCCTTGGGTTTTCATTGGCAGGAGCTGGAGTCCTGTCTTGACTTTTTACATAACGTTCCAGTTTCTTCCTTCTGATGTGTTCCTCAATCAGATCTCGGAGATGATGGCATTCGTTGGTATCATGTCCGTGAGATTCGTGGAAGCGGCAGAATTTTCCAGACTTCTGTGCGTTATCTGATTCCTTCTTGTATGGTGGGCGTTTGTATCTAACTTCGCCTTGGGTGGCAAGGATGATATTTTCGACGGTCTCGTTCAAAGGGGTGTAAGTGTCGAATCTTGGTCCTGGCCGATATAGGCGCTTTTCTACCTTCTTGCCCCCAGCATTGTCTCTGGAATCATTTCTTCGAACGTCCCTCGCCACAGCAGGGGCGTTGCCATGGGTCGTCTTACTTTGCTGTCCTGACTGCCCCTCAATGGCAGCATCCTCAAGCCTCATGTATTTCCCGTCTTCATGGAAGAAATCGGGTAAAGTAGCTGGTTTTTCTTTTGTCAATCTTCTAGCAAATTTAGTGTCCGGATGCACCCCACTGCAGAGGGCCATTTGGATAAGCTTCTCATCGGCATCTTGAACTGCGGCTGCTGCGGCGTTGAATCTGGTTAGGTATTGCTGCAGCTTTTCTCCAGGTTTCTGTTTGACGCTGGATAAGGAATAAGCATCCTTAGGTTGCTCCACATGAATGCGGAACTGACTGATAAATTTTTCTTTCAACATTTCCCATGAGCTGATGGATCCTTGGGGTAGATGACAGAACCAGGAGGTAGCAAGATCTGCTAAGAAGAGCGGAAAGCATTTGCACAGTACTCCCTCTGTTGCTCCACTCATGAGCATATGTTGCGTGTACCTCTGTAAGTGTACAACGGGATCGGAGGTTCCTTTGTAGGGTTCCATTGTTGGCATCTTCCATTCTCGGGGGGTGATAGCAATTTCGATATTGCGGGCGAAAGGGCTGGTTACCCTAGCGCCTATCCCTCGATCTCTTTGCTCCCGTTGGACACACTCTCTGAATAAGCGTGCCATCCTTTCATCAGAACTTGGAGCAGATAGAAATAAATTTGGTTCTGTTCTGTGGGATTGATTCCGTCCAGACGACCTGTAGGGATGGTATCGTCTATCATTCCTCATATTTTCCAGTGGCTGCCTTTGATCTTCTGGGAGCACGCTTGGGTCAGCTACAGTTGGCCCTTGCCTTGATCTTCCCCTGTTGGGTTCTGATCTAAGCACTTCCTCGGGTCCAACTTCGGGCTGAACTCTAGCTCGGCCCCGTTCACTAGTGTTTCTCTGGTTAGGCAGCATGACAGGCTCAGCTACAGTTGACCTTCGCCCGGTACCTTCCCCGTTGGGTTCGGTACCAAACGTTTCCTCAGGCCTAACTTCGGGCTGTGCTCGGTCTCGGCTCCTACCACGGCTACTTCTGCCGTTAGCTCCTTCGAAGAAGGAAGATCTTTGCTGTCTCTGAGATCCTCCAGACTGGGACTCGCCCCATGATTCAGTGTTGCGGTTGGATTCTTCAGCGTCCCTCAAGCGTGACATGAGATGGTCCACCAAGGCTTCCTGCTGGGACGTGAAGCGGTTAGTTACTTCAACAACAACTCTGTCCAAATCTGCCCTAGTAATTGCTGCAGGCTGTTCTGTGGCAGGAGTGGTTGGGTTAGCCTGTCCTTCATTTGTTACCGTTGCTGGAGGAGGACGATTTACTTGATTCGTGACAGCTGGATCTGGAAGACTGCTGGATGCGATGTTTTTTCCTTTGTTAACATCTTTTCTCTGTTTGGGAGGCATGTTTTCCAAGTGGCGGACGATGCTGTTAGGAAAACTTGTTAAGTAGATGAAGCTGAAGCTTCGAGCTTCTAGCTCTCAATGAAAGCACCAAAAATGTTTGCACAAAAAATGGACAAACACCTCAAAGTTGTATGATTTAGTAGATCTTATGTTATTCTTAGTAATTTGAGCGATTTATGCAAATACGTAAAAAACAGGGGCTAAACTGTAAAAAGACACGCAGATTTATAGTGGTTCAGCCAGAATGTGCCTACGTCCACTTTATATGTTATTTCTCTTCTTTTTTTTATGATTACAAGTACAAAGCTTTGATACAAGTAAAAGAAAGTTGTTTGAAGAGTTCCTTCCGTGCTTGAGCTCTTAAACTTGTCCCCCATTGTTGTACCCCCGCCCCTCTATTTAAAGAGTGAGGCTAGGGGTAGGGGTCTTGGAGGTACATAGCAGCTGGTGGGCCTGGGCTGCCACGATCTGGCCTGGCAATGCTTTGGCTCGGTAGGACCTTGGTGACAGGTTGGTTCGGTGGTGAGGACGTAGTTTGGTCCGATGGTGAGGACGTAGCTTGGTCCGGGGTTTGGAGAAGGTGGCTGGTCCGGTAATGGTTGGAGATGCTTCATTCGGCGATGAACTGGTCCGGTAGGAGGTGGCCTGGACCGGTAGTGGTGGGAGGTGAGGTTTGGTTCGGTAGAGGTATGGAGACGGAGTTGGATCGGTGGTCTCCTTCTCCTGGATCGGTGGGGTATGGTTCGGTAGAGGTAGGGAGGTGGAGTTTGGTATGTTGACTTGGTAGAGCTTCGTCCGGTAGTGGGAGAGGAGTGGTTCGGTGGAGCCCGGTTCGGTGGTAGGAAAGGAGTGGTCCGGTGAAGAAAATTCACCCAACAATCGCTTCAAAATCCGGATCCCAAAAATGAAGAAGAACCCGCCTATTTATAGGCTGATTTCCTTAGGTCGTTCGCTCTTAGGTCGTCCACGACCTAACAGTTGCTGACCTAACAGTTGCCGACCTAAAACCCTGACCTAACGACCTAACACACACGCGACCTAACGACAACACAAGTGCGCGACCTAACTGAATCATAGGTCGCTCATGACCTAACTCATGTGCGCGACCTAATGACTTGTGACTTAACACACACTCGACTCAACAACTTAACGCCCATGCGACTTAACTTTAGCTCGCTCCTAGGTCGCTCACGACCTAACACTCAGCGACCTAACCCCTTAAGCCCTCACACGACTTAACCCCACACACTTGCGCATGACCTAGCGACCTACCGGATATGCGCTTCCACGACCTAAAATATCACGACCTAAGACTCAACACTAATGCGCGACCTACGACTTAAGCCCTTGCGCGACTTAACACTACACGATCTAACACCTTAACTAGGATACGACCTAACATCCACGCGACCTAACGACTTATCCCACTTATCTCCTTAGCTCGTCCACGACCTAACCTTCTTAGGTCGTTAACTCGCTTAGTTCCTTAGGTCGTTAACTCGCTAACTCCCTTAATCCGCTCACTAACTTAAGCCGTTAACCCATTAGGTCGTCTACTCCTTAGGTTGCCGATTCCTTAAGTCGCCAATTCCTGTAGGTTGCTAACTCTTAGGTCGTCCACTACCTTAAGTCACCAACTTCCTTAGGTCGCTCCAATCCCTTAAGTCGCTCACCCGACCTAACTTCTACTCGACCTAACCTACCCCACGACCTAAGCCACCACACGACTTATCTTCCAGACGACCTAAGCTACACACGGCTTATCTTCTATACGACCTAATGACAACTGTTTTACAAACATTCGATCCGTAAAAATACGGGTCGTTACATTCTCTCCCCATTAGAAATTTCGCCCCCGAAATTCCAAACAAACAAGAGCAATCAAAAGCTATTCTGCATGCCTACCATCCATAGCAATCAACAAACCATGCATCCAATTCTAGCCTAGCATGCAGAATTCTAAAACTAGAACAAGTTACAATGTCGTGAGATGCCATGACACCTTATGGCCATACCTTGAAGAGTTCAGGATGAGCTGCCTTCATCCTCTCTTCCACCTCCCATGTACAGTCGTTAACATCATCACTCCATTGTATCTTGAGCAACCTAACTACCTTCCTCCTAAGCTGTTTCGTGTTAGTTTCCACAACACGAAGCGGCTTACGAGGTCTCTTATCGACTGGATCAACCTCAAAATCTTCACAGCTATCCGCAGAAACTACTGTATTCGAGTCGTGCACATACTTTCGTAGATACGATACATGAAAAACATTGTGCACACCCGACATCTTTTCTGGCAACTCCAATTTATTGGCGAGCTTTCCAATTCGCTCGATGATCGGGAATGATCCAACAAATCTCGGAGTCAATTTTCCTTTCTTCCCGAATCGAATAACATTCTTCAGTGGAGAAATCTTCACAAAAACCATATCACCTACGTCGAATTCCAAATCCTTACGACGCTTATCGGCATAACTCTTCTGACGGTCTTGGGCTGCCTTCATTCGTTGCCAGATGATCTCTATGCAATCCGAAGTCTGTCGAATCATTTCTGGCCCAAGTATCAGCTTTTCTCCTGTTTCTAACGAACATGTCGGAGAGTTACACGGTCTTCCATACAATGCTTCATACGGTGCCATACCAATGCTTGACTGGTAACTGTTATTATACGAAAATTCCACCAAATGAAGGTGATCTTCCCATGATCCTCCGAAATCTAAAACACAAGCTCTAAGAAGATCTTCCAAAACTCGGTTAACTCTCTCAGTCTGACCATCTATTTGAGGGTGATAAGCTGTACTCAAACACAACTCGGTTCCCAGAACTTCTTGAAAGCTCTTCCAAAATCCACTAGTGAACAATGGATCTCGATCGCTCACTATACTCTTCGGAATACCATGGAATCGAACTATCCACTTAACATACAGCTCAACCAACTTTGATGCAGTCCTGGTTGATCGAATAGGAATGAATCTTGCACTCTTGGTCAAACGATCTATGATGACCCAAATCCATTCATTTCACATCCTCGTTCTAGGTAGCCCATCAATAAAATCCATCGATATTTGCTCCCACTTCCACGTAGGAACTTCTAATGGCTGAAGCAGTCCACTGGGCTTCTTCTGTTTGGCTTTTACCAACTGGCAGTTCATGCACTTGGAAATAAAATTTCCAACATCCTTCTTCATACCTTCCCAGTAATAGGTTCTCTTCATATCCCGATACATCTTATTTCCTCCTGGATGAATTGTCAGCTTCGAGTGATGACTTTCCTTCAGAACTTCATTTCTCAATTCATCTATATCGGGAACAACTAGTCGTCCTTGCTTCCGAAGCCAACCCTCTCGATCGACCTCGAATCCTTTATCCTTTTCTGGGTCCAATCCAGATTCCAAATCACGGATAATCTTGACAAGCTTATCGTCTTGCTTTTGGCTCTTGCCAATCCTTTCCACAAGAGTAGGTCTTATCGATAAGTTTTCCAACATCTCAGGTTCCAATTCACATCTAGGCCTGAAGTCAAATCCAGCTAAATACTCGAGATTCTTCCATTCTGAAAACATGACTCCCAATCCTGCATGTCTTCGACTTAACGCATCTGCCACTGCGTTACCCTTTCTCGGAGTATAGGCTATACTAAAATCATATGATGCCAAAAACTCTAGCCATCATTGCTGCCGAAGATTCAAATCCTTTTGGGAGAAAAGATACTTCACGACTTATGATCTGTAAACAATTCGAATCGAACTCCCAATAGATAATGTTCCACATCTTCAGAGCAAAAACAATCGCTGCCAACTCCAAATCATTAGTTGGATAATTCCTTTCATGCGGCTTCAGTTGTCGACTTGCATACGCAACAACTCTATTCTTCTGCATCAGCACTGCTTCAAGTCCAGTACCACATGCGTCGGTGTAAACCACCATCTCATCATTTCCACTTGGAATAGTCAAAACAGGAGCACTTGTCAATCGCTCTTTCAAGATTCCGAAAGCTTGCTCACACTTAGCATCCCATCTGAATACTTGGTTCTTTTTCGTCAATCCTGTTAATGGTGCAGCTACCTTGGAAAAGTCCTTGATAAATCGACGATAATATCCTGCTAATCCAAGAAAACTTCTCACATCATATGCATTCTTAGGTCTAACCCAATCCTGGATTGCTGCCACTTTAGCGGGATCAACCGCTATTCCATTTTTAGAGATAATATGGCCTAAGAACCTCACTTCGCTCTTCCAGAAGTGACACTTCGAAAACTTAGCCTTCAGCTGATGTTTTCGTTAGATTTCCAAAACAATACGCAAGTGCATCTTGTGCTCTTCTTCAGTTCTGGAGTAAATCAAAATATCATCCACGAACACTAGTACGAACTTGTTCAACTGATCTCTGAACACTCTATTCATAAGATCCACAAAATATGCTGGTGCATTGGTCAATCCAAACGGCATTACCAGCCACTCAAAGAAACCGGATGGTGTCCTGAAAGCAGTCTTCGGCACACTATCCTTTGCCACTCTTAACTTGTGAAATCCCGTAGCTAAATCCATCTGAGAAAACACCTTAGCTTCGTGAAGCTGATCAAACAAGTCGTATATCCTCGGCAATGGATACTTGTTCTTCTTAGTCACTTTATTCAGCTTACGATAATCCACACACAACCTCAGCGATCCATCCGCTTTGGTTACAAACACAACTGGTGCACCCCATTCGGACACACTACGCCGAATGAATCCTTTCTGTAAAAGATCATCAACTTGCACCCTCAACTCTTGCTGTTCCCTAGGCGCCATTCGCCTAAGAGGCATCACAACAGGTCTGGCTCCTTCAACTAAATCGATACGAAACTCGATCTCTCTATGCGGCGGTAACCCTTTGACCTCATCAAAGACATCCTCAAATCCATTAGCGATTGGCACCGATGACAGTCCATCCCGTGGAACAACCAGCGAATACATGAAGCTCATGAAGACGCCTTCCTCATGCTTACATCGTATCACAACCTTTCGCCCTTCCACATTCTTGACTGTCACCTCCAATCTTTCACAATCAACCTTTGCCGCATACTTCCTAAGCCAGTCCAAACCCAAAATAATTCCGAACCCCGCAAAGTTCAGAACAAAACAATCACAAACAAAAGAGCAATCATGACTCGATACAATCAGACCATGGCATAACATACACAGACAAGACGAACCCCCAACTGGATTAGTCACAACCAATGGCCTATCAACAATATCCGGTTCTAAACCCAACCGGCCTACAAGTTCATTACAAACAAAAGAATGCGACGCCCCAGTATCGAATAACACTCTAACTGGAACACCACAAATGGAAAGAGTACTTTGAACCACCACATTCTTTCCTTTCTCTTTAGCGGTAGAGGCTTTTGAAGAAGATGGAACAGCCCCCAAAGCATAAGCTTGCACAATCTGCTTGTCCTTTCGCGGTTCTGGACAATTCTTCTTAATATGCCCCGGCTTGTCACAGTTGTGACACTTCATCGGCACCTTCGGATTCTTGCAATCTCTAGAGAAATGGCCCTTCTGCTGACAATTGTAGCAGGTCACTTCGCCCTTCGGCTTCTTCTAGCCATCCTTACCCTTTTGCTACTGCTGCTTCCTCTTCTTGTTACCACCTTGTTGTGGTTTAGACTCTTCCTTGGTCGCAGCAACAACAGATCCCTCTTTAGGAAACATATTCTCGTGTCTGAGAGCTTTCTCCACAAGCTTCTCAAATGGATCGTCCAAATGATCCACCAACTGCCTTCCAAGATAACTGTCCAAGCCTGTCACAAACTTCTCATTCTTCTGATATGAAGATTCAATATACGACCGGGCATACTTGGACAAAGCTTCAAACTCAGAAACATACTCAAGAACTGGTCTTCCATCTTGCTTGAGCTCCACAAACTTCTTGAACAGAACAGATTTCTGAGCTGTAGAAATGAACTTAGCTTCAAACCTGGCTTGGAATTGCACCCAAGTAATCCCTTCCTCCGGAGTATCAATGGTGATAGAGTTCCACCAATCAGAAGCTCTTCCTTGAAGCTGACTTGATGCAAGCTTCCTTTTAGTTGCATCCTCGATTCCCAAATCACCAAAGATTCTTCAACAAGCATCTATCCACCTTTGGACTTCAATAGTTGACTCTGTTCCCAAGAAAACCTTTCCTCCAAGAGCAGTATAGTCTTTACACAACTTAGCAAAATCCACAGGTTTTGGAGTTTGAACTTGAACTCCAACATCTACTAATGGACCCGGAGCTGGCATCCTTATCATGATCGAAGTCATCATAGCTTCGAACATAGCAGCATAATCAGCAGCCCCCTCAGTAGAACGGCCTTCCCTAGCAGCTGGTCTCCCTCTTCAACTCATCCTTAATATCTATAAAAAGGAATGATTAATACACCTTGAGAACAACTACATAAGGGGTTCAAATCATTCTAAGCTACTATATTATATATAGTAATCATCCATCAAAATACAATTACGTCTCTCATACGTAGTTACGCCAACGAGCGTTGGGTAAAATCGATTAACCAAAGCTCTGATACCAAATGTGACGACCGCCCATGACCCCTGCACTGAACATAGAAAATAATGCGTTGTAAGGTGTGCCAGGCAGCCATGGACGATTGTCAGGGTAAATTAAAACAGCAGAATCTATCGTATTACTCACAGCGCATGGATAAAATAAAATAGAGAATATATATAGTGAAGCATCTCAAAATAGAATCTCATCAATTACTTCATAATAGTTGAATACAAACATCTGAATAGTCAATACATCAAGCCTCACTACATATCACTCAGAGCATTATACAAAACAGCGGAACATCCAGTACATATAGTAAGAAAATAATATGCAAGCCTCCAGCCCGTCTTCGTCATCAGCATCGTGAGAAACTAAGATCAGCACCTGTCACCTGCTACCTAGTCTTCCCATCCCAAAGCGAATGAATCAGCCCAAGGTAATAAGAGTTGAACATAAAACCTTGAGTCAGACAACAGTCTTAGTGAGCGGTAAATTAACTAACAACATACCAAAAGAGCATAAAGGTAAAAGGAATAGGAATCCGACCCTCCCACTCCACCTCTTTCTACAGTGATAGCCCCCAGACACACTAAGCAGAAGTAAACATAGCAAAGCAGACATTTAAAGTAAAGCAATTATCACTCGAGTCAAGGTCAACATTTTCCAAGTACAAACCCCCAAGGCCTAAACCAAGATCAGATAAGCACTCAGAAAACATTGCTCTTGAGACCGAATGACGATACAACCAAACAACCATGACTCTGGCTATCACTGTTATCATTGCTTCGATACCACCGTTAATTGAATGACCGGCACATTCTTTCAGCCGTCCGTCAAGGGTTAATGGAAACCCCGGTTCTAGACATAACTCCGCACGTCGTCGCAGCCCGTGCCTAGGACTATCGAATCTGCCCAGAGTACTTGACTACAATCATAGTCTTTAGGGACTATCGAATCTGCCCAACGTACTCTTGCTTTGAGCCTGCTAGAACCTTCAAAAACGATGAAATCTCAGCTTTCTAGTCATCCTCCTCGACGACTATTTCCATACTAGCTCAAGCGCCTCTCGAGCAAACCATTATCCTTAACTCGAACCATTTCACCGAGTTATCAACATGCTTGGAATTATCCCGTCTGGATTAAACCAAGGCTATCTCATACCATGCCTCGCTTCATCTCATCATAGCAAAGCCTCATCTCAACATCAACATCATCAAATCTATCCATATGAGCTTCATCATCCGCCACATATGCCACGAGCAGCTTTTCCAATTCAAGAGCCTTTCCCTTAGCTTTTCAATCATCTTCGACTAACTTGTCCAAATCAAATCATCAATCAACTAATTTACAACAATCAATCAAGGCAAATATTAATCCAAGTAATCAAGCATTCAAACATGATCAAATAAACAATTTTAACAATAATGGCAATCTTGTAATTAAAGAGTCTAAATCTAACAAGCATGAATCATGAGCAATATCTCTACAACTTGATGAATGAACTTGCCTAGGTTAATCATGTAGGAAAATGGATGTCAAATCATCATGAACAATAGATCTACACTTAAGTTTATGAAGATCCATGGAAATCACTAGTTTAACACCAAATCAAGCCATCAATCCGATATACTCCTTTGGATCCGTGTGAGAGATAATCACCACTCACCAAATCACCTAAACACCTTAAAAGAAACACACTTCAGATCTGGACAGCGAAGAATCTAACTCGATCTATCAAAACTCCGCTTCAAACGATGAAATCTCTCTTTGATGGATGAAGATCTTCAATCTAAGCTCTTGGATCTTCGATTTGATCTTCGATTTGGATGGAAGGAATCACAAGATTAGAGTGGAGAAAAGAAGTGAAGAAGTGTAGAACTCGAGCTCTCAAAATGGCAGCACTTCGTCGCTTCAAAATCCGGATCCCAAAAATGAAGAAGAACCCGCCTATTTATAGGCTGATTTCCTTAGGTCCTTCGCTCTTAGGTCGTCCACGACCTAACAGTTGCCGACCTAAAACCCTGACCTAACGACCTAACACACACGCGACCTAACGACAACACAAGTGCTCGACCTAACTGAATCATAGGTCGCTCACGACCTAACTCATGTGCGCGACCTAACGACTTGCGACTTAGAACACACTCGACTCAACAACTTACCGTCCATACGACTTAACTTTAGCTCGCTCCTAGGTCGCTCACGACCTAACACTCAGCGATCTAACCCCTTAAGCCTTCACGCGACTTAACCACACACACATGCGGACGACCTAGCGACCTACCGCATATGCGCTTCCACGACCTAAAATATCACGACCTAAGACTCAACACTAATGCGCGACCTACGACTTAACACTACACGATCTAACACCTTAACTAGGATACGACCTAACATCCACATGACCTAACGACTTATCCCACTTATCTCCTTAGCTCGTCCACGACCTAACCTTCTTAGGTCGTTAACTCGCTTAGTTCCTTAGGTCGTTAACTCGCTAACTCCCTTAAGCCGCTAACTAACTTAAGCCGTTAACCCCTTAGGTCGTCTACTCCTTAGGTCGCCGATTCCTTAAGTTGCCAATTCCTGTAGGTTGCTAACTCTTAGGTCATCCACTACCTTAAGTCACCAACTTCCTTAGGTCGCTCCAATCCCTTAAGTCGCTCACCCGACCTAACTTCTACTCGACCGGGTCACGATGACGTGCGGGAGTTATGTCTAGAACCGGGGTTTCCATTAGCCCTTGACGGACGGCTGAAAGAATGTGCCGGTCATTCAATTAACGGTGGTATCGAAGCAATGATAACAGTGATAGCCAGAGTCATGGATGTTTGGTTGTATCGTCATTCGGTCTCAAGAGCGGTATTTTCTGGGTGCTTATTCGATCTTGGTTTAGGTCTTGGGGGTGTGTACTCGAAAAACATCACCCTTGACTCGAGTGATAATTGCTTTACTTTAAATTGTATGCTCTGCTATGTTTGCTTCTGCTTAGTGTGTGTCTGGGGGCTATCACTGTAGAAAGAGGTTGGAGTGGGAGGGTTGTATTCCTATTCCTTTTTCCTTTATGCTCTTTTGGTATGTTGTTAGATAATTTACTGCTCACTAAGACTGTTGTCTGACTCAAGGCTTTATGTTTTAATTCTTATTGCCTTGGGATGTTCGTCCATTTCGGGACGGGCAGGCTAGGTAGCAGGTGACAGGTGCTGTTCTTGCTTCTCACGATGCTGATATCGAAGACGAGCTGGAGGGTTGCATATTATCTTCTTATATGTACTGGATGTTCCGCTGTTTGTATAATCTCTGAGTGTTATGTAGTGAGGCTGGATGTATTGACTATTCTGATGATTGTACTCAACTATTATGAAGTTTTATATGATGGCATGTTATTCTGTAAAGCTTCACTATATATATATTCTATTGTATTTTGCCCATGCGCTGTGAGTAATACGATAGATTCTGTTATTTTGATCTACCTTGACAATCGTCCATGGTCGCCTGGCACACTTTACATCGCACTATCTCTAGATTCGGTGCAGGGGTCATGGGCGGTCGTCACAATACATATCCCAATATATATATATATTGCTATATACATAGATATATCCTACTATATCTAATATCACAACAAACATCAATCAATAACTGCAATCCAAATTTTCATTTTGAGTGAGAAGATCTCACCTTTAATTTGCAATCCATTTTCGATCTAAATTGTTTTACTTGATTGTTAAACCTTAAATAAACAATTGTACACTTTATTAATATTCGAATTAAATCGAACTATAAATTTTCGTTTGGTAATTTTAATTAAGATTTTATTTTAAACCAATTTCTTTTAATAAATTATTTCTAGTAACTAACGAATTAAATAAACCTATCAAACAAATCAATTATCCAAATTGATTTAAAACATAAATATTTTCATTATAAAATAACTTCTGCTATATTATACATACATTTCTCACTGAATACAAATTTTTCTTTCTATGTATATGACATATATATCTTTCTTTATTTAAGAAAATCATACCTCGTTGAAAATTGAAATTTAAATTCCATCTTTGCCTTAATCGATTGTTTGCCGACCATCTGCTCGACTTGAGACCCTTGTTTGAGCTACCTCTGGTTAGCATCGCGACTGGCTGCGCCTACGCACACGCACTTCCACGTCACAACCACCAACTTGAGAATCTCGTCGTCGACAGTCCCAAAACCAGTCGCCAATGCCTTCGAATCGCCTCGCTCGAGCTCATCCCAGCCTTAGATTTCTCGCGAACTCCACCACTCGATCGAAACCCTCACGCCTGACCACGTCGATACCTCATCGCCTCGATGACATCGTCCAGCCTCCTCGTCGACTTCCTTCCCCGCCACCTCATCGTGAGTCGCGTCCAGTCGCACTCGAGCTCGCAACTCGATTCGAATAGAGAAGAAGAACGAGATTTAGGGATTTCGATTAATTTTGATGTCGATTTTGAACTGAGGCTTGACCAATTCGAATAGCTTTGGTTTCTTTAAAAATGAGTTCGGCCATGATTCTCGTTTTGACTGAGGAAATCGTGATTTTTAAAATGGTCACCATTTATTTTATTTTCAAAGGAAGATAGTTTTCGTTCTTTTCTTTCTTTTCTCGTGTATTTTAACAAAGAAGGAAGGGTACGAAGGAGACAAAAAGGATGTGATATTAAATCTGAGATGAAAGGTTGCGTGACTGCACAAGCTTGCCATAGTGTTTTGAAAGGAGGTGAAAAAGTATCGATGTGAAATTTATTTGCTCAGTCAAACAAAGTATAAACTATATTTTAAACTTAAATTTAATTCGACTTGAATTCGTAGCTCAAAATCTTGACATCCCGTCGAGCCGTGCCGCCAGGCGTTTGTAATGTTCTACACCTATTCCGAACACAATGGAAAAGGTTTCGAGTCCAAATTCGATCGTATGGAGAAGATAGCATTTTGGACCAGTTATAATATTAAATTTCGATTTAATTTCAGCGCATTTGCTTATCGTACGGCCAAACGATCACTCCAAACACTAAGAAAATTAAAATCCGATAATAATACAATATTACGGATCCAATGGAACTTGTTTCGTCGAATTCCGAGACTGTGCCCCGAAACTCTACTTTCAAATTCAATTTAAACGATAAAATTTCAAAACTGAACAAATCATTCCCAAATTAAATTCTGAAGCTTCCATTATCTTCAGTATTATTAATATGAATTTTCCAAGACTTCATATTATTTTTAACAGGCTTAAAATTGAAGATTCAAATTTTTACCCAAATTTTAACAATTAAATTCACAAATTTAATTACCAAACAAACTCTGATATTTGAAATTCAAATTAAACTAATCATTCAAATATTTAAAATCAATTAAATATTCAAATTTCAAATGTCAAAAATTCAGGGTCGTTACAATCTTCCCCCCTTAAAAGAATTTCATCCCGAAATTACAAGTCAAGAAGAATGATCCAATCCCCGTTAACTATTTTCCCAAAACCAAATACCTTTATCAAATTTGCTAAAACAAATCTTTTTATTAAAGATTCGTTATCACTTCAACTAACTTTCCAAACACTTTCATAGCTTCAAACAACTTTATTTTGCTTCACAATTAAAATTTAAAGTTAAATTCAAATTGTAAATTATCCAAAATTTCTCAAAAATTTTCTAACTTTCTAAATTTTCAAAATATTTCGCCAGCGTCTCCTTTGCGCGGCTATCTCGGTACGACTACAAAATGTCCCTACGGACTTCCAATTTCCAAAAGAAAACAAAATGCCAAGTGGCAAAATCAGAAACTCATCAAATTTCATACTGAAATTGAAATACATACCTTTTGTTGAGCAATTTCGAATTTATCTTCGAAATCAAAATCCAATTCCATTTTCCTTTATACCCCATGTATATCTTACTTAACAACAATATCCAGTTACAACATTCAAGTTAAAATTTCATTCACTTCTTAACTTAGAATATTTCTCAATTCGAATTTATCTCAGATTTCATATTTTTTTTTTACTTAAGAATTCTCTCCATTCCTTTCTTAAGTTCAATATAAGTTTTTATTTTTACTTCACTAACAAAGTTGTATATTCATTTCCATTCAACTTTGCATTTTCAATTTCCATTTGAATTCATTTTATCTTCAAAAACTAAAAATTCACTTTTCTAGTTCAATTCTTACATTTCCATTACAATTTGAAAATCAATTTCCGTTAACAAAAAATTTTCCAAATTTTTCTAAATTTTTCTAACTCCCAAAATTTTCAGAAAATTTTGGCGGAGTCTCCTTTGTACGGAGGAGCTTTTACAATTTGACAAGAGATATAAATATATATACATCGACCCACACGGTCGGAAAAGCAGAAAAACAGTTCATATTTCCTATTTTTTTATTGCATAGGCGTACCTTTTTAGAATTTTAAGCAAAGCAGTTTATTTATTAGCATTTGCGCAACCCAAAATGCAGCCAAACGGCTTCCAAAAACCTGTACTTACTCAATTTAAACACATAAGTGACAAATATAAGAAATTCATTAACATTTCATTTATTTTCAATAGCAAACACATAGATTTCATAAGCAATACATTAAAAATAAATTCCATTAGTAATTTATAATGTTTCAATACAAATTTAAATTGCTTACTACTATATCACACATCATTTTTATTCAATTCATTGGTTTACAATTCATTTTTAGTTGCTTACGACCAATTCACATACCATTTCCATTTTCATTCAATCTTGCATTATCAATTCCATTCTTCATTTCTTAGGTTCAATATAAATATTCCATATACACATTATATTTATTTTCAATTTGCTACTTCGGTTAATATTTACTTATATTTAAACTGGATTTCCAATTCCATTCGAATTCAATTTACCATTCATTTATAATTATTGAATTTAATTCATTTCCAAATCATATTTACTTTGTCATTCCTTCAATTAGTTTCACTTACTAATTTTATTTCAATACTTCATTTTGTTTATCAAAGATCAAATAAAATTTCCAACATTCAGCTTGAATTTCATTTACTAACAAATTCAAAACGAAGTTTAACATTCAATTTAAATTTCATTTACTTACAATTGTAAATTCCATTCATTCATTTGGAAATTTATTTCTACTTATTTGAATTTTATCTGCAAATTTAACTCATAATTGAATTTTTATTTAACTAACTCAACTTCCCTATTTCATGAATTAATTAATTTTCATATTAATTTACTTGAATTCAATCCACTTTATTTAATTTTTTCCAAGTTTGGAATCTTATTCAACTTGATTCAAATCCAATCTCATTCTATTTTCCAATTCATTTATTTACAAATGTAGCTTCATTTGTTCATTCACAATTTTTATTCCATCTCAATAAATTTTATTCCAAATTATTTAGTCCACTAGATTAAATTTTCAAATTTACTTTTATTCAAATTAATCCAAGTTAAATTCAATTCTAATTTGAATTTTTTTCTAAGTTCCCAAACTCATTTCAATTTATAGAACTCATTTATAAATTCACTTTACCATTTCATTAGATTAATGAATTTATTTTCTCAAATATTCTTTTGGAATTCCATTTTAAATTATAAATCATATTTACAATTTATTTACAAGTTCTATTTGTATATGAATTCATTTCCTTATATTTTCAATTCACATTTATAAATTTCATTTGTTAAATGAATTTATCTCCAAATGTTTTGTTATACATTATTTCTTATTCAATTTCCATATAATAATGATAATAATTCAAAATTATCACTCCCTAACACCCAAACATCCATATACTATAATAATTCATAGAAAATCATTTCTTTCCTATACAAAAATAGTTTTGGGTAAATTATTTCATTTACCCTATTTTAAAACAATACGGTGTTAGTTTATCTTGTTTAAGAGTTTAGAAAAGAGTTTAGAAACCCCTATCGATTAAAGTTCGCCAGACTGCACCGACCAGAATCTATAAACAATCAACCGATAACTCAACACAATACAAAACAAATTTTATATTCACTAACAAATACGCGCCCATATCTATTATTACACTCACACTCATTCTAGAGTACTACTGACTCTATCTATAATGAGTAACACCCAACAGAGCCAAGGTTATCGCTTAACCGACTGCTCTGATACCACATGTAACGATCACGATCTTTCGACGCTCGAAAGTCGACATTAATACGTCCACTGTATCAAATGCCGCGCAATCAAATGCCGGAAAACCGAACCATTAGGGTTAAAAAGAAGAGGTAGAAGAAGACAAAAGAAAAGAAGAACAGAAAAACGCAGAAACAGAAACAATATCAGAATCTCACATTCGCAGCGGAACAATATATAATAGATAAACACTAGTCTTTTAAACAAAGAACTATATCAGTTTATACATACATCATCAGAGTCAATATAAAACTCAATACAACAATGGACAGTTATATAAACTTGTCCTCATATAGAATACATAGCGGAATAAATAAACAAGTACGGGTGTATGTCTCGCCATCCAGCTTGCTTCCAAAGCTCCAGAATATCCAGAATATCCTGATAGCATAACTCTAGGCTGCCCGTGTGGAAAATTATGGGCACCCAGAGTTTAGAAAGGAAACAATAAACTCCGAGTCAGTCATGGTGACTGGTGTGAGATCGTAAAATAGTTATTTTCACAAAGAAAATAAAATTTATTCGCAATGATTTTGGAAAATGAAACTACCATAAGACCTCCCGCCACACACACAATGCAAACGCAGAATTGGAGGAGATTTCTTCTTATGATAGTCAAAGATGCTTACTACGCAAATCATTGGATTATTATTATTAATGTCTAGTGTGGAAAACATTTCGAAAGTATAATATTAATCTTAGCCAGCATACAACCATTATTGTATGCCTACTATAGCTACCATCTAAACAGTGGTGACCACCATAAGTAAATGGCAGGTTCTACAACTAATATCGTAAAATTTTCGTATTGGGAATAGGATTTCCAATAAATGGTCAGGCTAAGGAACTTCCTACTGCCACATGGGTATGCCTCTGGCTGGACGTCCCGAGAACCAACCTGGCTCTCTGCCAACACAAGGCCGGGTTACGCCTGTAACTAGGTAACTCACGAATATGCCATTCCCCGGTCGTTTGGGACCGTTATCCGAGGCGCCTCGATCACAAAGCAACAACCACAAAGAAATGAGATTGGAGCAACCACATAGGTTAAATACCAGGGCTTCATACCTGATACCACCCTTTTCCAGAAGGAAATGACATACCCTAAAGGGCGCGACCCTCATAACCTTGCCGCATCATTCCTGTTTCGACCATTTTCGCGGTGTGAGGTCTGACGAAGTCTCGTCCACAAAGCTACGCTTTTTCACAAAGCCATGCTTTGATCAACCAATGATCAATAAATGATCAGTAAATGATCAACACACAGCAGCACTCAACATGTCACATTACCAAATTGGGAGTATATCGCTGATAACATTCAACTACATAACCTCCGAGCTCGTACGTCTCAGAGAAGGGTGTTAAGCTAAGAGAATAAATTCTCCGCCACCAAACAGAAATGTATTTGAAAGAAATCAGCTTTATATCTCAAAATGTAATGTCAGACACGTAACCATACAAGTCTGTTCCGGGATCGAACAGAACCGAAGGCACTTCCAAAGAAGCCCTTGCAATCCGGGTATTCACGATCCCGATCGAACTTCCCATCACAAAAAGATTGATATAAATCTCTATACCGGAGCAACTCGGCGTAGAGACATTCGACAGGTTGTCCTTTCATTTTCGAAAATACCCGGTCTTCACACCGGTCTTCAATTTCAATTCATACATGTCGTACCATTATTCGGAATGGGTTATCTGACACAAAGGTCCTTTCCCGGCTAAACCGAATAATGAGCGTTTGCTTTAAAAACAAATTCAAGTGCCATTTCAAAGGCAAATATTGATAGTCGGTGATTTAATTATCAACAACATTCACAATAATCATCAGATTTAAATAATTTTCCCAAACTATTTAATTTCAAAATATCTTCACAAGATATATATTTTTCCACTTCAACACTTTGAAAACAAATTTCAAATCAATTTTCATCTTTCAACTTTTGAAAATAAATTTCAAATCAATTTCCTTACGTGGAATATATTTCCAAATATTTCTTTTAAAAACCAACTTTAGAACCATTAATTTATATTTTTAAAAGCTACTTTGGAAATATACTCGGCTTTATAGTGAGAATACACTTTCACTTCAAAATGGTCCATTTAAACCAATTAAATAAATCCTTGTCGATTTATTTTAAATTCACATTCCAAATCTGTAAATTTATTTCCATACTTTAAAAATAAATCAGTGTTTATTTGTAACAACCCTGTATTTTGCAATTATTTTTAAATTGAATTTCCTGATTTAAAAACTTTATTTTATTTATTAAATGGAAAATGTTGTTATTTTAAATTATTAATTATGATTTGTATGTGAATTATAATTCCAAACATGAATAAATAGAGTTTTTCCAAAATAATGAATTTTGGTCAGTATGGTCAAACTTTGACTTTTAATTTAAATTTGAAAAGTTTGAAATTTTGAATTTTATCTTTTATTATAAAAGTAAATAAAATTTCAAGAATACCGCTTTTCGTTTCGTTGAAATCTGATTTATAATGTGAAAGTTATGCCCTTTTGAATATTGTGTGTAATTTGCTGTATTTAACAAAATTGTTTATTTTAAATTATATAAATAATATTTTATTTGGTCATGTAATGTTCTAATATGGGTAAAATAACTTGTTATGTATATATTTTGGTTTTAAAACATTTTTTTCAAAGTGTAATTGACATTTTCCAATGTCAGTTGTATTATGTTTATAATTTCTAATTTCCAGTTTCATTTAATAAAAGAAATTCTTTATTTATCTTTATATTTTTCTTAAGAACTTATTTATTCTCATTCCCACTTTATTTTTTTTCTCATTTTATTTTATTTATTGGACTTTTATTTGTTTTAAAGTGAAATAAATTTTTTATAAAACTAGTGATGTTTTATTTGTAATTTTTAAGCCTTGTTTTAAATTAATGAACTATTTCTTTAATTCTTTTTCTATTTTCCATAAAATTATTTATTTATTTTCACTTTATTTTTCATTTTCACTTTATTTTGTATCTCAAAGATTTATTTTAAACCATTTTAAATGAAGTAGAAATTTTCTAAAAGATAGTGATAATTTATTTGTAAATTTTGGACCATGTTTCCAATTTTTAAACTATTTCTTTTATTCTTTCTCTATTTTCTTTAAATTTAATTATTTATTTTTATTTTCTTTTACTTTGTTTTCAGTTTTAAAATTTATTTACTGAAATGTATTTGTTTTATTTTATTTAATAGAAATGGAAATTTGAAGGGACTAAAAAGCTTTATAACGTGTGACTTCTCGGCTGCTGGTCTTTTCATTTTCTTTGTCTTTTCATATACTTTGCTTGGCCATACACTACCTGATCTGTAGCCGTGAGTTTCTCAGTCATAATTCACGAGAAAAACTTCTTTTTCATTTTATCTTCACGGCCAAAGGAAGTGATAATGGTTTCTTCTCTCTTTTTCTACTTTTCTCTTCATTTTCAATGATTTTTGCCATGTTTCTCTTGCTTTGCTTGGCCTAACACCTCCACCATCTCCTCCACCGACCACCACCACTTCCTTCCCCACACCATCCATGACCAAACCCCCTCCTCCTCTGACCATGACAGGCCATGCACTCCTCTTGACTAAAAACCACACAAAACCTTGCACAAATCCCTTAAAACAATGCATAGCCACCACTAGTTGCAACATACCTTCGCCCACCACCTTGGCCACCACCTCTAGCCGCCACCACCACCTTGCTACCACAACTACACATCACCATCTCCTCTGTCCAGACCTGTAGCAAGTCATGGCCGAGCCTAGGACCTTGTAGATCGAGCCAAAGATGAACCAAAACTCCACCATATTGCATAAAACTCTTCACATGCCTATGTTGTAACTTCCCCATCATCTCTAGCTTGTAGCCATGTATCCCTTGGTCCAAACCAGACCCAAACCATGTCCAAACCTGAACCAAAACATTCCCTAGGCCATGCAAAAGGATAGATAAAGCAAGGCAAAAGTCGTTGTATTCATATTTGTTTTCATTTCAAAGTTATTCAAATTCAATGTTGTATTGAATTTTGATTTATCTTGGTTTTGTTTTAGGTTGTAACACATGTTCTTTAGCTTGGTTCTCTTCCACTTGAATCCATTGATGTGTCATCATGCTTTCTGGTATCTGTTTGTATCATTTGAATTGATAACTCCAGCACAAAAGGTGAGTTATTCTCACCAGAGAATATGTACCTATATAACTAGTAAATTGACACCCTGTGAATCTGTAGAAATATATTATCATGTTATACTTGACTATGTTATGATCATATGATGTTTATACACCTGTTATATCATCCGTTACTGTTATATAATGTATTCTGTTCATTTATATCTGTTTATCACACTGCTAGTTCCCTGTAGACTAGAATCACTATGGGTTGAAATGATACATACCCGAACGGACTTTAGAATAGGGAAAAATCGTTATGGGCTGAAATGATAGGCCTGAATGGTTTTTATTTAATTTATTTTAACTTGGGATTGCGGGTTTGAAATGATAGAACCCGGATTTTTCTTTTTAAACTGCGGATTGAAATGATACATATCCGTATCACTTAACCTAGGCTAGAAAACTATAAACAGGCCCGTAGTTATTTTATAAAGTGTTTTGGATATTTTTAAGTATTTTAAATTATAAATTTATGAAATTTGATTTAAATAGATTTTGAAATGTTTTAAAATAAAGAAATTATGATTTTTTTTCTATGTGTTAAAAATGTAATTAATGAAAGGTTTAACTGGATTTTTGAAATATAACTTAAGTTGGAAATTTGGAATTTTGGTTAAAAATGATATTTAAGTTATATAAATAAAAATGGATATTAAATTTTATTTGGAAATGGTAAATATGATAATTTGATTAAATTTGAATTTAAGTGATTTATTAAAGTATTATTGATTTTTCTATGAATTTAAGTGGTTAAATAAATGAATGTTTAAAAGTGATCTTTTAAAATATAACTTGACTTGGAAATGTGAAATATAGTTTTAATTAAAGGTTTAAGTTAATTAAATAAAATTGGAAATTTAGTTAAATTTGTGAAATGGTAATTAAACTCTGAATTTTATTTGACAGCATTTTTGAAATGTATGTAAAAGATATTACAGCATTTTTCAAATGCTGTAGTTGTTTAAATGAACTAAAAAGTTAATTTGAAATAAAGGCCATTATAGCACTTTGTAAGTGCTGTAGTGGTTAAACTTAACATTTAAGTTATTTTAAATTTAGTGGAAATACATTACAGCATTTAAGTGTTGTCGTTTTGTTAAATGAACTATTTTAAACTATAACTTTACGTAGCAATTTGTAAGTGCTACGGAAACTGTATTTTGTTGTTTTAATATATTTTAATGAAAAATAATCTTTGGAAAATGATATAAGTTTGGAAATTAAATGTTGAATTTCTAAAGATAATGAAGAGACATTTAAATGGTTTTAAATGGAAGAATTTGATTTTTATGTGAGTTTAAAATGGTATTTAAATTTAATAAAATGAATGGATTCAAATGGTATTTAAATGAAATATAAATGAATGATGCTTTGAATAATATTTTGATATTTTGAAATGTATATAAATGATTTTGAATTTATGAAATGTGGGATATTTAAGCTTTGAAATATACTAAAGATTGAATATTGTATTTTGTGAATTAAACCTATATTTGGAATTATAAGATTTGAAATGGTTTGTTAGTAAACTGAATTTGAGTTGAAATTGATGGTTTGAATTAAATTTAAATTAAAACTTGGAATTTGGGTTTAATTTAATAAAATTGTAAATATGTAGAATTAAAAGATGATTTCAAATATATGTTTTCGAAATGTTGTGATTTTCAAAGTATAATGATTTCAAATGTTTTAGTTTCAAAAGAATTATAACTTTGAAAGTATAAACTATTTTGAACGGTGAATATATGTTTGAAATGGAAATGATATTGTTTTGAAATGAATATAGTTTTGAAATAAAAATGATTTTTGTTTCGAAGTATAACTATCAAAGATATGATATTTTGATATTAAAATGATTTGAAATGAAGTTTTGGAAAGATATGATATTTTGATATATTGAAATGATTTGAAATGAAGTTTTGAAATGATATGATATTTTAAATATATGGAAATGGTTTGGAATTGATTTAATCTTTATTTTTATAAAGATATGGTTTGAAATGATATTTTATTTTGAAGTAAAGTATTGTTTTTAAAAGTTATAACCACGGGTTATAATAACGATTGGTTGGCAAAGAGACCGGGATCGGATATGGACATACTCTCTGTCGATACCGAAAACCACTTTGACAACCGTGTACGTGGTGGAGATTTCAGAATGAAGTAGGATGGTGGCGACGTTCTTAAGGTATGTTACGTGGACCCAACTCCCGTGAGTTGGCATAAGGTGGCTAAAACAGGAGCGATTGACGGACCAAGGAGGTAGCACCTCTTATCGGACACACTTCTTCAATACCATTCTATTACTTGTGATTGATTTGGTGGCCACCCTTGATTGGGAGTGTTGTTCGAGGTGGGCGGTAGTGGCTGCTATGCGTCACCACTAGTCCGGATGCGTAATTGGTATATCTACCCTGGCATTGCCTAGTTGTGCCGTGTCACCTACCATATCGAGCTTTACTACGATTATGATTTTAAGATCCGACCGCGTTAAGGTTCTCCATCCCCTTAGCGCTATTTTCTATATGATTATACTTTACTTATTTAGACACTATTATAATAGCGAATATTACTACATAGTAGATATTTTAACGGATCCTTAGAGGATGGGCGGTCCCAAGCATCTTCTAAGTTACTTGTACCCTTATTACAGTTCGCTTGAGTTGGTTTACATTATATAAGTATATATTGTCCTGACTCGAGTGTTTTGTGTTTTTCTTTACGCTCGGGTCGGCCTGAGTATTCACAGGTTTGGATTTCCACCTTCTGGAGATTTGAATCGCTGGAGATTATCTGCTTGTCTTGTTCTATCTACTTCAGTTATGTTGCACTGTTCAGCTTGTACTTGGTTATCTTATTTATACTTCTGTTGTACTCTATTTCTTCTATTGTATCTTATGTACTCTTATATATTTATATAGTAGCTTCATGAACTACTATTTCTTTAACTTCCGCTGCATTATTTTAATCTGTGTCTACGATCTGTGATTTTATTTATTTACTGTATATTCTGAGATTTGCCAAATTTTAATTACAACGCGGTATTTTGAGCAATTCAACTCCGACATGAGTGTCTACCTATACACTTATAATGGATGCGAATGGTTAAAAATATCGGGTCGTTACAGTTGGTATCAGAGCTTTGGTTTTGAGGCAAAACTCAGCATATGGAGTAGATTTATTTACAGAATCACTTTCTTTCGAGTTTGAATCTTTTCCTCTTGATTCGAATTTCCTTTGAATTTTGGAACGTTCCCTGCGGTTTCAAAATTCATTCTTATCCCTCACTATTCATCTTCTTTTGATTTGGGGTATCACATCACTCCACTTCGAATGATCTTTATAGTGAATTGGCTGTCTCGCCAATATTCTAATTTTCTAGTAAAGGGGGAAACTCCTTTACAAATTTGCATCGATTCACCAGAGATTTATATATATCCTTGGTTTTGATGCTAATATATTTTGTTGCTCCAAACTCTATCTTTTGAGACCGGATGTAGATTTACCCCAGAAAATACACATTTGATCTTATTCATTAAGTCACGGTTGACCTGGTTAAGGTTGCCCGCGATTTATCTAAGCTTATCCATCTTCATATTTTGTTAATTAATCATCTTGTTCTGTTTCCAAAATATTCCCAAACATTTTGAATTGTACTTGTAAATCTATGTTTGTTTTATATATTGTGTTGTTTGAGTTGTTGATGTTGATTTGGGCTTCCGATCGATTCGTCTGATCAACGCTATCGATAGGATTTCTAAAACACTTTGACAGAACAAACTGACACAATATTATTTTAAAATTTGGTTAATGAAATAAATTTTGATATAAGTAAATTTATGGAACTTAATAAATTGATTTAAATTGATTATTTGAAATGATAATACTTGATTTATCATTCTATAGATGAATTTATAAATAGTTGTTTATAAATTTGATTTGGGAATTGAAATGAATTTAAATCAAGAATTTGAGAATTTAATTTCCGATGGTTCCAAACTTTGTGTTTAAAGCTTTAAAAGGATATATTATTTAAAGTATTTCTAATAGAAATCGTTTTCAAAGAATTTTAAAAATTGTAAATCAGTGCTCTTTTCTTTGTCGCTGGAAAATAATTTCGGTGATGACTGCAGCATCATCGACATTCATTTTCGGGTTTCGAAGTGAAGAGACTATTCTGTAGCTTTGTTTCAGTTTTGCTTTGAAAATTAAATTGATTTGAATTTCTAAATATGACTTGACTTATAATATATATTGATATATGATTTAAATTTGATTTAATATATTGTGTATGTATATATATATTTATTTATTTCTAAATAGTTTGAAGATAATCGGAAATTTAATTCTTAAATTTTATCTTAAAGGATAATTTCAATTATAAAAGTTTGAATAAATATGTAAACTTGAATAATTGAAATTGAAGAATTTATTTGTATAATATTCTATTACATTCCAATATAACTTACCTAAATTATTCAGAAGTTGAATATGTAATTGGATAATATACAATATAAAAAGATTTTATAAATAGAATTTAAGTAGTTATAATAAATTTTATACACTTAAATTTTGGTTATAAAAAGATTAACAGAGGTAAATAGAGTAAAAGAGTAATGGAATAATTTACACAATAAAAGGATGTTAAAGGAACTAACAATAAATTAAAGCAGTTATAATAAGTGTAAACATATTTAACATAGGTGATAAAATATATTGAGAATAAATTTAATTTTAAATTGGAATAAAGAAGAATGAAATTTAATGAATAAAGATCGATATAATAAATGATTGTTCAAATTCATGACTTTATAAATTGTTGATTTGAAGATGAGATAATGAAATTTTAAAAATAAATAAGATTTATTTAACTTAAGTGAAATCAAATGAAATGTAAGTTGAACTTTTCATGGTTTTAAATTTATTATCTTATTCTGTTTTCCAATCTATTTTCTTTCTAGTTGTTTCCATTTTCCTACCTTCTAAGTAGGAAATCAAATTCTAATTGGTTAGCCTTGGGACTACTGTTCTCTCTCAGCTTGATCTTGCCACTGATTCTCACCAACTTAGTGTGCTAAGGAAAGTATTCCCGAGACTGCTTTCCGTACTGAGAGTAGTTTTTTTTATGAATAGTTAGTCATGCCTTTTGGTTTGACTAATGCTCCTGCTCTCTTTGTTGATTTAATGAATCGTGTTTTTCGTAGTGTGCTTAATAAGTTGTTCTAGTCTTTCTTTCTTTCTCTTTTTTCTTCTTCATCATTTAACTTTTCTATCTCTTCTGTGGTTCTTACTTCTCCCTATTCTGAATCTGAGCACTGCTTACCATCCACAGACCGACGGTCAAACGGAAAGGGTGAATCAGATTCTCGATGATCTTTTACGTGCTTGTGTTCTTGATTCTGGAGGATCTTGGGAAGATCATCTCCACCTTGTTAAACTTACCTATAACAACAGTTATCAGGTATGATTTCAATCTTCTTGTCATTTTGTCTTAATCCTATTTCATTCTATCTTTTTCTGTGTTTTTCGCGTAGCTCATTCCTTTTCGGGGACGAAAAGTTTTGAGTGGGGGAGAGTGTAACAACCCTGTATTTTGCAATTATTTTTAAATTGAATTTCCTGATTTAAAAACTTTATTTTATTTATTAAATGGAAAATGTTGTTATTTTAAATTATTAATTATGATTTGTATGTGAATTATAATTCCAAACATGAATAAATAGAGTTTTTCCAAAATAGTGAATTTTGGTCAATATGGTCAAACTTTGACTTTTAATTTAAATTTTAAAAGTTTGAAATTTTTGAATTTTATCTTTTATTATGAAAGTAAATAAAATTTCAAGAAATACCGCTTTTCGTTTCGTTGAAATCTGATTTATAATGTGAAAGTTATGCCCTTTTGAATATTGTGTGTAATTTGATGTATTTAACAAAATTGTTTATTTTAAATTATATAAATAATATTTTATTTGGTCATGTAATGTTCTAATATGGGTAAAATAACTTGTTATGTATATATTTTGGTTTTAAAACATTTTTTTCAAAGTGTAATTGACATTTTCCAATGTCAGTTGTATTATGTTTATAATTTCTAATTTCCAATTTCATTTAATAAAAGAAATTCTTTATTTATCTTTATATTTTTCTTAAGAACTTATTTATTCTCATTCCCACTTTATTTTGTTTCTCATTTTATTTTATTTATTGGACTTTTATTTGTTTTAAAGTGAAATAATTTTTTTATAAAACTAGTGATGTTTTATTTGTAATTTTTAAGCCTTGTTTTAAATTAATGAACTATTTCTTTAATTCTTTTTCTATTTTCCATAAAATTATTTATTTATTTTCACTTTATTTTTCATTTTCACTTTATTTTGTATCTCAAAGATTTATTTTAAACCATTTTAAATGAAGTAGAAATTTTCTAAAAGATAGTGATAATTTATTTGTAAATTTTGGACCCTGTTTCCAATTTTTAAACTATTTCTTTTATTCTTTCTCTATTTTCTTTAAATTTAATTATTTATTTTTATTTTCTTTTACTTTGTTTTCAGTTTTAAAATTTATTTACTGAAATGTATTTGTTTTATTTTATTTAATAGAAATGGAAATTTGAAGGGACTAAAAAGCTTTATAACGTGTGACTTTTCGGCTGCTGGTCTTTTCATTTTCTTTGTCTTTTCATATACTTTGCTTGGCCATACACTACCTGATCTGTAGCCGTGAGTTTCTCAGTCATAATTCACGAGAAAAACTTCTTTTTCATTTTATCTTCACGGCCAAAGGAAGTGATAATGGTTTCTTCTCTCTTTTTCTACTTTTCTCTTCATTTTCAATGATTTTTGCCATGTTTCTCTTGCTTTGCTTGGCCTAACACCTCCACCATCTCCTCCACCGACCACCACCACTTCCTTCCCCACACCATCCACGACCAAACCCCCTCCTCCTCTGACCATGACAGGCCATGCACTCCTCTTGACTAAAAACCACACAAAACCTTGCACAAATCCCTTAAAACAATGCATAGCCACCACTAGTTGCAACATACCTTCGCCCACCACCTTGGCCACCACCTCTAGCCGCCACCACCACCTTGCTACCACAACTACACATCACCATCTCCTCTGTCCAGACCTGTAGCAAGTCATGGCCGAGCCTAGGACCTTGTAGATCGAGCCAAAGATGAACCAAAACTCCACCATATTGCATAAAACTCTTCACATGCCTATGTTGTAACTTCCCCATCATCTCTAGCTTGTAGCCATGCATCCCTTGGTCCAAACCAGACCCAAACCATGTCCAAACCTGAACCAAAACATTCCCTAGGCCATGCAAAAGGATAGATAAAGCAAGGCAAAAGTCGTTGTATTCATATTTGTTTTCATTTCAAAGTTATTCAAATTCAATGTTGTATTGAATTTTGATTTATCTTGGTTTTGTTTTAGGTTGTAACACATGTTCTTTAGCTTGGTTCTCTTCCACTTGAATCCATTGATGTGTCATCATGCTTTCTGGTATCTGTTTGTATCATTTGAATTGATAACTCCAGCACAAAAGGTGAGTTATTCTCACCAGAGAATATGTACCTATATAACTAGTAAATTGACACCCTGTGAATCTGTAGAAATATATTATCATGTTATACTTGACTATGTTATGATCATATGATGTTTATACACCTGTTATATCATCCGTTACTATTATATAATGTATTCTGTTCATTTATATCTGTTTATCACACTGCAAGTTCCCTGTAGACTAGAATCACTATGAGTTGAAATGATACATACCCGAATGGACTTTAGAATAGGGAAAAATCGTTATGGGCTGAAATGATAGGCCTGAATGGTTTTTATTTAATTTATTTTAACTTGGGATTGCGGGTTTTAAATGGTAGAACCCGGATTTTTCTTTTTAAACTGCGGATTGAAATGATACATATCCGTATCACTTAACCTAGGCTAGAAAACTATATGCAGGCCCGTGGTTATTTTATAAAGTGTTTTGGATATTTTTAAGTATTTTAAATTATAAATTTATGAAATTTGATTTAAATAGATTTTGAAATGTTTTAAAATAAAGAAATTATGATTTTTTTCTATGTGTTAAAAATGTAATTAATGAAAGGTTTAACTGGATTTTTGAAATATAACTTAAGTTGGAAATTTGGAATTTTGGTTAAAAATGATATTTAAGTTATATAAATAAAAATGGATATTAAATTTTATTTGGAAATGGTAAATATGATATTAAATTTGAATTTAAGTGATTTATTAAAGTATTATTGATTTTTCTATGAATTTAAGTGGTTAAATAAATGAAGGTTTAAAAGTGATCTTTTAAAATATAACTTGACTTGGAAATGTGAAATATAGTTTTAATTAAAGGTTTAAGTTAATTAAATAAAATTGGAAATTTAGTTAAATTTGTGAAATGGTAATTAAACTCTGAATTTGATTTGACAGCATTTTTGAAATGTATGTAAAAGATATTACAGCATTTTTCAAATGCTGTAGTTGTTTAAATGAACTAAAAAGTTAATTTGAAATAAAGGCCATTATAGCACTTTGTAAGTGCTGTAGTGGTTAAACTTAACATTTAAGTTATTTTAAATTTAGTGGAAATACATTACAGCATTTAAGTGCTGTCGTTTTGTTAAATGAACTATTTTAAACTATAACTTTACGTAGCAATTTGTAAGTGCTACGGAAACTGTATTTTGTTGTTTTAATAAATTTTAATGAAAAGTAATCTTTGGAAAATGATATAAGTTTCGAAATTAAATGTTGAATTTCTAAAGATAATGAAGAGACATTTAAATGGTTTTAAATGGAAGAATTTTATTTTTATGTGAGTTTAAAATAGTATTTAAATTTAATAAAATGAATGGATTCAAATGGTATTTAAATGAAATATAAATGAATGATGCTTTGAATAATATTTTGATATTTTGAAATGTATATAAATGATTTTGAATTTATGAAATGTGGGATATTTAAGCTTTGAAATATACTAAAGATTGAATATTGTATTCTGTGAATTAAACCTATATTTGGAATTATAAGAGTTGAAATGGTTTGTTAGTCAACTGAATTTGAGTTGAAAATGATGGTTTGAATTAAATTTAAATTAAAACTTGGAATTTGGGTTTAATTTAATAAAATTGTAAATATGTAGAATTAAAAGATGATTTCAAATATATGTTTTCGAAATGTTGTGATTTTCAAAGTATAATGATTTCAAATGTTTTAGTTTCAAAAGAATTATAACTTTGAAAGTATAAACTATTTTGAAAGGTGAATATATGTTTGAAATGGAAATGATATTGTTTTGAAATGAATATAGTTTTGAAATAAAAATGATTTTTGTTTCGAAGTATAACTATCAAAGATATGATATTTTGATATTAAAATGATTTGAAATGAAGTTTTGGAAAGATATGATATTTTGATATATTGAAATGATTTGAAATGAAGTTTTGAAATGATATGGTATTTTAAATATATGGAAATGGTTTGGAATTGATTTAATCTTTATTTTTATAAAGATATGGTTTGAAATGATATTTTATTTTGAAGTAAAGTATTGTTTTTAAAAGTTATAACCACGGGTTATAATAACGATTGGTTGGCAAAGAGACCGGGATCGGATATGGACATACTCTCTGTCGATACCGAAAACCACTTTGACAACCGTGTACGCGGTGGAGATTCCAGAATGAAGTAGGATGGTGGCGACGTTCTTAAGGTATGTTACGTGGACCCAACTCCCGTGAGTTGGCATAAGGTGGCTAAAACAGGAGCGATTGACGGACCAAGGAGGTAGCACCTCTTATCGGACACACTTCTTCGATACCATTCTATTACTTGTGATTGATTTGGTGTCCACCCTTGATTGGGAGTGTTGTTCGAGGTGGGCGGTAGTGGCTGCTATGCGTCACCACTAGTCCGGATGCGTAATTGGTATATCTACCCTGGCATTGCCTAGTTGTGCCGTGTCACCTACCATATCGAGCTTTACTACGATTATGATTTTAAGATCCGACTGCGTTAAGGTTCTCCATCCCCTTAACGCTATTTTCTATATGATTATACTTTACTTATTTAGACACTATTATAATAGCGAATATTACTACATAGTAGATATTTTAACGGATCCTTAGAGGATGGGCGGTCCCAAGCATCTTCTAAGTTACTTGTACCCTTATTACAGTTCGCTTGAGATGGTTTACATTATATAAGTATATATTGTCCTGACTCGAGTGTTTTGTGTTTTGCTTTACGCTCGGGTCAGCCTGAGTATTCACAGGTTTGGATTTCCACCTTCTGGAGATTTGAATCGCTGGAGATTATCTGCTAGTCTTGTTCTATCTACTTCAGTTATGCTGCACTGTTCAGCTTGTACTTGGTTATCTTATTTATACTTCTGTTGTACTCTATTTCTTCTATTGTATCTTATGTACTCTTATATATTTATATAGTAGTTTCATGAACTACTATTTCTTTTACTTCCGCTGCATTATTTTACTCTGTGTCTGTGATCTGTGATTTTATTTATTTACTGTATATTCTGAGATTTGCCAAATTTTAATTACAACGCGGTATATTGAGCAATTCAACTCCGGCATGAGTGTCTACCTATACACTTATAGTGGATGCGAATAGTTGAAAATATCGGGTCGTTACATTATTTTTAAAACAAATTTTCCTTTCCTTTATAAATTCCAATTGAATTCAAATTCCCAAATATTCACTTTTACCCCGAAATCAAATTCCAAATTGATTTCTACTTTTATTTCAATACCAAATAAATTACACATTGATTTCTAAGTTTAATTTCAATAGAACAAAAACATTGCAAATTTATTTCTAAGTTTATTTCCCAAATAACAAACCATTTGCAAATAGATCTCGAAATTTATTCTTCAAACACTAAATCAATTTTAAATTAATTTTTCCAATGATTTATTTTCCATCACCAAATTAATTACAAATTTGATTTCTAAATTTATTTTAACACCAAATCAATTTCCATATCGATTTCTCAAAAATTCATTTTCAAATACCAAATAAATTACAAATTGCTTTCTATAAATTTATCACTTTTAAATAAATAACTTTATTCTTTCCAAATTATTCAAAATTCCATTTTAAATGAATTCTTCAACTTTTAAACAGTATTATTCAAAACTCATTTGTTAATATCTTTTTCCATATTTTGTAATTTATTTGGTAAGATTTCGAAAATCAATTTTAATACTTTAAAATTCCTTCTTTCAAATTAATTCAATTCCAAAAAAATAAATTCACTTAAAGTTTTCCACTTAAATTTCAAAATCCAATTTATATTCATTTCTGTTATCCAACGATACCAAAAACACATTCGGTTAAATTTTAGCCTTCAACGGTTCCAATCACAAATATAATCACACACAGATTATAAATAAATAATCACACAGCATATGAAACAAATTCATACAACATATGAAACAAATTCATATAATTTTGAGGAATCCAGTTGGATCCCTCCAACCTGTTTCCCTGCATCCACAGACGTTAGCAGAATACCAATTCCACTTCGAGGTGGAATATCGCGGTATATGTGATTTATAAAATATCATCCGCTATTATGCGGCGCAATATGGTCTCATCCGCTATATAATGCGGGAAATCAACAACTCCAATATATACATATCCCAATATATATATATATTGCTATATACATAGATATATCCTACTATATCTAATATCACAACCAAATAGCAATCAATAACTGCAATCCAAATTTTCATTTTGAGTGAGAAGATCTCACCTTTAATTTGCAATCCATTTCCGATCCAGATTGTTTTTCTTGATTGTTAAACCTTGTATAAACAATTATACACTTAATTAATATTCGAATTAAATCGAACTATAAATTTTCGTTTGGTAATTTTAATTATCCCAAGATTTTATTTTAAACCAATTTCTTTTAATAAATTATTTCTACTAATTAACGAATTAAATAAACCTATCAAATAAATCAATTATCCATATTGATTTAAAACATAAATATTTTCATTGTAAAATAACTTCTGCTATATTATACATATATTTCTCACTGAATAAAAAAATTTCTTTCTATGTATATGAGATATATATCTTTCTTTATTTAAGAAAATCATACCTCGCTAAAAATCGAAATTCAAATTCCAGCTTTGCCTTAATCGATTGTTTGCCGACCATCTGCTCGACTTGAGACCCTTGTTTGACCTACCTCTGGTTAGCACCATGACTGCCTGCGCCTATGCGCACGCACTTCCACGTCACAGCCACCAACTCGAGAAGCTCATCACCGACAATCCCAAAACCAATCGCCAATGCCTTCGAATCGCCTCGCTCGAGCTCACCCCAGCCTTAGATTTCTCACGAACTCCACCACTCGATCGAAACCCTCACGCCTGACCACGTCGATACCTCATCGCATCGATGACATCGTCCAGCCTCCTCGTCGACTTCCTTCCCCGCCACCTCATCGTGAGTCGCGGCCAGTCGCACTCGAGTCGCAACTCGATTCGATTAGAGAAGAAGAACGAGATTTAGGGATTTCGATTAATTTTGATGTCGATTTTGAACTGAGGCTTGACCAATTCGAACAGCTTTGGTTTCTTTAAAAATGAGTTCGGCCATGATTCTCATTTTGACTGAGGAAATCGTGATTTTTAAAATGGTCGCCATTTATTTTATTTTCAAACGAAGATTGTTTTCGTTCTTTTCTTTCTTTTCTCGTGTATTTTAACAGAGAAGGAAGGGTATGAAGGAGACAAAAAGGACGTGATATTAAATCTGAGATGAAAGGTTGCGTGACTGCACAAGCTTGCTACAGTGTTTCGAAAGGAGGTGAAAAAATATTAATGTGAAATTTATTTGCTCAGTCAAACAAAGTATAAACTAAATTTTAAACTTAAATTTAAATCGACTTGAATTCGTAGCTCAAAATCTTGACATCCCATCGAGGCATGCCGCCAGGCGTTTGTAATGTTATACACCTATTCCGAACATAATGGAAAAGGTTTCGAGTCCAAATTCAATCGTATGGAGAAGATAGCTTTTTGGACCAGTTATAATATTAAATTTCAATTTAATTTCAGCGCGTTTGCTTATCATACGGCCAAACGATCACTCCAAACACTACGAAAATTGAAATCCGATAATAATACAATATTATGGATCCAATGGAACTTGTTTCGTCGAATTCCGAGTCTATGCCCCGGAACTCTATTTTCAAATTCAATTTAAATGATAAAATTTCAAAACTGAACAAATCATTCCCAAATTCAATTCTGAAGCTCCCATTATCTTCAGTATTATTAATATGAATTTTCCAAGACTTCATATTATTTTTAACAGGCTTAAAATTGAAGATTCAAATTTTTACCCAAATTTTAACAATTAAATTCACAAATTTAATTACCAAACAAACTCTGATATTTGAAATTCAAATTAAACTAATCATTCAAATATTTAGAATCGGTTAAATATTCAAATTTTAAATGTCAAAAATTCAAGGTCGTTACTCATCCCATAGCTCCAACCTCAACTGTCAACTTCATCCTTTGAGTGACTAATCCCATCGGTGGCCCCGCCAATCTAAATATGATTTGCAAGGGGTGACACTCCTTTACAACAAGCGTTGATCCACCGGATATTTCTACGTCCTTGGTTTAGATGCTGTTATTTCTTCCAAAGCCCGAACCGTCTCTCTAGTAGGCGATCAGGGTAATTCTCGTGTAATCCTGACTCCACCCCTGTTGTCCGACTATTTTCGGATGTAAAGTCACTTCTCTTCCCTTCAAGAGGGAATTGAATTTCCGCATTGATCTATTTCCTGGAATCTCGGTGACCCAGTTAAGGTCACCCGCTATTAATATTAGTATGTCCATCCCTTCTCTTTTGTAATATAATTATCTTATCTTCCTTTCGAGCCTATCTTCTTAGTTGAAATTCTTATGATTAGGGTCCTTCAAAAATTTGAATCTCTGTCCTTGTTCTATGATCCATTCTAGAATCATCCTGTGAGTGAGTGTATTTGTAATTTATATAAAATGTTTTATATTGTGTTGTTTGAGTTGTTGAGTTTGATTTATGGTTTCGATCGATTCGTTTGGCAAACGCTATCGGTGGGAATTCCAAAACACTTGAACAGAGCAAACTGACACTATATCATTTTCATAACTTTGTAAATGAAATAAATTTTTATGTATGATTGTATTATATATATAAATGTATAATTTTCTGAAATTGGATAGTTAATAAATTGGTTGTTAGAAATGATAATACTAGATTATCATTTATTAGTTTATTAACATTTCTAAACCATTAAATATTATTGTATATTATAGGAAAATGAAATTTTAAAGCATGGTTTATAAATCTGTTTTGAAAGATGTAACGAATTTAAATTAAAGATTTAAGAATTTAATTTCCAGGACTATTCAAAATTTGGTTTTCAAGGTTTTGAAATTATATTATTTGAAAGTATTTTCAAATGAAAATTGTTTCCATAGAAATTTTAAAGGAACTAAATTAGGACTTTCATCTTTTGTCACTGGAAAATAATTTCGATGATGACTGCAGCATCATCGACATTCATTTTCGAGTCTCAAAGTGGAGAGGCCACTTAGTAGCTTTGCTACACTGTTGGAAAATGGATTTGATTTAAATTTCTTATGTATAATGTTATTTATAAAATATATATGTATATATTTTTTTAAAAATAGTTTGAAGTGAAACCGAAAATCTGAATCTTAAGTTTTATATTAAGAAATGGTTTCAATTATTGAAATAAAGTGAAAATTTTGAATAGTTGGAATATCTAAAATGATAAATGAAATTAAACCAACTTGAAATAGTTGAATTTGAATAAAACTTATTATATAATACTAAATTTCATTTTAATATATATAACTTACCTAAAATATTCAAAAAGTTAAAATGTTAGGATGAATATGTAATTGAAGGTTATACAAGAGAAATTTAAATGATAAAAATTGTTCAAACTAAATTTTTCTTAACAGTAATATTGTAAATAAAAGATAAATTTGTATAGTATTCAATTATAGTGGAACCTTCAATAAAACTTACCCGAAAGGGGTTTGAATCTAATAGAATAATATACAATATGATATAAGTAATATGATGTCCAAAATTTGAATTTTGTTAAAAGAATTTACAAATAAATTTTGATGTTATAATAACATTTATATATTTGATTAATGTTATAAGTAATGTGGATGAAATAAATTAAATAATAAAAGAGAAGACTATTTAAGCAAATAAGTGTGAACTTAAGAATAGTGAAATTGGTATTTTAAGTAAAATCAACTTAACTAGGGTCAAATTAATTTAATAAATAAGTTAAATCAAATAAATGTTGTTTTGAAAGAAATTTTATAATAAATGTTAAAAATTGAAAACTCATCAATTGAATAAAAATATATGGAATTGAAATTAATCAAATGTGAACAAAGAAAATTTTATTGATTATAAAACGAATTGAAATCAATTAGTTGAATATAAACCAATTTAAAAATAAATGAAATTGTATGGTTTTTGAATTAATTATGGTATTTGGTATTTATATTTCAATCTTTCTTTTCTTCTGGTTGTTTCAGTTCTCCTGACTCCTTCCTTTTCGGGGACGAAAAGTTTTAAGTGGGGGAGAGTGTAATGACCCGTAAAAATTTAATGGTTTTATAACATAATTAACTGAAAGTTTGCTTGGAAGTTAATTATAAAAATT
The DNA here is from genome assembly GCA_030737815.1 of Allium fistulosum. Taxonomy (NCBI): domain Eukaryota; kingdom Viridiplantae; phylum Streptophyta; class Magnoliopsida; order Asparagales; family Amaryllidaceae; genus Allium; species Allium fistulosum. The sequence continues at coordinate 97,520,968 of CM060903.1, forward strand.
AGCAATGAAAATTTGATATTTGGAATGCGTCTATTTAAACATAGCAAATGGAGAATTTTCATTAGAAAATGTGAATATCAGTTCTGTTGTGTAATTTTCAATTTCAATTTAAAATCAGTTAATTAGATGAAAATAAAATATTATTGAAATCTTAATATTATTACAGAATAATAATGTTTATCATTTTCTGAGTGAGGTGTCATATTTCGTTTCGCCAAATTTGGACTGCTAGTGCTCCGTTTATCTTATTTTCGGCGTTTTAGCAGCATTTTTCGGTACTGAATATCAATTTTTGATAGGGTGGTCATATCGCTGATATCTATGTACTATTCTGTTCATCTCGTCGTGCTGATCTCCGTAGTTTATTCTTTTGTGCCTTTCGGAGTTCGGAACATGACAAAATCGAAAAACCGACCAGTCGTATCGGTTCCACATTTGGACATTTTAGCTTCCCATACCCTTTCATTTTCCACCGTAAAATCAATAGCCACTATCCTATATTATTTCCAGAATTTACGGTGAATTTTGCTTTTCCACACATCCCAACATTCACTGGCTCGTCCTTTCATTTTCCATGGTTCCTTGTTCTTTCACTCTAATACTTTATTTTTATTTGAAAAAAATATTATAATAATATATGTCACATCCCGAAATTTTCGACTTTCGAAAATTCGACATCGATACTCACTTTATCGACTGCCGAGAAATCGACTGCCGGAAACTCCAATAGTGAGGGTTTTAGAAAGAAGAAGTAGAAGAAAAAGAGAAGAAGAAGAGAAAGAAAGAACAACTGAACAACATCAGAACAGGAAACAGTATCAGAATCTTACACATCGCAGCGGAACAATATACAATAGATAATTACTAGTCTTTTAAAACAAAGAACTATATCATTTTATACATACATCAATCATTAGAGTCAATATACAACAATGGACAGTTATATAACTTGTCCTCATACAGAATATACAGCGGAATAATTACTATCAGATACAAATACTACGTCTCGAACTCCAGCTTATCTCCAAGCTCCAGAATATCCAGAATATCCTGATAATATAACTCTAGGCTGCCCGTGTGGAAATTGGTGGGCACCCAGAGTTTAGAAGGGAACAATAAACTCCGAGTCAGTCATGGTGACTGGTGTGAGATCGTAAAACAGTTATTCTTTAAAATAAACAACAGGAATTTTAAAGTCAATTCGAAATGCTTTTGGAAAATGAAACTACCATAAGACCTCCCACCACACACACAATGCAAACGCAGACTTGGAGGAGATTTCTTCTTATGATAGTCAAAGATGCTTACTACGCAAAATCAAATCATTTTGATATTATTATTAGTGCATAGTGTAGAAAACATTTCGAAAGTATAATATTAATCTTAGCCAACATACGACCAGTATCGTATGCCTACTATAGCTACTATGTTCAATAGCAGGTTACCGCCACATTCCATAGCAGGTAATACAACTAAAACCGTACACGTCACGTATTGTTTCTTTGGATTTCCAACAAATGGTCAGGCTAAGGAACTTCCTATCCACGATGGGTACGTCCCTGGAATAGACGACCCGAGAACCTAACCGGATCTCTGCCAACACAAGACCGGGTTACCTCTGCAAAAATAGGTAACTACTGACACGCGTATGCCATCCCCCGATCGTCACCGATCTTCCCGAGGATCCCCGATTCGCAACAAACCACATAGAAAAAAATAATGCAGTAACCACAGAGGTTAAGTATCTGGGCTCCATACCATGATACCACCTTTATCCAGAAGGAATGACATACACTAAGGGGCGCTACTCCCTAGAACCTTGCCGCATTCGTCCTGTTTCGACCATTTCCGGGGTGTGAGGCTCGACGAAGTCTCGTCCACAAAGCTACGCTTTCTCAAAAAGCCCTGCTTCGGGTCAAACAAAATGATCAACCTATGATCACAAAGATATAAGATCAAACAAATGATCATATCACAAATGATCAAACACTGATCATTTCACAGCAACACTCAGTATGCCACGTTACCAAGTTGGGATATATCGCTGATAAATTTCAACTACATAACCTCTGAGCTCGTACGTCTCAGAGAAGGGTGTTAAGCTAAGAGAATAAATTCTCCGCCACCAACAGAAATGTATTTGAAAGAAATCAGCTCAATATCTCAAATTGTAACGTCAGACACACAATCCATATAAGTCTGTTCCGGGATCGAACAGAACCGAAGGCACTTCTCACGAAGCCCTTGCATTTCCGGATAATTTTCAATCACGTCAGGACTTCCCGTCACTAAGGGTGATAAAACCTCTAAATCGAAGATCAGTCGATGTAGAGTAACTCGACGGTAATCCTTCCGTTTTCAAAAATATCCGGTCTTCAACACCGGTCTTCAAATGCGATTCATAACGACGTATCACATATTCGGAATGGGTTATACGACCCCATGGTCCTTTCCCGGTTAACCCGAATAGTGAGCGATTATTTAAAAATAAGTGTGGCATTCAATTCATCCAATTCACAACAAATACCTACTCAAGGTAAATTATTGATAGTCGGTTATTTAACTATCAATAAAGATGTGCAACATCATCAGATTCCAAATAATTTTCCAAATTATTTCATCTTCAAAAATATCCTTTACTAGATATATAATTTCCACACTTTAAAATAAATCAATATTTATTTTTCTAAACAGTTTCCCTTTCCTTTATAAATTTCATAGTGAATTTACATTTTTCGAATATCTACTAATATTCGATTTTCAAATCGTTTTCAATATTCATTTTCGATTTATCTTTAAGAAGATAAAATCTCAAAACGTTTCATTTCATTTTGGAAAACATTCCATACTTATTTAATAATAAGTGTTTCACAAATCTATTCATTTTCAACACTTGAAAATATTCGATATACTTAAATCAAATTAAGTATATATTCATCCTTTAAGGAAAATATTCTTTTAACACATTTATTTGAGTCAAAACGAATGTTGCGTAAAACATCGTTACGACGACTCGAAATCACTAGTATAGGGATTCGGAATTTAGGTAGATATATAAATCCCAATACTATATAAAACATTTCCTTTCGGAAATCATTTACTATAACAACAGTGTTATAGTCCACCATTTCCTTAAATTTCTCGAAAACGTCTATTTCAACAAGAACTGCGGAAATCTCTGCTTTCGATTTATAATACATTTTTAAAACATTTTTAAAATGTTTAACTTCATTTTTCAATATCACTTTCCCAAAACAGTATCCATTTTACTTAACAATATATTCAGTGTCCAAAATCGTGAATATACTTCACTTAACCATATTTAAATCTTTCCTACACATTTATTTCAAGAATTGTCCACTATCCAAAATCGTGGATAAAATTCCCTTAATAACCTTCTATCTTAAATTCATCAATTTTGATTGATTTATTTCCGAATTTATAAAACAACGTTTATAAATTCCATTTTCTATTTTATATAACCACTCCAGTTTATAAATCTCATTTTATTAACTTCTAAAACTCACTTATAAGAATAAGTGATTTCGGATTTATAAACAACGTTTATAAATCGCATTTGTACTTTATAACGATTTCAACTTTTAAAAGAATCATTTATGAACACATTCGATCAATATTTCATTTAAAGGCAAAAATCCAAGTTATAAGTAAATTACTTATAAATCCTTTATTCTACAACTTCATTCATTTTTAACTTCACAACGTAAATCTATTAATTTCATTCACTTATGAAATCCATTTATACTTCTTTTTAACACTTATAAAATTCGTTTTATAAGTCCAATATTTTGATTTACAAAAATATCAATTTTATAAATCTTTCTATACAAATCGTTTATAGTTATTCAAAAATCCCAGCTTAAACCATTTATAAATAAATCGACTTTTATTTCAAAAATCACCTTACGGTCATAATTCACAAAAATCTTAACTTTTATAACTTCAAAAATTTTAAACGTTTATTTATTTAAAATAAATCAATTTAACAATTCAATAAAACGTATAATTTCAAATATCACTTTAAAATCCTTTTTAAAATAATATCGTTATTTATAACTTCAAAAATGGATCCGATGATGCTACAGCATCAACAATCAATCACAACAATCAAATATCATATATCAACATATGACAACAGAATATATATCAATATCTGTAAATAAATAACTACTGGTGAGGAATCCAGTTGGATCCCTCCAACCTGTTTCCCTGCATCCAAAGACGTCAGCACAATACCAATTCCGCTCCAGTACGGAATTATCGTGGTATATGGGTTTTATAAAAAATCCGCTTACTAACGGCGCAATAGGGTCTCATCCGCTATACGAGGCGGGAAATCAATCAATCCAATATATACATATGCCAATATGTATATACTGCTATATATATAGATATATCCTACTATATCTAATATCACATTCAATAGAAATCAAACAGTCAATAATAACTGTAAAAATCAAATTTCCTTCGAGTGAGAAAATCTCACCTTAGCTTTTATTTTGCAATCCCATTTTTCATTCTCGGCTTGATTTCTTTACAGATTTTGCCCTAGTATAAATAATTATACAATTCGTTAATATTCGAACAAATCAAATAAATAAATTTCCGTTTAATAGTTTTCGATTAGTTGATAATTTCAATCCATCGTCAATTTCATTTTAAATAAAAATTTAAATTTGATTTCCTTTTGAAATAAACTTATTTAACTAACCTTTTAATTCCAAACTAACAACTTATTTAAATAACTTAATTATTTAGTTCAAAAATCAATTTTTCTGTAATAATTTGTTTTACAAAAATTTAAAATTAAAACTAAATTCCTTTTAACTCAAAAGTTTATTATTAATTTTTTTTTAAAACTAAACTTCCTATATACATATATATTCAAAAATCTTTTCCATATAAAAACCTTCCTGTTTTAAATCCTGTTTATTTCCCAGTGAATACAAATTTACTATTTCTCTTTTTTTTTTTCAATCATTAAATTAAATTTCTAATTTGTGAAAATAGATGATAATTATACCTCACTGCAATAGTAACAGCCAAATCCAGATCGAAGTCGATCACGACCACCACGAACAAGCCACCTCGAATCCATCCCCAGTACTGCCGCCTTCCCCTCGCGACTTCGACGTTCTCGCAAAAGCCACCAACGAACTCGACCTCCTCCTTTCGCGACAACAGCGAAGACACCCGAGGTTCGACAACCCTAACCCTTGCTTGCTGCTATCGCGACTGCCCTAATCCCCTTCCGTTGATTCGCCTAGTTTGCCGGCTCCAGATCTGCCATCGCAAAGACGAACTCCAGATCATTGATCGCGTGTGAGCCTGCATCCCAATCAAATCGCGAAACCCTAACTCGGCCCAGACTTCGTCTACGCTACCGCATGCGCGACCAACCTCCGGTCACTGAGCCCCAATCGCGATCGCCACCCCTCCTTGTCGAACACGAGCACTAGCTCAAACTCGATAGAACGACTCGAAGCTCCGCTCCTCCTTCTCCCTCGTGAACCGGCTCGAGATGCTGCGATTAACAGCGGCCATTTTTTTTTCGTTTGCTTTCATTTTGAACGGAACTGAAGAGGAATATTAAATTTTGAAAGAGCGTGTTTTTCACGATTTCGTAACGTGATCGTAGGCGCGATTTTAGGCTTAATTGAAGGAAGAACATGCTGTCGGTTGACCCATTTAAAAATTTAAAATTTTTAAATTAAATTCGTTTTAAAACTTTAACGCGTTGATCTACCGTGTGCTCTCATAACAACCCCGATTAATACGAAATTTGAAAACCGGTAATAATTCAATATTTCGAACCCAATGGAACTAGTTTCGTCGAATTCCGAAAATGTCTGAAAATTGACAAATTTTAAATATCGATTCGAACAATTAAATTCAATACTGTACAGAACAGTTTCAAATTCAATCCTGACAGTTCGATTAGCTTCGGTATCATCAATACGAATTTTAAAAGCTTTCGAAAAAATTTTCTTCAACTTAAAATTGAAGATATAAATTTTTATTCAACTCTTAATATATTAAATTTTATACTTTTAATCGTCAAATTCAAATTTAAATCGGTGGTTCAAATCAAATTATCGTTCAAATACTTAAAATTAATTAAATATTCTCAATTTAATTTGGTCAAAATTCCGGGTCGTTACAAACTTCCCCCCTTAAAAGAATTTCGTCCTCGAAATTACAAGTTAGAGAAAAAGGTCCTTAACTCGTCTACTATCTTTCCACATTCAAATAGTTTTATCAATTTTCCAAAACAAATCTTTCTACTAAAGATTCGTTATTATTCATACTAAATTTCCAACTTCAATTATAAGTTTCAAAACAACACTGTTTAACTTCAAAATTCAAATTCGAGTTTAAATTCAAATTTTAACTTTCAAAATTTTCTCAAAAATTTTCTAACGCCCTAAATTTTCGAAAAATTTCGCCAGCGTCTCCTTTGCGCGGCTAATACGGCACGACTACAAAACGTCCCTACGGACTCTCAGATTTCAAAAAGAAAAAGAAAAAGCCAAGCGGCTAGAGAGAAATCATCAAAAACTCATATAGAAATTAAAATACGTACCTTTTTCGAGAAATTCAAATTTATCTTTGAAATCAAAATTCCAATTCCTTTATATCTGTATATCTACTAGCCATGATATCTAGTTACAGCATTCAATCATTTTGCAAACTCGATTACAAATTTTCAATATATACTTCTTATATTCTCTTTAAATTCGCTATTGAAGTTACATATTCAATTCCGTTCAAATTTTATTTGAATTCAATTTCACATTTCAATTTCTCATTTGAGTTCAATTCACAATTCCAATCTAATTTGGATTCAATTCACTTTCAATTCTGAAATATTGAATTTTTATCGGATTTCTTTTGTTCACTTCAAACTAATCTCAAAACTTTATTTTATTTCACACAATTCAAATTCGTTTCAATATTCAGTTTTAACTCCAGTTTCATTTACTGACAAATTCAAAATGAATTTTTAACATTCAACTTCATTTTCTTGTACTTGCAATTGCAAATTTATTTATTCATTCTCAAATTCTTTCATTTTCAATTGAATCTCATCTCTATCAAATTTGCAAATATTTATAAGTTATCAACTTATTTACATTTCGATTTATAATCACTGATATATTCATATTACAAATTCATTTCATTAATGAATTTTAATTTTTTCCAATTTCTATCTGGAATTCCATTTTCATTTATAAATCACATTTACACTTCATATTTACCATTTTATTTATATATATGAATTCGTTTCCTTATACTTTCAATTCACATTTATAGATTTCACTTGTTAATGAACTTTAATTCCAATCACAATTTCATATTTCACATTAACAATTTCTATTCGTATAAGTTATCAATTCAATAATATTCCGTAAATATTCTTTATAGTATTCCAGAGTCTTTTTCAACTTTTTCAAAACCATTTTGAAAACAAGTCAAATCATCCTTTGAACTTTCAAAACAAAACCCAACTTTTCAAACAACTTCCTCTTAAAATAATTTGGCAGCAATTTCTCTTTTGGAAACCCGAAAATGAACACCGGTGATGTCGCGATCATCATCGGAATTATTTTCCAGCGACCGAAAAGAGTTTAGAGCTTTTATCTTTCCAAAATACCTTTCAAAACCTTTGAAATTCATTTTCAACTCCAAAAATGATTTAACTTTCCAAATCTCCAAAATTTTCAAGTTCCTTTCAAAACATTTCCAAAAACTTCTCTGGAATTCCGTTTTAAATTACAATTCACATTTATAATTTACATTCTTAAATTTCATTTATATGTGAATTAATTTCTTAACTTTGGAGTTACGATTTTTAATTTCTTATTCAATTTCAATGATAATAGATTAATATTATCACTTCTAACAACCATGCAACCATATACTATAGTAATTCATAGAAAACATTTCTTTTCTATACAAAATAGTTTTGGGTAAAATTATTTCATTCACCCTATTTAAAACAATACTGTGTCGGTTTATCTTGTTTAGAGTTTAGAAACCCCTATCGATCACAGTTAGCTAGACTGCACCGACCAGAATCCATAACCAATCAACCGATAAGTCAACACAATACAAAACAATTTCATATTCAAATAACAAATACGCGCTCATATCTATTATTACACTCAACTCATTCTAGAGTACTACTGACTCTATCTCTAATGAGTAACACCCAACAGAGCAGGGTTGTCGCTTAACCATATGCTCTGATACCACTTTGTCACATCCCGAAATTTTCGACTTTCGAAAATTCGACATCGATACTCACTTTATCGACTGCCGAGAAATCGACTGCCGGAAACTCCAATAGTGAGGGTTTTAGAAAGAAGAAGTAGAAGAAAAAGAGAAGAAGAAGAGAAAGAAAGAACAACTGAACAACATCAGAACAGGAAACAGTATCAGAATCTTACACATCGCAGCGGAACAATATACAATAGATAATTACTAGTCTTTTAAAACAAAGAACTATATCATTTTATACATACATCAATCATCAGAGTCAATATACAACAATGGACAGTTATATAACTTGTCCTCATACAGAATATACAGCGGAATAATTACTATCAGATACAAATACTACGTCTCGAACTCCAGCTTATCTCCAAGCTCCAGAATATCCAGAATATCCTGATAATATAACTCTAGGCTGCCCGTGTGGAAATTGGTGGGCACCCAGAGTTTAGAAGGGAACAATAAACTCCGAGTCAGTCATGGTGACTGGTGTGAGATCGTAAAACAGTTATTCTTTAAAATAAACAACAGGAATTTTAAAGTCAATTCGAAATGCTTTTGGAAAATGAAACTACCATAAGACCTCCCACCACACACACAATGCAAACGCAGACTTGGAGGAGATTTCTTCTTATGATAGTCAAAGATGCTTACTACGCAAAATCAAATCATTTTGATATTATTATTAGTGCATAGTGTAGAAAACATTTCGAAAGTATAATATTAATCTTAGCCAACATACGACCAGTATCGTATGCCTACTATAGCTACTATGTTCAATAGCAGGTTACCGCCACATTCCATAGCAGGTAATACAACTAAAACCGTACACGTCACGTATTGTTTCTTTGGATTTCCAACAAATGGTCAGGCTAAGGAACTTCCTATCCACGATGGGTACGTCCCTGGAATAGACGACCCGAGAACCTAACCGGATCTCTGCCAACACAAGGCCGGGTTACCTCTGCAAAAATAGGTAACTACTGACACGCGTATGCCATCCCCCGATCGTCACCGATCTTCCCGAGGATCCCCGATTCGCAACAAACCACATAGAAAAAAATAATGCAGTAACCACAGAGGTTAAGTATCTGGGCTCCATACCATGATACCACCTTTATCCAGAAGGAATGACATACACTAAGGGGCGCTACTCCCTAGAACCTTGCCGCATTCGTCCTGTTTCGACCATTTCCGGGGTGTGAGGCTCGACGAAGTCTCGTCCACAAAGCTACGCTTTCTCAAAAAGCCCTGCTTCGGGTCAAACAAAATGATCAACCTATGATCACAAAGATATAAGATCAAACAAATGATCATATCACAAATGATCAAACACTGATCATTTCACAGCAACACTCAGTATGCCACGTTACCAAGTTGGGATATATCGCTGATAAATTTCAACTACATAACCTCTGAGCTCGTACGTCTCAGAGAAGGGTGTTAAGCTAAGAGAATAAATTCTCCGCCACCAACAGAAATGTATTTGAAAGAAATCAGCTCAATATCTCAAATTGTAACGTCAGACACACAATCCATATAAGTCTGTTCCGGGATCGAACAGAACCGAAGGCACTTCTCACGAAGCCCTTGCATTTCCGGATAATTTTCAATCACGTCAGGACTTCCCGTCACTAAGGGTGATAAAACCTCTAAATCGAAGATCAGTCGATGTAGAGTAACTTGACGGTAATCCTTCCGTTTTCAAAAATATCCGGTCTTCAACACCGGTCTTCAAATGCGATTCATAACGACGTATCACATATTCGGAATGGGTTATACGACCCCATGGTCCTTTCCCGGTTAACCCGAATAGTGAGCGATTATTTAAAAATAAGTGTGGCATTCAATTCATCCAATTCACAACAAATACCTACTCAAGGTAAATTATTGATAGTCGGTTATTTAACTATCAATAAAGATGTGCAACATCATCAGATTCCAAATAATTTTCCAAATTATTTCATCTTCAAAAATATCCTTTACTAGATATATAATTTCCACACTTTAAAATAAATCAATATTTATTTTTCTAAACAGTTTCCCTTTCCTTTATAAATTTCATAGTGAATTTACATTTTTCGAATATCTACTAATATTCGATTTTCAAATCGTTTTCAATATTCATTTTCGATTTATCTTTAAGAAGATAAAATCTCAAAACGTTTCATTTCATTTTGGAAAACATTCCATACTTATTTAATAATAAGTGTTTCACAAATCTATTCATTTTCAACACTTGAAAATATTCGATATACTTAAATCAAATTAAGTATATATTCATCCTTTAAGGAAAATATTCTTTTAACACATTTATTTGAGTCAAAACGAATGTTGCGTAAAACATCGTTACGACGACTCGAAATCACTAGTATAGGGATTCGGAATTTAGGTAGATATATAAATCCCAATACTATATAAAACATTTCCTTTCGGAAATCATTTACTATAACAACAGTGTTATAGTCCACCATTTCCTTAAATTTCTCGAAAACGTCTATTTCAACAAGAACTGCGGAAATCTCTGCTTTCGATTTATAATACATTTTTAAAACATTTTTAAAATGTTTAACTTCATTTTTCAATATCACTTTCCCAAAACAGTATCCATTTTACTTAACAATATATTCAGTGTCCAAAATCATGAATATACTTCACTTAACCATATTTAAATCTTTCCTACACATTTATTTCAAGAATTGTCCACTATCCAAAATCGTGGATAAAATTCCCTTAATAACCTTCTATCTTAAATTCATCAATTTTGATTGATTTATTTCCGAATTTATAAAACAACGTTTATAAATTCCATTTTCTATTTTATATAACCACTCCGGTTTATAAATCTCATTTTATTAACTTCTAAAACTCACTTATAAGAATAAGTGATTTCGGATTTATAAACAACGTTTATAAATCGCATTTGTACTTTATAACGATTTCAACTTTTAAAAGAATCATTTATGAACACATTCGATCAATATTTCATTTAAAGGCAAAAATCCAAGTTATAAGTAAATTACTTATAAATCCTTTATTCTACAACTTCATTCATTTTTAACTTCACAACGTAAATCTATTAATTTCATTCACTTATGAAATCCATTTATACTTCTTTTTAACACTTATAAAATTCGTTTTATAAGTCCAATATTTTGATTTACAAAAATATCAATTTTATAAATCTTTCTATACAAATCGTTTATAGTTATTCAAAAATCCCAGCTTAAACCATTTATAAATAAATCGACTTTTATTACAAAAATCACCTTACGGTCATAATTCACAAAAATCTTAACTTTTATAACTTCAAAAATTTTAAACGTTTATTTATTTAAAATAAATCAATTTAACAATTCAATAAAACGTATAATTTCAAATATCACTTTAAAATCCTTTTTAAAATAATATCGTTATTTATAACTTCAAAAATGGATCCGATGATGCTACAGCATCAACAATCAATCACAACAATCAAATATCATATATCAACATATGACAACAGAATATATATCAATATCTGTAAATAAATAACTACTGGTGAGGAATCCAGTTGGATCCCTCCAACCTGTTTCCCTGCATCCAAAGACGTCAGCACAATACCAATTCCGCTCCAGTACGGAATTATCGCGGTATATGGGTTTTATAAAAATCCGCTTACTAACGGCGCAATAGGGTCTCATCCGCTATACGAGGTGGGAAATCAATCAATCCAATATATACATATGCCAATATGTATATACTGCTATATATATAGATATATCCTACTATATCTAATATCACATTCAATAGAAATCAAACAGTCAATAATAACTGTAAAAATCAAATTTCCTTCGAGTGAGAAAATCTCACCTTAGCTTTTATTTTGCAATCCCATTTTTCATTCTCGGCTTGATTTCTTTACAGATTTTGCCCTAGTATAAATAATTATACAATTCGTTAATATTCGAACAAATCAAATAAATAAATTTCCGTTTAATAGTTTTCGATTAGTTGATAATTTCAATCCATCGTCAATTTCATTTTAAATAAAAATTTAAATTTGATTTCCTTTTGAAATAAACTTATTTAACTAACCTTTTAATTCCAAACTAACAACTTATTTAAATAACTTAATTATTTAGTTCAAAAATCAATTTTTCTGTAATAATTTGTTTTACAAAAATTTAAAATTAAAACTAAATTCTTTTTAACTCAAAAGTTTATTATTATTTTTTTTTTAAAACTAAACTTCCTATATACATATATATTCAAAAATCTTTTCCATATAAAAACCTTCCTGTTTTAAATCCTGTTTATTTCCCAGTGAATACAAATTTACTATTTCTCTTTTTTTTTTTCAATCATTAAATTAAATTTCTAATTTGTGAAAATAGATGATAATTATACCTCACTGCAATAGTAACAGCCAAATCCAGATCGAAGTCGATCACGACCACCACGAACAAGCCACCTCGAATCCATCCCTAGTACTGCCGCCTTCCCCTCGCGACTTCGACGTTCTCGCAAAAGCCACCAACGAACTCGACCTCCTCCTTTCGCGACAACAGCGAAGACACCCGAGGTTCGACAACCCTAACCCTTGCTTGCTGCTATCGCGACTGCCCTAATCCCCTTCCGTTGATTCGCCTAGTTTGCCGGCTCCAGATCTGCCATCGCAAAGACGAACTCCAGATCATTGATCGCGTGTGAGCCTGCATCCCAATCAAATCGCGAAACCCTAACTCGGCCCAGACTTCGTCTACGCTACCGCATGCGCGACCAACCTCCGGTCACTGAGCCCCAATCGCGATCGCCACCCCTCCTTGTCGAACACGAGCACTAGCTCAAACTCGATAGAACGACTCGAAGCTCCGCTCCTCCTTCTCCCTCGTGAACCAGCTCGAGATGCTGCGATTAACAGCGGCCATTTTTTTTTTCGTTTGCTTTCATTTTGAACGGAACTGAAGAGGAATATTAAATTTTGAAAGAGCGTGTTTTTCACGATTTCGTAACGTGATCGTAGGCGCGATTTTAGGCTTAATTGAAGGAAGAACATGCTGTCGGTTGACCCATTTAAAAATTTAAAATTTTTAAATTAAATTCGTTTTAAAACTTTAACGCGTTGATCTACCGTGTGCTCTCATAACAACCCCGATTAATACGAAATTTGAAAACCGGTAATAATTCAATATTTCGAACCCAATGGAACTAGTTTCGTCGAATTCCGAAAATGTCTGAAAATTGACAAATTTTAAATATCGATTCGAACAATTAAATTCAATACTGTACAGAACAGTTTCAAATTCAATCCTGACAGTTCGATTAGCTTCGGTATCATCAATACGAATTTTAAAAGCTTTCGAAAAAAATTTCTTCAACTTAAAATTGAAGATATAAATTTTTATTCAACTCTTAATATATTAAATTTTATACTTTTAATCGTCAAATTCAAATTTAAATCGGGGGTTCAAATCAAATTATCGTTCAAATACTTAAAATTAATTAAATATTCTCAATTTAATTTGGTCAAAATTCCGGGTCGTTACAAAATATAAAGCTGGCATTATCTCCTGTAGCAATTATCTTCTCCAGTTTTCCATTTTTCATGGCCACTCATGCAAGCTTTTCCACACCTCCTTCACCAACCTTGCTTCTTCCCATGGCAGCCCCAACCGAGCTCCGCAAACCACCAATGGTCGCACCCCTCTCTCTCGCATAGCCCATCACCTTGCCTTCCCTCCGCAACTCCTCCCCTACCCCTCGGCCTTGAACACCTTGGCCACCACTTCCTCCCTCATGTCAAAACCCTCCACTTACAGCGCAGCCGAGCTTCACCATGCAATTGCACGGCCGGCCTTCCTCCCCTCTCTCATGCACCATCTTCGCCCCATCTTGGGCGCATGCAATCCACTCACGCACCAGCCATCTTCCACTCAACTGCCACCCGAGTGCACGGCCACCCTCTACGACCCACCATCAAGGTCTCCACCTTTCAACCGCTACCTCAAGCCACGCAAATCCCTCACCTCCTCCCTGTTTCTCCCTTCGCCGAACCCCATGTCATTCACCCCATGTCATCCCCACGCCTGAGTAGCTTTAAGTATGTTTTTTCATATATTGTGAGTTTTATATATTATGTGTTTATATATTGTATGTTATATATATATAATCCGTTTGTTACTATATGTATGAAAGTTATATAAAGTTGTTGTATATATAAAGTTATATAGTTTGTATGTACATATAAGTTTGATTTTGAAGATAAAGCAAGTGTTTATTTGATATTATATTTATATATATATGCTGATTTTATATAAATAGTGATATGTTTTATTTTATATAATATAGAAATTGTAAAATCTTCTTATATATAGTATATAATTTATAATCTGTTATATATAAAAAGTATATAAACTATAGATCAGTGTCTATTATATTTTTAAAAAGTATATATATATATATATGTATATATATATATATATTGTATATATATTTATGGCATGTCAGTTATATATGGTATGTATGTTTATGTCAGTCACATATATATGTTACAGTTTTATATTATGTTAGTTTATATAGATTATAAAATTTGTTAGTTATATATGTTAGATTAATTTAATAAATATTAGTTCACATAGGTTTATATATTATATCATAAGTCAGTATATAAGTGTGTTTATAAAGTGTGCATATTTTATATGCATTGATCTTGGTTTATTTAATTTTATTATATATATATATATATTTCATATATATATTGATTCCATCATATATTGTGTTTTTTTTTATTTTCTCGCAGCTGTTATATAAGGTAAGTTTGCAAACTTCTATTTATTTATATATAATAGTAGTAATACGTATACTATATTAGGTTATACTTGATTTTATTAAGTTCCGTTTATATATATGGTATATCTGGTGAAACTGGAAGCTTTATTTGCTATTATATGCAATGTCATATGTTTAAATAGGTGGTTTTATGAAAGTTGTATATGTATGCCAGTTTATATATATATGAGTTAAGTAAGTTATATAATATGTTATACATAGATTTTAATTTTTCAGTTACTGTTTAAGTTTTATATATATCATAATAAATTATTTATATTGATTTTATAATAAATATTGATATTTGGATTTTTCTTTTGAAATATATATATATATATATTATTTTATAAGTGTTAAAGCTAAAATATTGATTTGAAAATATGTATATATCTTATTTAAAATTGGTTTTAGAGAAAAAAATTATAATGTAGATTTTGTTCAGCTGATATCAAGCTAATTTGATTTGTTCTCATCGATTCCTATCTATCAGCTTTGTCCGTCAAATCCGTGTTCAGCTTACTTCACTTTAAGATTGTTGTTTTGATTGGTCGATTTTCTAAATCGTCATCCAATTTGTAGCTTGTTGTATATCAAGTCCTTCTAGCCTCGAAAGGTGAGCAACCACTCATGTTTAACATTCTTATATTTATTAAATTTGATTTCACTTGAAACGACAATTGAAATATGCTGCTAGATTTAGCTGTTAATTATATAATTGTTATATATGATATGATATTATCTGTAATTGTTCACCAGTGAGATATGACACCATTTTTGGTTGCTTTTATTTTATTTATCACTGATGATATATGCAAGTTGTTGATAAGTTATATTATTATCATATTTGTTCTCACTCTGCAAGTTCCCTGTTAGTTTAGAATTCCTTATGGGTTGAAATGATACATACCCGAAAGATCTTGTAGAATAAGTGAAAATCGTTATGGGTTGAAATGATAAACCCAAGCAATTTTCATTGACTTTGAATTTGGGATTGGGGGTTGAAATGATATATACCCATTGATATTTAAATTGCGGATTGAAATGATAAATATCCGTACCACTTGACCATAGGATAGAAAATTATATACGAACATCGTTGGTCTATATTTTGAAAAATGATTTCCAAAGTTTTGAAACGAAATATATGGTTTTAATAAATATTGATTTTTTAAAATATAATATATAAATATATTTTTTATATATATGTCTAAATTTTAGATTTTTAAAATTATATGTTTTTGGAAACCTTAAATTTATAAGTTAGTTTTGCAATTATAAATTTTTAAGATTTTTACTTATAATTTTACAAAAAAAAAATATAAAATAATTTTTAAATATAAAGAATAAATTATTAATAAGATTTAATTTAATAAAATTTAATTTAATTAATATATAATATGTTTTAAAATATTTATTTAAAAATTTATATTAATATTTTAAAATAGATTTATAAGTATAATAATAAAGGCTGGGAAGATAAATTACTGTTGACTTGGAATTTAAATTGGTTAATAATTGAATTTAAGAAAGAATTGATTTAAACTTATTGGTTTTGAGATTTTGAAAAGACATGATTATAACTTGATTTATAACTTGATTTGATAAAAAGTGATTAAATGAATATTATCAATTTTGAATAAAATTGAGATTGAATATTTAATAGTGATTTAAATATATAAATTGGGATTTAAAAGAATTGTTATTAAAATGGTTAAGTGAATATATTTTTTCCAATCTGAATCAAAATTAAAGTTAAATGTTGAAATATAAATGAAATTGATATATTGTAAATGTTTGAATATTTAGACTTGAATCTTTGAACTATAAACTAAAATAGTTAAACAGGAATTGATTGAAATTGAATGTTGGAATTTAAAATGATTTGAACTGATTTGTGAGATTAGAGGAAATTATTCCTAGTATATAAAGTATTTTAATATATATAAATTATTTTAATATGTATAAATTATTTTAATATTTGAACTATTTTAATTTATAACTATTTTAATTTATATATTATTTTAAATATCTAAACTGTTGAAGTTGGAACGGTTATGGTTACGAAAGTGTACTTATTGATTTCAAAGTGTTATGATTTCCAAAGTGTTATTGACTTCAAAATGTTATGAATTCCAAAGTGTTATTGAATTCAAAGTGTTATGATTTCCAAAGTGTTATGATTTCAAAAGTGTTATGATTTCGAAAGTGTTATGATCTTTGAAAATGTTACGATTTTGGAACTGAATATTATTTAAAGTGAATGATGATATCATATGGATATGGTTCTGAAATGAATAAGATATTTTGATATGAAGTATAAACTATTTGAAATGAAATGACCACGGTGTGAAATAAGCGTTTTGTTGTTAAATAGATCGGGATCGGATATTGTCACTCTCTACCAATACCGAAAACCACTTTAACAACTGTGTACGTGGTGGAGATTCTAGAATGAAGTAGGATGGTTTGGTGGTGACTCTATATATGGTATTCATGTAGCCCTGACTCCCGTGAGTCGGCTTGATGCGGCTAAAACAGGAGCCATGTCGGGCCAAGTGAGGTCTTTCTTCCGATCGGGCATATTTCTTCGATACCAGTCTATTGCTTTGTGATTGATTTGGTGGCCACCCTTGATTTTGGATTTGGGAGTGCGTTCCGAGATGGGCGGTAGTAGCTGCTATGCGTTACCACCAATCCGGATCCGCAATCGGTATATCTACCCTGACATTGCCTCGAGTGCCTTGGCGCATGCCCTACCGCGCCTTCTACGAGTTTATTTTGTACCGTACCTATGTGGTGTCCTTTGGGTAAACCTCCGGTTTACGGAGGAGCGTACGACATTGTTTAAACTACAGGAATATATATATTGTGTTAAGGGGGATATGGGTAACGCCTTAACACTATTTTAATACTTTTACTTTACTATAGACTTATTATAATAGCGTATATTAATACATATTAGATAGTTCCACAGATGCTTAGAGGATGGAAATCCCAAACATCCTTTAAGTTACTTGTATTTCGGTTGACATTTCACTTGAGTTGAATTTATTAATATAAGAATGTTTATCCTGAGTCGAGTGTTTTTTGTTTGCTTTATGCTCGGGTCAGACTGAATGTCACAGCATTTGAGACTCACCTTTGGAGTTGAAGCTTCACTTGGAGATCCATCTATATCCATTCTGCTTTCAGCTAATCCAGTTGTTTTATTCAGGCTTGTCATCTGTTTGTATTCGAGACTACATTATATTTGAGATATTCTTTTGTATTTTATTTCAAACTCGGTTGTTTATATAGTAGCTTCATGAACTACTATTTATCTATTCCGCTGCTTATTGTTATTACTCTGTTTCTATGATTGATTTTATTTACTATATATGATGAGTTTGCCAAATATAAATTAACAATCCGATATTTTTAGCAATTCAAGTCCGACATGTGCAGATGCGAATGGTTCGAAATAGCAGGTTGTAACGACCCGTCAAATTTCAACTGTTTTAATAACGTAATTAGTTGAAATTTTGTGAAATTTTAAACGATAAAATTTTGAAATATAAATTTGATATTTGGAATGCGTTTAGTTAAACATAGCAACTGGTAAATTTTCGTCCAAAAATATGAAAGTTTATTTCGCGCGTAAATTTACTTCAATTTAATCAGTTAAAAAGCAATGAAAATAAAATGTTTCCGAAACCTAAATATTTTTACATAGAAAAATTCTAAACCATCTTCTGAGCAAAATGTCAGTTTGTCATTTTTCCAAATTCGGACATCTTTGGCTCCGTCGATCTTTTTTTTCAACGTTTTTCTTGCATTTTCTGCTATTAGAAAATTCGAAATTTTATAAATTAAATCATACCACTGATATTTGTATGTCGTTTTGGTCGTCTCGTCGTGCTGATTCGCGTAGTATATTCGTTTTCGTATTTCGGTTATCGTAACTCGACGAAAACTATGAAGCGGATAGCTGTATCGGTTACGAAATTTCAATTTTTGATTTCTGGGCTAAACCCAACAGCCACCAGCAATAAATATTCTTGGATTCATCGCTCGGCCTTTGCTATTCATTAGTTTTGATTTATTACTTTTGGTTGAGTTCTCTGTCTATTCGTTATATGTTCATTTGTGAGGTTATGATAACAAGAATGAGATTTGTATATTATAGTCTGCATTGAACTGTCTTTTCCCTTTCCCAAATCTCGTGACCTGCTCCTTCCTCCAGTACATACATTGCAAACCTCTTCCTCTCCTCCTTCATTTTCTCTAGCAGCCTCCCACCATCAGTACGTTCGTGCTCACACCCCATCACCTTCTCCAGCCCCTCCACCATCCACCGAAGACTCTCACCAATCCCCAAGTTTCAAACGGCAACAACTTCCCTCGTCTTCCATCACCTTAAACACTCCTCTGCTCCTTCACAATCAATCGTCACCACCGACCTCCTCCTTCGCTCGCCCTTCCTCCAGCGTGTGCCGGATCCTTCGGCCACCTCCCGCTCGCGGCCACGCAACCAAAGAAATCTGAGCCACCCTTCTTTTGCTCGACCAAGCTCCACCACTCGCCCTACCCACAAAGCAACAACAGCTCCATAGCCGATAAACCATCAACCATCATTCCTTTGAAACCACGTGAGCCATCTTCCACGTTCCCCACATCATCTACCGCGCCTATCCATTTCCACCCAGCGTCAAAGCCCACACGAGACAGCCAACTCGAGCACCCTTTGGCCACCAAACAAATCACCATGCGAATGCAAGCTCAGCCATGCCATACATCACTCTGGACCCACCACGCCAAACAACTGGCCCCGGTCGATCCTCACCACGTGCCGCAACCTCCAGTCTTCTAGACCCCTCCCTGTCACCTGCCTTCGAACCCAACGTCCCACATTGCCGTATGTTTCCTCCCAGCTTCTCTTTTAGTACAAGGTATTTTATATTTTATAAATATTTGTTTTCAGCAAATATATTTGATGCTTATGAACCTTGTTATTTTGATTTCTTTTATATAAATAGTATGTGTCAGTGCTTCTAATATATAATGTTAGTTATATTTATAAATTTTATGTTAGTATATATATAATATCACTGTTGTCGTAGCTATTTTATATAAATTTTGCAAAAATAGGTAACATTGCATATTCGCGTTATAATAAAGGCATAAAGGATTAAAACAAAACAAAATGCATATGTAGCAAGTGAAATTAAATTCTTTAGAGTTTGAACAGCGTAAGGTAGGTACCCTAGTCCTACTGACTCATTACATGCGGATACAGTTGGCCACTCATATATAATATAGAATACTATTACAAAAGTCTATAGTGTACAGTATATTTTTTTATGTTAGTTTACTTTCATATGTATAATTTGGACAACTAGAATTGGTTTTGGGTTTCAACAGCTGTACGGTCTATATAGGTTGTTTTATATACGAAATATATGTATTTGTATACAACTAGAATTGGTTTTGTATTCTATTTTATGTTTACTGTATATATATTTCTCTGGTATAACAATTATATGATATGTTTACATAAGTACATATATTTTGATGGTATATATATAATTTTATGCTGTCAAATCATTTCCATAAGAGTATATAGTTATAAAGGTTGATTTTATTTTGGGATTTTGGTTAGCGAATAGGTTAACAAATAATAATAATTCCAGAATTTTGCATATTTTAGCTTACATAAGTATAATTAAATTTTGGTATATATATAGTTATATATATATATGAGTTCACTTATATCCATTCATTTTCATCGACCCAATTTTGATTTGATTTCGCCCATTCCTTGTTATCAGCTTCGATCACCGAATTCGTGCTTGGATTCGTAACTCAATTCATCGTCAAACTTCTCCAGCCACAAAAGGTGAGCACTCACTCACGATTAACGTTCTTTTATTTATTAAATTTGATTTCAATTGAAACGACAATTGAAATATGCTGCTGTTAGTTAATTACACTGATATGTATGCCATTACCTGTATCAGTTCACCTGTGACATCTGACACCATTATCTTTTACTTATGCGATGATTATACAAGTTTGGTTGATAAATGATTGTTGTATGATGTTGAAATTTGACGTTAATTGAAAATGTTAAGTGATTAATAGTATGCAGAATTGAAATTGATATAGGATAGTTAACAATTTTAAAACTGATTTATATGTTAAATTTGATTAGTTGAATATGACCCCTTTTAATTGTTAAATTAATTGACATGTAGAATAGTGATAATTACACTTTGAACCATTGAATGTATATTTGATTTATTGTTGTAGTGTTAAAATTGAAATCGAATGACAATTGAAGAACTATATAAATATTAGTGTAATAATCTTTAATCTACATGAAATGATAGTGTAGATTCTAGAGATAATTATATTAATTTGTATAAATAACAATGCGAATTAATACGGTTATTTCGGGATTATTTGAATTGATTATTGGATTGATATTGATTGTTGTTATTGCTTGTTTATTTACTTTGACACCATCCCAGTTATCACACTGCAAGTTCCCTTTGCTATGTTTTGATTTTTGAATTGAATTGGAATCGGGTTGAAATGATAAATACCCAAATTGAACTTTGACCTAGGATAGAGAATTAAATAAAACTCGGTTGGTCAATAATTTGATTTAAAAATAAACGAAGATTTTATTTGAATAAAAAATATGGTTTTGAAATGAAGTTGAAATTTAAATTTTAAGGAAAATGTTAATATTTAATAATCTGAAACAAAATATTAACAATGTAATTGGTGAAAGAATGTTGTTAATTTGAGAAATGATTGAATTAAGTTTGAAATGATTTAATAATCAAGTTGAAATTATAATTAAGTTTGAAATTATTAAACCTTGAAATTATTTAATAATTAAGTTTTGAATTATTTATTAATTAAATAAGATTGAATTATTTAATGATTAGATTGAATTGAATTCTTTAATAAGTGAACTTGAACTTTTGAATAAGTGAATGTTACTTCGTAAATAATTGAAATTGAGTTTCTTTATTAATTAAGTTTTGGAAAATTATTTAAGTAAGTAAATAAGTGAAATGGAATTTCTTTAACAAGAAATAAAATGTGATTTATTGAAATTAATGTAAGACTTGAAATTTAAAGAATTTGATTTGATGAATTTAATTTAATTAAATTTGTAAGTTTTGATATAATGAAGTTCAATTTAAGTAATTGATTTATTGAATTGGAAATTTAATAGAAATTGTTTTGAATGACAAATTAACTTAACGAATATTGAATGAAATCGATAAATGAATTTAAATTGATTTGATTGTTAAACTAAATTGATTTAAATGTTTTCGAAATGAAACTTATATTCGAACTTGAATCAATATTCGAATTGTTTTAAATAAAATTTGGAATTGAATTATAAGCTTTTGAAATGGTAATTTGGAAGTTTTGAAACGTAAATTTTGGAAATTGGTTTAGAAAGAAAAATGAAATGTTGGTTTGCAAATTCTAATTGAGATTAAAATTGATTTGGTTTGAAATAAATAAACGACCAATCGGTGTAATAATTACGAAAGTTATTAAAGAGACCGGAATCGGTTATGGATATACTCTCTATCTAAACCAAAACCCACTTTAATAACTATACGCGGAGTGTGATCCAGAATGAAGTGGTTGGAATGGTGTACGTGATGACTGAAGAAAGAGAACGATAATGGATAGCCTTGACACTCGTGTCAAATTGGAAATGACTAAAACAGGAGCCGTGCCGGGCCAATGGAGGTCAGCTACCTCAAGTGAACACACTTCTTCGAACTACTCATTACTTGTTGTCGATTGGTGCACCCTTGATTTTGGGAGTGTTGTTTCACGGTGTTGCGATCGCTGCGGCGATGCGTTCTCACCAGTCTGGATCAGGCAAACGGTAGTATCACTACCTTGGGTATTGCCTCATGTTCCTTGTCATACTTGTATCCCGATATACACGACCACTACGATTCTGTTTTGTACCTTTAGTATATGGATTGCCCTCTGGTGACTTCCGGTTTTGGGGAAACTACGGTCTTGTATATGCTTTTGGGAATAAAAATGTGTTAAGGGTGGAATGGGCCATGACTTAACACTATTTTGATACCTTATATTACTGATAGACATTATCTGCTTATCGTACACTACTACCTAGTAGATAGTTTAACGGATCCTTAAAGGATGGTTATTCCAAACATCCTTTGAGTTACTTGTATTTCAATTGATATTTCACTTGAGTTGGATTTATAAATATAAGAATGTTAATCCTGACTCGAGTGTCTTGTGTTTTTGCTTTACGCTCGGGTCAGACTGAGTGTACCAGTATTCGAGACTCGCCTTTGAAGTTGGAGCTTTGCTTGAAGATCCAGCCATCTATTCTGCTTTCAGTATTCGATGATTCCAGTGATGTATTCTGATTTGTATCTGATGTATCATGTTACTCTTCCGTTGTATCTGGTTTAACTCTGATGTATCGTATTATTCTTCTGTTGTAAACTCTGATGTATTTTATATTCATATAGTAGCTTCATGAACTACTATCTCTTTTATTTCCGCTGCAATTATTACTCTGTGTCTGTGATCTATGATTATTTATTTAGTGTATATGTTCAGTTTTGCCAATTTAAATTAAAAACGCAGTATTTTGAGCAATTCAATTCCGGCATGAGTGTCTACCTATACACTTATAATGGATGCGAATGGTCCAAAATATCGGGTCGTTACAGTTGGTATTAGAGCTTTGGTTGCTCTAGGCAAAACTCAACATATAGGGCAAATGTATTTATAGAATCACTCTCATTCGAGTTTCAATCTCTTCCTTTTGACTCGATTCCTTTGAATTTTGGAACGTTCCCTGCGGTTCCAAAATTCATTCGTGTCCCTCACTGTTCGTCTTCTTTCAATTCTGGAGTATCCCATAACTCCACTTCTAATGACCCTTATAATGAATCGGCGGTCTCGCCAAACTTCGATTGATTTTTAAAGGGGATGAAATTCCTTTAAAATAGGCATTGATTTACCGGAGATTTCTGTATCCTCGGTTTACGATGCTATATATCTCCTGCTATACCTAAATTCTATTTCTTGAGATCGAATGTCGATTTACCTCGGAATCCCATATCGATCTTATTCTTAAAGTCACGGTTGACCCGGTTAAGGTTATCCGCGATTTATATAAATTTATCAATCTTCCTACTTTGTTATTGATCATCATATCTTTGTTTCGAACTTATCTTCGAATCAAAATTATCTTTGATTTAAGTCCATCAAAATTTGAATCTCTATCCTTGCTTTGAAATCCATTCTTGTATCATCAAGCGAGGAAGTGTATCTGTAAATTAATATTAAAAATGTTTTAAAATATATTGTGTTGTTTGAGTTGTTGATGTTGATTTGGGTTTTCGATCGATTCGTCTGATCAACGCTACCGATAGAATTTCCAAAACACTTGAGTAGAGCAAGCTGACAAAATAGTATTTTCAAATTTGGTAAATAAAATAAAATTTTTGTTTGATTAGATTATACATAAATATAAGTTTTATGAAATTAAATTGTTAATGAATTTGTTGTCTGAAATAATACTATTTGATTTTCATTTATTGTTTTGTAAACCATTGACTACTGCATAATATAAATAAATGAATTTATAAACTTGGTTATAAATTGATTGGGATTTGAAATGAATTTAATTCAGAAATTTGAGAATTTATTAGTTTCCGATGATTTCGAACTTTGGTTTTTAAAATTTTAAAGTATATATTATTGAAAGTATTTTCGAATAGAAATCGTTTTCAAAGAATTTTTAAAATGTTGAAATCAGTGCTATTCTCTTTGTTGCTGGAAAATAATTTCGGTGATGGCGGCCGCATTATTGACATTCATTTTCGAGTTTCGAAGTGGAGATACTATTTTGCAGCTTTGCTACGGTTTTGTTTTGAAAAATATTTTGATTTGAATTTCTTCAGTATAATTTGATTTATATATATATGGGTATCTTATTTTAAAAATTCAATTTGATTTGATATAAATATATTATATATATCTCTAAATTGTTTAAAGTTAATCGGAAATCTAATTCTTAAATTTTGTTAAAGGATGATTTTAATTATAAATGAAACCAAAATTTTGAATTAATATTTAATTGTAACATCCCGGAAATTCGTTAAATAATTTAACGAATAATTTTTAATTTATGAAATTTTAAGAGAAATAAAATCACATATTATCAAAAGTAAAACAACTTTTATTTTATCAAGGTAATCAAATAAATTCAAGAAAATGTGTAAACAACAAAGTAACAAAGTAAAATAATAAGAACAAGTTGCAAGAAGAATTTATAAGCCAGTAAACAAAGGAAAACGAACAGCACACATATAGTATGAAAGCAAAGCAACACTTATGTAAGAAAGAATAAAACAAAATAGAAAACAAAGCAACAAAGTAAGAAACAAACATCACCTAGGCTGAAAGTAAAACAAGAGGACATACTTTCATTTAATGCATTTACTGTCTTGCATGTACACGATCCTATCAGCACACACACTAACATTTATTAGCAAGCATGGTTTAGTTCTTTTATATATTTAACCTGTACCTGTTTTTGCTTTAGTAGACTCAGCCTATCCTTTCACTTGCACACCATCTTTTCTATAGATATATCTACATACACATGTATAAACCTTTAGGTTATTTTCGTTCAAACACCATAGTCTCTGCCTAAATTCGTTTAAACCAAACTGAGAAAAGAACAAAAATTTAAAGGAGAGAAGAACATCACTTTATTTCAAAACTAGAAAGCAGTTTACAGAAGAGGGGAAGAAGATCAAGAAATATCAAAACTGCAGTTTTTAAAACCAGAGTCTCTGTTTCAAAATTCTCAGGTGAGTAAACATGATTTTCTAAAGGATATAAAGTGTATTTAAAACAGTTTAAACTTCAATTATCACTGCTTTGTTCATATTCCAGTTTATAACACCCCAGTGATGCTCTGTACCACTCATACAGGGATTTCCATTGTTTTTAAAATTGAAGTCTATTTGTTTTGATCACTGAAGCTTGGGTTTTCACATAAATCAAGTTGTTTTAATCCTCGAACATGATCTTGTAAAGTTATTTGAACCTGCAGCATATTAATTCCCACTGGAAACATGTTTTACAGGTTCAAGTTGAAATTTGATTAAAATTAATTGTTGTGAAATGTTGATTCAATATTATAATCTGAATCTATACTTCAAAATTTGATTTTTAAACCTTGAATGAAGAATTTTAGTTGGGAATTCAAAGTGCAGTTCACAAATGGACTGAAAATACATTTTGGGCAATATAGGTTGATCCAATTAATTTTAATTGTTGAAATTTTGTATGATGCAAGCATGAAGATGTATTAACCTAGGAAAAATGCTAAACAATTTTTCTAATGCATGGATTATTGGGTTGAGTCAAATATAGGGTTTGGGTTCCAGTTTTCTTTATGATCTGTAAATTTGTGTTTAAGTCGCCATCACGTGATCGAGTGGATCGCGCTTCGAGGAGGTGGTTGAGGAAGGTCTGGACATGGCGTTGGCGAGGCAGTTTCGTTTTCGGTGGTCGGCATTCGAATGGCGAGGCGATTTTCTCATGATTGTGCGAAATGAGGGTTGGAGCTACAGGCTCTATTTCGATTTTGACTTTTAATCGAAACACTGAGGATTGATTCCGAGTGTAGGGTAGATGAGAGATTTGCGGAGGAGAGTGAGGTTCGCCGGAGCATCGCCGTGGTGACGTGCACATGCACGTTGATGTTTCGCGTATCAGTAAGAAAAGTTGGGGAAGACGAGGGAAGACTCGAAGCTATACTCGAGAATTTGAAAGGAAAACTCGAAGCTGGGGTCGAGTGGTTTGGCTACGTATCGGGTCATTTTAACTTAAGCAAATTTTTTTTCGTAAAAATGTATCACCTGGGTCAAATTAGAAGAAAACTCGAAGCAGGGGGGCTTTTGGACCGGGCATGACTCGAGGAAGGCTCGGGTTGGTCATAAAAATCAACATTCCCAGTTTTGAAATTTAAATACAAGTGCAACTAATTCCTAAAATAATTCATTTACTATAGAATGATGATTGTGGGTAAATGAAATAAAATAACGAGGAGTTAATCAAATATGCAAACTGATTTATTTAAAAATAAAATTTAATTATAATAACTAAATAATGATTAGGAAATTGTGATTTGAAATTACTTTGTAACTAATAATAATAAATTTATTCATAAAAGAAATTGAAATTTAAATCAACGGAAAGAGAAATCAAATAAATAAATTTAGACAATTAATCAAGAAATAATGAATTAGTAGAGCAAATTAAGATTTAAAATTATTTATAATTAAATGAAATTAAATATCAAAATGATTAGTAAAAATATTTATGTAGTTAATTCAGGTTAGATCAAATTACTTGAATCGACTATGACTGACCATTACCAAATATTCTGATTGTATTGATATTCCTGTTATGATACCGTGATTGTTTTGTATTGCACTGTGATCTGTGAATTTGTTCTGTATTGATGTGAAAAAAACCTGTTTGTCCGTAAAACGACATTTAAACCTCGATGCGACAGGGAATCGGATTTCAGTTTGTTATCCGAAGCCCACATCGAATCTATGAATTGTTGTGAATAACATATCCACATGTTTTTGAAATTAACGCTCACTATTCGGGTTACCCGTTCCGATATAGTGATACGTCGTATATGGATGACATTTGAAGACCGGTGTTGAAGACCGGATATTTTCGAAAATGAAAGGACAACCTGTCGAATGTCTCTGCACCGAGTTGCTCCGGTATAGAGATTTATATCACTCTTTTGTGACGGGAAGTTCGGACGTGATTAGAAAATTATCCGGATTGCAAGGACTTCTTTGGAAGTGCCTTCGGTTCTGTTCGAACCCGGAACAGACTTGTATGGATACATGTCTGACATTACACTTTGAGATATAAAGCCGATTTCTTTCAAATACATTTCTGTTGGTGGCGGAGAATTTATTCTCTTAGCTTAACACCCTTCTCTGAGACGTACGAGCTCAGAGGTTATGTAGTTGAAATTTATCACCGATATATCCCAATTTGGTAATGTGACATGCTGAGTGTTGCTGTGTGATGATCAGTGTTTGATCATTTGTGATATGATCATTTGTTTGATCATTTATCTTTGTGATCATAGGTTGATCATCTGTTGACCCAAAGCATGGCTTTGTGACAAAGCGTAGCTTTGTGGACGAGACTTCGTCGAGCCTCACACCCCGGAATGGTCAAAACAGGAAAGATGCGGCAAGGTTATAGGGAGTAGCGCCCCTTAGTGTATGTTCATTTCCTTCTGGATAGAAGTGGTATCATGGTATGGAGCCCAGATACTTTACTTATGTGGATATCGCAGATATACATTTATTATCTTTGTGATTTGTTGCTCGGGGCCCCGGTTAAAGGTTGGTTACAACCGGGAGATGGCATACTCGTGTCAGTAGTTACCTATTTTTGCAGAGGTAACCCGGCCTTGTGTTGGCAGAGATCCGGTTAGGTTCTCGGGACGTCCTTCCAGAGGCGTTTCCATGTGGCAATGGGAAGTTCCTTGGCCTGACCATTTGTTGGAAATCCAATTCCCAATACGAAACCCTGTACAGTTTTAGTTGTAGAACCTGCCATTTACTTATGGTGGCGCCCCACTGTTTAGATGGTAGCTATAGTAGGCATACGATACTGGTCGTATGTTGGCTAAGATTTATATTCTACTTTCGAAATGTTTTCCCACACTATGCACTAATAATAATATCAAAAAGGATTTGATTTTGCGTAGTAAGCATCTTTGACTATCATAAGAAGAAATCTCCTCCAAGTCTGCGTTTGCATTGTGTGTGTGGCGGGAGGTCTTATGGTAGTTTCATTTTCCAAAAGCATTGCGAATTTACTTTAAATTCTTTTATTGTCCGTTTTTAAAAGATAAACTGTTTTGTTTACTCATACCAGTCCCATGACTGATCCGGAGTTTATTGTTTTCTTTTCTAAACTCTGGGTGCCCATTATTTCTACACGGGCAGCCTAGTAGCAGGTTTTCCGTATTTTGGACTAAGCTGTATTTTGGAGCTCTTATCTTGGAGATATTCTTAGGAGCTTTTTGGAGATCTCAGGTGTTTAGCTTTAGAGAGTCCGTTATCACTTCTTTCATCTGGAGACTTTTGGATATATGATTACTGTTGTATTATCATGATGTTGTATTTGGAGTTGTAGTATCTGTATTAAATACTCTGATGTAGTATGGATTTTATATCTATGTTGTATCTGTGATGATATTATGATATTGATTCTGTTCCGCTGTTTTATATTCATCTAATTGTTGTTATAAGCTCCATCCGAACTGAAATTTGACGTTTGAATTTTGGCAGTCGAATACAAGTGAAGTATTTGATGTCCATTTTCGAATGAAGAATTTTGGGTCGTGACAAATTGGTATCAGAGCTTTTGGTTGAGTAAGAACTTAAGCTACGGAGTATAACACATTAGATGGCTCATTAGAGATAGGGTGAAGTATACCCTAGAATGAGTATAACCAAGACTGAAAACTTTAAAATTTTTAGTCTATTTCTTTTACTGCTGATATTCCTTAAGATATTCGTCCGTATATCTAAATCAATTTTCTTACTAATTTCAGATAAGTAAGAATGAGCGGACGCAGAGGAAGACCAAGGGGTCAAGTAAATGCCCCAGCACAAAACCAAGGTCCTCCAGCAGTAGTGGCAGCAATGGATATCCAGCAGCAGCCTGATCTGGCTGATTTGAATAAGAAATTCGAAAGGCTTGGTGGCAAACCATTCACTGGCAAAGAGTCAATTATTGAGGCTCAAGCTTGGGTCAGATTATGTGAGAAAATTTTTAAAGGGCTTAAGCTGCAAGACGAGCAGAAGAGACTTATAGCTTCTTGGCAACTCCAAGAAGAAGCTTCAGCCTGGTGGGAAACCGTCATTGTTGATGAATCCGAGGAGGAGTTTTCTTGGGATCGTTTTAAGGAGGTGTTCGAGAAGCGTTATATGCCGTCGGCGGGAATTTCTAGAATGTATCAAGAATTTTTGGATTTAAAGCAAGGAAGCCTGACTTTTGAAGAATACTTAAACAAGTTTAACGAACTATCCCGTTTTGGTCCAGAATTGTTAAGCACACCTCTTAAGAAGAATGAAAGGTTTATCCGTGGAATGAACCAGAAATATCACGAAAGAATGACAGCGCACGTCAAGGAATCTTTTTCAGATCTTATTGATATGGGATACAGGTATGCTACACTGGATATGCAGGAAATTCCAAAGGAAGGAGGAAATTCAAATAATCAGAACTGGAAGAAAAGAAAGTTTGGGGGCAAGAAGCCACAGCAAGGCAATGATAAAAAGAGCAATCAAGGAAATTCGGCTAGCAACATAACTTGTTACAATTGCAATGAGAAGGGCCATTATTCAAACAGCTGCACAAAACCAAAGAAGCAAGTTAACAAGGAACAACCGGTGAAGAATGAGCAATATAAGCCCAGAAAATGTTACGCCTGTCAGGGAGAGGGACATGTTATTAAAAACTGCCCAATGATGAAGCAAGCACAGGTGGCAAATGTTTACGCGATAAAGAAAGATCCTTCCACTTCGAAAGCTAATAAAGGAAAAGGTGTTCTGGAAGGTAACCTTACTATTAATGGTAGAACTATTAGAGTTTTATTTGACTCGGGAGCTTCACATAGTTTTATCTCCCAACAAACCGTAAAAGAATTAGGACTTAAAGCTAGATTTTCTGCCGATCCTATTTGCGTGAAAAATCCAGTTGGAGGTCCCGCAAATCTTTGTTTATATTGCAAGAAAGTTCCTATTTCATATGATAGTTATCGATTTCCTATCAACCTTTATATCCTCGAATTTAATGAATTTGAAATCATACTCGGAATGAATTGGTTATCGAAATACGAAGCTATATTGGAGTGTAATGATCGGACCGCTTTGGTCAAAACGGACTTTGGAAATTTTATTGAAATCTCTTGTGAGAATCCGAGTCCAAGAAGAGATGGATTGATGTATACTTTGGGATATCCTGAACCCACTTTGCTGTCTATACCTGTTGTTCGGGAATTTTCCGACGTATTTGAAGAAGTAAATTCCTTACCTCTGCACAGAGAAATAGCATTCCGAATTGACTTAATACCCAATGCTCGTCCTGTTGTTCACGCAAGTCGCAGGATGGCACCTAAGGAGAAAATTGAATTAGTCAATCAAACTCGAGATCTGCTGAAGAAAGGATTGATTCGCCCTAGTGTTTCCGAATGGGGTTCAGCCGTCGTATTTGTAGCTAAATCAGACGGATCTTTGAGATTGTGTGTAGATTACCGTGATCTTAATAAACAAACTCTCAAGAACAAATTCCCTTTACCTAGAATTGACGATCTATTTGATCAACTTCATGGCGCTCGATTCTTTTCTAAGATGGATCTAGCTCAGGGATTCCATCAACTGCGAATAGCTGAGGATTGTATTCATTTTACTGCTTTTAGGGGTCCAGACATGTTCTACGAGTGGTTAGTTATGCCTTTCGGACTGACCAACGCTCCTGCGTACTTCGTGGATTTAATGACCCGAGTATTTCGAGAAGTATTGAACAAATTCGTCCTTGTATTTATTGATGATATTTTGATTTTCTCCAAAACTGAAGAGGAGCATTCTGAACATCTCAGAATTGTTTTGGAAATATTGAGGACGAATGTCTTATTCGCTAAATTCTCTAAGTGTCACTTTTGGGTCAAAGAGGTCAAATTTCTCGGTCATATTATTAATGAAGAAGGGATTTCTGTTGATCCAAGCAAGATTTCTGCAATTATGGACTGGAAGCAACCCACTACTCCTAGAGAAGTTCGAAGTTTTCTCGGTTTAGCGGGATATTATAGGAAGTTTGTACAGGATTTTTCTAAGTTGGCTAGCCCATTGACTAAGCTGACAATGAAGAATGCTAAATTCGATTGGACTTCAAGATGTGATGAAGTTTTCCAGGAATTGAAAAAGAGATTGACTACTGCTCCTGTTCTTGTTATTATTAATGGGAACCAAGGCTTATCTGTCTATACTGATGCGTGTGGGGATGGGGTAGGTGCAGTATTAATGCAAAATGGAAAGGTAGTTGCCTACGCGAGTAGACAATTACGTCCGCATGAGAAGAACTACCCGACACATGATTTGGAGCTTTTGGCTGTTGTTTTCGCTTTAAAAATCTGGCGGCACTATCTTTTGGGTAAGAATCTTTTCAGCTTCTTAACAATTTACGAAATTAACTAAATAAATATACTTAATAAACTCTTCTTGTTTTAGGTGAAAAATTCGAATTATTCACCGACCATAAATCTTTGAAATATCTTTTCACCCAGAAGGATCTGAATCTGCGACAACAACGTTGGTTGGAATTTCTAGCATCCTATGACTTGGATATTCTGTATACGCTAGGAAAAGCCAATGTAGTTGCAGATGCTTTGAGCAGAAGACATGCTGTTCTCGCATATCTTGTTATCACTCCTACTCTTTTTAAGGAGATTTCAAGACAACAGACTGAAGACAAGTTTCTTCGGGAAATTCGTAGAAAAATATGTCGAGGTGAAGATACTAGTTTTGAGTTAGATGATAGGGAAGTTATAAGATTGAAAGGCAGACTTTGTGTACCAGATATCCCAGAATTGAAACGTGAAGTATTGGACGAATGCCACAAGTCCAAATTCAGTATCCATCCAGGAATCAACAAAATGTATCGAGACATTAAAAGAACATTCTGGTGGAAGACGATGAAGAGAGACATATCGATATATGTGAGTCGCTGTGCTACTTGTCAGCAAATCAAAAGCGATCAAAGGAAAGTGGCCGGTTTACTTCAACCTTTGGAAGTACCGAAATGGAAGTGGGATCAGGTATCGATGGATTTCATCAACGGATTGCCACGAACCAAGAAGGGAAATGAAGCGATTTGGGTTATAGTTGATCGTTTAACCAAAACTGCTCACTTTATTCCAGTAAAATCCACTCGAACTGCAGAAAGCTTAGCAGGTATATACGTAAAAGAAATTGTTCGCCTCCATGGTATTCCTAGTAGTATAGTGAGTGATCGTGACCCGATCTTCACTAGTAGATTTTGGGAGGCATTTCAGGATGCTTTGGGAACGAAATTAAATTTCAGTACTGCTTATCACCCGCAAACAGATGGACAGACTGAAAGGGTCAACCGAATTCTAGAAGACTTATTACGTTCTTGTGTTCATGATTTTGGTGGTTCATGGGAGGACCATTTACATCTGGTTGAATTCTCATATAATAACAGCTATCAGGCCAGTCTGGAAATGGCTCCTTTCGAAGTTTTATATGGTCGTCCGTGTCGATCACCTATATGCTGGATAGAATCAGGTGACAGACTTGTCTTAGGACCGGATATGATCAAAGAAGCCACTGAGAAGGTTGACATTATTCGCAAGAAGTTATTAACTGCCCAAAGCCGTCATAAGAGTTATTATGACCGCCGAAGAAGATTTTTGGAATTTCAAGTTGGAGATTCTGTATTTCTGAAAGTATCTCCGATGCGGGGTGTATTAAGATTCGGGAAAACTGGAAAGCTAGCACCGCGTTACATTGGTCCTTTTCCTATTCTGGAAAGGATTGGTCCTCTAGCATATCGAGTACAGCTACCCGACTGGTTGTCTGGCGTGCATAATGTGTTTCACATTTCTAATCTTCGGAAGTATGTGCACGACCCAGATGATATTATTGAAGAAGCTGCTCAGCAGGATCTGGAAATCACTCCTAATTTGGCAGTACAGAGGGAACCGATAAAAATTGTTGATCGTGAGGAGAAGCGATTGCGAAACAAAGTTGTGAAGCTAGTCAAAGTTCAATGGAGTGGCAATCCAAAGGACTGTACTTGGGAGACTGAAGATAATATGAAGAAATCATATCCCAACTGCAGAATAGACATCTCGACTTAAATTGTAAGTCATTCCCTTATTTCGAATTCGTATATTCTTCGTTTACGTTTCTCTTTCTTTCAATTTCGAGGACGAAATTTCCTTAAGTAGGGGATATTGTAACATCCCGGAAATTCGTTAAATAATTTAACGAATAATTTTTAATTTATGAAATTTTAAGAGAAATAAAATCACATATTATCAAAAGTAAAACAACTTTTATTTTATCAAGGTAATCAAATAAATTCAAGAAAATGTGTAAACAACAAAGTAACAAAGTAAAATAATAAGAACAAGTTGCAAGAAGAATTTATAAGCCAGTAAACAAAGGAAAACGAACAGCACACATATAGTATGAAAGCAAAGCAACACTTATGTAAGAAAGAATAAAACAAAATAGAAAACAAAGCAACAAAGTAAGAAACAAACATCACCTAGGCTGAAAGTAAAACAAGAGGACATACTTTCATTTAATGCATTTACTGTCTTGCATGTACACGATCCTATCAGCACACACACTAACATTTATTAGCAAGCATGGTTTAGTTCTTTTATATATTTAACCTGTACCTGTTTTTGCTTTAGTAGACTCAGCCTATCCTTTCACTTGCACACCATCTTTTCTATAGATATATCTACATACACATGTATAAACCTTTAGGTTATTTTCGTTCAAACACCATAGTCTCTGCCTAAATTCGTTTAAACCAAACTGAGAAAAGAACAAAAATTTAAAGGAGAGAAGAACATCACTTTATTTCAAAACTAGAAAGCAGTTTACAGAAGAGGGGAAGAAGATCAAGAAATATCAAAACTGCAGTTTTTAAAACCAGAGTCTCTGTTTCAAAATTCTCAAGTGAGTAAACATGATTTTCTAAAGGATATAAAGTGTATTTAAAACAGTTTAAACTTCAATTATCACTGCTTTGTTCATATTCCAGTTTATAACACCCCAGTGATGCTCTGTACCACTCATACAGGGATTTCCATTGTTTTTAAAATTGAAGTCTATTTGTTTTGATCACTGAAGCTTGGGTTTTCACATAAATCAAGTTGTTTTAATCCTCGAACATGATCTTGTAAAGTTATTTGAACCTACAGCATATTAATTCCCACTGGAAACATGTTTTACAGGTTCAAGTTGAAATTTGATTAAAATTAATTGTTGTGAAATGTTGATTCAATATTATAATCTGAATCTATACTTCAAAATTTGATTTTTAAACCTTGAATGAAGAATTTTAGTTGGGAATTCAAAGTGCAGTTCACAAATGGACTGAAAATACATTTTGGGCAATATAGGTTGATCCAATTAATTTTAATTGTTGAAATTTTGTATGATGCAAGCATGAAGATGTATTAACCTAGGAAAAATGCTAAACAATTTTTCTAATGCATGGATTATTGGGTTGAGTCAAATATAGGGTTTGGGTTCCAGTTTTCTTTATGATCTGTAAATTTGTGTTTAAGTCGCCATCACGTGATCGAGTGGATTGCGCTTCGAGGAGGTGGTTGAGGAAGGTCTGGACATGGCGTTGGCGAGGCAGTTTCGTTTTCGGTGGTCGGCATTCGAATGGCGAGGCGATTTTCTCATGATTGTGCGAAATGAGGGTTGGAGCTACAGGCTCTATTTCGATTTTGACTTTTAATCGAAACACTGAGGATTGATTCCGAGTGTAGGGTAGATGAGAGATTTGCGGAGGAGAGTGAGGTTCGCCGGAGCATCGCCGTGGTGACGTGCACGTGCACGTTGATGTTTCGCGTATCAGTAAGAAAAGTTGGGGAAGACGAGGGAAGACTCGAAGCTATACTCGAGAATTTGAAAGGAAAACTCGAAGCTGGGGTCGAGTGGTTTGGCTACGTATCGGGTCATTTTAACTTAAGCAAATTTTTTTTCGTAAAAATGTATCACCTGGGTCAAATTAGAAGAAAACTCGAAGCAGGGGGGCTTTTGGACCGGGCATGACTCGAGGAAGGCTCGGGTTGGTCATAAAAATCAACATTCCCAGTTTTGAAATTTAAATACAAGTGCAACTAATTCCTAAAATAATTCATTTACTATAGAATGATGATTGTGGGTAAATGAAATAAAATAACGAGGAGTTAATCAAATATGCAAACTGATTTATTTAAAAATAAAATTTAATTATAATAACTAAATAATGATTAGGAAATTGTGATTTGAAATTACTTTGTAACTAATAATAATAAATTTATTCATAAAAGAAATTGAAATTTAAATCAACGGAAAGAGAAATCAAATAAATAAATTTAGACAATTAATCAAGAAATAATGAATTAGTAGAGCAAATTAAGATTTAAAATTATTTATAATTAAATGAAATTAAATATCAAAATGATTAGTAAAAATATTTATGTAGTTAATTCAGGTTAGATCAAATTACTTGAATCGACTATGACTGACCATTACCAAATATTCTGATTGTATTGATATTCCTGTTATGATACCGTGATTGTTTTGTATTGCACTGTGATCTGTGAATTTGTTCTGTATTGATGTGAAAAAAACCTGTTTGTCCGTAAAACGACATTTAAACCTCGATGCGACAGGGAATCGGATTTCAGTTTGTTATCCGAAGCCCACATCGAATCTATGAATTGTTGTGAATAACATATCCACATGTTTTTGAAATTAACGCTCACTATTCGGGTTACCCGTTCCGATATAGTGATACGTCGTATATGGATGACATTTGAAGACCGGTGTTGAAGACCGGATATTTTCGAAAATGAAAGGACAACCTGTCGAATGTCTCTGCACCGAGTTGCTCCGGTATAGAGATTTATATCACTCTTTTGTGACGGGAAGTTCTGACGTGATTAGAAAATTATCCGGATTGCAAGGACTTCTTTGGAAGTGCCTTCGGTTCTGTTCGAACCCGGAACAGACTTGTATGGATACATGTCTGACATTACACTTTGAGATATAAAGCCGATTTCTTTCAAATACATTTCTGTTGGTGGCGGAGAATTTATTCTCTTAGCTTAACACCCTTCTCTGAGACGTACGAGCTCAGAGGTTATGTAGTTGAAATTTATCAACGATATATCCCAATTTGGTAATGTGACATGCTGAGTGTTGCTGTATGATGATCAGTGTTTGATCATTTGTGATATGATCATTTGTTTGATCATTTATCTTTGTGATCATAGGTTGATCATCTGTTGACTCAAAGCATGGCTTTGTGACAAAGCGTAGCTTTGTGGACGAGACTTCGTCGAGCCTCACACCCCGGAATGGTCAAAACAGGAAAGATGCGGCAAGGTTATAGGGAGTAGCGCCCCTTAGTGTATGTTCATTTCCTTCTGGATAGAAGTGGTATCATGGTATGGAGCCCAGATACTTTACTTATGTGGATATCGCAGATATACATTTATTATCTTTGTGATTTGTTGCTCGGGGCCCCGGTTAAAGGTTGGTTACAACCGGGAGATGGCATACTCGTGTCAGTAGTTACCTATTTTTGCAGAGGTAACCCGGCCTTGTGTTGGCAGAGATCCGGTTAGGTTCTCGGGACGTCCTTCCAGAGGCGTTTCCATGTGGCAATGGGAAGTTCCTTGGCCTGACCATTTGTTGGAAATCCAATTCCCAATACGAAACCCTGTACGGTTTTAGTTGTAGAACCTGCCATTTACTTATGGTGGCGCCCCACTGTTTAGATGGTAGCTATAGTAGGCATACGATACTGGTCGTATGTTGGCTAAGATTTATATTCTACTTTCGAAATGTTTTCCCACACTATGCACTAATAATAATATCAAAAAGGATTTGATTTTGCGTAGTAAGCATCTTT
This sequence comes from Allium fistulosum, assembly GCA_030737815.1. Lineage (NCBI taxonomy): Eukaryota > Viridiplantae > Streptophyta > Magnoliopsida > Asparagales > Amaryllidaceae > Allium > Allium fistulosum. The sequence continues at coordinate 97,558,882 of CM060903.1, forward strand.
GACTATCATAAGAAGAAATCTCCTCCAAGTCTGCGTTTGCATTGTGTGTGTGGCGGGAGGTCTTATGGTAGTTTCATTTTCCAAAAGCATTGCGAATTTACTTTAAATTCTTTTATTGTCCGTTTTTAAAAGATAAACTGTTTTGTTTACTCATACCAGTCCCATGACTGATCCGGAGTTTATTGTTTTCTTTTCTAAACTCTGGGTGCCCATTATTTCTACACGGGCAGCCTAGTAGCAGGTTTTCCGTATTTTGGACTAAGCTGTATTTTGGAGCTCTTATCTTGGAGATATTCTTAGGAGCTTTTTGGAGATCTCAGGTGTTTAGCTTTAGAGAGTCCGTTATCACTTCTTTCATCTGGAGACTTTTGGATATATGATTACTGTTGTATTATCATGATGTTGTATTTGGAGTTGTAGTATCTGTATTAAATACTCTGATGTAGTATGGATTTTATATCTATGTTGTATCTGTGATGATATTATGATATTGATTCTGTTCCGCTGTTTTATATTCATCTAATTGTTGTTATAAGCTCCATCCGAACTGAAATTTGACGTTTGAATTTTGGCAGTCGAATACAAGTGAAGTATTTGATGTCCATTTTCGAATGAAGAATTTTGGGTCGTGACATTAAACTTGAGAGAAATTGAATTAGAAATTTACCTGTATAATACTCGATTGCATTCAAAATAACTTACCTAAATTGCTCAAAAAAGTTAAAATGTAATTGGATAATATACAATATAAAATGATTTTATAAATAAAATTTGAGTGTTTATAATAAATATTATACACTTAGATTTTGATTATAAAAAAAATAATGCTAATAAAGATGATGGAATAATAAGTTAATTAAATGAGATGAAATAAATTTGTTTTGAAAGAATTAATAAATTGAAATTTGATCAACTTATGAAAATACCTTGAATTTAAAAGCAATTAGTAAATATAAATTAATTTAAATCAAAACTTTTATGGTTTAAATTAATTTATATGGGTTAAATATATGTGATTAGATATATTAAGTAGAATAAATTTAACAATAATTTGGAATAAAGAAGAATTTAAATTGCTGAAAAAAATATGATTATAATAAAAGACTATTCAAATTTATGGTGTTAGAAATTGTAAATTGAAGATAATTGGATAATAAGATAATGAATTTAGTAATAGTTGAGATTGATTTTAGTGAAATCAAATGGATTAAATAAATTATTGAATATCAATTCATTTGAATTTGAATTTATATGGTTTAAATTAATGGTTATTTTGTATTTCAAATCTGTTTTCTTTCTGGTTGTTTCTATTCTCCTACCTCGTTCCTTTTCGGGGACGAAAAGTTTTGAGTGGGGGAGAGTGTAACGACCCGTAAAATTTCAACTGTTTTAATAACGTAATTAGTTGAAATTTTGTGAAATTTTAAACAATAAAATTTTGAAATATAAATTTGATATTTGGAATGCGTTTAGTTAAACATAGCAACTGGTAAATTTTCGTCCAAAAATATGAAAGTTTATTTCGCGCGTAAATTTACTTCAATTTAATCAGTTAAAAAGCGATGAAAATAAAATGTTTCCGAAACCTAAATATTTTTACATAGAAAAATTCTAAACCATCTTCTGAGCAAAATGTCAGTTTGTCGTTTTTCCAAATTCGGACATCTTTGGCTCCGTCGATCTTTTTTTTCAGCGTTTTTCTTGCATTTTCCGCTATTAGAAAATTCAAAATTTTATAAATTAAATCATACCACTGATATTTGTATGTCGTTTTGGTCGTCTCGTCGTGTTGATTCGCGTAGTATATTCGTTTTCGTATTTCGGTTATCGTAACTCGACGAAAACTACGAAGCGGATAGCTGTATCGGTTACGAAATTTCAATTTTTGATTTCTGGGCTAAACCCAACAGCCACCAGCAATAAATATTCTTGGATTCATCGCTCGGCCTTTGCTATTCATTAGTTTTGATTTATTACTTTTGGTTGAGTTCTCTGTCTATTCGTTATCTGTTCATTTGTGAGGTTATGATAACAAGAATGAGATTTGTATATTATAGTCTGCATTGAACTGTCTTTTCCCTTTCTCAAATCTCGTGACCTGCTCCTTCCTCCAGTACATACATTACAAACCTCTTCCTCTCCTCCTTCATTTTCTCTAGCAGCCTCCCACCATCAATACGTTCGTGCTCACACCCCATCACCTTCTCCAGCCCCTCCACCATCCACCGAAGACTCTCACCAATCCCCAAGTTTCGAACGGCAACAACTTCCCTCGTCTTCCATCACCTTAAACACTCCTCTGCTCCTTCACAATCAACCGTCACCACCGACCTCCTTCTTCGCTCGCCCTTCCTCCAGCGTGTGCCGGATCCTTCGGCCACCTCCCGCTCGCGGCCACGCAACCAAAGAAATCTAAGCCACCCTTCTTTTGCTCGACCAAGCTCCACCACTCGCCCTACCCACAAAGCAACAACAGCTCCATAGTCGATAAACCATCAACCATCATTCCTTTGAAACCACGTGAGCCATCTTCCACGTTCCCCACATCATCTACCGCGCCTATCCATTTCCACCCAGCGTCAAATCCCACACGAGATAGCCAACCCGAGAACCCTTTGGCCACCAAACAAATCACCATGCGAATGCAAGCTCAGCCACGCCATACATCACTCTGGACCCACCACGCCAAACCACTGGCCTCGGTCGAGCCTCACCACGTGCCGCAACCTCCAGTCTTCCAGACCCCTCCCTGTCACCTGCCTTCGAACCCAACGTCCCACATTGCTGTATGTTTCCTCCCAGCTTCTCTTTTAGTACAAGGTATTTTATATTTTATAAATATTTGTTTTCAGCAAATATATTTGATGCTTATGAACCTTGTTATTTTAATTTCTTTTATATAAATAGTATGTGTCAGTGCTTCTAATATATAATGTTAGTTATATTTATAAATTTTATTTTGGTATATATATAATATCACTGTTGTCGTATCTATTTTATATAAATTTATGCTGTTAAATCATTTCTATAAGAGTATATAGTTATAAAGGTTGATTTTATTTTGGGATTTTGGTTAGCGAATAGGTTAACAAATAATAATAATTCTAGAATTTTGCATATTTTAGCTTACATAAGTATAATTAAATTTTGGTATATATATAGTTATATATATGTGAGTTCACTTATATCCATTCATTTTCATCGACCCAATTTTGATTTGATTTCGCCCATTCCTTGTTATCAGCTTCGATCACCGAATTCGTGCTTGGATTCGTAACTCAATTCATCGTCAAACTTCTCCAGCCTCAATAGGTGAGCACTCACTCACGATTAACGTTCTTTTATTTATTAAATTTGATTTCAATTGAAACGACAATTGAAATATGCTGCTGTTAGTTAATTACACTGATATGTATGCCATTACCTGTATCAGTTCACCTGTGACATCTGACACCATTATCTGTTACTTATACGATGATTATACAAGTTTGGTTGATAAATGATTGTTGTATGATGTTGAAATTTGACTTTAATTGAAAATGTTAAGTGATTAATAGTATGCAGAATTGAAATTGATATAGGATAGTTAACAATTTTAAAACTGATTTATATGTTAAATTTGATTAGTTGAATATGACCCCTTTTAATTGTTAAATTAATTGACATGTAGAATAGTGATAATTACACTTTGAACCATTGAATGTATATTTGATTTATTGTTGTAGTGTTAAAATTGAAATCGAATGACAATTGAAGAACTGTATAAATATTAGTGTAATAAACTTTAATCTACATGAAATGATAGTGTAGATTCTAGAGATAATTATATTAATTCGTACAAATAACAATGCGAATTAATACGGTTATTTCGGGATTATTTGAATTGATTATTGGATTGATATTGATTGTTGTTATTGCTTGTTTATTTACTTTGACACCATCCCAGTTATCACACTGCAAGTTCCCTTTGCTATGTTTTGATTTTTGAATTGAATTGGAATCGGGTTGAAATGATAAATACCCAAATTGAACTTTGACCTAGGATAGAGAATTAAATAAAACCCGGTTGGTCAATAATTTGATTTAAAAATAAACATAGATTTTATTTGAATAAAAAATATGGTTTTGAAATGAGGTTGAAATTTAAATTTTAAGGAAAATGTTAATATTTAATAATCTGAAATAAAATATTAACAATGTAATTGGTGAAAGAATGTTGTTAATTTGAGAAATGATTGAATTAAGTTTGAAATGATTTAATAATCAAGTTGAAATTATAATTAAGTTTGAAATTATTAAACCTTGAAATTATTTAATAATTAAGTTTTGAATTATTTATTAATTAAATAAGATTGAATTATTTAATGATTAGATTGAATTGAATTCTTTAATAAGTGAACTTTTAACTTTTGAATAAGTGAATGTTTCTTCGTAAATAATTGAAATTGAGTTTCTTTATTTATTAAGTTTTGGAAAATTATTTAAGTAAATAAGTGAAATGGAATTTCTTTAACAAGAAATAAAATGTGATTTATTGAAATTAATGTAAGACTTGAAATTTAAAGAATTTGATTTGATGAATTTAATTTAATTAAATTTGTAAGTTTTGATATAATGAAGTTGAATTTAAGTAATTGATTTATTGAATTGGAAATTTAATAGAAATTGTTTTGAATGACAAATTAACTTAACGAATATTGAATGAAATCGATAAATGAATTTAAATTGATTTGAATGTTAAACTAAATTGATTTAAATGTTTTCGAAATGAAACTTATATTCGAACTTGAATCAATATTTGAATTGTTTTAAATAAAATTTGAAATTGAATTATAAGCTTTTGAAATGGTAATTTGGAAGTTTTGAAACGTAAATTTTGGAAATTGGTTTAGAAAGACAAATGAAATGTTGGTTTGCAAATTCTAATTGAGATTGAAATTGATTTGGTTTGAAATAAATAAACGACCAATCGGTGTAATAATTACGAAAGTTATTAAAGAGACCGGAATCGGTTATGGATATACTCTCTATCTAAACCAAAACCCACTTTAATAACTATACGCGGAGTGTGATCCAGAATGAAGTGGTTGGAATGGTGTTCGTGATGACTGAAGAAAGAGAACGATAATGGATAGCCTTGACACTCGTGTCAAATTGGAAATGACTAAAACAGGAGCCGTGCCGGGCCAATGGAGGTCAGCTACCTCAAGTGAACACACTTCTTCGAACTACTCATTACTTGTTGTCGATTGGTGCACCCTTGATTTTGGGAGTGTTGTTTCACGGTGTTGCGATCGCTGCGGCGATGCGTTCTCACCAGTCCGGATCAGGCAAACGGTAGTATCACTACCTTGGGTATTGCCTCATGTGCCTTGTCATACTTATATCCCGATATACGCGACCACTACGATTCTGTTTTGTACCTTTAGTATATGGATTGCCCTCTGGTGACTTCTGGTTTTGGGGAAACTACGGTCTTGTATATGCTTTTGGGAATAAAAATGTGTTAAGGGTGGAATGGGCCATGACTTAACACTATTTTGATACCTTATATTACTGATAGACATTATCTGCTTATCGTACACTACTACCTAGTAGATAGTTTAACGGATCCTTAAAGGATGGTTATTCCAAACATCCTTTGAGTTACTTGTATTTCAATTGATATTTCACTTGAGTTGGATTTATAAATATAAGAATGTTAATCCTGACTCGAGTGTCTTGTGTTTTTGCTTTACGCTCGGGTCAGACTGAGTGTACCAGTATTCGAGACTCGCCTTTGAAGTTGGAGCTTTGCTTGAAGGTCCAGCCATCTATTCTGCTTTCAGTATTCGATGATTCCAGTGATGTATTCTGATTTGTATCTGATGTATCATGTTACTCTTCCATTGTATTTGGTTTAACTCTGATGTATCGTATTACTCTTCTGTTGTAAACTCTGATGTATTTTATATTCATATAGTAGCTTCATGAACTACTATCTCTTTTATTTCCGCTGCAATTATTACTATGTGTCTGTGATCTGTGATTATTTATTTACTGTATATGTTCAGTTTTGCCAATTTAAATTAACAACGCGATATTTTGAGCAATTCAATTCTGGCATGAGTGTCTACCTATACACTTATAATGGATGCGAATGGTCCAAAATATCGGGTCGTTACACAGGTCGTTACATAAATTCTTTTTATATAACATCACTTTTTTTAAATAAACTTTATTTAATGAAGTTACTTTGGTAATAATCATTTACTTAGAACACTCTCAAACAACCAAGTAATTACATTAAACCTTCTTCGTTTAGTTAACTTTAACTTTATTCAAACAATAACTTTAAAATATGTTAAATAAAATAATTTATCAACCCCATTAAATAACTTAAATAAAAATAAAATTTTAAACATTTTAAATAAATAATTACATAACTTTAAAACAATAATTAAATATTCTTAAATAACTTTTAAAGAATAATATTAATAAAATAATTATCATAAAATAATTACTAAAACAATTATAAAAGCCTCCCTTCCATCCTTGCTAATGAACACACTAATAAGAGCTTAATTGCAAAACTATGTTTTATGAACAGTAGCATCAATTCCCTTACCAAAATTTGCCAGTTCTTCGTTCATTCCCTTCGCCATTTACTTCCGCCTCCATTAGCTACACCGCCGCCATCTTCGGAACCTCACCCGAATGGTCCACCATCGAGCTTCACCTTGTCAAATGTGCCTCCTCTTCCCATGCGTGGGTCTTTATTTTTTTTGGTTTACTACGGTAGCATCCCCTGTACAACGCAGCCACCCTCCTTCATGCATTCCATACCATGCAAGCTCCAACTCCATCTTCTTCACATGCACACAACATTCACATTTTATGCATGTACATACACACAAGCATGAATGCACATGCATACTTGCATACTAATCCCCATGCCCAACCACACACAACACAAATACTTACAAGAAACACACACCCGACTATGTAGAGAACAAAGGAAGAAAAAGAAAGGACTTGGAAAAGAAAGTGGAAGAAGTAAAGGGGAAAATGGAAGAAAATGGTTTCCAGAGAAAAATGTGAAGAGTAAAAGAATGTGTGTCCAAATTTTAAAAAAGAAAAGAAGTGAGTGATTTTGGTGTTTGCGTAAAGGAAAGGAAATCCATGTATAAAAATTGTTATAATGACTCGTAATTTCGCTACTTCGAAAATGAGAGATTTCATTTGTTTAAAATTTCAAAAGGTTTAAGACTTAAATAAATAAGTTATAAATAATAGATAATAATAGAGAAATTATTTATTCTTTTAGTTAATAATCTAAAAAGTATAAATTTGGATTTTAGAACAAATCAACAAAAGTTAAGTTTTGTTAAAAATAAATAAATGCTTAAATAAATATGTTTAAGTACTTATTTAAAAGGTAAATCTTATTGACAACATCTTACAAAGATAATAAAAGTATATTAATATATTTAAAAGTATATTAATAATCGTTTTACAAAAATAACCAAATTTTGTCTCATTTTGTCAGTTTTACATACACTGTAAAATTAGAGATTTTGATATTATTTAAATATGATTTTAAAATATAAAGAGACTTGTTTTAATTTATTTAAAGAATTAAAAAAGTTCATTTTTATGTTTGGTTTACTTTAATATATAGTTTAACAAAAATGTCAAATTTTGACTGTAAAATTTTTCAACAAAAACACCGTTTTCAATCGTAACAAGTTGTCGCAACATTGAATAAATGTGTTCACTTTATAACATATATAATAACAACTTTACAAACTTTAACACACATTAAATTTAGCACTAAAAGACAAAATATTTATATTAGGAAAGTTTAAATAAATATATAAATATAAAAAGGTATGATTTGACTAATTTCAATTTATTTTTCTTTAACAAACCACATCATTTCTTTTATATCATATCTCATTTATGAGATGGTATGTATATGCATAGAAAAGAAGCAAACTTATGCTTTTAAATATTTACAAACCACAAGAAGATGACCCTCCTTATCTCCTAACACACTCTTCCTAAACCATCATTCCACACATTAAATGCAACTAAAATCAAGGCTAATCAAAGTCCAAATGTAAACAAGGGTATTAATGTCATTTGCCACTCAATTCTTCACATATAAATGCAAGCCAAAATCTCTCCTTCTTTCCACTACATTTCATTCTACAAAATTCCTAAACTCCCTCTCTTCCTTCATTCTTCCTTCTACCTTCAAGCCATCACCTCCACATCACCAAAACCTAGCCACACCATCACCTACACCACCACAACTCAAGGCCAAACACTCTACTCACCTCCAAAAAGCACACGCACCCCGAGAAGGAGAAAGAAAGGAAACGGCAACTCGAGACGTTCGAGAAGGAGCACACTAGTTTAGAGAAAAGTTAGACGGAGTCGATATGAAGGTGAGAAAAATCTCACCGCTATATAATTTATATTGATTTTTGAGTTGATTTGCTATGATAAATAATCATTGTTTTATGATATGGATGTTTGAATAATTGTTTGAATGTTGGATAATCCATAGTAATGTTATGACATTTATCGTATTTTACCCGTATTGAATATGTTAATGTCATGTGATTGTTTGTAGTTGTGATGTTAATATGGACATCAAATTTCTATCATTTTTGATTAAGTGATCTCTTTGTTAAAAAATACCCAACTTTGGTGATATGAGATAGTTTGGAAAAATAAGTCTCTTTTCTATTGGAATTGAAATTAAAATAAAAATAAAAGAGAAATTGAAATTTAAAGTGAAACGGGATTAAAAAGGATAGTTAAATTAAAATTAAAATTGAGATGAATAGTGAAATTTAAATCAATTTTGAAAATTGAAAGTGAGATTAAGGTTGAAATTTAAATTAGAATTGGAATTAGATTTGAAATCTAAGTTTTAATTGAGTTTAATTTGAAGTTAGAATTAAAATTGAATTGAAATTGAAATTTAAAATTTATATTAAAATAATAGGAATAAAATAGTATTATAGTATATATGGAAATAGTGAAAATACAATTAAAATACTTTAAAAAGTGAGAATATTGATTTAAAAAGATTTGTAATGATAAAATTCAATTTGAATAAATTATTTCAAATGTTGGAAAATAAGTTAAAACTAGGTGCGTCGCGCAACGGTAGTTCACGATTTCGTGCTGAAAAGTTCAAATGAGTGTATAAACTGGAATATAGCTCAGAATTCATCGTGATAAGAAAATTCCGGACTATTATTGTAAAGACCCGCAAATCCGTCTTCTGAAAACCTGACACTGCTACGTCCACTGTAGCAACTGTCGACCAATCGGATGGCGGAAACGCGAACTTTAATGTTTAAAAGCAGAGGTAGAAGAAAAGATAGAAGAAAAAGAGAAGAAGAAGAAAGAACAACAGAAAACATCAGAACAGAAAACAATATCAGAATCTCACATATCGCAGCGGAACAATGTATAATAGATAATCATTAGTCTTTTAAAACAAAGAACTATATCAATTTATACATTCATCAATCATCAGAGTCAATATACAACTCAATACAACAAACAATGGACAGTTATATAAACTTGTCCTCATACAGAATACACAGCGGAATAATACAAAGTGTAGGTGATACGTTACGCCATCCAGCTTGCTTCCAAAGCTCCAGAATATCCAGAATATCCTGATAACATAACTCTAGGCTGCCCGTGTGGAAATTAGTGGGCACCCAGAGTTTAAAAGGGAAACAATAAACTCCGAGTCAGTCATGGTGACTGGTGTGAGATCGTAAAACAGTTATTTTTCACAAAGAAAATAAAACAAGTTCACAATGCTTTTGGAAAATGAAACTACCATAAGACCTCCCGCCACACACACAATGCAAACGCAGAATTGGAGGAGATTTCTTCTTATGATAGTCAAAGATGCTTACTACGCAAAAATCAAATCATTTTTGATATTATTATTAGTGCATAGTGTAGAAATCATTTCGAAAGTAGAATATAAATCTTAGCCAGCATAGGTACCATTATAGTATGCTTGCTATAGCTACCATATTAGATGGCAGGTTCTACAACTAAAACCGTACAAGGCTCGTATTGTTTCTTTGGATTTCCAACAAATGGTTAGGCTAAGGAACTTCCTATCCACGATGGGTACGTCCCTGGAATAGACGACCCGAGAACCTAACCGGATCTCTGCCAACACAAGGCCGGGTTACCTCTGCAAAAATAGGTAACTACTGACACGCGTATGCCATCCCCCGATCGTCACCGATCTTCCCGAGGATCCCCGATTCGCAACAACCACAAAGTAATAAATTTGCAGCAACCACAAAGGTTAAGTATCTGGGCTCCATACCATGATACCACCTTTATCCAGAAGGAATGACATACACTAAGGGGCGCTACTCCCTAGAACCTTGCCGCATCCTTCCTGTTTCGACCATTTCCGGGGTGTGAGGCTCGACGAAGTCTCGTCCACAAAGCTACGCTTTCTACAAAGCCATGCTTCGGGTCAAACAAAATGATCAACCTATGATCACAAAGATATAAGATCAAACAAATGATCATATCGCAAATGATCAAACACTGATCATTTCACAGCAACACTCAGTATGCCACGTTACCAAATTGGGATATATCGCTGATGAATTTCAACTACATAACCTCTGAGCTCGTACGTCTCAGAGAAGGGTGTTAAGCTAAGAGAATAAATTCTCCGCCACCAACAGAAATGTATTTGAAAGAAATCAGCTTTATATCTCAATTTGTAACGTCAGACATACAATCCATACAAGTCTGTTCCGGGATCGAACAGAACCGAAGGCACTTCTCACGAAGCCCTTGCAATTCCGGATAATTTTCAATCACATCCGGACTTCCCATCACTAAGGGTGATAAAAACCTCTAAACCGGAGATCAGCCGATGTAGAGTAACTCGACGGTAATCCTTCCATTTTCAAAAATATCCGGTCTTCAACACCGGTCTTCGAATGCAATTCATAACGACGTATCACATATTCGGAATGGGTTATACGACCCCATGGTCCTTTCCCGGCTAACCCGAATAGTGAGCGTTTATTCAAAAATAAGTGTGGCATTCAAATTCATCCAATTCACAACAAATACCCATTCAAGGTAATTATTGATAGTCGGTTATTTAACTATCAATAAAGATGCGCAACATCATCAGATTCCAATAATTTTCCCAAATTATTTTATCTTCCAAAATATCTTTACTAGATATATAATTTCCACACTTCAAAAATAAATCAATATTTATTTTCCTAAACAGTTTCCCTTTCCTTTATAAATTCCATATTGAATTTATATTTTCAAAATATCTACTGATATACGATTCTCAAATCGATTTCAAATATTCAATTTCATTTTATCTTTAAGAAGATAAAATCTCAAAAACGTTTCATTTCGTTTTGGAAAACATTTTCATACTTATTTAAAAATAAGTCAGCAATTCACAAATCCATTTATTTTCAACACTTGGAAAATATTCGATATACTTAAATCAAATTAAGTATATATTTCATTCTTTTAAGGAAACCATTTACTATAACATTTATTTGAGTCAAAACGAATGTTACGTAAAACATCGTTACGACGACTCAAAATCACTAGTATAGGGATTCGGATTTTAAGATAGATATACAAATCCCAATACTACATAAAAATATTTCCTTTCGGAAATCATTTACTATAACCACAGTGTTATAGTCCACCATTTCCTTATTTCTCGAAAACGTCTATTTCAACAAGAACTGTGGAAATCTATGCTTTCGATTCATAATACATTTTAAAACATCTTTAAAATGTTTAACTTCATTTTTAATACCACTTCTTCAAAAATAAATCCATTTTATTTAATAATATATTCACTGTCCAAAATCGTGAATATAATTCACTTAACCCAATTTTAATCATTTCTACACATTTTTATCTCAATAAAAATTGGCTATCCAAAATCGCGAATATATCTTCTTTAACAACCTTCTATATTTAATTTATCAAATCCAATTGATTTCGAATTTATAAAACAACGTTTATAAATTCTATTTCTATTTTCTAACAACTTCAATTTAATAAATCTCCTTTATTAACAATTCGATTTATAAATCTTCTTTAATGACCTATTCAATTTATAACTCAATGTATATACCAAAGGTCCATCTTATAAGTTAATAACTTACAATTCATTTATTTTAAAAGAAATCGTTCTTTTAAACTTCACAAAATCTAAAACTTTCAGATTCCATTAACTTATGAAATCCCAATTTATAATTCATTTTAACACTTATAGAAACTTGTCTTATAATCCCAATTTTTCAAATTTACAAATATCCATTTTTGTACATCTTTTAAATAAACCGTTTATAATACTAGAAATCCCAATTTAAATCATTTCATAAATTTCTTAACTTTTATTTCAAAAAAATCACACTTTGATTTTATTTCACAAAAATCTTAACTTTTATAACTTTAAAATTTTAGACGTTTATTTATTTGAAATAAATCAATTCAAAAATTCAATAAAACGTCTAATTTCAAAAATCACTTTAAAATCCTTTTAAATTAAAAGTCGTTATTTTTAAACTTCAAAATTTGAATCCAATGATGCAACGCATCAATTAGTCAATCCCACAACAAACATCATATATCAACATATGATAACAGAATATACATCACAATATCTGTAAATAAATAATTACTGGTGAGGAATCCAGTTGGATCCCTCCAACCTGTTTCCCTGCATCCATAGACGTTAGCACAATACCAATTCCACTTCAAGGTGGAATATCGCGGTATATGGTTTTATAAAAATAATCCGCTTACTAACGGCGCAATAGGGTCTCATCCGCTATACGAGGCGGGAAATCAATCAATCCAATATATACATATGCCAATATGTATATATTGTTATATATATATATATAGATATATCCTACCATATCTAATATCACATCCAATAGCAATCAATCAGTCAATAAATAACTGCAATACCAAATATATTTTGAGTGAGAAAAATCTCACCTTAGCTTTTTTAATTTGCCATCTCATTTCCATTCCAGTTTGTTTTCTCGACTTTATTTGACCTTGTATAAATAATTATACAATTCTATTAATATACGAAATAAATCGAATAACAAATTTTTTCGTTTTGTACTTTTAATCATTCAATGATTTTATTCTTAACCAATTATTTTTAAATCAAGCAAATTTCCCAATTAATAAATAATATTTCTTCTTATCATATACCAAATTTAAATTTCCCTTTTCCCCCAATTTGTAAGTTTTGTGACAGGTTAGATATATATCATCATTATTATTGTTTCTCTACAGTAAAGGCAAAAGTAAATGTCACCTTACTGAAATAATAATATTTGTAATTTTTTTTCTTTTTTTCAAACTGACTGTCTATATTGCTTCAAATTAAAATAAGCAGAATAGATTTTTGCTCCACTGTTTATTTCCTAGCTTATATAGATTAGAAATGTATTTTTTTCACAAATTTCTATTTCCAGTTATATGCAGTTTCTAGATTTTAAAAACTAAAGATAATTATCTCACCGAACAACCCGAAGAAAAACTCAACCTCCAATTCGCGTCGTCCAGACTAACAACTACCCATCGATCCTGGCCTCTTCACTAAATCGAAACCGAACCACCAAGAACGATGATGCCTCCATCGAGCCTGCCATTTCCTTCCATCATCGATTTCGAGTCCTGATCACCGCGCTTGCACGCGATGACATCCACTACACATCCCTGCGCGAACACAACCACCCGAGCCCCTTCGCCTCGCGCGAGCTTCTAGATCTTCCGCGCTCGCTGACCGACCACGCGATGCTTTCGCCTGTTTGAATCCCGATTTGTTCTCCCTTTTTAATTTCAAGAAGAGGCTCTGCCTTCCAGTCGTCCCCTACGCGAGTCTCGCGATTCATTCAAGGAGGCTGTCGATTAATTTTGAGGAGAGTAATTGTTCTCCTTTCGATTCGATTTGAGGATTACTTTTAAGGGAGGGAGGAAGAGATTTACGTGAATTCTGGGATGCGGGGAAAGTCATGATTTTGTTCGAACCGGAGATAACAAAAATAAAGGAATTCTCGCGGCCATTTTTCTTTTGATCACGAACGAAGAAAATTGTTTTCGTTTTGATTTTGAGCAGAGCAAAAGAGAAGGAATGAACTGTTATTTAAAATTGAAGATGGCATGTTCTCCACGATTCCTCCCCGTGATGCTCGGCATGTTTTAGGCGTAAACAACGGGGCATGTTTAAAGGAGATAACGTGTATTGACATTGACCAGTTTTTAATTTAAAATTAAAATTTTTAATTTGAATTCGATTTGAGCTTAACGCGTTTATTCTCCGTACGGTTACGTATTAGCTCCAAAAAATACGAAAATTGAAACCCGACAAAAATTCAGCGTTACGGACCCAATGGAACTGGTTTCGTCGAATTCCGAGACTGCGCCTCGGACGACTATTTTTAAATATCGATTCAAACAATTAAATTCAAAACTGTTTAAATTTCAATTCTGAAGCTGCCGTTATCTTCAGTATTATCAATATAAATTTTAAAAGCTTTTGAAATATTTTTCTTCAACTTTAAATTGAAGATTCAAATTTTATTCAACTATGAACAGATTAAATTATATAATTTAATCGCCAAATTCAAAGTTATATCGGGGATTCAAATTAAATCATCGTTTAAATATTTAAAATAAATTAAATATTTTCAATTTAATTTGTTCAAAATTCTGGGTCGTTACAAACTTCCCTCCTTAAAAGAATTTCGTCCCGAAATTACAAGTCAGGAAGAAAAAGTCCTTAACTTCTCTACTATTCTCAACAATCCAATAGTTTTATCAAATTTTCAAAACAAATCTTTCTATTAAAGATTCGTTATCATTTCAACTAAATTTCCAACTTCAGTTATAAGTTTAAAACAACATGGTTTTACTTCTCAATTCAAATTTAAATTCAAATTCAAATTTAAACTTTCAAAATTTTCTCAAAAATTTTCTAACACTCTAAATTTTCGAAAAATTTCGCCAGCGTCTCCTTTGCGCGGCTAATACGGTACGACTACAAAACGTCCCTACGGACTCTCAGATTTCAAAAAGAAAAAGAAAAAGCCAAGCGGCTAGACAAGAAAGTCATCAAATCTCATATAGAAATATAAATACTTACCTTTTGTCGAGCAATTCAAATTATCTTTGAAATCAAATCCAATTCCTTAAACACCTGTATATCCTACTAGCATAATATCTAGCTACAATATTCAATCCAATTTGCCAATTCTGTTACCAAATTTCGATACTTACTTCTTATATCATTTTTAAATTCACTAATGAAGTTACATATTCAATTTCTTTCAATTTTTCATTTCACGTTCTCATTTAAATTCAATTTACAATTTCAATCTAATTTGGATTCAGTTTACAATTTCAATTCTATTTGAATTCAATTTACCACTTCGGTTAAATCTACTAACATTTAAACTGGATTTCAAATTCCATATGAATTTTAATTTCTCTTTCAATTCACATTTGTTTTTATTCAATTCAATTCTATTGCTTACAACTTCAAAATGAATTTTTTTTTCATTTAATCTCATTTTCATTTAATTTATTCACTTGTATTTACTTAAATTTAACTTCATTCCTTAAGTTAAATTTATTCTATCAAAATTCAACTTGTATAAGTTATCAACTTAATAATATTTCATAAGTATTTTAAATAGGATTCCAGAGTCGTTTCAACTTTTTCAAAAACCATTTTTGAAAACAATTCAATTTATCCTTTGAATTTCCAAAACAAAAACCCAAATTTTTCAAACAACTTCCATTTAAAACAATTTGGCAGCAATTTCTCTTTTGGAAACCCGAAAATGAACACCGTTGATGTCATGATCATCATCGGAATTATTTTCCAGCGACCGAAAAGAGTTTAGAGCTTTTATCCCTTCAAAACATTTTTCCAAAATCCTTTGAATTTCATTTTTAACTCTAAAAGGATTTAAACTTTCCAAATCTCCAAAATTTTCAAATTCTTTCAATTACATTTCCAAAAACTTCTCTGGAATTCCATTTTAAATTATAAGTCACATTTAAAATTTATATTCTCAAATTTCATTTATATGTGAATATATTTCTTAACTTTGGAGTTATGATTTCAATTTCTTGTTTAATTTCAATGATAATAGATTAATATTATCACTTCTAGCAACCATGCAACCATATACTATAGTAATTCATAGAAAAACATTTCTTTTATATACAAAAATAGTTTTGGGCAAAATTATCTCATTTACCCTATTCAAAACAATACTGTGCCGAATTGTTCTATTCGAGCGTTTAGAAACCCCTTCGATCCAGTTTTGCAGACTGTGCCGACGAAGGTTCATATGCCACTCAATAAACCAATCATCACAATATAAAACAATTTCTTATATTAACTAACAAATACGCACTCATATCTATTATTACACTCAACTCATTCTAGAGCACTACTGACTCTATCTCTAATGAGTAACACCCAACAGAGCAGGGTTGTCGCTTAACCATATGCTCTGATACCAAATGTAACGAACGCACGTCGACGGTCACAACCGGTAGGCTTTTCAACCATCCCAGCCCCACCGTGGCTTACACTGGAACCCCAAACTTGCTTTTACGGCCAGCCTCTCGACTATCACGGCCTTCGCCTAACCAACCCATCCCTCTCAGGGACATGTAGGGGTAAGAGTCTCCCGTTCGCCACCAAACTGCGAAGCGAGAATCCCCTATCATGCTGTAATATAGCAAGACTGGTGTGAAAATTGACTATTTTTAAATACCGATTCAAACAATTAAATTCAAAACTGTTTAAATTTCAATTCTGAAGCTGCCGTTATCTTCAGTATTATCAATATAAATTTTAAAAGCTTTTGAAATATTTTTCTTCAACTTTAAATTGAAGATTCAAATTTTATTCAACTATCAACAGATTAAATTATATAATTTAATCGCCAAATTCAAAGTTATATCGGGGATTCAAATTAAATCATCGTTTAAATATTTAAAATAAATTAAATATTTTCAATTTAATTTGTTCAAAATTCTGGGTCGTTACAATTATATCCATATCTTCTAAACAAAACAAGAGAATCAAAGTTTCATTAAGTATATTTGAAATATATCCAAATTAATTTTCTAGAAAAATCGCGCTAGTGCAGTTAAGTGACCATAACAGGAAATCTATTTAAATGAACGTTTTTAATTATGGAAAAATATGGAATAAATTTGATAAATCCATTTAAATAGTTTAAAAGAGATTTGGAATGGAAAATATGAATTATCAAATGTTTAAAAGTACTTTAAATCAAATAAACTTATATAGCACTTTCCGCAGCACTTTTATGCTACGAAATCCTATAACTTTTGGAATATGAATTTAAACTTAACGATTTTTCCTGGAATCAATTGTGAATGTTTTTAAAAGGAAAATTAATCATTTGAAGAATAATTTGGAATTTTTATAATCAATTCCAAAATGAATTTGATAACTGAGTATGCGGAAACGGCTAGTACATTTGTCCCGCCTATGAGATCTGGGAAGATAAAACAAGGTGTTTAACTAAGGTTAGGGATGGAGCAACTAGTTCCCTGAACTTACCTAGCCTCTGTTTTCTTTTCTTAGGAGAGGGGTGGAACAGATCAAAAGGAAAGCCCGGATGCTCTAAACTAAAAAGATTATATTGATCTTTTCCAAAATAAAAGAAGATTGAGATATTACCCAAAGCAAAAGAATGAATTACATAGAATTATTCTAAGTCAAAAGAAAGAGATTTTGAAATCATCCGAAAAGAGTTAAAGTGAAAAGAGACTTAATAAATCCTGTATACTCATATTCACTTTTTATCGATAATTGGATTTCGATGGAACCGGGGTCGGATTTGGGTGATTCCTATCCGAAAACCACTTCGAACCAGTTTATGTGTTTGAAGAATGAAGATATTTGAAGATGGAGATATTGAGATGAATAATAACGAGGGACTACTTGTTGATTAATTGGGCATAAACTCCCGATTCATTATATTGCAGCAGTGGTCTCTTTGTTATGAAAAACCTCAAAACCACAAGGGCTTCTTGCCTAGTAATGGCCGAGGAAAGTTCCTTCGGTTTCGTTCGGTCCCAGAACGAACTTGTATGGAAGAATGTCTGACCTTGCATTCCAAATCATAATGAGTGATCCCTATAAAATTATATCAGTTGGTGGCGGAGAAGACACCTTCTCTTAGCATAACACCCTTTCCTAAGACATACGAGCTCAGGAAGTTATACATTTGTAGAAATCAGTCATGTGAATGTGGAATAGCAATGTGGCATTCAAAGTGAAAGAAGATGTGCTATGTGAAATGGTAATCGTAGCCTCAAGCCTCATCAACCGAAAATGACCAAAACAGGGTTAGATGCAGCAAGGCTAAGTGGGTCATTCCCAATTAGGGTATGATCATCCCCTTCTAGATATATTTCTTCCCACTATGACGTTCGGGATGTAAATTAATGTGGTGTATGGAAACGAGCGCTCGGTTAAAGGTCGGTAATGACCGGTAGATGACATATTCGGTACTACCTAGTTAAAGAGGTAGACTGGTCTTGTGTTGGTATAGGGTACATGTTCTGTGCCTTGGGACATCCATCTAGAGGTGTACCCATCGGAAGGTAGTCCCTTCACCTAGTCATTTGTATGGAAATCCATTCTTCAATAAGAACCTACGGTTTTGTTCGTAGAACCTAGTATGCTGGAATTTAATAATGGTAACAATTTCGGCTAAGATTAATAAGTTTATTTGCAAATGTTTTCAAGAAACGTCATTAGAAATAATATCAAATTTTTTGATATATAAAAGTGTTTTAAGTTATCATAAGGTAAAAACCCATCCGTGTTTATGTGTGGGCGTGGTCTTATGAGATACTCTTTCTTTTCAAAGGATTTTATTTAAAGGCTGATACATGACACTGTCATTTATTATTGATTTTTTCTCACGCTGGTTTATCAAGCCTGATCCAGGTATTGTCAATACTCGGGTAAGATCCGAGTAGTTTCAAATTTAGTTGAAGACAGTTGGAGAGTCCAACGGAGAGCATGAGATATTCATCTACGTACGGACATGTTCTATTATCCGCTATGCTTAGTTTGTTTGTGTTTGTTTATCAGCAATTGTAAGGACAGATGTTTATAACTGTCCAAACTGAAATTTGGTTAGAGTCTGATATATGTAATGTAAAGTTTTTTCCACTGTAAAGATATTTGTTCAATATTATGTATTATTCCATTCGTGTGAGATTCTGTTCTGTCTTATTTTCTTTATTACACTTCATGATCCGTCTTTTCGTGCAATTTGAGTTGGACATGTGTGGTTTATTGTCGATTCAAAGGGTATGAAAAAATGGGCCATGACAATTGTGTTGGCCATGTGTGTGAATGAATGCATGTACGCGGAGACTAAGGTACAAATGCACGGCCGAAACTCATGTACAGGTATGTAAAGATTACGTGTGAAAATATATATGTTGTACGCGTGTTCATATTTGTGTGTTCATGCTTTTGTTTCCTGCGTTCATTGTTTGCTTCATAAAAGGGAAAAAATTTGAAGGCTACGAAAAAAATGTGCCAGACCATCAAAAAAAGTTGAAAATCCTCATAGCCAAAGAACACATATACCCACTACAATTCTTCTCTTCATAACTCCCTCTCGGCTCTATCATCTCGAGTGCAACGCAAAAGGAATATGTAGCTCACTTCATTCTCTACAACTGTGATGTTTATATTTTTCTTTAAATTATTTGTACATTGGAAGATAATGGAATTATTAACTGAAAATGGAAAGGGGAACAATGCAATGACTATGGCTAAAAATGAAAATATGAATTCATGCATGCTCTGTTAGTGAAAACAAATTTATAAAGCAAAGCTCACTATTTATGAAAGGAAAAGTGAGTACAAACATTAAATGCTACAGCCCAATGAAGGACAGACATGATGCGCATGTGCTAAGATTATTATTATTATTTTTTGTAAAAGTTTTTGCATGTATAAAATTTTGTTTGGGAAAAGTTAGTTTAGGGTACCCTATCACACTATATATGTCGTTCACGTTTGACCCGTAGGCGATAGAATTAAAAATACGATCCTACTTAACAACATGAGATGATTATAAAACAATAATGAAATAGACAAGTTAAATTATTCTGTGAAGTTTCAAAAAGAACTGACGTTCGGCGCAAAATGCATCAAACGAAAATATAATTATTTTTCAAATTAAAATTTATGGACAAATCCTATAAATTAAATTAAAATGATGTCACTAGAAATCAAGTCTAAATTTGAAACATAGATTTTATTATAATTTAAATAAAATCCTAATATTTAAATAAATTAAATATTCAATTTTGAAGACCCAAAAATACGGGTCGTTACAAGTTTGGATAATTATCTATATTTTTGGACAATTAAGAAAGTTTTGAACTTAAGTTAGATATAGGTATTAGTCATTTTGGACATTTGTTTTAATGCATTCCATTTTGGAAGAATTTGAAAACAAAATTAATATAAAACTCAGGAATTTAGTTCTAAATTTATCTTTTTATATGATTGGATGTGTAGTATTTTATTTCAGAATATTCTTTGAATTTGATTGCATATGGATGTTATAGTGTCCATATTACATGTGTTTATGATAGAAATAATATGACTAATCAAATTTATTAAAAACCAAGTAGGTAAATTGATTTTCTTAGGTCAATTATTACATTTTCCATTCCTTTATAATTTCGGGGACGAAACTATTTTAAGGGGGGGAGTGTAACGACCCAAAATTTCACCACATTGATTTGTGAATATTTAATTGACTTTAAATATTTAAATAATAGGTTTTATAATTAAAATAAAAGTATTTTAAATAATAAGTAATTATGGTGAAATAGTTTTCAAAATTTGTTTACAAAAATATATAATTCGATGAAAAGCAGAAAATGTGACCGGAAACCGTTTTTCGAATTTTCGAACATCCATCGTATCAAAGTTGTTTGGAATGTTGTGTACACATTTGTAAATAAATGTTCACATATATGAAAAGTTATAATCATGTATTAGTGAATTAATTAGGATGAAGTATAATTTAATTAAGTTTAAATATAATAGAAATAAAATAGAAAAATGTCACATTAGGGGAGACAAAGATGTGACATATTGGCATCTCAAGAGGACAAGAGTACAATGGCCATCTATTCATGTTTTTTTTCTTCTGAAATTAGGGAGGGAGGGAACATGCTTGGTGATGTGGCAAAGCATGTGAGGAGGGTGTGTACCCGAACGACATTTCGATAATTTAATATAACCATTTGTATATATAACCATTTGTATATATAACCATTTGTATATATACCCATTTCCTAATTTTATCATTTATTTTTTCATTTTATTTTCCACTTCTGTCTCATTATTTAAATCTTGCTTAAGCTTGAAAGATAATTTCCATGGCTTCCAAGCGTTAAAGGTTACATTTTTTCCACTTTTAAGAATTCATAAACTTGTTTAAAAATCCACATCATCTCCTCCATTTTACCTCATTTTCTCACGGCCATAACTTCCTCCATAATTCACCAAATTATGTTTTTCTTTTATTCAAACCATTTAAAATTCTAGTGGTTACAACTTTTATGTAGGTCACTTTTTCTAATTTTGAGCATTACTTTGATAAAAACTCAATTATTTGCAGTGTATTTTTGGGCTCAGAAATTCAAGTCCGAAAATAGCTCATCTTGTCTCGGCCATATCTTCCTTAAACTTAACTGAAATAGACATTTTCTTTTCTTAAAATTTTTAGAGAAAATAATTTTCTAAAACCTTTCTTTAGACCACTTTTCCAAAATCTAGGAGTAAATAGTTCAATCAGTTTTAAAATGACCTATTTTTGGGTTCATTTTAGTGAATTCGATGATTATCCAAAGTCACTCCACATTCGAATAAGACTCATAACTCCTCATTTTGATCCAAAGACGAGCCATAACAGCCCATGTCCATGCCAAAATAGTCCTAATATGGCCCAAAAGTCCGAGCTTCGGTGATTAGGAAGTTCGTTTCGAGCGTTGGCGTGATCGTATAGCGATTCGACTTTGTTTGGTTACATTTTTGTGAGTAAAACTTTACCCTCAAACTAAAGCTTTTAAAACTATATTAATATTCATACTTATTTTCTATAAATGCTTTTTGTATGTGTTTGATGATGTTTTGTTGTTTATTTGTTTCATGCTTTGAAAAGTTGTCGCATTTGAAAGTTGGTAAGCATATATATGGTTAGCTATATGAACAGTCGGTAGTTAAAGTTAATATGATGTTTGTAAATACTTATTACATGTTATATCATGGTTAATTATCATGTCTATGTGCTCATACTATTACTATGTGATGTTTGGTTGTGTTGATAATATGATATATGTCAATTTCGAACAGCTCGTATAGCGATAGTCGCTATATGGGCACTTTCAGAAATCACCTTTTCTTGAAACCGTTTGGTTTCGTTATTGTGCTTGAAATTATTTTACAAGTTAAGCAAGTTTTGATTAATGATGTTTTTCGAAAAGAATTAATTATTTTAATAATATTTAGTAAATTATTTATTTAATTAATATGGATTAAGATTAACTAATTACTTAGTTAATGATGTGTTTTAAAATTAACTAATTACCTAGTTTTTGATGTTTTAAATTTAATTAATCATTTTATTTAATGATGTTTAAGGCTAATTAATCTTTTGAAAATGATGGATTAAAAGTTAATTAATCAATTAATTAATGATGTTTTAAAATTAATTAATCTTTTTAATTAATGGCTTTTAAAAGGAAATCAACCTGTTTAACTTTAATTGATCTTTCCTTAATGATGATTTAAATTGATAAATTATTTAAAAATAATGATATTTAATTATTAATTAACTAATTTAATCATTATACTTAAATATTATTTATTAGTTAAATTAATGATGTTTTAAAGGTGATTTACCCTATTTAATTAAAAGTTATTGGAGTTAATTAATCAACTTAATTTACGAAGTTTCAAATTGAATATATCAAAGTTACAAGAATATTTTGACTTTGTTATTCATTCAAATAATGATAATTAATTATTAATTATTTTAATTAAATATATTTTACTAATTAATTGGATTAATAAGGTTTAAAGTGGTTTATCCTTTTTATTATTTAAAGTCATCTGAAGTTGAAAAATCAATTTGTGTAATGGTGTTTAAAGTTAATTAATCAATGTAATAAAGATGTTTTAAGTTATTAAATTCTTTTTAAATTGATGTTTTTAAGTTAGTAAACTCTTTTAAAAAAGTTTTTTAAATCTAATACTTGTAATGTGAAGCCCAAGCACAAAGTCAGGTTTTTAGAAGAAAAGGTTTGATTCGTTTATTGAAATAAATTAATTTTCGTAAAGTTATTCACTTATATAGGAACGATTTATTTGTATACTTAGCACTAAACGTCAAAGAACTAGTCTTGTCACTATTTCGAAAGTGAAAAATAATAGTGAGACATGACTTTGAGGTAACGCTACCTTTACTTGTCTGATATTATTGTTAACCAAGAAACAGTACGAGTTGGAATTCGATGAGTGGTGATAAGTACACAAGACTAAATTTCCATATACGATCATTTTATATCCTTGATTGTTGGTTTCCTAACTATCAGCTACCACAGCCATCTTTGTATTTCATCATTATAAGACGATGTGTTGCTCACTTGAGCTTTATTATCCTTTGCCGAAAATGACTAAAACCAAAGAGCGAGTGGGGGCCATGCTATGTGAGGTTTCTCCCATTACGGTATTTTTACATCCACTCTAGATTGGATTCAGTATTGCGCATTGAGATATGATATACTCGGATACTCGGTTATAGTCGGTGGAGTCTGGCTTGGATGTTTTCGAGAGCCATCGGAGTTCTCAAGTATATTTATAGAGGTATACTTTCTCTAAGGGGAAGTGCCATTCTAGTCATTGTGAGAAAATTTCATTTTCTTATTTGATTCAAAATTTTGAATCTATTTTCTTTAATTACAATGGAAAGAGCCAACCACTCTTCGCGGTGTTCAATTATTGGTTTTGTCCATTCTATCGAGTTTGGATAGTTAGCTTGTATAGTCCATTCTATCGAGTTTGGATTGTTGTCTTGTTTTATCAATTCTATCCAGTTTGGATTTTTATTCACTATTTCTTCCAAGTCTTAATTTTAGACTTATTGTACCCATCCTCTATGTTTGGATTTGCTCCCTATTGTTTATTTCCATTTTTGTTATGTTTGGATGTTGTTTATATGGGAGAAAACCCGTTCCGCATTAGCGCCGTGGTCCCATATATTATTGTTTAAATAGACCCCATTCGTTTTATAGTTTTACTCATACTAGACATTTTGTCTGGCCCGAGTTGTTTATTTTTCCTAAACTCTCGGGTTCTCAATTATATTTGGGTAGTCCGAGAATAGCATGTTTTCTTTGGAGCTCTTTGAAGACGGTGATCGAGTAGGTGGCTCCTTAGTTATCAAGTTATTTATTTCTGCTATATAACTATGTAGGTGTATTTTTTATCTTAAAAATGTAAAGGAAGAACGTATACCTATCAATCTATGCGATGTAGTATTTTTCTTTATAACTCTGGTAACTCCTTATAAGGAGTAACCTTTTGTACTATATCATTTTTTATTATACGTGACCATTCCACTGTGAGGTTTATCTATTCTGTCTTATTCTGTTCTTTATTTTACCCGAATACAACTTATCTTTCGGGTGCTTGGGAAATGGCACATGAATACCAAGAATGTATTAATTATCGTTCCCAGGGATCGGAAAGGTGAGTCGTCACACCTATTCCTTTTTTCATTTCAAATTTAAACTCATTGGTTGCTGTGACGCCCCACCTCTATACCCATGCTAACCAAGAACACTACGATGTAGTGCTGTCAATTAGCGCGGAGAATAAGGCTGTGGAGGAGCGACCATCCATGTAACTTCTTTGTGCGAGCACCGATACGTCAGATAGAATAGAATGCATATCTTTTAAGGAGGAAATCCGACATACCGATACAAACACAAAGCTATCACACGGTGGCTATATATAATCTTCGGAAACAAACATAGAAGTAATCATAACATAAATCAGTCACAGACATCCATATCACAAAGGCGGAAGAAGATATGAATAAATATATAACACATGAAAGTGTACATCAGAGTAGTGGTCAGAAAGATCCACGATAATACAAAAGAATAGCATCACGTGCTATACAAAAGAATGAGTACACAACATAGAGTCTATATCTCAAAGGTGTACATCCAAAAACTACTAATCTATGTAGTTAGCCAAAAGTCAGAAATATCCGGAAGAGAAGTCAAGCAGAAGCACCTGTAACATCTCGGTCTGACCCGAGTATTATTTATAAGAAAATAATAAACGGATCAGTCTAACTATAAATATCAAATGATATGGTATAAAGTAAACGGCATGACATGAACATGAAATAACCATAACGACATACTACTATAAGTATGTAAATGATAATCAACAAAAGATTAATCAATATCACAAGAATCTTCACAAAGATAAGGTAGGGTATCATACCCTAAACTTGTATTCATAACAAGTCAATAACACATGAATTCACCAATGCACAAAAACTGATATCATATCAATGAAAATCATGAAAATTGGTGAAGCACAAAATTCCAGAAATCATCATCAGAAATCCAGAAAACACATAAAAGGGGGGAGGCCTAACACATGAATGGGAGCATGAAAACTCACCTACGCGTAAACACATGACGAGAAGCTATCTCATGGAAGCACTACAACAAAAATACCCTATTACAACGCCCTTTTTACAACGGGCATTTTCTGCCCGTTGTAATAGAAGGCTATTACAACGGTCCATTCAGGACCGTTGTAATAGATGTTCTATACAATACCTTTTTACAACGGGCAATTGCTGCCCGTTGTAATAGAAGGCTATTACAACGGTCCATTCAGGACCGTTGTAATAGATGCCCTATACAATACCTTTTTACAACGGGCATTTGCTGCCCGTTGTAATAGAAGGCTATTACAACGGTCCATTCAGGACCGTTGTAATAGATGCCGGTTGTAATTTTTTATGCTTTTGTCTTCGTACCCAAATAAACCCCCACCTACTTCTTTCTCATTTTTATTTTACGCAACCAGATACATCCCTAAAACCAAAATCCCTAAAACCTAAACTCGACTACCGCCTTGCTAGCGCAACCGCTTGCCTCCACTTCGCAGCCGCCTACATCCACCTCGCAACCGCCTGCCACCAACATGCAACCACCGCAGCGGAATTGAGGTGAGCGGGCTCCACTTCGCATACGAATCGCACCAAATCCGAATAAATATCGAAATAATTAATATAAGGATATTGTTTATCTGTGCTCTGAGTTTCAGATTTGGAAGCTCTGCTCTTTGAATTGAAGGCTGAACAAGAAGGTAAGATCTTTTCTTTATAAAATTTTGCTCCTTTCCTATTTCTTTTAAAACTCAGTGTATGGGTATTGTTGATGGCGATGATCAGTGGTTGCTGGGTTGTTATCTGAGCTGAAATTTATCGATTTCTTCAGTAAAATCTTTGTATCGTGATTGAATAAAATATATGTATTAAGATACGAGATCTACAAGAGGGATGGGTTTAATATGTTATCTTGAAGATTTGTGGTCCATTATAGATTTTTGTCAAAAGTATTTCGGATAAGAATGATTATTCATATGCTATGTGGCTTTCTGATCTAAAACAATTTTGGATAGTAACAAGCTAACAGAATAAATAATTTTAGGTGATCATTTTGTCTGATAATTTTAAGTGATGTTTTTTTAATACATAATCTTGTAAATCTTGATACATATAGAATGGGATTTGGAGTTAATGCTGCAAACTGACTATAAGTGGTATAATACTATGGTTGGTTGTGGAACCAGCTTTAGTTGAAAAACTAAAGCAAGATATGGTACATGATCAATCAACGTATTTGGCATTTTATTAGTTTATGCTATGAACTACTAATCTTATTGATGTTATAGCTCATAAATTAATTACTTCCTTTTACATCAATCATTTTAATTTTGTTCAAATACCACAAACCTTTTGCTCTGATCACGTTTCTTCTTTTCCAACTTTCTTTTTCAACTCCCCTTGTAGCCTCTTTCTTTTATTTGGCAAATAAACTTGCCCTTTCTTTATCATAAAACTTGCTCAACATGCACAAACAGACAAACTTAACTCCAAAATAAAATTATACTTATTCTGTTTGTTGCGTTTAACATTACTCAAAATAAAATAATACATGTTCCATTTCTTCCGTATACTAAGACAAATATGAAAACAAAGAGTGTGAAACTTCATAACTCCATACATTATTCTTTTAAAACTAGTACACATTGACACATTATTCTTTGAAAACTTGAACACATTGACAGACATCAACTGTAGAAAGATTATAGTCATTGCCACACCCTCAAATTCAGGCACCGGTATCGCAAGATATTACTTAGTTGAAAAGCCTAGAAGTTAATATTGCTACAATTATACTAGTTTATGAAAATCTGATAGTGGAAGAAATGAGAATGTATTGATGTATCTGATACACTGCTAATTCTTAGAATGTATTGATGTTTCTATGTCACAAAGTTTTATTTTGTTGTTTCTACTTGCTTATTACACACTGCTAATTCTTTATTTATAATTAGGTGCATATACTAGTTTATAACATCTTATTACACACTGCTAAGATCGGAGTTTTAATATGCAGTCACTGATGAAACTGAAGATGATTGAGTGGGTCGGTCAGTATCCTCCATAAACATTTACTTTGAATCTGACATTTGTATTATTATTATTATTATTATTTTACTTCTTTTGGATTTGTGGGTTATTATTTGAAGGTGCATATTAATTGTTTCTGTTCTCTTTTTATGCAGGAGAAAATGAATGGTGTGGGAGACGAGATTAAAGAACGGAGGTAAATGTGGAGGTAATTAAGGGAAAACGTTATTTCAAATGTTCATTAATTTTATTGATGCTATCATTAATGCAGTTAATTACTGGACAACATCACCCATTATTGAGTTGTCTGCAGTTTACCTATATTAACAGGTGAGTGAAAATGATATGCTAAATTCATTCTCTAATATATAAAATACTATTAATTGTTCTTGTATGTTTCACTTTTTACAAGTCCCCCCATTTATCAGATAATGTTTGTAATGTGCTTATGCAGTTATCTTATTTTAAAACATTGAAGCGTGGGTTGCGACTCAGTTGGCAAGAAGGCAGTGTAAACATCAGAGCTATCTGAAAGCTTGAATAGGTAGGTTGCATCCATTATTCTACATGTATGTTCTATTTATGAATTTCATGGTATATATCTGCTGCTTAATCTAACTAGAATAGTGCAGTGCACTCTATTTTTGGAGCCGCCTCCTTAATTTTCTCAGTAGTTTGCTTTTAGTAATTTTCTCAGTGCTAATCATTTAACAGCACTCTGCACTTTGAACAGCACTCTGTGCTTTGCAAGGACTCATGGGCTATGGTTGAGACTACTGAGCCTATATTAAATAACTAGTTGAATTTTTTCCATTTCTCACAATATATTTATAGTTTTATTTCCGTGGATAAAATACAACGAGCCAGGGAAAAACTATGTGTATGCATCTGAGTAATGGTCTAATGTTACTAAAAGCACAGTAATATAAAAAAGGAATTTTTAATGCTTGGCCAGTATTTATAGTTTCACTGTTAATCAGTAAGGATAGAAAATAATAAGAAATTATCAAAATATTGTTAATACATGACGGACGGATACTCTGACACAAATATTACCTGTATTACAGAGAACAGAAGTTCAAATCCTACTTTATATTACAAAACTCACAAACAACAGAATCTTATTATTATTTTAAGCTCAAAAGTTTAATTAAAATGGAAAGGAAAAAAATACACACACGCACAACATTAACACAAATATTATCTGTAGATTGGCAAAGCGAACATTTATATATTTTACGATCAGAAACCATATAAATGTTGTGCGTAACATTTAAGGGTTGATCGATGTGCATAACACAATGTTTAATTCGTTGGATATTTGAAATCAAGTTATTTTTTAGGTTACCTGGGCAAATTAAATAGGTTTGAAGGGTGCTGTCTGAAAAACGCTGAATGAGATAGAACTATTTAGTCTGCAAATTCCAAATAAATAAAATAAAATAAAACAAAACAGTAGGAACACAACCATTTCTAATCAGCAGTTCATTAAACAACTTTAAATCAATGCGGACATCGTGCTTATGGATCAAAATAAGGAAGATGAAAAAACACAAAACAATAAGATAAATGCATATATTTGTCATGAAACACACGCTGACATGGTAACACAGAACGTCCATCATTCAATTGTTCTTCCTCTTTCGAAGGTCATGGCGTAGGTAAGTGATTTTTTACCAATTGATGTTTCTAGCGAATGGAGCTCATGCTGGCATTCTGGTTTATCATATTAAGATCATCTTCATGATCATCTGCCTTTTTTTTGAAGTTGTAAAAAATACTTTAGAATAAGTATAATAAGGCATAAAGCTTGTTATTACAGAATTTTGAATCACCTACCTCTCATATTGATTCATAGTTTCAATCAAGGTTTGTACCAATTTAGAAGTCACTAACAATCTTATGCTGTCCATATGAGGGGTAGGTGAAGTCACCAACAAAAAGGGTTAAAATATTTATTCCAAAACTTGTTTAGGGATTTGATAATTGTATATGTTGAAGAATTCTATAGCATTATCACTTTATTTGCATGAAATGTGACTGGCTGTTCATTTTTTTTCTTTTTCTTAGGACCCCTGAAGGATCATATTTATCTACATTTGAATCACCTACCACCAGAAGTTCTTAAGGAAAGACTTCCTGGCCTATCTGAAACTGCTGCCATATTTGTTGGTGTCGATGTTACTAAAGAGCCTATACCAGTTCTACCAACAGTGCACTATAACATGGGTGGTATACCCACAAATTATCACGGTGTTGTAACTATGTAAAATTTTATGAATGATGTGAATAGATGAATCTTTTTGTTATTTTGAAATATAAATTTCTTTTGCTATTTTTAGTAAATATGAATAATATGGTTGTCATTAGTATAATAATTTTATTTCAATTCAAATTAGTTTAAAATTTACACGTGCATTGTAGTAGTTTTTTTTTCTCATTTGAATCTTTTTAACAACGGGCAAAAACAGTTGCAATATCATGTATTACAACGGGCATTGCCCGTTGTAAAAAGGTGTGTTACAACGGGCATTGCCCGTTGTAAAAAGATTTATTACAATGGGCATTGCCCGTTGTAAAATATGGTCAACCTATTACAACATCGCCTATTACAACGGTCGGCTGCCCGTTGTGGAACACATATTACAACGGACATTGCCCGTTGTAAAAAACCTGTTTTGTTGTAGTGAAGCTATCCATTAAATTTTCACACAGGAATGGCCCGAAGACCGTAGGGTGCTACCCTAGAAATGTGATGGCGAAACATCACATAATCGGGGTATAGTCTCCCACGTAGAGTCGTAGACAAAGAGACATCGCTCAATCGCTAGTCTAAATCACAAAAATGATCGTCATGATCATAAGGAAGTGTCAATCACACCAAGCTAGTAAATATATGAGTTTAGCTTCATGTCCCATAACCACTTGCTTAACTTAAATATTTACGAACAAGCTGTAAATCTTCACTAGGAAATTGTCACAAAAAGGGTTCAATCGAACAATTCCAAGAGCTAACCGACGAAGTGAACGCAAGCGTTTCATACCACCCGTTTTACTAAGTCGTTTAAGTCGATTTCTCATTCGAGTGAAGTAAAGGCTTGTATATACTAGTAGATTGAAAATCGGTTTGAGAAAATGAACTTTTGATATTTAAAATAGTGTTGAAATCGCTTTGATGAAAGAGTTTTGATATTTACTATTAGTATTGAAACCTTCATATATCTTTAAAGTGACAAGTCATAAAACGATTGTAGAACAAATCAATTCACGTTCGAAGACGTGAGTAAAGTCCAAAGAAGTCAATCCCAAAACCATCAAAGTAGAAATTCTGATAAATGTTTTTCAGAAGAGATTGCCTACGCAGAGTAATACGGGGTTCGACCTACGATTTACAGAGTCCTGCGACCTAAGTGGGATGCGACTTAGTGGGGCATAGGTCGGAGACGACCTACGACTTAAGGTCAAGCGACCTAAGGTAAATGGTCCAACGACCTAACTCGAACGACCTAGAGGGTCGAACGACTTAACTGGAGGATAAGTCGGAGACGACCTACGAGATATACTGGCCGACCTAACTCGAGCGACTTAAAGACTTAGCAGGGTCGAGCGACTTACGAGCTACGACCTAAGGTGACGAGGGCGTTAGGTCGGAGACGACCTAACACTTGACTCGCGAACGACTTATGGAAAAGAAGCTTAGGTCGGAGACGACCTACGAGATAAGCCAGTGCGAGCGACCTAAAGTTTGCCTGGGGAATTATAGGTCGGCAACGACCTAACGTTTTGCCTGGGGATTTTAGGTCGGCAACGACCTAAGACTTAACAAAATTCGAGCGACTTAGTGATTTGCCTTGGAATTTTAGGTCGGCAACGACCTAAGACTTAAAGCTGTTTCGACTTTCGACCTATTCCCCTACGACCTAAGCCAGAACGACCTAAGCACGCAAACGACCTAAGTCCTAACTCGTGAACGACCTAAGAAAGTGGAGACTTTTCAACACGCGAGCTAGTAGCCTGGACGACCTAAGGAGGGCAGAACGACCTAGGGCCAGAATTTGCAAACAGCACTGAAACTTGAGTTTCTCACCAATTCAATCCAAACCAGTTTCAAACATTAATGCTAAAGTGATAGGAAGTCATTTCCAACAGCCCAAGATAGATATAGGTAAGATGTGAGATCAAAAATCTCACCTTTTCACGGAATTTGATGAAGATGGAGATTTGAGAGCAAAGCAAGAACACCAACAAGCTTGAATCAATGGTCTTCACGTGAATTTGATGTTGAATCTCGGATTTGCAATAGAATTTGTGTTTGGAGTTTTAATTTCCACTTCCCACCACCATTTTTGACAAAGCTTGAAGTGTTTTGATAGAGTGAGGAAGATGGTTGGGCTGAACTAAAGGGGTGCAGTCCAAACCAAAGTCAAAGGCGGGAAAAAGTGTTGAAAATTTTACTATCTCCAAACATATCGAAGTTTACACTCAAAAAGATCGCAAATGTCATTTTGAACTCAATGGGGGTGGTCTCGAGTCCTGATTTGACCGTATGCAAAAAGTAGCTTTTCGGACTAACATCCGACTAACGATAAAATATTTAAATAAAAATATTTAAATAAAATATTTAAATATAGAATCGATAGATATGCGGGTTGTTACAGTTGCCTTCTAAAGATAGTTAAAAAATGTTTAATAATTTGGATCCATAGAAGGCAGCGATTCAATTAAGTATTCGTGGATACATTTTGCTGATCACTTTACCTTAAAGTCTGTAACGACCCATAATTTTAGTTATTCGAATTTGGAATATTTTTTTTAAAATAATGGAAAGTTAATTTTATTGATTAAATAACTTGAATTTCAAAAATAGTAATTTATTGGATAATTTAACTATTAAATTTAATAATTGAAATAGGTTAAATAATGGGATCTTGAGTTTTAATTTAGATAAACAAATTATTTTAAAGGCTTATTTAATTTTTATTAATAAGAATGAAGGTAATAAAAATATTAAATTTGATTTAAAAGTGATTTAGCTAGTTTTGAAAATAACTCATTTTAATTAACATATAAAAATAGCCTTCCGAGGCACTATCTCATATTTCGACGAAAATACATCATTGGGTCCATCATAATTATTTATAATATGCCATCAAATTTCCTAGGATCAAACGTATCATTTGGTTGTACGGGATAGAAACGCGTTGAAATTAATATTGAAAATTTAATAATTAGGTTCAAAAAGCTATCTTATGCATACGATCAAATTAGGTCCCAAAACAAGTTCTATCGCGTTCGGAATAGGAGTATAACATATAGAATGCCAGGTGGCATGTCTCGATTGGGATACAAAATCATGTAGCTAGATATTTTGAAATTAAATAATATATATTCAGATTTGACATTACACTGCCTTGACCCATCACTTTCACCCCACAACCCCGTACACAGCCCATTCCCCCCGGTTATCTCCTATCTTTTCCCCCTCCCATTATTTAAACTCGGCTGGAGGATAAGAAAAGGTGATTTTAAAAAAAAAATAGAACAAGCTTTAAAATCCTTCTTTAGATGGGAGCTTCTCACTAGTATGGTTGGTTGAAGGTGTGGCACTTGGCTATCGAGCTCGACAGTGGTCATTTAAAAGGGTTATAGAGCTAGGGATGGCATTTTCATAATAGTCATGTGGATTTAGGGGAAATCGATGAGGTGGTTGGATTTGTGGCATGAAACGACAGCTACGGTCGAAGTTTCGTAAGGTGTGGCCTATAGATGGTGATTGCGACATTTGTACGGACGGCGAAGCTATGCCATGTCACGTTTTAAATGGCTCGACCGTTCGAGGTGTTTGAGGTGTCATTGCGAAGCTTGGAGGAAGGGGAGTTCGTCGGAGCTGTCGTGATGTAATTTTGTGGTGAAACAAGGAAGCTTCTCTGTGCGTGTATGCTCGGCCATGGGTTGTGTAATCTGTAGATGTTTGTTGGAGAAGAAGGTATAGGTAGGGTGTGACAACCCACATTTCGGAAGGTTTAAATCGACAATAATCTACACATGTCCGACTTAAATAATCTGGAACATAGATAATTAGTGGGGTTAATTAAGGAAAAAAGAAACGAAGAAGAAATCAAACACAGAATCTTGCAGCGGAATGATAAAATATAATAACCAAATAAATAGTTCATGAAGTTGTTTATATTATATATTTGATTATAATTTATACAAAACTTATCAGAGTTAGACATATACATGAGGGAAAAATAAAGTAATGCAGCAGACAACATGATGCAAGAATAATAATATTAATAATATACTAAATATTCATATTCGTCCTCCAGAATAGTCTTTAATGCATGGAAAAACTCAGAGCTGAACCGAGCGTAATGAAAAAACAAAACATTGTGTGGTGAGTCAAATCAATATCGCTTATAACATGAGTGCCATGGCATTAGAGATATTTAAGGTTTTAAATCTCCTCTCCAGTGTATAATGTGCGTGCAATAACTCAAGAGATGTTACGCAAGGGTAAACTTGTAATTTGATTAAAGTTATTTAATTTAAAATTAATTTTATTCGATAACTTATAAAAGTTATAACTCTCTCATACGAGGTCTGATAAAGACAAAACTTTTTGCATTGCACTCGTATCAACGAAAGCATCGCAATGGAACTAGTTTAGAAGAATTTGGAGACTGTCGAAATTTGGGCTAAAATCGAACATCGTCGGGTTTTGGTTCCAAACCGGAACGTTTCAACGACAATAGAAAATTTTAGGTGAGTTAACCTCACCTTTTTGGTTAATTAGTATGATATATAGTTGATAAAAATTATTGAATAATGGTTTGGATAAATTATTATATTTATTAGTTGGATTGAATATTCCTGCCTACGGAGCAGATGAGACCCAATTATGTTTCCATGTAAGAGCGGATAACCCTTTATGTAACGGTTGCTATCTTTCGACGCTCGAAAGTCAGTATTAATACGTCCACTGTATCAAATGTCGTGCAATCGAATGCCAGAAAACCGAACCATTAGGGTTAAAAGAAGAGGTAGAAGAAGACAGAAGAAAAGAAAGAACAGAAAAATAGAAACAGAAACAATATCGGAATCTCACATTCGCAGCGGAACAATATATAATAGATAATCACTAGTCTTTTAAACAAAGAACTATATCAGTTTATACAATACAACAATGAGAGTCAATATACAACTCAATACAACAATGGACAGTTATATAAACTTGTCCCCATACAGAATACACAGCGGAATAAATAAACAAGTACGGGAGTACGTCTGGCCATCCAGCTTGCCTCCAAAGCTCCAGAATATCCTGATAACATAACTCTAAGCTGCCCGTATGGAAAATTATGGGCACCCAGAGTTTAGATAGGGAACAATAAACTCCGAGTCAGTCATGGTGACTGGTGTAAGATTGTAAAACAGTTATTTTCACAAAGAAAATAAAATTTATTCGCAATGCTTTTGGAAAATGAAACTATAAGGCCTCCCGCAACACACACAATGCAAACGCAGAATTGGAGGAGATTTCTTCTTATGATAGTCAAAGATGCTTACTACAAAAGATCAGTTGATATTATTATTAATGTCTAGTGTGGAAAACATTTCGAAATTATAATATTAATCTTAGCCAGCATAGACATTTCGAACTATGCCTACTATAGCTACCATCTAAACAGTGGTGGCCACCATAAGTAAATGGCAAGTTCTACAACTAAAACCGTACAAGGTTCGTATTGGGAATTGGATTTACAACAAATGGTTAGGCTAAGGAACTTCCTACTACCAATGGGTACGCCTCTGGATGGAGGTCCCGAGAACTAACTAGCTCTCTTCCAACACAAGGCCGGGTTACCCCTTACACTAGGTAACTACTACACGAATATGCCATCCCCCGGTCCTTTGGGACCTTTATCCGAGGCACCTCAATCACAAAGCAACAATCACACAGAGTAAATGAGATTGGAGCAACCATATAGGTTAAATACCAGGGCTCCATACCTGATACCACCCTTTTCCAGAAGGAAATGACATACCCTAAAAGGCGCGACCCTCATAACCTTGCCGCATCATTCCTGTTTCGACCATTTCCGGGGTGTGAGGTCCGAAGAGGTCTCGTCCACAAAGCTACGCTTTGATCATCAAATGATCAATAAATAATCATCACACAGCTACACTCAGCATGCCACATTACCAAATTGGGAATATATCGCTGATAACCTTCAACTACATAACCTCTGAGCTCGTACGTCTCAAAGAAGGGTGTTAAGCTAAGAGAATAAATTCTCCGCCACCAAACAGAAATGTATTTGAAAGAAATCAGCTTTATATCTCAAAATGTAATGTCACACATGTAACCATACAAGTCTGTTCCGGGTTCGAACAGAATCGAAGGCACTTCCAAAGAAGCCCTTGCAATCCGGATATTTACTAATCACGTCCCGACTTCCCCTCACAAGAAGAGTGATATAAATCTCTATACTGGAGCAATTCGGTGCAGAGACATTCGACAGGTTGTCCTTTCATTTTCGAAAATACCCGGTCTTCACACTAGTCTTCAATTGTAATTCATACACGTCGTATCATTATTCGGAATGGGTTATCTGACACAAAGGTCCTTTCCCGGCTAAACCGAATAATAAGCGTTTGTTTTAAAAACAAATTCAAGTGCCATTTCAAAGGCAATATTGATAGTCGGTGATTTAACTATCAACAACATTCACAATAATCATCAGATTTAAATAATTTTCCCAAATTATTTATTTTCAAAATATCTTCACAAGATATATATTTTTCCACACTTCAACACTTTGAAAACAAATTTCAAATCACTTTTCACCTTCCAACTTTTGAAAATAAATTTCAAATCAATTTCCTTATGCGGAATATATTTCCAAATATTTCTTTTAAAAAAACCAACTTTAGAACCTTTAATTTATATTTTTAAAAGCCACTTTGGAAATATACTCGGCTTTTCAAGGAAAATACACTTCCATTTCAAAATGGTCCATTTAAACCAACTAAATAAATCCTTATCGATTTATTTCAAATATACATCTCAAATCTGTAAATTTAATTCCACACTTTAAAAACAAATCAGTGTTTATTTTTAAAACAAATTTCCCTTTCCTTTATAAATTCCATTTTGAATTTACATTCCCAAATATTCACTTTTAACCCCAAAATCAAATTCCAAATTGATTTCTAAATTTATTTCAACACCAAATCATTTGCAAATCGATTTCAAAATTTATTTCAACACAAATCAATTTTTCATTCAACATCAAATAAATTTTCATATCAATTTCCCAAAAATTTATTTCCAAATTCCAAATCAATTATCAATTGGAATTCAAACAAATTTATCACTTTTTTAAAAAATAAATTCCTTTATCTCTTCCAAACCATTTAAAATTCCATTTTTAATAAATTCTTCAATTTTTAAATAATATTACTCAAAACCCATTTATTAATATCTTTTTCCATATTTTTGGAAATAATTCGATAAGATTACCAAAATCAACTTTATGCTTTTAAATTCCTTCTTTTAAATTCACCCAATTCTCTCGAAAGGATTTACATCAAATTTCCTATTTTAATTTCAAAAATCCAATTTTTTAATTTATTTCTGGTATCCAACGATACCAAAAACACATTCGGCTAAATTATAGCCTTTAACAAATCCAATCACAAATATAATCATTCACAGATTATAAATAAATTATCACACAGCATATGAAACAAATTCATACAATTTGAGGAATCCAGTTGGATCCCTCCAATCTGTTTCCCTGCATCCACAGATGTTAGCACAATACCAATTCCACTTCGAGGTGGAATATCGCGGTATATGGGATTTATAAAATATCAGCCGGTATTATGCGGCACATAGGGTCTCATCCGCTATTGTAACGCCCCAGATTTTCGCGTTCGAAAATCGACATCCGTACTTTACATCGTACTCGAATGTCGTAGATTCGAGCGTTCAAATCCGAGTCGCCGGAGCTTATAACACAGTTAAGTAAATAACACAGCGGAAGAAATGAATAATACATTGATATACAATATCTGATACAACAGAATGATACAATGAATATCAATATACATCAGAGATATGATACAACAAATAGCAGCGGAAAAGAAAACGATAGATAACATCAGCAGCGGATAATCTCCATCTTCAAAGCACTAATCCAGAAATAGCTTGAACTCCCAATAACGATACACCAAGATAAGCAAGTGCAGTCCGATCCAAAGACTGAACTAGCTCCAGATAACCTACTAATCTGACTATCTGAAAAACCAAACTCTAGACTGCTCGTGTAGAAAAATTTTGAGCACCTAGAGTTTAGGAAAGGAACAATAAACTCCGGATCAGTCATGGGACTGGTGTGAGCAACAAAAACAGTATATCTTTAAAACAAATAGCAGAGAATTTTAAAGTCAATTCGCAATGCTTTTGGAAAATGAAACTACCATAAGACCTCCCACCACACACACAATGCAAACGCAGAATTGGAGGAGATTTCTTCTTATGATAGTCAAAGATGCTTACTACGCAAAATCAAATCATTTTTGATATTATTACTAGTGCATAGTGTAGAAAACAATTTCGAAAGTAGAATATAAATCTTAGCCAGCATAGACATTTCGCACTTATGCCTACTATAGCTACCATGTTCAATAGCAGGTTACCACCACATTCCATGGTAGGTAATACAACTAAAATCGTACAGGGCTCGTATTGTTTTGTTTGGATTTCCAACAAATGGTCAGGCTAAGGAACTTCCTATTCCACGAAAGAAACGCCTCTGGCGGGATGTTCCGAGAACCAACTGTTCTCTGCCAAACAAGGCCGGCAACCCCTTTTCCCAAGGGATAAAAGAAACCTCAGATATGCCACCCCCGGTCCTTTGGGACCTTTATCCGAGCGCTCGATAACCAACATCACACATCATAAAGAAAGTGTATCCACATGAGTAAGTATCTGGGCTCCATACCATGATACTACCCTTTTCCAGAAGGAATGGTCATACCCTAGGGGAGCTACCCCTGAAAACCTTGCCGCACAATTCCTGTTTCGACCATTACCGGGTTGTGAGGCTCGACGAAGTCTCGTCCACAAAGCTACGCTTTTTCAAAAAGCCACGCTTTGGGTCAACAGATGATCAACCTATGATCACAAAGATAAATGATCAAATAAATGATCATATCACAAATGATCAAACACTGATCATCACACAGCAACACTCAGCATGTCACTTTACCAAATTGGGATATATCGCTGATAACTTCAACTACATAACCTCTGAGCTCGTACGTCTCAGAGAAGGGTGTTAAGCTAAGAGAATAAATTCTCCGCCACCAAACAGAAATGTATTTGAAAGAAATCGGCTTTATATCTCAAAGTGTAATGTCAGACATGTATCCATATAAGTCTGTTCCGGGTTCGAACAGAACCGAAGGCACTTCTCACGAAGCCCTTGCAAATCCGGATAATTCTCAATCACGTCCGGACTTCCCGTCACAAAAAGAGTGATATAAATCTCTATACCGGAGCAACTCAGTGCAAAGACATTCGACAGGTTGTCCTTTCATTTTCGAAAATATCCGGTCTTCATCACCGGTCTTCAAATGCGATCCATATACGACGTATCACTATTCGGAATGGGTTATACGACCCAAAGGTCCTTTCCCGGCTAACCCGAATAGTGAGCGCAATATTCAAAACATATGGATATTGGGATTTCAATTAAGTCACAACTTATTACCCAAAATCTTTCTTTTCAAATGGTTTAACAAATTACCATTTTAATCTTTTAAATAAAAAGATTCATTTTAAACAACATTCAATGGTTTAAACAATTTCCACATTTTTATCTTTTAAACAAAAGATTCATTCACAGATTTTCCAAATCAATTTCCATTTCAATTTGATTAACTTGTTAAATCTTTAAAACAAAGATTCAACTTATATCTTTCAAAAGAATTTCATTTCGAGTGGTTTAAACAAATCATCACTTTAAATCTGTTAAAAATAAACAGATTCAATTCATAGCTTTCAAAAAGAATTCATTCATAACTTGGAAAATCATTTTTCAATTTAATCTTGAAATTACTTTAATTAAATTGGAATTTCATTTCCTACCTGAAAGCTTTTATCATTTGAAAACAAACAGTTTTATTTCAGAAAATCTGATTTATCCATACGAGTGGAAATCCTTGGTTTAAATTCAAATTCCCAACTTATACTTTTAAAATGGTTTAATTCATACAAACACATTTATATCATCTTTAATCCCTAGTTTCAATCATAGGATTCAATTTCAAATTTGAATTCAAATTTAAATCTAATTATTTAAATTTTCAAAAACTCGGTTAAGTTATTCAAAATAACTTTTATCTTTGAAATTCCATTTCAAAAGCTTCTACTTTAAACCCAAATTTTCGATTTCAAAATCAATTGATATTAAAATTTCAATTTCAAAAACCTCAAATTAAAATCATCTGTGAGTTAACCGATTTCCACGTGAAATCCATAATTGTGTGTGTAATAGTGTGGTCTAGGGGTTTTACACAGGAGTGCAACATCAATCATCACAGATCAAAATACAGGATATAGTTGATAAGCGATATAACTATAACGCTTATCGTACAGATCATAGATATATATCACAGATAATAAATTACATCACAGATTAAAACACAAATCAGGGTATATCACAAATCATCACATATCAGGAAATATCAAACAATTCAACATTCAATAGAATCCAGACATCCATAGGTAGGGTCAGTTAATTTTCTGATTAATTCAAGTCAGATTTAAATTCTATGAATAAATTATTAATTTTGGTTAATTAACATTAATGTATTATAAATCATTTATTAAATAAATCAATTAATTTGAAATTCCTTAATTAACTTAATTTATCTTTATTAACATCTTAATTACATATTTCAAAATTTTGCTTAAAAACTCCTTTTCAAAATCTGCATTTCAAAACCTACTTCGGGTCCACCCCGAGACTTCCTCGAAACTTGCTTCGAGTTTTATCAAAATCAACCCGTATGTTTTTTTTTTCCAAACTCCAAATTTGTCTAAGTATTTAAAACCAACCCGATACCATGCTAAAACAACCCGAGCCTACCTTCGAGTTTCCCTCCAACTTCCTCGCGTCTTGCTTCGAGTTATCTGCTTTCCTCCCCAATCAGTTGCAACTGACACTCCAGCCTCGTACGTACACGCGTGCACGTGTACAGGGCATTGACGACATCGCCACCTTCGGCGACTTGCTCCACTCATCAACAATCGACCCAACGTTCGACTTTAGCCCTCGAACCATCATCACGAACCACGAACTGAAATTCGACACTTCCAGTCGAAACTGGAACTCTCAATCTCGCTAAAACCACCTCGACATGACCATCCAGACCACCGGAACCGCCACGCCTCTGTCCACGTATCCATCGATTAACCACGAACCCATCCCCCCCGGTGCGATCGAACTCGATGCACCACAGGCAACGAAATTGCCGCGTCATCTTCGTTGAACAAAACTGAAGCGTAAACCCTAGATCCTTGCCCCACGACCAATCTGGTCATCAGAAAAATGTAGCTCTATTTTTCCACCAACCTACGACACCCGAGCTACCTCCCACCATGATCTCGATGATGATAATTTTGCCAATCGACGGAAATTGACAAATTTGCCTATTCCGTTCAAACCCAAATTTCTCTACTAATATAAATTTAAAAATCTTTAGTTGATTATCAAAAATCATATTTTCGAAATGCAAA
Organism: Allium fistulosum; assembly: GCA_030737815.1. Classification (NCBI taxonomy): domain Eukaryota; kingdom Viridiplantae; phylum Streptophyta; class Magnoliopsida; order Asparagales; family Amaryllidaceae; genus Allium; species Allium fistulosum. The sequence continues at coordinate 97,600,585 of CM060903.1, forward strand.
TCTGTTCATATAAACGAAACTTGAAATTAAATCATTTGATTTTCTATCTTTTTGTTGATCATTACTGACATTTTCATATTCAAGACTTTCTTCCAGTTAATGTTATCAAGAATTATTTTTAAAATTTGAATCTGACTATTCTTAACAGTTTCCCTTTTAACATTTTAACTTGAAACTGCTTGCATATTAGATACGAAATTTTCTCTATCGAAATTTGTTGATCTGTTAATTACAAAGAGACCTGCATATGGGTACACAGATATACACATCAATATTAACATACATATACACATGTAGTCTTCTCTGGGCAAAGGTGTAAAGCATACTACTCAACAAAATTTCAAGTGTTATCATATGCAACTGGTCAAACAAATCTTAGGCTTTATAGAAAAGGTTTACTCACAGTTTAAATGTTGGACAGAGTGTTAAAGTGGCTTGACTGGAAACAGAGCAACTTAGACATACCAGACATACCAACTTAAATCCATTCATATACACAGAGCTACTACTTATATATACACATGCAGAGAAATCACCATCACAGAACTTCACAAGCAAGCAGACTTGGTTTTTAAATTTTAAAATGTTACTCACCTGTCATCACTTGAAAGAACAGAGGACAAGTTTCTTGTTTTTCCCTTGTTTTCCTTGATTTGATTTGTTTTGGTTTGAGATGATCTGATACTTGATTTTGCAGTTTGAATTCTTAAGTGATGCGTGCTTTATTTTTTTCTCAGTTTTGAAAATGAATGAATGGATAAGAGAAGCTGAAGTATATAAGAAGTATACAGCCTACATACTTGTATTTAATGTTTTGATACTTTGTTCCCATGCCTAGCCCATGCTTGCTTTATGGCTGCATTTATGACTTGTACAAAAGATATATTTTGTTGCAAGCTTTATTACTTCGGCTGATAGATATTGTATGTACTTTAGAGATTTGTATTTATCACTTTGGGGCTGCATCTTACATTTGTTTGTTTGATTTATTTTATTTCTTGTTTTGTTTACAACTTATACTTGTTGTCTTGTTTTACTTAATTATGCATTGGTTCATAGATATGTTTATTTGTTTTATTACTTTGCAATGTTATCTTACTTATATATTTATTATCTTATATTTAATTTATAATTTCAAATTATTATTAACCATCAATTTTAATATTTATTATTATCAATTATTTATTTACAATTTAAACTCAAGTCAAAATATATAACGATATATTTATTATTTTCAAATTCACTCATTTTTGAATCGGGGAAACTCGCTCTAATTTTCTAATTAAATTTACAAATTTTTATCCAAAAATTTATTTAATTACTCTATTTAATTCAAAAATTCAATAAATTATTAATTTAAATAAATTAAAAATCTGGGGTCGTTACAAACTTCCCCCCTTAAAAGAATTTCGTCCTCGAAATTCGCAGGCACGAAACAACAACAGAGATAGACAGATTCGATCTTCTATAATTCCTCAAACTTACGATATGAATTCCAACTCAAGTCGGAATATCTCAGAATACATACCAATTTTGTCCCTCTTCGGACTTTGGTATTCAAAAGAATTATAATAGAATTTCAAAATTTGGTTTCAAACGATATCATTTTATCGATTTAATTCAATTTTTAGCCTTCATATTCTATTAATCAATTTAACTCAATTTAAAATTTCCAATTTTAAATTCATTAAGGTTTAAATCAAAAAGCTGATAAGAAACCGATGAAGATACGAAGTAATCATCTTCGACAACGATTCGTAGAACCATCATCACACCGAAACTCCTTCTTGTAGCTGATACTAAGAAATCAAAAGAATTTGGAAACGAATCAAAGAAGATTGATAGAGAAAGATATTTCCACTGTTGCAGGGTATTGACCATTTATAGTCAAATTTCTCTATCCCCTATCTCGTCCTCTTCTTGCACTCATACTCACTATCAGTGGATAGTAAGAGAATTTACTGAGACGTTCAGACTGATATCTTAGAGATTACTCATTCTAGAGTTTTCTTCACTCTATCTCTAATGAGCTACTTAACGTGTTACACTCCTGAGCTAAAGTTCAACCTTAGCTCTGATACCAAATGTAACGCCCCAGATTTTCGCGTTCGAAAATCGACATCCATACTTTACATCGTACTCGAATGTCGTAGATTCGAGCGTTCAAATCCGAGTCGCCGGAGCTTATAACACAGTTAAGTAAATAACACAGCGGAAGAAATGAATAATACATTGATATACAATATCTGATACAACAGAATGATACAATGAATATCAATATACATCAGAGATATGATACAACAAATAGCAGCGGAAAAGAAAACGATAGATAACATCAGCAGCGGATAATCTCCATCTTCAAAGACTAATCCAGAAATAGCTTGAACTCCCAATAACGATACACCAAGATAAGCAAGTGCAGTCCGATCCAAAGACTGAACTAGCTCCAGATAACCTACTAATCTGACTATCTGAAAAACCAAACTCTAGACTGCTCGTGTAGAAAAATTTTGAGCACCCAGAGTTTAGGAAAGGAACAATAAACTCTGGATCAGTCATGGGACTGGTGTGAGCAACAAAAACAGTTTATCTTTAAAACAAATAGCAGAGAATTTTAAAGTCAATTCGCAATGCTTTTGGAAAATGAAACTACCATAAGACCTCCCACCACACACACAATGCAAACGCAGAATTGGAGGAGATTTCTTCTTATGATAGTCAAAGATGCTTACTACGCAAAATCAAATCATTTTTGATATTATTACTAGTGCATAGTGTAGAAAACAATTTCGAAAGTAGAATATAAATCTTAGCCAGCATAGACATTTCGCACTTATGCCTACTATAGCTACCATGTTCAATAGCAGGTTACCACCACATTCCATGGTAGGTAATACAACTAAAATCGTACAGGGCTCGTATTGTTTTGTTTGGATTTCCAACAAATGGTCAAGCTAAGGAACTTCCTATTCCACGAAAGAAACGCCTCTGGCGGGACGTTCCGAGAACCAACTGTTCTCTGCCAAACAAGGCCGGCAACCCCTTTTCCCAAGGGATAAAAGAAACCTCAGATATGCCACCCCCGGTCCTTTGGGACCTTTATCCGAGCGCTCGATAACCAACATCACACATCATAAAGAAAGTGTATCCACATGAGTAAGTATCTGGGCTCCATACCATGATACTACCCTTTTCCAGAAGGAATGGTCATACCCTAGGGGAGCTACCCCTGAAAACCTTGCCGCACAATTCCTGCTTCGACCATTACCGGGTTGTGAGGCTCGACGAAGTCTCGTCCACAAAGCTACGCTTTTTCAAAAAGCCACGCTTTGGGTCAACAGATGATCAACCTATGATCACAAAGATAAATGATCAAATAAATGATCATATCACAAATGATCAAACATTGATCATCACACAGCAACACTCAGCATGTCACATTACCAAATTGGGATATATCGCTGATAACTTCAACTACATAACCTCTGAGCTCGTACGTCTCAGAGAAGGGCGTTAAGCTAGGAGAATAAATTCTCCGCCACCAAACAGAAATGTATTTGAAAGAAATCGGCTTTATATCTCAAAGTGTAATGTCAGACATGTATCCATATAAGTCTGTTCCGGGTTCGAACAGAACCGAAGGCACTTCTCACGAAGCCCTTGCAAATCCGGATAATTCTCAATCACGTCCGGACTTCCCGTCACAAAAAGAGTGATATAAATCTCTATACCGGAGCAACTCAGTGCAGAAACATTCGACAGGTTGTCCTTTCATTTTCGAAAATATCCGGTCTTCATCACCGGTCTTCAAATGCGATCCATATACGATGTATCACTATTCGGAATGGGTTATACGACCCAAAGGTCCTTTCCCGGCTAACCCGAATAGTGAGCGCAATATTCAAAACATATGGATATTGGGATTTCAATTAAGTCACAACTTATTACCCAAAATCTTTCTTCTCAAATGGTTTAACAAATTACCATTTTAATCTTTTAAATAAAAAGATTCATTTTAAACAACATTCAATGGTTTAAACAATTTCCACATTTTTATCTTTTAAACAAAAGATTCATTCACAGATTTTCCAAATCAATTTCCATTTCAATTTGATTAACTTGTTAAATCTTTAAAACAAAGATTCAACTTATATCTTTCAAAACAATTTCATTTCGAGTGGTTTAAACAAATCATCACTTTAAATCTGTTAAAAATAAACAGATTCAATTCATAGCTTTCAAAAAGAATTCATTCATAACTTGGAAAATCATTTTTCAATTTAATCTTGAAATTCCTTTAATTAAACTGGAATTTCATTTCCTACCTGAAAGCTTTTATCATTTGAAAACAAATAGTTTTATTTCAGAAAATCTGATTTATCCATACGAGTGGAAATCCTTGGTTTAAATTCAAATTCCCAACTTATACTTTTAAAATGGTTTAATTCATACAAACACATTTATATCATCTTTAATCCCTAGTTTCAATCATAGGATTCAATTTCAAATTTGAATTCAAATTTAAATCTAATTATTTAAATTTTCAAAAACTCGGTTAAGTTATTCAAAATAACTTTTATCTTTGAAATTCCATTTCAAAAGCTTCTACTTTAAACCCAAATTTTCGATTTCAAAATCAATTGAAATTAAAATTTCAATTTCAAAAACCTCAAATTAAAATCATCTGTGACTTAACCGATTTCCACGTGAAATCCATAATTGTGTGTGTAATAGTGTGGTCTAGGGGTTTTACACAGGAGTGCAACATCAATCATCACAGATCAAAATACAGGATATAGTTGATAAGCGATATAACTATAACGCTTATCGTACAGATCATAGATATATATCACAGATAATAAATTACATCACAGATTAAAACACAAATCAGGGTATATCACAAATCATCACATATCAGGAAATATCAAACAATTCAACATTCAATAGAATCCAGACATCCATAGGTAGGGTCAGTTAATTTTCTGATTAATTCAAGTCAGATTTAAATTCTATGAATAAATTATTAATTTTGGTTAATTAACATTAATGTATTATAAATCATTTATTAAATAAATCAATTAATTTAAAATTCCTTAATTAACTTAATTTATCTTTATTAACATCTTAATTACATATTTCAAAATTTTGCTTAAAAACTCCTTTTCAAAATCTGCATTTCAAAACCTACTTCGGGTCCACCCCGAGACTTCCTCGAAACTTGCTTCGAGTTTTATCAAAATCAACCCGTATGTTTTTTTTTTCCAAACTCCAAATTTGTCTAAGTATTTAAAACCAACCCGATACCATGCTAAAACAACCCGAGCCTGCCTTCGAGTTTCCCTCCAACTTCCTCGCGTCTTGCTTCGAGTTATCTGCTTTCCTCCCCAACCAGTTGCAACTGACACTCCAGCCTCGTACGTACACGCGTGCACGTGTACAGGGCATTGACGACATCGCCACCTTCGGCGACTTGCTCCACTCATCAACAATCGACCCAACGTTCGACTTTAGCCCTCGAACCATCATCACGAACCACGAACTGAAATTCGACACTTCCAGTCGAAACTGGAACTCTCAATCTCGCTAAAACCACCTCGACATGACCATCCAGACCACCGGAACCGCCACGCCTTTGTCCACGTATCCATCGATCAACCACGAACCCATCCCCCCCGGTGCGATCGAACTCGATGCACCACAGGCAACGAAATTGCCGCATCATCTTCGTTGAACAAAACTGAAGCGTAAACCCTAGATCCTTGCCCCACGACCAATCTGGTCATCAGAAAAATGTAGCTCTATTTTTCCACCAACCTACGACACCCGAGCTACCTCCCACCATGATCTCGATGAAGATAATTTTGCCAATCGACGGAAATTGACAAATTTGCCTATTCCGTTCAAACCCAAATTTCTCTACTAATATAAATTTAAAAATCTTTAGTTGATTATCAAAAATCATATTTTCGAAATGCAAATCTGTTCATATAAACGAAACTTGAAATTAAATCATTTGATTTTCTATCTTTTTGTTGATCATTACTGACATTTTCATATTCAAGACTTTCTTCCAGTTAATGTTATCAAGAATTATTTTTAAAATTTGAATCTGACTATTCTTAACAGTTTCCCTTTTAACATTTTAACTTGAAACTGCTTGCATATTAGATACGAAATTTTCTCTATCGAAATTTGTTGATCTGTTAATTACAAAGAGACCTGCATATGGGTACACAGATATACACATCAATATTAACATACATATACACATGTAGTCTTCTCTGGGCAAAGGTGTAAAGCATACTACTCAACAAAATTTCAAGTGTTATCATATGCAACTGGTCAAACAAATCTTAGGCTTTATAGAAAAGGTTTACTCACAGTTTAAATGTTGGACAGAGTGTTAAAGTGGCTTGACTGGAAACAGAGCAACTTAGACATACCAGACATACCAACTTAAATCCATTCATATACACAGAGCTACTACTTATATATACACATGCAGAGAAATCACCATCACAGAACTTCACAAGCAAGCAGACTTGGTTTTTAAATTTTAAAATGTTACTCACCTGTCATCACTTGAAAGAACAGAGGACAAGTTTCTTGTTTTTCCCTTGTTTGCCTTGATTTGATTTGTTTTGGTTTGAGATGATCTGATACTTGATTTTGCAGTTTGAATTCTTAAGTGATGCGTGCTTTATTTTTTTCTCAGTTTTGAAAATGAATGAATGGATAAGAGAAGCTGAAGTATATAAGAAGTATACAGCCTACATACTTGTATTTAATGTTTTGATACTTTGTTCCCATGCCTAGCCCATGCTTGCTTTATGGCTGCATTTATGACTTGTACAAAAGATATATTTTGTTGCAAGCTTTATTACTTCGGCTGATAGATATTGTATGTACTTTAGAGATTTGTATTTATCACTTTGGGGCTGCATCTTACATTTGTTTGTTTGATTTATTTTATTTCTTGTTTTGTTTACAACTTATACTTGTTGTCTTGTTTTACTTAATTATGCATTGGTTCATAGATATGTTTATTTGTTTTATTACTTTGCAATGTTATCTTACTTATATATTTATTATCTTATATTTAATTTATAATTTCAAATTATTATTAACCATCAATTTTAATATTTATTATTATCAATTATTTATTTACAATTTAAACTCAAGTCAAAATATATAACGATATATTTATTATTTTCAAATTCACTCATTTTTGAATCGGGGAAACTCGCTCTAATTTTCTAATTAAATTTACAAATTTTTTTCCAAAAATTTATTTAACTACTCTATTTAATTCAAAAATTCAATAAATTATTAATTTAAATAAATTAAAAATCTGGGGTCGTTACAGCTATATAATGCGGGAAATCACAACTCCAATATATACATATTCCAATATATATATATATAGTTATATACTAATATATATACTATCACAATCCAAACAGTCAATCAATCAATAACTGAATTTTCCAATTTTTAATTTGAGTGAGAAGATCTCAACTTTGCTTTTAATTTGCAATCCATCCAATTTAATCTCAGCTGGCTTCGATAAAAATTTCCACACTACGGATCTTATGTAATTTAAGCTCGTATGAATTTTTTTATTAAAGTTAAATTAGTTATTACAATTTATTATCAACAAATTTTAAAACTATCATTAACATAATAAATTTTAAATTAGGCAATTCACCTACTCGGCTCACGGTCTTCCCATACTTACTGCCGAACACGACAGCAGCAGCCGCTTCGCTAACTTCTCCAGGACCCACGATATCAACCACGACCCCCCAGCCTCTGCTCCACGCGTCACCGCTGTTCACGCGATCACCCACAAACTTGCGAGATAAACCCACGCTTCCCTTGAGCCTGCTTGCGTACGCGACCTTCTAGAAATAGATAATGCGACCGTACGAACTTGCCTGAATCCCTACCTCAACACCTCGCTGTAGGCCATCGACCAGAATCGTCGCACCCCTAAACTCCTCAGCGACTTCGACTTCGAGAGGAAAAATCGAAACAAACCCTAAAAAAAATCGATTGATGCTACTACCGTCGCTTCCTAGGCCATGGCTTGCGTGAAGGCGACTCGGTTGCCCTCGATTTCGAACGAAATCAAAGACTAGATCGCGAGAGCGGGTTTGACTAGAAGAAGAAAAAATCTCGACTTGATTTTAAAAGAAAAGAAACAGGCGGCCATTATTAATTTTTGAAGCTGTAGTTTTTTTTAACGAAGAAAATTTCTTTTACTTGTTTATTTCTTTTCAGCAACGTGCTTCTGACAATTGTGTAATGTTTTTAAAAGAGGGAACAAGATTTTGAAAGGAAGGCTGCGTGGCTTCTGCTGCTACAGTGACAGGATAAAGTTGTGATGGGGAAAAGAAGACAGCCAATGGAGATATAATTGACCAGTTATAATATTAAATTTTCGATTTAATTTCAGCGCTTTTGCTTATCGTACGGCCAAACGATCACTCTAAACATTACGAAAATTGAAATCCGATAATAATACACTATTACGGATCCAATGAAACTGATTTCGTCAAATTCCGAGACTAGGCCCCGGAACGCTATTTTCAAATATCGATTTTAACGATAAAATTCAAAACTGAACAAAACAGTTTCAAATTCAATTCTGAAGCTTCCATTATCTTCAGTATTTTCAATATAAATTTTCTAAGCCTTGAAAATATTTTTAATCAGCTTAAAAATGAAGATTTAAATTTTTACCCAACTTCAGTAAATTAAATTCAATAATTAAATTGCCAAATTCATTCTAATATTTGAATTTCAAATTAAACTATCATTCGAATATTTAAACTCAATTAAATATTGACATTTCAAATGTCAAAAACTCAGGGTCGTTACAATCTTCCCCCCTTAAAAGAATTTCTTCCCGAAATTACAAGTTGAGAAGAATGATCCAATCCCCGTTAACTATTTTCTCAAATCCAAATAGTTTTAAACAACTTTCCAGAATAATCTTTTTATTAAAGATCTATTATCACTTTAACTAACTTTCCAAACACTTTCATAGTTTTCAAACAACTTTATTTTACTTCACAATTCAAATTCAAATTTAAATTCGAATTTTTTTAAGTTATCCAAAATTTCTCAAAAATTTTCTACCTCTCTAAATTTCCAGAAAATTTCGCCAGCGTCTCCTTTGCGCAGCTAACTCGGTACTACTACAAAATGTCCCTACGGACTCCCAATTTCCAAAAGAAAACAAAATGCCAAGTGGCAAAATCAGAACCTCATCAAATTTCATACTGAAATTTTAAATACATACCTTATTGTCGAACAATTTCAATTATCTTCAAAATCAAAAATCCAAATTTTCTTTTCCTTTGTAACCCATGTTTACTTAACAATAATATCCAAATTTACTTATTGGATTCCCAAAACCAATTTTTTTTTTACTTAAGAACTTCACCATTTCTTAAGTTTAATATAAGTATTTACACACTTCTTATATCTATTTTCACTTCACTAACAAAGCTGTATATTCATTCAACTTTGCATTTTCAATCCCATTTGAATTCAATTTACAATTTCAATTCTATTTGAATTCATTTTATCTTCAAAAATTCACTTAGTGAAAATTCAATATTCACTTTTTTTCCAGAACTTTTAACTTCGACCAAAGCAATGGTTTTCAATTTCTTGTTCAATACATACGTTTCCATTACAATTTGAAAATCAATTTTTCCATTAACGAAAATTTTCCAAAATTTTCAAAATTTTTCTAACTCCCAAAAATTTCGGAAAATTTTGGCAGAGTTTCCTTTGTACGGAGGAGCTTTTGCAATTTGACAAGGGATATAAATATATATACATCGACCCACTCGGTCGGAAAAGCAGAAAAACAGTTCATATTTCCTATTTTGGTATTGTGTAGGCGTACCTTTTTAGCATTTTTAAGCAAAGCAGTTATTTATTAGCTTATTAACGCAACCAAATCCAGCCAAACGGTAGCCCCGGTACCTGTACTTACTCAATTTAAACGTGTATGTGACATATATAAGAAGTTATTAACATTTCACTTGTTTTCAATAAAAAAAAGTAGTTTTCATAAGTAAAACATTCAAAACTAACTCCATTAGCAATTTATAAAGTTTCAATACAAATTTTAATTGCTTACAACTACAACACATCATTTCCATTCAATTTCAAAATGGTCACAACCACTTTCATTGCATTTAAAATTTGAATCCATTCACTTACATTTCATTTTATTTAACTAATTAGTTCCATTCAAAACCATTATGATTTCACATTTTAATCCACTTCCAAACTTACTTTATTGATAATAAAACTATTTTAAGTTTTATCTCTATCCACTTAAATTTTATTTACCACTCAAATCATCGCTATTTCAATCCAACTCTATTTTATTTAACTTGAGTTCATTGAATCAATATAGCTTTGGATTCACATTCAATAATTCATTTCTGAATTCATTTTGTTAATAACAAGGCCATTTCCAATTTATTTCTACTCAAACCAATTTTTATTATTTCTTCCACCTTTATTATCTTTAGTTCATTTCAAACCAATTTTACAACTTCATTTTATTTCTTACAATTTAAATTGGTTATCAATATTTCTATTTCAATTCCAGTTTTATTTTTTTTATTCATTTCCAAACACAATTCAATTTCAATTCACCATTTTTAGTTTACAACCACTTATATTAACTGGATTTCAAACTCCACATGAATTTAATTTACCCTTTATTTATAAATATTGAATTCATTTCAAACCATATCTATTTGGTCTTTTCTTCAATTAGTTCCACTTACTAATTTTCTTTAATACTTCACTTAGTTTATCACAACTCAAATCCAATTCCAATTCAATTCTATTCTATTTACTTACAAATTCGAAATGGATTTCAACATTCAATTCACTTACTTGCAATTGCAAATTTATTTATTTATTCACAAATTTTATTTTCATAATTCAAACTCAATTCAAATTCATTTGTTACTACCCCAAATTTATTTTTAACTTAATAAATTTTCTTTTAAGTAATCATTTCACTTAGCCTCCTTAGACCTTTCTTCAAATTCACTTATACTTACTTTAATTTAACTCCATCCTTTAAGTTAAATTTATTATATCAAAATTCAAATTGTATAAGTTATCAACTCATTTATGATTCCCATAAATATTTTTAATAGGATTCCAGAGTCTTTTCAACCTTTCAAAACCATTTTTGAAACCAACTCAATTACCTTTTGAATTTCCAAAACCAAACCCAAATTTTCCCAAACAACTTCCATTTAAAACAATTTGGCAGCAATTCCTCTTTTGGAAACCCGAAAATGAACACCGGTGATGTCGTGATCATCATCGGAATTATTTTCCAACGATCGAAAATAGTTTAGAGCTTTTATCCCTCCAAAAACAATTTTCCAAAATCTTTGAAAATTATTTTTAAACCAAAAATAATTTAAACTTTCCAAATCTCCAAAATTTCCAAATCTTTCAAAACATTTCCCTGGAATTCCATTTCAAATTACAAATCACATTTACAATTTATATTTACAAATTCCATTTGTATGTGAATTTATTTCTTAACTTTGGAGTTACGATTTCAATTTCCCTTTCAACTTTAATGATAATAATTTAATGTTATCACTTCCAAACAACCAAGCAGTCATATATACTATAATAATTTACAAAGATTATTTCCTTTATCTACGAAAATAGTTTTGGGTAAAACTATTTCATCTACCTGAATTTAAAACAATATCATGCCGAATTGTTCTGTTCGAGTGTTTAAAGATCCCTATCGATACAGTTGTACAGACTATACCGACCAGAATCCATATACCACTCGACAAACCAATCATCACAATATAAAACAATTTTATATTCACTAACAAATACACGCTCATATCTAAGATTACCCTCAACTCATTCTAGAGTACTACTGACTCTATCTCTAATGTGTAATTCCCAACAGAGCCAAGGTTATCGCTTAACCGGATGCTCTGATACCACATGTAACGGTTGCTACCTTTCGACGCTCGAAAGTCGACATTAATACATCCACTGTATCAAATGCCGTGCAATCGAATGCCGGAAAACCGAACCATTAGGGTTAAAAAGAAGAGGTAGAAGAAGACAGAAGAAAAGAAAGAACAGAAAAACAGAAACAGAAATAATATCAGAATCTCACATTCGCAGCGGAACAATATATAATAGATAATCACTACTCTTTTAAACAAAGAACTATATCGGTTTATACAATACAACAATGAGAGTCAATATACAACTCAATACAACAATGGACAGTTATATAAACTTGTCCCCATACAGAATACACAGCGGAATAAATAAACAAGTATGGGAGTACGTCTCGCCATCCAGCTTGCCTCCAAAGCTCCAGAATATCCTGATAACATAACTCTAGGCTGCCCGTGTGGAAAATTATGGGCACCCAGAGTTTAGAAAGGGAACAATAAACTCCGAGTCAGTCATGGTGACTGGTGTGAGATCGTAAAACAGTTATTTTCATAAAGAAAATAAAATTAATTCGCAATGCTTTTGGAAAATGAAACTACCATAAGGCCTCCCGCCACACACACAATGCAAACGCAGAATTGGAGGAGATTTCTCCTTATGATAGTCAAAGATGCTTACTACGAAAGATCAGTTGATATTATTAATAATGTCTAGTGTGGAAAACATTTCGAAAGTATAATATTAATCTTAGCCAGCATAGACATTTCGAACTATGCCTTCTATAGCTACCATCTAAACAGTGGTGACCACCATAAGTAAATGGCAGGTTCTACAACTAAAACCATACAAGGTTCGTATTGGGAATTGGATTTCCAACAAATGGTTAGGCTAAGGAACTTCTTACTGCCAATGGGTACGCCTCTGGATGGACGTCCCGAGAACTAACTAGCTCTCTGCCAACACAAGGCCGGGTTACCCCTTACACTAGGTAACTACTACATGAATATGCCATCCCCCGATCCTTTGGGACCTTTATCCGAGGTGCCTCGATCACAAAGCCACAATCACACAGAGTAAATGAGATTGGAGCGACCACATAGGTTAAATACCAGGGCTCCATACCTGATACCACCCATTTCCAGAAGGAAATGACATACCCTAAAGGGCGCGACCATCATAACCTTGCCGCATCATTCATGTTTCGACCATTTCCGGGGTGTGAGGTCCGAAGAGGTCTCATCAACAAAGCTACGCTTTTTCACAAAGCCACGCTTTGATCGGCAAATGATCAATAAATAATCATCACACAACAACACTCAGCATGCCACATTACCAAATTGGGAATATATCGCTGATAACCTTCAACTACATAACCTCTGAGCTCGTACATCTCAGAGAAGGGTGTTAAGCTAAGAGAATAAATTCTCCTCCACCAAACAGAAATGTATTTGAAAGAAATCAGCTTTATATCTCAAAATGTAATGTCAGACATGTAACCATACAAGTCTGTTCCGGGTTCGAACAGAACCGAAGGCACTTCCAAAGAAGCCCTTGCAATCCGGATATTTACTAATCACGTCCTGACTTCCCATCACAAGAAGAGTGATATAAATCTCTATACCGGAGCAATTCGGTGCAGAGACATTCGACATGTTGTCCTTTCATTTTCGAAAATACCCGGTCTTCACACCGGTCTTCAATTGCAATTCATACACGTCGTATCATTATTCAGAATGGGTTATCTGACACAAAGGTCCTTTCCCGGCTAAACCGAATAATAAGCGTTTGTTTTAAAAACAAATTCAAGTGCCATTTCAAAGGCAATATTGATAGTCGGTGATTTAACTATCAACAACATTCACAATAATCATCAGATTTAAATAATTTTCCCAAATTATTTATTTTCAAAATATCTTCACAAGATATATATTTTTCCACACTTCAACACTTTGATAACAAATTTCAAATCACTTTTCACCTTCCAAATTTTGAAAATCAATTTCAAATCAATTTCCTTACGCGGAATATATTTCCAAATATTTCTTTTAAAAAAAACCAACTTTAGAACCTTTAATTTATATTTTTAAAAGCCACTTTGGAAATATACTCGGCTTTTCAAGGAAAATACACTTCCATTTCAAAATGGTCCATTTAAACCAATTAAATCAATCCTTATCGATTTATTTCAAATTTACATCTCAAATCTGTAAATTTACTTCCACAGTTTAAAAATAAATCAGTGTTTTATTTTAAAACAAATTTCCCTTTCCTTTATAAAATCCATTTTGAATTTGCATTCCTAAATATTCACTTTTAACCCCAAAATCAAATTCCAAATTGATTTCTAAATTTATTTCAACACCAAATCATTTGCAAATCGATTTCAAAATTTATTTGAACACAAATCAATTTTTCATTCAACATCAAATAAATTTTCATATCGATTTCCCAAAAATTTATTTCCAAATACCAAATCAATTATCAATTGGAATTCAAACAAATTTATCACTTTTTTTAAAATAAATTCCTTTATCTCTTCCAAACCATTTAAAATTCCATTTTTAATAAATTCTTCAATTTTTAAATAATATTACTCAAAACCCATTTATTAATATCTTTCTCCATATTTTTGGTAATAATTCGATAAGATTACCAAAATCAACTTTATGCTTTTAAATTCACGCAATTCTTTCAAAAGGATTTACTTCAAATTTTCTATTTTAATTTCAAAAATCCAATTTTTTAATTTATTTCTGGTATCCAACGATACCAAAAACACATTCGGCTAAATTATAGCCTTTAACAAATCCAATCACAAATATAATCATTCATAGATTATAAATAAATTATCACACAGCATATGAAACAAATTCATACAATTTGAGGAATCCAGTAGGATCCCTCCAATCTGTTTCCCTGCATCCACAGATGTTAGCACAATTCCAACTCCACTTCGAGGTGGAATATCGCGGTATATAGGATTTATAAAATATCATCCGCTATTATGTGGCGCATAGGGTCTCATCCGCTATATAATGCGGGAAATCACAACTCCAATATGTACATATTCCAATATATATATATATATATATATATTGTTATATACTAATATATATATACTATCACAATCCAAACAGTCAATCAATCAATAACTGAATTTTCCAAATTTTAATTTGAGTGAGAAGATCTCACCTTTGCTTTTAAATTGCAATCCATCCAATTTAATCTCAGCTGGCTTCGATAAAAATTTCCACACTGCGAAACTTATGTAATTTAACGTCGTATGAATTTTTTTATTAAAGTTAAATTAGTTATTACAATTAATTATCAACAACTTTTAAAACTATCATTAACATAACAAATTTTAAATTAGGCAATTCACCTGCTCGGCTCACGGTCTTCCCATACTTATTGTCGAACACGACAGCAGTAGCCACTTCGCTAACTTCTCCAGGACCCAGAATATCAACCACGACCCCCCAGCCTTCGCTCCACGCGCCACCGCTGTTCACGCGGTCACCCACAATCTTGCGCCATAAACCCACGCTTTCCCTGAGCCTGCTCGCGTACGCGACCTTCTAGAAATAGATAATGCGACCGTACGAACTTGCCTGAATCCCTGCCTCAACACCTCGCTGTAGGACATCGACCAGAATCATCGCACCCCTAACTCCTCAATGACTTCGACTTCGAGAGGAAACGAAACAAACCCTAAAAAAATTGATTAATGCTACTGCCATCACTTCATGGACCATGACTTGCGTGATGTAACAACCCGGGATTCGGGATAACCGAATATTAAATTAAAATGGAAATTTTAATTTAATATGAGTTATTAATGGAATTTTATATGGCTAATTTATTCAAAACTGGCTATTTTGGATAAATTAGTATTTTTGAACTGTACTGGCTGTATGTTGGTCTGATTTGTGTTGGCTTGAGAGCACCTGGTTCATGTACGTTTCATTCCTAAGTCCTAATGGGTTTAAAATTGGTACAAACCCACTTAACCAATATCCATTAGCCTATAACCCTCACCCATTATTCTATCTCTTCATAATTTCCCTAAACCCTAAATATGGGGATTGCTCCTTCCAAATCATATCAAATTCAATCATTCTCCTCGTTACTTCCGCCTTTTTAAATTGGCACAAAGGAATCCACACATCTCCAGTGTGTCTACTAATGGCAGCAATGGAGGCAGCAATAGAAGCAGCAATTTCTTTTTTGTGCTTGGAGCTACTGCTGCGGTTATTGCTATACTGGGGCTCCAAATCCTCCTTCTAATGCTTGCTAATCTCGGATTAAGGCGAGTTACCCTCACACAGCTACTCTCTAAATCCAAGTGCTTGTTTTATGATTGAATCATGTTGATGTTTCTGTGAATGAACGAGTGGTTGCTGTTTTGAACCTTTGTTGGTTTGGATCTTAGGTTTAGTTAATCCATACACCTTCTAGTTCTATTGCATATAATTAATAAGTTAAAACATAATAACTTCATTTTGATGGTTGTATATGTATGTATTTCCAGTGTGATCTGTGGCAGTATTTGTGCTTGAGGAATGCTTGGGAAGTTGTCTGAATCAACATTAACAAATAAGTTGAGATAAGGTTGATATATTATTATAGCATCTTTGATTGGTCAATGTCAAATTGGTATGCCTCACTAGTGATGTGAGATAGTGATATGTTTTGTTGCTCCTCTGGCGTGTATAGTTTTTCCAGTTGAAAGATTTTTAGGTTCCACTAAGAAGTTTTTGAATTTTATATCTGATTATGAAACTGACTAGTTCTGAGTAGGACAAGTAATGCAACAGTCGACCAAGTGGACAATTTATATTTGGCTACTACTATTTTATAACGTCACTCACAGCACATGTATATGTATTCATTTAGCTTGTTAGTTCTAGCCGTGTATCCAAGTACAAGTAAATGAGTCATACACTAACTAGCCCTGTACTTATAAGTAAACTTATTTGGTCTACACGTCAATGAACCATCGATTTTTGGACAAATCGGATTCCTATACCAAATTTGAGTTTCTATTGAATATAATAGAGTGCTTTTTGATAAAAATATGTACAGGAATCAACAACGAAAGGATTGTAAAAATAAATTGAAGCTTGTACATGCAATAAAATATAATCAAAGCAAAATTGTTTAAAAAGCATGTTGTACATTGCTTTGAAAAGAGTACAGGCATATAAAAGATATCAAAGCAAGAAAATAAAATAAAACAAAATATAAAAAGGACAGGGCGAAAATCAAACAAGATAAACTTAAACAATGCATACCATATTTCAATGCCATATTAGAAGTTGGATACGATAATTATGCAAGGCAGCCCATAATTATGCAAGGCAAAGATGAAAATTGAACAAAGAATAGAATTGGTAAGTGAATTTTTATCAAAATAAAAGGACAGTTTAAAGGATGAACTGACAGGGCGAAATGAATATCAAAGCAAAATGATTTGGTGACATGTGCGTGCCCATATATCATGTAATAGGACAACTTAAAATATATTTCCTAAGTTTTGACCATATTAGTTCAACTATTTTTTTATGTTATAAAACTGCTGTTACATTATGTATAGTTCTACTTAGTGGTATTGATAAATGTGGACACTTATTAGGTATATTATGTAACAGTATGTATTCTGTAACGACCCACTATTTTAGACCATTCAAATCGACAATAATCCACACATGTCTGACTTGAATAATTCAAAATAACAGATTGTAAATAAATTTGGAGAAAATGAAATCAAATACACAGAATCACAAACATAGAACATATCAGAATAACTCACAGCGGAAATTAAAAATACCATAGTAGTTCATGAAGCTACTATAACAAACTCTCAAAACAAAATACATAATATTTGTTTGAAAACATATACAATAGAAATCTCAAATAAATAGAAGTTTATGAATACCAGAACTGAAATAGAACAACTGAACTGAAAGGAACAGATAACTAGACAAGCAGAATCTCCAGCGATTCCTAGCTCCAGAAAGAAATCCAAAGCTAAGCTGTAAATACTCAGGCTGACCCGAGCGTAAAGTAAAATACAAAACACTCGAGTCAGGACAATATATACTTATATAATGTAAACCAACTCAAGTGAACTGTAGTAGAAATGCATAATAACTCAAAGGATGCTTGGGATCGCCCATCCTTTAAGGATCAGTTAAACTATAAATTAAATACATCCCGTGGTTAAAATTTCAAAATGGTATTTTATACTTCGAAATCAAATATCATTTCAAAATTCAATATCCTTCAAATATCCATTTCAAAATATCAAAATATCATATTTCAAAATAGTTTATATTTCAAAACAAATTACTTTATTTTAAATCATAAAAATGAAGTTATTATATTTAATAATTAAATTATTAAATTTCCAAAATTTTAATCTTTCAAAGTTCATTCGTTCACTTAAATTAATTAAAATAATGAAAATTCAACTTTCGCAGCATTTAAAAAAATGCTACGGAAAGTCACATTTAAAACAGTTCAATTTAACAAAAGACAGCATTTAAAATGCTGTAATAGGGTTACATTAGTTTCAAATAAACTTAGTTAAATTCAACCATTATAACATTTACAAAAATGCTATAATAGCCTTTAATTAAATTTAGCCATTTTGTTCATTATTATCAACTACAGCATTTACAAATGTTGTATTATCATTTACATTAGAATTAATAGCATTTCAGAAATGCAGTTAATTAACTTCAAATATTCAGTATAATTTCACAAACAATTATATTTTTATATAAATCATTTTTAACTTAAAAAATCATATAATTTCACTTTTAAAACAATCATTCAAATACCCTTATATTCATGATTTTATAAAGTTAAACCTCCATTCAAAAATCAAAATTTAATAATAATTCACTTAATAAATTCCAATATTAAATTATAAATTCATTAAATTAAATTAACTTAACACTTAAGTTTAAATTTTCAAATATAACTTAATTCCATTTTTTATTTACTTAACTTAAAATTCACTTTTAAGCCAAATTCACAAATTTCCAATTTTAGTTATATTTCAAAATTTCAACTTAAATATTCATTCATTTCACATTTTAACTTTATTCAAAATCATTAATGTAATATAAAAATCATTTAAATTCACTTGAATCCAAATTATCATGAATTTATCACATTTCACATTTAATTTAAATTCCAATTATCACCAAATTAAAATTTCCCAAAATAACTTACATTTCAAATTTCTAATTTTACCATTAATTTATTTCACTTATAAATTTTCAGAAAATCAATAATGCTTTACAAAAATCATTTTTATTTAGTTTAAATCAAAATATCATAATATTTACATTTCTAAAATATTTTAAAAAAAATTTATAAGTCATATTTTAACTACGGGTCTGTATTTCATTTCTAGTCTAGGTAAAGTGATACGGATAATATATCATTTCAACCTGTAATTTACAAAGAAAACCCGGGTTTGATCATTTCAAACCCGCAATCCCAAGGAAATGAAAAAAATAATTGAAAATCATTCAGGCCTATCATTTCAGCCCATAATGATTTTCTCCTATTCTAAAGTCCGTTCGGGTATGTATCATTTCAACCCATAGTGATTTTAATCTAAAGGGAACTTGCAGTGTGATAAACTGATAAAAATAATAGAACAGCATAATAGAACAGTAAAATATAATATAATAGGTGTTTAAGCATGGGTGAACATCATAAAATCATAACATAGCAAGTGTAACATGATAATGCATTTTACAGATTCAAAAGGGGTCAATTCACTAGTTATATATGTACATATTGTCTGGTGAGAATAACTCACCTGTTAAGCTGGAGATTTGCCAACAAAGCTCACAACACAAAGATTACGAAGGCACGACAACTCTAATACAATTTGAGTGTGGAGAGAAAATCCAATGATATAGATCTTGTGTTACAACCCAAACAAAAATCAAAGCAAACCATAAATTTCAATACACTAGAAATGAAATAACTTTTAAATAAAAAGAGATACGAATGCCAAATCTTTTGCCTTGCTTTCTCTATTCTTTTGTCATGGCCTAGGGATGGTTTTGGCTCTGGTTTGAACAAGTTTGGCTCAGGTTTGGTCATGTGTATGCATGGCCTAGGTGGTAGAATATGAGGAGGAAGTTTATACAAAGGAATATGAAGAGTTTAAGGCAAAATAGGTGGGTTTTGTTCACAAAAATGGCTCGGCCATGGGCTTGTGTGGTCAGGTCAGAGGGGTATGGATCAGGTCAGTGGAAGGGAAGGTGTGTGGTGGTCTGGCCAAAGGTGGTGGAGGCGGCCTAAGGTGGTGGTGGTGGTGGAAAATGGAGTGGTGAAGCAATAGTGGTAAACAATCATGTTTTTATGGCTTGTTTTGCAATTTTTTGTGGAGTTTTGGCATCATGGTGGCTCGGCCTTGGTCAAGACCAGAGGAGTAGCTGGTGGTGATGGCAGGGAAGAGATGTAGGGGGTGGTGGCCGTGGATATGGAGTGGAGGCCATTCAAAGAAGCAAAGAAAACAAGGCAAAATACATGAAAAATGAGAAGAAAAGTGTAAAAAGTAGCCATTACCCATAGATTTTTCTTGAAGCCATGAATGAATGAGAAGGTAAAATGTTTTTGGGTGAATGGAGGCTGAAAACTCACGGCTACAAACCAAAAATGCACAGCCAAGATAGTAATTGAGGAGTTATGGCAAATGAAAGGACAAAGGAGATGAAATGACTTAAGGTAAATAAGCTTTTAAAACTCTTCATATTTCTTTTTCTTTATATTCAAATAAAACAAAAATAAAATCAGTAAATTGACTTTAAAACCGAAACAAAGTAATATAAAATAAAAATAATTAATTAATTTTAAAGAAAATGGAAAAAGAATATAAGAAATTGCTTAAAAATTGAAAACAGGGTCCAGAAATTACAAATAAATCACTATTGACTTTGGAAAATTAACAACTTCATTTTAAAAATATTTTAAAACAAAAATGTGAAGTAAAATAATTCATTTATATTTTCAAAATGAAATAAATAATTAAATTTAGAGAAATTAGAAAAAGAACTAAAGAAATTGCTTAAAAATTCAAAACAGGACTTAAAATTTACAAATAGAATATCACTAGTTTTAGAAAATTTCTATTTCACTTTAAAACAAATAAAAGGTCAAATAAATAAAATAAATGAGGAACAAAATAAAGTGGGAATGAGAATCAAATAAGATTTTAAGAAAAAAAATAGAAAAATAAATAAAGAATTACTTTAATTAATTGAAACTGGAAATTAGAAATTGTAAGCAAAATACAACTGACACTGGAAAATGTCAATTATACTTTTAAAAAATGTTTTAAAACCAAAATATATGCACAACATGTTATTTTACACATATAAATATAAATTAGAACATTACATGACCAAATAAAATATTATTTATACAATTTAAAATAAACAATTTGTTAAATACAACAAATTACACACAATATTGAAAAAGGCATAACTTTCACATTATAAATCAGATTTCAACGAAACGAAAAGCATTATTCTTAAAATTTTATTTACTTTCATAATAAAAGATAAAATTCAAATTTTCAAACTTTCAAATTTCTAAATTAAAAGTCAAAGTTTGACCATATTGACCAAAATTCACTTTTCTGGAAAATATTCTTTTTAGTCATGTTTGGAATTCTAATTCACATCAAAATCAAAATTTATATTTAAAATAACAAAATTTATTCATTTTAATAAATAAAATAAAGTATTTAAATCAGGAAATTAATTAAAATAACCAAAATATACAATTAAAATAATCACAAAATACAGGGTTGTTACACTCCCCCCCACTCAAATCTTTTCGTCCTCGAAAAGGAATAAGGTACGGAAAACACATAAAAGATAAAATGGAATAGGATTAAGACAAGATGACAAGAAGATTAAAATTATACCTGATAATTGTTGTTATGGGTAAGTTTAATAAGGTGGAGAATAGGAATAGCTAGAAGGGAAAATAGGACGAAAGACAAGGATGAGCCATTAATTTAAAATTGTTGGTTGAAGAGGTAAACAATATTTAAAACACTTTAAAATCTTTTAGAAAGGAAATAACTGATCAAAATATCCTTTATAATATTTTATCAAAATACTTTTTAACTCGATGTCTTAACAAGTTTACTTTCGTTCCTGCAGACTCTGGCCATGCGTTGATCAGGCGCAAAGCTAGAATTCTCCAGGTACTTAGTAGACTTGTTTCAACACCCAGTGAAAATACTTGAAAAACCTTTAAAACAGATATGGAAAGTACAATCCAAACAAAAACAAACAAAACCTTTGTCTAACCATGGTTCGCAGATACACAATGGTTACGCCTGGATCCCCCAGGAAACAATCCATATCCGTAAGCTTTCTCAGCCCTGCGAGTTACGCCATGATGACTAGTAGAATGCAAGATACACAATGGTTACACCTGGATCCCCCAGGAAACAATCCGTACCCCCAGGCAAGACTCAGCCAAGCATTTTCGCTACTATTCGCGACCTACACAGATTGCAGGATACACAATGATTACGCCTGGATCCCCCAGGAAACAATCCGTACCCCTAGGCAAGACTCAGCCAGGCAGTTGCGCTATGCAGTCACGAGAGAACAATAAGACCATGGGTAACGCCATGGAATTCGAAGGACACTCGAGTATCATATCCGGAAAACCAAAAATCAGAGAGAATAATATCGATAGAATGAATCCAAGATGTGGCCACAAATCGGATATCAAGCAGAAGGCACTTTCCATATCTTTACTTCGAAAATATGTATCATATAGTACCTTTTCAAATCACTTTCAAATATCGTACTTATATAAAATCCATTATATATAAGATTTAATTTTCAAATCGAATACTTTCCAAAATCAATAGTATATCAAATCATACTTATATAGACTTCAATTATATAAGATTTCACTTTCAAATTGAGTACCTTTTCAAATCTATAGTTTTCGAATCAATTTCATACTCATACAAATCAATTTTATATAAGTTCGACAACTCCCAAATCAAGTGTTTAGTAACATAAGGTTCTCAAATTTCAATTTGTTTCTGTAACGACCCAGATTTTCTGATAATTAAAATTCGGATATTTAATTGATTTTAAATATTAATAAATGGAATTTAGGAGTCGAATGATTTATTTTTCGAATATTGGGTTTAATTTGATGATTAAATCGATATATTAATGATTGAAATTCCAGAGATAATTGGAAATCGAGTTAATATGATTGAAAATGATTTGGAAAATTTTATTTAATCATACTGGAGTTATAGAAAGGTTATAGAACTCTTAAAACTGAATTTGGAGTAAATCTGTGAAAATCGAATATTTTAATATTTAATTATCGACTGTAAAAATAGCCAATTTTCGAACAGTCTCAGAATTGAACGAGACCAGTTCCATTGGATCCGTAATAGTTAGTTATTATCGGATTTCAATTTTCGTATCCATCGGAGTTGTCGTTTGACCGTGGCAGCTCGAAACGCATCGATATCGTTTTAATTTTAATTCGTCGAGTTAAAATAGTCATTTTTCAAACGGTCTTGGATTTCGACGAAACCAGTTTCATCGGATCCGTAATGTGATATTATTGTAAGATTTCAAATTTCGAAATTTTTGGATTTACCATTTGTTCGGTACGAATCAAAACGCCTCGAAATCGATTTAAATCGGTTTAATTTAAACTGATCGTTTGTTGCCATATCTCGCACAGACGATCGAATTAGCTTCCGAAACCTGTTCCATTGCGTTCGGAACGCGGGATAAACCCTAGAAACGATAGTCACCGCGCGTAAATTGGAGTTTGGAAATTCCGGATGAATAGTGTTCGTTCAAACTTCTATAAATAGGCCATTCATTCACAAATAAAAAGAAAACCCTAATCTATTTTCACAGCCGCCTCTTATAAAATGAACGGCCAGAAAGCTTCGAAATTCATTCCTTAATCCCTCCCAATCCACACGTTTTTGGCTGAAGTGATCAACTGTAATGTTGTAGAGATTCGTGAGGGCTTTAATTCTATACGGGGATGATCGTCGTAGGTGAAGTAAATCAACGACAAAGTGAGCTCGAACCCGGCACGTTCGCACGCAATTCTAGCGGGCAAGAGTGAGCCGAGCTTCACGCCTATGTGGCCGATGATGGAGTTTGCGGAGGCGTTTCGAGTGGGGGTACTTGATCGGAGCGAAGTGGAACGGAAGTGGCTCGAAAATTTAAACCCTAGTGGCGGCTTGGGTTCGTGATTTGCACGTTGCCTGTAGGAGGAAGAAAGATGAAGGACGGCACTGATTTGATGAAGAGGATCAACGGTCCAGATGGCAGTGTGAGTTTGAAATTAAATAAAAGTGTAAATTTATTGTATAAAAAAATTGTATAAACTTCTAAATGCAATATCTCTTTCATACGTTATTAGAAAAATACGAAACAAAGTGCGTTGGAATCGTCTCGACGAGCTCTATGCGATGCAACTGGATTGGAAGCGATCGGGGTCAGTGAAAATTTTGAGCGAAATTAAACGTTCGTTTAATTTCATTCGAAATAAAACGCTACGAATTGGTATCGAGAAAATCACGGTGAGATCTTCTCACTCAATTGAATGTGGAATTATTTACAGTTATTGATTGATGATTGACTGTTTGGATGTGATATTAGATATTATAGGATATATCTATATATAGCAATATATACATATTGGCATATGTATATATTGGATTGATTGATTTCCCGCCTCGTATAGCGGATGAGACCCTATTGCGCCGTTAGTAAGCGGATTTATAAAAACCTATATACCGCGATAATTCCGTACTGGAGCGGAATTGATATTGTGCTAACATCTGTGGATGCAGGGAAACATGTTGGAGGGATCCAACTGGATTCCTCAACTGTATTTATTTATTTACAGATATTTTGATATATTCTGTTATCATATGATGATATATGATATTTGACTGTTGTGATGGACTGATTGGTGTTGTGACATCATCGGATTCAGTTTTGAAATGTAAAAATAACGACTTTTACTTTAAAAGGATTTTTAAAGTGATTTTTGAAAATATACATTTTATGGAATTTTTGAATCGATTTATAAACGTAAAATTTTAAAGTTATAAAAGTTATAATCTTTAGTGAAATATAACCGAAGTGTCGTTTTTGAAATAAAAGTCGATTTTATTTATAAAATGGTTTAAGTTGGGATTTTTGAATAACTATAAACGATTGGTATAGAAAGATTTATAAAATTGATATTTTATAAATCAAAATATTGGACTTATAAAACGAAATTTATAAGTGTTAAAAAGAAGTATAAATGGATTTCATAAGTGAATGGAATTAATAGATTTATATTGTGAAGTTAAAAATGAATGAAGTTATAGAATAAAAGATTTATAAGAGATTAACTTATAAATTGGATTTTTACCTTTAGATGGAATATTTATCGAATTACTAATAAAGGAGATTTATTAAATTGAAGTCGTTAGAAAATAGAAATAGAATTTATAAACGTTGTTTTATAAATTCGAAATCGATAGAATTTGATAAATTAAAAGCAGAAGATTTTTAAAGGAGATATATTCGCGATTTTGGATAGCGAATTATTATTGAAATAAATGTGTAGAAAATAGTGAAATGTAATTAGTGAAGTATATTCACGATTTTGGACAGTGAATATATTGTTAAGTAAAATGGATATGGTTTTGGAAAAGTGATATTTGAAATGAAGTTAATTGTTTTAAAAGATGTTTTAAAACGTGTTAAGTATCGAATACATAGATTTCAACAGTTCTTGTTGAAATAGACGTTTCGAGAAGTAGAAGGAAATGGTGGACTATAACACTATTGTTATAGTAAATGATTTCCAAAAGGAAATGTTTTTATGTAGTATTGGGATTCATATATCTATCTAAATTTCGAATCCCTATACTAGTGATTTTGAGTCGTCGTAACGATGTTTTACGTAACATTCGTTTTGACTCAAATAAAAATGTGTGTAAAGAATGATTTCCTTAAAGAATGAATATATACTTAATTTGATTTAAGTATATCGAATATTTTCTAAGTGTTGAAAATAAAAGATTTGTGAAACACTTATTATTAAATAAGTATGGAATGTTTTCCAAAATGAAATGAGACGTTTTGAGATTTTATCTTCTTAAAGATAAATCGAAAATGAATATTTGAAAACGATTGAAAATCGAATATCAGTAGATATTTGAAAATATAAATTCACTATGGAATTTATAAAAGAAAGGGAAGTTGTTTAAAAATAAATATTGATTTATTTTTGGAAGTGTGGAAATTTTATATCTAGTAAAGATATTTTGGAAGATGAAATAATTTGGAAAATTATTTGGAATCTGATGATGTTGCGCATCTTTATTGATAGTTAAATAACAGACTATCAATAATTACCTTTAGATAAGTATTTGTTGTGAATTGGATGAATTTGAATGCCACACTTATTTTTGAATAATCGCTCACTATTCGGGTTAACCGGGAAAGGACCATGGGGTCGTATAACCCATTCCGAATATGTGATACGTCGTTATGAATCGCATTTGAAGACCGGTGTTGAAGACCGGATATTTTTGAAAACGGAAGGATTACCGTCGAGTTACTCTACATCGGCTGATCTCCGGTTTAGAGGTTTTATCACCCTTAGTGACGGGAAGTCCTGACGTGATTAGAAAATTATCCGGATATGCAAGGGCTTCGTGAGAAGTGCCTTCGGTTCTGTTCGATCCCGGAACAGACTTATATGGATTGTGTGTCTGACGTTACAATTTGAGGTATAAAGCTGATTTCTTTCAAATACATTTCTGTTGGTGGCGGAGAATTTATTCTCTTAGCTTAACACCCTTCTCTGAGACGTACGAGCTCAGAGGTTATGTAGTTGAAATTTTTCAGCGATATATCCCAATTTGGTAACGTGGCATACTGAGTGTTGCTGTGAAATGATCAGTGTTTGATCATTTGTGCTATGATCATTTGTTTGATCTTATATCTTTGTGATCATAGGTTGATCATTTTGTTTGACCCGAAGCAGGGCTTTTTGAGAAAGCGTAGCTTTGTGGACGAGACTTCGTCGAGCCTCACACCCCGGAAATGGTCGAAACAGGAAGGATGCGGCAAGGTTCTAGGGAGTAGCGCCCCTTAGTGTATGTCATTCCTTCTGGATAGAGGTGGTATCATGGTATGGAGCCCAGATACTTAACCTATGTGGTTGCTGCATTATTATCTATGTGGTTTGTTGGAAATCGGGGATCCTCGGGAAGATCGGTTACGATCGGGGGATGGCATACGCGTGTCAGTAGTTACCTATTTTTGCAGAGGTAACCCGGCCTTGTGTTGGCAGAGATCTAACCGTAATGTTAGGTTATTTCTCGGGTTGTCTATTCCAGGGACGTACCCATCGTGGAAAAGGAAGTTCCTTAGCCTGACCATTTGTTGGAAATCCAAACTCCAATACGAACCTTGTACGGTATTAGTTGTAGAACCTGCCATTTACGTACGGTGGTCACCACTGTTTAGATGGTAGCTATAGTAGGCATACGATACTGGTCGTATGTTGGCTAAGATTAATATTATACTTTCGAAATGTTTTCTACACTATGCACTAATAATAATATCAAAAAGAATTTGATTTTTGCGTAGTAAGCATCTTTGACTATCATAAGAAGAAATCTCCTCCAAGTCTGCGTTTGCATTGTGTGTGTGGCGGGAGGTCTTATGGTAGTTTCATTTTCCAAAAGCATTGCGAATTGACTTTAAAATTCTTCTGTTGTTTATTTTAAAGAAAAATAACTGTTTTACGATCTCACACCAGTCACCATGACTGACTCGGAGTTTATTGTTCCCTTCTAAACTCTGGGTGCCCACCATTTTCCACACGGGCAGCCTAGAGTTATATTATCAGGATATTCTGGATATTCTGGAGCTTTGGAGATAAGCTGGATGACGAGACGTAGTATTTGTATCTGATAGTATTTATTCCGCTGTGTATTCTGTATGAGGACAAGTTTATATAACTGTCCATTGTTGTATATTGACTCTGATTGATGTATGTATAAAATGATATAGTTCTTTGTTTTAAAGATTACTGATTTATCTATTATATATTGTTCCGCTGCGATATGTGAGATTCTGATATTGTTTCTGTTTCTGATGTTGTTCTGATGTTGTTCTGTTGTTCTTCTTTCTCCATCTTCTGTTTTCTTTTCCTTCTTCTTTCTTTTTCTTCTATCTTCTTCTTCTACTTTTTTTCTTCTTTCTTAAAACCATAACTTTTCGGGTTTTCGGCATTCGATGGCTCAGCAGTCGATAAAGTGAGTATCGATGTTGAATTTTCGAAAGTCGAAAATTTTCGGGATGTTACAGTTTCAATATCAGTTCAATTTCAAAATCATATACAATTTCACCAAATTATTTCTTCTCAAATTAATTATCTTTAGTTTCAAAGTTTCCAAAATAATAGATTTAGAAAATAAATCCAAATTTCCAAATCAATATAATTTAAGTCAACCAATTCATTTCCAAAATCAAATGTTTTCAAAATCATCTTATACTTACGTAAGGTCTATCTTACATAAGGATCAAATTTTCAAAATAATTTCGCTGTATGAAGAGCCATATGGGATTGAATATCTTTGCTTTTATGGGTTATATATCTTTGTAATTTAAATTGGAAATTTTCTTTTAGTAAGCAAAGATATTCTAACTCGACGACTTTCAATTTCAGCGTCAAAATATATCAAAGATATTAGAATATAAGATGTACATATGTCATCATTTCGCAAAGTCACATTCGATCGCTCGCTCGATCACACAAGTTCGCTTTCGAACTAGTATTGTCCATTCACTTCCCTAATGCGGATTTCGATATGGTTTCTCGACTAGAAGCCATCAGTCTCCTTGCATAGCCATATACTATGATAGAGAATTCTAGAATCGAGCCCAAAATCCATATCAAATATTCGTCATCAAGAATCGAATGAAAAATCCTAACACGAAATGGTGTAATTCACCTCGAACTTGTGTACTCAAACTTGGATCAAATTAATTATGCGAATAAAACAGCATACGTACAACTTATATATTTATTCCAACTTGTTACCTATATAGTTTCATAAAGATGTTACTAAGTTAAAACACTTAAAATTTATTCAAAATATTTTGAAGAACAATTTCTTTTCAAAACATTTCAAATCTAAATTTCATATTAGAAAAAAAATTAAATTACCTTATTCATTTACTTAACAAAACAGTTTCAACTTATTTAAATCAGATTACTTCATACTTAAACATTCAAAACAAACTTATATACTTTATCAAAATACTTTTCAAATTTCTTAGCTTTGAAAAGTTAACCTTGATTTGGAAGTACTCGAACTTCGAAATAGTTGAAGAAATCATTTTCAAATTCAAGAGTTGGAAATTAGCAACAAATCAGTAAATCAATTTTAATAGATAGGGTTATATCAAATCCAAAACTCGAGGACTGAACACTGGTTCATTTCAAATCGTTTCAAATATATTTACATATATCTTTCGAATATCAAATCATACTTCGGAATTTGAAATCAAAAATGGTTTCACAAAATCACTCGCATAGCAAAGCTATTAAAGTGGCCTCTCCCTCACTCAGAAACTCGAAAATCAATGTCGATGATGCGTGCACTCATCACCGAAATTATTTTCCAGCGACACAAGTGAGTTCTGGACTTCCATTTACTTTGAAAACTTCTTTGAAATTCCTTCAAAATCATTAAAACCCATTAAAATCATTGAAACATTACTTATTCGGAAAAATAATTTCAAATCATATTATTTATTATTTCAAAATCCTAAAACCAGTTCCAAAATGCCGGAGTTCAATCACTTAAATTCAGATTCAAAACCTTCAGTTTTAAATCATTTTATATGAAACCATTTCTTATAAAATTTTCACAATTTCAAATCCTTCCAAAACTTCAAATTCTCATTTTTTTAAAGGTATATAATCCTTATCAAAAACATTTCATCTTTATATAAAAATATGGTCATCCTTATCAAAATAAAAACTACGATGAATACACAATTTTCAAAAGACAATCAACCACAAACTTTCCAAGGGACGATTCAAGGATGGATTTCAAAGCAAAACAGAGATTCAAATTTAGAAGGACTCTAATCAAATAGAATTTTAATTCAAAGATAGGCTCAAACGAAGATAAGATAATTAAATTACCAAATAGAAGATGGATAAGCCTATATGAATCGCGGGCGACCTTAACCGGTCAACCGTGACTTCAGGAATATAATCGATGCGAAAATCTAAGGCAAATCGACCTTCGATTGCCAGAGATAGAATCTAAATATAGCAGAAGATAGAAAACATCGTAAACCGAGGATACAGAAATATCCGATGAATCAATGCCAATTATAATCATTCAAAGATTGGCGGAATCGCCACCCTATAAAGGTCATACAAAGTGGAGTGATGCAATGCTCCAAAATCAAAAGAATACAATTATGGGAGACAGGAATGGATTTCAGAACAAGTGGGAGCGTTCCAAAATTCAAAGGAATCCTATTCGATAAGAATCCAAACGAAGATTAGAGATATATAACCTATATCGATACAGAAAAATTCCCATTCAAAATTTGGAATGACTCGAATTCATAACATACGAAAACAGAAGCATAAATATCTTTAGTTGGACAACTTTAGCTAAGCAAAAGATACAACAGAGTTTACTCAAAACAACCTAACAAACTACAGATTTTGCCATACTCAAAATAGATTCCTATCAACAATGGATCTAGATCAATCAAGAGAGAAGTTCAAAATTTTAGAGGATCCTAATCAAAGAAATTACTAACAAGGTGGATACAAAAGGAATGAAGTTTAAGAAATATTTTACTTTCAAAGCAAGGAAATTTATATCAAAATAATCTTTGAAAATTCTTTAAAAATCATTTGAAAATCATTTTATACTTCAAAAATACGTTCTCTCACAAAGAAATGATTCTGAGATAGATTTCACTCATTCTAGGGTATTTCTACCCTATCTCTAATGAGTTTTTGCTCCGCAGGCTAAGGTTTGCCTAAAACCAAAGCTCTAATACCAACTGTAACGACCCACTATTTTAGACCATTCAAATCGACAATAATCCACACATGTCTGACTTGAATAATTCAAAATAACAGATTGTAAATAAATTTGGAGCAAATGAAATCAAATACACAGAATCACAGACATAGAACATATCAGAATAACTCGTAGCGGAAATTAAAAATACCATAGTAGTTCATGAAGCTACTATAACAAACTCTCAAAACAAAATACATAATATTTGTTTGAAAACATATACAATAGAAATCTCAAATAAATAGAAGTTTATGAATACCAGAACTGAAATAGAACAACTGAACTGAAAGGAACAGATAACTAGACAAGCAG
Source organism: Allium fistulosum (assembly GCA_030737815.1). Classification (NCBI taxonomy): domain Eukaryota; kingdom Viridiplantae; phylum Streptophyta; class Magnoliopsida; order Asparagales; family Amaryllidaceae; genus Allium; species Allium fistulosum. The sequence continues at coordinate 97,632,074 of CM060903.1, forward strand.
AATCTCCAGCGATTCCTAGCTCCAGAAAGAAATCCAAAGCTAAGCTGTAAATACTCAGGCTGACCCGAGCGTAAAGTAAAATACAAAACACTCGAGTCAGGACAATATATACTTATATAATGTAAACCAACTCAAGTGAACTGTAGTAGAAATGCATAATAACTCAAAGGATGCTTGGGATCGCCCATCCTTTAAGGATCAGTTAAACTATAAATTAAATACATCCCGTGGTTAAAATTTCAAAATGGTATTTTATACTTCAAAATCAAATATCATTTCAAAATTCAATATCCTTCAAATATCCATTTCAAAATATCATATTTCAAAATAGTTTATATTTCGAAACAAATTACTTTATTTTAAATCATAAAAATGAAGTTATTATATTTAATAATTAAATTATTAAATTTCCAAAATTTTAATCTTTCAAAGTTCATTCGTTCACTTAAATTAATTAAAATAATGAAAATTCAACTTTCGCAGCATTTAAAAAAATGCTACGGAAAGTCACATTTAAAACAGTTCAATTTAACAAAAGACAGCATTTAAAATGCTGTAATAGGGTTACATTAGTTTCAAATAAACTTAGTTAAATTCAACCATTATAACATTTACAAAAATGCTATAATAGCCTTTAATTAAATTTAGCCATTTTGTTCATTATTATCAACTACAGCATTTACAAATGTTGTATTATCATTTACATTAGAATTAATAGCATTTCAGAAATGCAGTTAATTAACTTCAAATATTCAGTATAATTTCACAAACAATTATATTTTTATATAAATCATTTTTAACTTAAAAAATCATATAATTTCACTTTTAAAACAATCATTCAAATACCCTTATATTCATGATTTTATAAAGTTAAACCTCCATTCAAAAATCAAAATTTAATAATAATTCACTTAATAAATTCCAATATTAAATTATAAATTCATTAAATTAAATTAACTTAACACTTAAGTTTAAATTTTCAAATATAACTTAATTCCATTTTTTATTTACTTAACTTAAAATTCACTTTTAAGCCAAATTCACAAATTTCCAATTTTAGTTATATTTCAAAATTTCAACTTAAATATTCATTCATTTCACATTTTAACTTTATTCAAAATCATTAATGTAATATAAAAATCATTTAAATTCACTTGAATCCAAATTATCATGAATTTATCACATTTCACATTTAATTTAAATTCCAATTATCACCAAATTAAAATTTCCCAAAATAACTTACATTTCAAATTTTCTAATTTTACCATTAATTTATTTCACTTATAAATTTTCAGAAAATCAATAATGCTTTATAAAAATCATTTTTATTTAGTTTAAATCAAAATATCATAATATTTACATTTCTAAAATATTTTAAAAAAAAATTATAAGTCATATTTTAACTACGGGTCTGTATTTCATTTCTAGTCTAGGTAAAGTGATACGGATAATATATCATTTCAACCTGTAATTTACAAAGAAAACCCGGGTTTGATCATTTCAAACCCGCAATCCCAAGGAAATGAAAAAAATAATTGAAAATCATTCAGGCCTATCATTTCAGCCCATAATGATTTTCTCCTATTCTAAAGTCCGTTCGGGTATGTATCATTTCAACCCATAGTGATTTTAATCTAAAGGGAACTTGCAGTGTGATAAACTGATAAAAATAATAGAACAGCATAATATAACAGTAACATATAATATAATAGGTGTTTAAGCATGGGTGAACATCATAAAATCATAACATAGCAAGTGTAACATGATAATGCATTTTACAGATTCAAAAGGGGTCAATTCACTAGTTATATATGTACATATTGTCTGGTGAGAATAACTCACCTGTTAAGCTGGAGATTTGCCAACAAAGCTCACAACACAAAGATTACGAAGGCACGACAACTCTAATACAATTTGAGTGTGGAGAGAAAATCCAATGATATAGATCTTGTGTTACAACCCAAACAAAAATCAAAGCAAACCATAAATTTCAATACACTAGAAATGAAATAACTTTTAAATAAAAAGAGATACGAATGCCAAATCTTTTGCCTTGCTTTCTCTATTCTTTTGTCATGGCCTAGGGATGGTTTTGGCTCTGGTTTGAACAAGTTTGGCTCAGGTTTGGTCATGTGTATGCATGGCCTAGGTGGTAGAATATGAGGAGGAAGTTTATACAAAGGAATATGAAGAGTTTAAGGCAAAATAGGTGGGTTTTGTTCACAAAAATGGCTCGGCCATGGGCTTGTGTGGTCAGGTCAGAGGGGTATGGATCAGGTCAGTGGAAGGAAAGGTGTGTGGTGGTCTGGCCAAAGGTGGTGGAGGCGGCCTAAGGTGGTGGTGGTGGTGGAAAATGGAGTGGTGAAGCAATAGTGGTAAACAATCATGTTTTTATGGCTTGTTTTGCAATTTTTTGTGGAGTTTTGGCATCATGGTGGCTCGGCCTTGGTCAAGACCAGAGGAGTAGCTGGTGGTGATGGCAGGGAAGAGATGTAGGGGGTGGTGGCCGTGGATATGGAGTGGAGGCCATTCAAAGAAGCAAAGAAAACAAGGCAAAATACATGAAAAATGAGAAGAAAAGTGTAAAAAGTAGCCATTACCCATAGATTTTTCTTGAAGCCATGAATGAATGAGAAGGTAAAATGTTTTTGGGTGAATGGAGGCTGAAAACTCACGGCTACAAACCAAAAATGCACAGCCAAGATAGTAATTGAGGAGTTATGGCAAATGAAAGGACAAAGGAGATGAAATGACTTAAGGTAAATAAGCTTTTAAAACTCTTCATATTTCTTTTTCTTTATATTCAAATAAAACAAAAATAAAATCAGTAAATTGACTTTAAAACCGAAACAAAGTAATATAAAATAAAAATAATTAATTAATTTTAAAGAAAATGGAAAAAGAATATAAGAAATTGCTTAAAAATTGAAAACAGGGTCCAGAAATTACAAATAAATCACTATTGACTTTGGAAAATTAACAACTTCATTTTAAAAATATTTTAAAACAAAAATGTGAAGTAAAATAATTCATTTATATTTTCAAAATGAAATAAATAATTAAATTTAGAGAAATTAGAAAAAGAACTAAAGAAATTGCTTAAAAATTCAAAACAGGACTTAAAATTTACAAATAGAATATCACTAGTTTTAGAAAATTTCTATTTCACTTTAAAACAAATAAAAGGTCAAATAAATAAAATAAATGAGGAACAAAATAAAGTGGGAATGAGAATCAAATAAGATTTTAAGAAAAAAATAGAAAAATAAATAAAGAATTACTTTAATTAATTGAAACTGGAAATTAGAAATTGTAAGCAAAATACAACTGACACTGGAAAATGTCAATTATACTTTTAAAAAATGTTTTAAAACCAAAATATATGCACAACATGTTATTTTACCCATATAAATATAAATTAGAACATTACATGACCAAATAAAATATTATTTATACAATTTAAAATAAACAATTTGTTAAATACAACAAATTACACACAATATTGAAAAAGGCATAACTTTCACATTATAAATCAGATTTCAACGAAACGAAAAGCATTATTCTTAAAATTTTATTTACTTTCATAATAAAAGATAAAATTCAAATTTTCAAACTTTCAAATTTCTAAATTAAAAGTCAAAGTTTGACCATATTGACCAAAATTCACTTTTCTGGAAAATATTCTTTTTAGTCATGTTTGGAATTCTAATTCACATCAAAATCAAAATTTATATTTAAAATAACAAAATTTATTCATTTTAATAAATAAAATAAAGTATTTAAATCAGGAAATTAATTAAAATAACCAAATTATACAATTAAAATAATCACAAAATACAGGGTTGTTACATATTCTGTGGAGCATCAACAACCTCATATTTAAGCATGCATAGTTTTTGTCGATTTAGTGCAGTTATAAACAAGTTTTTAATCTTGTGATTTTACGTTCACTAATATATATTACATTCTAGGTTTCAGATCTGAAAAGTCCTATCAAGTTTGTTACCCTATATTCTTACATTGTTATATGCTTAGTTGAAAATAAAATGTGTTCTGAACTATAAGAAAAGTAATTGTATATGTAAAAATATGTGTAGCTAAAGATATTCTTTATAGTAGAAACTGATTTTTGTACCTACAGGAATTCAAGTTGTTTAACTATCAATATATATGTACGTTATAGATTATGGAAGTGGTTTAAGAATGAAATATATACAGGTATCTGCATTCACGTTTTAGTAATAATAAAGTGTATTGAGAAAAAAAAAAGAGGTTTACGCATATATAAAAATATGTGTAGCAATACATGTCAGAAACCTGAGTTGAAATTTTAAAGATATTCTAGTCTTGGTTCACTAATTATTTATATAGGCAGTTGCAGTTGCCAAACTTATTTATGTAAGTTAGTTATTTTTCTTTAGGAGGGTTATTGTAGTTTTAGACTTCTAATCCATATATTTTACAGCCCCCTGTTTCATTATCCTATCAGACTGTTGCGTCTATTAGGCAACCGCTTGACTTGTTAGTTTTATCTTTTCCTTTTGTCATGCGAAAATGTTGAAGTCAATGATGACCGGACTCTTATTAGATTTCTAGTGCAGATTCTGTTATTGAAATTATCTTTAAAGCATCACGAGCAAGGCTATGTGTTGGTTTAAGCATTCTTCATTCCCGACGTCGTTATCTTTTGTAATCGGGATTATTAATATGACATGAGCTTTAGATTTTATACATACGATAATATTAAGTATGTGAGAACTTTTTTTTTCTTCATTAGCTACAATGTGTTTATTGTCCCTTCAATTCCTGTATTCCATGGATCATAGTTTAGTTAATGTTGTGGCCCTGCATTTGAACACATTACTTTGGACATTAATGCAAATGGCCTTTTTGAATAGCAACCTTTAATTGTTGCCTTGCTTTGTATGTTCCTGGCATTGCATCCTTGTTAAGATCACCTCCCTTTTATTTATTAAGTAGCAGCAACATTAATTTGAACCATATATGCAATTGTACACGTTATTTTGAGTTCATATGCAAATGTTAGTTGCACTAACCCACACATTGCTTTGTGAATAGTGGTTTCAATATATATGCAAATGTACCCATTGCCTTACTTTGTTCTATACGTCCTCAGTGTTTATTTTCTGTTTGGTCCGACTTTGAGATGTTGCAGTGACTTCGTTTCTAGTCGGATTCGGACGTTTCTTTTTGCGTTATGGAGCAGGGATGTTAGACTACATGCCTGCAAATTTTCCGACCATTTGGATTCAGGTTATTGTTCCAAATAATTTTTCCGAACTTAGGTTCGCAACTGATTTTAAGTGATTTCCAACACTTGGAATATTTTCTAGGGCTTGCAAATTCTCCCCAGCCCAAGCGGGCTGGGGCTTGATCAAACCAGCTGCACCGCATGGTGCAGCCTGGTTTACAAGAACGGGCTGCACCATGCGGTGCAGCCGACTTCTACGAAATGGGATGCACCCACTTGGTGCAGCCGGGTTCCGACCCATCGGATGCACCATTTTGGTGCAACCGAGTCCGGTTTGCACCATTTTGGTGCAACCGCTTCAAATTGATGTTCTGCAATGAACCTTTGGGTTTTAATTGCTAATCAGAAATTGTCGAACTTTGGTTCACAACCTTTCGGAATATTTTCCAGCACGAATATTGGTTTTCAGTGATTTTCTGGTTTTATCGATTTCTTTGAGATTTGTCTCTGGATTTTGTACATGGGCCTTATAAAAAGGTTTTAAAAGGATTTTTCGCTCCGAAATGGCTTTCGAAATTATTATATAATATTATTTTTAATTAGTAAACTATTTACTCCATAATAGGCGAGTTTTCCAAAGCCGTTTTAAAGTGTTCTCAAATCAATTATAAATTCGTTTCGAACCATTATTTTCTATAATAAAAATCTCACACTCACTTTTTAGCATGTCGAGCGAAGTGGAAAGGTGCTTAAACGGTTAGGAAATCTCCGGCCTATGGAACCGTGTGTATTTTCTTTTCGGTTAATCCCCGACCTATTCGATTGATCGTTTTGACCTTTGGGTCTAGTTTACCGATGATACGAGGTGGATTTTTTCATTGTTTGGAGTGTGAGCTTGCTATTGGTTAGGAAACCATTTAGTGCGAACGTGGGGTATGGGACTCATTGTTAACACTTTACGGGTTCCTCTCCAAGAAGTTTGTGACACATTAGCCTCTGGGCGGCCAGTACTGGACCTCTGGGTCACCACGCCATTGGGCAACCGTCTCTGGACACCTGCTCTATGGAGCAGTTTATTTTTCGGCGTGCGCCTCTGGGCCTCTATCCTTCTGGGAAGGATCTTGCCGTCTCGCGCGTTCCGCATCTTTGCGAGTGATCGATCATAACTCTACAGTACTTGGCAACAACGACTCCGGTCGGTGCACGTGCTATACTTGTATTATCTGATGATTTTTATATCCATTCAAGTACCGCCATTCGGTGTTGGTTCTATGGAACCATACGATGTAAGTGCGATTACCTTGTCGATCCACAGTGTCTCTGGACGCTGCTTTTCAGTGTTTGATTTCATTGACTTTTCAGTATATTTCCCATTGCTCTTTGGAGCATCGATCTTTGCTTGGGCATTGATTACAGACTCTGGTCACTCTTGGGATTATTGCCTATGGGCAACTTTATATAGCTTTGGCTACGCCGATGATATGAGGCAATTTTATTTAACACTTTGGTGCTGATTTTCTCTTTTGAGATTTTTACTGTTGATTGATGATTAGGGACCGTCATTATATTCATGTGGCCCAAAATACTCTTCTCTTAGGAAGAGTACTGTTTTATTTATGTACCGCATTATTATATATCTCGGTTATTATTGATTGTTTAGCTAGCCTGACCCGAGTGTTTTTGCTCGGGTCAGACCGAGTTGTTTCAGGTTAGGTCTCTGGACTTAGCTTCTGTGCTTCCGCTTTGGACATTATCTGCTATGCTGATAGATAGCGCTTTTATTTGTCTACTATTCCGCTACTCTGTTATTATTCAGACTTTGATATGTACATATTTTTGACTCACATGTGTGAGCAGCGGCTTTGTACCCACTTATGATATTTGGATCTGTATTGACGATGTATTGTCCTGAGATTTTATATCTGTTATGGGATTCTGTTCTGTGATGTTTTGTCATTTCATTACTATGCTTATTCTGATAGATCTTTAGCCATTGTAATTTCATTATAAATATTTATTGAATATGTCGAACCACTTGGAAAAAAAATAGATACCACCCTTTCGACGTATTCAGTAGATAATTATAGCTTGATTACAAATGGTCGCTTCCACTATACTCTATTCTCCGCTTTAACAGACGGTATTACTCCCGTAATACTCTTTGTTACAGTGGGTCTCAGAGTGGGGCGTTACAGCTTGGTATCAGAGCCAGGTTTCAGGAATAAGCATAATAAACACAGAACAGATACACTTAGTACAATACATTTTAATTAGATCCGAATTAAATCAAATCCCTTCCTTAGGTTTATTGATAGATAAGTTAGGAATACGTTTAGGAATCCATTATATTCCGTAGTCTTCCTTAATTAATTATCTATCATTAAACCATGTCTAACTCTAATTCCCGTTTGTTCAGATTGGCTCGCTCAGTACGACGCCAAAATCATTTGTTCGGAGCGGATATTATTTCTTCGTCATCTTAACTCGCCCGCTCCGTTAGCTATTGCTCTTCAGGATGTTGGGCTTTCTGATGTTGCTTTATTTTCTCTAGATTCACGAGATGATGAGGTAGACATATCTCGTATTCCAGTTGTTCGGGATTTCCCCGATATCTTCGAGCCAGTATCTAGTTTACCACCTAAGCGAGCTATTGAGTTCCGCATCGATCTCATTTCAGGCTCTCATCCAGAGGGCGTGTTCATGACCACCGACCAGATCATGGAGCTGGTTCGGAATTCCCAGTCTCATTCTCAGTCTCCAGCCCCAGTTGCTGATGCTCCGCGCAAGTCTGCTTTTGCGCGTCTCTACAGTGATTTTACCCATCTCAGAGGGAAGCCGTTCAGTGGCTCCGAGAATGTCTTAGAGGTCCAGGCTTGGATTCGGATATGCGAGCGCATTTTCACTCGTATGGGTATCCCGGATCATGTCCGTGTTCTTGGGATAAATGATTTTTGGATGAACACTTTTATAAGAATTTTTGTAAAAATTCGTTATATCCATTCTTATGTATCTTGCCGTTGGGAAAATTCTTGAGGTGACTTGCATTTGTGCGGTCATATATCGACGGTAGCATGGAATACCATCTTCTTTTTGTTCGTATTCTCTTTTTAGAAAATAGCCCATTCCCCTGTGTTACTCCCTTGAAAGGAGTTATGTCGCGTCTCAGTAGACTCGGGACGTTGGTTCCTAGTTTCATAGGACCATCTACTATTACTAAACGCCTGGGTTTGATTGCTTGCATGCATTGTTGTTGTCGTAGGCATGAATACTCATGTTACGTACCATGTGTTTCCATTCCATGTGTATCCTCGAGATTTAGTCTCGAGTGCTAAATCTTTGTGTTTCTTGATCTCGGATCTCACCGACTTAGGTTGGTGCCGTGTTTTACTCGAAAATTTATTCGGAGACTAATCACCTCCGAAGTAAATATGTTCTGCTTATAGAAGTCTATGATCTATCAATCCTAAGTGTGGACTTAGGAAGCCATATGACGTATCTAGCTTGCTATTCTATCTCGTTCACCTACTATTGAAGGTGATTTTCTTTTCCCGTCTATCTTTGATTTGATTACTTTGAGGTAATCGATGATATAGATAACTTTCACTTAAGGAATTGCGAGGACGCAATTTTCTTAAGGGGGGAGTCTGTAACAACCCGGGATTCGGGATAACCGAATATTAAATTAAAATGGAAATTTTAATTTAATATGAGTTATTAATGGAATTTTATACGGCTAATTTATTTAAAACTGGCTATTTTGGATAAATTAGTATTTTTGAACTGTACTGGCTGTATGTTGGTCTGATTTGTGTTGGCTTGAGAGCACCTGGTTCATGTACGTTTCATTCCTAAGTCCTAATGGGTTTAAAATTGGTACAAACCCACTTAACCAGTATCCATTAGCCTATAACCCTCACCCATTATTCTATCTCTTCATAATTTCCCTAAACCCTAAAAATGGGGATTGCTCCCTCCAAATCACATCAAATTCAATCGTTCTCCTCGTTACTTCCGCCTTTTTAAATTGGCACAAAGGAATCCACACATCTCCGAGTGTGTCTACTAATGGCAGCAATGGAGGCAGCAATAGAAGCAGCAATTTCTTTGTTGTGCCTGGAGCTACTGCTGCGGTTATAGCTATACTGGGGCTCCAAATCCTCCTTCTAATGCTTGCTAATCTCGGATTAAGGTGAGTAACCCTCACATAGCTACTCTCTAAATCCAAGTGCTTGTTTTATGATTGAATCATGTTGATGTTTCTGTGAATGAACGAGTGGTTGTTGTTTTGAACCTTTGTTGGTTTGGATCTTAGGTTTAGTTAATACATACACCTGCTTGTTCTATTGCATAGAATTAATAAGTTAAAACATAATAACTTCATTTTGATGGTTGTATATGTATGTATTTCCAGTGTGATCTGTGGCAGTATTTGTGCTTGAGGAATGCTTGGGAAATTGTCTGAATCAACATTAACAAATAAGTTGAGATAAGGTTGATATATTATTATAGCATCTTTGATTGGTCAATGTCAAATTGGTATGCCTCACTAGTGATGTGAGATAGTGATATGTTTTGTTGCTCCTCTGGCATGTATAGTTTTTCCAGTTGAAAGATTTTTAGGTTCCACTAAGAAGTTTTTGAATTTTATATCTGATTATGAAACTGACTAGTTCTGAGTAGGACAAGTAATGCAACCGTCGACCAAGTGGACAATTTATATTTGGCTACTGCTATATTATAACGTCACTCACAGCACATGTATATGTATTCACCTAGCTTGTTAGTTCTAGCCGTGTATCCAAGTACAAGTAAATGAGTCATACACTAACTAGCCCTGTACTTATAAGTAAACTTATTTGGTCTACACGTCAATGAACCATCGATTTTTGGACAAATCGGATTCCTATACCAAATTTGAGTTTCTGTTGAATATAATAGAGTGCTTTTTGATAAAAATATGTACAGGAATCAACAGCGAAAGGATTATAAAAATAAATCGAAGCTTGTACATGCAATAAAATATAATCAAAGCAAAAGTGTTTAAAAAGCATGTTGTACATTGCTTTGAAAAGAGTACAGGCATATAAAAGATATCAAAGCAAGAAAATAAAATAAAACAAAATATAAAAAGGACAGGGCGAAAATCAAACATGATAAACTTAAACAATGCATACCATATTTCAATGCCATATTAGAAGTTGGATACGATAATTATGCAAGGCAGCCCATAATTATGCAAGGCAAAGATGAAAATTGAATAAAGAATAGAATTGGTAAGTGATTTTTCATCAAAATAAAAGGACAGTTTAAAGGATGAACTGACAGGGCGAAATGAATATTAAAGCAAAATGCTTTGGTGACATGTGCGTGCCCATATATCATGTAATAGGACAACTTAAAATATATTTCCTAAGTTTTGACCATTTTAGTTCAACTATTTTTTTATGTTATAAAACTGCTGTTACATTATGTATAGTTCTACTTGGTGGTATTGATAAATGTGGACACTTATTAGTTATATTATGTAACAGTATGTATTCTGTGGAGCATCAACAACCTCATATTTAAGAATGCATAGTTTTTGTCGATTTAGTGCAGTTATAAACAAGTTTTTAATCTTGTGATTTTACGTTCACTAATATATATTACATTCTTGGTTTCAGATCTGAAAAGTCCTATCTAGTTTGTTACCCTATATTCTTACATTGTTATAAGCTTAGTTGAAAATAAAATGTGTTCTGAAGTATAAGAAAACTAATTGTATATGTAAAAATATGTGTAGCTAAAGATATTCTTTATAGTAGAAACTGATTTTTGTACCTACAGGAATTCAAGTTGTCTAACTATCAATATATATGTACGTTATAGATTATGGAAGTGGTTTAAGAATGAAATATATACAGGTATCTGCATTCATGTTTTAGTAATAATAAAGTGTATTGAGAAAAAAAAGAGGTTTACGCATATATAAAAATATGTGTAGCAATACATGTCAGAAACCTGAGTTGAAATTTTAAAGATATTCTAGTCTTGCTTCACTAATTATTTATATAGGCAGTTGCAGTTGCCAAACTTATTTATGTAAGTTAGTTATTTTTCTTTAGGAGGGTTATTGTAGTTTTAGACTTCTAATCCATATATTTTACAGCCCTCTGTTTCATTATCCTATCAGACTGTTGCGTCTATTAGGCAACCGCTTGACTTGTTAGTTTTATCTTTTCCTTTTGTCGTGCGAAAATGTTGAAGTCAATGATTGTCCGGACTCTTATTAGATTTCTAGTGCTGATTCTGTTATTGAAATTATCTTTGAAGCATCACGAGCAAGGCTATGTGTTGGTTTAAGCATTCTTCATTCCCGACGTCGTTATCTTTTGTAATCGGGATTATTAATATGACATGAGCTTTAGATTTTATACATACGATAATATTAAGTATGTGAGAACTTTTCTTTTTCTTCATTAGCTACAATGTGTTTATTGTCCCTTCAATTCCTGTATTCCATGGATCATAGTTTAGTTAATGTTGTGGCCCTGCAATTGAACACATTACTTTGGACTTTAATGCAAATGGCCTTTTTGAATAACAACCTTTAATTGTTGCCTTGCTTTGTACGTTCCTGGCATTGCATCCTTGTTAAGATCACCTCCCTTTTATTTATTAAGTAGCAGCAACATTAATTTGAACCATATATGCAATTGTACACGTTATTTTGAGTTCATATGCAAATGTTAGTTGCACTATCCCACACATTGCTTTGTGAATAGTGGTTTCAATATATATGCAAATGTACCCATTGCCTTACTTTGTTCTATACGTCCCCAGTGTTTATTTTCTATTTGGTCCGACTTTCAGACGTTGTAGTGACTTCGTTTCTAGTCGGATTCGGATGTTTCTTTTTGCGTTATGGAGCAGGGATGTTAGACTACATGCCTGCAAATTTTTCGACCATTTGGATTCAGGTTACTGGTCCATATAATTTTTCCGAACTTAGGTTCGCAACTGATTTTAAGTGATTTCCAACACTTGGAATATTTTCTGAGATTTTCTGGGGCTTGCAAATTCTCCTCAGCCCAAGCGGGCTGGGGCTTGATCAAACCAGCTGCACCGCATGGTGCAGCCTGGTTTACAAGAACGGGCTGCACCATGCGGTGCAGCCGGCATCTACGAAATGGGCTGCACCCACTTGGTGCAGCCGAGTTCCGACCCATCGGATGCACCATTTTGGTGCAACCGAGTCCGGTTTGCACCATTTTGGTGCAACCGCTTCAAATTGATGTTCTGCAATGAACCTTTGGGTTTTAATTGCGAATCAGAAATTGTCGAACTTTGGTTCACAACCTTTCGGAATATTTTCCAGCACGAATATTGGTTTTCAGTGATTTTTTGGTTTTATCGATTTCTTTGAGATTTGTCTCTGGATTTTGTACACAGGCCTTATAAAAAGGTTTTAAAAGGATTTTTCACTCCGAAATGGCTTTCGAAATTATTATATAATATTATTTTTAATTAGTAAACTATTTACTCCATAATAGGGGAGTTTTCAAAAGCCGTTTTAAAGTGTTCTCAAAATCAATTATAAATCTGTTTCGAACCATTATTTTCTATAATAAAAATCTCACACTCACTTTTTAGCACGTCGAGCGAAGTGGAAAGGTGCTTAAACGGTTAGGAAATCTCCGGCCTATGGAACCGTGTGTATTTTCTTTCCGCTTAATCCCCGACCTATTCGATTGATCGTTTTGACCTTTGGGTCTAGTTTACCGATGATACGAGGTGGATTTTTTCATTGTTTGGAGTGTGAGCTTGCTATTGGTTAGGAAACCGTTTAGTGCGAACGTGGGGTATGGGACTCATTGTTAACACTTTACGGGTTCCTCTCCAAGAAGTTTGTGACACATTAGCCTCTGGGCGGCCAGTACTGGACCTCTGGGTCACCACGCCTCTGGGCAACCGTCTCTGGACACCTGCTCTATGGAGCAGTTTATTTTTCAGCATGCGCCTCTGGGCCTCTATCCTTCTGGGAAGGATCTTGCCATCTCGCGCGTTCCGCATCTGTGCGAGTGATCGATCACAACTCTACAGTACTTGGCAACAACGACTCCGGTCGGTGCACGTGCTATACTTGTATTATCTGATGATTTTTATATCCATTCAAGTACCACCATTCGGTGTTGGTTCTATGGAACCATACGATGTAAGTGCGATTACCTTGTGGATCCACAGTGTCTCTAGACACTGCTTTTCAGTGTTTGATTTCATTGACTTTTCAGTATATTTCCCATTGCTCTTTGGAGCATCGATCTTTGCTTGGGCATTGATTACAGACTCTGGTCACTCTTGGGATTATTGCCTATGGGCAACTTTATATAGCTTTGGCTACGCCGATGATATGAGGCGATTTTATTTAACACTTTGGTGCTGATTTTCTCTTTGGAGATTTTTACTGTTGATTGATGATTAGGGACCGTCATTATATTCATGTGGTCCAAAATAATCTTCTCTTAGGAAGAGTACTGTTTTGTTTATGTACCGCATTATTATATATCTCAGTTATTACTGATTGTTTAGCTAGCCTGACCCGAGTGTTTTTGCTCGGGTCGGACCGAGTTGTTTCAGGTTAGGTCTCTGGACTTAGCTTCTGTGCTTCCGCTTTGGACATTATCTGCTATGCTGATAGATAGCGCTTTTATTTGTCTACTATTCCGCTACTCTGTTATTATTCAGACTTTGATATGTACATATTTTTGACTCACATGTGTGAGCAGTGGCTTTGTACCCACTTATGATATTTGGATCTGTATTGACGATGTATTGTCCTGAGATTTTATATCTGTTATGGGATTCTATTCTGTGATGTTTTATCATTTCATTACTATGCTTATTCTGATAGATCTTTAGCCATTGTAATTTCGTTATAAATATTTATTGAATATGTCGAACCACTTGGAAAAAAAATAGATACCACCCTTTCGACGTATTCAGTAGATAATTATAGCTTGATTACAAATGGTCGCTTCCACTATACTCTATTCTCCGCTTTAACAGACGGTATTACTCCCGTAATACTCTTTGTTACAGTGGGTCTCAGAGTGGGGCGTTACACGTGAAGGCGACTCGGTTGCCCTCGATTTCGAACGAAATCAAAGAATAGATCGCGAGAGCGGGTTTGATTGGAAGAAGAAAAAAATCTCGACTTGATTTTAAAAGAAAAGAAACAGGCGGCCATTATTAATTTTTGAAGCTGTTGTTTTTTTTTGAACGAAGAAAATTTCTTTTACTTGTTTATTTCTTTTCAGCAACGTGCTTCTGACAATTGCCTAATGTTTTTAAAAGAGGGAACATGATTTTGGAAGGAAGGCTGCGTGGTCCTCTGCTGCTACAGTGACAGGATAAAGTTGTGATGGGGAAAAGAAGATAGCCAATGGAGATATAATTGACCAATTAAAATATTAAATTTTCGATTTAATTTCAGCGCGTTTGCTTATCGTACGGCCAAACGATCACTCCAAACATTACGAAAATTGAAATCCAATAATAATACACTATTACGGATCCAATGAAACTGGTTTCGTCAAATTCCGAGATTGTGCCCCGGAACGCTGTAACGACCCTCCTTTTTGGACAATTTAAATCAACAATCCAAACACACATGCCGATTCCAAACCATTCAAAAGGGAGGATTGTTAATGGGGTAAATATGAAAAGAAGAGAAAAGGGACAAGAAACAATCACAGAATCTCGCCGTGGAAAGATAAAATATAATAATCAAATAAACAGTTCATGAAGCTATTTAATATACTTTTGATTTTCATTTATACATCATTTATCAGAGTTATACATATACAACAGAACAAATAAAATAATGCAGCAGACAGCATGATGCAAGGATAATAAATAGTAATAGTATACCAAATCTTTGTCTTCGTCCTCCAGAATAGATCTTCAATAAGCTGAAAACTCAGGACTGGCCCGAGCGTAATGAAAAGACAAACACTCGAGTCAGGACTAAAATATCCTTATGTAAGTCAAATCAATCGTAAATAAATATGGGTGTATCGGCGTCAGAGATGTTTACGGGGTTTGACATCTCCTATCCAGTGTCGACGTACGTGTAATAACTCAAGAGATGTTACGTGTAACAGCCTAAAAATTTTAACAAATATTTTTTTTCATTTATTTAACGACTGTGGCGTTTGATTTCTTAAAAATATAATTTTGGAAAATTTCTTGTAATGATTGTTAATCAATTGCCCAAATTTTTATTAAATATAAACGTTCTGTAATGTTGATTTGAATTAAAAGTGTAACTTTAATAGAAATTTTAAATTTTTAAATTTTATAATTCTAAACTGCCAAATTTTCATCTTGAACTGTATACAATTGTGTAACATTTGTTTCACTTTTGTTTTGGTCAGATTTGTTGTATACTTTTAAAAGTTAGTAATAATTAGTGTGAAACGGGAAATTAAACTTTACATTTCTTTTACGTATATTTACATCCGTTCCTTAACTTTATATTAATCAATCAAATGGGTGAAGCTAAATCAAATTTTATTAATTATGGTATAATAGCTATTAAATTTTGGTTTAAAGTGATGGGTTATTTTCCTAATAAAAACGTTAGTATTTTAAATTTATTTAATGAGAGAAACAAATAACATTTGTACGTTACTTTGGGCATTGCATTTTATGTTTCTTTTGCCTTGATTCTTTGTCTATTTTTGTTTCTAGGCGTTAACATTGCAAGTTTTCAGCCGTATATTCTCTTTTGATAATTCAAAATCTTGCCCGAAATCTTGCCTTATATCGTTTTCACGTGAGAATTATTGCTTCCCTTTGCCTTCCATACGTTCCATCTATTAATAAAATTAAATGCCTTAAATTCCTTTGATTCCTCTACCGTTCAAGCATTTTATTCTTGCCTTCTCCCTACATAAATCATTGTGAGCAGCTGTCATATTTTATTTCACGTTCACAAATTTTCCTTACTGCAAATTTCACTTTAGCTTCCACCAAAAGAATTTTCATGAGCATCTCCCTGAAGGTAAGGGCAGCATGCATTTTTTCATTCTTGTTTTATTTCATTTGTTTTCCTTTCATTGTTTTGCTTTATCCTATTGCCTACCACCGTGCTTGGCCATTCACCATATTTTTCCGACCCTACCCCATGCCAGACCAGCCCACAACCACCACCGAACCTCCGCCAGAGCAACCCCATGCCAGACCAGCCCACAACCACCACCGAACCTCCGCCAGAGCAACCCCATGCCAGACAAGCCCACAACCACCACCGAACCCCACGCCTCCAACCTGCCACCACTTGCTCGGCCATTCACCACTCTTTCCAACCCTACTCCAGCCTAGAACGCCACTAGCGCAGCCTCTCCCCTCCGCCAGACTGAACTCCACGCCATCACGAACCCTCCTGACCGAGCCCCAAGCCTGACCAAACCCTATGCCTTTAAAAGTGGTCGAGCCTTTGTTTTGAAGTTATAGTCTATTTTTGAAGTTATAGTCTATTTTTCCACCGAGCCTTTGTTTTGAAAAAAAAAATTTGCCTTTTGTCACCTTTGTATTTTGAAGCCTCAGACTACAACTCCTCCGAGCCTTTAAAATCTTGAATATGGTGAAGTGGTCGAGCTATTTCTTTTTTTTATATTCAACTTGTTTTTTTGTCTGCTTCATTTGAAAATTTTGTTATTCGTATCCGTACTATGATTTGTTTATTTATTTTGTTTCAAGATTTGAATCTTGTTCGCGCTTTCTCTAAAAACTGATCGTGCTTTCCGTGTGCTTTTCGGTAGATAGCGTATTTCCTTTTTGAATCAAATCTCCAGCTCCGCAGAGGTGAGTAAATCTCACACGAATATTCATACTTATATTATTGTGAAACGACCGCAACAGAATGTGTAGAAAATAAATAAATGGAAAAAATGATGTTATAATTACCTGTGATTATTTATATATGATGTTAAACTTGTTAAAATTGCATAACATATCATCTGTTATATTTTGTTCTTATTTTACTGTAATTCTATTCTGTTAAATCACACTGCAAGTTCCCTGTAGAATAGAATCACTATGGGTTGAAATGATACATACCCGAACGGACTTTTAGAATAAGGGAAGATCGTTATGGGCTGAAATGATAGGCCTGAGCGATTTTCGATTAAATTTTATTTACTTGGGATTGCGGATTTGAAATGATAAAACCCGGATTTTTCTTTGTAAACTACGGATTGAAATGATATATTATCCGTATCACTTTACCTAGGCTAGAAAATATTATACAGACCCGTGGTTATTTTCTGTATTTTTCTAGACACTTTTAAATATTTTAAAAAAAAATTGTAATAATATTAAATAGATTTAAATTGAATTTTTAAATGATTTATTTAAGTGGAAATGATTTTTCTATGAGATAAATAAAAATTAAAATAGTGATTTTAAAATATAACTTGAAATTGAAATTTATTGAAAAAAAAATGGAAACTTAAGTTAATTAACTTAAATTGGAAATTTAGTTTAAATGGTGGAAAATGGGGATTTAAATTTAAGTGTTGGAATAAATGAAAACAAAATGAAAATGGAAAATTTACACACTTGAATTTTATAAGTAAATCTTGGAAATTTTGATTTTTACTTGAAAAATCTTTCTTTATAAAAACCATAAGTTAAAGGATTTAATTGAACATTTTAATGTGAAATTATGATTTTTATAAGTTTTAAAGGATTTAAATTGAAGTTTATTTATGCCTGGAATTGCACTTAAAACCTGAAAATTTAATTTATAGCAATTCAGAAATGCTTCCATTTCTGGAAATGAAAATATTCTGAACTAAATAGAATCTGCAGCACTTGTTAAGTGCTGTGGTTATATAAATGAACCAAAAGACTAAAATAAACTAAGGCTATGATAGCACTTGGTAAGTGCTGTTGTAGCAGGAACTAAAATTGAACCTGAAACTAATAAAGGGGCTGCTGTAGCACTTGTTAAGAGCCGTAGTAGGCTGAAATATGATTTTTGTTTAAACTGAACTGTTACAGCAGTTTATAAAAGCTATCTTTGCTGAATTAAATTGTTTTCAAATATGACTAACCGCAGCACTTCTTAAATGCTGTGAAATCTGAAATTTAATGTTTTATTGTTTTAAGTGAATAAATGAACTCAGAAAAGGCTAAAATTTTGGGAATTTGATATTTGATTTAAAAGAATAATGACTTTGTTTTTATTGGTTTAATTTGAAGTATTTTTGATATAAACTATTTTAAATTTATAACCACGGGTTATAATAACTTTTGGTTGTTAAAGAGACCGGGATCGGATATGGACATACTCTCTGTCGATACCGAAAACCACTTTGACAACTGTGTACGCGGTGGAGTTTCCAGAATGAAGTAGGATGGTGGCGACGATCCTAAGGTATATACGTGGACCCAACTCCCGTGAGTTGGCATAAGGTGGCTAAAACAGGAGCGATCTCGGACCAGTGAGGTAGCACCTCTTATTGGACACACTTCTTCGATACCATTCGATTACTTTGTGATTTTTGGTGGCCACCCTTGATTTGGGAGTGTTGTTCGAGGTGGAACGGTAGTGGCTGCTATGCGTATCCATCAGTCCGTATGCGTAATTGGTATATCTACCCTGGCATTGCCTTGTGTGCCGTGTCACCTACCATATCGAACCCACTACGATTTTGGTTTAAAGATCCGACCGCGTTATGGTTCTCTATCCCCTTAACGCTATTTTCTATATGATTATACTTTACTGATTAGACACTACTGTATATAGCGTATATTACTATATAGTAAATAGTTTAACGGATCCTTAGAGGATGGGCGGTCCCAAGCATCTTCTAAGTTACTTGTATCTTTACTACAGTTCACTTGAGTTGGTTTACATTGTATAAGTATGTATGTCCTGACTCGAGTGTTTATGTTTTATTTTTACGCTCGGGTCAGCCTGAGTATCAGTTTGGACTTCATCTTCTTGGAGCTAGGACCACTGGAGATCATCTTTATCAAGCTGCTATCTATTTTGCTATTCAGTCTTTTATTTTAGCCTATGTAATTTGATACAAATGAATTTGGGATTTTCTATGGTTGTTCAAACTGTATTGGTTTTTTTAGACTATGTAATTTATACTTGTTTTTAGACTATGTATTTTAGTGGCTTCATGAACCACTATATTTATTTTTAAATTCCGCTGCGAGTTATTCTGATATTTCTGTGTTTGTGATTCTGTGAATGATTTTATTGCTCCCAATTTTATTACAATCTGTTATTTTGTATTATTCAAGTCTGATTATTGTCGATTTGAATGGTCCAAAATAGTGGGTCGTTACATTTGGTATTAGAGCTTTGGTTTTAGGCAAACCCTAGCCTATGGAGCAAAAACTCATTAGAGATAGGGTAGAAATACCCTAGAATGAGTAAAATCAAACTCAGAATCATTTCTTTGTGAGTGAACGTATTTTCAAGTAAAATGATTTTTAAAATGATTTTAAATGATTTTCAAATGATTTTTCAAAGATTATTTTTGATATAAAATTTTCTTGTTTTAAAAGCAATTTTTTTCTAAACTTCCTTCTTTCCGTATCTACCTTGTTAGAAAATTTGTTATTAGGATATTCATCCAAGTGATCTTATCGTGTCTTATCTTAGCTTATCTTTGTCTTCTCTGTACCTTTGTCCTAAATTCATTCTTGATATTTCCAGGATGAATCGTGGAAATGCTAGAGGTAGGGGTCGTGGTACTACCCCAGCTCCTCCACCTATTGCACCTGTTAGGTTTACTGTTCTTTGTAAGGAATTCTCTCAGCTCGATGGTACTAAGTTCACCAGTTCAGAGAGTATTATCGAAGCCCAGCAATGGTTACGGAGTTTGGAGAGGATATTTTCTGGTCTTGAGATCACTGATGCCCAGAAGCGTCAGTTAGCAGCATGGCAGCTGCAAGAATCACCCTTAGATTAGTGGGAGTCTGTTACGGCTCACACTAACGAAGGTGATCTTTCGTGGGAGCAGTTCAGGTATCCTTTGTGTTATCTTGAATTTTCCCCATTTCCCTTTTCTTTTGAATCTATCTTAAGTTCGGTTTATGTATCTTCTTTCCAGGGAGGCTTTTGTGGCAAAATGGATGCCCGAAGCCGGGAAATCTCAGCTTTATCGTGAATTCATGGATCTCAAGCAGGGTACCATGTCTTTTTCAGAGTATGAGCGGAAGTTCAATGAACTTTCCAAATTTGGTCCTGGTCTTATCGACACTCGGCTAAAGAAAAATGAGAAGTTCATTGCTGGAGCTCGCCCAGAGTTCTACAACCGTCTTATTTCACATGTTCATGGCACTTTTACTGAGCTCATGGATATGGCTATTCGCTATGAGAACCCTACTTCCAAGGGTCATGCCGCTTCTGGTGCTCATGTATCACAGTCTTCCTCTGCAAATTCCAAGAAGAGAAAGTCCAACTTCCACCAGTAGAAGAAAAATTGGCTCAAGCATCCGGGCTTGGGATCTTCATCATCTTCTCCTTCCCAGAGGCACCCTATTGATCTATCCACCATTACCTGCTTCAAATGTGACTAGAAGGGACACTATGCCAATAGTTTCCCTACTCTGGTTAGTGTTGCTGTTCCTCCACCTCAGGTAACCAGGAACAATCTTTGTCATGTTTGTCTTCGGCCAGGTCATTTTAGGAATGATTGTCCTTTATATCAGAAGGGAAAGCCATCTGGTGTATTTGCTGCCACATCTGCTTCTTCACCTGCTGCACCTGCCCCTGCTCCTAACGATGATCAAGGTACTCTTCAAGGCACCTTTACTTTATTTCATCATCATGTTCGTGTTTTATTTGATACTGGAGCTTCGCATAGTTTTATTTCTGATAATTTGTGCAATAAGTTTGAACTTCTCCTTTCTCCTGAGTATGCTTATGTTCCTCTATGTGTTTCAAATCCTATTGGTGGTCCGGCAAATCTTAATAAGATTTGTAAACATGTGAAACTCCTCCATTCCGATCATCGTTTTAGTGGTGATTTCTATATCCTTGGTTTTGATACTTTTGATTTATTGCTTGGAGATGATTGGTTAAGGAATCATGATGCCTGTATCTCTTGTAAATCCCGAATTGTTTCTCTTGAGGATGATCGGGGTAATTCTTTAGTTATTCAGTGTTGTTTGCCTCATGATTGTGCTGGTAGCTTTATCTACTCATTGGATTCTTCTCCTGTTGATCTTCAATCGACTCGTGTAGTCAATCTCTATCCCGATGTTTTTGGTGAAGTTATTGCTTTACCTCCTAAGCGGTAAATTGATTTCCGCATTGATCTTATTCCTGGATCTCGACCTGTAGTTCTTCCTCCTAGAAGAATGGCACCCCGCGAGAAGGTTGAGTTAGGGAAGCATATTGAGGACCTGTCTTCCAAGGGTCTGATCAGACCTAGCTATTCTGAATGGGGAGCTGCGGTGGTTTTCGTCACCAAGTCTGATGGTTCTCTCCGGATGTGTGTTGATTATAGGGAGCTGAACAAGCTCCCTATGAAAAACAGATATCCAATGCCTCGCATCAATGATATGTTTGATTAGCTTTATGGTGCTACTGTTTTCTCTCAGCTTGATCTTGCCATGGGTTTTCACCAACTCAGAGTTGCCGAGGAAAGTATCCCCAAGACTGCTTTTCGTACTGAGAATGGATTCTTTGAATGGTTAGTCATGCCTTTTGGTTTGACTAATGCTCCTGCTTTCTTTGTTGACTTGATGAATCGTGTTTTCCGTGATGTGCTTAATAAATTTGTTCTAGTCTTTGTTGATGATATCCTCATTTTCTCTAAGTCTGAAGAAGAACATGAGTCACATTTGAAATCTGTTCTTGAGACTCTTCGAAATCATCAGTTAAAGGCTAAATTTTCCAAATGCCATTTCTGGAAAGATGAAGTCCGATTCCTCGGGCATATTGTTTCTCATAATGGAGTTTCTGTTGATCCAGTCAAAATCACTGCGATCAATGTAAGTCTCTCTTCCTTCTCTTTCCTTGTTTCATTCAATTTATTATATCTTTCCTATTATCCTTCTATCCCTATTCTGTACAGGATTGGGAAACTTCTAAGACTCCTACTGATATCCATAGTTTTCTGGGCCTTTCCGGTTATTACCGGAGATTCATTGAGAATTTTGCTCGGATTGCTGCACCTCTCACCACTTTAACTCGGAAGAATGCTAAGTTTATTTGAAGTAATGAGTGTAAGGCCGCATTCAGTGAGTTAAAACACAAGCTTACTTCCGCACCAGTTCTTACCGTTCCAAATGGAAATGAGGGATTAACGGTATACACTGATGCTTGTCGAGAAGGTTTGGGAGCTGTTCTGATGCAGGATGGTAGGGTGATTGCTTATGCTAGTCGACAGTTGAAGACCCATGAAGCCAATTATGCTGCCCATGATTTAGAGTTGCTTGCTGTTGTTTTTACTTTGAAGCTGTGGAGACATCATCTTTTGGGTACCAAGTTCGAGCTTTTCACAGATCATCAGTCTTTGAAGTATATTTTCTCTCAGAAGGATTTGAACTAGAGACAAGTTAGGTGGTTAGAGTTTCTTGCTTCTTATGACCTCGACATCAACTATACAACAGGGAAAGCTAATGTTGTGGCGGATGCTTTGAGTAGGAAGAAAGCTTTGTTGTGTCAGCTTGTTGTTTCTTCACCTCTTGTGGATCGTATTATGGCTAGGCAGGATGAGGATTAGATGCTTAGATTGATTAAGGAGAATGTTCAAAGTAGAGTTGGAGGTAGTAGTCTTGATGGCAGTGGTGCTCATATTGACGATAAGGGTGTGTTGAGGATTAATAATAGGATTTGTGTCCCGAATGTTGATGGATTGAGACAGGAGTAACTTTGGGAGAATCATCAGTCCAGACTTTCTATTTATCCAGGTGTGGCCAAGATGTATCAGGATATGAAGAAGTTGTATTGGTGGAGAGGTATTAGGCGAGATATTTCCATTTTTGTTAGTAGATGTGCGACTTGTCAGCAAGTCAAGGCAGATCATCAGAAGACCCCTGGTTTGTTGTAGCCTCTTGAGATTCCCAATTGGAAGTGGGAATAGGTTTCTATGGATTTCATTGATGGTTTACCGAGAACTAGGAAAGGTAATGAGAGTATCTGGGTTATTGTGGATAGATTGACCAAATCAGATCATTTCATTCCGGTCAAGTCTACCCGTTCAGCTTCTAGTTTGTCTGAGATTTACATGAGGGAGATTGTTCGTCTCCATGGTGTTCCTCTCAGTATTGTTTGTGATCGTGATCCTGTCTTTACTAGTAGATTTTGGAAAGCCTTTCAGGATTCTTTGGGTACTCGTTTGAATCTGAGCACTGCTTACCATCCACAGACCGACGGTCAAACAGAAAGGGTGAATCAGATTCTAGAAGATCTTCTTCATGCTTGTGTGCTTGATTATGTAGGGTCTTGGGAAGATCATCTCCATCTTGTCGAATTCACCTATAACAATAGTTATCAGGCCAGTATTGAGACGTCTCTGTTTTCTGCTCTTTACGGACGACCTTGTAGATCTCCCTCTTGCTGGATTGAATCCGGTAATCGTTTGGTTCTTGGTCCTGAGATGGTTTTAGAAGCTTCTGAGAGAGTTGAAGAGATCAGGAGGAAGATGAGGATTGCTCAAGATAGGCAAAAGAAGTATGCTGATAGGCGTAGGCGGAGTTTAGAGTTTACTGTTAGTGATTTGGTTTTCCTTAAGGTCTCTCCCTTAAGGAATGTTATTCGTTTTGGTCATAGAGGAAAGCTTTCTCCTAGGTTCATCGGTCCTTTCCGCATTATGGAAAGAATTGGTTCTCTTGCTTATCGTCTGGATTTGCTCGAGAAATTTTCTGGAGTACACAATGTATTCCATGTATCTCATCTTCGTCGCTATCTGCATGATCCATCTCTTATTATCCAGCCTTCTGCTCTTGATAGTTTGGATATTGAGCCAAATCTGACTGTTGAGAGGAAGCCACTTCGTATCGTCAATCGAGGTACGAAGCAGCTAAGAAGGAAATCTGTCAACTTGGTCAAAGTGCAGTGGAGCACTGATGAACAGGATTGCACCTGGGAGATGGAGGAGAGCATTCGTGCTTCGAATCCGGAATTGTTTATTTCAGGTACTTTTGCTCTACTGTCTTATCTTTCTTGTTTTCCTTTTCGTTCCTTTTCGAGGACGAAAAGTTTTGAGTGGGGAAGAGTGTAACAGCCCAAAAATTTTAACAAATATTTTTTTCATTTATTTAACGACTGTGGCGTTTGATTTCTTAAAAATATAATTTTGGAAAATTTCTTGTAAAGATTTTTAATCAATTGCCCAAATTTTTATTAAATATAAACGTTCTGTAATGTTGATTTGAATTAAAAGTGTAACTTTAATAGAAATTTTAAATTTTTAAAATTTATAATTCTAAACTGCCAAATTTTCATCTTGAACTGTATACAATTGTGTAACATTTGTTTCACTTTTGTTTTGGTCAGATTTGTTGTATACTTTTAAAAGTTAGTAATAATTAGTGTGAAACGGGAAATTAAACTTTACATTT
Organism: Allium fistulosum; assembly: GCA_030737815.1. Classification (NCBI taxonomy): domain Eukaryota; kingdom Viridiplantae; phylum Streptophyta; class Magnoliopsida; order Asparagales; family Amaryllidaceae; genus Allium; species Allium fistulosum. Next base: position 97,656,867 of record CM060903.1, read on the forward strand.
ATTTTACGTATATTTACATCCGTTCCTTAACTTTATATTAATCAATCAAATGGGTGAAGCTAAATCAAATTTTATTAATTATGGTATAATAGCTATTAAATTTTGGTTTAAAGTGATGGGTTATTTTCCTAATAAAAACGTTAGTATTTTAAATTTATTTAATAAGAGAAACAAATAACATTTGTACGTTATTGTGGGCATTGCATTTTATGTTTCTTTTGCCTTGATTCTTTGTCTATTTTTGTTTCTAGGCGTTTACATTGAAAGTTTTCAGCCGTATATTCTCTTTTGAGAATTCAAAATCTTGCCCAAAATCTTGCCTTAAATCGTTTTCACGTGAGAATTATTGCTTCCCTTTGCCTTCCATACGTTCCATCTATTAATAAAATTAAATGCCTTAAATTCCTTTGATTCCTCTACCGTTCAAACATTTTATTCTTGCCTTCTCTCTACATAAATCATTGTGAGCAGCTGTCATATTTTATTTCACGTTCACAAATTTTCCTTACTGCAAATTTCACTTTAGCTTCCACCAAAAGAATTTGCGTGAGCATCTCCCTGAAGGTAAGGGCAGCATGCATTTTTTTCATTCTTGTTTTATTTCATTTGTTCTCCTTTCATTGTTTTTCTTTATCCTATTGCCTGCCACCGTGCTTGGCCATTCACCATATTTTTCCGACCCTACCCCATGCCAGACCAGCCCACAACCACCACCGAACCTCCGCCAGAGCAACCCCATGCCAGACCAGCCCACAACCACCACCGAACCCCACGCCTCCAACCTGCCACCACTTGCTCGGCCATTCACCACTCTTTCCGACCCTACTCCAGCCTAGAACGCCACTAGCGTAGCCTCTCCCCTCCGCCAGACTGAACCCCACGCCACCACGAACCCTCCTGACCGAGCCCCATGCCTAACCAAACCCTATGCCTTTAAAAGTGGTCGAGTCTTTGTTTTGAAGTTATAGTCTATTTTTGAAGTTATAGTCTATTTTTCCACTGAGCCTTTGTTTTGAAAAAAAAGAAAAAAAATTTGCCTTTTGTCACCTTTGTATTTTGAAGCCTCATACTACAACTCCTCCGAGCCTTTAAAATCTTGAATATGGTGAAGTGGTCGAGCTATTTCTCTTTTTTATATTCAACTTGTTTTTTTATCTGCTTCATTTGAAAATTTTGTTATTCGTATCCGTACTTAGATTTGTTTTATTTATCTTGTTTCAAGATTTGAATCTCGTTGGCGCTTTCTCTAAAAACTGATCGTGCTTTCCGTGTGCTTTTTGGTAGATAGCATATTTCCTTTTTGAATCAAATCTCCAGCTCCGTAGAGGTGAGTAAATCTCACACGAATATTCATACTTATATGATTGTGAAACGACCGCAGCTGAATGTGTAGAAAATAAATAAATGGAAAAAATGATGTTATAATTACCTGTGATTATTTATATATGATGTTAAACTTGTTAAAATTGCATAACATATCATCTGTTATATTTTGTTCTTAATTTACTGTTATTCTATTCTGTTAAATAACACTGCAAGTTCCCTGTAGAATAGAATCACTATGGGTTGAAATGATACATACCCGAACGGACTTTTAGAATAAGGGAAGATCGTTATGGGCTGAAATGATAGGCCTGAGCGATTTTCGATTAAATTTTATTTACTTGGGATTGCGGGTTTGAAATGATAAAACCCGGATTTTTCTTTGTAAACTACGGATTGAAATGATTATTATCTGTATCACTTTACTTAGACTAGAAAATATTATACAGACCCGTGGTTATTTTCTGTATTTTTCTGGACACTTTTAAATATTTTAAAAAAATTTGTAATAATATTAAATTGATTTAAATTGAATTTTTAAATGATTTATTTAAGTGGAAATGATTTTTCTGTGAGATAAATAAAAATAAAAATAGTGATTTTAAAATATAACTTGAAATCGAAATTTATTGAAAAAAAATGGAATCTTAAGTTAATTAACTTAAATTGGAAATTTAGTTTAAATGGTGGAAAATGGGGATTTAAATTTAAGTGTTGGAATAAATGAAAAAAAAATGAAAATGGAAAATTTACACACTTGAATTTTATAAGTAAATCTTGGAAATTTTGATTTTTACTTGAAAAATATTTCTTTATAAAAACCATAAGTTAAAGGATTTAATTGAACATTTTAATGTGAAATTATGATTTTTATAAGTTTTAAAGGATTTAAATTGAAGTTTATTTATGGCTGGAATTGCACTTAAAACCTGAAAATTTAATTTATAGCACTTTAGAAATGCTACCATTTCTGGAAACGAACAAATTCTGAACTAAGTAGAATCTACAGCACTTGTTAAGTGCTGTGGTTATATAAATGAACCAAAAGACTAAAATAAACTAAGGCTATGATAGCACTTGGTAAGTGCTGTTGTAGCAAGAACTAAAATTGAACCTTAAACTAATAAAGGGGCTACTGTAGCACTTGTTTAGAGCTGTAGTAGGCTGAAATATGATTTTTGTTTAAACTGAACTATTACAGTAGTTTATAAAAGCTGTCTTTGCTGAATTAAATTGTTTTCAAATATGACTTACCGCAGCACTTTTTAAATGCTGTGACATCTGAAATTTAATGTTTTATTGTTTTAAGTGAATAAATGAACTCAGAAAAGGCTAAAATTTTGGGAATTTAATATTTGATTTAAAAGAATAATGACTATGTTTTTATTGGTTCAATTTGAAGTATTTTTGATATAAACTGTTTTAAATTTATAACCACTAGTTATAATAACGTTTGGTTGTTAAAGAGACCGGGATCGGATATGGACATACTCTCTGTCGATACCGAAAACCACTTTGACAACTGTGTACGCGGTGGAGTTTCCAGAATGAAGTAGGATGGTAGCGACGATCCTAAGGTATATACGTGGACCCAACTCCCGTGAGTTGGCATAAGGTGGCTAAAACAGGAGCAATCTCGGACCAGTGAGGTAGCACCTCTTATCGGACACACTTCTTCGATACCATTCTATTACTTTGTGATTTTTCGTTGCCACCCTTGATTTGGGAGTGTTGTTCGAGGTGGAACGGTAGTGGCTGCTATGCGTATCCATCAGTCTGTGTGCGTAATTGGTATATCTACCCTAGCATTGCCTTGTGTGCCGTGTCACCTACCATATCGAACCCACTACGATTTTGGTTTAAAGATCCGACCGCGTTAAGGTTCTCCATCCCCTTAATGCTATTTTCTATATGATTATACTTTACTGATTAGACACTACTGTATATAGCGTATATTACTATATAGTAAATAGTTTAACGGATCCTTAGAGGATGGGCGGTCCCAAGCATCTTCTAAGTTACTTGTACCTTTACTACAGTTCACTTGAGTTGGTTTACATTGTATAAGTATGTATGTCCTGACTCGAATGTTTATGTTTTATTTTTACGCTCGGGTCAGCCTGAGTATCGGTTTGGACTTCATCTTCTTGGAGCTAGGACTACTGGAGATCATCTTTATCAAGCTGCTATCTATTTTGCTATTCAGTCTTTTATTTTAGCCTATGTAATTTGAGACAAATGAATTTGGGATTTTCTGTGGTTGTTCAAACTGTATTGGTTCTTTTAGACTACGTAATTTATACTTGTTTTGAGACTATGTATTTTAGTGGCTTCATGAACCACTATAGTTATTTTTAAATTCCGCTGCGAGTTATTCTGATATTTCTGTGTTTGTGATTCTGTGAATGATTTTATTGCTCCAAATTTTATTACAATCTGTTATTTTGTATTATTCAAGTCTGATTATTGTCGATTTGAATGGTCCAAATAGTGGGTCGTTACATTATGGGATTTTCCATCTCTTAAGGATCTGTTAAACTATCTACTATGTAGTACAATACGTTATATACAATAATGTCTATCATAAAGTAAAATATCATTCCTAGCGTTAAGCCATGGCCCATTCCACCCTTAACACAGTTTATAAATGTCATAGTCTATACAGCTCCGTAAGCCCCACCGTAAACTAGTGGTTATCAGAGGGTACCCCATAGGTATAACACAAATCAAAATCGTAGTGGTCGCGAATAGGATAATCAGTATGACAAGGTACATGAGGCGATACCAACTAGGATACTAGTAGTTGCGTCATCCGGACTGATGTTGGGCATAGCAGCTACCACCCCAACACCGCGAAACAACACTCCCATAATCGAGGGGTGCACCCAAATCGAATCACAAAAGTAATAGATATGGTAACGAAGAAGTGTGTCCGCTAGAGGTGGCGAACCTCAATGACCCGGCAGGGCTCCTGTTTTAGTCATGTCAGGGGTGATCCAAATTCGTTCTCCTTCTTCAGTCAACGCGTTCATCAAAACCATCCAATTCATTCTGGATCAACACTCCGTGTATATTAGTTATTAAAGTGGTTTTCGGTATCGACAGAGAGTATGTCCATATCTGATCCCGGTCTCTTTAATAACTACGTATTATTTCACCGATGGCTCTTTTACATTTCAAATCGATTAATAATTGATATCAAAATATCATATTCGCTTCAAAATCAAATCCATTTCAAATATCATCATATCTATTCAAGATGTAAGATTCCATTTCAAAATCATTTTTCGCCTCAATATCTCATTTCGATTTCAAAATCATTTTCGCCTCAATATCTCATTTCGATTTCAAAATCATTTTGAATTTAAATTTAGGTTGCAACTTCATTTAACCCAATTTGTATTTAAATTCAAGATTTAAATATAAACATTTAACCTTATTGACCAGCCTGAAATTTTAGAAAATAGTTTTAAGTAGTTTAAAGCAGTTTTAAATAATTAAAATAGTTGACATACTTAAAATCTTTAAATGGATTTCAAATTGATAAATTGGTTTAAAATAATTTAAATTGGGTTAAGTAGATTTAAAATAGGTTAAAATAGTTTAAGTATTTAAAGATGGTTTATATAACAGAGAAATTTGGAAACAAAACTGAAACATCTTCAAAACCAAACCATTTCAATTATAACTTCCCAATTCAAATCAATTTAAATTTCCATTCTACCGATTCAATTTGGATTTCAATTCAAATCAATGTCAACTTGACTTCAAATTAATTCAATTCCACATTCACCTTTAATTAATTCAATTTCGATTTACATCGATTTGGAGCTTGATTTTCAAAATATCAATTTATAACACTTAACAAAATTATCCTTCAATATTCAACTTTTAAATCCAAATTTCAAATATGATTCAATTCCAAGCTCAATTTCAAAATATCATTTTTATATCACTTTTACTTAGTAATACACAAAGCTCGAAATAATGTTCAATCCTTAAAACAAATAAATTTTCGAAATTCAATCATATCCAAATTTTAGATTTTAAAGTCTCAACTTAAATTATTTAACAATTTCTTTTAACTAAAATTTATTTCAACCTTCCAAACTCAATTTTCGATAAATTCGATTTCTATAAATCGATTTTATTTATAACCTTTAAATCAAATATTTGAATAAATTTCAAATCAACGATTTTAAAATTTTTAATTTAACCAATCCGGTGTCCGTATATAATTTTCTATCCTATGGCCAAGTGATTAGTTATTTCAATTAAATGTCAGGGATGAATATATATCACTTAAATCAAATCACAGTGTCATATGTATGCATAACAGGATATATATATAAGCAAATAAACATCCAAGCAATTAAATATCAACCAATAGCATCCATCGAAATACATCATCCAATTGACAATACAATTTACGACAATTTCATAGTTATCAATATCTGGTAATTTAATCGCAATTTTAATTTTAATTTTAATTTTACTATCAATTTTAATTTTCAAAGATGAATTCGAATGACAATCTATATGACAATTAAATTTTTATCAAACAACGACAAATAAATTCATATCACTTCATAATGTCAAATTTAACTACCATAAAGATATTCAGTACGTTGTGAGCGTTATAAAACACTCACCTTGATTTTCAATTTTAAATCAAATCGAACGACGTTCGATTTAACCTAAAATTTTAGTTAGCTCTATACGTCCCTAAATCAATTCCATGATGTAGAGCTCGTCACCATGATTCCAATGCAAAAAGTTTCGTCCGATTCTGATAAAGTATGGATGAGATATGAGTTTTACAAGATTGCATATATATTAATATAATTTTAAAACAAATTTTCTTTTTCTTTTTTTATTATCAACACAAATCACGGCCGTCCAGAATTTCAGATCCGAGATCAAGGGCCGACTCCCCTCCTTCTTCCATCTCACTCCACTAGAACGCACGCAAGATGAACCCATCACCACCAAGCTTTGACCACCGACCGCCCCTCCATCGTTCCACTCACACTCGATCGGAGACCATCAAATCGAAGCCCCAAGCGAGCTCAACCCTCGGCTAAGGTACCACGAAGCTCGGCCGTGACGTAGCCTCAGAAATCGTTCGCGAACGTGCGTGCTTCAAGGTGGGATTGCCACTACATCGCTGCTCGAAAATCCATCATAACCGTTGGAATGCAAGAGCTCGACGTCGCCGACATTTCACTAGTTGAGGTCGAAGGCCATGGGGGCGTGGATCAAGAGATTTGGAGGGAGAAAGGTCGCTAAGTTTCGGCCATTAAAACTGTTAAGTGGCGGCCACGAAATAAGCTAGGGTTTCTCTGAAGCAAGCGTGAATATATACGTATAAGCCAATTATTAAAATATTATTTTCCAAAAATTCAAGCTTTTTCAAACGAACTCCAAACGAGGCATGCCGCCTGGCGTTCGTAATGTTTTACCCGCATTCCGAACACAATGGAACGTGTTTCGGAGGCTAATTTGATCGTATGTGAAAGATAGTTTTTGAATCAAATTAAAATATTAAATTTTTCGATATTTATTTCAACGCGTTTCTAACCCGTACGATCAAACAATAACTCCAAACATTACGAAATTTGAAATTCAATAATAATACACTATTACAGATCCAATGGAAATGGTTTCGTCGAATTCCGAGACTGTGCCTCAGAGGGCTATTTTTACTCGTCGATTAAATCGACGACTTTTCAAAATTTACTGAATTTCTTAATATTACAATTTTAACATCTTATTAACTCTATAAAATCCAAATATAACTTATATTCATTTTGGAATCCAAATTGAACCATATTAAATCAAATTTCAGTTATTCACTCTATTTTCATATATTAAATTTCAATACCAAATTAATCATATTAAATTCAAAATTTAACCTTTGAAACAAATTCAAATTATAGAACAACCATTTCCATTAAATAGTTATTCAACTCCTGTTATTCAATTATTCAGTTATTTTCAAATATTGAATTTAAGCAATTTAATTGTTCAATATTCAACAAATTCCAATATTAGATTTTAAATAAAATTTCATTATCAATCCATTACTTTATTTACATCTATTAAATTCAGCCTTATTATTCAATCCAACTATTGATCGTAAACTCATTCAATAAGTAGCATTATCTTTCAATACTCGTTATTATTAAATCTTCGAAATCAGTCTATTTCAAAGTTTTATTTCTACATAATTCACAATTACTATTCAACTTCAATTATTGATTATACACCCAGTTAATATATAAAATTTCATTTCATTTGCAATTGGTTTCCAAATTCAATTCGACCGACTAAATAAATTAGTAACTTATAATAATTATCACCATTTACTTTTAGTCACAATTTATAAGTTTATTATTTACAACAAGTGTCACAATTACCTATATAATCCAAATTAGATTCCCTTCATAACCAAGTTATAATATTTAAGTCATTTCAATTGATTGGAATTTCATTTAATTCATTAATAATTAACTTAGATAAATTTTGTTGCAATTCATTCCAGTTATTATTATCATAAATAAATTACAAATTTTTTTTTAATTCTTCCAACATTAAACCATGAAAATCTTATTAAATTTAACATTTTTAATTATCGAAAATTTACGGGTCGTCATACTCTCCCCCACTCAAAACTTTTCGTCCTCGAAAAGGAAAAAGAAGGGAAAAGGAACTAAGTAAAGAATTCAACATTTGATAATTCCTATTCAGAATTATCAATTTACAAAACAAAGAAATTTCATTTATAAAGTCGTTTCTACGCTCCCACTACGCTACTCCGATAAGCTTATGAAATTTTCAAGTTGGTTATCCAAACGAGTTTTAAAATTTTAAAACCTGAAAATGTTCTAACACCCAGATTTACGGAAAATTTCGGCAGCGTCTCCTTTGCGCGGCTCGATCGGCACAACTACAAAATGCCTCTACAGGCCCCAAACCAACAAAAGAAAACAAAAGCCAAGTGGCTTCAATCAAAATCACCAAATCCAATGACAAATAAACACGTACCTTTTTGTCGAGCAGTCCAAAATTTCTTTGATTTAAATACATGCATCTCATTTATCAATGATATCTAATCATATAATTTAAAATCAATTTATAATTTGCATTTCAATTTTCAATATTAGCTTTACTTAAACCTGTACGAAGTACATATATCATCCGTACGCAATATCAAATTTGATCACTCATTCGGTCACACAATTTCACTTCCAAACTAGTATCGTTCACACGACTCTCTACTGCGGACTCAGATTTAGTTCCTTGATCGGAAACTGTTATTCTCCTTGCATAGCCATATACTATGATAGAGAATTCCAGAATCAAATCAAAAATCCATATCCAGGGTTCGCCGTCGAGAATCGAGTGAAAAATCCTAACTTGGATCGATATAAATTTATCTCGAAATTCTATGCTCGAATTCGGATCAAATTGTTATGCGAATAAAATAATATACGTACAACTTACGTATTAACTTTCAATAGATTTCTATACAATTCATCTATATTCAATTAATTTACTTACCTTTATTTCATTTACAATTTATTATTCTTAATGCATTATTCATATCCCTTATTTACTTAGTATATCCATTTCTTATGCATACATATTCTTTTATATTATCATTTCTTATGCATCATTTCATACAATTTGCTTAGTTAAGTTCATTTTAAACATTCCATGTAATTTAATTAAATTCAATTTCTTCTTCAATTGATTCTTAGCTATACCAAATTCATTTGTTAATATTTACTTTATTTTCAAAAATTTCAGTTAATAACAAATTCATTGGTGGAACATTTTATAAATTATCACTTCAGTTTATAATCATTCTATAAAAGGCATATATAAGAAGTTGGACTTTATCTAAGTTTATAATTATCTTCAAAAGTCATAAATTTAATTTCACAATTTTTTTTTTGCAAATTTATATTCAATTTCTATAACAAATTTACAAAGATATTATTTGGTTCATTTGTCGGTTTTCTTAAGTTCCACTTACTTATTCCATTTAGCCATTCATCATTTCATATTATACTTAAGTATATAACATTTTTATCACAACCAAATTTCCATTTATATACATTTTAATTACCTTTAAGTTTTTCTTACTTATATATTTCAATTACTTTTAGGTTTTGTTTACTTGTATAATATCTCATTACATATCTAAATTATCTTTTAACTTTTTACATTTGGTAAGTCATATTATATGTTATTAGAATGCAATTTGATACCATACAAATTTATAGGATTTCTTTTACTTAATTAGACTGCTCACAATTTTAACTTGTTTAAATTTTCTTTACTTCCAATTTCAAGAGTTACACTTCAACTCTAAGGTTTTCTAAAAAGATTTTAGTTTAGACTTCTCAATTACTTATTTTATATGAATTCTGGTTATCCAATATTCCACTTCTTTCAAATAATTTGAAAATTATTAATTAACAAAAACTAAAAATTCAAATGCTCGGTTCATTTCAAATCATTTGAAATAAATATATACATTTATATCTTATATATATATCAAATCATACTTTTGGAGTTTAAACCAAAATGCATTTTTCAAAATAGTTTCGAAGCAAAGCAAAGCTTCGCAGAAGTCTCCTCCACTTTAAGACTCGAAAATGAACGTCGATGATGCTGCGCAGTCATCACCGAAATTATTTTTCAGCGACATAAGAGAGGAGTACTGAATTTATTCCAAAAAAAAACTCCTTTTAAAATATTTCCCATAAATATTTTTCAACTACTATTACTACATACCTTTCTTCAAAGTTTTGAAAACCATTTTCAAAATCCCCGAGTCTTAAATTCAATATTTCCCAATTTGAATCTACTTTAATTTATATGGCACATTTAAAAATTATTCTTACAAAATTTTACTTTATTAAAACATTCCACAAGTTGTTTTATCATTGTTTATTTTGTACTAATCCTTATTTATTAAAACACAATATCCAATTTATGATAACCATCCATATTATCATTTCTAACAACCAAACAACTGGATGAATCATAATAATTTCTGAAAATTATTTCTTTTATATATAAAATATAATTAGGGCAAAATTATTTCATTTACCCAATTTCAAAAGGATACTATGTCGAATTGTTCTGTTCAAGTGTCTAGAGATCCCTATCAATGACGTTAATTACTCGTATTGACCAGAATCCATAAGCCACTCAACAATTCAACCAACACAGTATAAAACAATTTTATATCACTAACAAATACGCTCTCTCATACATATACACTCAGCGACTCATCATAGGGTATTACTACCCTATTTATAAAGAGTCTGACCCCACGAAGCTAAGGTTATCGCTAAACCAAAGCTCTGATACCAACTGTAACGACCCTCCTTTTTGGAAAATTTAAATCGACAATCCAAACACACATGCCGATTCCAAACCATTCAAAAGGGAGGATGTTAATGGGGTAAATAAGAAAAGAAGAGAAAAGGGACAAGAAACAATCACAGAATCTCGCAGCGGAAAGATAAAATATAATAATCAAATAAACAGTTCATGAAGCTGTTTAATATACTTTTGATTTTCATTTATACATCATTTATCAGAGTTATACATATACAATAGAACAAATAAAATAATGCAGCAGACAGCATGATGCAAGGAAAATAAATAGTAATAGTATACCAAATCTTCGCCTTCGTCATCCAGAATAGATCTTCAATAAGCTGAAAACTCAGGACTGACCCGAGCGTAATGAAAAGACAAACACTCGAGTCAGGACTAAAATATCCTTATGTAAGTTAAATCAATCGTAAATAAATATGGGTGTATCGACGTCAGAGATGTTTACAGGGTTTGACATATCCTATCCAGTGTCGACGTGCGTGTAATAACTCAAGAGATGTTACGGGATTTTCCATCTCTTAAGGATCCGTTAAACTATCTACTATGTAGTACAATACGCTATATACAATAATGTCTATCATAAAGTAAAATATCATTCCTAGCGTTAAGCCATGGCCCATTCCACCCTTAACACAGTTTATAAATGTCATAGTATATACAGCACCGTAAGCCCCACTGTAAACTAGTGGTTATCAGAGAGTACCCCATAGGTATAACACAAATCAAAATCATAGTGGCCGCGAATAGGATAATCAGTATGACAAGGTACATGAGGCTATACCAACTAGGATACTAGTAGTTGCGTCATCCGGACTGATGTTGGGCATAGCAGCTACCACCCCAACACCGCGAAACAACACTCCCATAATCGAGGGGTGCACCCAAATCGAATCACAAAAGTAATAGATATGGTAACGAAGAAGTGTGTCCGCTAGAGGTGGCGAACCTCAATGGCCCGGCAGGGCTCCTGTTTTAGTCATGTCAGGGGTCATCCAAAATCGTTCTCCTTCTTCAGTCAACGCGTTCATCAAAACCATCCAATTCGTTCTGGATCAACACTCCGCGTATATTAGTTATTAAAGTGGTTTTCGGTATCGACAGAGAGTATGTCCATATCCGATCCCGGTCTCTTTAATAACTACGTATTATTTCACCGATGGCTCTTTTACATTTCAAATCGATTCATAATTGATATCAAAAAATCATATTCGCTTCAAAATCAAATCCATTTCAAATATCATCATATCTATTCAAGATGTAAGATTCCGTCTCAAAATCATTTTTCTCTTCAATATCTCATTTCGATTTCAAAATCATTTTTCGCCTCAATATCTCATTTCGATTTCAAAATCATTTTCGCCTCAATATCTCATTTCGATTTCAAAATCATTTCGAATTTCAATTTAGGTTGCAACTTCATTTAACCCAATTCGTATTTAAATTCAAGATTTAAATATAAACATTTAACCTTATTGACCAGCTTGAAATTTTAGAAAATAGTTTTAAGTAGTTTAAAGTAGTTTTAAATAATTAAAATAGTTGACATACTTAAAATCTTTAAATGGATTTCAAATTGATAAATTGGTTTAAAATAATTAAATTGGGTTAAGTATATTTAAAATAGATTAAAATAGTTTAAGTATTTTAAGATGGTTTATATAACAGAGAAATTTGGAAACAAAACTGAAACATCTTCAAAACCAAACCATTTCAATTATAACTTCCCAATTCAAATCAATTTCAATTTCCATTCTACCGATTCAATTTGGATTTTAATTCAAATCAATGTCAACTTGACTTCAAATTAATTCAATTCCACATTCACCTTTAATTAATTCAATTTCAATTTACATCGATTTGGAGCTTGATTTTCAAAATATCAATTTATAACACTTAACAAAGTTATCCTTCAATATTCAACTTTTAAATTCAAATTTCAAATATGATTCAATTCCAAGCTCAATTTCAAAATATCATTTTTATATCACTTTTACTTAGTAATACTGAAAGCTCGAAATAATGTTCAATCCTTAAAACAAATAAATCTTTGAAATTCAGTCATATCCAAATTTTAGATTTCAAAGTCTCAACTTAAATTATTTAACAATTTCTTTTAACTAAAATTTATTTCAACCTTCCAAACTCAATTTTCGATAAATTCGATTTCTATAAATTGATTTTATTTATAACCTTTAAATCAAATATTTGAATAAATTTCAAATCAACGATTTTAAAATTTTTAATTTAACCAATCCGGTGTCCGTATATAATTTTCCATCCTATGGCCAAGTTATTAGTTATTTCAATTAAATGTCAGGGATGAATATATATCACTTAAATCAAATCACAGTGTCATATGTATGCATAATAGGATATATATATAAGCAAATAAACATCCAAGCATTTAAATATCAACCAATAGCATCCATCGAAATACATCATCCAATAGATAATACAATTTACGACAATTTCATAGTTATCAATATCAGGTAATTTAATCGCAATTTTAATTTTAATTTAAATTTGACTATCAATTTTAATTTTCAACGGTGAATTTGAATGACAATCTATATGACAATTAAATTTTTATCAAACAATGACAAATAAATTCATATCACTTCATAATGTCAAATTTAACTACCATAAAGATATTCAGTACGTTGTGAGCGTTATAAAACACTCACCTTGATTTTCAATTTTAAATCAAATCGAACGACGTTCGATTTAACCTAAAATTTTAGTTAGCTCCATACGTCCCCAAATCAATTCCATGATGTAGAGCTCGTCACCACGATTCCAACGCAAAAAGTTTCATCCGATTCTGATAAAGTATGGATGAGATATGAGTTTTACAAGATTGCATATATATTAATATAATTTTAAAACAAATTTTCTTTTTTCTTTTTTTATTACCAACACAAATCACGGCCGTCCAGAATTTTAGATCCGAGATCAAGGGCCGACTCCCCTCCTTCATCCATCTCACTCCAGTAGAACGCACGCAAGATGAACCCATCACCACCAAGCTTTGACCACCGACCGCCCCTCCATCGTTCCACTCACACTCGATCGGAGACCATCAAATCGAAGCCCCAAGCGAGCTCAACCCTCGGCTAAGGTACCACGAAGCTCGGCCGTGACGTAGCCTCAGAAATCGTTCGCGAACGTGCGTGCTTCAAGGTGGGATTGCCACCACATCGCTACTCGAAAATCCATCATAACCGTTGGAATGCAAGAGCTCGACGTCGCCGACATTTCACTAGTTGAGGTCGAAGGCCATGGGGGCGTGGATCAAGAGATTTGGAGAGAGAAAGGTTGCTAAGTTTCGGCCATTAAAACTGTTAAGTGGCGGCCACGAAATAAGCTAGGGTTTCTCTGAAGCAAGCGTGAATATATACGTATAAGCCAATTATTAAAATATTATTTTCCAAAAATTCAAGCTTTTTCAAACGAACTCCAAACGAGGCGTGCCGCCTGGCGTTCGTAATGTTTTACCCGCATTCCGAACACAATGGAACGTGTTTCGGAGGCTAATTTGATCGTATGTGAAAGATAGCTTTTGAATCAAATTAAAATATTAAATTTTTCGATATTTATTTCAACGCGTTTCTAACCCGTACGATCAAACGATAACTCCAAACATTACGAAATTTGAAATTCGATAATAATACACTATTACGGATCCAATGGAACTGGTTTCATCGAATTCCGAGACTGTTCCTTGGGAGGCTATTTTTACTCGTCGATTAAATCGACGACTTTTCAAAATTTACCGAATTTCTTAATATTACAATTTTAACATCTTATTAACTCTATAAAATCCAAATATAACTTATATTCATTTTGGAATCCAAATTGAACCATATTAAATCAAATTTCAGTTATTCACTCTATTTTCATATATTAAATTTCAATACCAAATTAATCATATTAAATTCAAAATTTAACCTTTGAAACAAATTCAAATTATAGAACAACCATTTCCATTAAATAGTTATTCAACTCCTGTTATTCAATTATTCAGTTATTTTCAAATATTGAATTTAAGCAATTTAATTGTTCAATATTCAACAAATTCCAATATTAGATTTTAAATAAATTTTCATTATCAATCCATTACTTTATTTACATCTATTAAATTCAGCCTTATTATTCAATCCAACTATTGATCGTAAACTCATTCAATAAGTAGCATTATCTTTCAATACTCGTTATTATTAAATCTTCGAAATCAGTCTATTTCAAAGTTTTATTTCTACATAATTCACAATTATTATTCAACTTCAATTATTGATTATACACCCAGTTAATATATAAAATTTCATTTCATTTGCAATTGGTTTCCAAATTCAATTCGACCGACTAAATAAATTAGTAACTTATAATAATTATCACCATTTACTTTTAGTCACAATTTATAAGTTTATTATTTATAACAAGTGTCACAATTACCTATATAATCCAAATTAGATTCCCTTCATAACCAAGTTATAATATTTAAGTCATTTCAATTGATTGGAATTTCATTTAATTCATTAATAATTAACTTAGATAAATATTATTGCAATTCATTCTAGTTATTATTATCATAAATAAATTACAATTTTTTTTTAATTCTTCCAACATTAAACCATTAAAATCTTATTAAATTTAACAATTTTAATTATCGAAAATTTACGGGTCGTCACAAACGCTATTTTCAAATATCGATTTAAACGATAAAATTCAAAACTGAACAAAACAGTTTCAAATTCAATTCTGAAGCTTCCATTATCTTCAGTATTATCAATATAAATTTTCTAAGCCTTGAAAATATTTTTAATCAGCTTAAAACTAAAGATTTAAATTTTTACCCAACTTCAGTAAATTAAATTCAATAATTAAATTGCCAAATTCATTCTAATATTTGAATTTCAAATTAAACTATCATTCGAATATTTAAACTCAATTAAATATTCACATTTCAAATGTCAAAAATTCAGGGTCTTTACACTTTATATATGAATCCCACCTTGAAGCGGTTGATTTATATTCTATAATTGTACAACATTTGTGATGTAGTGGGAAACAAGTTGGACCTCACTATTATTGAATTTTTTCAATAATATATTTTATATGGATTATTGAAATGAACCTGATTGTGGACATTGTTGTTATAACATCGTTATATGTTGAAAAGTAAAACCTGGTCGTAATAGAAAATCAATATAGATATTGGTTAAGTATTGAGTTACTATTGGCCTCGGATTAGTATTTTTAAAATACTACAAATTGCCATTTAAATTGGAATTAATTTTTGAGGCAAGAAACGATTTTAAAATCCAAAATTGGATTTTGGAAATATTTTAAGGATTAGTTAATTAAATATATTAATATTGTTTTTAAGTTAATTAGGTATATTAATATTGTTTTTAAGTTATAAAATTATAAGTATTAATTTAAGGTAATTTAATTATAATAATATTCTTTTAAAAGTTATTTTATTATATTAAAAAATTTAAAGTTATATAATCATATTAATATTATTTTAAAGTTATTTGATTTTTTTAATATTATTTTGAAGTTATTTGTTTATAGCTAATATGTTTTAAGAAATTATAAAAAGGTTAATAAACTGAAAGAATTATTATTTAAGAATAATTATGGTTTGAAATTAGTAATAAGGATTATTAATGTGGTTTTAAAATAAATTACTATTATTTATAAAATGGTTAGATTAATTAATATTATTATTTCTTAAACAATATTTTATAACGATTAATTATTAATTTAGGATATTTAAAGTTAATGATTTCCATTTATTTATAAGGTTCATTGTTAATAATTATTATCATATAGTGATGTTTTGTGGTAAATGATTAAAATTATGTATAAATGTTCCCGAGACCCGGAAATGGAGTCGAAAGATGTAGATTTTATAAAAGAGTTATAAAATGGTTCAAAAATTATGGAAGGGTTATTTGTAAGGTGAAAGAGTTTATAAATTGTTAAATATTTATAAATGAATTTTAGAAGCGTGTTTATAGATTTATAAAGGAATTTTATAAATGGTATATTGGCTCACAAAGAGTTATAAATGATTCTGAAATCTACAAGAAGTTTATAAGGGACCGAATTCTTGGTAAAGGAATTATTAATGTTTTTCAAAGATTTATAAAATGGTTTATAAACGATCTTGGATAATTGTATGGAGAATTATAAACGATTTGAGAACCGAAAAAAAGGAAAGCTTTTCTAAATTTTATGGATATACTTATACCGTTGGGATAAGTATATGGCTATTTCTAAATATGGAAATACAGGGATTTGTGAATATATCATTTAAAGGTGTTTATATACAAGTAATTTACAAAGTAATTGTATGTATAAAGACTTATTGAAGGAGGCTAGTGATTGCTAATATACTGAACTGATGTTGGTTTTCCCTATAAAATAAATCCCTGGTTGAATGTTTGTTAGCCAATATTTAAATAACCGACTATCAAAAATGAACCCAAACATACTTTGGAAATATATAGGAGGACACGTGAGTTATATGGCATAGTCATCACCGATGATGATGTACAGTGCGTACAAATCTCGTTTCGTTCTCTTAGGACAGTGATAAGGAAATCCATCCACTAATGGTTAGGAGGTGATCTATGATCTTATCATTGGCTGTTTATTTCCTAGAGAACCGGAGTTGAGTTTATCGAAAATTGTCGAACGTTGTTTTGAAGAGACCGGGATCGGATATGTTTTTAGAAAACCACTTGGATCCAATGAAAGCATTTCGAAGTGAAGACATCGTGAAGAGCATGGAATTGAAGATAGAGATGTGAAGTGCAAGGGCTAGTCGCCACTAATCCCGAGGGTGATTCCAAAATGGATGTAGAAGGAATAGTGCCTTTGGTTTCGTTCAGACCCAGAACAGATTTGTGTGGATGAATGCTATTAGCACATTATCATTAGAGGGCAATTAGCATTCTAAGTGTAAATGTTCTTGAAAGGTAATCATAGCCTCAAGCCTCATCAATCGAAAATGACTGAAACCGAGGAGATAACCATTCATATTTTCAGATTCAGTTGTGCATGAGGGAGCTCCATAATGGTTAGGAACAACCAGGGTGATGACATATTTGGTACTATCCAACAAGGGGTAGGCCAGTCCTGTGTTGGCAGGGGTCGTTAGGTACGATCTCGGTGCATTGTTTTTAAGGTGTACTGTGATGGGCGGTACCCCAGTAGCTTAGTCATTAGTTGGAATCAATTCTCCAATACGAGCTTTACGGTTTTAGTTGTATACCAGATATGTTGGAATGTGAGATGCAAGCATTCCAACTATATTCATATTTTACTTTGACACCTAGACAGTATTATAATATAAATGGATTTTCTATAAAATTGTTCTGGTTATCGTAATGTAAAAACTCATCCGTGTTTATGTGCGGTGTGGTCTTATGAGATACTTTTGATTCAAGTATTTTCTTATAGCTTGAAATCCGATTGGGTGTGTTTTCTCACGTTGGTTTTCCAGATTTACTTGGGTGTTATTTATTATAATGTTCTGGTCAGACCAAACATATTATAGATTAATTTGGATGCTTGAGCTTCACGAGATGAGTTGGAGGTCTAGAGACATATTCACGTAGATAGTTACTTTCTACTGTATTCATTGTTGTGTTATCAGCAAATGTGAGGACATGTTTTTATAACTGTCCAAGTTGAAATAGATTATTATACTCTGATTGATGTTTGTATATACACATATTACAGTGTTTCTTTTGTGTAAAGAATTGTGGTACATTATAGATTATTCGTTCAGCTATGAGATTCTGTGTTGTTTAGTTTTCTTTTTATCTTCTTCCTTCTTTCTTTTTCCCTAAAATTTGGTCTTCCGGCATTCGATTGCTCGACATATGATGCAATGGACGTATTAGTGTCGATTTTCGAGAGTCGAAAAGCCCCGGTCGTTACAAATCAGAAACTCATCAAATTTCATACTGAAATTTAAATGCATACCTTATTGTCGAACAAATTCAAATTTACCTTAGAAATCAAAATCCAATTCCATTTTCCTTTATACCCCCTATATAATTTACTTAATAATAATGTCCAATTACAACATTCCAGTTAAATTTTCATTCACTTATTAACCTAGAATATTTCTCAATTCTAAATTTTACTTAATAATTTTCTCCATTCCTTTCTTAAGTTCAATATAAGTATTTACATACTTCATATGTTTATTTTCACTTCACTACCAAAGTTATATATTCATTTCCATTCAACTTTGCATTTTCAATTCCATTTAAATTCAATTTACAATTTCAATTCTATTTGAATTCATTTTATCTTCGAAAACCAAAAATTTCACTTAGTGAAACTCGATACTTACTTTTTCCAAAGCTTTCAACTTCAACCAAAACAATGGTTTTCATTTTCTAGTTCAATTCCTACGTTTCCATTACAATTTGAAAATCAATTTTTCTGTTAACAAAAATTTTCCAAATTTTCAAAATTTTTCTAACTC
The DNA here is from genome assembly GCA_030737815.1 of Allium fistulosum. NCBI lineage: Eukaryota > Viridiplantae > Streptophyta > Magnoliopsida > Asparagales > Amaryllidaceae > Allium > Allium fistulosum. The sequence goes on from CM060903.1 coordinate 97,676,122, forward strand.
CCAAAATTTTCGGAAAATTTTGACGGAGTCTCCTTTGTACGGAGGAGCTTTTGCAATTTGACAAAAGATATAAATATATATACATCGACCACACGGTCGGAAAAGCAAAAATAGTTCATATTTCCTATTTTGTATTGCGTAAGCGTACGTTTATTAGCATTTTAAGCAAAGCGGCTTATTTATTTAGCTATTTGCACAACCAAAATGTAGCCGAACAGCTTCCAAAAACCTGCACTTACTCAATTTAAACACGTAAGTGACATTTATAGGAAATTTATTAACATTTCACTTATTTTCGATAATAAACAAGTAGTTTTCATAAGCAATGTACTTAAAATAATTCCTATAAGCAATTTATAAGATTTTAATACAAATTTAGTCGCTTATGACTAAATCACACATCATTTCCGTTCAATTTAAGTGATTTACAACTCACTTTCTTACATTCAATTCATTTTCAAACGAAATGAACTCATATCTATTTCAATTGATTTTAATTCCCTTCGATTCAATTTACATTCGACATTCACATTCGGTTTATTTCATTTGAAACCATTTCACAAAAATTTTCTTAAGTCGAGCATTTATCCAAATATCGCTTAAGTTATTTCAACTCAAAATTCAAGTTCATTTTCCTTGTAAACAATTTCCAATTTAAATCTTTGATTTGATTTTTCATTGAATCAAATCCATTCCTTCTACTAATTTAATTCAATTAGTATATTCACTTATTCTTTTTAAATTTCAAATTTCAATTTTTAATTCGTCTTGAATTTATTTTATCAATAACAAGGAAATTTTTTAAATTTATTTCTACTTACTTGAATTTATATACGAATTCAAACCATTTTTATTCAACTCACAATTCAATTTTAATTTAACTAATTCAACTTCCAATTCATTATTTCATGAATTAATAAATTATCAAGTTAATTTGCTTGAATTCAATCCATTTTATTTTATTTCTTCCAAGTTTTGATTTTTATTCAACTTGGTCCAAATTAAATCTCATTCCATTTTACTTCCAATTCACTATTTTGGTTAATAACCACTTATATTTAAACTGGATTTCAAATTCCATATGAATTTAATTTACCTTTCATTTCATAAATATTGAATCCAATTTTATTTCAATATTTCACTTCATTTCATTAATGAATTTATTTCCAAATACTTCTCTAGGATTCTATTTCAAATCATAAATCACATTTACAATTTACAATTACAAAACCCATTCGTATATGAATACCATATCTTTTCAATTCATATTTATAAATTTCATTTGTTAAATGAATTTATCTCCAAACTTTGGTTATACCATTATTTCTTATTCAATTTCCACACAACAATGATAAAATGTAACGACCCATATTTTTACGGATCGAAACATTGTAAAACAGTTGACATTTGGTCGCATTGTTGATAAGTCGTCCAGAGTCTAAATCTTAGGTCGTATGAGGGTTTGGAATGACCTAGGGAAGTTGGCGAGTTAAGGGTAGGCGGCTTAGTGATGTGGAGCGACCTAAGGGTTGGAACAACCTAAGGAGTTAGGTCGTGTAATAGTTGGGTCGTATAGAAGATAGGTCGTGTGCTGGTTTAGGTCGTGGGGTAGGTTAGGTCGAGTGAGCGACCTAGGAGATTGGAGCGACCTAAGAGAGTTAGCGACCTATAGAATTTGGAAACCTATAGGGTGTTAGCGACCTAAGGTTTTGAGCGACTTAAAGGTTTGCAGTGACCTAAGAGAGCTAGTGAGTAGCGACCTATAAGAGTTAGCGACCTATAGGAGTTAGCGACCTAAGGGTTAGTAACTTACAGTGGTGAGCGACCTAGTGGTGAGCGACCTAGTGGTGAGCGAGTTAGCATGGGTAGGTCGTTATACGACCTAAGGAGTTAGGTCGTATCCTGGCTAAGTGTTAGGTCGCGTGTGTGTGTTAAGTCGTAGGTTTGTTAGGTCGTTAGGTCGTGGCATTGTTAGGTCGCGAGGAAGCGTGTTTGTGTTAGGTCGCAGGAGTGTTAGGTCGTAGAAGCGGTCTGTGTTAGGTCGCTAGGCTGCATCCTCGTTAGGTCGTAGGTCGCGGATGCGCGTAGGTCGTTGGATCTGTTAGGTCGCATGGATGCGCATTGTCTTAGGTCGTAAGCTGTTAGGTCGCGTGATGACTTATCGTGTTGAGTCGTTAAGTCGTAGACTTGTGGATCTGTTAGGTCGTAGGGTTTTAGGTCGAAGGGTTTTAGGTCGTAGGGTTTTTAGGTCGTGGACGACCTAACTCCGAGTGAGCGACCTAAAGTGATTTCAGCCTATAAATAGGAGGGTTTTTCTCCATTTTTGGGATCCGGATTTCGAAGCGACGAAGTGCTGCCATTTTGAGAGCTCGACTTCTACATTTCTTCACTTCTTTTCTCTACTCTAATCTTGTGATTCCTTCCATCCAAATCGAAGATCAAATCGAAGATCCAAGAGCTTAGATTGAAGATCTTCATCCATTGAAGAGAGATTTCATCGTTTGAAGCGGATTGGTGATAGATCGAGTTAGATCCTTCGTTGTCCAGATCTGAAGTGGGTTTCTTTTAAGGTGTTTAGGTGATTTGGTGAGTGGTGATTATCTCTCACACGGATCCAAAGGAGTATATCGGATTGTTGGCTTGATTTTGAGCTAAAGTAGAGATTTCCATGCATTTTCCTAATCCTAAGTATAGATCCATATAGATCCATTGTTCATAATGATTTGGCATCCATTTTACTACATGTGAACCTATGCAAGTTCATTCATCAAGATTATAGAGATATTGCTCATGTTTTCATGCTTGTTAGACTTTTGACTCTTTAATTACGAAATTGCCATTATTGTTATAATTGTCTATTTAGATCATATTTGAATGCTTGTTTACTTGGATTAATGTTTGACTTGATTGATTGCTATGAATTAGATGATTGATGATTTGATTTAGACCGAAGATGATTCAAAAGCTAAGGGAAAGGCTCTTGAATTGGAAAAGCTGCTCGTGGCATATGTGGCAGATGAGGAAGCTCATATGGATAGATTTGATGATGATGTTGAGATGAAGCTTTGCTATGATGATGATGAGGCGAAGTATGATATGAGATAGCCTTGGTCTAATCCAGACGGGATCATTCCAAGCAGATTGATAACTCGGTGAAATGGTTCGAGTTTGAGGATAATGGTTTGCTCGGGAGGCGCTTGAGCTAGTATGGAAATAGTCGTCGAGGAGGATGACTAGAAGGCTGAGATCTCATCGTTGTTGAAGGTTCTAGCATGCTCAAAGCAAGAGTACGTTGGGCAGATTCGATAGTCCCTGAAGGCTACTGATTGGTAGTCAAGTACTCTGGGCAGATTCGATAGTCCTAGGCACGGGTCACGATGACGTGCGGAGTTATGTCTAGAACCGGGGTTTCCATTAGCCCTTGACGGACGGATGAAATAAAGAGCCGGTCATTCAATTAACGATGATATCGAAGCAATGATAACAGTGATAGCCAGAGTCATGGATGTTTGGTTGTATCGTCATTCGGTCTCAAGAGCGGTATTTTCTGGGTGCTTATCTGATCTTGGTTTAGGCCTTGGGGGTTTGTACTTGGAAAACATCGCCCTTGCCTCGACTGATAATTGCTTTACTTTAAATTGTATGCTTTGCTATGTTTGCTTCTGCTTAGTGTGTGTCTGGGGGATATCACTGTAGAAAGAGGTGGAGTGGGAGGGTTGTATTCCTATTCCTTTTCCTTTATGCTCTTTTGGTATGTTGTTAGTTAATTTACCGCTCACTAAGACTGTTGTCTGACTCAAGGCTTTATGTTTGAACTCTTATTGCCTTGGGTTGTTCGTCCATTTTGGGACGGGCAGACTAGGTAGCAGGTGACAGGTGCTGTTCTTGATTTCCACGGTGCTGATATCGAAGACGAGCTGGAGGATTGCATATTATCTTCTTACTATATGTACTGGATGTTCCGCTGCTTGTATATTCTCTGAGTGTTATGTAGTGAGGCTTGATGTATTGACTGTTCAGATGTTTGTATTCAACTATTATGAAGTTTTATTGATGAGATTCTATTCTGTGAAGCTTCACTATATATATATTCTATTGTATTTCGTCCATGCGCTGTGAGTAATACGATAGATTCTGTTGTTTAAATTTACCCTGGCAATCGTCCATGGTCGCCTGGCACACTTTACAGCGCACTATCTCTAGGTTCGGTGCAGGGGTCATGGGCGGTCGTCACATTTGGTATCAGAGCTTTAGTTAATCAATTTTACCCAACGCTCGCTGACGTAACTACGTATGAGAGACGTAATTGTATTTTGATGGATGATTACTATATATAATATAGTAGCTTAGTAGAGTTTGAGTCCTTTATGCAGTTGTTTCTCAAGGTGTGCTAATCATTCCTTTTTATAGATATTAAGGATGAGTCGAAGAGGGAGACCAGCTGCTAGGGAAGGCCGTGCTACTGAGGGGGTTGTTGATTATGCTGCTATGTTCGAAGGTATGATGACTTCGATCATGAGAAGGATGCCAGCTCCGGGGCCATCGGTGGATGTTGGAGTTCAAGTTCAAACTCCAAAGCCGGTGGATTTTGCTAAGTTGTGTAAGGATTATTCTGCTCTTGGAGGGAAGGTTTTCTTGGGAACAGAATCAACCATTGAACTCCAGAGGTGGATAGATGCTTGTAGAAGGATCTTTAGTGATTTGGGAATTGAGGATGCGACTAAGAGGAAGTTAGCATCAAGACAGCTTCAAGGAAGAGCTTCTGATTGGTGGAATTCTATCACCATTGATACTCCGGAGGAAGAGATTACTTGGGAGCAATTCCAAACTAGATTTGAAGCTAAGTTCATTTCTACAGCTCAGAAGTCTGTTCTGTTCAAGAAGTTTGTGGAGCTCAAGCAAGGTGGAAGACCAGTTCTTGAGTATGTTTCTGAGTTTGAAGCTTTGTCCAAGTATGCCCGGTCGTATATTGAATATTCGTATCAGAAGAATGAGAAGTTTGTGACAGGCTTGGACAGTTATCTTGGGAGGCAGTTGGTGGATCATTTGGACGATTCATTTGAGAAGCTTGTGGAGAAAGCTCTCAGCCATGAGAATCTGTTTCCTAAAGAGGGATTTGTTGTTGCTGTGACCAAGGGAGAGTCTAGACCACAGCAGGGTGGAAACAAGAAGAGGAAGCAGCAGCAACAAAAGGGTAAGGATGGCCAGAAGAAGCCAAAGGGCAAAGTGACTTGCTTCAATTGTCAACAGAAGGGCCATTTCTCTAGGGATTGCAAGAATCCGAAGGTGCCGGTGAAGTGCCACAACTGTGACAAGTCGGGGCATATCAGGAAGAATTGTCTAGAACCGCGGAAGGACAAGCAAATTGTGCAAGCTTATGCTTTGGGGGCTGTTCCATCATCTTCAAAAGCTCCTACCGCTGAAGAGAAGGGAAAGAGTGTGGTGGTTCAGGGTACTCTCTCCATTTGTGGTGTTCCAGTTAGAGTGTTATTTGATACTAGGGCGTCGCATTCTTTTGTTTGTAGTGAACTTGTAGGCCAGTTGGGTTTAGAACCGGATATTGTTGATAGGCCATTGGTTGTAAGTAATCCAGTTGGGGGTTCGTCTTGTTTGTGTATGCTATGCCGTGGTCTGATTGTATCGAGTCATGATTGCTCTTTTGTTTGTGATTGTTTTGTTCTGAACTTTGCGGGGTTCGGAATTATTTTGGGTATGGACTGGCTTAGGAAGTATGCGGCAAAGGTTGATTGTGAGAGGTTGGAGGTGACAGTCGAGAATGTGGAGGGGCGAAAGGTTGTGATACGATGTAAGCATGAGGAAGGCGTCTTCATGAGCTTCATGTATTCGCTGGTTGTTCCACGGGATGGACTGTCATCTGTGCCAATCGCTAATGGATTTGAGGATGTCTTTGACGAGGTCAAAGAGTTACCGCCGCATAGAGAGATCGAGTTTCGTATAGATCTAGTTGAAGGAGCCAGACCTGTTGTGATGCCTCTTAGGCGGATGGCGCCTAGGGAGCAGCAAGAGTTGAGGGTGCAGGTTGACGATCTTTTACAGAAAGGATTCATTCGGCGTAGTGTGTCCGAATGGGGTGTACCAGTTGTGTTCGTAACCAAAGCAGATGGATTGTTAAGGTTGTGTGTGGATTATCGTGAGCTGAATAAAGTGACTAAGAAGAACAAGTATCCATTGCCGAGAATCGATGACTTGTTTGATCAGCTTCACGAAGCTAAGGTGTTTTCTCAAATGGATTTGGCTACGGGATTTCACCAGTTGAGAGTGGCTAAGGATAGTGTGCCGAAGACTGCTTTTAGGACACCATCCGGTTTCTTTGAGTGGTTGGTAATGCCGTTTGGATTGACTAATGCGCCAGCATATTTTGTAGATCTTATGAATAGAGTGTTCAGAGATCAGTTGAGCAAGTTCGTGCTAGTGTTCGTGGATGATATTCTGATTTATTCCAGAACTGAAGAAGAGCACAAGACGCACTTGCGTATTGGTTTGGAAATCTTACGAAAACATCAGCTGAAGGCTAAGTTTTCGAAGTGTCACTTCTGGAAGAATGAAGTGAGGGTCTTAGGCCATATTATTTCTGGAAATGGAATAGAAGTTGATCCCGCCAAGGTGGCAGCAATCCAGGATTGGGTCAGACCTAAGAATGCATCTGATGTGAGAAGTTTTCTTGGATAAGCAGGATATTATGGACGGTTTATCAAAGACTTCTCCAAGGTAGCTGCACCGTTAACAGGATTGATGAAAAAGAACCAAGTATTCAGATGGGATACTAAGTGTGAGCAAGCTTTCGGAATCCTGAAAGAGCGACTGACAAGCGCTCCTGTTTTGACTATTCCAAGTGGGAATGATGAGATGGTGGTTTACACTGACGCATGTGGTACTGGACTTGGAGCAGTGCTGATGCAGAAGGATAAAGTTGTGGCATATGCAAGTCGACAACTGAAGCCACATGAAAGGAATTATCCGACTCATGATTTGGAGTTAGCGGCGATTGTATTTGCTCTGAAGATGTGGAGACATTATCTATTGGGAGTTCGATTCGAGTTATTTACAGATCATAAGTCGTTGAAGTATCTTTTCTCCCAAAAGGATTTGAATCTTCGGCAGCAACGATGGCTAGAGTTTTTGGCATCATATGATTTTGGTATAGCCTATACTCCGAGAAAGGGTAACGCAGTGGCAGATGCGTTAAGTCAAAGACATGCAGGATTGGGAGCCATGTTTTCAGAATGGAAGAATCTCGAGTATTTAGCTGGATTTGACTTCAGGCCTAGATGTGAATTGGAACCTGAGATATTGGCAAACTTATCGATAAGACCGACTCTTGTGGAAAGGATTGGCGAGAGCCAAAAGCGAGACGATAAGCTTGTCAAGGTTATCCGTGATTTGGAATCAGGATTGGACCCAGAAAAGGATAAAGGATTCGAGGTCGATCGAGAGGGTTGGCTTCAGAAGCAAGGACGACTTGTTGTTTCCGATATCGATGAATTGAGGAATGAAGTTCTGAGGGAAAGTCATCACTCGAAGTTGACAATTCATCCAGGTGGAAATAAGATGTATCGGGATATGAAGAGAACCTATTACTGGGAAGGTATGAAGAAGGATGTTGGAAATTTTATTTCCAAATGTATGAACCGCCATTTGGTAAAAGCCGAGCAGAAGAAGCCAAGTGGATTGCTTCAGCCATTAGAAGTTCCTACATGGAAGTGGGAGCAAGTATCGATGGATTTTATTAATGGGTTACCTAGAACAAGAACGGGAAATGAAGGGATTTGGGTCATTGTAGATCGTCTGACTAAGAGTGCAAGATTCATTCATGTTCGATCGACTAGGACTGCATCAAAGTTGGCTGAGTTATATGTTAAGTGGATAGTTCGATTCCATGGTATTCCGAAGAGTATAGTGAGCGATCGAGACCCATTGTTCACTAGTGGATTTTGGAAGAGCTTCTAGGAAGTTTTGGGAACCGAGTTATGTTTGAGTACAGCTTATCACCCTCAAACAGATGGTCAGACCGAGAGAGTCAATCGAGTTTTGGAAGATCTCCTCAGAGCTTGTGTTTTGGATTTCGGAGGATCATGGGAAGATCACCTTCATTTGGTAGAATTTTCGTATAATAACAGTTACCAGTCAAGCATTGGTATGGTACCGTATGAGGCATTGTATAGAAGACCGTGTAACTCTCCGACATGTTGGTTAGAGACAGGAGAAAAGCTGATGCTTGGGCCAGAGATGATTCGACAGACTTCAGATTGTATAGAGATCATTCGACAACGAATGAAGGCAGCCCAAGAACGTCAGAAAAGTTATGCCGATAAGCGTCGTAAGGATTTGGAGTTCGACGTAGGCGATATGGTTTTTGTGAAGATTTCTCCTCTGAAGAATGTTATTCGATTCGGGAAGAAAGGAAAATTGACTCCAAGATTTGTTGGACCATTCCCGATCATCGAGCGAATTGGAAAGCTCGCCTACAGATTGGAGTTACCAGAAAAGATGTCAAGTGTGCACAATGTTTTTCACGTATCATATCTACGGAAGTATGTGCACGACTCGAATACAGTAGTTTCTGCTGATAGCTGTGAAGATTTCGAAGTTGATCCAGTCGATAGGAGACCTCGTAAGCCGCTTCGTGTTGTGGAAACCGACACGAAACAGCTTAGGAGGAAGATAGTTAAGCTGCTCAAGATACAATGGAGTGATGATGATAACGACTGTACATGGAAGGTGGAAGAGAGGATGAAAGCAGCTCATCCAAAACTCTTCAAGGTATGGCCCTAAGGTGTCGTGTCATCTAACGACATTGTAACTTGTTCTAAGTTTTAGAATTCTGCATGCTAAGCTAGAATTGGATGCATGGTTTGTTGATTGCTATGGATGGTAGGCATGCAGAATAGTCTTTGATTGCTCTGTTTGTTTGGAATTTCGGGGGCGAAATTCCTAAGGGGGGAAGAATGTAACGACCCGTATTTTTACGGATCGAAACATTGTAAAAGCGTTGACATTTGGTCGCATTGTTGATAAGTCGTCCAGAGTCTAAGTCTTAGGTCGTATGAGGGTGTGGAACGACCTAGGGAAGTTGGCGAGTTAAGGGGTAGGCGGCTTAGTGATGTGGAGCGACCTAAGGGTTGGAACAACCTAAGGAGTTAGGTCGTGTAATAGTTGGGTCGTATAGAAGATAGGTCGTGTGCTGGTTTAGGTCGTGGGGTAGGTTAGGTCGAGTGAGCGACCTAGGAGATTGGAGCGACCTAAGAGAGTTAGCGACCTATAGAATTTGGAAACCTATAGGGTGTTAGCGACCTAAGGTTTTGAGCGACTTAAAGGTTTGCAGCGACCTAAGAGTTAGCGACCTAAGGGTTAGTAACCTACAGTGGTGAGAGACCTAGTGGTGAGCGACCTAGTGGTGAGCGACCTAGTGGTGAGCGAGTTAGCATGGTTAGGTCGTTAGACGACCTAAGGAGTTAGGTCGTATCTTGGCTAAGTGTTAGGTCGCGTGTGTGTGTTAAGTCGTAGGTTTGTTAGGTCGTTAGGTCGTGGCATTGTTAGGTCGCGAGGAAGCGTGCCTGTGTTAGGTCGCAGGAGTGTTAGGTCGTAGAAGCGGTCTGTGTTAGGTCGCTAGGCTGCATCCTCGTTAGGTCGTAGGTCGCGGATGCGCGTAGGTCGTTGGATCTGTTAGGTCGCATGGATGCGCATTGTCTTAGGTCGTAAGCTGTTAGGTCGCGTGAAGACTTATCGTGTTGAGTCATTAAGTCGTAGACTGGTGGATCTGTTAGGTCGTAGGGTTTTAGGTCGAAGGGTTTTAGGTCGTAGGGTTTTTAGGTCGTGGACGACCTAACTCCGAGTGAGCGACCTAAAGTGATTTCAGCCTATAAATATGAGGGTTTTTCTCCATTTTTGGGATCCGGATTTCGAAGCGACGAAGTGCTGCCATTTTGAGAGCTCGACTTCTACACTTGTTCACTTCTTTTCTCTACTCTAATCTTGTGATTCCTTCCATCCAAATCGAAGATCAAATCAAAGATCCAAGAGCTTAGATTGAAGATCTTCATCCATTGAAGAGAGATTTCATCGTTTGAAGCGGATTGGTGATAGATCGAGTTAGATCCTTCGCTGTCCAGATCTGAAGTGGGTTTCTTTTAAGGTGTTTAGGTGATTTGGTGAGTGGTGATTATCTCTCACACGGATCCAACGGAGTATATCGGATCGTTGGCTTAATTTTGTGCTAAAGTAGAGATTTCCATGCATTTTCCTAATCCTAAGTATAGATCCATATAGATCCATTGTGCATAATGATTTGGCATCCATTTTACTACATGTTAACATATGCAAGTTCATTCATCAAGATTATAGAGATATTGCTCATGTTTTCATGCTTGTTAGACTTTTGACTCTTTAATTACGAAATTGCCATTATTGTTATAATTGTCTATTTAGATCATATTTGAATGCTTGTTTACTTGGATTAATGTCTGACTTGATTGATTGCTATGAATTAGATGATTGATGATTTGATTTAGACCGAAGATGATTCAAAAGCTAAGGGAAAGGCTCTAGAATTGGAAAAGCTGCTCGTGGCATATGTGGCGGATGTGGAAGCTCATATGGATAGATTTGATGATGATGTTGAGATGAAGCTTTGCTATGATGATGATGAGGCGAAGTATGATATGAGATAGCCTTGGTCTAATCCAGACGGGATCATTCCAAGCAGATTGATAACTCAGTGAAATGGTTCGAGTTTGAGGATAATGGTTTGCTCGGGAGGCGCTTGAGCTAGTATGGAAATAGTCGTCGAGGAGGATGACTAGAAGGCTGAGATCTCATCGTTGTTGAAGTTTCTAGCATGCTCAAAGCAAGAGTACGTTGGGCAGATTCGATAGTCCCTGAAGGCTACTGATTGGTAGTCAAGTACTCTGGGCAGATTCGATAGTCCTAGGCACGGGTCACGATGACGTGCGGAGTTATGTCTAGAACCGGGGTTTCCAATAGCCCTTGACGGACGGATGAAATAAAGAGCCGGTCATTCAATTAACGATGATATCGAAGCAATGATAACAGTGATAGCCAGAGTCATGGATGTTTGGTTGTATCGTCATTCGGTCTCAAGAGCGGTATTTTCTGGGTGCTTATCTGATCTTGGTTTAGGCCTTGGGGGTTTGTACTTGGAAAACATCGCCCTTGCCTCGAGTGATAATTGCTTTACTTTAAATTGTATGCTTTGCTATGTTTGCTTCTGCTTAGTGTGTGTCTGGGGGATATCACTGTAGAAAGAGGTGGAGTGGGAGGGTTGTATTCCTATTCCTTTTCCTTTATGCTCTTTTGGTATGTTGTTAGTTAATTTACCGCTCACTAAGACTGTTGTCTGACTCAAGGCTTTATGTTTGAACTCTTATTGCCTTGGGTTGTTCGTCCATTTTGGGACGGGCAGACTAGGTAGCAGGTGACAGGTGCTGTTCTTGATTTCCACGGTGCTGATATCGAAGACGAGCTGGAGGATTGCATATTATCTTCTTACTATATGTACTGGATGTTCCGCTGCTTGTATATTCTCTGAGTGTTATGTAGTGAGGCTTGATGTATTGACTGTTCATATGTTTGTATTCAACTATTATGAAGTTTTATTGATGAGATTCTATTCTGTGAAGCTTCACTATATATATATTCTATTGTATTTTGTCCATGCACTATGAGTAATACGATAGATTCTGTTGTTTAAATTTACCCTGGCAATCGTCCATGGTCGCCTGGCACACTTTACAGTGCACTATCTCTAGGTTCGGTGCAGGGGTCATGGGCGGTCGTCACATAATATTTCAATATTATCACTTCCTAACAACCTAGCATCCATATACAATAATAATTTACGGAAAATCATTTCTCTTCTATACAAAAATAGTTTTGGGTAAAATTATCTCATTTACCCTATTTTAAAACAATACTGTGTCAGTTTATCTTGTTTAAGAGTTTAGAAACCCCTATCGATTACAGTTGGCCAGACTGCACCGACCAGAATCTATAAACAATCAACCGATAAGTCAACACAATACAAAATAAATTTTGTATTCACTAACAAATACGCACTCATATCTATTATTACACTCACACTCATTCTAGAGTACTACTGACTCTATCTCTAATGAGTAACACCCAATAGAGCCAGGGTTGTCGCTTAACCAATTGCTCTGATACCACTTTGTAACGACACGATCTTTCGACGCTTGAAAGTCGACATTAATACATCCACTGTATCAAATGTCTCGCAATCAAATGCCGGAAAACCGAATCATTAGGGTTGGAAAGAAGAGGTAGAAGAAGACTGAAGAAAAAGAGAGCAGAAAAACAGAAACAGAAACAATATCAGAATCTCACATTCGCAGCGGAACAATATATAATAGATAATCACTAGTCTTTTAAACAAAGAACTATATCAGTTTATACAATACAACAATAAGAGTCAATATACAACTCAATACAACAATGGACAGTTATATATACTTGTCCCCATACAGAATAAACAGCGGAATAAATAAACAAGTACAGGAGTACATCTCGCCATCCTGCTTGCCTCCAAAGCTCTAGAATATCCAGAATATCCTGATAACATAACTCTAGGTTGCCCGTGTGGAAAATTATAGGCACCCAGAGTTTAGAAAGGGAACAATAAACTCCAAGTCAGTCATGGTGACTGGTGTGAGATCGTAAAATAGTTATTTTCACAAAGAAAATAAAAGAATTCGCAATGCTTTTGGAAAATGAAACTACCATAAGGCCTCCCGCCACACACACAATGTAAACGCAGAATTGGAGGAGATTTCTCCTTATGATAGTCAAAGATGCTTACTACGAAAAATCAGTTGATATTATTATTAATGTCTAGTGTGGAAAACATTTCGAAAGTATAATATTAATCTTAGCTAGCATAGACATTCCGAACTATGCCTACTATAGCTACTATGTTCAATAGCAGGTTACCGCCACATTCCATAGCAGGTTATACAACTAGAACCGTACTGTAACAGCCCAAGATTTTTGTATATATTTTATTTGACTTTATTATATTTTGAAAACTATTTTAAACTTGTTTTATTTCAAACATTTCATTTTTAAATATAAATGTTGATTATTATGTGAATTTTAATTTCAAACTGGTATAAATTGTTTATGTTCCTGTAAAAATGGATTTGTGGTCAAACTGGTCAAACTTTGACTTTTAAACTTCATATTTAAATATTTAAATTTCTCAAATTTTATCTTTTATTATCAAAATAGATTTAGTAACTTGAACACTGCTTTTCGTTTCGTTGAAAACGGAGTTAAATTGTAAAAGTTATGTACATTTCAATTTTGAGTGCAATTTGATTTATTCAGCAATTTTGTTTATTTTAAATTATATAAATTATATTTTCTTTGTCATATTTTATTTTAATATGTGTTAATATGTTATTTTATGTATATTTTGGTCTTTTATTATTTTTAAAGTGATAATAGAATTTTTCCAAAATATGTTGCATTTATTTTCTATTTTTAAAGGCTAGTTTCCATTTTTCTGCTATTTTCTTCATTAAAATTATATTTAATTAAAATTTATTTATATATTTTTGTGAATTCGCTTTATTTTGTGTTCTTATTTTTATTTATAAATATTTTTCAAGTACATAAAAATTCTCCAAAGTTCATTGCATTTATTTCCATATTTTCAAGACTAGTTTGCAAATTTTGCTGTTTTTATTAATTAAATTATATATAATTAATATTTATCTATTTATTTTTGTTTATTTACTAAATTTTCGTGTTTTTATCTGAATTTATATGCGTTTTTCATTTATTTAAAATTGAAAAAAGAATTATGGAAATTTGAAAGGTTTGTGACCCTTTAGTTGCTTAAGTCTCTTGGTTTTCCCACCTTTTCATTTCTAAACTCTTGCATTCATTGATAGCCGACCCTATCTTATTCTTTCAGCTGCATTCTTATTCATTTTTTCATGAATAGAAACACATCTCACCTCAAAAATTTCAGTCTCCATCTGAACAAAGAAAATTTGGTAAACTTTCATATTCTTTTTCCATTTTTTCTACTTGTTGTTTGATTTTTGCACTTGCCTTCTACCTTCCATGGTTCAGCCCTTGCTCCTCCACCACCATAGCCGCCTCCACCATCACCACATCAGGTCACCATCTCCTCCAGCCCATTGACCAAGCCATGCCGTGGTCATCTATGACTAGATCCACCAAAGTTTATGCAAACACTCCACTTGTTCAACCTAGCCGAGTACCAATCTTGTTCCACCACTCAAACCATCACCTTGGCCGCCACTTGCACCACCATCTCCAGCAAATTCCTGACCTGACACCACTGCCATGTCATCCTACTGACCCCACCAGACCTGGCCGTGACCACTTGCCTTTGGTCGTGGCTTGTTTTGCCTTGAAACCATTGTTTTGTTGCCTTGTAGTGTAGTGTCATGCTCATACCTTTGTGCATATCTCTCTACTCCTTTATATCCATGCAATGGCCGACCTATGAACCCAAAACCAGATCCAAATACACCCCTTAGCCATACATTTTAGACCTGTAGCTGAACCATAGGTGGTTGAAAGAAGTGCAATAGATTTGGATTTGTTTTATGCAGTCATTTCTAACAATGTTTTATTGAAATTTTGGGTTGAAAACTTATGTTGTTTGTATGGTTTTGTGTAAATGTTATCAAGGCCATTAGCTTTGGTTCTCCACTCTCAAGTCATTTCCGTGTTGTTGTGCCTTCATAGTGTCTGTATTGTTTACTTTGGTAGCTATCTCCAGCTCTGAACAGGTGAGTTATTCTCACCAGACAATATGTACATATATAACTAGTGAATTGACCCCTTTTGAATCTGTAAAATGCATTTTCATGTTACACCTGCTATGTTATGATTTTATGATGTTCACCCATGCTTAAACACCTATTATATTATATGTTACTGTTATATTATGCTGTTCTATTATTTTTATCAGTTTATCATACTGCAAGTTCCCTTTAGATTAGAATCACTATGGGTTTAAATGATACATAACCGAACGGACTTTAGAATAGGAGAAAATTGTTATGGGCTGAAATAATAGGCCTGAATGATTTTCAATTATTTTCATTTACTTGGGATTGCGGGTTTGATATGATCAAACCCGGGTATCTTTGTAAATTACGGGTTGAAATGATAAATTACCCGTATCACTTTACCTAGGCTAGAAAATGAAATGCAGACCCGTTGTTAAAATACATTTTTATAAAAAAAATTAAAATATTTTAGAAATGTAATATTATAATATTTTGATTTAAACTAAATAAAAATGATTTTTGTAAAGCATTATTGATTTTCTGAAAATTTATAAGTGAAATAAATTAATGGTAAAATTAGAAAATTTGAAATGTAAGTTATTTTGGGAAATTTTAATTTGTTGAAAATTGGAATTTAAATTAAATATGAAATGTGATAAATTCATGATAATTTGGATTAAAGTGAATTTAAATGATTTTTATATTATATTAATGATTTTGAATAAAGTTAAAATGTGAAATGAATGAATATTTAAGTTGAAATTTTGAAATATAACTAAAATTGGAAATTTGTGAATTTGGCTTAAAAGTGAATTTTAAGTTAAGTAAATAAAAATGGAATTAAGTTATATTTGGAAATTTAAACTTAACCGTTAAGCTAAAAATTTAATTATAATGAATTTAAAATTGAATGTTGGAATTTAATAAGTGAATTATTATTAAATATTTATTTTTGAATGGAAATTTAACTTTATAAAATCATGAATTTAAGAAAAATTAAATGATGATTATAAAAGCGAATTTATATGATTTTATAAGTTAAAAATGATTTAAATAAAAATATAATTTTTTGTGAAATTATATTGAATATTTGTAGTTAATTAACTGCATTCCTGAAATACTATTAATTCAAATGTAAATGATAATACAACATTTGTAAATGCTGTAGTTGATAATAATGAACTAAAAAGCTAATTTGGATTAAAGGTTATTATAGCATTTCTGTAAGTGCTATAATTTTTGAATTTAACTAAGTTTTCTTTAAAACTAATGTAACCATATTCCAGCATTTTTTAAATGCTGTCTTTTGTTAAATTGAACTGTTTTGAATATAACTTTCTGTAGCATTTTCTAAATGCTGCGAAAAGTGAATTTTCACTGTGTTGATAAATTTTAGTGAATAAATGAATTTAGAAAAAGATTAAAATTTTGGAAATTTAATAATTTAATGATTAAATATAATAACTTCATTTTGATGATTTAAAATGAAGTAATTTGTTTCGAAATATAAACTATTTTGAAATATGATATTTTGATATTTTGAAATGGATTTTTGAAGGATATTGAATTTTGAAATGATATTTGATTTCGAAGTATAAAATACCATTTTGAAATTTTAACCACGAGATGTATTTAATTTTTAGTTTAACTGGTCCTTAAAGGATGGGCGATCCCAAGCATCCTTTGAGTTATTGTGCATTTCTACTACAGTTCACTTGAGTTGGTTTACATTATATAAGTATATATTGTCCTGACTCGAGTGTTTTGTGTTTTACTTTATGCTCGGGTCAGCCTGAGTATTTACAGCTTAGCTTTGGATTTCTTTCTGGAGCTAGGAATCGCTGGAGATTCTGCTTGTCTAGTTATCTGTCCCTTTCAGTTCAGTTGTTCTATTTCAGTTCTGGTTTTCATAAACTTCTATTTATTTGAGATTTCTATTGTATATGATTTCAAGCAAATATTATGTATTATGTTTTGAGAGTTTGTTATAGTAGCTTCATGAACTACTATGGTTTTTATATTCCGCTGCGAGTTATTCTGATATGTTCTGTGTCTGTGATTCTGTGTATTTGATTTCATTTGCTCCAAATTTATTTACAATCTGTTATTTTGAATTATTCAAGCCATACATGTGTGGATTATTGTCGATTTGAATGGTCCAAAATAGTGGGTCGTTACACGTACAAGGTTCATATTGTTTCTTTGGATTTCTAACAAATGGTCAGGCTAAGGAACTTCCTACTGCCAATGGATACGCCTCTGGATGGACGTCCCGAGAACTAACTAGCTCTCTGCCAACACAAGGCCGGGTTACCTCTTACACTAGGTAACTACTACACGAATATGCCACCCCCCGGTCCTTTAGGACCTTTATCCAAGGCGCCTCGATCACAAAGCAACAATCACACAGTAAATGAGATTGGAGCAACCACACAGGTAAATATCTGGGCTCCATACCATAATATCACCTTTTTCCAGAAGGAAATGACATACCCTAAAGGGAGCGACCCTCATAACCTTGCTGCATCATTCCTGTTTCGACCAATTCCGGTCTGTGAGGTCCGATGAGGTCTCGTCCACAAAGCTACGCTTTTTCACAAAGCCATGCTTTGATCACAAATTATCAACGAATGATCATCATCACACAGCAACACTTAGCATGCCACACTACCAAATTGGGAGTACATCACTGATAACCTTCAACTACATAACCCCTGAGCTTGTACATCTCAGAGAAGGGTGTTAAGCTAAGAGAATAAATTCTCCGCCACCAAACAGAAATGTATTTGAAAGAAATTAGCTCTATATCTCAAAGTGTAGTGTCAGACATACGACCTTACAAGTCTGTTTCGGGTTCGAACAGAACCGAAGGCACTTCGAAAGAAGCCCTTGCAAATCCAGATAATTTCTAATCACGTTCGGACTTCCCATCACAAAGGGTGATAAAATCTCTATACCGGGAATCAGCCGATGTAGAGACACTCGATGGTAATCCTTTCGTTTTTGAAAGTATCTGGTCTTCACCACCGGTCTTCAAATACTATCCACATACGTCGTATCATTATTCGGAATGGGTTATCTGACACAAAGGTCCTTTCCCGGCTAAACCGAATAATAAGCGTTTGTTTTAAAAACAAATTCAAATGCCATTTCAAAGACAATATTGATAGTCGGTGATTTAACTATCAACAACATTCACAACAATCATCAGATTTAAATAATTTTCCCAAATTATTTAATTTCAAAATATCTTCACAAGATATATATTTTTCCACACTTCAACACCTTGAAAAAAAAATTTCAAATCACTTTTCATTCACGGAACAAAATTCTCGATATTATTTATTTCCATTGGAAATCCGCCAAATCTGAATACTTGAAAATAATTTACATCACTTATCCAAAATATATTCGGAAAACATTTTAAAATAAAAGTCTACTTTTAAAACACTTTATTTTCAAATATTAGCTATAAAAACATTATACTAATAATATATATAAATTTAAGTCCAAACAAATTTTCTTCAAAATAAAATTTGTAGATAGAGTGTAATTATTTAAATAATCAATTTCTAAAACAATTATAAATTAAATCTTTAAATAATTTCTTCTATAATTTGCTAAATAAATCTTTACTCTAAAGATTTCAGAATAACTTAAGAAAATAAATTTTTTTCCAAAATATTCTTTAAAACTACTTTAGAACTTTTAATTTTTATACTTTAAAAATTATTTTGGAGATATGCTCGGCTTTCCAGGGAGAATACACTCTCACTTCAAAATGGTTCATTTAAACCAATTAAATAAATCCTTACCGATTTATTTTAAACTTACGTTCCAAATCCGTAAATTTATTTCCACACTTCAAAAATAAATCAATGTTTATTTTTAAAACAAATTCCTCTTTCCTTTATAAATTCCATGGTGAATTTAAGTTTCCAAATATCCACTGATATACGATTTTCAAATCGATTTCAATATTCACTTTCAACAATAATTCAATTTTTCAGTTTATTTCAAAAACACCAAATCAAATTCCATATTGATTTTCAAAATTCATTTCACTTCACCAAACAAATTTCTAACTGGATTTCGAAATTTATTTCCAATCACCAAAATCAATTCCCAAATGGATTTCTAAATTTATTTCCTTTTAAAATAAATTCCTTTATTTTTTTCCCACTTTTAAAATCCAATTTTAAACAAGTTCTTCAACTTTTAAACAATATTATTCAAAACCCATTAATTTATATCTTTTCCCATATTTTCGGAAATAATTCGATACGACTACAAAAATTAATTTTTAATACTTTAATTCCTTCTTTTAAATTCACCTAATTCTTTCAAAAGGAATATTCTTAAAATTTCCAACTTTAAATTAGAAAATCCAATTTTATTTATTTCTGGTATCTAGCGATACCAAAAATACATTCGGATAAATTTTAGCCTTCAACAATTTCAATCACAAATATAATTATGCACATATTATATTAAATCAACACACAACATTGAAACAAATTCAAATATTTGAGGAATCTAGTTGGATCCCTCCAACCTATTGCCCTGCAACCATAGATGTTAGCACAATACCCATTCCACTTCGAGGTGGAATATCGTGGTATATGGGATTTATAAAATATCATCCGCTATTATGCGGTGCAATAGGGTCTCATTCGCTATATAATGCACGAAATCACAACTCCAATATATATATATATATATTTCTATATACTATTATATATATACTATTATATATATACTATCACAATCAGGCAATCAATCAATAATGTGCAATTCAAAATTTTATTTGAGTGAGAAGATCTCACCTTTGCTTTTATTTTGCAATCCATTTTCCATTCCAGTTTGTTTTCTCGATTTATAGACCTTGTATAAACAATTATAAAATTTCATTAATATTCGAACAAATCGAATAACTCAATTTCTATTTAACAATTTTTTTATTTAAACTAGTATGTATTTTTAAATTCCTTTTTAACCATATATATTTTTCTTTAAACCTCGTAACAAACATTATAAACTTTTATAAATATTCGAATTAGTTGAAAAAATAAATTTTCCTATTTGATAAGTTAAATTAACCAATGATTAAATTTTAAAATTAAAATTTGATTTGAAACAAAAAATATTTTCTTTCCTTTTGAAACCTCACTTATAAAAATTAATTTATATAGATTCAAAAATCAAATTTTATAAAATCTTTCAAACAATTTAAACTCCATTTTTTTTCCAAAGTCTCATATATATTTCTGTTTTACCTACGTATATATAAACCTAATTAAAAACACAATCCTATATCCTTGTTGTCAATTTACATTTTTAAAATATATATATATATATATATATATACAGATAAATAAATATATATAAAAGAGAAAATAAAACACACAATCGACCAACTCGCGACCACTGTTGCACCTCGCCGTTCGCCAGACCCCACCGAGAAATCGCACGCCGCCTGCAACCCCAATCGCCACCTATCGAAATTTGAACATAACCAGCGAAGCCAACTCACCAGACAACGCGACCCATTCGCCGATGTCGCCAATGTCTGCCGCCGCTCCCCTTTCTCCAGCGAACTCGACGGAGCCACCCTCGAACTCGCGAATCGCTGCTCCCCTCATGCTGTAACGCACACGAGCGCGAGCGACCCTCGCCCAGACTCCACGCGTGCCCAACCACGAGCCCGAGCCTCCTTTCGCCGCTGCCAATTCTCGTTCGAGATTGAAGGACGAGATTCTTTTTTTATTTGTTTGAACGTGAATTTGAAAAGAATGAGGCGGCAATTTTTTGATTTTTTTTTAAAACTGCGAATTCGATTAAAGAAGAGGCTACGGCCATTTTTTTCTTTTGAAGCTGCTGTTGAATTTGAATGAAGATAAGGGTTTTCGTTTCGTTTATTATTATTTACAACGAGACTTTGAACTGATTGAGAGGAAGGGCTGTCGCGTGCTAGCATAGGCTAGGGCACAGTGAGATGACGGAATTGCTGCTGATAGAGAAAGAACTTTGATTGGTGAATAGAATATATTATTCAAGTTTTAAATTAAAATTTAAATCGTCAAGAATTCGCAGCTCAAAACCTTGACATCCTATCGAGACGTGCCGCCAGGCGTCTATAATGTTATATCCCTATTCCAAACGCAATGGAAGAGGTTCCGAGTCCAAGTTTGATCGTATGGAGAAGATAGTTTTTTGAACCAGTTATAATATTGAATTTTCGATTTAATTTCAGCGCATTTGCTTATCGTACGGCCAAACGATCATTCCAAACATTACGAAAATTGAAATCCGATAATAATACAATATTACGGATCCAATGGAAGTTGTTTCATCGAATTCCGAGACTGTGCCTCGGAAAGCTATTTTCAAATTTAATTTAAACAATAAAATTTCAAAACTGAACAAAACAGTTTCAAATTCAATTCTGAAGCTTCTATTATCTTCAGTATAATCAATATGAATTTTCTAAACCCTCAAATTATTTTTAATCAGCTTAAAACTGAAGATTCAAATTTTTACCCAGTTTTAACGATTAAATTCAATAATTAAATCGCCAAATTCACTTTGATATTCGAATTTCAAATCAAACCAACTTCCAGATATTTAAAATCAATTAAATATCCTGATTTCCAATATCAAAAATTCAGGGTCGTTACATAAAAAGTAAATTTAAATGTGAAAATGTAAACTTATATCTAAGGTAAATGTCAATTCAGCCATAGAAGACACTTACTACACTCATACCATAAAATGATGCATGCTTTTGTCATAAAAAATTAAATTATACCTAGCTTGTAGTGTAGCTATAATTAAGATTTGAAGTTTAAATATTATAACCAAGAGTGTATAATTTAAAAAAATTGTTAATAAATGGAGTTTTCCTTCTTAGTAAAGTTAAGGACAATGTTTGATTCATTTGTCATTTTCACATCTCAATGGAATTTGTCTAGATGTTATACATATAATTCAAAAATTGAAAAAATGACTTGGGAAGAAATATTAATTTCATAGCTAAACAATAAACCATTTGAAAATTCAATAATTGAGATATAAATCATGCTAACCAATTGTTTTTAGTACATATATGTAAGTGAAATCTAAAAATTACGTTTAGAAAAATGCACACGCTAATCTGCCAATTTGCATGTACACATTATATAATGAATTTATAGAAATGAAAATTCAATCGGCCCTTGACAAATAAATGGCTTGCAAAATACCAAATGATAAAAAATTGATCTACAAAATACCAAATGTCTATGTATATATTAGATAATTGAGTATACCATTTACAAAATGTCAAAATGTATGTATAAAGCATACACTTGAGTATGTTGAATTCTTATAAATTTCATAAAGTGCACACATTTATTTTGTAACTTCACAATATAAAAGCCATTTATGAATTTGCATTCTATGTTAGTAACCACGTTATGTTAGAAACTATAAATTTAGCTTTGCATTTTAAATAGAATTTTAAAGGGTATCTTGAAATTGTGAAAGTGCGCAACGAACAAAAATCCCAAACAAATCAAAGTAATAATGATAATACAACAAAACCCTTAGCATTTTTGTACTCCAATTAGTGCTTATCATCATATAAATCAACCATAAACTCTCAAATAAAGTACACAACAAGGATATTGTAACAATATGGAACAATAAGAGTAACATAAACGTTCATCTAATAATAATTTTTTTAATATACAACCTTTTGTTAGGAGAGTTGACATCGGCAAAGTAACTAAAACTAAATACAAATGAAAAATAAGTGTAAAGTAAAATATGAATTAACTTACTATGATAATAACTATTGCAATGCTCCTTTCTTAGAACAAAAAAATATATTCTTCCACTAGTCAAGAAACAACATAACGAAGCCATGCACATCGCTATTGATGGTAAGCACACCATTATTTCTAGAGTAGAAGAGACGTTACCAATATCTCTACTATAAATAAAGATAACTCAATGAATATTTCGACGGTGTCTTTTTGAAATTCCAAAAATACCCTCATCCATCAAAAGAATCTCAATATATGTTTGCAATCAACCATCTTCCCCTTTTTTACCATCCATCAACGGAATTTTGTTATCAATTTGCCAGCAACATCATCAGCAAAATTATTTGAAAGAAAAATGTTCTGACTACCAAAGTTTTTACAATTATAGCATATATCCGTCCATTAACTTATTTTTTAAAACAAAAATTAAATATCTCCAACTATTAGATGCACGTACATGCATTTTGTACTAATTTAGATAATTATAAATAATTTAAATATTTGAAAGTTTAAAGCTCTCCAATTAGACTTTTTTGTTGGGAATAGTATAAACTAAAGAAGTAAATGCATTCTTGATAGATAACTTATATTTTTCATAGTGAAATATTATGTTTATTATCTAAGTTATTTTTAGAATGTAACAGAACATCATAGTTGATATTGTTGGTAGACTAATAAATTTAGAGGATCCAAATTTGTTTTTGATCAGTGAAATTTATACTTTCAGATCTAAAGTCATTGAATAATGAAATTTTGATACCATATAAGCTAGCATCTTTAATTACGAATCAATATAGATAATATTAGGTTCCGCTAGTATAATCGATAATTAAATATAGTCTAAATAGATAAAAAATCTACGAATAATCAATACCGTCATTTCTCCTCTTCTTCTTCGATCAATAGAACGAATTTCTTTCTCTTTCCAAACTGATTTCTGTCTAAATCCCTCTCGCCTCACAAAATCGTTATTTTCTGCTTCTTATTCATCGATCATAGAACTTGATCTGGTACTTCGTGATGCCATGAAATTTGCTGTAAATTATAAAAGGCTAAAGTCATCGTATTTCGTAGAAGAAAATGATGAGTAAATTGAAGTTAGTTTTTTTAATTAGGGTTTTATTTTGAAATTTCATTAAGCAAATGAAATACATATATGATCCACGATCAAGTACTCATTTTTCTACTATTGCATATTGTACCATACAATACACATCTGAGTCTGACAGATTTCATTTTCTTCCATTTGTTCTATATGTGTAATTTGTAGCTAGTAGATCTAGTAAAATTTCTACAACTTCGTAACAGCTTGTTCAACTTCTGGCTTAAAAAGCCAAAGCAACAGCTTATTGCTTCTCATTTTCCACTCACCATCAAAAAATGCACAACCATTTGAAAAGTAGCTTAATCCAACAGCAGATCAAATAAGTTGGTTGGTAAACACACTCTACCTTAATCTAAATATTTTATAGATGAATCTTTCCTACATGCATCTTTTGAATTCTTAGCTACAAAATTTATGTAACTAATAAGTGTAGAGATAAAATGCAACAATTTATAACAAATTTTACTATTATTAAATCCGTTCACAGCATCACTTGGTTGTCGTGGCTGCCAGTTCTCATTTTGCTATACAACATTTTTTTCCCAATAGTTTGGGCTTAAAAAACTTCTTTTCTACATTAAATCAACATGTGGCCTAAGTTAATGAAAAAAATAAACCAAAAATTTTGGCAAACCAATTAATCTCTTTCAATAGATGGGCAAAATAACGTAAAACCAAGATAAAAAAATATTAAAAAGGAAGAAGGATTTTTTGTAGTGGTCTTAATCAAATATCATATATGATCATATATTATATAGATCATGCCATACATTGATCTAATCAAGAAAACGATCGTGGAAATAGTAAAAAAATAAGTATCAGCTGAAGTTGATAGGAAGAAGATTGTTGATTGAACAAAATTAGGATGTGCGTTCTACTGATAAATTTTATTGTTTTTTAATTAGATGCTTCTAATCGCATTAAAGCAAAAGAAAATAAAGATCGATGGAGAATACATGTAAGAAAAGTATGAATAGCCTATTTGTGGGAAAATGGGAATGCAGACTTCCACTATGCATGATGAGCAAGTGGGTGCAAAAGACAAAAATGTGCACGAAGATGTTGTAGCTAAGATAGTGGAAGGGGCACTTTTGGAAGTCTAAATAAGACTTCACTTTGACTTGATTGACCGAGTATTTGCTTTATATATACATGTATGTATGACACGTCCGTTGGAACGGACTTGTGCAAAAACATGTGAGTTAACTTTTCAATTCAAAATAGCATATATAGACATGAACAAAAGTTGATGTACTCGTCAGATTAATAAATTCAGTTATCGTGTAAATACCGAAGTGAAAAATATATCGCCAAGTTATGCTACTTATTCAAATAAGTGTCAACAATGGCAATGTCAAAAAAAATATGGCAATGAGTGTCACCGATGGCAAATGTCAAGCAATATGGCAATAAAAAACACATTTTCATCGGTGGATAGTTATGGACATAACTATAATGCACAATGTATCATAATTACTATTTTGTACTTGTGTGTTAAGCATAATTACTTTGTTATATTTATCATTTTCTTAGATAATAGGTTTGATACTTTATTACTTACGCTTATAACTTCCATAAAATTACATTCATATAAGAATACAAAATTTTAAATGGTGCACATGAATCAGCATTATTGAAATCAATTTCAAAACAAAATTTCAGACCAAACATGCAAATCACTTAGCAAACACGATGCAATTTCATCCTGCAAAGTTAAAGGCAGCTGTAAATATGCACAAACATAAAGGGTAAATTCACATTATTAACCATTGGAAAAGAGAATATATAAATTTTTGTTACAGATAAAAGAAACGGGCAAATCAAATCAACCTTTTCGTAATATATGATTACACCTTAGTTTTCTTTCTGTTTATGTGATATCTCTATACTGCTCACTTCAAAACCAAACGTGGTCGAGAAAGAATGAAGTTGATGCACACTCACTCTGGGTCAAGCTACAAAAATTTGATAAATAGATGGTATAAGTACACTCGAATAACAAATGTACCTTGAACTCTAAATGTTCATCAAATAGACAAATAACTTTATAAAACTTCTCACTCATGTTCTCACTTTATCAATTTGAAACTTACAAAATCTGAAATGATATAAAAAACATTCACTTATCCCATCTTCGTCGTTTTAGTTTAAAATTCAAATTTTAGATCAAGTATCAAAGTAAGAGTTGGATTGAATTTGTAGAAAATAAATACACTGCTCGTTGCAAATTGGTACAAATCTAATTACAAATATTAGGACAAATGAACTAAGACAAAAGTTGATATTAAATCATCACTGAAAATTAAATTAAATTGATAAAAATAAACTATCACCTCTCGAATTACGTCCTCTTACAAAGAAAGGCACAACAAATCACTCTACTATCTTCTATTTGTTCTAGATTTCAAATAATGAGGGCTTGGAGGTTTTTCTCTTTCAAATCTTTGCCACGGCTAATAGAAGAATCCTATTCAGATGGCGATGGAGTGAGATTGGTTGTGTCGGCTTCGTTTTGTCTGAAGAAAAAGGGTTGATATCTTTCCCTCAAAAGAATGAGTTTTGAATTGTTACGTATTAGAGAAGTTTTGTATCGGATAAATGTGATGTGTTAAAATGACAAAAATAATTGTATCATACAACACAATTTTGAAAAGGCATTTTGAGCATTTGAAAGTTTTGTTTGAATGTGTTCTCATTATATATAAGTATGCACGCAAATGGACGTGAGTAAAAAAAATTTAGTAAGCATGTTCTTGTTGCAACTTTTAAAATTAACAACCAACATGTGGAAACTTGTGGAAAATCAACAAATTTATTTTACAATTCTAAAACATAAATTGCATTTGCAAGCAATTGCAAAAGAAAGTAAGTAATGTACATTTTCTCGTTATTAACTTTTGACCATAACTATGTAAATATTCTTTTTTTTTTAAATTGTTTTGTCTCCAATAAACACATACCATTACAGAATACTAACTTCAAAGGTTGAAGCTCAACTTCTTATTCATTTTCAAACTGTCTACTGCATATTATGGTTCTTTTGACCACATTCCACTAAAATACTCTCGATGATTTTATGCTATATTCCATATTACTATAAGCTTGTAAAACTCCCTTTCAATTACGAAGACGAAGATTTGTACTATTATTATTATGATATGTATTCCACTACATCATGTTGTTCCGCTGCATTTATTTATTTCTTTATTCCTGTTTTATGTAACTCTGATTTTGTGTTGAAAAGAATAATCAAATGTATTTATAAACAGCTTCATTATGGTTTGGTTGTGCATGTGCACAATGGTGCACGTCTTCTTTTGGGTTTGATGATACTGGAATGAGAAGGGGGTTGAGGAAGAAGCACTATAGGTAAAGAAAGGGTAGAGGGTTGTGTGACCTTGGAATTTAGCCCGTTTAAATTGTGAATGGTGAGCGTTTAATATATAGTGTTTGTTTTAATTATATATATATATATATATATATATATATATATATATATATATATATATTAACATGTTAACTTCGAAAAGTCATATCTAGTTCGTTTTAAATCGGATTGACACGTTGATTTTTGCATTAGGTTCATAACATTGTAGTGTAACCTGTTGGTAGATTGGGACATGTAAAAAATTATGAAATGTTAATACAGACAGAATTTAAATCACGTTATTTTAATAATAACGTCATTTAAATTTATATACCATAATATTGATGTTTATTGGGCCAATAAATTGTGGTTGATTTAAATTGGATTGGATATGGTAATTGGACACTTATATAGCAGAATAAACACCGTTCCACTACTTAAATTAATTTGGCAATCAATTAGCAAAATAAATCCCTGTTCTGCTATTTTATAGTTTGAATGTTTGATTATATACCATAAATAATATGCCACTTTGAATAAGTGATATTTTAACCAATGATGGTTAGGTGTTATATTTATTTAGTAGTCGTTGATTATGTAAATACCCATTGTTAACTAGAAAAGTTAATTAAATAATACGGTAGCTTGTTAAGTATCATGGTGATCGTTAAGCCTCCTTCAAAATTTGAAAAAAACTAATTATTGTTTTGAAAGGTAATTTAAGAATAATTATTATTATAAGATTTAAAGATAATTATTATTTAGTAATAAGATTTTATAAAGGTAATAACTTATTAGTAATAATAATTTAAAGGTAATTAATAATTGTTTTAATAATGATTTAATGTTAATTATTTTATTAATATGATTTTTAAAGTTATTTTTAAAGTTATTTAATATTTCTTTTAAAATATTTTAGTATAAGTATTATTTTAATATAATTTAGTTATGGTTTAGGAATGTTTTAATTATATTTTAATTAATTATTTAAAAGATTATCTACATGTTAATTCTTGATTAAAGTTAATTAATTATATTAATTTATGTTATTTAATCATATTTAAAGGATAATTAATGTTTATATTAATATTAGTTTAAGGTTAATTAATTACTGCAACGTTTTAAAATTTATCAATTATTATATTAATATTTTTTTACAATTAATTAATTAATACAATAATAGTGTTTGAAACGAATCTAATATATTATTAAATAGATACTAAATTATTATTTTAAATATGATTTCATTTAAATGAAATACAAGGATGTTTAAATAGTAATTTTTTATTTAAAGCTATTTTATATAACTTATGGTTTATCAAGAGTATGTATTGACTATAAAGAGTTCATTAAGGAGTTGGGTTAAATATGGTAAGAGTTTTATAAATTTATTTGGATATAATTATAATGGAATTTAAAAATGATTTTTAAAGAATCTGAGAAGGAGAAGTTTTATAAACGAGATTTTGGAATTTATTAAGGATGTTTTATAAAGGGATTGGTATTTTGGGTTTCTCCGTTTAAGTGATAATTGGGTTTGATTTTTAAAATATTTTTTCGAAATAGAAAATCTTTCTAAGTGTTGGTGAATATACCCTCCAAGTTTGAAAGTGAGATGGTTAAATGTATTTATACCGGTGAGATAAGTATATGGTTATACTTTCTAAGTATCGAAAATATAGTGTTTATGAATGTACTTACCCTGTTGAGATAAGCATATGGAAGTGATTTCCAAGTAATTGAAATGTGATTTTAAAATAATGGAAGTTTAATTAAAAAGAAGCTTAATGATTTCTATGGGAAATGTGATCTTTGTTTTGAATTGTTGTTTATATTGATAGTTAAATAACCGACTATCAAATCTGGACCAGAACGTAACTCTAGAAATATTTAGGAGAAATATGGGAATTATATGATACAGTTACTATTGATGTTGTTATAATGTATGTATAAACTCATTTCGTTCTTCTAGGAAAAATGATGAGGAAATCTGTCCACAAACGTTTAGGAGGTGAACTCCGCTCATATCTTCATTTGTTTATTTCCTTAAGAACCGATGTTGAGTTTACCGGAATTATCGAAAGTTGTTTCGAAGAGTTCGGGATCGGATATGTTATCCGAAAACCACTTTGATGCAACTCAAACGTTTCAAACTGAAGACATCTTGAAGAATATGGAATCGAAGTCGGATCATTGAAGTGCAAGGGCTGCTTGCTACTAGTCCCGAGGGTGATTCCAAGATGGATGTAGTAGAAGTAGTGCCTTCGGTTTGTCTTTGTCCTGGACAACTTGTATAGATGAACACTGGCACTACATTACTGCTTGGAAGGCAGTGTTGGCATTCCAAGTGGGATTCCTATTCATAAAGGTAAAACGTAGTCTCAAGCCTCATCAAATGGGAATGACTCAAAATCTAAGGAGATGCAGCAAGGCTAAGTGTGTCGCACCCGTTAGGGTATGTTGTCACCCTTCTAGATACATCTACATATTTATGGATTAGCTGCGCATGAGATCGTAATAAAAAGGGTTGCAAAGCAACCGGGGTGATGACATATTTACTATCCAGTAAGGGGTAGGCCGGTCTTCTGTTGGCAGGGGATCTAGGTGAGGTACCCGGTACATTTTCTAGACGTGTACCGTGATAAGTGGTATCCTAGTGCCTAGTAATTGTATGGAATCCATTCTCCAATAAGTACCGTATGGTTTTTAGTTGTACACCAAATATGTTGGAATGTGAGATGCAAGCATTCCAGCTATTCTAATATTTTACTTTGACCTCTAGGCATATTATAATATCACTGGATTTTCTAATATAAAGGTTTTGGTTATCGTAAGGTAAAAACCCGTCTGTGTTTATGTGCGGCATGGTCTTGCGAGATATCTTTGATTTTAAAGGATTTTAAAAGCTGTAACAAACAAAATTCCTTGTGATTTAAGTTCTCGCGCTTGTTTTACCAGACTGACCCGGGTGTTGTTTTCCTATAATGCTCGGGTCAAACAGAGCATATTTCTAGGTTAAATGGATATTTTGGAGCTTTAGGAGAGGAGCTAGAGGCCTAAAGACATATTCACATGGATGATTATATTTTTGTTGCTTACATTGTTGTATATTATTCAGCAGTTGTGAAGACATGTTGTTATAACTGTCCATGCTGGATAGGTTAGTATACTCTGATTGATATCTGTATATACATATATTACAGTTTTGTTTGTGTAAAGACTTGTTATACATTATAGATTATTCATTCCACTGTGAGATTCTATGTTGCTTATTTTCTTCTTATCTACTTTCTTCTTTTCTTCTCCCCAACTATCTACCTTTCCGTTCAATTTTGGTCTGGCATGTGTGGTTCATTATCAGCTTAAACTTTACGGGAAGGTCGGTCGTTACATGAGTACTTCAACTTCAAGACTTTCCACTCGAGTAGCCTCACGGTTAAGCTCTTCCATTAGGTGAATGACCTTTTACAATGGTCGTGGATGATTCACGAGATCAGACACCATCTATGCTGACAACTGGGCCACTCCATTCAATTTGCCTCACTCACAAGATTCTGGAGAAAAAGGTTCTCCTTTCAACAATTTACTAACTGGATCATCTACCGCATCAAGGCTATACACTTTGCAATAAACACATGTGCATGCCTATAGTGGTGCCACCTTTTAATGACATTAAATTCTTTCTTTAAGAAATCAGACATGCTCCAACATTAGTGCCCAATTGGATAGTCATGTTTGCAAAAGCTTCAATTACACACATATTCCTATCTCTGGATACCAATATTTTAGTTCCCTAACTCTGGGCATTATCTTTGAATTTTCCTATCTTCGGGCATTAGTCAAAGACCAGATGGGTTAAGGTGAATCATCATATCGACCTATTGTGATTATACTCCTCTAACCAGATCATGGACTGAAGGAGTTCATCAGTACCTATATTTGAGTGTTGATTATGCCACTGATCATGGGGCACAAAGGTAATCTACTAAGAATACAGTTCCATTGGTTCCAAAATAATTTCTAAGAAAAAGTTATGGCAAGTCCTGCCTTATTACATTGCCCCGGTCAACTAAGGTGGCTTATTTACGAAAAATAAATAAATCTAAGTGAAATATCATAGTATATGCTCATTATTCCATGCCTATGGAATTGAGGTCCGATCAAAAATCCGTAACTTAAATGTCCATCTCCAAGCTTCTATTTAATAACTTAAGGACCTTCCAAATTTTTACCAAGTGTCGTTACAACAGGGAGGACTTGTTCCAAAATGAGGTCATCCACTTAAAAGGTACGGTTTCTGACCATGACATTGAAATGTCTTGCTACTCTTTCTTAATAAGTAGTTACCCTCAATTCAACCTCTTCTTGCTTTTTGACAACCAAATCAAGGAATTAAGAAAGAGTTCTTAATTCATCGTAGGATCATAATACTTTATTCGATGAGAAGAGACTTCAGGTACTATCAAAATCATGGTCTTAGCTCCATAGGCCGGTGATTCCATTTCAGTTCACTTTGTGAAGTAGTCCATAGCAATAGTAGCACACTTTGCTTAAATCTTCTACAATGGCAGTACATTAATCATATCAACTCCCCAAATCGCAAATGGCCACTAGCAAACCATTTTCATAAGCTTTGTAGACGAGGCTTTCAGTATTTTCACAAACTTTCAGCATTTGTCACATCGTCGGATATAATCAGCTGCGTCTTGGTAGATCATTAGTGTAACGACCCGTAAAATTTAATGGTTTTAAAAGTATATTTAACTGGAAATTTGTGAAATTTTAAACAATAAAATTTGAAATTAAAAATTTATTATTTGGAATACGTCTATTGTAATATAGCAACTGGTAAATTTTCATCTGATAATATTGAAGTTTATTTTCCTGTGAAATTTTCATTTCAAATCAAACCGGTTAATAACAGTGAATTTAAAAGTTTTCCGAAACCAAAATATGTCAACAAGAGAAAATTTATTCAGATCATTCTGAATCAGACTGCGAAATTCGTTTTCCAAATTTGGACTTCTACTGCTCCGTTTATCTTAATTCAGGTCAAATAGCAGCATTTCTGGTACCGATTATCGACTTTTGATCGGATGATCGTACCACTAATATTTGTATACCGTTTTGATCGTCATGTCATGCTGATCTCCATGGTATATTCATTTGCTTGTTTCGGCGTCCGATGGACAACGGAATCTGTAAAACAGTTCACCGTATCGGTACCATCAATTGTGACCATTAGCTTTTCTTTGCGGTTTCAAATTTGAACGTGAATTCCAAGATAATAAATTTCTTTAATAGCTTCTCAATCAATTGCTTTAATAAGGTAGCTCAATCCAAGGGAGACCGTTGCCTTTTCCTTATTCACTTTTACGTTTTGGTTCGTTTCCACTTCTCTTCATACGTTACTTCAAATTATTATATTTATTCCTTTTCTTTAAACCTTTTCCTTTCTCTTCGTTAACTGTGTCCTTTCAAATTAAAAGTTTAAGTTACAATTACATATGCTTTTCCTTTCTTTGCGTTCTATCTTTTATTTAGCTGGACTCCACTCTTTCTCCTCTCCCTCCTTATGTTTTGGTACTGCCTTCTCCATAGCTCGGCATTAACTTCTCCACCACATCACCAAGCTACAAAACCCAACCCGAGCACCATTTCCTTCCCTCCCATCTGCCTCGTGCTTCTCCCACCACCAGATCTTGCCACAACCAACCTCTTCGCCCCGCTCTCCATTGTGACCAGACCCACCGACCCTCCTCCTTAGTTAGCATCCACCTCACCTGCCGTGATCACAAACCCACGCATGGAGCAGTCTCGGCCTTCCTTCCTCTGTCCGCACCTTCAAGGCCACCTGAAACTCGCACTGTTCGCCCACAACTTCCACCCAAAACCCATCAGCCTACCCGCGTCCTTCACTGTCCCGCCTCTTCTGCTCGTGCGCTCAGGTAGCAGACTGCTGACCACCATCTTCCTCCTTGTTGACGTATATTAAGTTTATATAAACTTAGTTTGTGGATTTCTTTTATAGATAGTATATACTTCTGTTTATGTTAGTAAGTTATAGGGTATACGTATACATATGTATGTTAAAGGTATTATTTTATATATCATACTTTAAGCTGTTGTTGTATAGTATATAACTTATATATTAGTATTATATTTGATTTATAAAAATATATATATCACTGTCTGTTTACAGATCTGGTTTTATAAGTATAGTGGTTTTATTTATATTACTTTTCTAATAAAAATGGGTTTTATAAATTTATCTTCCCTTAATTCGCAGTTTGTATGTATGTTTATACTGTAACCGCATACTAGCATATAGATATCTTTAGTTGTGGTCTGCATGTATATAGATAGGTATTGAAAGTTTGCCTGGAAATCTGTAGATATTTTATATAATTTATATATGGACTGCTGTATGTTTAAGTGTGCATGTATATTGATCTTAGTTTATTTCATTTTTATTGTAAAGTGCATATATGAAACATATCCTGGGTACATGCTTTCACTATATATATATAATGTAAATATGAGTTTCGTATGTATTGTGCAGTCTGCATTTTTGTTATTTCATGGTCTGTCAAATTTATATATATATATATAGTGGTTGTTCGGCTATAGATATATTGGTACCTATAATATATATTCCAGAAATTTACTTATATCCTAATCTTATGGTATGTTAGTTACATATATCTATGTTGTTATATATATACACTTGAGTTACATGAAATAAGATGGATGCAGTTTTATTAAGCTTCAGAATATGTTGGTTGTATCTTGGATTTTTATATATAAGTACATGTGCATTTAGTTTTTCAAAAATATATTTGTTGCATAAGTGTTTACCTCAGCTCTGTTATATATATTTGTATAAAAAGTATATTGATGTGTGTATAATAGGTTCAGGTTGTGAATATAACATGTAAGTTATAAAATGATAGGGGGTTTTGGTTTTCTGATTTGTAAGTTATGACTTAGATCTATGTGTTTAAAAGTTAATATGGTTGGATATATATAAAGATTCATTTTTATAATTATTTTTATTTTTATTTCATTTTATTTTAAGTGTTTAATTAAACCATTTATTTTAAATTTATATATATATATATATACATATTTTTATTTTTGTTTCAAATTAAGTTTTGGCTTCATGGAAATAATAATAATAATGTATTTTTCTGCCTCTATCAAACTGATTATTTGTTCTCATCGATTCCAGCCTTGTTTTGATTGTCGAATTCATGCCAATCTTGCTTTGCTTCGATATTCGCGCTTGGATTCCTATCTCATTCATTCCACGTCTATCTTCTCTAACCTCGAAAGGTGAGCAATCACTCACGATTAACATTCTTGTATTTATTAAATTTGATTTTCAATTGAAACGACAATTGAAATATGATGCTGTAGTTATTTAAATTGTTATATATGCTATTATCTGTATATGTCCACCTATGACATCTGACACTAGTATCTAGTATTTATATGCCTGTTATTACCATTATCTGTATATGTTCACCTATGACATCTGACACCAATATCTGTTATTTATATTGATGATATATGCCTGTTGTTATATTTTTATTTTCTGTTATCACTCTGCAAGTTCCCTGTTAGTATAGAATTCACTATGGGTTGAAATGATACATACCCGAACGGACTTTAGAATAGGAGAATTTCGTTATGGGTTGAAATGATAAACCCAAGCGATTTTCATTTGAATTGAAATTGGGATTACGGGTCGAAATGATATCTACCCGTATATATTTAAATTTCGGATTGAAATGATAAATATCTGTATCACTTAACCATATGATAAATATATATACAGACACCGTTGGTCCATATATACAAATATTTTTAAAAATGAATTCTATGGTTTTGGAAAGAAATATATGGTTTTAATAAATGTTGAGCCTTAAATTATTTAATTTAAATTAGGATGGATTTAATACTTATGAGATGTTTAAGTATAAAAATTTTATTTTCAAAATAGATTTTGGTAAAAATTTGAATAAGTTAAGGTTGGAAAGATAATTTATTAATTAAACCAATTTGAAACTTATTGAAATTGAGATTTAAGATATGATTTATAACTTGGGTTTTATTTAAATAATTTAATGAATAATTCTTGCTTAAATAAATTTAAGAAAATATTTAGTAAAAATGAAATGTAAGGCTAGTTAGATGATATTGAGTTTATTAAGTGAATATTCCCTGATTAAATAATAATAAAGTTAAATCAAGAGCTATATGAAACTGTTAAATCTAACTTTGGAAAATGTTGAGTATTAAAGCCTTGAAATATATTGAAAAATAAATGGTATATTTAAAACTGAATTAAATTGATGAATTGAGTTTTGAATAAATTTGAATCTGGAATTTGAAGTTGATTTGAATCGATTTGCCAGACTTGAGGAAATTAAATACTTTGATTTTAAATTATTTAACCTATATATATACTATTTTGGAAAATAGTTATATTTGAAATGAAATGATATTTTGGTTTTGAAGTATAAATTAATTTGGAATGACCACGGTGTTATAGTGTATATTTCCACCTCGTAGATAGTTCTGAAGATCCTTAGAGGATGGTTATCCCAAACATCCTTTAAGTTACTTGTATTTCAGTTGATATTTCACTTGAGTTGGATTTATTGATATAAGAATGTTAATCCTGACTCGAGTGTTTTGTGTTTGCTTTACGCTCGGGTCAGACCGAGTGATACAGCATTTGAGACTCACCTTTGGAGTTTGGAGCTTCCTTTGGAGATCCAACTTTTGATTCAGCTTCCAGCTTTCCAGTTGACTCGTTCACAGAAGTCATCTATTTGGATTGGAGACTTCACTGTATTTGAGATATTCTGTTGTATTTTATTTCTAACTCTGATGTTTATATAGTAGCTTCATGAACTACTATTTTATCTATTCCGCTGCGTATTATTGTATTACTCTGTGTCTGTGATTCTATGATTGATTTATTTATTGCATATGCTGAGTTTTGCCAAATTTAAATAACAATCTGATATTTCGAATTATTCAAGTCCGACATATGTGGATTTATTGTCGATTTGAATGGTCCAAAATATCGGGTCGTTACAGTTGGTATCAGAGCTTTGGCTCTAGGCGAAACTTAGCATATATTGTAAATTTATTTACAGAATCACTTTCGTTCGAGTTTAATCTCTTCCTTTTGACTCGATTTCCTTTGAACTTTGGAGCGTTCCCTACGGTTCCAAAATTCATTCTTGTCTCTCTCTATTTGTATTCTTTTGATTCTGGAGTGTCCCATAACTCCACTTCGAATGATCTCTATAAGAATAGGATCCCACCAATCTTTGAATGATTTGTGAAGGGGTGAAACTCCTTCACAATTGGCATTGATTCACCGGAGATTTCTATATCTTTGGTTTAGATGCCGCTATCTCTTGCGATCGAATGTTGATTTTCTTGGAATTCTGCATCGATCTTGTTCTTGAAGTCACGGTTGACCCTAGGGTCATCCGTGATTTATATAAGTATATTCATCTTCTATGTTGAAATTAATTATCTCATTTTTGTTCGAACTCATCTTCGAATCAGAATCCTATTTGATTAGAGTCCCTCTAGTTTGAATTTCTATCTTTGTTTTGAAATCCATTCTTGAATCATCCTTTGAAGATCGGGCTTGTTTGTATTTTAGAAATTGTTATATATATCGAAATTATTATTTTGATAAATATGATTTTATTCTATATATGTAAAAGTGAAAATGTTTTCGATAAGGATTATATATACCTTTTAAAAATGAGAATTTGAAGTTTGAAAGGATTTGAAATTTTGAAAGTTATATAAGAAATTTGATTTATCTAAAATGATTTTTAACTGAAGGATTTTAAATTTGAAATTCGAGAATTGAACCCCGGTGTTTTGAAATTGGTTTTAAGATTTTGAAATATATAATAATAATATGATTTAAAAGTATTTTCCGAATAAGAAATGTTTCAAATGATTTTAATAAGTTTCGAATGATTTCAAAGAAATTTCAAAAGAAGTTAGAGAAAGAAAAAAAAGTCCAGAACTCACTTATGTCGCTGGAAAATAATTTCGGTGATGAGTGCACGCATCACCGACATTGATTTTCGAGTTTCAGAGTGGGGGATAGGCCACTCCAATAGCTTTGCTATGCGAGTGATTTTGTGAAACCATTTTTGATTTCAAATTCCGAAGTATGATTTGATATTCGAAAGATATATGTAAATATATTTGAAACGATTTGAAATGAACCGGTGTTCAGTCCTCGAGTTTTGGATTCGATATAACCCCATCTATTAAAATTGATTTACTGATTTGTTGCTGATTTCCAACTCTTGAATTTGAAAATGATTTCTTCAACTATTTTGAAGGTTCGAGCACTTCCAAATCGAGGTTAATTTTTTTCAAAGCGAAGAAATTTTGAAAAGTATTTTGATAAAGTATATAAGTTTGTTTTGAATGTTTAAGTATGAAGTAATAGGATTTAAATAAGTTGAAACTGTTTGGTTAAGTAAATGAATAAGAAAATTTTAAAATTTTCTAATATGAAATTTAGATTTGAAATGTTTTGAAAAGAATTTGGTCTTCAAAATATTTTGAATAAAATTTAGTTTAAATGTTTTAACTTAGTAACATCTTTATGAAACTATATATTTAACAAGTTAGAATAAATATATAAGTTGTACGTATGCTGTTTATTTCGCATAATTGAATTGATCCAAGTTTGAGTACACCAGTTCGAGGTGAATTACACCATTTCGTGTTAGGATTTTTCATTTGATTCTTGATGGTGAATATTTGATATGGATTTTGGGCTTGATTCTAGAATTCTCTATCATAGTATATGACTATGCGAGGAGACTGATGGCTTCTAGTCGAGAAACCATATCAAAATCCGCATTAGGGAAGTCGAATGGACAATACTAGTTCGAAAGCGAACTTGTGTGATCGAGCGAACGATCAAATGAGATTCTGCGAAATGATGACGTATGTACACCTTATATTCTAATATCATTGATATATTTTGACGCTGAAATTGAAAGCTGTCATGTTAGAATATCTTTGCTTACTAAAAGAAAATTTCCAATTTAAATTACAAAGATATATAACCCATAAAAGCAAAGATATTCAATCCCATATGGCTCTTCATACATCGAAATTTATTTTGAAAAATTTGATCCTTATATAAGATGGACCTTACGTAAGTATAAGATGATTTTGAAACATTGGATTTTGGAAATGAATTGGTTAACTTAAAATTATTGACTTGGAAATTGGATTTATTTTCTAAATCTATTATTTTGGAAACTTTGAAACTAAAGATAATTAATTTGAGAAGAAATAATTTGGTGAAATTGTATATGATTTTGAAATTGAACTGATATTGAAACAAATTTAAATTTGAGAACCTTATGTTACTAAACACTTGATTTGGGAGTTGTCGAACTTATATAAAATTGATTTGTATGAGTATGAAATTGATTCAAAAACTATAGATTTGAAAAGGTACTCAATTTGAAAGTGAAATCTTATATAATTGAAGTCTATATAAGTATGATTTGATATACTATTGATTTTGGAAAGTAATTGATTTGAAAATTAAATCTTATATATAATGGATTTTATATAAGTACGATATTTGAAAGTGATTTGAAAAGGTACTATATGATACATATTTTCGAAGTAAAGATATGGAAAGTGCCTTCTGCTTGATATCCGATTTGTGGCAACATCTTGGATTCATTCTATCGATATTATTCTCTCTGATTTTTGGTTTTCCGGATATGATACTCGAGTGTCCTTCGAATTCCATGGCGTTACCCATGGTCTTACGAACTCGACTGCATAGCGTAATTCGTAAGGCAGTGATTGCTTAAAAGGTACGGATGTTTCCTGGGGGATCCAGGCGTAACCATTGTGTATCTGCGATCTATGGTCGTGTTAGTGGCGTAATCCGCAAGGCAGAGATTGCTTACGGGGTATGGATGTTTCCTGGGGGATCCAGGCGTAACCATTTTTATGTATCCTGCGGTCCACCGTTTTGTTGCATGGCGAAATTCGCAAGGCAGTGAATGCTTAAAAGGTACGGATGTTTCCTGGGGGACCCAGGCGTAACCATTGTGTATCTGCGATCCATGATTTGATTCGTTTTTTTGATTGGATTGTACTTTCCATATCTGTTTTTAAAAGTTTTTCCAGTATTTTCACTGGGTGTTGAAACAGGTCTACTAAGTACTTGGAGAATTCTAGTTTTGCGCCTGATCAACGCACTACCAGAGTCTACAGGAACGAGGATAAACTTGTTAAAACATCGAGTTATAAAAGTATTTTCGAAAGGAAATTTGTTTCGACTATAAAGGTATTTTATTATAACAGTATTTCCAACAAAGAAATTTTGTATTAATATTTGAAATTGAAATTCTTATGGTTCTAATTAACTATTCGTGCCCGATACTATTCCTTGAATCTACCTTATCTGCTCAGCTTTATTTATTCACCTATATTCTGTTTTTCCAAGTCCTCCTTCTTTTCCTTGTTGACTATATCCTTTAGATATTGTTTATTTATATACTATATGGTTTAATATCAAAAAATAGTGTTATAAATAGAAAATTTTAGTGTTAAAATGTTAGAAGTTATTAATTAAATACAACATATTTAAAGAAATGATTATTGATTTATTAATAATGTTGAAAAGTATCTTGAGATAAATTAATAAATTTATGAATTATGGATTTAATGTTTTCAAATAGCTTCTTTGTGAATGAAAGTAATGATGTAAATAATTGTTTTCAAATATTTTTCTTATAATTATAAAGGTGTTATTTAAACATATAAATGGTAAGAAATTTTACAAATGGATTTTTGAAAGGTTTTAAAGTATTAAAGATAATTGAATTGCAAATGAAGTTTTCAAATGAATATTTCAAGTAAAATTTATATAGTTTCAAATTAATTGTTTAATCTTGACTTTCAATCTATCTTTTCTGTCTGGTTGTTTCTATTCTTCTACCTCCTTCCTTTTCGGGGACGAAAAGTTTTGAGTGGGGGAGAGTGTAACGACCCGTAAAATTTAATGGTTTTAAAAGTATATTTAACTGGAAATTTGTGAAATTTTAAACAATAAAATTTGAAATTAAAAATTTATTATTTGGAATACGTCTATTGTAATATAGCAACTGGTAAATTTTCATCTGATAATATTGAAGTTTATTTTCCTATGAAATTTTCATTTCAAATCAAACCGGTTAATAACAGTGAATTTAAAAGTTTTCCGAAACCAAAATATGTCAACAAGAGAAAATTTATTCAGATCATTCTGAATCAGACTGCGAAATTCGTTTTCCAAATTTGGACTTCTACTGCTCCGTTTATCTTAATTCAGGTCAAATAGCAGCATTTCTGGTACCGATTATCGACTTTTGATCGGATGATCGTACCACTAATATTTGTATACCGTTTTGATCGTCACGTCATGCTGATCTCCATGGTATATTCATTTGCTTGTTTCGGCGTCCGATGGACAACGGAATCTGTAAAACAGTTCACCGTATCGGTACCATCAATTGTGACCATTAGCTTTTCTTTGCGGTTTCAAATTTGAACGTGAATTCCAAGATAATAAATTTCTTTAATAGCTTCTCAATCAATTGCTTTAATAAGGTAGCTCAATCCAAGGGAGACCGTTGCCTTTTCCTTATTCACTTTTACGTTTTGGTTCGTTTCCACTTCTCTTCATACGTTACTTCAAATTATTATATTTATTCCTTTTCTTTAAACCTTTTCCTTTCTCTTCGTTAACTGTGTCCTTTCAAATTAAAAGTTTAAGTTACAATTACATATGCTTTTCCTTTCTTTGCGTTCTATCTTTTATTTAGCTGGACTCCACTCTTTCTCCTCTCCCTCCTTATGTTTTGGTACTGCCTTCTCCAGAGCTCGGCATTAACTTCTCCACCACATCACCAAGCTACAAAACCCAACCCGAGCACCATTTCCTTCCCTCCCATCTGCCTCGTGCTTCTCCCACCACCAGATCTTGCCACAACCAACCTCTTCGCCCCGCTCTCCATTGCGACCAGACCCACCGACCCTCCTCCTTAGTTAGCATCCACCTCACCTGCCGTGATCACAAACCCACGCATGGAGCAGTCTCGGCCTTCCTTCCTCTGTCCGCACCTTCAAGGCCACCTGAAACTCGCACTGTTCGCCCACAACTTCCACCCAAAACCCATCAGCCTACCCGCGTCCTTCACTGTCCCGCCTCTTCTGCTCGTGCACTCAGGTAGCAGACTGCTGACCACCATCTTCCTCCTTGTTGACGTATATTAAGTTTATATAAACTTAGTTTGTGGATTTCTTTTATAGATAGTATATACTTCTGTTTATGTTAGTAAGTTATAGGGTATACGTATACATATGTATGTTAAAGGTATTATTTTATATATCATACTTTAAGCTGTTGTTGTATAGTATATAACTTATATATTAGTATTATATTTGATTTATAAAAATATATATATCACTGTCTGTTTACAGATCTGGTTTTATAAGTATAGTGGTTTTATTTATATTACTTTTCTAATAAAAATGGGTTTTATAAATTTATCTTCCCTTAATTCGTAGTTTGTATGTATGTTTATACTGTAACCGCATACTAGCATATAGATATCTTTAGTTGTGGTCTGCATGTATATAGATAGGTATTGAAAGTTTGCCTAGAAATCTGTAGATATTTTATATAATTTATATATGGACTGCTGTATGTTTAAGTGTGCATGTATATTGATCTTAGTTTATTTCATTTTTATTGTAAAGTGCATATATGAAACATATCCTGGGTACATGCTTTCACTATATATATATAATGTAAATATGAGTTTCGTATGTATTGTGCAGTCTGCATTTTTGTTATTTCATGGTCTGTCAAATTTATATATATATAGTGGTTGTTCGGCTATAGATATATTGGTACCTATAATATATATTCCAGAAATTTACTTATATCCTAATCTTATGGTATGTTAGTTACATATATCTATGTTGTTATATATATACACTTGAGTTACATGAAATAAGATGGATGCAGTTTTATTAAGCTTCAGAATATGTTGGTTGTATCTTGGATTTTTATATATAAGTACATGTGCATTTAGTTTTTCAAAAATATATTTGTTGCATAAGTGTTTACCTCAGCTCTGTTATATATATTTGTATAAAAAGTATATTGATGTGTGTATAATAGGTTCAGGTTGTGAATATAACATGTAAGTTATAAAATGATAGGGGGTTTTGGTTTTCTGATTTGTAAGTTATGACTTAGATCTATGTGTTTAAAAGTTAATATGGTTGGATATATATAAAGATTCATTTTTATAATTATTTTTATTTTTATTTCATTTTATTTTAAGTGTTTAATTAAACCATTTATTTTAAATTTATATATATATATATATACATATTTTTATTTTTGTTTCAAATTAAGTTTTGGCTTCATGGAAATAATAATAATAATGTATTTTTCTGCCTCTATCAAACTGATTATTTGTTCTCATCGATTCCAGCCTTGTTTTGATTGTCGAATTCATGCCAATCTTGCTTTGCTTCGATATTCGCGCTTGGATTCCTATCTCATTCATTCCACGTCTATCTTCTCTAACCTCGAAAGGTGAGCAATCACTCACGATTAACATTCTTGTATTTATTAAATTTGATTTTCAATTGAAACGACAATTGAAATATGATGCTGTAGTTATTTAAATTGTTATATATGCTATTATCTGTATATGTCCACCTATGACATCTGACACCAGTATCTAGTATTTATATGCCTGTTATTACCATTATCTGTATATGTTCACCTATGACATATGACACCAATATCTGTTATTTATATTGATGATATATGCCTGTTGTTATATTTTTATTTTCTGTTATCACTCTGCAAGTTCCCTGTTAGTATAGAATTCACTATGGGTTGAAATGATACATACCCGAACGGACTTTAGAATAGGAGAATTTCGTTATGGGTTGAAATGATAAACCCAAGCGATTTTCATTTGAATTGAAATTGGGATTACGGGTCGAAATGATATCTACCCGTATATATTTAAATTTCGGATTGAAATGATAAATATCTGTATCACTTAACCATATGATAAATATATATACAGACACCGTTGGTCCATATATACAAATATTTTTAAAAATGAATTCTATGGTTTTGGAAAGAAATATATGGTTTTAATAAATGTTGAGCCTTAAATTATTTAATTTAAATTAGGATGGATTTAATACTTATGAGATGTTTAAGTATAAAAATTTTATTTTCAAAATAGATTTTGGTAAAAATT
This sequence comes from Allium fistulosum, assembly GCA_030737815.1. Taxonomy (NCBI): domain Eukaryota; kingdom Viridiplantae; phylum Streptophyta; class Magnoliopsida; order Asparagales; family Amaryllidaceae; genus Allium; species Allium fistulosum. Next base: position 97,719,597 of record CM060903.1, read on the forward strand.
TGAATAAGTTAAGGTTGGAAAGATAATTTATTAATTAAACCAATTTGAAACTTATTGAAATTGAGATTTAAGATATGATTTATAACTTGGGTTTTATTTAAATAATTTAATGAATAATTCTTGCTTAAATAAATTTAAGAAAATATTTAGTAAAAATGAAATGTAAGGCTAGTTAGATGATATTGAGTTTATTAAGTGAATATTCCCTGATTAAATAATAATAAAGTTAAATCAAGAGCTATATGAAACTGTTAAATCTAACTTTGGAAAATGTTGAGTATTAAAGCCTTGAAATATATTGAAAAATAAATGGTATATTTAAAACTGAATTAAATTGATGAATTGAGTTTTGAATAAATTTGAATCTGGAATTTGAAGTTGATTTGAATCGATTTGCCAGACTTGAGGAAATTAAATACTTTGATTTTAAATTATTTAACCTATATATATACTATTTTGGAAAATAGATATATTTGAAATGAAATGATATTTTGGTTTTGAAGTATAAATTAATTTGGAATGACCACGGTGTTATAGTGTATATTTCCACCTCATAGATAGTTCTGAAGATCCTTAGAGGATGGTTATCCCAAACATCCTTTAAGTTACTTGTATTTCAGTTGATATTTCACTTGAGTTGGATTTATTGATATAAGAATGTTAATCCTGACTCGAGTGTTTTGTGTTTGCTTTACACTCAGGTCAGACCGAGTGATACAGCATTTGAGACTCACCTTTGGAGTTTGGAGCTTCCTTTGGAGATCCAACTTTTGATTCAGCTTCCAGCTTTCCAGTTGACTCGTTCACAGAAGTCATCTGTTTGGATTGGAGACTTCACTATATTTGAGATATTCTGTTGTATTTTATTTCTAACTCTGATGTTTATATAGTAGCTTCATGAACTACTATTTTATCTATTCCGCTGCGTATTATTGAATTACTCTATGTCTGTGATTCTGTGATTGATTTATTTACTGCATATGCTGAGTTTTGCTAAATTTAAATAACAATCTGATATTTCAAATTATTCAAGTCCGACATGTGTGGATTTATTGTCGATTTGAATGGTCCAAAATATCGGGTCGTTACAATTAGCCAAAAGCTTTTTTCATGTGCATCCAAAAGAATCTTCTTAGCTTCGTCCTTAGTAACACACATAGCAAGGAGATCGAGAATCCTTAGTGGCATCTTACGCAGGAACTTTCGACATTCATTCCATCCATTTAGGAGGGTCCACTTTATAATATATTCCTTTGTTGGAGTTATTCATGACTACTTTTCTTCCTTGGCCTCCAAAATCCAACCAATATCCATTTAGTCGATGCTTGGAGCCGACAGAATCTCTACTCGAGCAAGTGCCATAAGTTGTGCATCCCTTGAGCTGGCAAGTTTCCCTAATGAGTCGGCTATCATATTGTCTTATATAGTAATTTGGTTATCATATAATGTTCAATGTTGTTCAATAGCTACACTAATTTATCAAAGTAAGGGTCAAGTATGTTCCTTTAGCCTAAAATTCCTTCTTCACTGACAGACCACCAACTGAGAGTTTGAATATGTGTAGTGTCTTGACTCCTAGTTCTTTTGCTATTCCGAGTCTCGTAATCGATGCTTCCTATTCAACTTCATTGTCCGTCGCTAGGAATTCTAGCTTTAAAATATTACAGTTTTTCCATCCTTCTATGGTTACGAGAGTCACTCGTGCTTTAGGACTACATTCATTGGATGCTCCATCTATATACAATTTCCATATAGACAGTTGGACCATATCTACTTCCACTTCTCCATCACAGGTAGTACATTTGGCATGAAATTAGCCAATGTTCATCCTTATATCCCCCTTCTAGGATGTTATGTTATATCATATGACTCGGCTCAATATGCCTGTTTTTACATGCCTTAGCAGCTTCCTGAGGACTCGGGTCGATGAAGTACATGCCTTAGCAGCTGATTGGTAAGTACTTTTATAGGGTGAGCCTGGAAGTATGGTCACACCATCCTTAAAGAAATCAACAAGCAGTATGCCTGTTTTTCTAGCTTTGGAAAATTCTTTTCCGCTTCAGTGAATCGTTTGCTGATATAACAATGGGCCTTTGAATTCTAGGCTCGTCATGTACCAAGGCTACACTTAGTGCATGAGCAGATGCTACTAAATAAATGAATAAATCTTCTCCTTCCAAAGGAATTGACAAGATTGGTGGTCTCTCCACATGCTTTAATAATCTCTAAAAAGCTTTCTGGCATTCCTTCATCTAAACAAACTTTTCTTTTTACTCCTTGAAGGCAACATATAATTATATATGTTTGTCCATTTCTTTCGAAATAAATCGCCCTAATGCGGTGACCTTTCCATTCATGCTCTACATTTTCCTCCTTGTTTTAAGGATAATGACATCTTTTAACGCTTTAATTTTTTTGGATTAGCTTCAGTGCCTACTGAGTTCACAATGAAACCCAAAATTTTGCCTGATGCAACTCTAAAAGAACACTACAAAGGATTAAGCTTTATCTTGAACGCTTCAATGGATTAAGCTTTATCCCATACTTTCAAAGCAAATTAAATATCTTAGATGGGTCATCTATGTGATTCATTGATCGCTGCTACTTCCTAAGCATATCATCCACATAAACATCCATCATCTGTCTGATCTGATCTTTGAACATCCAATTTACCCATCTCTGGTAAGTTGCTCCAACATGCTTCAAACCGAACGGCATATCTCGATAGTAGTATAGGCCAAAATTAATAATGACACTCATGTACTCTTTTTGTGGAATATGTCTGCAATTTGGTTATGGCCAAAGTTTGCATCCGTAAAGGATAAAATTTCATGTCCATCCGTTGAGTCCATAAGTAGGTCAATCTTCTACGGTGGAAAGTTGTCTTTTGGCATGCTTTATTTTGGTTTGAAAAATCAATGTATGTTCTCCATGTTCCATTTGGCTTCTTGTTCGTCGACGGGAATTCTATCGGTTAGAAATCTATCGAGCGAATTTATAATAAAAATAATCGCAAGAGCATGACATACAATTTTAGTACGTGGCGAGTACGGATCGATCCAAAGGGAATTATTAGATTTTAAATCTTTATTCAATCAAGTTTTACCAAAGTGGAGAGAATGTTTTAACTATAAAAAAAATTGCAAAAATTAACAACTACAAAAGTGAATGAAAACTATGAGAATAAAATGAAAATTTAAAGATAAGTCCACTATCTAGATCACATAGTTCAACAAAATGAAATTATGATCTCTTTTTTTGGTCATTAGTGAATTTAATTGATGTGCTTATCATAAGTATGGTATATTTGTGCTATTAATTAGCCCAACATAAGCCATCAAACTTTAACACACCCCTTAAACCACTTATTAATTCTTATGAAAAATGACAACAAGTTGAATATGAAATCTATTTTAGGCATGCCCTATTAACTATAAATTAGAAATATAGACCATCAAATTTTGATTTCAACATTCACTTCATTACCATAATCATATGTAGATTGTTAACACCTCTTTTCCATGACTTAGCGACTCAACGACTTAAGAAGCTACGCGACCTAGTGACCTAAAGACTTCAGAAAATCAACGTGTTAACGACCTAAAGTGTCTGGCGAGCTAGCACTTCAATGAAGAAACGACTCAACGACTTAAGAAGCTACGCGACCTAGCGACCTAAAGACTTCAAAGAATCAACGAGTTAATGGCCCAACGACCTAGCGAGTTAATGACCCAGCGACCTAGCGAGTTAACAAGATGCATATCCCTATGTCGCTTGATCATAGATCGCATCAAGATTAAGTCGCTGGCATTCCTAAGCCTAGCCTAGGTCGCTCCACTTGATGCCTCGACATACTTAAGTCATCTTCCATTCCTCATAGGTCGCTACGACCTACCAGCCAAAGCAATTAGCAAAACAAAACCATTATAAGCCATAACCCGTGTTCAATAGGTCGCTCACGACCTACGACCTAATCCCTAAGTCGTCTACGACCTACGACCTAACCCCTAAGTTGTCCACGACCTACGACCTACCTCCAGTTTTTTCCTATAAATACCCCGCCTGCTCCACCAAGAAGAGGACTTTTGGATCATTTCTGGAACGCCAATACTTTGCTGTTTTCTCGACTCCTTCAATACTTCAAACACCGAAGACGCTTCAACGAACTTTAGGAAAAGATCTAAATCATTCAACATGAATTCAAGGAGCTTTTCTACATCGAAGTTCTAGCTGCTCGTCTTAATCGTGTTGTAATCAAAGAATCATTGAAAAAGTTGTAATCAAATCATCAATAAAGAAGATAAGTGGACGTAGGCTTGACTTTGAGCCGAACCACTATAAAAACTGCTGTGTCTTTACTTTTACTGCAATTATTTGCTTGTTTTAGTTCCCGTACCAACGGGTGGTGCTTTGACTTTATTACTACTTACACCGGGGTGTTAGCGTTCATTTTTAGCGTTAACATTTTTGGTGCTTTCACTGAGAAATGCATCGAACTCAGGAATACTCTCATCATTGCTTCAGAAAGATTTGTAGAAAGAATCTCTTTAAAAACTAGAAGTTTATCTGAAATCATGGCTCCTGGAAGGAAGAGTAGATCTATCAGATCTAGAGATACTCGTGGCAACACCGCCACTTCTCCCGTCTCAAATCAAGCGACTCTTGCTGTTGGAGTCACAAGGGTTGAACTAGATGCTGTTGTGTCTGGGTTATACCAACAAATGGAAGCTCAAAATGCTTTGATGATGGACAAGTTAAGCGCTTTGCTTGGGGCTAACCAACAACCAAAAGATAATGAAACAACCTTTGCTGAAGATGCTCATGAGTCTCAAGAGACAAGCATTCCTCAGAGAACAGCTGGCACCGCCGAAGGGGCACCTCCCCAAGTTGGAGGTTCAAGGCCGCAGCCAACTCTTCGCGAACGTTTGCACAGGCAAACTTCTGAAAAAGTGGCTGACGTCTGCCCGGCAATGCCTCTGAATGATGAGGAGTACTTATCAAGAAAGATTCGCCAAATTATGAAAGAAAGAATGCAAAGGGAGGAAAATGAAAATGACTGGGGGTTTGCTCCAAGCAAGACTCCGTTTACTGAAAGAATTCTAAAAGCTGAATTTCCAAAGAAGTTTGTTCCCCCTACTATCCCAACCTATCGGGGGACAAGCGACCCTAATCAGTTCTTGTACAAGTATGACTGGCATATGACAGGTGCCAGGGCAACAGATGAGATTAAATGCAGATATTTTCCTGTCTATTTGGAGGGAGTAGCTTTACTTTGGTTCATAAAGCTACCGGTTCGATCTGTAGATCAATTCTCTGACTTAACTCGTAAATTCAAGGATCAATTCAGATTGTATGCTTCAAAAGCTAAGGACATAATGTCATTGTCCAGCCTTGAACAAGCTCCTGGGGAATCTATTAAATCTTTCTTGAACCGCTTCAATATAGCTTTGGCTGAAGTGGATAATGCTGAACCTCGAATGATTCTAACTTACTTGATGCGAGCCATCGATAAATCAAGTGAATTCGGAAAGTGGTTGAAGATGAAGGAACCAAATTCACTTGAGAAGTTTTATAAGAAGGCTGACGAATTTATGCGGCTGGAAAGCCTTCCTGCACCAGCCAGGGTTGTTGTGGCTGAAATTGAAAACAATAATGCGGTTGAAACTTCTAACAAGAAAGAGTCTGGTGGTCAAAAAAGGGAAAATAATGGTGGGAAAAAGCAGAAGGATTCGAAGAAACCCCCACCGTTTTAAACTTTCAGATTTCACTCCTTTGACTGATACCCCAGAGAACATCTTCTTCGCAACCAAGGATGCCATCGAGTACCCCGAGCCACCTAAGATTAAGCTCGATAAAAATTTTGTGCCTAATGGAAGGTTCTGTCGATTCCACAACCAACCTAGCCATGACACCAACGAATGTCGCCATATAAAGAACTTGATTGAAGAACTGTTGAGAGAGAATAAACTTCAACAGTATCTCAAGAGAAACAGAGGCGATCCAGTCTCGTCTACTCAGGGGTAGCAACTTCCTGCTCGTCAATCCGGCTCAGGGGAAAACGCGCCAGCGCAGGAGTCCGAAAGGCCTATTATTAATGTAATCACAGAGGGTCCTCACCCAGCAGGCAGAAGTTGGGGAGAGATGGAGAGGTATGCTCATGCTCTGAGACATGCCCCGAAAGAAGAAACTGTTTTTGTCTTGGAAGATGCTGTGCCTTCAAAACAGCAAAGAACTTTTCATGATGACATCATATTCAGAGCTAGAGATTCTGTGGGAATTGAGGCTCCCGCCGTGGATCCTTTGGTAATATCCGCCGGTATCGGACCAGCTATTGTGAGAAGAGTGCTTGTTGATTGCGGCGCTTCTTGTAATATCCTCTTCAAAAAGACGTTTGATCAAATGAAAATTCTGATGGCTGATGTTCAAGCTTCTTCGCAAAATATTGTTGGGTTCACTGGGGAACCAAAACAGCCCATCGAAACCGTTGACTTATTTGTAAAACTTGGTGAAGGGGAGAGAAAAGTGGTCCGTAAGCAAACTTTTGTTATTGTTGATAAATTTTCTACTTATAACGCCTTCTTGGGATGACCAACTCTTGCTGCATTCAAAGCTATTCTCGCCCCGTGGTGCCTAACTATGAAATTCCCCACTGATAACGGCATTGGTGTTTTGAAGGGGGACCAAAATGCTGGGCGGGAATGTTATCTCACAGAGTTGCGGGAGGCGAAGAAGAGAGAGATGGGAAAGGGTGCGGCAGCTCTGCTCCGCATCAAAGAGCCCACCTTGTAGCAATTACGGGGTGGACCCTGCACTGGTGAGCATAGTGGTGTGCGAAAAGGAATTGATCCCAGAAAGACCGGTGCACGGGAGAATAGAGTGGTGCCAGTAGAAGTAACAGTGCCAATACTTGTTGACCAGAAAGATCCAAACAAGGTGTTAAATGTGGGTTCACAACTCGGTGTGACAGTTCAGAATATGCTAATATCATTCTTGAAAGCAAACCTGGATGTATTCGCTTGGAGTCATGCTGACATGTGTGGAATATCTCCAGAAATCGCAGTACATGCCTTAAATATTGATCCAACATTCACACCCGTAAAGCAGAAAAGAAGAACCCAGGGTCCTGAAAGGTCAACAGGATTGAAAGAAGAAGTAGATCGGCTCGTGGAAAATGGCTTCATCAGAGAATCCACTTATCCAAATTGGGTTTCTAATCCGGTGTTGGTTAAAAAAGCAAATGGAAAGTGGAGAGTATGCATCGACTTTTCAGACTTGAACAAGGTATGCCCTAAGGATTGTTTCCCATTACCCAGAATTGATCAGTTGGTGGATGGAACAGCTGGGCACGAATTATTGTCTTTTATGGATGCTTACTTAGGATACAATCAAATCATGATGCATGAGCCAGATCAGGAGGACACGAGCTTCATCACGGATGTTGGTCTTTACTGCTATAAAGTCATGCCCTTCGGACTAAAGAACGCGGGGGCAACTTATCAGAGACTCGTTAATGCCATGTTCAAGCCTCAAATTGGCAAGACTATGGAAGTATACGTTGATGATATGTTAGTAAAATCGAAGAACGCAGTAGACCACATGGATCATCTAGAAGAAATGTTCGCGATCCTCTGAAAGTATGGGATGAAGCTGAATCCTCTAAAATGTTCATTCGGGGTTGAGTCCGGAAAATTCTTGGGTTTCATTGTGAGTGCTAGGGGCATTGAAGCTAATCCTGCTCAGATCACTGCCTTAAGAGAAGTAAAACCTCCAAGAACAAAGAAGGAATTGCAAAGCCTCAACGGGAAAGTCCCTGCTTTGAGTAGATTTATTTCCAAGGCCACTGATAAATGCATTCCCTTCTTTGATGCTCTGAAGAAAGGAAAGAAAAATTTCGAATGGACTCCTGAATGTCAAAAAGCTTTTGATGAGCTGATTCATCATATGGAAACGCCTCCAGTACTTTCTAAGCCCAACAATGGTGAAGATCTTTTCATATACCTAGCAGTTTCATCTCATGCTCTTAGTGCAGCATTGGTACGGGAAGACGCAAAAGTTCAGCGCCCGGTCTACTACATCAGCAAAAGATTCACTGGGGCAGAGATGAATTATTCAAAGCTAGAGAAACTCGCCTATTGTTTGTTGATCGCATCCAGAAAGTTGAGGCCGTATTTCCAGGCTCATCCTATTAAAGTCCTCACTGATCAACCTCTAAAGCAAGTCCTATTTCGCCCTGAAACTTCGGGACGTCTTCTGAAGTGGAATATCGAACTCAGTCAATATGATATCACCTACCATCCCCGAAGAGTAATCAATAGACAAGCTTTAGCAGATTTCATCGCATAATATACAGATAAAGGCGACAGTGAGGAAGAAGTTACTACTGACTTCCCGATCCGATGGAAATTATATGTCGATGGCGCAAGAAATGACTACTATTCCGGAGCTGGGGTTGTGCTTGAAACCCCCGAAGGACGATAATTGTGCTACACAGTGAGATTAGAATTTCCTTCGACAAATAATGAAGCAGAATATGAAGCTCTTATTGCTGGTTTGAAGATTGCCAAAGAACTGAACATCAAAGCATTGCAGATCTTCAGTGATTCTCAGCTTATTGTATGTCAAGTCAAGAAAGAGTTTCAAACTAAAGGAGGAAATCTGCCTGCTTACTTGTCAAAGACCTGGGAGCTTCTCAATGATTTTGATTATTATACAATAAGCCATATACCCCGGGAAGAGAACATGAAGGCAGATTCTCTCGCAAAATATTCCAGTTCTGGCGAAGCTCAATTATTGGGATTGGTCCCTGTGGAAGTCTTGTCAACTCCAAGTACTGATGAGATGGATATTGACTGGATTATGGCTGTATCTCAAGAGCAGAAGTCGTGGATGACCCCGATCAAGGAATACCTACTCAACGGCTCCCTGCCAGAAAACAAAAAGAGCGCCAGAAGCTGTTAAGAAAAGCCCCGAGATATGTAATTCAAGACGGCCGCTTGTACAGACGAGGGTTCTCAATGCCATTACTCCGATGTGTAACCAAGGAAGAGGCTAAGACAATTTTAGCTGAGGTGCACGGAGGAGACTGTGGGGATCATTCAGGTGGTCAGACTCTTGCAAAGAAAATTCTTCGCTATGGGTATTTTTGGCCAGATATTAACCGAGATGCTACTAGCTACTCCCGAAAGTGTGATAGATGCCAGAGATTTGCAAAAATCCCAAGAGCACCTTCCACCGAGCTAACACAGATGATCAGTCCATGGCCATTCTCTATTTGGGGGATAGATCTCATCAGGCCTTTGCCGATTGCCAAGTTCGGAATCAAATATGCTATTGTTGCTGTTGATTATTTTACTAAATGGGCTGAAGCTGAACCATTGGCTACTATTACCTCTAAAAAGATGATAAACTTTGTGACTAAAAATATCATTTGTAGGTATGGTGTGCCGTAGAAAATAATCACAGACAATGGAACCCAATTCGAAAGCGAAGAATTCCAGGACTTTTGTAGGCGATTCAAGATTCAAAAAAGCTTCTCAGCAGTGGCTCATCCGTAGGCAAACGGACAAGTGGAAGCAGTGAAAAAAATTATCAAATCAACCATCAAAAAATAGCTGGAAAAAGCAAAAGGTGGTTGGGTCGATAAGCTTCCACTAGCACTATGGGCATACAGAACTACCCACAAAACTGCGACTGGGCACACTCCATTCTCATTATCATATGGATCAGAAGCGATGATTCCGGTAGAAATAGAGGTTCCCTCACACAGGAGAATTTATTTCAACCAAGCTGAGAATGAAAAGCTGCAACTTGAAGCACTTGACTTGCTTGATGAAAGAAGAAAAGAGGCTGAGCTCAGAGTCGCAGCCCATCAGCAAAGAAAAGCCAGGCACTTCAATTCTAAAGTTCGCCAACGCAGCTTTGAAATTGGGGATCTAGTCCTGAAAAGGGTCATGACAGCGACAGGAGTGTTTGGGCCAAACTGGGAAGGGCCATATGTCATAGGAAAAAAGATTCTTGATGGCACTTTCAAGCTCACAACTGTCGAAGGAGATCCAATTCCAAGAGCCTGGAACATCAATCACTTGCGTCCACATTTTACTTAGAAGCAATGCTTAAATTTGTAAAATGATTGTGGATGTATCGTGCTTGTCTTATAAGCCATTGTAAAATCAGTGCAAATTGATAATAAGAACTATAAAGTGGATGTAGGCCCAATTCTTGGCCGAACCACTATAAATCTTGTGTTCTCTACTACTATAAAATGCTTGTTTTATTTCGATATGCGAATATCTTAAATATATTGCTAAAATGTCGATTTAATATTGCAGGCTATCAAAGCGAAGCTTACCTATTCAACACATCACGAAACCAAGCGATTCATAAAAATCACATAACAAACAAATGTCAAGCCACAAAAAAATTCCAGATTCAATTCCTACATAAGAAGTGCTTCGCACGAACAGTTGGTGAGTCCATCAAAGGGGCACCTTCCCAAAGTGAAGGCACCAGGCCCTTGCTAACTGATTGTGATCATTCGTACAAACGAACATCTAGTCGGGTAGCTTGCGTCTGCCCTGTGGATTCACTTAACCATGAAGTATGCTTTTCTGGGAAAATCAAATAACTTGCAAAAAGAAAGGAATATGTGCTTGGAGACGATAACAAGGAACCGCTGAAGGGCAGTTGATGAAGAGACATGGGCAAGCAGACCAAAACAGCCGAAATGGAATCTGGTTTCTCACCCAAGAATGTTGGTGGGACCACCCAATGGGGCACCTTCCCAAGATAGAAGGCTCCAGGCCCTTGTTACTTGATAGCGATCGTTTGTGCAAATAAACATCCAATCGGGTAACTTGCGTCTGCTCCGTGGATCCACTTAACTGTGAGATGCAACTTCCTGGCAAACAAAATAATAAAGCCCTCTTCGGAGGCACAAAGCCCTCTTCGGAGGCACGCAAACAAAGACCTCCAACGAGGCAAAAGCCCTCTAACAAGGCACACCCAAATCGAAATGCTTCTCTCACCCAAGAATGTTGATGGGACCACACAAGGGGGCACCTTCCCAAGATAGAAGGTTCCAGGCCCTTGTTACTTGATTGCGATCGTTTGTGCAAACGAACATCCATTTGGGTAGCTTGCGTCTGCTCCATGGGACCATTTAACTGCGAGAAGGTAACTTTCAGGCAAAACAACAAAAGCCCTCTTCGGAGGCACAAGCCCTCTTCGGAGGCACAAAAACAAAAGACCTCTAACGAGGCACAAGCCCTCTTCGGAGGCACAACTCTTCAGAGGAGCCCTCTTCGGAGGCAAAAGACCTCTAACGAAGCAAAAGACCTCTAACGAGGCACAAGCCCTCTTCGGAGGCACAAGCCCTCTTCGGAGGCACAACTCTTCGGAGGAGCCCTCTTCGGAGGCAAAAGACCTCTAACGAGGCACAAGCCCTCTTCGGAGGCACAACTCTTTGTAGGAGCCCTCTTCGGAGGCAAAAGACCTCTAACGAGGAAAAAGACCTCTAACGAGGCACAAGCCCTCGTCGGAGGCACAACTCTTCGGAGGAGCCCTCTTCGGAGGCACAAGTCCTCTCCAAGAGGCACACTAAGAAAGCCCTCTCTAGAGGCATATCAAACAAAGCCCTCTTCGGAGGCACACTTCTACCCCCAACGGTAAAGTGCCAAATAAAGCCCTCTAACGAGGCACATCCAAAAATAAAAGCCTTCTTCAGAAGCCCGCTTCACCACAAAAAGGAATCCACTTCTCAAAAATAAAAGTGGCCATCCCCGAAAGTTGAAGTGTACAAGCTTTTTCTAAAAAAAAGAGCTTCTCCAATACAAGGCATAACTCTACTAAAGCAGAATAAAACTTCCTCAAAATGGAAGAATTATTCTCCAGAGTAAGAGTACAAGTCTTCTCAAAATGGAGAAGATCGCAATGAGCCATAGTATAGGGGGCATGTAGTATAGTTACATTAATAAAAGCAATGCTCAAGTAACATACCACGAGCTCACTGCAATATTAAGGAATAAATGCATTCACAAGTACAGACAAAAGATTGTACAAGTAAAATGAAGCATTTTATTTCATACTATAAAAAATTTATACATGTGCAGGTTTCAAAAATAAGCGGGGGCCGGTACCCGCACAATCTACGGTCAATACAAGCCTTTATATAAAAGAAAAAAAGCAAGACGAGAAGCATAAAGCCAAACTCATTACTTCTTCTTCCCGCCACCTTTGGAGCCCTCTCCCGGCCTAATGGTTAGCTTCTGGAGCTGGCTTGAACGGGTTGGGGAAGAAGGAGAAAGAGGTGCAACTGGGTCTGCTTCCGCTTTCTCTTCACTAGCAGAAGTGCTTTTCTTCTTCTTCCTTGAAATCACGCGCTTCCCCCTCTTTTTTGAAGAAGATTCGCTGCCCGGAGTAATAAGTTCAGATAGCTTTGTGTCATCGGCATAAAATTTCTCCGGGGTCCTTTCGCCCTCCTCAAGTTCTTCCGCCTTCTGCTCTTGCGAAGCGGTCGGATCATCCAAGCCTTGGAGAGCTTCTATTTTTTCTCTTGCGACCCCGTTTGAGAAGCAGAAGGAGGAGTAACTTGAAAAGGTGGAGGAGCAACAACTGGAGGGGGTGAAGCTTGTGTAACAGTTGGTGTTTTCTCTACAGAAAAAGAAAAATTAAAATCATCAGTATTCCCCGCAAAAAGAGGGGATGGTGGCACGTCGAGACTTAAGCAGTAAGCAAGAAGATCCTCAAGCTCATGTGAAGCAAATGAGTATTCCACTTGAGCTGGATCAGTGTTGAAGTTACCTGAAGAAGTCGGCTTGATCACATCGATTTCAAAGTCTTGGGCTTCAGTGTCGTCCTGGGCCTTCTCCTCGACTTGAATAGTGGGGGGCTCGGTAATTGCGGTTTTAATTTCGGCTTTTGCAGGAGGTGGAGAATGAGAGCTAGAGCCAATGGTATCAGGGTCGACCGAAGCCGAAGGACGAGTGGGGTCGTCTAAAGGCGCCTTCTCCAGATGCTCTCCTCCTGTTGCTTCAGCTCGCTCCCTAGCAAGCTGTTCTTTCCCTCTAGCAAGGGCAGCATGACCCTCGTTGTCCAAATAACAAGCCTCCGGGTCCTCCTCCACATAGCCAGCATCTTTATACATTTCAATTACTGCCTCCCACACTTCGGCCAGAGTAATTTCATATTTTGGGCCCAAGAACGAAAGACTTCCGCATTCCAAGACACTGAGAACATAAAACTTAAAAAGAGTGGAGCTGATGGTGGCCTTGGTGGTTTCATGCGATTCCTCAGCAGCCACTTTTTCAGCCATGGCATCATCACGCTCCTTTTCTACTTTTGAAAGTTGAGTTTTTAACATTGCAATCTCCAGGTCTTGGGAGTTAACCTTTTCCCGCAGCTGAACGGTATCCTTGTGGTATTTTTCAATAACATGCCGCTCTGCCTTAAGTTTCGTCTCGGCATCTCTCTGGGCAGCATGTGCATCTCTCACTTGCTTTTGAAAAACATCTTCCTTTTGAGAATGAGAAGCGGAAGAGGTAGCAAGGTCTTCTTTGAGTTTCTTGATTTCTGCCTCAAGCTCTTCATTGTAGGCAGTGATGCTTTTCATTTCCGCATCATGTTGCTCAAGAACTTTCTTCCACTCCGACTTGTCGTTTTCCATCGTTAGCATAGCCTCGAGATTTGCACGGTTAACTCTTTGAAGCTCATCGACAAGTTTTTGCCATCCAGACATTCTCTCAATATCGAGTTTAATGGCATCAAGATTTCTCAACATAGCTTGTTTGTCGATTGGGACCAAATCAAGATCAAAACGCACTCCTTTTAAGCACCAGTGTGGAAATAGACTTTGAAGAGTAGTCAGAGCCTTTTCAACCTGATATGATGGCCTGTTGAGGATCGTCTGAATAACAGTTCTTTTGAGGGCAGGAGAGCTGGAAGGGATTTCTAAAGAGATGGGAGCAGCGGGCTTTTCAGAAATTGCAGATGCAAGCCGTTCGCTAAGCTTGGCCCGCTTGCTTGGGTCCTCAACTACATGACTCTTCCCTCTATCGTCATGAGATTTTCTTTTGTGGGAATCATCGTCTTTCTGGGAGGAGTCATAGCGCTCGCCTCTTCTGCCATAGCGCTCCTCATAAGCCTGCCCCTCACGAGCTTTCCTGGCGGCTCTTTCTTCGTCAGTTTCCCTAGGTGCAGGAAGATAACGCCTGGGATCATAGTAATCACGCTTGGCATAGCGTCGAAAATCATCGTAGTATAAGCCGCTTCGTTCCATTAGAGAACCTGAAAACGAAAAAGAGATAGAATTTAGAAATCTCCAGAAAAGGAAATCAACTGCGAGTAACTGCTAAAAATCCTAAGTGTGTGTGGCGTGCAACTACGCGCGTCAAGCTACAAACCACTCTTCAAAATTGGAGAAATATCGACTTTCACAGCAGGAGTCGACTCCTGGGTTGACGAATGTGAACGAAGTGCAGACGACATTTCAATTGCTGGGGAAGTGAGTCCAGAAGCGACAGGGGCATCGTCTTTGAAAAGCTCATGGGATGTCACCATAAGATCACTTAACCCCCCCGAAGATGTCGTCACCGTTATGCTTAGCCAAGTGAGTCGCACCAGCAATGCCTTCTTCAGCATGCTCAGCACTTTTTCTGGCAGAACTTTCCTTCTCCGTCCCCTCATCAACTTCCGTGGCGACCTTCCCGGGACGTTGGGGGAGCCCTTCCTCTTCGATAACCGGCAGAGGCTTAAACTTGTCGGAAAACTCTGCACCCTCAGCAGAACCGGAGCATTTTATCAATGAAGCCTCTACAACAAGTTCTTTCGACGCAAGTTCTTTTGCGAGGGCTGGGGCATCAGATGTTTCCAGTTGAGAAGCGGCGGCATCGCGAAGCTGAAGGGATCGGGAAGGATGTAAAAGGCCAAATTGATGTAAAAATTCATCTTTCAAAAGATATTTGATGCTCCTCTCTTCGGCGGCAATAGCGCTTAGCCTTTCAAAAGTTGGCTTGTGGCTGGAGTCTTTAGAAAGAAGAGGAAGTGCTGTAAAAGTAATGAATGAAGTTAGCACTTAACAACTCGGATTTTTAAAAGCTCAGGAACGGAAAGAGCAGAGATAGGCAAGCTTACTTCCTACCCTCCAAATGGCGTAGAATCCCGGGGGACAGCGAACAAAGAAAAATTGATTCAAAAACCCGTGGGCACTTTCAGGAAGATCAACAATTAGTTTACGGTTCCTGGCACTCCTCACAAGTACAATAGAAGGATGATCTTTATTCTTCGCAAACGTGCACAAATAGCAAATCTCTTCAAAGCTCGGAAGACGGTCGAGTGTCCTCCTAAACAGTACACACAGTCCCATCAAGATGGTGTAGCCATTGGGATGCAACTGGAAAGGAGAGATAGTTAATCAGAGAAGGAGCTGTCGAAGAAAATCGTTAAAGGGAGGAATAGCTCCACTTGAGCACATCTGATGATTAACTGCGATAAAACCAAGAGGTGGCCTATCAGCAGTATCGTTTACCCCAGGAAGCAAAGCGTCTGCTTCAGCAATACCAAACTGAACACATAATTGACTGAACACCCATTGATTCAGAGTGGTTGAAGTTCTTTTCGAGGGATTATCCAAGAGATTAGCTATTGGGAAGACCTCTCCAGCTTGCCCTACTATCTCTTCTTGTTGAGAAGTCATTCTACACAAGGAACTGGACATTCAAATATGAAGGTGCACGTTTCCTAAAAGCGTGTGAAGTGTTGTGCAAAGCTACTGAAATAACAAGTAAATAAAATAAAACTTGAAATAGTACTGATTGATACACGTCAATTCAGGAAGTTTCAAGGCTTGTTATTAGATCAAAGTTAAGTGTAGTATCAATGCAGATAATATTTAGCAATAAGCAATTATAGCTGTATGCATTTTGCGTTGATACTTCATTTAAATCAGTCGATTCACATCACTTCATCTTTAATCAGATTCATACTATTTTACTTAAGTAAAATATCATTTCTTTGATCTAATCCATCACTTGATGTGGACAGTCGATGATGAGTATATTCGTCCCATTCGTTTGCAAATGTTATGTTTAATAGGTTGATTAGCATTAAAGTTAATATAATCTGTAAAGAAGTGCAACAAGTTCAAGCAGGTTATCTCGGCAGTTCAAGTTGAAAATTCAAGTTAAGTGCTATAAATTTTTGCAAGTAGTCAAGCTCAAGCGACTTAGCATAGGTCGAAGCTTCCTTAAGTCGCACTGTTTAAGTCAGAAAGTTCAGCAATGTCATGTTCCTACGAGTTAAAAAGTGCCCAAGTCAAAGAGTTCAAGGCATGAAACTTCAGGTCAAGGCAGTGCAAATTTGTCTAAGTAATAGCTCGTTCAGGTGTAACCACGACCTAAATTTTATGACGCAAAGAGTTAGGTCGTAGATTTGTTAAGTCATTCGGCTTCCCTTAAGTCACGAGGGCTCTTAGGTCGTTCGATTCACTAGGTCGCTCCTGAAGTAGCTCGGCGATATCAAGCTATCTCCCATTAAAAAACCTAAGTCCTATTCTCCAATCACACTTTGCCACGCGTCCACCACTGTTGCATCGCTAAAAGCACCACGACGTAACCCGCTATTCACTAACCCGTTAACCTCACATCTCCTCGTCTTCTCCAAACACCTAAAACCCCATCATCTCCTCCAAATTTCCAGAAATCTTTACTAACTCCACAAATTCAAACATTCACCAAATAACTATGTGAAACCCTAAGCCGATTCATTTTCAAAGCAATCATCAATGATTCAACAAAATTCTGAGGGTGATTCAGAGTATAGTCTTATGGCATGATAACGAAAATTGTATGGAACAGACTGTGGAAGAATCGATGGTAAACGCGGCGAATAGATGATCGGAATTACCTAAATTCACTGTTGGAATCGACGATTGGAGATGAAAAAGAGAAGATTTCATGTTAATCTTTGAGCTCGAATGCAGCAATGGCGGCAGGGTGTAAGCAATAAAGTGAATAGGACGAAGCAAGTTAAATAACTTATATAAGGGAAAGAGAAGAAGACGAATCGGCACACGAGTTATCAAGCTTCTTGAGTCGCCCACGACCTAGGAGGGTAAGATCGAAGCACACGACCTATAAAATAGGCGTATACTTCGAGGGGCAAGTGTTAACACCTCTTTTCCACGACTTAGCGACTCAACGACTTAAGAAGCTACGCGACCTAGAGACTTTAGAAAATCAACGTGTTAACGACCTAAAGTGTCTGGCGAGCTAGCACTGCAATGAAGAAACGACTCAACGACTTAAGAAGCTACGCGACCTAGCGACCTAAAGACTTCAGAGAATCAACGAGTTAATGGCCCAATGACCTAGCGAGTTAATGACCCAGCGACCTAGCAAGTTAACAAGCTGCATATCCCTATGTCGCTTGATCATAGATCGCATCAAGATTAAGTCGCTGGCATTCCTAAGCCTAGCCTAGGTCGCTCCACTTGATGCCTCGACATACTTAAGTCGTCTTCTATTCCTCATAGGTCGCTACGACCTACCAGCCAAAGCAATTAGCAAAACAAAACCATTATAAGCCATAACCCGTGTTCAATAGGTCGCTCACGACCTACGACCTAATCCCTAAGTCGTCTACGACCTACGACCTAACCCCTAAGTCGTCCATGACCTACGACCTACCTCCAGTTTTTTCATATAAATACCCTACCTGCTCCACCGAGAAGAGGACTTTTGGATCATTTCTGGAACGCCAATACTTTGCTGTTTTCTCGACTCCTTCAATACTTCAAACACCGAAGACGCTTCAACGAACTTTAGGAAAAGATCTAAATCATTCAACATGAATTCAAGGAGCTTTTCTACATCGAAGTTCTAGCTGCTCGTCTTAATCGTGTTGTAATCAAAGAATCATTGAAAAAGTTGTAATCAAATCAGCAATAAAGAAGATAAAGTGGACGTAGGCTTGACTTTGAGCCGAACCACTATAAAAACTGCTGTCTCTTTACTTTTACTGCAATTATTTGCTTGTTTTAGTTCCCGTACCAACGGGTGGTGCTTTCACTTTATTACTACTTACACCGGGGTGTTAGCGTTCATTTTTAGCGTTAACATAGATGAAGAGATAATTTGTGTTTAGTGATTATTTAAGCATAGCCTATTTAGTGTCAACAATATAAGCTATAAAATTTAAAGCAAAAACAACAAGTTAATCCAGTTTAAGCATTGTCATTAAGCGCAAAAAGAGAGCAATAATTATCAAGCTGTTAGAGCTGCATAATTATAGAGCTTCATTACCCCTAAATAGAAGGGTTTAGCCTCTTATTTATGTTATTATATCAGCACATGTAGCATGCAACATGAAACGCAAAAAAAATGAAAAATGAAAGCAAAGTAAAAGAAGGCTACTCTAATTGCATAAAATAAAAGAGAACTACACTATTAACATGAAAGGAAATAAACAAGGAAAGGAAAAGAACTTGTATTAAATTGCATTAAAAAATAGAAATGTTACATGAAAAGAAAATGGCTAACTAGCCATGGAAAAGAGAAAAAGAGCTTTCTTTTATTTTTAATCTAAGCTAAAATTAACTAAGAAGAAGAGAGGAGGGTTACGTGAAACATAAGGGGTATTTATACATGTTTTAAAACCCTAATCCATTTTTTGGGAACTACCCTAACTCCCCTTAGGAAGTATGGTGGCCAAGTAATCATTAGCATCCAATAATCATCCATTAAGTGTGCATGAAGCTTTAATGGCCTTTTAGCATGTGCATTAGCTTCTAAGTGTGCAGTAAGATAGGTGGGTATGTGAGGTCCTCCATATTCCATGAAATGAATTATTTCCATCTCCATTCCTTTGTATTCACTCTTGTGCATGCATATATCTTCATGAAACCACTTGTATATGAAGCCAAATTCCTACAAAATAATATAGAAATTTCTAATTAAATTTTCTCAAATTAATATATGCACAAAAATGACCATTTTTACCCTATATGAAGATGAATATATGACGATTTGAAAATAATTTGAATTTTGGTTTAAACATGTTAAAATACCCAATATGATCATTTATTTAATTTAATTATATTAAATATGGTGGTAAAAATATGCATATTTACGTGCACATCAAATACCCCTAAATTTTCTTTTTATTCATCCTTGAATAAAGAAAAAATAAGATATGTCCATTTTCATAAGGAGCATGATTGGATTGAGCGTATGCAACAAGCCGTTAAACCTCTAGGTGTCCCCAATAGGACGAGTGCTGTCTCGTGAGGGTTTTCAACGGATACTACCCATAAAATCCAAATACAGGATGAAAATATTTACAAAATGCAAGATTTATTTACAAAGAGATGAATGGGAGTTTTTAAAAATATTTACAAATGAAGGATTTATTTTTAAATTAACACAAATAAGTTAAATATAGGTTTTGGTTATTATTAAGAAAATTTAAGCCATTTACTCATCAAAATTTCAAGTAAAAATAAAGTTATCGTAGCAAATAGACTATAGTTTTAACTTTTTGTTTTGGTCGATAACACAGTGTAATTATGAAATGGATCGTTAGTTGATCATCAAAGTTTTTCAAAGTGGTATTTTCATTTCTTTTCAATAACAAGTCAAATCAAATAAGTTAAAATAGTGCTAAGATTTCATTTGCTTACTCTCTCTATTTTTTTTGAAAATTTTATTGATATTTACAATATTTACATATGCTTAACTCAGAAAACCGAGGCTAGATATATTACCCATGCACTACCCTTCGGGCTCATGTGAGGGGAATACATAGCGTGGCGAGTGAATACATAAGTGTGAACACCTATCGACTGTAGGCATTATTAATAAAAAGAATTTTTAAATACATACACCTAACTCAGATAAAATGAGGCCAGATATACCGATCATGCACTGCCTTTTGGGCTTACGTGAAAATGGTACAGAGCATGGCAAGTATACACATAAGTGTATACACCAATCGACCGTAGGTGTTAATAAATATATAATATAAACAACAAGATTTTTCTTTTCTTTTTTTTGTCAAAATTTTCTTTTTAGAAAGAGCGAGTTTTGCAAAATCATCTTAGCACCATTTAACTTAGAAGACAAAAAAATGTTATATCCTTTACATTAAATCGACCACTTTTTAAAACAAAGATTTTCAATTAGGATGTATTTCAAAATTAACACATATGAATCTTCCTATATACTAGTTAAACCATTGTTATTGTAACCAAACTTTATTTTTATTTTTGTTAAGACAAATAAATTTTCAATTTAATAAACCAAAACCATATATTTATCCTACAATGTTTCTTTAAAAATAAATCAAAAATGCTTAAAAAAATATGATATTTTTATTCTTTTTTCCTAAGTTTTGGAAAGAAAATGTAAAAATAAACCATGAAAAATTAAAAATGAAGATGAGACTCCTCCCACACTTGATTTGTACTGTGTCCCCACAGTCAATCTAAGTGGAAGGAGAAGAATAAAACAAAAATAAAAAGATGACCTATATTTACATGAAAATGATGGTATTTACACGAGATCAGAAAGTATATAGTCAGAAAGTAAATGAAACGGTCTTCCAAAGACCGATTCATTTTTTTGATCAAATATGCGAGACACAGCATAAGCTCGGAAAACCAAACCATGAAAGGTTTTAAAGTTGAATGTTGATTTGGAAAAACAAATGCCGTTTTATTAAAAATCGATTCAGTTGTTCTTTTTTCGATGATTTTTGGGGTTGATAAAACGATTAATTGAAATTCAAATTTATCTTCACCAAATTGAAATTCAAATTTGTCATTGAAAACTTTTCTAAATTATCGATTTCAAAATCAAAATGGTGATTTAAATCTTCCCTGTCGAAATTTAACAATTCGTCATCCAAAAGTCCAAAAAATTCGTATTCATTAAATTCGTCTACCTTTGTTGGATTAGCAACAACTTCATTGTGTATACCAGTTTTGGCAACCTCAAAATAAAAAAAGATATATACAAGTTTTTTTATGTATATATATGTATATATAAACTTGTTTTTTTTTTCTTTTTTTTATATCACGAAGAAATCAAATCAAAACAAAATAACAAGTGAAAACAAAACGAATTGAAATTCAAAGAAATAGACTTTTTTTAAATCAAAGGCAAGTGAAGACAGAGGAAAAAAGCAAATTTGAAATTTTTTTTAGATACAATTTTTATTTTCTGAACAAATAAAAGAAAACCATTTTTTTTAAAAATAACTTAAAACAAAAAAATTTTTAACAAAATTCACACAAACTTATCACAAAGCCCAGCCCAAACACAGATTAACTCACTCCCAACAAAATCCACACCAAAAAAGCGCTTTCCACAAAAATCAATTTCCTTAAAAAAAATTCTCAATAGAAATCCATAATGAAATAAAATCAATTTCCTCTAATAAAAATCGCTTGAATGCTCCCACAAATCTCTCGTATGCTCATAGTTAGATTGCTCGTTCAATAAATCGATTGCAGTTGTTCGATTGCAGGTTGAAGTGGTTGAATTCGATTTTGGTTGATGTCTGAATTGGCGATGATTTGGGTGCATTTGGCTTTCGGTTGTAATGCAGGTTCGAGGCAGCAAAGCGATTAAGGTTGTGGCAGATGAATTTGGGTGTTCGCGACTTTGGGTTGAGGGTGGTCGGAGTTGCGGTGACGGGTTGCATGGTGATGGAGTTGCATGGTGATTCAAATTCGTTTGGATGGTGGATGTTGGTTGCGGTGATGGAGAGATTGTCGTGCTGAGGCTTGTCGAGTTGGTTGCTGTATAGTACAGATGATGTCAGTATGTTGAAGTTTTGGATTGGGAAGGGTTGACGGAGTACAGTGTTTATTATTATTATTATTTTGGTCTATTGGGGTACCGTTGATCGGTTAGTTTAGTGGATGGTTGGAGGACTGGAGGAAGATGCTGAATGAAGTGAAGTAGGTGTCATTGTCTTTGGCATGGGGTTGCGAAGTGCTGATGGCAAAGGCGATATGAAATTCAGTGGTTGGCGGCTGCGGGTTTGGGTTGGTAGCTGTTCGATTTCAACAGTGGTGACAGTGAGGTGATGATAAGGTATGTGGAAGTTCTGTTGCTTGATGAATGGCAGAGGAGTGGTTTTGTGAAGTGAGTGGTGAAGTTTTGCGAGAAGGTGGTGATTGTAAGTTGAATTTGCTTACAGGCGAAGCGAGTTGTGAAGATGGTGGCAAGTGATGCTGCAAGCTATGGCGAGGAAGCAGATGATATTTGTAAGACTGTTGATGGTGAATGATGATCAGTTGCAGTAAGGAAATGGTAGGAGTAAGGCTGTGTTGTGATGTTGAAGCAGAGTTTGATATGAGAAGTGTGTGCAGGGTGGTTGTGCAGTAGTTGTAGATGAGAGTTAAGGGGTCGCGGTGAGGTATGGTGGCAGCAGTGGTGGTAGGGGATGTTGTGAGGTTGAGTCTGTGGAACAGAGTCTGTGAAACAGAGTCGTTGAGCAACAGTTTTTGTAATTTTTGTGATATTGAGTGGTTTGGTAAGAATAGTATATAGAGTGATGTTACACTGGGAGAGATGTTGTATAGAGCTGCTGACACAAGGGGTTGATGAACTGGATGGTTTGAGCAGTGTGGGTGAGGAAGTGATATGCAAACACTAGTGTGTTTGGCGAAGTAAGTGGAAGACTGGTATTGGTAGTTTGAAAGCAGTTTTTGTGGGTGGAGCTACAGTTAGATGGTCAGACTGGAGATTGGAGATGATGTGGGTCTGTGCAGATGATAGAATTCAAACAGATGCACAGTATGAAGGCATAGTCACAAATCTGTAAAAGTTGTAAAAATGAAAGGAAATGCAAATTATAGAATGACGAATTGAAAATAAAATAAAATGTTTTGGTTTTAGTTCTTGTTTTGTTTATTTTATGCATAGAAACTAAAAAAATGATGCAAAAGCTAATAGAAGTGCATGAACAAATTGTAATGCCAGAGAGAAATGAACAAAATTGAATGCTTTAAAAACTTGCAATGTATAAAGAACCAGTGCACAATACAATTGCAATGCAAAATTTTCTAGTGGTTCTAGAAAAATAACTTAGATATCTCAAACAGAAATGTACCACTAATCAAGCAAAACTCAAGCCAATAACACACAAAATGCAAAAGTCGGTTAATAGGGATCAACACAAAGAACAGAAATGAAATGGTGTTTTTTTTGTTTTTTTTAAAATGCAACTAACACACAAAAATCAAACAAAAATAATCCAAGAATAGAAAATAATAATCAAAGTAAATTCCCCAGCAACGGCGCCAAAAACTTGTTCGTCGACGGGAATTCTATCAGTTAGAAATCCATCGAGCGAATTTATAATAAAAATAATCGCAAGCACACAACATACAATTTTAGTATGTGGCGAGTACAAGTCGATCCGTGGTGAATTGTTAGATTCTAAATCTCTATTCAATCAAATTATACCAAAGTCGAGAGAATGTTTTAACAACAAAAAAATTGCAAAAATAAACAACTACAAAAGTGAATGAAAATTATGAGAATAAAATGACAAATTTGAGATAAATTCACTCTCTAGATCACATAGTTCAAAAAAATGAAATTATGATCTCTCGTTTTTGATCATTAGTAAATTTAATTGATGTGTTTATCATAAATATGACATATTTGTGCTATTAATTAGCCCAACATAAGCCATCAAACTTTAGCACACTGCTTAAACCACTTACTAATTCTCATGAAATATGACAACAAGTTGAATATGAAATCTATTTTAGGCATGGCCTATTAATTATTAATTAGAAATATAGACCATCAAATTTTGATTTCAACATTCACTTCATTACCATAATCATATGTAGATAAAGAGGTAATTTGTGTTTAGTGATTGTTTAAGCATAGCCTATTTGGTATCAACAATATAGGCTATCAAATTCAAAGCAATAACAACAAGTTAAACCACTTCAAGCATTGTCATTAAGCACAAAAAAAGAGCAATGATTATCAAAATGTTGAAGCTACTTAAGTAGAGAGCTTCATTACTCCTAAATTGAAGGGTTTAGCCTCTCATTTGTGTTATCATATCAACACATGTAGTATGCAACATGGAACAGAAAAAAAATGAAAGCAAAGTAAAAGAAGACTATTCTAATTGCATAAAAAAAAAGAGAACTATGCTACTAACATGAAAGGAAATAAACAAGAAAAGAAAAAGAACATGTATTAAATTGCATTAAAAAAAAGTTACATGAAAAGAAAATGGCTAAGTAGCCATGGAAAAGAGAAAGAGAGCTTTCTTTTATTTTTAATCTAAGCTAAAACTAGCTAAGAGAAAGAGATGAGGGTTACATGAAACATAAGGGGTATTATACATGTTTTAAAACCCTGATCCATTTTTTGGAAACTTCCCAAACTACCCCTTAGGAAGTGTGGTGGTCAAGTAATCATTGGCATCCAATAATCATCCATTAAGTGTGCATGAAGCTTTAATGGCCTTTTAGCATGTGCATTAGCTTCTAAGTGCACATTAAGATAGGTGGGTAGGTGGGGTTCTCCATAATCCATGAAATTAATTATTTCCATCTCCATTCCTTTGTATCCACTCTTGTGCATGCTTATATCTTCATGAAACCACATGTACATGAAACCAAATTCCTACAAAATAATATAGAAATTTCCAAATAAATTTTCTCAAATTAATATATGCACAAAAATGACCATTTTGCCCCTAAATGAAGATGAATATATGACGATTTGAAAATAATTTGAATTTTGGTTTAAACATGTTAAAATACCCAATATAATAATTTATTTAATCTAATTAGATTAAATATGGTGGTAAAAATATGTACATTTACGTGCACATCACTTCTTGACCATTATAGGATTTGATACCTAGTTAGGGTATAAGGCATCGTGGATAAAGCCATTTTCCTTCAGCTTATCCACCTCTTCCTTCAGTGCAATGGGTCGCATTAGATCCATGCTACATCTACTCTGTTTCACTAGAGGGACTCTTCGGTCCACATTCAATTTTTGGCATGCAATCTCTAGCAATATTCCACACATATCAGAATGTATCTAGGCAAGCACATCCAAGTTTACATGAGGAAACCCTACGAACTCCTTTTCCATTTTTTGGTCGATGCAAGATCCAACCTTAAGAACCCAAGTGGGATCATCATCATCGATCGAAATGTTGACTGTCAGCTCCCTAGCACTACTACTATCGCACCCTCTAGCTCTTTTCGGAGATCTATAGTTTTGTAGAATTTACTATGGGACTAGAGATATGAAGTAGTTAATTTTGGTATCGAGTACATATCTTTTAAGTACCGGTATGCCATATTTTAAAATATTATGACAATATCGAATAATATCGGTAAAATATCGGACATGGTAGAATATGATATAGATGATATTATATCATATTATATTATTATATTAATGTTAAGCATTCGAACATATGGATAAATAATTCTAAATTACTATCAAAGATTGATTGCATAGAGTTTATAGACTATAGTTCCTTTACTGAGATATTCTATGATATAGGCTTATAAAAATAGAGAAATTTGTATAACGTACATCTTTATTATTGTCCTCATTTTTACATCATATTAACTTTTTCTTCAGTCTTTTAATCATCTATATTAGTTTCTCAAATTTTCCATATTTATAGTTTCCTCGTTTTCGTTTTCACTTACTTTATCGAAAAAGTAATGTTGATTTGATACTAATTACCACTTTAGCTCTATCCCTATCGGTAAGTCAAAAATATAACTTTTCGCTCTTCAGCCTTTAGTTCTTGATACATGATAATAGCTAACCAAATGAATTTTGATGGGCTAACTTGCCAATTAGAAACGGTGAACAAAATATAACTAGAAAGAAAATTAGCTCTTTCATGATCTTGTATTTAGTGGTAAAGTCTTCAAGGAAGATAAAACATATAACATAGCGTAATAAGTAGAGTTTTCTTTATTGAGAGCCTAATGAAGAAGTCTAAAATGTATGGTTACAACTAAAAAATTAGTATTGGGATTTCTAATATTGTCTACAAATTGTCATTTACCGTATACAAAAAACAAATATTGAGAATGTGAAGATATTTATTTGTAAAGATATTTTCACCAACGGATACAATAATGGATTATATTCTCAATAAATATTGGGTATTTTACACTAAATATCGGAGCGTTATATTAATAAATACTGGATGATATATTGGTAATTACATTTTAAATGATATTTTTATAAAATTATCGACTTAAGAGGGATATGGGATATATCAGCGGTATTATCCAATAGTAACTACATAGCCGAGACAGGGCATAGCCAGTGGTTGTTATGCCGTTTTGCCTCTCTGATCTCATTGACGTAGTATTCCTGAGCAGTACACTGGTTGCCTTGAATTGCTCAAACTCCCTTTTTGGTGGGGAACTACATCATCAAACACCATGGAGCCATCGCTATTCTAAAACTAGCAAGTGTCAGCCGGCCAAGAAAAGCATTGTAAGTTGAAAATTCATCAATTGCCACAAAAATATGCACTTGCAGTAACCTTATAGTCTCCTTTTGCCCAATTCCATGAAAAATTCAATGCATCAGACACGTTCTTTTGCCTCCTCGGTAAATCATTGGATGTGAGGTTTATGTAGCTAAAGATCCTTCAGACTAATCTTCATCTGGTCGAACGTTTCTTGAATTAGATGTTAACCAGGCTTCCATAGCCAATCAAAACTCGATGTCTACTTCCTAGCTCAACAATGGTCGTAATCACCATGGGATCAGACATCGGTGCTTTAGTCCCATCAGAAACTTTTCTTTCGAAAACAATGTCATCATTCACTGTCCTTTATTGTTTTTCTAAACTACCATCTTCGATGGCAAAATAACTTTCCTGGGTCATGTGCTTCAACAAACTACCATACCTCTCCATTACATTCCATCTCTTATTCGTTGAATGGTGTTTATCACAATCTTACTCTTAGGTCGCGTCAGGCTCTCTCCACTGGACCCAAGTTGATCCCTTTAGGAGTTCAACTCTTAGGGTCCATTATTCTATTTTCCATCTTGTGGATATCTCATGTATTGCTATAACTTCTTCAGGAAAAAATCCTTCATCACATCTCTTTGGTGACAACGCTCATCGATATTGTGCCCATGAGTTTTGTGGAAGTGACAATAATTTCTTGATATCGTTCATCTTCACTTGCCTCCTTCTGAGGTAGCTTCTTATAATTCTTAGCAAGGTAGGTATTCTCAATAGTATCGTTCAAGGAAGTTCAATCTTCTGGCTTCATGTACCTTGGATGCTACTTAGTGTTCTGCTTCTTCCTACTAGCGCCTTGGTTTCTCCTTTTTAGTTGTTATTTCCAACATTTAGTGCAACATTTCTGATGCTCTCACCGATATGATTAAAATCAACGTTGTTTTTGACTACCTCATTCGATACCTTACTCCAATCAATCTTGTAGCCTCGTCTGCCTCTTCTAGGTGCAGAAACCGAGATGCCTTATGATAAAATTCTTCCATTATATGTGGCTGATTTCTTTTAAACCATCTACCAAGGTCCATATCAAGGCGAACCCCCCAAATCAATGCCATCAAAGTTATATCTTCCTCTGGATTACTTACTTTAGTTATAGCTGTGTTAAATTGTTTTAAGAAATCTTTCAAGGTCTCTCCAAAACACTTATGGATGCTCGACAAGGACAGCACGTCCTTCGATCAAGCTATGTAAAGCCTGAATTGCTCCATTCACTTCTTCGTTAGCTAATCAAATAAAGATATGAACCTTGGCATAAGCTGAGAAACCATGTGGTGGCCACCCCATTTAAGAATATGGGGAAACATTTACTCCTCGCTATATCCGTTGCATGGGTCAAATGGAAGATATAGTTATATAAATGTCTCAAAAATACAAGTACTGATATAGCTTCACAGTACTAACAATGGAATACAAGCAATAGTAAGCACCAGAATATAGATATATGAAAGTGTGGTCTCCTGCGTATGCTCCATACAGCATTATATGCTACCAAACCTGTTATCCCTAATCTACTAGTTTAAGAGTACCTAGGATAATAGAAGCAAAGCATATGACCTCATGTAGATAACAGTCTAGTATGAGCGATATATCATCTCAAAATACTTTAAAAATCGTATATATTAATAATGATATAGGGTATGTAGAACCATACCTGACCTATCCTTACATCCAAATTCTTGGCATATAATAATCAATACATGCTAGTATACTATCATAACCATACTGTGTACTACAATCAAAGTGTAATATCTAGTATCTAGTTATGCAGTCAAAAATACCTACGTCGTCTAACACCTTAGAGTGATAAAAAAACCATGTAAAATATAGCATTCATCAAACAATCAATATCATTACTCATGTATGTTGGATCTTTGATAACACATATGGCACGATCGAAAGCCAAAGGATCAGTCAAATCCTAGTTTCTTGGTGCTGGAATCCATGCCACATTGAAAGGCTGGGATCTAGATTCACTATTGCTAAAGTCCTTAGTAGTTCACGATCATAAGATTTAGTTAGGTCCACAAACCCAAGTGGGCATCCTCGCGTACCAATTTTTACGAGCACATTAGAAACTTCTAAGTTATCAAAGATCCCTTTGCACACATCTCCATTGTGGAACTCAATCCTTGTTCCATTTTGGTTATCTCCATAGTAAAACATGGTCGTAAATTCTACTCATAAGTCCTATCGTTGAACCTTTTGTTATAGATTCCCATCACAACTCCCATCATTGAGTCGTCATCGTCAGAACACCTCTAGGCACCTATCGTAAGCCGTAGAGCCATCATACTAAGGTTTTGAAATCAACGTGTTGAAGCATCACGTCATCGCTACATTAGTCATCACATAAGCATGAAAGTCGCCTCAGGTCATCCCAAGGTCGTATGCCCTTCCCTCAAAAAAAATTCCAAACTAATCCCAAGAGAGGCCCCATGCTGACCTGTAGTAGACCATATGTTTCCCTATGTTGACTCAAAGTCGACCTTAAGTTCCCCCAAGCTGAACCGAAGTGATCCCATAAACTCCATCAATCTATTTCTTTTCCACGTAAAACCCATGATCGGACCAAAGCAGCATCTCAAAAAACCTAAAGAAGCAACCAAAGAAACCAACCGAATTCGTTTTCCTGTCCAATCCCTGAATTGTACAACTATCGAAAAACATTTGTTGTCTGGTCTTCCACAACACCGAGCCACATCACCACCAGGCAACATTTGTTGTTCGGTTGTTCAAACCACTGAACAACATGCTAATCCAAAACAGACCTTCCCTTAACACCAAGTTGACCCAAAGCAAGCTACCACCGAAAGTGTGCCATTGAACAAAAAGGCTGTTGTATCTCCAAACTCCAATTTCAAGCCGATTTCGTCGCTATGCTACGTTCTTCGACATATGTGCATTCTCTATGCATTAATATTACTCCTAACATCCTAAAGTCAATCCATTGAAATATAGATCTATGTTTTATTATCTCTAATTCACTCCAACTAGTATTTACCATAATTCAAGGAAACAAACAAACACCATATATGTATAAATCAACATCCAAACTTTGAAACATATATCAAATCATAGAAAGTCATCATATCATGTAGCTATAACATAGCCTAACACATATAAAGACAATCAACATCAAAATAACATGATCAAAAAATTTTAAATCCTTTCATTCTCCTTTTTTACTTTAGGTAGGTATTTAAAACAACATAAAACATGTTCTTTTCCTTTAAAAATCGATCGAAAACATGTTAAAATCTATAGTGCATATATGATAAGATGTAGGATGATAAATCACTCACCAAACACTCAAAAGGCAGTAATTTACATGCAAAACGAGGCAAAATCAAAAAATATGAAAAGCCTCAAAATTTATTCCTAAAAATGTAGATTTGAAGATCTCTAGCTATTCTTCTTGTTAATAAACTCGAGATCTATGACTAAGACTTGATTTTGAAAACAAATGAGAAGGTTCTACAAAGAAGAGATTAATGGAGCTTAGGTCTATTTGGACAGATGGAAAAATGAGGTGGAGAGGGTCATTTCAGCCTATAATAGTCTTAAACCAAAAATAGGTTAGCGGTCTGTCCCCAATCTTACTAATTACCCATTAAGCTGCTGCAATAACAGTCAAACTTCAAACAACCATATTTCCTAGCAAGAAAGCCGAAATCAATTTGATGACCATTCTATGAAAAGGGAAACCATCATATATATACATACATATGTATGTATGTATCTATATATGTATATATATATATATATTTATATTTATATCTTTCTAGTGGAAATTGTTTCGAGCCCTATTTCAGCTCCTATCAAAAGTTATACACATTCCATGTTTCTAGAGTAAAATAGTTCATCAAAATTTCTTGGGGTCAAAAATATCGTTAATCAATATTCCCTAAGGTTACAACATTATAAGACCTCATCTAAATTTAAAAATAATATTTTAAAACCCTTCGATATGTAAAATACGGATCGTTACACTACCCCTTCTGAGACGGGCTCTTCTATCGTTTAGGCTTTTACTTGTACTCCATCTATAGTGAGGCATTATATAACCTGAGTACTTCAACTTCAAGACTTTCCACTCGAGTAGCCTTACGGTTAAGCTCTTCAACTAGGTGAACGACCTTTTCCAATGGTCATGGACGATTCATGAGATTAGACACCATTTATACTGACGACTGAACCACTCCATTCAATCTGCCTCAAGCACAAGATTCCCGAGAAAAAGGTTCTCCTTTCAGTAATTTGCTAATGGGATCATCTACCACATCCAGGCTATACAGTTTGCAATAAATACATGTGCTTGTTTATAGTGGCGCCACCTTTTAATGACTTCATTAAGTTCTTTCCTAAAAAATCAAATCGGCTCCAACATAAGTGCCCAATTAGATAGTCATGTTTGCAAAAGCTTCAATTACACATAGATTCCTATCTTTGGATACCTATATTTCAATTCCCTAACTCTGGGCACCTATCTTTGAATTTGCCCCTCCAGGCATTAGTCAAAGAACAAATGGGTTAAGGCGAATCATCATATCAACCCTATTGAGATTATAATACTCTAACCAGATATGGACTGAACGAGTTCATCGGTATCGATATTTTGGGTGCTGATTATGCCACTGATCATAGGCCTGCCTTATTACATTGCCCCCGATTAACTAAGGTGGCGTATTTGCCGAAAATAAATAAATCTAAGTGAAATATCATAGTAGATGCTCATTATTCCACGCCTATGTAATTGAGGTCCCACTAACAGTCGGTAACTTAAATGTCCATCTCCAACCTTCGATTTAATAACTTAATGACCTTCTAAATTTTGACCAAGTGCCCTTACAATATGGAGGACTTGTTTCAAAATGAGGTCGTCCACTTCAAAGGTATGGTTTCTGACCATGACATTGAAATGTCTTGCTACTCTTTCTTAATAAGCAGCTAGACTCAATTCAACCTCTTCTTACTTTTTGATGACCAAGTTGAGGACTTAAGAAAAAAGTTCCTCATTCATCTTGGGATCATAATACTTTATTTGATGAGAAGAGACTTCAGGTTCTATCAAAACATGGCCTCAGCTCCGTTGGCCACAACAAGTGGAGTATGCCTAATCACATGCTTGTAGGTTATTCTATACGCCTACAGTGTTAGTCGTAACTCGTCAACCCAATTACCTTTTGCTTTTGTCAATTGATTCTTTAGGATGGATTTGACAATCTTTCTCATCGCCTCCACCAATCTATCCTCTTGCGAATGTGCTAACTGAAAAGATCTTTGTGGTTCAATACTAGTTACAAAAATCTTTGAACGTGACACTCTCGATTTAAGTTCCATTGTCAGTAATGATTTTCTGTAGCACTTCAAATCTATATGTGTTGTGCTTTACGGCAAAGTTGATCACTTTCATCATTGTATCATGGCCCGCGATTCCAATTCAGTCCACTTTGTGAAGTAGTCCATAGCTACAATGGCACACTTTGCTTCACTCTTCTACAATTGAAGCACATCAATTATATCAAGTCTCCAAACCGCAAATGGCCACTAGCAAAACATTTGCATAAGCTTTGTAGATGAGGCTCTTAGTATTTTTAAAAATTTTTGGCATCTGTCACATCGTTTGATATAATCAGCTGCATCTTGGCTGATCGTTGGCTAAAAGCTTCTTTCTTGTACATCCGAAAGGATCTTCTGAGCTTCATCCTTAGCGACACATCGTTGCAAAGGAATCGAGAATCCTTAGTGGCGTCTTACGCAGGAGCTTTCAACATTCATTCCATCCGTTTAGGAGAGTCTCCTTATAATATATTCCTTTGTTGGAGTTATTCATGACTACTTGTCTTCCTTGGCCTCCAAAATCCAACCGATATCCCTTTATTCGATGCTTGGAGCCGACAGTATCTCTACTCGAACAAGTGCCAAAAAGTTGTGCGTCCCTGGAGCTGGCAAGTTTTCCTAATGACTCGGCTATCGTATTCTCTTATATAGTAATTTGTGTTATCGTATAGTGTTCAATGTTGTTCGATAACTACACTACTTTCGCAAGGTAAGGGTCAAGTAGTGTTCCCTTAGCCTGAAATTCCTTCTTCACTGACAGACCACCAACTGAGAGTTTGAATATGTGTAGTGTCTTGACTCCTAGTTCTTTTGCTATTCTGAGTCTCGTAATTGATGTTTCCTATTCAACTTCATTGTCCGTCGCTATGAATTCTAGCTTCAAAATATAGCATATTTTCCATCCTTTTAGGGTTACAAGAGTCACTCCTGCTTTCTGACTACATTTTCCTGATGCTCTGTAACACCCCGCATTTTTAGATAATTAAATATCAAATAACGATGAACAGTGAAAATTAGCGTTTTTGGAATTATCAGAATATGGCCTCGAAACAAAACCATTGTGTTCCTGGTGATTTTTTGATTAATTTACATATATAATATGCCTCGAACGGACTACGAATGAAAAAGTTATTGACGTTCGAAGTTCCATGTTGAAAAATAATTATACGTGTAAATGTGCGTAAATATATTTGTTTATAAATATATGCATGTATAAATTCAAGAAACAACACGTTTGAATTTCAAAATAGACGCTCGTCATAAAGGAAATTAATTGACATCGGTAACTAGAGGTAATTAATTAACATTAGTAGGCAATGTTAATCAAATCAGCAATTAAAGAAAATTAATTTACATTAATTAGCAACGTTTGAATTTCAAAATAAACATGTGTTATAAAGGGAATTAAATTTGCAATTGATGGAAATTAATTGGAATGAATAGGCAATGGTTAAAAGTTAACGTTTAATAATTTATATTGTTTAAAAATAGAGGAAATAAATTAATATGTATAAAACAAAAAGGCTAGACATGTCAAAACTAAGGCGTTTTGCTTGTTTTTAACTACAAGATTTCAAATGCTTTAAACGAACGGACGACGTTGCTTTGGCTCTCTATAAATAAATGTGCAGGGCTAGCCTTCAAAAATCCATATTTTTCCGAATGGGCGCAGAAGCCCTGTCACTTTTCTTTCTCGTCCAATTCTTCAGAAATCAAATATATTAGATTTAGGTTTTCTGATTTGCAATTTGGAGGTAGAGAATGTAGATCTAAAGAAGAGATGTCCAAATTTAGCCGTTCATATGAGGTGGGTTTTCAGATCTGGTTTTCTAGTTTATTTGTTTATTTTTCTTCAACTAGATCCAGATTTATAAATCCATACAAATTCCGGTTTGTGGATCCAAATAGGGTTGCAAAGGGGAAGGCTATGGATACTAGAACTGGGCTAAAAATCAGATTTGGAATTTGGAGTGTTTTCTTTTCAGGTGAGTGGATTTAAATTATATTTTTTTTTATGTTTATGATATATAAAATTGTTAGATTCCCGTCAAATATTCAATTTCAGTAATTGTTTCTACTAGCTAGTTATGTTAAAACTATAAATTTATAAGAAAAATGTACTTATATTTATATGTTATCTATATGAAAAAACCCAATTAAATATAAGTAATATTAGGGTTAAAAGTTGTAGAGAAAGGAATAAGCCAAAAAGTGAGAAATTTACAGTAAATTATGGTAAAACAGGATAAATGAATTAAAAAAGGGAAAACCTAATAACTTGGTTTGGAAGTTAGTGATAGATTAGTTAGTTGGTTTAGAAAAGGGAATACATTTTCATAGTTTAATATTATAAGAATAACGATAAACGTAATTGCAAGAATAAAAGCAATAAAAATGGAAATGGTGCAAAATAGAGACATTATTGTATTTTGCATTACCCAACAATTAAAGAAACAATAAAAAAAATATCTTGCAATTACGAGTTATTGTTTATAGTATTATTTAGCATTAAAATATGGAAATGGATTTTTAGCATAGTTTTTGTAACTAACCAAGTAGAATAGTACTACTTCCCAGAATAAAAGAGAATAACGCGAAGCATTAAAGAAGTTAAAGAAGAAGAAATAATCAAGTTAATTATTTGACAAGATTAGAAACAATAAACAGAAAATGTGACTAGATCTGCATTTAGTGCACAAATAGTATAGTAAAAAGTAAAGCAGTTATTATGATAATAACTTATGAAAGTTGGACATATTCTCAAGTTAAGAATGTTATATAATATAAGAGAACTAAAAAAATTTAGTATCATAATAAAAGAAGATAGACTAGAATAGAAAAGAGACACTTGCAATTATATTTATAACATGTAGGTTATAAAAGAAAGAAAAAATATAAAAGTGACAATTGGAAGTATAATTATAACACGTAGGTTATAATTAAAAAGAAAGAAATAGAAGACGCTTATATTATTAAACTAAGATCTTGGATTAAATTAATAAGCAAAAATAATAGCAGTGTCCCATACCGGCAGCATTCCCTTTAAGGTTTAGGACGGATGGTCTCACACATAGGTGGGGCTGGGCATGTTGATTAGGGTAAATAAGTAGCCAACAGATTAAGAAAGGGAAACTAAATGCATAATAAAAGGTTAGACGTAGGATCTAATAAAATAGTAAGGTGCGTTTGGAGTAGCCTAAAGAGAATCTGGATAAACAGCCTACTAAAGCAGTTCATTGCAGATTATTAGTACAGAAAGAGCACGTCTAACTTAGTTATTTTGGGCTAGAAGGAAGTACGAGACTTCAACGGTACGTGAGGATACTCTAGGATGGCCCTCTGGGGTAGGCCTAACGAAGCTACCCCCCCCGAAGGCAGGTCTGTAGGTGTTCTATCAAGAGAGTATGCCTTAACTGCAGGCCTAACGAAGCGGACCTTTGTAGGCAGTCAAAAGGTTAATGATGGAGTAGGATATTCGTATGACACCGTACTCTAGTTTGTGAGTAGGTTATAGCAGGCAGGACCCATAAAGATAGTCGCATGTAGTACTAGCCATCATCAGTCAGAGCGAGTTTGGGAAAGACTAGAGTTACAATGATTCATTTACTATCGAGACATTGGATAAGGGGCATAGCTAATTGGATGTTTAGATTGTTTGCAGTAGGGCACAACCACTTAGCTCTTGAAAGGTCTTTCAATTAGTTGAGGTGGGCTGTGTGGGGCCATAGCGACGATGAGAAAAGAGACAAACCAAGTATAATATCTATATTGTAGGGCTAATGAAGCATACCTTTACAGATATAGAAAATCCCCGACCGAGTTCCGTACATGGTAGATCTTGTTGGCGGAATTCAGGGAGCAGACAGAACGATTACGTGTAGTCCTCAAAGTATGCACTGGGTGATACATTGTGGATGTCCGAGCACTAGTATAAGCTAGTACGGATGCAGTTTCACGTTTTCATAGTAGACGATGGAACATCTGTATTGTAGGCCTCATGAAGTTGCCCTTTACAGATGTAGTTACAATACGCTCTAGTAGCGAGACGATGGAGTAATTTTCGAGGAGGATACGGAAGGTACTATGGGTAGTACCTAGGACCGATGCGGTCTTTGGGCAAGTAGCTACGTATATATTGGTTATTAGGTCTTAATCTACTAGGGAGTAGATGGGGTACAATTCATGCATAGAGGCGAGAGTATTATTAACCCAATAAACCAAATATAACAGAAAATGGAAATAGAACGGTATATGTAGAATTATGCTTAGAAGTGTATAATTTTTCCATTCACTAGAACTTTAGTTATGACCCCTTCTCATATCATCCCATAGGTTGATAGATGGCAGAGATTTTTCAGCTTTGAGACACTTGTTTAGAAAGTGTTATTACCTGGGTGAGTATTTACTTATTACTATATTTTGCTCGGTTCCGCTGTGAGATATTTATTTGAGATCTGATATATTTATCTTTGCCTATTTGCAGGATACCAGACACCCAACTTGGACTTCAGTGGATTTGGGTTTTAGCATTTTTGCAAAAAATCTGGATCCACTAGAACTTGGGTTGCTACATTTGGTATCAGAGCTTAGGTTAGTAAATCCTAAGTAAATTAGAAAATATGAATGAACGTATTTGTATTTTTGAATAAAATATAAATATATTATGTACTAAAATCCAAATAGTCCCCAATATAGATTTTAACATATGGAAAGTATTTAGAATTATATTTGTGCATAGTTTGCTAGTTGGGTTTGGGATGACCCAAGGATATTGAAGCCTATATTATTGCCGATTTATAGTGTATAATAAGCTATGTTTTGATAGAAGATTGGTAACCATATGTTATAGGAAGTGGGAAAGCTCCCTAGAAATAATAGGGAGAGTATTTTTATTTTGGAAGGAATAAGAGATTTTAGTAAGAAAATGAGATTTCCAAGGTTTAGGAAGTGTATTCCTAGGGTAGTAAGAAGAAAATCCACTTTATGTCTGACCCAATAAAATGAAACTTTTGGAATTGAAAAGTTGAAAAATATAATTGTTAATATGTTTGAGGAAGTAAATATTAGGTGTTTGGAAAAAAAAGTGATATGAAATTTAAATTGGTTTTTATATGATACAAATTTTGTTAAAAGTGAAATTCTTTTTGGAGAATTATAGAGCATGTATAGCTCAC
This sequence comes from Allium fistulosum, assembly GCA_030737815.1. Taxonomy (NCBI): domain Eukaryota; kingdom Viridiplantae; phylum Streptophyta; class Magnoliopsida; order Asparagales; family Amaryllidaceae; genus Allium; species Allium fistulosum. The sequence continues at coordinate 97,756,664 of CM060903.1, forward strand.
TAGTTTCTTTGTAGGTAAACAAAGATTTTAAATATAAAAACCTAGAGTGTGTTAAGTATTGAAAAACGTAGGTTACAACATTTATTGTTGTAATAGATGTTTTTGTGAAAAATAAAGGAAGCATAGACTACGACAATATTGTTATAGTAGGTGACTCCTAAAGGAAATGTTTTTACATAGCATATGGGATTTATTTTAATTGAATCCATATACTAGTATTTTTGGGTTGTAGTAACGGTATTTTACGCAACATCTGTTTTGACCCAAATAAAAATATGTTTTGAAGATAATTTCTAAGTATAGAAATAAAGTGGTTTGTAAGTACACTTATTATTTAAATAAGTATATGGAAATGTTTTCTAGTTATGAAAATATTAAAACATTTTTGAAAATGAGTTCTTCTGAAGAAAAAAAGATGTAAGTTAAATATTAGGAAATTAATAAATTTCGTAGGAAATGTCTATTGTAAGTGAATATAGATTAAACATACTACAATCTATTGGAATGAAACGAATAATTATATAATTTTCTATGAAACTGATTTGTGCAAGTTATAAGGAATACGTGAAAGAGATGTATAACGTATGGAAAGCACCATATTTTGTATAGCCTATTTTGATAAATTATAAAATAAGTTCCTTGTAATTTCACATAAACATGAAATCCCCTTTTAAAGAATTCATAGAAGGTTTTAGCGTTAATGGTTTCTCATAAGAAAAGGTAATTCCAATACTTTAAGGTATAAAACCATTAGCTGTACCAAGAAGTGTAATAATTAGAGAAAGTGTTAGTTAGGAGGGATAATATAGAGAGCCTTAGTAGGAAAGCTACGCAACAGAAATTTCATATTTTTCCATTAGTTATGCGCATTGGTTGCTTGCCTTTGTAGAAAGTCCCCATTTGTAGTTAGAAACTCCTCCAAGGTTAGGTAATTGAAAGAGTAGGAAAGTTAAGTGATTTTTGATAAAATAATTGCTCTTATCTACTCTAGTTTTTTAAATTTGAAAATCTATGAAAATGAGATGTTTTGAAAACATGTGAGGACATTTTTGGAAGTCAAGAAAAAAATGTTTTAAGGACAAGCAAAGCATGTTTTAAAGAAAAATGGTTTGGTGAAAAAGTAAATAAGTTTTTGAAAAAGAAAAACTTAGTGAATGGTTAAATTTAAAAATTCAATTTTTTTTATGGAAAGCTGTAAAGGTCTTTAAAAGGAAAAGAGGAATAAGTTTTGAACTTAGAATTTGAATGTTTTCCTCTCTAGGTTTGGGGAATAATTTAAATTCAAAGATCTATAAAGATGCAAGTCTAGAAAGATAAAATGTTAAGTAACTAAGTACCTTTGATTTTAATAGAAACTTCAAAGTAACACTTTTAAAGGCAAGAATTTTGGGATTTGATATTTCAAAAATTTAGAAACTTTAATTTTTGAAATGAAATGATAAATACCAAACCAAACTTTTAAATATGGAGTGGATAGGAATCATTTTGTACGTGTGATGGGAAAAGTGTAAGGCTAAGTAGGAGATAGAAGTGATTACTTTTAGTAATAATAATAAAAGTTCCCGTAAAGTGTATAGGACACTAGTGAGAACTTTGGAATGTTGCTTCATGGTGTATACTATAGAAGAATAGTGAGTGATATTAGTAAGATAGTAAGACACATGTGGTTGGGATAGGTGTAACAACCCTGTATTTTACAATTATTTTTAAATTTATTTCCAGATTTAAAAGCTTTATTTATGAAAATAATAAATTTTGTTATTGTAAATATAAAAACTTTGATTTTGTATGTGGATTAGAATTCCAAATATGACTAAATTTAATATTTCCAGAAAATGTGAATTTTGGTTAAAATAGTCAAACTTTGACTTTTAAACTTAAAAATTTAAAAGTTTGAAATTATAAATTTTATCTTTTATTATAAAAATAGATGTAATAACTTGAACACTACTTTTCGTTTCGTTGAAAACGGAGTTAAAATGTAAAAGTTATGTACATTTCAATTTTTAGTATAATTTGTTTATTTGTGCAATTTTGCCTATTTTAAATTTTATAAATCATATTTTCTTTCTTATATTTTGTTTTAATATGTGTTAATATGTTTTTTAAGTATATTTTTGTCTTTTTATATTTTTAAAATGATAATAGAATTTTTCCAAAATTTACTGTATTTATTTTTCATTTTTAAAGGCTGTTTTCCTATTTTCTGCTATTTTCTTCATTAAAAATTTAATGTAAATTAAATTTTAAATATTTATTTTGTGAATATAATTTTATTTTATGTTATTATTTATGTTTAAAAATATATTTCAAGCTCATATGAATTTTCTAAAAATTTATTCTATTCAATTCCAAATTTTCTAGACTAGTTTACTATTTTAGCTATTTTCTTAATTTAACTTTATATAATTGATAAATATTTATATAAATTATTATATTTTGATAAAATTTCGAAATTTTATCTGGGATTTTTTTTTCCAGAAATATAAAGTTATAAAAAGGAATTAAAGATATATGAAGAGTTTGATACCTTTTGTGTGCTTAGTCCTTTTGAATTCTACCGTTTCTTTTTCAATCAATACATCTTTTATTTTTTGCCATTCTATCCCTCATTCTTTTTCCAGCCGACTTCCTCATGTTATTCACGAGTTTTCAAAGCTTCTTAACCCTAAAAAAAATCATGGCCTCCATCTTGCAAAATTTTAGGTAAATTCATCTTCTTTTCTTCTTGTTTTTTATGGTTTTCTATTGAATTTTTGTATATTGTTCTCAACTTCATGGCTCCACTCCTCCTCAACCAGATCTAGGCCGACCTCCACCACCTTGATTTCTGATCAACCAACCCCCTAGCACCCCACCATGGCCAGGCCGAGCCATCTTGGCTAGAGAACACCACCAAAAATCCAATATTACATCACATATATGCAAGCCTAGACCTAGAATTGTCACCATCACCTTCCACCACCCATAGCCGCCACCAACACCACCTCCACCACCTCCAGCACCACCTGGACCCTCTGCCACGTCATCACCTTGGACCCCACACCTCTGGCCGTGCCCCATGTTGAAATAGATCCACCAAAAACCTAAACAAACTCCACCAAAATTGCAATATACACTTGAAAACTTGCATTTCCAAGCACCTACGCCTTCACCACTTCATTAAACCACTTTGGCCGCCACATACATCATCACCACCAGCCATTTTCTGACCTAACACCTCTGCCACATCTGTACCTGACCCCACCAGGCCTGTCCATGCTCTTGCTTGCCTTGGTCGTGGCTTGTTGTTGCATAAAAAAATTGGTGTGTTGCCTTAGCTTGTGTAGTTCATGTACACAAACCTTTGCTCTATCTTTTCCCATGCTATGGCCGATCTTATTGAACCAAACCAGATCTAAATTCACACCATGGCCATGTATTCCAACCTAGGGCTGAAGCATTAGAGGTTGAAAGCAAGTGTAATAGCTTTGGATTTGCTTTATGCAGTCATTTCTAACATTGTTTTATTTAAATTTTGGGTTGAAAACTTATATTGTTTGTATTGTTTTGTCTTATGTATCCGAGGAGTTAACCTTGTCTCTCCCACACTCATCATCATCATGGCTAAGAAAATGAACCCCTTGTTCGATCTTTTGAATGGTTAAAGCACGGTCAAGTAATCTATTCCGTTGTTGCTTCTTATCTTCATTGTTTCAACATTGTTTTGCGTTGAATATTTATGTGTATATTGTCTTGTTTTGGTTATTGTTTACAAGATAAATATCAAGGCTCTCCATTAATTCAAATCAAAAGTCATGCTATATCTTGCTTGTTGTGCTTTCTGGAATCTATTCTGTGTGTTTGACCGCTAATCTCCAGCTTTAACAGGTGAGTTATTCTCACTAGACAATATGTACCTATATAACTAGTAAATTGACACCCTGCGAATCTGTAGAAATATATTATCATGTTATACTTGACTATGTTATGATCATATGATGTTTATACACCTGTTATATCATATGTTACTGTTATTTAATGTTATTCTATTATTTATATCAGTTATTACCATTGCAAGTTCCCTGTAGACTAGAATCACTATGGGTTGAAATGATACATACCCGAACGGACTTTAGAATAGGGAAAAATCGTTATGGGCTGAAATGATAGGCCTGAATGGTTTTTATTAATTTATTTTAACTTGGGATTGCGGGTTTGAAATGATAGAACCCGGATTTTTCTTTTTAAACTGCGGATTGAAATGATACATATCCGTATAACTTGACCTAGGCTAGAAAACTATATACAGGCCCGTGGTTATTTTATAAAGTGTTTTGAATATTTTTAAGTATTTTAAAAATATAAATTTGTGAAATTTGATTTAAACAGATTTTGAAATATTTTGAATTAAAGAAATTATGATTTTTCTATGTGTTAAAAATGTAATTAATGAATGGTTTAACTGGATTTTTGAAATATAACTTAAGTTGGAAATTTGGAATTTTGGTTAAAAATGATAGTTAAGTTATATAAATAAAATGGATATTAAATTTTATTTGGAAATGGTAAATATGATAATTTGATTAAATTTGAATTTAAGTGATTTATTAAAGTATTATTGATTTTTCTATGAATTTAAGTGGTTAAATAAATGAATGTTTAAAAGTGATCTTTTAAAATATAACTTGACTAGAAAATGTGAAATTTGGTTTTAATTAAAGGTTTAAGTTAATTAAATAAAATTGGAAATTTAGTTAAATTATGAAATGGTAATTTAAATTTGAAGTGTTAAGTTTATTGGTTGAAATGTGAAGAATTGGACACTTTTACACCAAAATTTATTAAGTAAATTGTTGAAAATTGGATTTGATTACAAGAAATTTATTGTGAAAAGATATATGTTAAATGATATGTAAATGAACATTTTAAATGTTAAAATATGATTTTAAAAATGTTTATGTGTTTTAAATTAAAGTTATTTACTTGCTGGAAATACACTAACACCTGAAATTAACTTTTAATAACATTCAGAAATGCTATAGATTCTGTTTTGAACTAAAATTGTGTAAAAAGGAGCTATTACAGCATTTCTGGAATGCTGTAGTTGCTGTAGTTGAACTTATAGGCTAATATTGAACTCAGGCCTATTATAGCATTCTCTGGAAATGCTATAATGGTTTGCAGTCTATGTTGAAATCAAATTTAACCCTTGTTTTGAAATCTGAACTACCGCAGCACTACTGAAATGCTGTCTTTTCTGTTTTGAACTATAATTCAACTAAAACTGTGTTTTAACAGCAGTTTTAAGTGCTGTCTTTGCTGAATTTTAAATATTTTCAAATATAACTTATAGGAGTTGTTTTTAAATGTTGTGAAATGCTGGAATTTTAATAATTAGGGTTTTTGACTTAGTAAACGAACTCAGAATGGTTTGAAACTTTGGAAATTGAATACTTGATTTGAAAATATAACAATTACACTTTTAAAAAGGTTTAAATGAATTATTTTGATTGGAATATAAACTATTTAAAGGTGATTTGAAATGATAGTAAATGAACGATATCTTTGAATTTAAAAGGTATTTAAAGTTGAATATTTGGACTTGAACTGATAGGACATTTTATTTTATTAAAATGATTTGAAATGATATTTTATTTTCAAGTGAAGTATTGTTTTTAAAAGATATAATCACGGGTTATAATAACGATTGGTTGGCAAAGAGACCGGGATCAGATATGGACATACTCTCTATCGATACCGAAAACCACTTTGACAACCGTGTACGCGGTGGAGATTCCAGAATGAAGTAGGATGGTGGCGACGTTCTTAAGGTATGTTACATGGACCCAACTCCCGTGAGTTGGCATAAGGTGGCTAAAACAGGAGCGATCTCGGACCAGTGAGGTAGCACCTCTTCTCGGACACATTTCTTCGATATTATACTCTTACTTGTGATTGATTAGATGGCCATCCTCCGATTTGGGAATGTTGTTCGAGGTGGACGGTAGTGGCTGCTATGCACTCCATCAGTCCGTGTGCGTAATTGGTATATCTACCATGGCATTGCCTAGTTGTGCTGTGTCACCTACCATATCGAGCTTTACTACGATTATGATTTTAAGATCCGACCGCGTTAAGGTTCTCCATCCCCTTAACGCTATTTTCTATATGATTATACTTTACTGATTAGACACTACTGTATATAGCGTATATTACTATATAGTAAATAGTTTAACGGATCCTTAGAGGATGGGCGGTCCCAAGCATCTTCTGAGTTACTTGTACCCTTATTACAGTTCGCTTGAGTTGGTTTACATTATATAAGTATATATTGTTCTGACTCGAGTGTTTTGTGTTTTGCTTTACGCTCGGGTCAGCCTGAGTTATTCACAGATTTGGATTTCCACTCTCTTGTAGATTTGAATCGCTGGAGATTATCTGCTTGTCATGTCCTACCTATTTCAATTCCGTTGTTCTACTCAGCTTGTACTTGGTTATTATATTGAGACTTTTGTTGTATTCTATTTCTTCTGTTATATCTCATGTAACTCGGATATATTCATATAGTAGCTTCATGAACTACTATTTCTTTTACTTCCGCTGCATTATTTTACTCTGTGTCTGTGATTATATTTATTTACTGTATATTCTGAGATTTGCCAAATTTTATTTACAACGCGGTATTTTGAGCAATTCAACTCCGGCATGAGTGTCTGCCTATACACTTATAATGGATGCGAATGGTTGAAAATATCGGGTCGTTACAGTTGGTATCAGAGCTTTGGCTTTGAGGCAAAACTTAGAATGTATGGTAAATTTATTTACAGAATCACTTTCGTTCGAGTTTGAATCTCTTCCTTTTGATTCGATTTCCTTTGAATTTTGGAACGTTCCCTACAGTTCCAAAATCCATTCTTGTCCCTCACTATTCATCTTCTTTTGATTCTGGAGTATCCCATAACTCCACTTCGAATGATCTTTATAGTGAATTGGCAGTCTCGCCAATATTCTAATTTTCTTGTAAAGGGGGTGAAAATCCTTTACAATCCGCATCGATTCACCGGAAATTTATATTTATCCTTGGTTTAGATGTTAATATCTTTTATTATTCCAAACTTTATCTCTTGAGATCGAACGTAGATTTATCCCAGAAAAATCCACATCGATCTTATTCTTTAAGTCACTGTTGACCCGGTTAAGATGTCCGCGATTTATTTAAGCTTGTCCATCTCCCTACTCTGTTATTTAATCATCTTGTCTTTTGTTCCAATCTATCTTCCAAACATTTTGAACTGTACTTGTAAATTAATGTTTTGTTTTATATTGTGTTGTTTGAGTTGTTGATGTTGATTTGGGTTTCCGATCGATTCGTCTTATCAACGCTATCGATAGGATTTCTAAAACACTTTGACAGAACAAACTGACACAATATTATAAAAAAAATTGGTTAATGAAATAAATTTTGATATATAATTTATGGAACTTAATAAATTGATTTAAATTGATAATTTGAAGTGATAATTCTTGATTTATCATTTATTGTTCTACAAATGAATTTATAAATAGTTGTTTATAAATTTATTTGGGAACTGAAATGAATTTAAAACAAGAAATCTAAAGAATTTAATTTCCGATGGTTTCAAACCTTGTGTTTAAAATTTTTAAAAGGATATTATTTAAAGTATTTTGAATAAAAATTTGTCTCTAAAGGATTTTAAAGTTTAAAAATTTAGTGCTCTTCTCTTTGTCGCTGGAAAATAATTTTGATGATGACTGCAGCATCATCGACGTTCATTTTCGAGTTTCGAAGTGAAGAGACCGTTCTGTAGTCTTGCTACAGCTTTGTTTTGGAAAATCTAATTGATTTGAATTTCTAAATATGACTGGATTATAATATATATAGATATATGATTTAAATTTGATTTGACATATTATGTATATATAATTACTTATCTGTAAATGGTTTGAAAGGAATCGGAAGTTTAATTCTTAAATTTTATTTTAAAGAATAATTTCAATTATAAAAAGAATTTTTTTTTTTGGATAAATGATTCAAACTTGAGATAATTGAATCGGAAAGTTTTATTTGTATAATAAACAATTTCATTCCAATATAACTTGCCTAAATTACACAGAAGTTGAATATGAAATTGGATAATATACAATATAGAAAGGATTTTATAAATAAAAATTTGAGTGGTTATAATAAATGTTATACACTTAAATTTTAGTTATAAAAGATTAACAGAGGTAAATAGTGAAAAAGGAATTTAAAGAGATTTTATTTAAATAACTTAATAATCAAATTTGATTTACTTTGGAACCTTAAGTCTAACCTAGGAATTTTAATAAAGGTTATTTCCTAAAATGAATATATTGTATAATAAATAATGTATCTGTGAATAGATAAAATAAAATAAAATACATTTGAATTGGACATTTTGTAATAAAGTTTATTTAACTTGAAATCATAGTTTAATTGATGTCTAAATGAATAAATGTGTAAAGAAATTTGATTGTTATAATTGCTATGATAAGTATTTTATTTATGAAATAGATATGTCTTGAAAAATAAATAATTATGATTTAAATAGTTAAAATGTATTTTAACATCACAAAAATTTGATAATTGAGAATTTGGTTTTCAAATGGAATTTTAAGTGTAACTTATTAAAGGAATATCTATTTGTGAAATGGGTATTTTAAATAAAGTGTTAGGTTATGTGTAAAATTTAGAGCTAAGTAAAATAGTGAGCTTTTGACTTAATAAACGAAGTATAGTTTAATTTGGATATTCCATTCATAAAAGTTTGTTTTAATAAGTCATAAGTTAAATGATATCCAAATGAATATTCTAGAATAAAACTGATTTGAAATATCAATATATCTACTGTAGCATTTTATAAGTGCTGCTGTTTTGAAAATACAATGTTTTGGAAATTTTTAAAATTTAATGAACTTAGAAATGTTACAACTTTAAAATGAATATTATTTGACCTTGAATTAAAATGGTTTAAATGAAGATTATTTTTTTTAAAAGGTGTTTTGATTTTCTAAGTGTTATGTTTTTTTTTAGAATAATACTTCCAAAGTGTTATGATTTTAGTAGTGTGATTTCCAAATGATAAACATCCCTAAATTGTTATGATTTCAAAGCATTATGGTTTCAAATTATTATCTTATTTTGTTTTTCAAACCATCTTTTGGTTGTCCTTATTTTCCCTCATCTTGCTACAGGCTAGTATAAGCATCTTTCTATAATCTTTCTGTTTAGAAATCTTTCTGTAATCTTTGATAATCTTTGTTACTCATCCAGATCTGAACACTGTTTTCCATTCATAGACCGTCGGTCAAGTGAAAAGGGAGATTCAGACTCTAGAGGATTTTTTTCGTGCTTATATTCTTGATTTGATCACCTCCATCTTGTTAAACTTACCTATAACAATAGTTATCAGGTGTAATTCCAATTTTCTTATCATCTTGTCTTAATTCTATTCATTCTATCTTTTTCTGTGCTTTCCCGTACCTCGTTTCTTTTCGGGGACGAAAAGTTTTGAGTGAGGGAGAGTGTAACAACCCTGTATTTTACAATTATTTTTAAATTGATTTCCAGATTTAAAAGCTTTATTTATGAAAAGAATAAATTTTGTTATTGTAAATATAAAAACTTTGATTTTGTATGTGGATTAGAATTCCAAATATGACTAAATTTAATATTTCCAGAAAATGGAATTTTGGTTAAAATAATCAAACTTTGACTTTTAAACTTAAAATTTTAAAAGTTTGAAATTATAAATTTTATCTTTTATTATAAATATAGATTTAATAACTTGAACACTACTTTTCGTTTCGTTGAAAACGGAGTTAAAATGTAAAAGTTATGTACATTTCAATTTTTAGTATAATTTGTTTATTTGTGCAATTTTGCCTATTTTAAATTTTATAAATCATATTTTCTTTCTTATATTTTGTTTTAATATGTGTTAATATGTTTTTTATGTATATTTTTGTCTTTTTATATTTTTAAAATGATAATATAATTTTTCCAAAATTTACTGTATTTATTTTTCATTTTTAAAGGCTGTTTTCCTATTTTCTGCTATTTTCATCATTAAAAATTTAATGTAAATTAAATTTTAAATATTTATTTTGTGAATATAATTTTATTTTATGTTATTATTTATGTTTAAAAATATATTTCAAGCTCCTATGAATTTTCTAAAAATTTATTCTATTCAATTCCAAATTTTCTAGACTAGTTTACTATTTTAGCTATTTTCTTAATTTAACTTTATATAATTGATAAATATTTATATAAATTATTATATTTTGATAAAATTTCGAAATTTTATCTGGGATTTTTTTTCCAAAATATAATGTTATAAAAAGGAATTAAAGATATATGAAGAGTTTGATACCTTTTGTGTGCTTAGTCCTTTTGAATTCTACCGTTTCTTTTTCAATCAATACATCTTTTATTTTTTGCCATTCTATCCCTCATTCTTTTTCCAGCCGACTACCTCATGTTATTCACGAGTTTTCAAAGCTTCTTAACCCTAAAAAAAATCATGGCCTCCATCTTGCAAAATTTTAGGTAAATTCATCTTCTTTTCTTCTTGTTTTTATGGTTTTCTATTGAATTTTTGTATATTGTTCTCAACTTCATGGCTCCACTCCTCCTCAACCAGATCTAGGCCGACCTCCACCACCTTGATTTCTGATCAACCAACCCCCTAGCACCCCACCATGGCCAGGCCGAGCCATCTTGGCTAGAGAACACCACCAAAAATCCAATATTACATCACATATATGCAAGCCTAGACCTAGAATTGTCACCATCACCTTCCACCACTCATAGCCGCCACCTCCACCACCTCCAGCACCACCTGGACTCTCTGCCACGTCATCACCTTGCCCCCACACCTCTGGCCGTGCCCCATGTTGAAATAGATCCACCAAAAACATAAACAAACTCCACCAAAATTGCAATATACACTTGAAAACTTGCATTTCCAAGCACCTCCTATGCCTTCACCACTTCACCAAACCACTTTGGCCGCCACATACATCATCACCACCAGCCATTTTCTGACCTAACACCTCTGCCACATCTGTACCTGACCCCACCAGGCCTGTCCATGCTCTTGCTTGCCTTGGTCGTGGCTTGTTGTTGCATAAAAACATTGGTGTGTTGCCTTAGCTTGTGTAGTTCATGTACACAAACCTTTGCTCTATCTTTTCCCATGCTATGGCCGATCTTATTGACCCAAACCAGATCGAAATTCACACCATGGCCATGTATTCCAACCTAGGGCTGAAGCATTAGAGGTTGAAAGCAAGTGTAATAGCTTTGGATTTGCTTTATGCAGTCATTTCTAACATTGTTTTATTTAAATTTTGGGTTGAAAACTTATATTGTTTGTATTGTTTTGTCTTATGTATCCGAGGAGTTAACCTTGTCTCTCCCACACTCATCATCATCATGGCTAAGAAAATGAACCCCTTGTTCGATCTTTTGAATGGTTAAAGCACGGTCAAGTAATCTATTCCGTTGTTGCTTCTTATCTTCATTGTTTCAACATTGTTTTGCGTTGAATATTTATGTGTATATTGTCTTGTTTTGGTTATTGTTTACAAGATAAATATCAAGGCTCTCCATTCATTCAAATCAAAAGTCATGCTATATCGTGCTTGTTGTGCTTTCTGGAATCTATTCTGTGTGTTTGATCGCTAATCTCCAGCTTTAACAGGTGAGTTATTCTCACCAGACAATATGTACCTATATAACTAGTAAATTGACACCCTGCGAATCTGTAGAAATATATTATCATGTTATACTTGACAATGTTATGATCATATGATGTTTATACACATGTTATATCATATGTTACTGTTATTTAATGTTATTCTGTTATTTATATCAGTTATCACCATTGCAAGTTCCCTGTAGACTAGAATCACTATGGGTTGAAATGATACATACCCGCACGGACTTTAGAATAGGGAAAAATCGTTATGGGCTGAAATGATAGGCCTGAATGGTTTTTATTAATTTATTTTAACTTGGGATTGCGGGTTTGAAATGATAGAACTCGGATTTTTCTTTTTAAACTGCGGATTGAAATGATACATATCCGTATCACTTGACCTAGGCTAGAAAACTATATACAGGCCCGTGGTTATTTTATAAAGTGTTTTGAATATTTTTAAGTATTTTAAAAATATAAATTTATGAAATTTGATTTAAACAGATTTTGAAATATTTTGAATTAAAGAAATTATGATTTTTCTATGTGTTAAAAATGTAATTAATGAATGGTTTAACTGGATTTTTGAAATATAACTTAAGTTGGAAATTTGGAATTTTGGTTAAAAATGATATTTAAGTTATATAAATAAAATGGATATAAAATTTTATTTGGAAATGGTAAATATGATAATTTGATTAAATTTGAATTTAAGTGATTTATTAAAGTATTATTGATTTTTCTATGAATTTAAGTGGTTAAATAAATGAATGTTTAAAAGTGATCTTTTAAAATATAACTTGACTAGGAAATGTGAAATTTGTTTTTAATTAAAGGTTTAAGTTAATTAAATAAAATTGGAAATTTAGTTAAATTGTGAAATGGTAATTTAAATTTGAAGTGTTAAGTTTATTGGTTGAAATGTGAAGAATTGGACACTTTACACTAAAATTTATTAAGTAAATTGTTGAAAATTGGATTTGATTACAAGAAATTTATTGTGAAAAGATATATGTTAAATGATATGTAAATGAACATTTTAAATGTTAAAATATGATTATGTTTATGTGTTTTAAATTAAAGTTATTTAATTGCTGGAAATACAATAACACCTGAAATTAACTTTTAATAACATTTAGAAATGCTATAGATTCTATTTTGAACTAAAATTGTGTAAAAAAGAGCTATTACAGCATTTCTGGAATGCTGTAGTTGCTGTAGTTGAACTTATAGGCTAATATTGAACTCAGGCCTATTATAGCATTCTCTGGAAATGCTATAATGGTCTGCAGTCTATGTTGAAATCAAATTTAACCCTTGTTTTGAAATCTGAACTACCGCAGCACTTCTGAAATGCTGTCTTTTCTGTTTTGAACTATAATTCAACTAAAACTGAGTTTTAACAGCAGTTTTAAGTGCTGTCTTTGCTGAATTTAAAATGTTTTCAAATATAACTTATAGCAGTTGTTTTTAAATGCTGTGAAATGCTGGAATTTTAATAATTAGGGTTTTTGACTTAGTAAACGAACTCAGAATGGTTTGAAACTTTGGAAAATGAATACTTGATTTGAAAATATAATAATTGCACTTTTAAAAAGGTTTAAATGAATTATTTTGATTGGAATATAAACTATTTAAAGGTGATTTGAAATGATAGTAAATGAACGATATCTTTGAATTTAAAAGGAATTTAAAGTTGAATATTTGGATTTGAACTGATAGGACATTTTATTTTATTAAAATGATTTGAAATGATATTTTATTTTGAAGTGAAGTATTGTTTTTAAAAGGTATAACCACGGGTTATAATAATGATTGGTTGGCAAAGAGACCGGGATCGGATATGGACATACTCTCCGTCGATACCGAAAACCACTTTGACAACCGTGTACGCGGTGGAGATTCCAGAATGAAGTAGGATGGTGGCAACGTTCTTAAGGTATGTTACGTGGACCCAACTCCCGTGAGTTGGCATAAGGTGGCTAAAACAGGAGCGATCTCGGACCAGTGAGGTAGCACCTCTTCTCGGACACATTTCTTCGATATTATACTCTTACTTGTGATTGATTAGATGGCCATCCTCCGATTTGGGAATGTTGTTCGAGGTGGACGGTAGTGGCTGCTATGCGCTCCATCAGTCCGTGTGCGTAATTGGTATATCTACCCTGGCATTGCCTAGTTGTGCCGTGTCACCTACCATATCGAGCTTTACTACGATTATGATTTTAAGATCCGACCGCGTTAAGGTTCTCCATCCCCTTAACGCTATTTTCTATATGATTATACTTTACTGATTAGACACTACTGTATATAGCATATATTACTATATAGTAAATAGTTTAACAGATCCTTAGAGGATGGGCGGTCCCAAGCATCTTCTAAGTTACTTGTACCCTTATTACAGTTCGCTTGAGTTGGTTTACATTATATAAGTATATATTGTCCTGACTCGAGTGTTTTGTGTTTTTCTTTATGCTCGGGTCAGCCTGAGTTATTCACAGATTTGGATTTCCACTCTCTTGGAGATTTGAATCGCTGGAGATTATCTGCTTGTCATGTCCTACCTATTTCAATTTCGTTGTTCTACTCAGCTTGTACTTGGTTATTATATTGAGACTTTTGTTGTATTCTATTTCTTCTGTTATATCTCATGTAACTCTAATATATTTATATAGTAGCTTCATGAACTACTATTTCTTTTACTTCCACTGCATTATTTTACTCTGTGTCTGTGATCTGTGATTATATTTATTTACTATATATTCTGAGATTTTCCAAATTTTATTTACAACGCGGTATTTTGAGCAATTCAACTCCGGCATGAGTGTCTGCCTATACACTTATAATGGATGCGAATGGTTGAAAATATTGGGTCCTTACAATAGGTAAACCTTAGTTGGAGAAAAATGAAAGGTAAAGAGAAAATTTTCCCAAGCTTAGTTGGCTTTTTAGACAGAGACTGCATAAATTGAAATCTTAGTCGTTGCAGTAAATGAGACTTGGTTATTCCATTTTGATTATGGAATGGAAGAGATGAATATATTCTATTCATCGTGAGTAATGCAACGTAAGTTAGTAAAGAGTAATAGGCGGCAGGAGGAGCATATGAGTTACTTGGATTCCTAGAGTAGGACCTTTCTATGTTAGGGTGGACATGGTCCTAGGCCTCCTAGCCCTAGATGATAATTGTGTTTAGCTTTTATATTTACCTATCTAGTATCGCTTTGTAGTAGGACTTATTTTCTCTTTTAGTTATGAGATTGTACTCCTATATAAGCATTTAGTTCCTATTGTAGTAAATCAGCGATGATTAGTATGATGTTTTTTCTCTGTGTTTTTGTGATGTTCACAAGAAGAGAATAAGAACATAGGGCGTAAATAAAAAAAAGTAAAAGCAGATAAAAGTAACTATAAAAAAAGTAAAATTTAAAGAAAGCGACAGAAACGACAATAAAAATAAATGAGAATTGCAAAAGAAAAATACATTTTTTTCCAAAAATTAAGCTAGGAATTTTTTTTGGAAAGGAACTTTTTAATATGTAAAACATGCGTAGGAAAGAAAATTGAGATTTTTATAGAATAGCGGCATAAGTTCTAAGTACAGAGAAAGATGTGCGCAAAAGTAAAACGGTAAATGTGAGGTTTTCCGTTTTCTACATTCTTTCTAACATAAGAAATCGAGTTTGGAAAAAAATTAGATTTTTCTAAAATTCAAATATTAAAAGTTGTGTGGTAGGATTTGGATATAAAATTCGTTGAACTACGCCCCTATTCAGCAGGAGTGTGGGATAAATTGGATGAAAAATGATTTGGGTTTTCAAAAGATTGGATTTGTATAAAAATTACAAGTATATTTAGGATGTATGCATCATATTTTAAAAAAGAGTTTTTAAAGAAGAAAAGCATTCATATAGGAGGTACTGCTTATAAATTCATGTGCATGCATATATTTTATGTTGAATGACACTTTGCATAAGAACACGAATGGTCGCAAAATTGGATGTATACAAAATGGATGTGATTGATGCGGGAAATTACATAGTTTTCCCCTTGTCGAATTTCGAGGATGAAATTTCCTAAAGGGTGGAAGAATGTAACACCCCGCATTTTTAGATAATTAAATAATCAAATAACGATGAACAGTGAAAATGAGCGTTTTTGGAATTGTCAGAAAATGGCCTCGAAACTTATACCATTTTGTTCATGGCGATTTTCTGATTAATTTACATATGTATTATGCCTCGAATGAACTTCGTATGAAAAAGTTATTGACGTTCGAAGTTCCGTATCGAAAAATAATTATACGTGTAAATATGCGTAAATATATTTGTTTATAAATATATGCGGTATAAATTCTGGAAATAACGCGCGTTTGAAATTCAAAATAGACACGCGTAATAAAAGAAATTAATTGACATCAGCAATTAGAGGTAGGGCTGTCAATGAATACCCGAAAAATCTGAATTTCGTTCGCATCCGCATCCAAAAGCGGATAAATATCCGATATCCGAAAAATGGATGCGGCTGCGGATACGAAGACATCCGCATCCAAAAATTATCCATCTGGTTTATGTCAAGATTATAGTTCAAATTATGTGTATTTTAATGCAGTAAATGATTTTCGTTTATTATTTTATTAAGTTAATCGTTTATATTATATGCACTTAATGCTTATTAATTCCTCGAAACTATTTATTATCATCATATTTGTCAATTTTTAACACTTTTATAATCAATAAGATTGAAAATGTTAAATTAAAACTTTATTTTTGTAATTCTTGATTTATTGGTCGTTAGCGGATGAGATAATTATCCGATATCCGTCCGCATCCGCAGATGCGGATATCTGATATCCGAAAATGATTTCGGATGCAGATACTGATATGGAACTATCTGCATTCGAAATCATCAGTTGACAGGCCTAATGTGACGACCGCCCATGACCCCTGCATCGAATCTAGAGAAAGTGCGCTGTAAAGTGTGCCAGGCGACCATGGACGATTGTCAGGGTAAATTAAAACAACAGAATCTATCGTATTACTCACAGCACATGGACAAAATACAATAGAACATATACATAGTGAAGCTTTATAGAATAAAATGTCATCATATAAAACTTCATAATAGTTGAATACAAACATCCAAATAGCCAATACATCAAGCCTCACTACATAACACTCAGAGAATACAAAACAGCGGAACATCCAGTACATATAATAAGAAGAAGATAATATGCAACCCTCCAGCTCGTCTTCGATATCAGCATCGTGAGAAGAGAACAGCACCTGTCACCTGCTACCTAGTCTGCCCGTCCCAAAATGGACGAACAGCCCAAGGCAATAAGAATTAAAAACATAAAGCCTTGAGTCAGACAACAGTCTTAGTGAGCAGTAAATTTACTAACAACATACCAAAAGAGCATAAAGGAAAAGGAATAGGAATACAACCCTCCCACTCCAACCTCATTCTACAGTGATAGCCCCCAGACACACACTAAACAGAAGCAACATAGCAGAGCATACAATTTAAAGTAAAGTAATAATCATTCGAGTCAAGGGCGATGTTTTCCAAGTACCAAGGCCTAAATCAGATAAGCACCCAGAAAATACCGCTCTTGAGTCCGAATGATGATACAACCAAACATCCATGACTCTGGCTATCACTGTTATCACTGCTTCGATATCACCGTTAATTGAATGACCGGCACATTCTTTCAGCCGTCCGTCAAGGGCTAATGGAAACCCCGGTTCTAGACATAACTCCCGCACGTCGTCGTAGCCCGTACCTAGGACTATCGAATATGCCCAGAGTACTCGACCATCAACAGTTGGCCGTTGGGACTATCGAATCTGCCCAAACGTACTCTTGCTTAGAGTATGCTAGAACCTTCAACAACGATGCTATCCAAGCCTCCTAGTCATCCTCCTCGACGACTATTCTCATATCATTCATTATCCTCAACTCGAATCATATCACCGAGTTATCAACATGCTTGGAATGATCCCGTCTGGATTAGACCAAGTCTTCATCACACGATTGCCTCGCTTCATCACATCCTCGCAAAGCCTCATCTCAACATCGTATCATCGAATCTACGCATAAGAGCTTCATCATCCCACTACATATGCCACGAGCAGCTTACCCAATTCAAGAGCCTTCCTCTTAGCTTTTGAATCATCTTCGGTCTAAATCAAACCATCAATCATCTAATTCATAACAATCAACCAAATCAAACATTAATCCAAGCAATCAAGCATTCAAATATGATCTAAGTAGACAATTATCACAATAATGGCATTTTCGTAATTAAAGAGTTGAAAGTCCAATAAGCATGAAAACATGAATTATATCTCTACAAACTTGATGAATGAACTTGCATAGGTTAACATATGATAAAATGGATGTAACATCATCATGAACAATGGATCTATATGGATCTACACTTAGGATGAAGAAAATGCATAGAAATCACTATTTTAACACCAAATCGAGCCAACAATCCGATATACTCCTTTGGATCCGTGTGAGAGATAATCACCACTCACCAAATCACCAAACAACCTCAAATCAACACGCTTCAGATTTGGACAGCGAAGGATCAAGCTTGATCTATCACGAATCCGCTTCAAACGAAGAAATCTCTCTTGAAAAGATGAAGATCTTCAACTTTAGCTCTTGAATCTTCAATCTTGATCTTCGATTTGGATGGAAGGAAGCACTAGATTAGAGTGGAGAAAAGAAGTGAAGAAGTGTAGAAGTCGAGCTCTCAAAATGGCAGCACTTCGTCGCTTCAAAATCTGGATCCCAAAAAGTGAGAAAAACCCTTCCTATTTATAGCTGAAATTTCACTAAGTCGTAACTCAGCTATCTCCTAAGTCGTCTCCGACTTATACCCCATACGACCTACGACTTATAGCTTTGCCATCCTACGACTTAACCAGAAGCATTTGTGACCTAACAACTCAGGCGCTACAACGACTCACAGCAAAACAGCTATCTCCTAAGTCGGTCACGACTTATAGCATGCGCGCCTACGACTTAACAAAGCCTTCAACCTAACAGACTACGACTCATCCACTTGCGCGACCTAGCGACTTAACCCTTAAGCCCTTATGCGACCTACTACAGAAACAACCTTACGACTTAAGTACCTACGCGACTTAACAACTTACGACTTAATCCCTTAACTCGTCCACGACTTAACTGTAACAACTTAAGCCTTATCTCGCCCAGTTCTTAAGTCGCTAACCCCTATAAGTCGCCTACTAACTTAAGTCATTTACTCCTAACTCGCTAACTTCTTAGGTCGCAGACTTTCCTTAAGTCGCTCACGACTTATCACTTAACTCGGTCACTCGTCCTAAGCCACCTTATGACTTAACTTCCTTAAAGTCAACTCCTTAGGTCGTACTAAACTATCAACCGACTTAAACCATTCCCCTATCTTCCTTAAGTCGCAGCCGACCTAACCCTTAGCAAACCAAGCTACCAAATGACCTAATACATAGCGACCTATCCCTTAACTCGGTCACTACAACCTAACTCTAACCTTAAGTCGTCTACAACCATAAGTCGGTCAACCCGCTAACTCGTCCAACCGACCTAACTTCTCTACACTCTAAGTCGTTGCCGACCTAACTGCACTAACCCAGTAACCACTAGGTCGCTTACTCCACTAGGTTCTATAAGTCGGTCACGACCTATCACTTAGGTCGTTCACGACCTAGGACTTAGAAAAATATTCAACCAAAAACTGAAACAACCCAAAAATGCTGAAAATTCCAGATTTTGACACTTTTCGATCCGTAGAAATACGGGTCGTTACATTCTCTCCCCCTTAGGAATTTCGTCCCCGAAATTCCAAATAATCAAAGCAATCAAAGACTATTCTGTACGCCTACCATCCATAGTAACCAACAAACCATGCATCCAATTCTAGCGTAGCGTACAGAATTCTAAAACTAGAACAAGTTACAATATCGCGAGATGGCACGACACCTTAGGGCCATACCTTGAAGAGTTCAGGATGAGCTGCTTTCATCTTCTCTTCCACCTCCCACGTACAGTCGTTATCATCTTCACTCCATTGTATCTTGAGCAACTTAACTACCTTCCTCCTAAGCTGTTTCGTGTCGGTTTCAACAACACGAAGCGGCTTACGAGGTCTTCGATCAACTGGATCAACTTCGAAATCTTCACAGCTATCAGCATAAATCACTGTACTCGAGTCGTGCACATACTTCCGTAGATACGATACGTGAAAAACATTGTGCACACTCGACATCTTCTCCGGTAACTCCAATCTATAGGCGAGCTTACCAATTCGCTCGATAATCGGGAATGGTCCAACAAATCTCGGAGTCAATTTTCCTTTCTTCCCGAATCGAATAACATTCTTCAGTGGAGAAATCTTCACAAAAACCATATCTCCTACGTCGAATTCCAAATCTTTTCGACGCTTATCGGCATAACTCTTCTGACGGTCTTGGGCTGCCTTCATTCGTTGCCAAATGATCTCTATACAATCTGAAGTCTGTCGAATCATCTCTGGCCCAAGTATCAGCTTTTCTCCAGTTTCCAACCAACATGTTGGAGAGTTACATGGTCTTCCATACAATGCCTCATACGGTGCCATACCAATGCTTGACTGGTAACTGTTGTTGTATGCAAACTCCACCAAATGAAGGTGATCTTCCCATGATCCTCCGAAGTCCAAAACACATGCTCTAAGAAGATCTTCCAAAACTCGATTGACTCTCTCGGTCTGACCATCTGTTTGGGGATGATAAGCTGTACTCAAACACAACTCGGTTCCCAAAACTTCCTGGAAGCTCTTCCAAAATCCACTAGTGAACAATGGATCTCGATTGCTCACTATACTCTTCGGAATACCATGGAATCGAACTATCCACTTAACATATAATTCAGCCAACTTTGATGCAGTCCTAGTTGATCGAACAGGAATGAATCTCGCACTCTTAGTCAGGCGATCTACAATGACCCAAATCCCTTCATTTCCCGTTCTGGTTCTAGGCAATCCATCAATAAAATCCATCGATATCTGCTCCCACTTCCATGTAGGAACTTCTAAAGGCTGAAGCAATCCACTTGGCTTCTTCTGTTCGGCTTTTATCAACTGGCAGTTCATACACTTGGAAATAAAATTTCCAACATCCTTCTTCATGCCTTCCCAGTAGTAGGTTCTCTTCATATCCCGATACATCTTATTTCCACCTGGATGAATTGTCAGTTTTGAGTGATGACTTTCCTTCAGAACTTCACTCCTCAATTCATCTATATCGGGAACAACTAGTCGTCCTTGCTTCCGAAGCTAACCCTCTCGATCGACCTCGAATCCTTTATCCTTTTCTGGATCCAATCCAGATTCCAAATCACGGATAATCTTGACAAGCTTATCATCTCGCTTTTGGCTCTCGCCAATCCTTTCCACAAGAGAAGGTCTTATTGATAGGTTTGCCAACATCTCAGGTTCCAATTTGCATCTAGGCCTGAAGTCAAATCCAGCTAAATACTCGAGACTCTTCCATTCTGAAAACATGGCTCCCAATCCTGCATGTCTTCGACTTAACGCATCTGCCACTGCGTTACCTTTTCCCGGAGTATAAGCTATACCAAAATCATATGATGCCAAAAACTCTAGCCAATGTTGCTGCCGAAGATTCAAATCCTTTTGGGAGAAAAGATACTTCAACGACTTATGATCCGTAAACAACTCGAATCGAACTCCCAATAGATAATGTCTCCACATCTTCAGAGCAAAAACAATCGCCGCTAGCTCCAAGTCATGAGTCGGGTAATTCCTTTCATGCGGCTTCAGTTGTCGACTGGCATACGCAACAACTTTATCCCTCTGCATTAGCACTGCTCCAAGTCCAGTACCACATGCATCTGTGTAAACCACCATCTCATCATTTCCACTTGGAATAGTCAAAACAGGAGCACTCGTCAATCTCTCTTTCAGGATTCCGAAAGCTTGCTCACACTTAGCATCCCAACCGAACACTTGGTTCTTCTTCGTCAATCCTGTTAACGGTGCAGCTACCTTGGAGAAGTCTTTGATAAACCGTCGATAATATCCTACTAATCCAAGAAAACTTCTCACATCAGATGCATTCTTAGGTCTAACCCAATCCTGGATTGCTGCCACCTTAGCGGGGTCAACCGCTATTCCACTTCCAGAAATCACATGGCCTAAGAACCTCACTTCACTCTTCCAGAAGTGACATTTCGAAAACTTAGCCCTCAGCTGATGTTTCCGTAAGATTTCCAAAACAATACGCAAGTGCGTCTTGTGCTCTTCTTCAGTTCTGGAATAAATCAGAATATCATCCACGAACACAAGTACAAACTTGTTCAACTGATCTCTGAACACTCTATTCATAAGATCCACAAAATATGCTGGCGCGTTAGTCAACCCAAACGGCATTACCAGCCACTCAAAGAAACCCGATGGTGTCCGAAAAGCAGTCTTCGGCACACTATCCCTAGCCACTCTCAACTGGTGAAATCCCGTTGCCAAATCCATCTGAGAAAACACCTTAGCTTCGTGGAGCTGATCAAACAAGTCATCTATTCTCGGCAATGGATACTTATTCTTCTTAGTCACCTTATTCAGCTCACGATAATCGACGCACAACCTCAACGACCCATCTGCCTTGGTTGCAAACACGACTGGTGCACCCCACTCGGACACACTACGCCGAATGAATCCTTTCTGCAAAAGATCATCAACTTGCACCCTCAACTCTTGCTGTTCTCTAGGTGCCATCCGCCTAAGAGGCATCACAACAGGTCTGGCTCCTTCAACTAGATCTATTCGAAACTCGATCTCTCTATGCGGCGGCAACCCTTTGACTTCGTCAAAGACATCCTCGAATCCATTAGCGATTGGTACTGATGACAGTCCATCCCGTGGAACAACTAGCGAATACATGAAGCTCATGAAGACGCCTTCTTCATGCTTACATCGTATCACAACCTTTCGCCCCTCCACATTCTCGACTGTCACTTCCAACCTCTCGCAATCAACCTTCGCCGCATACTTCCTAAGCCAGTCCATACCCAAAATAATCCCGAACCCCGCAAAGTTCAGAACAAAGCAATCACAAACAAAAGAGCAACCATGACTCGATACAACTAGACCGCGGCATAACATACACAAACAAGACGAACCCCCAACTGGATTAGTCACAACCAATGGCCTATCAACAATATCCGGTTCCAAACCTAACCGGCCTACGAGTTCACTACAAACAAATGAATGCGACGCTCCGGTATCAAACAGAACTCTAACTGGAACACCACATAGGAAAAGAGTACCTTGAACCACCACACTCTTTCCCTTCTCTTCAGCGGTAGGAGCTTTCGAAGACGACGGAACAGCTCCCAAAGCATAAGCTTGCACAATCTTCCTGTCCTTCCTCGGTTCTGGACAATTCTTCCTGAAATGCCCCGGCTTGTCACAGTTGTGACACTTCATCGGCACCTTAGGATTCTTACAATCCTTAGAGAAATGGCCCTTCTGCTGACAGTTATAGCAGGTCACTTCGCCTTTCGGCTTCTTCTTCTGACCATCCTTACCCTTCTGCTGCTGCTGCTTCCTCTTCTGGCTTCCACCCTGCTGTGGTTTAGACTCTCCCTTGGTCACTGCAACAACAGATCCTTCCCTAGGAAACAGACTCTCATGCCTGAGAGCTTTCTCCACAAGCTTCTCAAATGAATCGTCCAAATGATCCACCAACTGTCTCCCAAGATAACTGTCCAAGCCTGTCACGAACTTCTCATTCTTCTGATATGCAGACTCAATATATGATCGGGCATACTTGGACAAAGCTTCAAACTCAGAAACATACTCAAGAACAGATCTTCCATCTTGCTTGAGCTCCACAAACCTCTTGAACAGAACAGACTTTTGCGCTGTAGAAATGAACTTAGCTTCAAATCTAGCTTGGAATTGCTCCCAAGTAATCTCTTCCTCCGTAGTATTGATCGTAATAGAGTTCCACCAATCAGAGGCTCTCCCTTGAAGCTGCCTTGATGCCAACTTCCTCTTAGTTGCATCATCAATTCCCAAATCACCAAAGATCCTTCTACAAGCATCTATCCATCTCTGGACTTCGATAGTTGATTCTGTTCCCAAGAAAACCTTCCCTCCAAGAGCAGTATAATCCTTGCACAACTTAGCAAAATTCACTGGTTTCGGAGTTTGGACTTGAACTCCAACATCTACTGCTGCCCCCGGAACTGGTATCCTTCTCATGATCGAAGTCATCATAGCTTCGAACATGGCTGCATAGTCAGCAGTCCCCTCAGTAGCACGGCCTTCCCTAGCAGCTGGTCTCCCTCTTCGACTCATTCTCAATATCTATAAAAAGGAATGATTAGAACATCTAGAGAAACAACTGCATAAAGGACTCAAACTCTACTAAGCTACTATATTATATATAGTATTCATCCATCAAAATACAATTACGTCTCTCATACGTAGTTACGTCAGCGAGCGTTGGGTAAATTCGATTAACCAATGCTCTGATACCAAATGTGACGACCGCCCATGACCCCTGCATCGAATCTAGAGAAAGTGCGCTGTAAAGTGTGCCAGGCGACCATGGATGATTGTCAGGGTAAATTAAAACAACAGAATCTATCGTATTACTCACAGCGCATGTACAAAATACAATAGAACATATACATAGTGAAGCTTTACAGAATAAAATGTCATCATATAAAACTTCATAATAGTTAAATACAAACATCCAAATAGCCAATACATCAAGCCTCACTACATAACACTCAGAGAATACAAAACAGCGGAACATCCAGTACATATAATAAGAAGAAGATAATATGCAACCCTCCAGCTCGTCTTCGATATCAGCATCGTGAGAAGAGAACAGCACTTGTCACCTGCTACCTAGTCTGCCCGTCCCAAAATGGACGAACAGCCCAAGGCAATAAGAATTAAAAACATAAAGCCTTGAGTCAGACAACAGTCTTAGTGAGCAGTAAATTTACTAACAACATACCAAAAGGGCATAAAGGAAAAGGAATAGGAATACAACCCTCCCACTCCAACCTCATTCTACAGTGATAGCCCCCAGACACACACTAAACAGAAGCAACATAGCAGAGCATACAATTTAAAGTAAAGTAATAATCATTCGAGTCAAGGGCGATGTTTTCCAAGTACCAAGGCCTAAATCAGATAAGCACCCAGAAAATACCGCTCTTGAGTCCGAATGATGACACAACCAAACATCCATGACTCTGGCTATCACTGTTATCACTGCTTCGATATCACCGTTAATTGAATGACCGGCACATTCTTTCAGCCGTCCGTCAAGGGCTAATGGAAACCCCGGTTCTAGACATAACTCCCGCACGTCGTCGCAGCCCGTGCCTAGGACTATCGAATCTGCCCAGAGTACTCGACCATCAACAGTTGCCCGTTGGGACTATCGAATCTGCCCAAACGTACTCTTGCTTAGAGCATGCTAGAACCTTCAACAACGATGCTATCCAAGCCTCCTAGTCATCCTCCTCGACGACTATTCTCATATCATTCATTATCCTCAACTCGAATCATATCACCGAGTTATCAACATGCTTGGAATGATCCCGTCTGGATTAGACCAAGTCTTCATCACACGATTGCCTCGCTTCATCACATCCTCGCAAAGCCTCATCTCAACATCGTATCATCGAATCTACGCATAAGAGCTTCATCATCCCGCTACATATGCCACGAGCAGCTTACCCAATTCAAGAGCCTTCCTCTTAGCTTTTGAATCATCTTCGGTCTAAATCAAACCATCAATCATCTAATTCATAACAATCAACCAAATCAAACATTAATCCAAGCAATCAAGCATTCAAATATGATCTAAGTAGACAATTATCACAATAATGGCATTTTCGTAATTAAAGAGTTGAAAGTCCAATAAGCATGAAAACATGAATTATATCTCTACAAACTTGATGAATGAACTTGCATAGGTTAACATATGATAAAATGGATGTAACATCATCATGAACAATGGATCTATATGGATCTACACTTAGGATGAAGAAAATGCATAGAAATCACTATTTTAACACCAAATCGAGCCAACAATCCGATATACTCCTTTGGATCCGTGTGAGAGATAATCAACACTCACCAAATCACCAAACAACCTCAAATCAACACGCTTCAGATTTGGACAGCGAAGTATCAAGCTTGATCTATCACGAATCCGCTTCAAACGAAGAAATCTCTCTTGAAAAGATGAAGATCTTCAACTTTAGCTCTTGAATGTTCAATCTTGATCTTCGATTTGGATGGAAGGAAGCACTAGATTAGAGTGGAGAAAAGAAGTGAAGAAGTGTAGAAGTCGAGCTCTCAAAATGGCAGCACTTCGTCGCTTCAAAATCCGAATCCCAAAAAGTGAGAAAAACCCTTCCTATTTATAGCTGAAATTTCACTAAGTCGTAACTCAGCTATCTCCTAAGTCGTCTCCGACTTATACCCCATACGACCTACGACTTACAGCTTTGCCATCCTACGACTTAACTAGAAGCATTTGCGACCTAACAACTCAGGCGCTACAACGACTCACAGCAAAACAGCTATCTCCTAAGTCGGTCACGACTTATAGCATGCGCGCCTACGACTTAACAAAGCCTTCAACCTAACAGACTACGACTCATCCACTTGCGCGACCTAGCGACTTAACCCTTAAGCCCTTATGCGACCTACTACAGAAACAACCTTACGACTTAAGTACCTACGCGACTTAACAACTTACGACTTAATCCCTTAACTCGTCCACGACTTAACTGTAACAACTTAAGCCTTATCTCGCCCAGTTCTTAAGTCGCTAACCCCTATAAGTCGCCTACTAACTTAAGTCGTTTACTCCTAACTCGCTAACTTCTTAGGTCGCAGACTTTCCTTAAGTCGCTCACGACTTATCACTTAACTCGGTCACTCGTCCTAAGCCACCTTATGACTTAACTTCCTTAAAGTCAACTCCTTAGGTCGTACTAAACTATCAACCGACTTAAACCATTCCCCTATCTTCCTTAAGTCGCAGCCGACCTAACCCTTAGCAAACCAAGCTACCAGACGACCTAATACATAGCGACCTATCCCTTAACTCGGTCACTACGACCTAACTCTAACCTTAAGTCGTCTACAACCATAAGTCGGTCAACCCGCTAACTCGTCCAACCGACCTAACTTCTCTACACTCTAAGTCGTTGCCGACCTAACTGCACTAACCCAGTAACCACTAGGTCGCTTACTCCACTAGGTTCTATAAGTCGGTCACGACCTATCACTTAGGTCGTTCACGACCTAGGACTTAGAAAAATATTCAACCAAAAACTGAACCAACCCCAAAATGCTGAAAATTCCAAATTTTGACACTTTTCGATCCGTAGAAATACGGGTCGTTACACCTAATTAGTGGTAATTAATTAACATTAATAGGCAATGTTAATCTAATCAGCAATTAAAGGAAATTAATTTACATTAATTAGCAACGTTTGAATTTCAAAATAAACATGTGTTATAAAGGGAATTAAATTTGCAATTGATGGAAATTAATTAGAATGAATAGGCAACGCTTAAAAGTTAACGTTTAATAATTTATAACGTTTAAAAATAGAGGAAATAAATTAATACGTATAAAATTAAAAAGCTAGACATGTCAGAACTAACACGTTTTGCTTGTTATTAACGGCAAGACTTCAATCGCTTTAAACAAATGATCGACGTTGTTTTGGCTCTCTATAAATAAAATTGCATGGCTAGCCTTCAAAAACCATATTTTTTTGAATGGGCGCGGAAGCCCTGTCACTTTTCTTTCTCCTCTAATTCTTCAGAAATCAAATATATTAGATTTAGGTTTTCTGATTTGCAATTTGGAGGTAGAAAATATAGATCTAGAGAAGAGATGTCCAAATTAAGCCGTTCGTATGAGGTGGATTTTCAGATCTAGTTTTCTAGTTTATCTATTTATTTTTCTTCAACTAGACCCAGATTTATAAATCCATACAAATTCCGGTTTGTGGATCCAAATAGGGTTACAAAGAGGAAGGCTATGGATAATAGAACTGGACTAAAAATCAGATTTGGAATTTGGAGCGTTTTCTTTTCAGGTGAGTCGATTTAAATTATATATTTGTTATGTTAACGATATATAAAATCGTTAGATTCTTGTTAAATATTTAATTCAGTATTTGGACTAATTTCAGTAATTGGTTCTACTAGCTGGTTATTTTAAAACTGTAAATTTTGTAAGAAAAGTGTACTTATATTTAAATGTTATCTATGTGGGAAAAAAACCCGATTAAACATAAGTAATATTAGGCTTGAAAGTTGTAGAGAAAAGCAAAAGCCTAAAAGTGAGAAATTTGCAGTAAATTATGTTAAAATGGAAGAAATGAATTAAAAAGGGAAAAATCTAATAACTTGATTTGGAAGTTAGTGATAGATTAGTTTCTTGATTTAGAAAAGGGAATACATTTCCATAGTTTAATATTATAAGAATAACGATAAACGTAATTGCAAGAATAAAAGCAAGAAAAATGGAAATGGTGCAAAATAGAGACATTACTGTATTTTGCATTACCCAACAATTAAAGAAACAATAAAAGAAATAGCTTGCAGTGACGAGTTATTGTTTATAGCATTATTTAGTATTAAAATATGGACATGTATTTTTAGCACAGTTTTTGTAACCAACTAAGTAGAATAGAACTACTTCCCAGAATAAAAGAGAATAACGTGAAGCGTTAAAGAAATTAAAGAAGTAGAAATAATCAAGTTAATTATTTGACAAGACTAGAAACAATAAACAGAAAATGTGAATAGATTTGCATTTATTGCGCAGATAGTAGAGGAAAAAGTAAAGCAGTTATTATGATAAGTAACTTATGACAGTTGGATGTAGACCCAAGTTAAGACTGCTATATAATAAAAGAGAACTAAAGAAAATTTAGCATCATAATATAAGAAGATAGACTAGAATAGAAAAGAGACACTTGCTACATTTATAACATGTAGGTTATAAAAGAAAGAAAAGAATATAAAAGTGGCGATTGCAAGTATAATTGTAACACGTATGTTATAATTAAAAAGAAAGAAATGGAAGAGACTTGTTTTATTAAACTTAGATCTTGGATTAAGTTAATAAGCAAAAATAATAGTAGTGGTCCGTACCGGAAGCATTCCCTTTCAGGTCTAGGACTGATGGTCTCACACATGGGTGAGCTGGGCATGCCGATTAGGGTAAATAAGTAGCCAATAGAATAGGAAAAGTAAACTAAATGCATAATAAAAGATTAGACGTAGGGCCTAATAAAATGGTAATGTGCGTTTGGAGTAGCCCAAAGAGAATATAGATAAAGAGCCTAACGAAGCAGTTCATCGCAGATTTTTAGGAAAGAAAGAGCACGTCCAACTTAGTTATTTTGGGCTAGAAAGAAGTATGAGACTTCAACGGGACGTGAGGATACTCTAAAATGACCCTCTGGGGTAGGCCTAACGAAGCTGTACTTCTAGAGGTAGGTCAGTAAGGGTTCCATCAAGAGTGTATGCCTTAACTGCTTTTGCATTGCAGGCCTAACGAAGCGGACCTTTGTAGGCAGTCAAAAGGTTGATGATGGAGTAGGATATTCGTATGACACCGTACTCTAGTTTGCAAGTAGGTTATAGTGGGCATGACCCATAAGGATAGTCGCATGTGGATATTATTTATCATTAGTTAGAGCAAATTCGGGAAAGACTAGAGTGAAACCAAGAGGCCAATGGTTCTTTCACTATCAAGACATTGGATGAGGGGCACAACTAATTGGATGTTTAGATTGTTTGCAGTAGGGCACAACCACTTAGCTCTTGAAAGGTCTTTCGATTAGTTGAGGGGAGCTGCGTGGGTTCATAGCCACGATAAGAAAAGAGACAGACCAAGTAGAATATCTATATTGTAGACCTAACGAAGTGGACCTTTACAGATATAGAAAATCCCCGACCGAGTTCCGTACAAGGTAGACTTTGTTGGTGGAATTCAGGGAGTAGACAGAACGATTACATGTAGTCCTCAAGGTACACACTGGGTGGTACATTATGGATATCCGAGCACTAGTATAAGGTAGTGCGGATGCAGTTTCACATTTTTATAGTAGACAACGGAACATTTGTATTGTAGGCCTCAAGAAGCTGTCCTTTACAGATGTAGTTACAGTATTCCCTAGTAGCAAGATGATGGAGTCCTTTTTGAGGAGGATACAGAAGGTAATATGGGTAGTACCTAGGAACGATGTGGTCTTTGGACAAGTAGCTATATATATATATATATTGGTTATTAGGTCTTAATCTACTAGGGAGTAGATGGGTACGATTCACGCACAGAGGCGAGAGTATTATAAACCTAATAAACATAATATAACAGAAAATGAAAATAGAACGGTATATGTAGAATTATGCTTAGAAGTGTATAATTTGTCCCTTCACCAGAACTTTAGTTCTGACCATGTCCTCATATCATCCCACAGGTTCGATAGA
This sequence comes from Allium fistulosum, assembly GCA_030737815.1. NCBI lineage: Eukaryota > Viridiplantae > Streptophyta > Magnoliopsida > Asparagales > Amaryllidaceae > Allium > Allium fistulosum. The sequence continues at coordinate 97,786,961 of CM060903.1, forward strand.
TGGTAGAGATTTTCCAACTTTGAGACACTTGTTTAGAAAGTGTTATTACCTTGGTGAGTATTTACTTATTACTATATTTCTATATTTTACTCAGTTCCGCTGTGAGATATTTATTTGAGCCCTGATATATTTATCTTTGCCTATTCGCAGGATACCAGACACCCAACTTGGGCTTCAATGGATTTAGGTTTTAGCATGTTTGCGAAAAATTCGGACCCACTAGAACTCGGTTGTTACATGCTCCATCTATGTAAAATTTCCATTTAGACAGTTGGACCATATCTACTTCCACTTCTCCATCACGGGTAGTAGATTCGACAATGAAATTAGCAATTTTCATCCTCATATCCCCCTTCTAGGATGTTACATTATATTATACTGACTCGGCTCAATATTTTGGTTAAGCCATCTTCTTGAGGTCTCAGGTCGACGAAGTACATGCCTAAGCGGCTGATTGGTAAGCACTTTAACGGGTGAGCCTAGAAGTATGGTCGCACCATTCTTGAAGAAATCAACAAGCAGCACGCCAGTATTTCTAGCTCTGGAAAATTATTTTCCGCTCCAATGAATCGGTTGCTGATATAACAATAGGCTTTTGGATTCTAGGCTCATCATGTACCAAGGTTACACTTGATGCATGAGCAGATACTGCTAATTAAATGATTAAATCTTCTCCTTCCAAAGGAATTGACAAGATTGGTGGTCTCCCCACATGCTGTAACAATTTCTAAAAGGCTTTCTAGCATTCCTTCATCTAAACAAACTTTTCTTTTTTCTCCTTGAAGGCAACATATAATTATATATATTTGTCCATTGCTTTCAAAATAAATCGCCCCAATGCGGTGATCCAAGCTCTACATTATCCTCCTTATTTTCAAGGCAGCGGCATCTTTTAACGCTTTAATTTTTTGGATTAGCTTCAATGCCCCTTAGTTCATAATGAAACCAAATTTTTTTCCCAATGCAACTCCAAAAGAAAACTTCAATGGATTAAGCTTTATCCCCTACTTTCAAAGCACATTAAATATGTCCGATGGGTCATCTATGTGATTCATTGATCGCTGCTAATTCATAAGCATATCATCCACATAAACAACCATCATCTGTCTGATCTGATCTTTGAACATCCTATTTACCAATCTCTGGTAAGTAGCTCCAGGATTCTTCAAACCAAACGGCATATCTCGATAGTAGTATAGGCCCAAATTAATGATGAAACTCGTCTACTGTTGCTGTGGAAAATGTCTGCAATTTGGTTGTAGCCAAAGTATGCATTCGTAAAGGATAAAATTTCATGTCCATCCGTGAGTCCATAAGTAGGTCGATCTTCTACAGTGGAAAGTTGTCTTTTGGCATTCTTTATTTTGGTTCGAAAAATCAATGTATGTTCTCCATGTTCCATTTGGCTTCTTGACCAACATAGGATTTGATACCCAATTACGGTATAAGGCATCATGGACAAAGCCATTTCCCTTCAACATATCCAACTCTTCCTTCAGTGCAATGGGTCACATCGGACCCATACTACATCTACTCTACTTCACCAGAGGGACTCTTCGGTCCACATTCAATTTGTGGCATGCAATCTTTTGCAATATTCCATATATATCGGAATGCATCTAGGCAAACACATTCAGGTTTGCCCGAGGAAACCATACGAACTCCTTTTCTATTTTTTGGCCGATCCGAGATCCTATCTTAAGAACACGAGTGGGATCATCATCGCCGATCGAAATGTTGATTGTCGGCTCCTCTGGCACTGCTACTATCGCACCCTCTAGCTCTTTTCGGAGATCTATAGGTTTGTAGAACTTACTATAGGACAAGAGATACTAAGTAGTTAATTCAGGTATCGAGTACATATCGGTTAAGTACCGATATAAGATATTTTAAAATAACATGAAAATATCGAATAATATTGGTAAAATATCGGACATGGTAGAATATGTTAGAAATGATATTATATCATATTATATTGTTATATTAATGTTAAGCATTCGAATATTTGGATAAATAATTCTAAATTACTATCAAAGAATGATTGCATAAAGTTTATAGATTAGAGTTCCTTTACTAAGATATTCTACGTAATACAAATAGTAATATAGGCTTATAAAAATAGAAAAATTTGTATAATGTACATCTTTATTATTGTCCTCATTTTTACATCGTATTTATTTTTCTTCAGTCATCTAATCATCTATATTAGTTTCTCAAATTTTCCATATTTATAGTTTCATGGTTTCCGTTTTCACTTACTTTATCAAATAAGCAATGTTGATTTGATACTAATTACCACTTTACCTCATTCCCTATCGGTAAGTAAAAAAATTTACTTTCCGCTTTTCAGCCTTTATTTTTTGATACATGATAATAGCTAATAAAATTAATTTTGATGGGCTAACTTGCCAATTAGAACGGTGAACAAAATATAACTTAGTTTTTTCATGATCTTTTTTTAGTGGTAAAGTCTTCAAGGAATATTGTCTACAAATTTTCATTTACCGTATATAAAAATCAAATATTGAGAATGTAAATATATTTATAAGTAAAGATATTTTCTCCAACAGATACAATAATAAATGATATTCTTATAAATAACGCGTATTTTACATTAAATATCGAAGCGATATATCAATAAATATTAGATGATATATTGGTAACGAAATTTTAAGTGATATCAAAAAAAATTATTGACTTAAGAGGGATATGAGATATATCAGCGGTATTATCTAATAGTAACTACATAGCCGAGATATGGCATGGGCAGTGGTTGGTATGCCATTTTGCCTCTCTGATCTCAATGACTTAGCATCCCTGACCAGTACACTGGTTACCTTGAATTGCTCCAACTCACTTTTTGGTAGGGAATTACATCATCAAACACCATGGAGCAATCGCCATTCTAGAACTGGCAAGGGTCGGTCGGTCAAGAAAAGCATTGTAAGCTGAAAATTCATCTATCGCCACAAAAGTCTGCACTTACCGTAACCATTTGGCACCACAACAAAATTAGCTTTTAGTTGTAAGTGGCAAGAGTGTTGGAACCCACGTTGCTATATTTTATGAATAGCGCTTTGAATAAATAGCATGCCTGCGCTGTCATATTGAATCCTGGCAGTAAAAATAAAAGAGAACTCAGAAAACATTTTATTTCCCTCTCATTTCTTATTCTTCCTTTCTACCCCCAAAACCCTCTTTACGACCTCTTAAAAAAGGCTCCTTTCTTCACTGATCAAGCTTCTAGATAATCTGGGCTTCCATCTTCGACACAAGGTCGCTTCTTGCATCTTCCTTCTTCATTGATCTAACCTCTAGATCCAATGACGAACTGTTGCAGGCAACTGTAGATGCGTTATTTAGTGAATGCCTCGTATCTATTTTTCATGTTTTTTATGATTGGTGTTTTCTATTTTTATTTATTTTGCACAATTTAATCGGAGATTTTGGGATTTGAAGTATTTATTTATTAGTTTAGGATTTATTTGCAATAAGCAAGTGCATAATAATTGTTTAGAAAAACTCTAATTCAATTGTAGGTATTACTTGTTAGTTCCATCAGTATCTCTTGTCTATTTTTGGTTGCAATTAATTTTTGAGCTGTTTGAACATTTCTACTTATTATCCATGGTTATGTTATATAAAATGATGAATATTGAGAATGAGAAGACGAAGCTCATGAAAGGATGGATGGCAGACGAGACTTGAATAATACTAAGACTTATGAAGCTAGCATACATCAGCTTAAGGAAGCTATTGTCAATAAGGAAAGACTGTTGTCAGTAGGAATACATGTGTGAAGGTAACAAATAATTGTGAATCAAACTAAGCTTTCTCCCGTGAAAGAAGTTTAAGCAAATATTTACAAAGCTAAAAAAAGTTATGCTTGATTTTGTGTTATATAGTTATAATTTTAAAATTATAATATAGAAAGTTATTAGTGATACCAACATTTTCTAATTTCTAAACATATTTTCTTATTTGCACACCATAAAAAACTGACATGTTTATGTCATTTGATATTTTTCACTACATTTTCTATGCTTGCAGTTTGCTTCCATAAATAAAGAGCAGTAGGATATCTTCATTTAAGAGCATCTCCAACAGCAGTGTGGATATACGATAATCACATATCCGCACCCAAATTTAGTTGCAACTGAGTGTGGATAATCCAGTAGTGCATAAATCGGTGGAAGAGTTCCGGAATATGAGATTTATTGAGGCGCCTGTTCAACTTGCGCCGGGGAACTAGGTGCCCGTTTAACAAGCGCCTCAATTGAGGCGCTTGTTGAACAGGCGCCTCAATCCCCCTCCACATGCCACAATGGCTACCCCCAACAGATAACCGGAGTGTGCATATCCTCGATGGCCATGTACTCTACTATATATCGCTGCAGACAGGGAAGAGTAACAACATCTCCTCTAATCTCCTTATCGGTCAAAGCTGGTAAATAAACTGAATATGAATCGAACTCCTCAAATGAACTATTAAATGGAACAGGGAAACGGTCCGGTCGACCAACCTCTATGCTAGTGAATATATAAAAATCTAAAGGAGTCAGGCCTAGCTCAAAATCGGAAAATGAAATGTGTGAGTGGTAGGCTACCATCTCTTAGTGAGGGTCCCTACAGGGTAGCGGTCTACGTGTGCAAATTTGAGTAAATCTAGAAATTCACCAAAAGTTGACGCATGTAGCCTAGCCAAAATCGGCTCTGGAAACTGATTAAAATACTCAGACATACATCTATACTAACTACCTCGCATAGCTACGTGACGAACCAAAATATATGATTATTTAATATTAAAATAAACAAACAATTAACAGTCATGTACACTTAAATGGTTGTTTATCAGATAATAAAGAAATAAACATATATCTGTGGTGTCGCTATAGTTGTAGTAAGTCGTTGCGAAACAGTGGGGGGTAAGTCGTGCAAGGATCGAAGAACGTCTACAGTCATGGTAGCATCAAGAGGGACATGAGCATGACCGATATTGGTATCTGTTGCATATCGAACGGTCCATCGACCAGTTTTGACCAGACGAGGCGGCATTTCGGTGCAAACTTAATTAAAAAAATTTAAAACGAGAAGTTTAAACATGAAAAATGTGCTGAGATCACTGTTTTAAATCTCGGCTATCTCAGCCGATATCTCGGCTGAGATCTCGGTTGGAGCTTGGGCGAAACGAAACATAATATATCGGTTGATATCTCGTTTCGATTATATCGGCCGAAATTTACATATATCGGCCGATATTTGGAGCGAAACGATATTCCGAGATATCCCCGATATATTGTTTTTTCAAAAAAAAAACGGCCCATCTCAGTCTATCATAAAAGAATGAACAAAGCCCTTTTCTTTCTGATTCAACTTCTCAAAATATCACGTTTCTCGTCAAAATATCGAACTCCCTCTTCTCCAGGGAAAAAATTCAAATTCCCTCTTTTAAAAAAAATCAAACTCTCTCTTCCAACATCCGACAGCTCGCGGTTGCTTTCAATTTTCGAGTACTCGATCTCGCTGTTGACAGTCTACAGCTTCGTCTTCGACCAATCTCTTTACTCTCTACACGTATGTAAATTAGGGCTATTTCTATTTTAATGAAATTCAATTGTTCGAAAATTGAATATACAATATAATTAGAGTAGATTTGCTAGTAGAATTAGTTTGTTATTCTTACTGCATAACCTTCTGCAAGTAGATTTGCATTGCCCGAAACCCTTCGATTCTTGATATCTTTTATATGCATTTTCTTTCATTTGCATCAGTTCCTGATATCGTTATTATGTTATTCTTACTGCATATATGTAATTGTATATAACCCGCTTTTTTCAGTTAATTTGTTGTCTTTCATCTACTTATATGTAATTGCTAAAACTGATGATACTTTGTAACTTTTGTTGAACAATTTTATATAGTTGAAGTATAATTGCATTATTTTTTTCAGCTAGAATAGTGGAGATTAGTTGCAGTAATTCAGTAAATGTTAAATAAACCGATACTATGCATTTTTTGCTATAAATTATGTGATGTATTATACTCTGATATGGTCCCGAGATGAACTTTAGGTCCGAGATGTAAATTCGATATTGGCGCCCAAGATGCACTCGTCTCGTCCGAGATCTCCCCCGATACGATACCGAGTTGCTAAAATCGCCGAGACGAAATATGCCCGATATCCAAGATTTAAAACCTTGACTGAGATGGGGTTTTGCACCTCATACAGGCGCTTGGGCCAAGCGCCTGTGCAACAGGGGCCTGTTGAACAGGCGTCCGAATTCAAAACAATTCGGGCGCCTGTTGAATGGGCGTCTGGCCTGATCTCCGTTGGAGAATATTGCTCTCCAACAATTCATAGGGTGGAAAATCGTATATCCACACTCCGAACTATTGGAGATGCTCTAAGTAATCTTGAGAAATAACATTATCATATTTTGCTTATATACTTCAAACTTGAAATTTTATATTTTGATTTTCTACTATATCCGAACTGGTTCTTCGAGGAGGGTTATTATTTTCTTGAACTTAGTAAATGAGATTACAGGCTTATCGGTTAAACCAAAAGAAAATATTTTCAAAGCTACAGATATATTATGGAATGTAATTGTAATTGTGATGGTGGAGGGTACTTTGTCCAATGCTACCACATTAGTCGATTATTCTTATGGATCCTTAAAGTTATTACTCCATCTGACGTTAACGATGCAATAAATCTATCCGAAGTGAAAATTAGTCGGATTTTGAATTCAGTTGGGGATGCTATTCATTAGGTATCACGATGCCGAAGTTGTCAACAAGTAGCTAGAAAAATGTTTTATAGTTAAAAAATTCACTGTAACAAAATCTACTTGACACATAAAGTTTTGATTAGCATTGCTCGTGAATTTGGTTTCCCAAAGTGAAATCTTGAAATATTTTACTTTTGAAGAAAGTTTCACAATAGCTACTCTTCCTAGATTATTGCATAGAAGGAGTACAAAATAAGAAAATTTATTCCAAACCCACATGGCTTCTTTCAGAAACTTGAATAGAAGAAAGTCTTATGCATTGAGTTTTGCTCCTTTATCAGTTGTGTTAAAGGTTTAAGTTGAAATAGCAGTTCCATTTTCTTTCAGCTCAAAATGCCTTTCAGTGTACACTTTTGGCAATAACACTAGTTTTTTTATCTTGACAAATTATCTTACATTTGAACAAAATTTCTTCATGGAGGTATACAATATAATTGAAGGGTTTGAGAAAAACTTAGCTTGGATCCCAGTGACCCGATTGTTTCTTTCTTGTTTCCCTTGGGAAATTCAGCCACATTGGGGTAACTTTTTTCCCGCTGGTGTATATTTATAGATTCATTTTATAGAGCTATATTAATGAAATAGTGCTCACCTAGATTTAGATTACCCGGTTGTGTTATAGAATGTATTACTGGTCATTCATGTATGGTGGTTATCCCGAATTTGGATCCTGAAACAACTCTTGAATTGCTGAAAAATGAGAAAGATGCACTTCTTATCAATGTCTGGCCTGAGGCAAGAGACTGTCAGTGACTTAGCCTTCAAAGTAGTATTTCGAGCTATTTCCACACATGTCATTGATTTTCCTTTTAAAAAAACCGTTATTTCCAGTAGTTCATTTCATAAAATTAGTGCATATTGTAAGTTAGGCTCTTAACAAACTTTTTCATTATGTTAAGGATGTAAGGGAGAGAGATGGAGTTCCTGATATTCGTCAAGCAGCTAGGTCTAATTAGTATGCATCTGTCACACTTCTTAAGGTTTGTGGTTTTTCTTTAGTTTCTAAATCCCTCTAAATTAACGAAAATTTAAGAATGTATATGCCTCCACTGTTTAGTTGAGTTGGTAGAGAACCTTGATCAAAAGATCAAGGCTTTAACTTTTACAAGTTTTCTTAAGGGAGTTACATTACATAATATGATCTGGACTATATTTTTTGTTTATATTTTCTTGAGGGAGTTGCATCAAAGATCAAGGCAAAGACATTGATAATGCTTTAGTTGCAGTTGTTATCCAAAATTTAAAACTCATGAAAGTAAGCTATACAAATAGTTAAGCACCAACTAGGAAGCAAATAATTGCTAGTTGACATTTGTATTTTTATTTCTTAGTGATATAGAATGGTTTTAAAGTAATTGTTATGGACTTTGGTGGTGAATGGTCTAAAGCTATTGCAAGATCTTTGAAGAAACTCGGTGTGAAGGTGCAATGTCTTTTTTAATTTTCTTTCATATGTGTTAGATTTATTTTCTATTTTTAATTACACTAAATCTCTTGCTTGTAGAATTCTTACTTAGTTCATGGTGGACACAAATCATTGGTGAGCAAAGGTCTGCATGTTAAAGAGCTCAAACTTGAGACATCATTGACTATCTTGAATGAGGTAGTATTATATTTATTTGTTCATCAATATCAATGTTCTTCGTTACAATAAATCAGCGATCATTGTCACTAAGACGTGAATAAACAGCAAAAGTACCTGTATCATGCTATAAACTATGACTTTACCAACTATGTTCTTTAACTGCATCTTTTAGTTATTCAAACTCGTTATTTTCTGTGAACTCCATTTTAAGAAACATCACTTCCTTATGCTGAAGTTAATTTATAAACAAAAGATACTACTAACTCAATGGCTGAAAGTTAGATTTCAATATCAGTAAAACGACATGTCAACCTAAATGTTATGAACTGTTACTGGTATAGTTTTTAGGCTATTCATACTATGTTTATAGCATGCTACCATTTTTTATCAGCTTAAAAGTTGTAAGATATATACTATCATACATTTAAACAGTAGAAGGTAGAAAAGATGGAATCTAACTTACCCTTATGAAAATATAGTTCGAATTCAGATTACTTCACCGCTTGTTGTTTATGCTTGTAACTTCGAAACACTGTAACTTTAATGCAGGAAGCCAAGGCAATACTTGAAGATATAAAACCAACTCCTACACTTGTTACTGGTTATGGGTTGGTGTGTTTCTTTTCTTAAAAGTAAATCAATTGAAATCTTTGTTCTTAGACGAAGTTGGCTTTTACAAACAGAATAAAAATTTATTTCTACTATTATTGCTCCCTTTCAATATTACAGGGATTTCTTGCTGTTAGATGTGCATTGTTAGGTAAGCATAGCTAACATGTTACGGCTAAAATTACATGTTCCAATCTTCTTGGTTCCTTCTTATGTTAAAACTATTATGGCTAAAAGTGTACATCCAATTAAATGTCAAAAAAATTTCACTACTTTATTTTTTAACTGCATAATGGGAGGAAACTCTGCAGTACACTGTGATATTTGGATTAGTTCTGGTAATTCTACAGCCAAGCCCACATCTAATTTAATATTAATTTCATTTCTTTTATATTCATTCGAAAACTAATTCTGTTTTTCCCTCTAGACTATCTATCAAATAAGTTATGTTTTTTCGAAAGAAAATAAAAGATTCTTTCGGTTCCTATATAATTCTTATGTATTTGAGTGCGAAATGTTTTTAGTGCTTATTCGTAAACATTCCTCTTATTTACAATTAACTTCTCTGTGATAATGGTAAATAAGTCATGATATCTTTGTTATCTTGAAAATAGATCTCCATTGTCTTAAGGGGTGGTGCAGTAGCAAAAAGAAACTTGATGAACTTAAGCTCAAATTCGATTCCAGTGAGATTTGTTAACCATACTTCTTGTAGATGATTGAAGCAGAAACCGAGAAGCGGTTCTCATTTCCAAAAGCCGTGGATCGCAAGTCTAGAAGTACACAAGAAAATGCCTGCCGGCTTTAGTTATTCAGATGTAATTTTGATATTTAGATGATAGGTAATTCTATTAGTTGAAGCCGTGCAAATACGGACTACGGAAGCGGTTGCAAACTTGCACTGCCCATTTAAAATTTCTGGTGCCTTGTTAGTGCTTTGGTGCGTGCTTAAGGCATATTAACATGATGTGATACAGAACATGAACAAGTTTGTAGCTGCAAGAAACATGAAACATGTAGGAAGAAGGCCTTCATGAATGGTTAATGATCCAAAATCAAACAACTCTTGAATGGATCAAAATGGGATGTGTTACTAAATTCACCAATTTTAAGTAATTTATGTTATGATAAACATGGATGTTGTAGATATATGAACTTCTATGATACTTTCACTGCATATGGTACATATCTAAACGTCCTGTTGAAGATGATATATGTTATATAATTTCTAGTTAATAAGCAAATTAAAAACATGGATGTTTATGAATTCATAGCCTACATGCTCTAAAAAAATAAGGAGAATAGAGTTTCATCATTCAATTATGATCTAGACTATCTATAGTGTTAATTTGTCGTATTGTGAATATCAAAAGGAACTGCATTTTCATTTTTGTTCTCACTTTCACGTTAGTTTCATGGGGAAATATTTTTCAATTATAACATTTATAATTTCCATCAAGGATAAACAAAGTTCATTTGTTTTGCTCTTTGATTCAACATATAACGTTATAAGTTATTTTTCAATTATTATTTCATTCATCCATTAAATGTTATGATTTTGGTGCACTTATACTATACTCTTTATGTTTGTGAATAGTATTTTATAATGTTATTTCATGAAACTTAACCTAACTCGATGGAGTAAGATTTTAAAAGACCAGTTGTGTTGTACGAATGAGATTTTCGATCCTCGAAAATCGACACTGATATGTCCATTGTATCACATACCGGACAATCGAATGTCGGAAAACCCGATTGTTAGGGAAAAAGAAAATTAAGAGATAAAAGAAAACAGAATAACACCGTAGAATCTCACAATCGCAGTGGAACAATATATAATAGAAAAAACATATCTTTTTACAAAAACTCTATGACTGTTATTATACATACCATCATCAGAGTACAACAATCAACAAATCAATACTGGACAATTATAATAACTTGTCCTCACTACTGTTGATTATACAGCCTAACACACAGCGGAATATAATCAAGTACATGGAATATGTCTCTGTCATTCAGCTCATCTCCTGGGCTTCATACCATCTTAACCAAAATCTGTAATAATCGGTCTGACCAAGGTTTTAAATATCGGATTTCGGTCACGTATCGTCTTGGAATTTTTACAAAAGTTATCTCATATCGGAGGAGATCTCGGGCGAGATGAGTACATATCGGGTGTACATCGAATTGGCATCTCGGGCCTTATAATGCATCTCGGGAATATCTCGGATGTACTTATATATGTAAAATTGATGTATCAAAAATTTATTTAACGGTTATAACTTTCTTAGTAAAAATAAAAATGGTAACACACTTGATTTATACGGAAAAAGGAATATTTTTAGAAGAGTAGTAGCTTGATTAGCTTAATTGATTTGGTAATGATTGAATAAATCCTTTTATTTGAACATAATAAAGAAGTGAAACCTCTCGGTATGACTCATTAAGATAAAAAGTAAAGAATATGTTCAAGAAGTTGGTGTATTATAATTAGATTGAGTAGTTTCTATTGAATCAACATGAAAATAAAAATTATCATGCAAAATAAGATAAATGTAAAATTTCGGATGAGATCTCGGATTGAGATTTTGATCCATATTTCGGGTGAGATTTGAATATCTTGGACGAGATGAGTGTTGAGGGAGATATGAGGGAGATTTGATGTCTTGTCTCATTTAAATGTGAAAAGGAGATCTCGGAGGAGACCTCGGGCGATATATAGAGATTTCAAAACCATGGGTCTGACCGAGGATTAGAATAAAATAACACCCGAGCCAGTCTGGAAAACAAGCTTGAGAAAAGACATCTAATTGGATTTAAAGTTATAAGAAAATCCCTTGAAATCAAAAGCTATCTCGTAAGACCACATCACACATAAAAACGACGGGTTTTTACCTTACGATAGCCAAAACGTTTTATATCAAAATCATCTGATATTATAATAGTGTCTATAGAACGTAAATTAAAAAATAGTTGAAATGATTGCATCTCACATTTCAACATAATTGGTATACAACTAAAACCGTACAATGCGTATTGGAGAATGGATTTCATACTATGACCAAGTAAGGAACTACCTCCGATGGGTGCATCTCTAGATCAATGCACTCGGGTCTGACAAGAACATCTTGTACCCTACCACACAGAACCGGCCTAGCACTTGACTACTAGTAACGAATATGTCATCACCTCGGTCTTTCGACCGTTTTGAGATCTCATACACAACCAATCCATAAATATGTATATGTAGGGTATTTAGAAAGATGATGACATACCCTAATGGGAGCGACCCACCTAGCCCTACTGCATGCCCTGTTTTGGCCATTTTCTGGTTGATGAGGCTTGAGGCTACGTTTACCTTTTCGAATAGCAATCCCACTTGGAATGCTAACATTGTCTTCTAGGCAACAATGTAATGATAGCATTCACCCATACAAGTTGTCTTGGGTCTGGACAAACCAATCTCCTCAAAGATCATCGTCTTCAATATCTTTGAGATATCATAATTCGTAACTCACAAATCGGATCGAAGTGGTTTTCGGATAATTAAATCTGATCCCGGTCTCTTCGAGCCAGATATGATAGTCGGGTATTTAACTATCAAATTACACACATAAGCAGTCACTAGGCTCAATTTTATAAATCTTCCAAAACATTTATTTCAAAATACCTTTATAAGATATATATATATATATTCAAATCTCTTTCAATATTTTAATATTTGAAAATGATTTCAAATGCTTTAATCCATAACAGAAATTTTTAAACTATTTCAACACTTAGAAATATTTCAAATCCAACTTATAATTTATTTCTTAGGAAAAATATTTCTATATAAACCATTTCGTCGCTAAGATATCTCCAAACCTTTTTATTCCAACACATCGGAAAAATTATAAGTCTATTTCCCAAAAATTAGTTCTAATATTCCATACTTTGGAAATTTTCATAGCTTATCTCGAATATATGAGTATAATTATAAATAAGAGAGAATTTTCCCCTTTTACCCACTTAATAAGTATTTACAAATTCATTTACGAATCCTTAACCCAATATAGCTTATTTTATAGATTTTCGGAATCCATTTCAATTTCCTTTCACAATTCCAAAGAAATTATCGATTATACTTATTTATAATCAACTAACAATTTATAACTCCTTTTGCATTCGGATTCATTTTCCAAAGTTCTCGTATCAAAACAAACTTTGAAATTTCCTTTTCTCAAATCTCTTAGGTTCTCGAATTCCATCATAAAATTTTCTCTTATAAACTCACATCCATTCAATAAACCCTATTTACAAATCTCGAGAGTATTTATAAGTAACTTCAATTTATTTCAAAACTTTGCCTTTATAAAATAAGTAATTTAAAGTAAAATAAAAAATTTCAAACGCATTTAAGAAATTATTTTAAATATCACCACCCCTTGTTAATAAACAATGATAGCTAATTTTCAATTCATTCAAAAGTAATAATAGAAATAGATTTTCAAGCTAATTATGGAAATTAGAATTTATTTCAATCAAATATGAAATATTTAAGAAACCGACATTTGAAAATATTTAAACTAATTAATAGTTTAATAAATAAAAGTCCTTTTCTAAAACAACACACTTGATAAAAAAAATATTTTTTTTAAAAAGAAAAATCCAATATAACCATTTTTTAACTTAAAAATCTTTCTTGATTTATCACAATCAGATTTACATTTTCAAATTCACAACTATTCCAAAGTTTCAAAATAGAATCCACTATTTCTTTCTAAACCGAATTCCATATTTCATTTTAAATTCATACCATGAATTTATATTTCCCATTTAACAAATGATAATCATTCCACTTATTTATAAACATCGTTTATAAATTTTCATAAACTCATTCCTAGATTATACAGGTTTATATTACAAAAATCCATTTATAAATCGATTTCTAATTTAAAATCCCATTTTTAAATCTATTTCTCAAATAACCCAAACTATATTTCAAAACCAATCAAGTCTTGATTTATACTTTCATTTCGTAATTTAAAAATCTTATTTACAATCCAGTATAACCAATTTTATATTTATTTCCAAATTCCCTTTATTCTCCCAATCTATTTAAATCTCGATTTTTAAAGCCTTTTTACATTTAAACAAATATTACTTATTTTTATTATTTAAAAATCTTTTATATACATTATTTTAAAATCTCTGTTTAAATTATTTCACGAAATAGTTAAGGACAAATTTAAAATCAAATCATTTATTTTATTCAAAACAATGCTTCTTTAAATAATCATAAAACTCAATATAAATATTTCACTTCCAAAATCCCTTTTTTTATTCCTTTTCAAATTCAAAATAATATTTATGGTATTTTAAAATACCAAAATCTAGGCCCGTGCTACTAGCATCCATTAGATCAATTCATATCATAATCTATCACAGATTATTCAAACACATCATATATCACTATATATGAAATTAAAGTCAACATTATTGAGGAATCCAGTTGGATCTCTTCAACCTGTTTCCCTGCAACCATAGATGTTACATAACATAAAATACCAATCCCGCTTCGAGGTGGGATATCGCTATAATATAGGGTCATCCGCTATTATGCGGGGCGCATAGGGTCTCATCCGCTCCAATAGGCGGGAATATATCCAACTACTAATATATACACTATTATATATATAATATAATATCTGAAATGATAATTAATTTATAAATTCAACCAAATTTCCAACAATTAATTTTAACTGCTATAAATTAAACTAGTTAACCAAATCGAGTGAGATTTACACACCTTGATTTTTAAATTGCCAAACATCCAGATTTTAAATTGTCTAAAATCCCAATTGACTTCGAAAAGTTTCCAAACCGCTGTTATTTTGTAGCTTACGTCATTACGAGTCCAAAGCCACCCGTTTCATAATTTTTCGACCTCGCATTAAAAAGTTATCGAAAATATAGGTTTTCAATATGAAATTTAAAATTAATTATCACCATTTTATCAATAAGTTAATTACCAAATAAATTTCCAATTTTCCCCCTTCTTTCCAAAATTTGCTGCTCAGTTCAAAATCCACCTGACCGTTGCTTCTTCCTCCTCCTCTCTCTCTCTCTGGTCCTCTATTCCACTAATCGACAATGCACTTTGCTTCCCTTCTTGAGTACCCAACCACCGCGCCATTGACGACGAGCCTGCATCCTTGCTTTGCATCGCGACATCCCTAACCCACGGCCGTACGCCCACCTCACAATCCCCTAAACTCCACCGTGAGCCACCGTACTCGACGCCAAGATGCGCCACTACCACCTCGACATGCTGATGACCTCCACTCGAACTCATGCTTCACGAATATGCTAGGAATTCCAAGCCCTAGCCCACTCTCGACTGTCGACCATTCCCAAATTGCGACAAGAACAGTGGCATCAATCTCTAGATCATTCAAGCATTGAGCAAGCTTCCATTTTTTTTATTAAGATCGAACTGTGTTTTTTTCCATTTCGACTGGCTTCGTTATTCAAAGGAGAATAGAGGAGATAACGCGATTTATAAAAGGAAAGGGGCGGTATGGTGCTCAAGCTTAGGCAATAAAGTTTGAATTTTATATATATGTGTGTGTGTATATATATTGTATCCAAAATATCTCATATAACATATCCTAAAATCGCAAACTCCTATTGAGGCGTGCCGTCTAGCGTTCGTAATGTTATACCGCTATTCCGAACCCAATGGAACAAGTTTCGGAAATCTAATTCGATCATATGTGGAAGATAGCCTTTTTAAATTGACTATTTAAATTAAATTAAATTAAATTATTTCTAGGCGTTTTCAGACCGCACGACCAAATGATAACTCCAAACGCTATGAAATTCGAAATTTGATAATAATACACTATTACGGATCCAATGGAACTGGTTTCATCGAATTTCGAGACTGTGCCTCGGAGTTATTTTAATCGTTGATTAAATCGTCGATTTCGAAATTTTACGAAATGACTTAAAATTCCAGTTTTAAAAACTTATTAATTCAATTCTAATTCAAATAGAATTTATATCAACATTAGAAATCGTTTCAACTCATATTCAACTCAAATCCCGATTATTCACCATTTTCATATTACGATAAATCGTTTTATTTGAAATTTAAATTCATTCTATACTTTCAATCAAAATCTTCATTTTCAAAAATCAATTTATATTTCAAATCCAAAATTTAAAACCATTTAGATATTCAAAATCAAACGGCGGAAAATCCTGGTCACTACATTCCTCCCCTTAAAAGAATTTCGTTCCCGGAATTACTAAGTAGGAAAAATGCTCCAAACCCATTAACTTATCGATAACCACTTAGTTAAAACTCAATATTTCACATTTCTAATCTTTTAGTTCCATACAAAGATTTAATTTCCATTTCTAAAACGAAACCCCTTATTTCAGTTACAATCCAAAAGCAATTCTTTTGCTTCAAATTTTTTGGCAGTCTCCCTTATACGGAGAGCCTTTTGAAATATGATAAAAATGATAAAAATATATACATCAACCCACACTGTCGGAAACACAATATATATATCAATATTTATTTCATTGTTGTATTTAATCCGAAAGCATACCTTTATTTAGTGTTTTTAAGCGAGCGAGCTTATCTTATATGCAATTTTCACAACCAAAATCAAGCCAAACAGCCCCATGTACCTGTACTTACTCAATTAAACACATCAGTTTCATAAGTTATGAAATTTAATAACTGTACATCCCTTTACATACTTTAAACACATGATTTCATAATGCCAACATGGTATATCAAGTATTTCAGAAGGTACATGCAAATACAGGGTCACAACATTTAGTTATTCATTTCAAATTCAATTTATACGCCATTTCATTCAATTCCAAATGAGTCACATACCATTTATTATCATTCAATTCCTATTTACATCCAACACATGCATATCCATTTCAAATCGATTCTAAATCAATTTATTCACTTTCCATTGATTCATAGAATTTTATTTACTTCCGTTTACGTCAAACGACAAATTTTTCCATGCTATTTGGTGATATTCATTAATAAAATAACCACTTCAGCTTATAAACATTTAAATTGATTCCAAATCAATTTATCAACTTCTATTAATTCACATTCAATTTATTCACAAAAATCTTGTTCGTTCAATATTATATTCAACAACAAATTTTATTTGCACTCCATTTCATATTCACATCTATATATTCATATTCATTTCAAATAATATCCTAATGGCATATTAAATTTATTTACACTTAAATTGAATTCTTTTATAACTTTAGTCAGCACCATTTCAATCCATTTGTGTTTTATTCGACAACATTTCAAAATATATTTAATTCAGTTCGATATAATTCCAATTCCAATTCAATTTTTATTTAACTTAACTTAAGTTAAATTTCAATCCATGCAATCCATTTTAACTTACTTAAGTTAAAATTCATTTTCAAATTTCAAATTTACTCTTTCCTTACTTACCTTTCTCAATTTCAAATCCAATTTTATTTAACACTTCCTGTATTCAATTTAATTTCTTCCACTTGAGTTAAGTTTATTTCGGAAATCGTTTTATCACAATTATTTCTTAAACCTTATTATAAAAATTTTATACCATTTCTTAAGTTTTTATAGAACTTTAAAACTTAAGTACGTATTTACTTTAATCGTACAATATTTCCAATTCAAATTCAATTCACTAATTATTTAATCTACTTAGTTCACTTCCAATTTACTTGAGTCAAATTTCCATTCTAATATTTATATTAACTTAAGTAAATTGGTTATCATATAAACACTTCGACTATATACTTAAGTTCATTTTTGTTGTAATCAATTTCCATTCCATTAAATTTCCATTCCATTAAATTTCCAATCGGATTTCATTTTGTTGATGCTTACTCGAATATATTCACATTTAAAATTTTTTTAACCCAAGATTTACATCACTTAATATCTTAAGTATATATTTATTCTATTCAAAATTTATAACTTAGAGTTATATAGTCACTTTACAATTCAAGTTTATATATTTAATTCAATTTTCATTTAACCTATCTCAAGTTAAAGTCGAACCCATACAAATTTTCTTTACAAATTCCATTTATTTAACTTGCATATGTTAAATTTTAATTTCATATTGAAATTCACAATTCTAGGCTATAAGTTCACAACTTATTTTTCACAATTTTCATAAAACATTTAAATGGATATTCCAAATTTCAAACACCCAGTTTCATTTCAAATCATTTTGGAATCACATATATAAATATATATTCCTTTCTGTATACCAAATCTTGCTTTTGGAATTTTTAAATCAAAAACTGGTTTTACAAACACAATTCTGAAACCAAATAATCATAATAGCAATCCATCACTTAGAAACTCGAAAATGAATACCGATGATGCTGCGCAGTCATCACCAGGATTATTTTCCAGCGACCGAAGTGAGTTCAGTGCTTTATCACTTCCAAAATCCTATTCCAAAAATAATATCACCATCATTTATTTCAAAATGCCCTGGGAAAGCATTTCCAAAAATCTATGGGATTTAAATTTCAAATTTCAGGTTTTATCCATTTTAGTTTAACTCATTCGTATAAATCATATTTATATAATTTCTATTAGGTTATATAAACCATTTCAAATTTTTAAAACCTTGTTTTGATTTTAATAATATCATCCAAACACTCCAAATATACTATAATAATTTATGAAAATTATTTCTTTTATATCAAAATATAATTTGGGTAAAATTATTTCATTTACCCACTTCAAAACCATACTGTGTCGGTTTACCGTGTTTAAGTGTTTAGAAACTCCTATCGACTTTGTGGCGTCCCACTATTCGATCAGAATTTATTAGCACTCAATAGATAAATCAACATAATATAAAACATTTTATATTTACTAACAAATACGCACTCATATTTATTAATACACTCAAACTCATTCTAGGGTACTACTAACCGTATCTCTAATGAGTAATCCCCACCAAAGTCAATGTTCTGACTTAACCTTCAGCTCTGATACCAAAATGTAACGAATGAGATTTTCGACCTTCGAAAATACACTGATACGTCCACTGTATGACATGCCGAGCAATCGAATGCCGAAAAACCCAATTGTTATGGAAAAAGAAAAGGAAGAGATAGAAGAAAACAGAACAAAAACATAGAATCTCACAATCATAGGAGAACAATATATAATAGAAAATAACATATCTTTATACAAAAAGAACTATAACTATTATTATACATACCATCATCAGAGTACTATAATCAACAAATCAATACTGGACGGTTATAATAACTTGTCCTCACTAGTGCTGATTATAAAGCCTAAAACACATAGCGGATTATAATCAAGTACGTGGAATACGTCTCTATCATCCAACTCGTCTCCTAAGCTCCATATCATCCTAACATGAATCGGTAATACTCGGTCTGACCCGAGCATTATAATAATATTACACCCGAGCATTATAATAAAATTACACCCAAGTCAGTTTGGAAAACCAGCGTGAGAAAACACACCCAATTGGATTTAAAGTTATAAGAAAATCCTTTGAAATCAAAAGGTGTCTCGTAAAACCATGCTACATAAACACGACGGGTTTTTACCTTACGACAATCAAAACATTTTATATCGAAATCATATGATATTATAATAGTGTCTATAGAAAGTAAATTAGAAAATAGCTAAAATGTTTGCATCTCACTGTAACGACCCGGAATTTTGGATATTTGAAATTGGAATATTTAATCGATTTTAAATATTCAAGTGTTGATTTTTAACTTGAATTTCAAATATAACTATTTATTAGATAATTAAATTATTGAATTTAATAATTGGAAATTGGATAAAAAAATATTGAATCTAGAGTTTCAAGCTTGTTAAAAATATTTCAAAGGCTTACAAAATTTATATTGTTAATACCGAAGGTTGTAAAAGTTTTAAACTTGAATTTAGAAGTGATTAGTTCAGTTTAAAAATATATTGTTTAAATCGACGTTTTAAAAAATAGCCTTCTGAGACACAGTCTTGGAATTCGACGAAACTAGTTCCATTAGATCCGTAACATTGTATTATTATCGGATTTCAAATTTCGTAGCTTTCGAGGTTGTTGTGTGGTCGTACGGTATGTAAACGCACTGATATCCATATCGAAAATTCAATATAATTACTAGGTCCAAAAAGCTATCTTCTGCATACGATCGAATTAGGACTCGAAACCTTTTCCATTGCGTTCGGAATAGGGGTATAACATTATGAACGTCTACCGGCACGCCTCGATAGGATGTCAAGATTTTAAGCTATGAATTCAAGATGATTTAAATTTAAATGTGTGTATATATATATATATATATATATATATATATCCATCAATAGACATATATACACATCAGAGCGTTTTCTAGTCCTTTCCAAAAAACACTGTAGCAAGTTGATGCAGGCACGTTAGCATCTCATCGTGCTTTTTCTTATCCCCTCCCTCTTCTGTTTAAAAGCAAGCAGATCGTTCAAAAGAAAAACCAAAAGAAAATGAAAATGGAATTTAGGGCCGAGCAAATTACTTCGAACTTAAATCGCATGCACTCTTTCAAACCTTCGAATGAAAAAAAAGAATGAAAATTAAAATTCGAAAACAAATCATGTGATACCTTCCTCTTCCAGTTCACGATTCACAAAATCAAATCATGCCTTCTTCAATTCATTAAATAATCGCGATCGATTTCTTATGTTCAAGGTAGCGCCGCTCCTTCATTCGATGTTCGACAGAGGAATGAGCCGTTAGGAAGGTGCGGCGGTGTTCTCGAGTTCGTGAAGGTCTATGACTTCGGCTGTAGGGGAGGCAGGCAATTGCCAATGGAGTCGAGATCATTCGAGCAGTAGTGGAGCCGCCCGTTAACGTGTGCGTGAGTGGATGAGACGATAGCGTGAGAAGGCAGCGGAGGTCGAGGTCGGTGTCGATGGCATGTTCGAGAGTGCTGTTGGGAGTGGCTCTAAGGTAAAGCAAGTCTTGTTTTTATTAAAATTATATATATATACATATAGGTAAATACACAGAAAAGAAAAATGTAAATATAAGTATAAATCTTTAGATAAAAGTACACATACATATTATAACCTCATGTTAATTTTAAATAATGATTTTAGTAGGTGAAGACAATTATGTTTTAATTTAATAAAAATACATACATACATACATACATATATATATATATATAGAAAATAGTAAAACAATAGGTATGTATATATATATAAGATTTGGAAAATAAAAGAGTTTATAAAAAAATTGATTTTTAAAACCTATAGATTATTTTTATAAGCAGTTTGAAAATGAAAAATAAAATAAATATACATATAAACATTTTTAAATCTACTAGCTTATTTTAAATAATGTATTATAATAATTAACTTGTTTAATAAACTTATTTAATTAATTTAGTTACTAAAAAGTATTAGTTTAAAATTTAATCATTAGTTAATTAAATTTATCAAAAGGAAAATTAATTGTTCGATTTGTTCAAATATTAATAAGTCATATAATGTTATACAAGGTCTTAAATTGTGAAGAAAACAAGTCGAGATTGAAGTGGATTGCAAACAAAAATCAAAGGTGTGATTTTCTCACTCATTTGGATTCCATAGTTTGATTTAAATGATTAAATTTAAATTATTGGATATGCTTGGATGAATTAAATAATTATCTGTTGGATGGTTACATATATGTAACGACCCGGAAATTTTGAAATTTGAAATTTGAATATTTAATTGATTTTAAATATTCGGGTGTTGGTTTTTAACTTGAATTTCAAATATAACTATTTATCGGGTAATTAAATTATTGAAATTAATAATTGGAAATTGGTAAAATATTGAACCTAGGGTTTTAAGCTTGTTAAAAATATTTTAAAGGCTTGTAAAATTTATATTGATAATAATAAAGATAATAAAAGTTTTAAAATTGAATTTGGAGGAGATCTGTTCAGTTTTAAAAATATATCGTTTAAATTGATATTTAAAAATAGCCTTCCGAGGCACAGTCTCGGAATTCGACAAAACCAGTTACATTGGATCCGTAATAATGTATTATTATCGGATTTCAAATTTTGGAGTGTTTGGAGTTATCATTTAACCGCACGGGACATAAACGCATTGACATTTATATCGAAATTTAATATAATAATTGGGTTCAAAAAGCTATCTTCTCCATACGATCGAATTAGGACTCGAAACCTTTTCCATTGCATTCGGAATAGGGGTATAACATTATAAACGCCTAGCGGCATGCCTCGATACGATGTCAAGATTTTAAGCTACGTTTTCTAGACAATTTAAATTTAAATAATAATATATATATATTGTGCATTTTGACCAGTCAAATAAATTTCACATCAGAACTTTTACTCTTCACATCTGAATACTGTAGCTAACCTACCTTTACACGCATCCCTTCTTTTCTATCATTCCTTTGCTTCCTCCTTAAGATCCACGCAACAGAGTAAATCATCCCAGCTTCTTTATTTTTATAAAATCGTCCAAAACAAGGAAGAACGAAATTCTCTGAAGAAAAAAATAATAAATGGGGCACTCGACATTATCCTTTCCCTCCTCCTCCAATTCCTATTTCAACGAATCGAATTCAATTCGTTTCAAAAAGAAAGAAGGAATGCAGGCGAATCGATGGAAGTAACAGTGGAGCGGGGTGGGGTTGGGCACGTTGATCATGGCAAGAGTTTGGATTCGATCGTCGCTCGCGATTTGATGCGAGCTTATCGATGACCGTGCCATCGGCGTCACACGCGAGGTTGGGGGAGGCAGTTTCGCATTCGAGGTCCGGTCGACTGTAGATTTGAGGGTAGGGAGCTTTGGCGATGGCCGAAGTCGAATCAAGGTCAAGCACGTGAGTTAGGGGCGTGAGGGTGTTCGACGGTGAGGTGGGTGGCTCTTCGTTCGATCATCAGCCAATGGCGCGGTTTTGGGTAGCCGATGGCCGAGCGATCGACGCCTGGATCGAACAGTGATATAGGTATAACAATTCCATCTTTAATTTAATTTAATACATACATATATACATACATACATACATATAGATTAAAGGAAAAAAAATATGTGCAGTGAAACATATATATGCAGATTTTTCGATAAACAGTAGAAAGAATTTTTTTTTAAAGCATTTCTGTTTCAATAGATATATGTATATAATTTTACAAAAGGCATATATGTCAATCAATTTTCAATTTAAAGATGTAATACACATTTTTATATGTATACAGTAAAGGAAGGGTATACAAGTATAAATATATATATATACATATACCTATTTTCGTTTAAAAGTATATAGATAAATAGAAAATTATTTTTATATAAATAAAGTTTGAAAGAAAAAAAATTCGAAATTTTAAAGGGTGAAAGGGTTTATATAAATAAGATTTTTATGAAGTCTACTTAGCTTAAATATATATATATACGTAGTTCAAAATGAAAAGAGAATAAATATACATATATACATATTTAATTATATATGGAGGTGAATTTTTTTAATAAACTTATTTAATTATTTTAGTCACTAAAACTATTTTTATGAAAAGGAATTAGTTTAAAATTAAATTATTAGTAAATTAAATTATAAAATGGAAATTTATTGTTCAATTATCTCAAATATTAATGAAACCGTAAAATGTATATACAAGTTCAGAAACCGTGAAACTAGTCAAGGTTGAAGTGGATTGCAAACAAAAATGAAGGTGAGATTTTCTCACTCATTTGGATTGCGTTATTTAAAAAAAAAATGTTAAATTTAAATTATTGAATGCCTGGCTTGATTGATAATTTATAATTAGGGGCATTTCACTAGAAGCGCAAACTTTGCATTCCAATTAGTTTCTAGGACACACATCCATATAAATTAATTTCAAGGCCAAAGTCAGCAGAATAATTACTTTTAAGGACAAAGTCAGCAGTCCAATTACTTTCAAGGATATAATTTAATAGATTTTTAGGCCTTAGAAACTATTTATTTTGCATTTTGTCCTTAAAAGTAATTATTTCAGTTGTGTGTCGTAGAAACTAATTGCGCTTGCTAAAGAAGCCCTTATGGCAAATTTCCACTTATAATTATCTGTAAGGATCTCGGATTTTAATTAAATTTAAATTGATAATAAATTAAATTTTTGAATTAAAATTGTAAAATTAATTGTAAATTGAAGCGAGTTTCCCCAATTCAAATAGAATATATATTAAATCATATGAATTTAAATATTGTATATATGTGATTTGGATTTAAATTTCAAGTCAATGGTTTAATAATAATTTGAATATATATGTATATATATTTAGTTTGAATTAAATTTTAATTAAATGGTTTAAAGATAAATTATAGTGATAAAATTTGGGATTGATGGTCTATATTAGAAATTCATTTATATTACAAAGTATAAAAAGAGAATAATAATAATAATAATAATAATAATTTAAGCTAAAAATAGAAATCAATATATAAAAGATAAGTTATAAAAATATAAAGAAAAGCATTAGCTAAAATTTTAACAACAAAATAAAATATAGAAATTCATCTATATTTCAAAATAAATTATATAGTTTTATACCATATAAAGTAAAATACAAACAAAATATACTTACAAAATAATACAAAAAATATATATATATATCTCAACACTAGAAACTATGAAATTACATAAGTATAATAAATATATAAGTTGAAAATTAATATATATAAGATAAATTATAAATTATAAAAATAAAATAAAATGAATACATAGTTAAATTCTAACAACATATTAAAAATAGAAAATTATTTATATTATAAAATAATAAGATTAAAGAAAAATAAAATACACTTAAATATGAAAATAAATATATGTATACAATTGTAAAAGAAAAAAACTGATGTATTTAAGAATGAAACAAGTAAACAAGCAAATGAAGATAAGTATGAACAAACAAAAAGAAGACACTAGATTAAATATCCATGTACAAAATCAAATAGGAATTGTACAAGCCTAATTAATGCAAGCCATCACGTTCAATTATATCAGCCACCAAAACAAAGAAAAAAATCACTGACTATTGTACTAAAAGAAATATTACCTTGTACAAAATAAAAAAAATATCACTTGTAAACTCTTTTCTTTATATCAAGCTTTTCATTTCATTCTCGTCCATTCCAGGCTGAGAAAAAAATTTGAAAATGAAAATCATTCAAAACTAAAACAAACTTCAACATAAACAACATATATCAATTCAAACCAGTGATCACAAGAAAATATTTCAACTTCAGCTTGTATTTTCAAAGCCTGTGTCATCATAAACTCTGTTCTTTCTCCTGAAACATGGTGAGTAAACTCTTGAATTTCTGAAAGTTTAATCTGTTGTTTGAATCATGCTTGAAATAGAAATTGTAAAGTACTTTCATGCATGCAAAGATGTGTATATGTATGTGCTACGATGTCTGTGCATGTTTGATATCAGGCATACTGCCTCTGTTTGGAAACAGGTTTTCAAAACCTATTTGAAAAATCAAAATCCTTCTTCTCTGATCCTTGTTTGATCTTAGTATTCAAACAAAAGTTGTTTATTTAAACATGTTTTAAGTTTTAAAAATGAATTCAAGCAAAATAAATTAAAGTTTTCTTCTAGAAAGTGAAGTTACAGGCATTCAAAAGGTGTTAAAATTCAAACATCATGAATTATAATTTCAGGAATACTATCTGAAATGGTTTCAAAAATAATGATTTTTGAAAGTAAAATCAAGATTTTTTATGAAGTATTGATCGAGAAATTCGAAGTTCAACGAATTTGGGGTTATTGCCAAATTCTGGTGATCGGAAGCGTGAGGGATCTCGTGATCGAGGTTGAGTTTGGGTATCGGTCGGGGATCATCAGAAAAATCCTCGGTGAATTTATAATTCACCGAGGTGATGGCGTGATAGAAATGTAGGGTTTAAACCCCATGACTGGTCGTGGTCGGAAAATACATTGATGCGTCGTCGTCGATGGGTCGGAGCTGATCGCACCGATGGCGATTGAAGCATTGAAGTCAGGCGAAGCTCTGACCGGAGTCGAGTGGTTTCTGGTGGCCTATGTAGTCGGAGCGAGGCATTCCTTTGACGATCATTTTTGTTCCAGACTGGGTCATATAGCTCGTTCGTGGGTTCGTCGACGTTTTGGATACCTAGGTGTTCGTGGCGATGGAGGAGAGCATCATCGTCTTTTTGGTGATCAGAACGACGGCCGGAGGTGGCCAAGCCTCGTGTGCACATGCATGCGTGTTACTCGTATCTGGGTTGTTTGAGTTTGGAGGAGAAAGAGTCGAGCTCGGGTCGATCTTGAGTATTTGCATGAGTGACTCGGGGAAGATGATGTTTTACTCGAAGTCGAGGTGATGTGGGGAATACTCGGGGGTTAGCTCGGGAAAAGTGGAAGGTTTGCTCGGGTTTTCTTTTGGAGCTAATTTTTTTTTTAAAAAGCAAAGCAAGTTTTAAATTAAAGGTTTTAAGTAATTAACGGATAATTACCGAATGAAAGTGATTATTTAAGACAAGTGTAATTGAATTTTAATTAATAAAAGTTCTTAAGTGATTTTGTATAACAAAATTTATTTCCAGCATTTAATTAAGATTTAAATGATATAATTGAATAATTAATTAAGATAAAAAGGGTTATCTTTAATTTATTAAGGTGGATAATTAAAGGTTAATTAAAGTGAATGATTTAATGGTTAAAGAATAATTAATTTATGTAATTAATTGAAAATTTATTACTTAATGTAATTAAAGAATAATTAATCAAGGAATGATTAATTAAGATGGATGATTAAGGGATGATTAATTAATCGGTTTGTAATTAATTAATGTTAAGTATGCAGGATTTAAAAGTAATTAATTTGTAATTAAGTTTTATTAATTAATAATTAAGCTTTATTAATTAATAATTAAGAAATAATTAATCTATAATTAAAGTTAATTAAGAATTAATTAACTATTATTAAGGGTTAATTAATTGTAATTAAGGATTGATCAACTGATTTAATTAAGGATTAATTAATTTGTTATTAAGTTTTATTAATTGATAATTAAGAATTATTAATTAATAATTAAAGGATAATTAATCTACAATTAAAGATTAATAATTTTTTTTTAAAGGTAATTAAAGGATGGATTACCAATTGTAATCAAGGAAGTGAAAGTGATAAATTTTAGTTAATTAATTAAAGATAATCATTTGATGGTTGATTAAATGAAATTACTTAATGAGATTGAATATTGGAATTACTTAGTGAAGTAATTAATGTATAATTACTGGATGTAACTAATTAAGGGAATTACTTAATGGGAAGTAATTAAAGTATAATTACTTAGTAGAAGTAATTAAGGATTAATCACTTGGTGTAATTAATCAATGGATTAATATAATTAATTAAGGAGTTAATTAATTAAGGTAAGTAATTACAGGATGGTAATTACTATTTATGATTAAGGTTAATTAATTTAAAATTTAAAGCTAATTAATTATTAGAGGTTAATTAATTAAAATAATTTGTAATTAACCTTATTTCTTGATGATTGTATTCTATTGAATGCTGTGAATTGTTTTGTCATCTCTGCTGTGTGATGCTTTGTGATTAGAATTGTTTTTAATTCAAGCTATGATGAATGTAATTTATTTATAATGCATTTATATTATCTATCTGTGATTCTGTGTATATAGATAAGCGTTATAGGATTATATCGCTTATCGATATGGTTGTGATTGTATCTGTGATGATTGTAATGTTGCACTACTGTGTAAAACCCTTGAACCACACTCTTACACACACAAATATGGATTTCATGATGAAATCGATTAAGTCACAGATTTTTGAAATGATTTTTAAATTGAATTTTTGAATCTAAATGGGTTTGAAAAAAAATCGGATTTATAGTGGAAAGCTTCTGAAAAGGGATTTCAAAGATTAAAGTTATTTTGAATAATTTGTTAAAGTTTCCAATTTAAATAATTTAATTTGAATTTGAATTCAAAAATTTGGAATTGAATTCCATAGTTGGGAATTATGGTTAAAGTTGTTATATATGTGTTATATGAATTTAAACCATTTTAAAAGTATGGTTTTGAGAATTTGAATTTAACCCAAGGACTTTAACTCGTATAAAAGAATCAGATTTTCCGAAATGAAAACTATTTATTTTCAAATGATAGAAACTTTCGTATAAGGAATGAATTTCCAATTTGTGTCAAAAGAATTTCAAATTGAAATGAAAAATGGTTTTTCGAGTTATGAATAAATCTTTGTGAAAGATTGTTGAACTTTGTTTTGAAATTGGAAAGGTGTACCTTTTGTATAAAAGGTCGAAATGGAATTGTTTTGAAAGCTATCAATTAAACCTTTGATTTAAAGATTTAACGAATTAATCCAATTGAAATGGAAATTGATTTGGAAAATCTATGAATAGGTCTTTGAAACTGGGTGAACTTTGTGAGATGAATCTTTTTGTGTAAAAGATTAAAATGGTAATTTGTTTAAACCATTTGAAAGAAAAGTTTGAGTAATAAGTTGTGGCTTAATTGAAATCCCAATATCCATATGTTTTTAAATATTACGCTCATTATTCGGTTTAGTCGGGAGAGGACCTTTGTGTCATATAACCCATTCCGAATAATGATACGACGTTATGGATAGCATTTGAAGACCGGTGGTGAAGACCGGATATTTTCGAAAATGAAAGGACAACTCGTTGAATGTCTCTGCATCGATTGGTCCCCGGTATGGAGACTCCATATGTGGTGGGAAGTCTGGACGTAATTAGGGATTATCCGGATTGCAAGGGCTTCTTTGGAAGTGCCTTCGGTTCTGTTCGAACCCGGAACAGACTTGTATGGTTGTATGTATGACACTACACTTTGAGATATAAAGATGATTTCTTTCAAATACATTTCTGTTTGGTGGCGGAGATTTATTCTCTTAGCTTAACACCCTTCTCTGAGACGCACGAGGTCAGAGGTTATGTAGTTGAAGGTTATCAGCGATATACTCCCAATTTGGTAGTGTGGCATGCTAAGTGTTGCTGTGTGTTGCTGATCATTTGTTGATCAAAGCATGGCTTTGTGAAAAAGCGTAGCTTTGTGGATGAGACCTCATCGAGCCTCACACCCCGGAAATGGTCGAAACAGGAAAGATGCGGCAAGGTTTCAGGGGTAGCTCCCGTAGGGTATTTCCTGTTTGCGCAAAAAATGGGCAAACACCTCCAAGTCGTATGATTTAGTTGATTTTATGTTGTTTTTAGTGAGTTGGGAGATTTATGCAAATATGTAAAAAGCAGGGACTAAATTGTAAAAGGCATGCGGATTTATAGTGGTTCAGCCAGAATGTGCCTACGTCCACTTTATATATTATTTCTCCTTTCTTGTTCAGATTACAAGTACAAAGCTTTGATACCAGTAAAAGAAAGTTGTTTGAAAGTTCTATCCGTGCTTGAGCTCTCAAACTTGTCTGCCATTGTTGTACCCCTGCCCCTCTATTTATAGAGTGAGGCTGGGGGCAGGGGTCTTGGATGTATATAGCTGCTGGTGGGCCTGGGCTGATGCAATCTGGCCTGGCAATGTCGGTCCGGTATGTCTTGGTCTGGGGGAACTTGGTCCGGTAGTAGAGGGTTGAGGCTGGTTCGGTAGTGAGAGGAATTGGACCGGTGGTAGGTGGTCTGGTGGTGAGTGGAATTGGACCAGTGGTAGGTGGTTTGGTGGTGAGTGGAATTGGCTCTGGTTCGGTAGGCATGGAAGGAGCTGGTTCGGTAGGAGCTTGGAGAAGGTTGGCTCGGTAGGCATGGAAGGAGCTGGTTCGGTAGGAGCTTGGTGAAGGTTGGCTCGGTAGGCATGGAAGGAGCTGGTTCGGTAGGAGCTTAGAGAAGGTTGGCTCGGTTGTCTTGATCCGGTAGTGAGTTGGTTCGGCTGAAACTCACCCAACATTTGCCCCCCAAAGTAGGGCATGTGTATGCACATGGCATGCTTTGTTTTTGTTCGGTCATTCTTATTATTCGGTTCGGTGTACCGAACCAGTTGGTCCGGTCGTTTACATCTTGCCTATAAGTAGGGGTCTGATGCCATCGTTATCCCTTATCAGCCGAGCCAAACCTTTGTCTTCGCCGAACCAAAACGTGTTAGCCGAATCGAGCTCTTAACTTTTGCCGAACCAGGTGAGATCTTCTTTTGTCGAGTGTGTTATTGCCGAATGGGCTCGGGAACATGACTTACCGAATGGGCATG
Source organism: Allium fistulosum (assembly GCA_030737815.1). NCBI lineage: Eukaryota > Viridiplantae > Streptophyta > Magnoliopsida > Asparagales > Amaryllidaceae > Allium > Allium fistulosum. The sequence continues at coordinate 97,817,250 of CM060903.1, forward strand.
TGGATCCTGAGTGCCGAATGAGTTATTGCCGAATGGGCTTAAGACCGGATGAACATGAAAACTTTCTGTTTTATATTTCTACATCCTTTGTTCTAACAACGTGCCTTTTTGTGTTTGCAGATAAATGTCTCACAAAGTGGAAACCCGATCAGAGAAGAAGAGATCTCAGGACAGAGAAGGGCCTCCCGCCGTGCCCCCAACCCAGTCAGGACCGGGACGTTATGGGCCCACCCCGAGATCATTGGTAGATGGATACGGTTCTCAGGAGCTTTTGAACTCACCTCCTGATTGTGTCCCTAGCTCACTTAAAGAGGAGCAACTTGATGTTATTTCTCGCTCCTTTGGGATTGACAAAGCACGCATGCTATTGCCGGGGGAAGGAGTGATGCCGTATGACCCCCCTGAAGGCTACTTTGCTTACAGCAGGTATTACTGTATGTGTGGTGCCATCCCGCCTCTCAATGCCTGGATAGTCAGCTTCGTCACATACCTGAAGGTGGCTCCACTTCAGCTTCAGCCTAACTCCTATGCCATTCTGGTGAGCCTTTTTGTCATCTTCCAGAGGAGATACGGGCGTCCTCCTTCCAACCGGGAGATCCGGTATTTGTACAACTTGAGGGGCTATAAGAAGGGATCTCCATACATCAGCTTGGAATTGGCCGTATCCTTCAAGCCAGTCCTGGACTTGTATTCGAAGTACAGCATGTTTAAAAAGGAATGGTTTTTTGTCGAGGACGACTCTGTTTCTATCCGTCGCTTCACCTCCGGATGTAAGTCAAGGCTTATTTACAATTTCCGCTCTAGTTGCAATGCTTCTTCTTATGTTTTTTTATTTCTTGCTAGCGACAGGTGGTTTTGCGGTCGTGGAGAATTATCGCCTGGTTCAGATGGAAGCGGAAATAGAAGCTATTTCAGGAAGAGATAGGTCGGCTGCTTACTTAATCAGGAACGCTACACTTCTGGGGAACAACCTGATCTTACCACATCAGTCTGTGGTCAAGCAGAGTGATACGGCGGAAGAGAGGGCTGCCCAAGCTAAAGGAGGGGCTGCGTCGAAGAGTAGCAAAAGGAGACCCTTTTCGATACCTCCTGCCGCCGGGGGAAAGAAACTCAAGAAGTCTGACGGTCCCTCTCCCAGTACATGTCCAGACATTCCAGAGGAGGGAGATGTGGATGGGGGGAAAGGCGGAGATGAAGGAGGTGAGAGCGGAAGGAAAGGAGGAGGTGATGGTGGTGGCGATGGCACCGGGGCTTTGTCTTCTGGGCAAGTAGGCGAGATGCAAGAGTGGATGGATGACGCTTTCCGCCAAGCCTTCGAAGGTTTGGAGGAAACGGAGAAGTCCAAGAAAGCTGATAAGGTTGGGACCGACGTCGATTTATCTTCCGGGAGTGCTTCTACTGAGGCAACTTCTGCGGTTCAAGGTGAATTTCTCTCTATTCTTTTTAATTCTCGAATGATGGCTCAATGCATGCTGGTGACACTTGATTTTTACTCCAGGAGCGGGCAAAACGGCCAAGACCTCAGATCTTCGGCACAGGCTTGAACAATACAAACTCCTCAAAGCTTCCGCCAAGCCGAAGCCTCCTACTAACCGTCCTGGAGACGTAGTCGGCTATCGTCCTCTTCTTGGAGTTATTGAAGAAGATATACAAAAGAAGAAGAGGAGTCGATCTACGTTTCAATTTCTTCCTGGTCCTCTGGCCCCACTCCAGCCTATTCACGATATTACGGAGGACGATAATGAGTTTAGGCCTTCCCCACATCCGTCTGAGAATCCAACCTTCACCCCGATAGATCACCCTGACTTAGTTCGCAATCCGTTTGCGGGTCATCCAGACCTGGATCCGGCCTCTCATGATATCTCCTTCAACGAGGTTACTGGTGAGCATCTTCTCCCTCGCAATCCTATGGTACGGGTGCTTGACGAAGCTAAGTCCCTGGACCTTGATTTGCTTACTACCCGGGTTGTAACTCTGGGGGATGAGGCTAAGGCAAATATTGACCGGGTTGCTGAGGAGACCAGGAAATTGATGGGGCATCATGCCCGACTAGTCAAGGCCGGGGAGGAAATTGGGAGTGCCAACATTCGGCTGCGGCTAATGGTCTCCGACCAGGCTAAGCAGCTTGCCGATCAAGCCATCCAAATCTCTCAGCACGAGGCCGCATCCAGGCAACTGAAGAAGACTATGGAAGAGGCCAACAGGGCAGAGTTGCGAAAAATGGAGGCCGCCTGCAAGGAGCGAATTGACATGGCCATCACGACGGTGGATGAGGTTCGACAAGCGGACCTCGAGCGGGCACGGGAATTGTCGGGTAGACTCGAGGCCGCGGAGCTTGCTTAGTCCAGGTTGAAGGAGGAGATGGAGGCGATGAGGATATCCCTTCAAGCGGACCACTCACGATACCGATCGGAGAGGGATGATGCCGTTGCTAAGCTGCGTGCTTCTGAGGCCCGAATGAGGGAGCTTGAGGAAAACGAGGGGTTGATGGATGAGATCTCTAGGATATGTATTTCCATACTTGGAAGTAGGGTAACTTATCCTGGATGGATGATTACCCCCAAGTTATGGCCAGGATTTATCTCCGGGCTCTGGAGGAGGCTAGGGCTGATGCGGATAAAGAGGGTGGCACGGTCTTCAGCATGGATGTGGTCACTGCCCAGTTTACCAAGGAGGAGAAGGTGGTGGTGAAGGAGGGTATGCGGCTGCTTGCTGCTGAGGAGGCAGGTGTGCAAGTAGAGGATGATGACCAGGATGGTCAAGAAGCAGGTGCTGGTAAGTCTTCCTTTCTAGTATTTCCGTTAACTTGGTTGCTTATCACTAATGAATTCTTTCTTTGACCAGACAGGTGGGCAACAAGACAAGGATAAAACTCCGACGCAGCCGGCTCCTTGATTGGACCTGGATATCTTTTTGTGGACTTGACATTGTTGTATATGTTAGTCTCAAAACAGTAACGTAACTCTTAGGTTGTAATTATGCTACTTGTAATAGACAACACTATTCTTGACGTGTAATTTTTTGACTTAAGCTGATTCTGTCGTTTTTTGAATGTTTTTGCTATTTTGACATGTTATATGAGAAATATAGCTATGCGTATGCTTGTAATTCAATTGCGTTTGATGTCAAGTTCTTGTTTAAAACATAATTTCATGTCTTGCAGTGTTAGTGTGATGTGTGAATAAATTATAGCCACGTGTTTATTCATGAAAGAAGAAAATACCGCCCTTCATATTCTACTTGTAGATGGCAGCTTTGAATGTCCTGTGTGACCGAGTATGGAATGCGGTCCAGTGTCTTGTTGTGAGTACCCGCTTCCATTAGCAAATGTCTCCTATTCTGTGTCCTGTACTTTAGGGATTGTTACAGAGGATAGGAGAAAAGCTTTTTAAATAAAATTGAAATATGAGAAAAAGTAAAACTTCCAATCACGGAAGGCCTTCGATGTGCTTAAGTTCGTGGCAAACGGGCTTTGTAGTCACTTTCCCTAGCTGTTGGTCTTGGAGACATTTGTCACCCATCTTACGCCTCCGCGGGGAGTTAATCTTTTTTACCACAGCCGTACTTAAGACACATCGGAGCCGAGATCGCGCACAGTAACTACCCGGGCCATTATGGCCCGTAATCGTGGGTATTATTCGATTTACTGTGGCCGGCTAGCGTAGGTGCCGATCGTCAACCGTGAACTACCCCTGGCTGGCCACACCTTATGTTGGGGCTTAAAGTAGGTTCACAGTTGCCGGCGAGCCGAACGCCGTAATGAGCTGCCTTGGCTATAGTCGGCCTTCTCGGTGGCTTATAATCGGCTCATTACAGTTGGCTTTAAGGGCCGTCGCGAGCACTGAGTTAACCCGCAGCAGAGGGATGCCGGAGCAAAAGTGTCTCATTGGCGAGGGTATAGATTCGCATAGTACCTGTTAGGTCTTGTCCAGGTGAAGTTGCGCTGTGGAGTGCCTTGAATGGAAATGCTATATCCACAGGATTTTGTCCAACAGAAAAGGATAAAGTTAACAAGCAGCCAAGATATAAAGGAACAAGTTAAAAAAGAGACAAGGTTTTTTAAAGTGGTTCGGCATGAAAATGCCTACGTCCACTGATTCTCTTTGTTAATTTACTTCATATGGGCCGTACAAGTTAAGAAAAGTATCGACGGAGGTGTTGGATGTTCCATGCCCTCTGGAACACCTCTCCGTCCACTGTTGACAAAATATAAGCTCCGTTGTGGAGATCTTTATGAATTACATATGGTCCATCCCAGATTGGATCTAGTGCCTCGGGGCGAGGGAAGATTCGCTTGAGGACAAGATCTCCTTCTTGTAAGGTACGATGCTTGACTTTGGAGTTGTATTGTGCTGCCACTTTTTGCTTGTGGGCTGCTGCTTTGAGGGCTGCATCATTTCTTCTCTCCTCAATTAGATCCAAAGACATGTGAAGGAGTTCTTCGTTCTCTTCTGGGTTATAGTGGATCCTACGGTGGGAAGGCACGATGGTTTCAACTGGGAGCATAGCTTCCGATCCGTATGCCAAAGAGAAAGGAGTATGCCCCGTCGATGTTCTGAAAGATGTGCGATAGGCCCACAGTGCCGTAGGGAGTTCATCCACCCAAGCGCCCTTTGACTTTTCGAGTTTCTTTTTGATTAGAGTTTTTAGAATTTTGTTGACGGCTTCGACTTGTCCGTTTGCCTAGGGATAAGCTACAGATGAGAAGCTTTTGTGAATTCCATGCTCTTGGCACCAGTTGGCGAACTCCTCGCTGTCAAACTGAAGTCCGTTGTCTGATATAATTTTGAATGGGACTCCGTACCTGTATAGAACATTTTTGATCAAGAAGTTAATAACTTTTGCTAAAGATACTTTATTTAGGAGTTTTGCCTCCACCCATTTGGTGAAGTAGTCGACTGCCATTATAGCATATTTTGCCCCGCCTCGGCCCATTGGCAGTTCGCCGATCAAGTCAATTCCCCATACTGCAAAGGGCCAAGGGCTGGTCATTTGAGTAATCTCAGTTGTTGGTAGCCGCGGAATCTTAGCAAACTTCTGGCATCTGTCACATTTTCTGACGAAATCTAAGGCGTTCTTGCTTAAGGTGGGCCAGAAATATCCATATCGGAGTATCTTTTTTGCCAAAGTCTATCCTCCAGTGTGATCTTTGCAGCTTCCTTGATGAATGTTGGATAAGATTCCTTGGTTTCCCTTCCAGCGACACACCTCAATAAGGGGTTAGAGAAGCCGCGCCGATAGAGGGTGCCCTCTTGTATTGTGTAGCGGGAAGCTTTCCTCAAGATTTTCTTGACTTCATCACGCCCGTTAGGCAGTGTGCCACTTTGTAAGTAGTTTCGGATGGGAGTCATCCAAGTTGCTTCTTCGGTTGCAGCTATCAGATTCACTTGCTCAAAACTTGGGGTCAGTTGCTTTGAGATGGCTACTGCTCCGGAAATAGCGCCGTCTCTTATGCTAGCTTGCTTCGCCAATTCATCGGCCTCTTGGTTCTCTTCCCGAGGGATGTGTTTGACTAAGTAGTGGTCCAATCGACTGAGAAGTAACTTGGTCTTCTTTAAATATGCTATGAGTCGTTCTTCTCAAGCCTGGAATTCTCCTAGTATTTGATTAACAATAAGTTGAGAATCGCTATGAAGACACAAAGAATTGGCTCCGATTTCTAAGGCAAGTTCTAATCCAGCTATCACTACTTCATACTCTGCATCGTTGTTGGTGGCAGCGAAATCCAACCTTATAGCATAGTGCAGCTTATTTCCCCTGGGAGTGATTATTACCACACCTTCCCCCGAGCCTTGTTCGTTTGATGCACCATCCACAAAGAGGTTCCACTTGATGTCTTCTGCTATTTCTGATTGCTCCTTACCTTCGTTGGTAGTGAATTCGGCAATGAAATCGGCCATGGCTTGCCCCTTGATGGCGGTGCGAGGATGGTAGGTAATATCATATTGACTTAGTTCAATGCACCATTTAAGTAGTCGCCCAGAAGTGTCGGGACGATGGAGTACCTGCCTCAGTGGTTGATCGGTCAGAACTCTGATGGAATGGGATTGAAAATAGTGTCGCAGTTTTCGTGATGCGATTAGTAGACAGTATGCTAGCTTCTCAAGTTTAGGATATCTGACTTCTGCCCCTGCAAACCTCTTACTTGCAAAGTATACTGGCAGCTGCGTGCGGTTGTTTTCTCTTACCAAAGCAGCGCTTAGAGCATGAGATGATACAGCAAGGTATAGGTATAACTCTTCGCCTTCGTTTGGAGTCGAGAGTACCGGCGGTTTCTGGAGGTGTTCGATTAAGTTAAGGAAAGCTGTTAAGCATTCGTCAGTCCATTCGAACTTTCCTTTGTCTTTCTTTAGAGCTTCGAAGAAGGGGACGCACTTGTCAGTTGCTTTGGAGATGAATCGGCTTAGGGCGGTCACTTTCCCATTCAGGCTTTGCATTTCCTTTCGAGTGGAAGGTATTTTGATATCTTTTAGAGCTCGGACTTGTTTAGGGTTTGCTTCAATCACTCTGGCATGGACGATGAATCCCAAGAATTTTCCTGATGATACTCCGAAGGAGCATTTTAGAGGATTAAGTTTCATTCCATATTGGCGAAGTACCCGAAACATCTCGCCCAGGTGGCTTACGTGATCGTCGGCTTTCCTTGACTTTACCAGCATGTCATCCACATACACTTCCATAGTTTGTCCTATTAGCCCTGCAAACATCTTGTTGACGAGGCGCTGGTAGGTGGCTCCTGCGTTTTTAAGTCCGAAAGGCATTACCTTGTAGCAGTACAATCCCCGGTCAGTGATGAAACTAGTGTGGTCTTGATCGGGAGCATGCATGGGAATTTGGTTGTATCCTGAGTATGCGTCCATAAAAGATAAGAGTTCGTGCCCGGCTGTGCTGTCTACAAGTTGATCGATTCGGGGAAGTGGGAAGCAATCCTTCGGGCAGACGTCATTTAAGTTGGAGAAGTCAATGCATGTTCGCCACTTCCCATTAGCCTTCTTTACCAGCACCGGGTTGGCGATCCACTTTGGGTAGATGGCTTCTCATATGAAGTCATTGGCAAGTAGATTCTTTACTTCTTCATCGTGGGCTGCTGATCGTTCTGCCCCCATACTTCTCTTTCTTTGTTTTACGGGCGCCTTGGTAGGATCAATGCTTAGTACGTGACATGCTATGTCAGGGGAGATTCCGGTCATGTCAGCATGTGACCATGCAAATACATCCAAGTTGTGGCAGAGAAAGTCAATGAGTTGTTCCTTCAACTCTGCTTTTAGTTGGGACCCGATTTTCAATAGTCTACTCAAGTCATGTTTGTCTACAGATACAAATTCCACAGCCTCTGCAGGCTCGGCGGTGGCCTCCTCCTCTTTGTCCCTGGGGTCTAATTCATTGAAAGGATCGCTGGTATATCAAAGAGGAGGGGCTTTCTTTAGTTGCCATGCTTCCAAACTTTTTGTGCAGAGGGCAACCTCTACACTCTTCCCTTTATCCTTCCTGTGGTTGTTGCGAAGTTCAGTTACATAGCAGTCTCGAGCAACGTCCTGGTCTCTCTCTACTTCCCCTACTCCATTGTCCGTTGGAAATTTCATCTTTAGGCACCATGGGGCCAGGACAACTTGGAAGTCAGACAAGGCTGGCTTTCCTAAGAAAGCATTGTAGGCCGAGTGGTTTTCTATCAGCACAAATGTCTATTTCCGCACAACGGAGCGGGGATGACTTCCAATTTCAACAAAGAGGTCCAGTTGCCCGAGAGGCATCTTCGCATCTCCAGTGAAACCGTATAGCAGTTTATTGCTGGCAGAAACATCCTTTATTGATAGTTTCATTTTGTCGAATGCATGCTTGAATATGATATTTACTGAGCTTCCAGTGTCTACTAGTATTCGGAAAACTTCGGCTGGACCGAGCCGGGCAGAGATAACCATGGGATCCATGTGAGGGTATTGCCTTCCTTCTAGGTCACGCCTACCGAATTTGATGTCATCACTCTCTTTCCGCTTCGGGTGGCGCTCTTCTATAACAGAATTAACACAGTCTTCATTGTTTCTAAGCGACTTTCCATATCTTTCCATCTCTGCCGAGCTTCTGTCGGCGATGTGCGGTCCTCCCGAGATGGTATGGACCACTATCTTCTCTTGACTAGAGCCGCTAGTGTTGCTATTTCCTCTGCCTATCTCTGGTGAGGGTAGCCTTGGGTTCTCATTGGCAGGAGCTGGAGTCCTGTTCTGACCTCTTACATAGCGTTCCAGTCTCTTCCTTCTGATGTGTTCTTCAATCAAGTCCCGGAGATGATGGCATTCATTGGTATCATGCCCATGAGATTCGTGGAAGCGGCAGAACTTTCCAGACTTCTATGCGTTATCTGATTCCTTCTTGTATGGTGGGCGTTTGTATCTAACTTCGTCTTGGATGGCAAGGAAGATGTTTTCAATGGTTTCGTTCAAAGGAGTGTAAGTGTCGAATCTTGGTCCTGGCCGATATAGACGCTTTTCTCCCTTCTTGCCCCCAGCGTTGTCTCTAGAATCACTTCTTCAAACGTCCTTCGATGCAGCGGGCATGTTGCCATGAGCTGCCTTATTTTGTTGCCCTGACTGCCCCTCAGTGGCAGCATCTTCAAGCCTCATATATTTCCCGGCTTCATGGAAGAAATCAGGTAAAGTAGCTGGTTTTTCTTTTGTCAATCTTCTAGCAAATTTAGTATCCGGATGCACACCACTACAGAGGGCCATTAGGATAAGCTTCTCATCGACATCTTGGACTACGGCCGCTGCGGCATTGAATCGGGTTAGGTATTGCTGCAGCTTCTCTCCAGGTTTCTGTTTGATACTGGATAAGGAATAAGCGTCCTTGGGTTGTTCCACATGAATGCGGAACTGACTGATAAACTTTTCTTTCAACATTTCCCACGAGCTGATGGATCCCTGGGGTAAATGATAGAACCAGGAGGTAGCTAGATCTGCTAAGAATAGTGGAAAGCATTTGCACAGTACTCCCTCTGTTGCTCCACTCATGAGCATATGCTGTGTGTATCTCTGTAAGTGTACAACGGGGTCGGAGGTTCCTTTGTAAGGTTCCATTGTTGGCATATCCCATTCTCGGAGGGTGATGGCAATTTCGATATTGCGGGCGAAGGGGCTGGTTACCCTAGCGCCTATCCCTCGATCTCTTTGATCCCGTTGGACGCACTCTCTGAACAAGCGTGCCATCCTTTCGTCAGAATTTGGAGCAGATAGGAATGAGTTCGGTTCTGCTCTGTGGGACTGATTCCGTCCGGATGACCTGTAGGGATGGTATCGTCTATCATTCCTGATATTTTCCAGTGGCTGTCTTTGGTCTTCTGGGAGCATGCTAGGATCAGCTACAGCTGGCCCTTGCCTCGATCTTCCCATGCTGGGTTCTGATCTAAGCACTTCCTCTGGTCCAACTTCGGGCTGGACTCTAGCTCGGCCCCGTTCACTGGCGTTTCCGTGGTTAGGAAGTATGACAGGCTCAGCTACAGTTGACCTCCGCCCGGTACCTACCCCGTTGGGTTCGGTTCCAAGCATTTCCTCAGGCCTAACTTCGGGCTGTGCTCGGTCTCGGCTCCTACCATGGCCGCTTCTGTTGTTAGCTCCTTCGAAGAAGGAAGATCTTTGCTGTCTCCGAGATCCTCCGGACTGGGACTCTCCCCATGATTCAGTGTTGCGGTTGGACTCTTCAGCATCCCTTAAGCGTGACATGAGATGGTCCACCAAGGCTTCCTGCTGGGATGTGAAGCGGTTAGTCACTTCCGCCACAACCCTGTCTAGATCTGCCCTAGTAATTGATGTCGGCTGTTCTGAGGCTAGGGTTGTCGGATTTGCCTGACCTTCATCTGGTACTGCTGCTGGAAGGGGACGATTCACTTGGTCTATGACCACTGGATCTGGAAGACTGCTGGTTGTGATGTTTTTCCCTTTGTTAACATCTTTCTTCTGCTTGGGAGGCATGTTTTCCAAGCAATGAACGACGCTGTTAGGAAGAAGGTTAAGTGGAAGAAGCTGAAGCTTCGAGCTTTTATTTCTCAGTGAAAGCACCAAAAATGTTTGCGCAAAAAATGGGCAAACACCTCCAAGTCGTATGATTTAGTTGATTTTATGTTGTTTTTAGTGATTTGGGAGATTTATGCAAATATGTAAAAAGCAGGGACTAAATTGTAAAAGACACGCGGATTTATAGTGGTTCAGCCAGAATGTGCCTACGTCCACTTTATATATTATTTCTCCTTTCTTGTTCAGATTACAAGTACAAAGCTTTGATACCAGTAAAAGAAAGTTGTTTGAAAGTTCTATCCGTGCTTGAGCTCTCAAACTTGTCTGCCATTGTTGTACCCCTGCCCCTCTATTTATAGAGTGAGGCTGGGGGCAGGGGTCTTGGATGTATATAGCTGCTGGTGGGCCTGGGCTGATGCAATCTGGCCTGGCAGTGTCGGTCCGGTACGTCTTGATCCGGGGGAACTTGGTCCGGTAGTAGAGGGTTGAGGCTGGTTCGGCTGGGTAGTGGAGGTAGGTTGGTTCGGTAGTGAGAGGAATTGGACCGGTGGTAGGTGGTCCGGTGGTGAGTGGAATTGGACCGGTGGTAGGTGGTCCGGTGGTGAGTGGAATTGGCTCTGGTTCGGTAGGCATGGAAGGAGCTGGTTCGGTAGGAGCTTAGAGAAGGTTGGCTCGGTAGGCATGGAAGGAGCTGGTTCGGTAGGAGCTTGGAGAAGGTTGGCTCGATAGGCATGGAAGGAGCTAGTTCGGTAGGAGCTTGGAGAAGGTTGGATCGGTAGGCATGGAAGGAGCTGGTTCGGTAGGAGCTTGGAGAAGGTTGGCTCGATAGGCATGGAAGGAGCAGGTTCGGTAGGAGCTTGGAGAAGGTTGGCTCGGTTGTCTTGATCCGGTAGTGAGTTGGTTCGGCTGAAACTCACCCAACATGTCCATTCCTTCTGGAAAAAGTTGCTATCATGGTATGGAGCCCAGATATTTACTTGTGTGGTTGCTCCAATCTCATTTACTGTGTGATTGTTGCTTTGTGATCGAGGGCCCTCGGATAAAGGTCGCAAACGACCGGGGGTGGCATATCTCAGGTTTACTACCCGGGAAGGGGGTAACCGGCCTTGTGTTGGCATAGAGCAGTTGTCTCTCGGGGCGTCCCTCCAGAGGCGTTCCCATGTGGCATAAGAAGTTCCTTAACCTGACCATTTGTTGGAAAATCCAAAGAAACAATACGAGCCTTGTACGATTTTAGTTGTAGAACCTGCCATTTAAAATGGTAGCTATAGTAGGCATAGTATAATGGTACCTATGCAGGCTAAGATTTATATTATATTTTCGAAATGTTTTCCACACTATGCACTAGTAATAATATCAAAAGAGATTTTTCTCGTATTAAGCATGTTTGACTATCATAAGGAGAAATCTCCTCCAATTCTGCGTTTGCATTGTGTGTGTGGCGGGAGGCCTTATGGTAGTTTCATTTTCCAAAAAGCATTGCGAAATTCTTTTATTTTCTTTGTGAAAATAACTGTTTTTGTTACTCACACTAGTCCCATGACTGACTCGGAGTTTATTTTTCCCTTCCTAAACTCTGGGTGCCCATAATTTTCCACACGGGCAGTCTAGAGTTGGGTTATTCAGATAGTCAGGTTCAGTAAAGTATCTGGAACTAGTTCAGTGTTTGGAGTTCACTCACTGACTGACCTTGCTTACCTTTGTGAACGTGATGGTGGTTCGAGCTTGATATTGGAGTTGGTGGACTCATGCTCTTTTTCAGATCATTTGGAGTTATGAGATCTGTTGTTTCCGATGGAACATTATTATTTGTCTCTGATATTGTTGTATCATATCAATATCATTGTTGTATATAATTCTGGATATTGTATCATTTGTGATGTATATGATATCATTCATTTCTTTCTTCCGCTGTGTTGTTATACTTACTGTGTTATAAGCTCCGGCGAGCCAGATTCGGCATTTGAATCTGCGGCATTCGAGTACAAGGGAAGTACGTGTGCCGATTTTTGAAGGCCGAGTCAGGATCGTTATAATTGGTATTAGAGCTAAGGTTGAACTTAGCTCAGGAGTATAACACATTAAGTAGCTCATTAGAGATAGGGTGAAGTATACCCTAGAATGAGTATCCCTAAGATATCCGTCCGTATGCCTCAGTAAATTCTCTTACTATTCACTGATAGTAAGTATAAGTGTAAGAAGAGGATGAGATAGGGGACAGGGGAATATGAGTATAATTGGTCAATACCCTGTAACATCAAGGAAACAATCTTTTCTCTATCAATCTCTTTTGTTCAACATCTCTTTCTCAATTCTTTGATAGTTTCTGGTAGATCCAGGAAGAAGATTTGATATATTTGTATGGGACATAAACTCCCAATTGGCCAGAATTGTTTGTTTGGATGAATTGGTTGCATTGGTTGCTATGGTTGATAGGTATACTTTACTTCTAAACTAAAAAGTTTTGAAATTGTATCTATATATCTATCTATTTTTGGGTCCCAATATATTCTACGAATGGTTAGTTATCCCTTCGAACTAACCAATGCCACTGCATATTTCGTAGATCTGGATAACCCGAGTATCTTGTGGAAAAAATTAAAAGAGATTCGTTCTCGTATCTATTATTGATATTCTGATTTGGTAAGCCAAATGCAGAATAGATATTCAGTTGATTTGATGAAACATTTTTCATCTATCTTTGTCTCTCCCTGGCAAATTTCGAGGACGAAACTTCTTAATGGGGGGGGGGGGGAAACTGTAACGATCTCGGATTTCAATTAAATTTAAATTGATAATTAATTGAATTTTTGAATTAAAATTGTAAATTTAATTGTAAATTGAAGCGAGTTTCCCCAATTCAAATAGAATATATATTAAATCATATGAATTTAAATATTATATATTTGTGATTTGGATTTAAATTTCAAGTCAATTGTTTAATAATAATTTGAATATATATGTATATATATTAAGTTTGAATTAAATTTTAATTAAATGGTTTAAAGATAAATTATAATGATAAAATTTGGGATTGATGGTATATATTAGAAATTCATTTATATTACAAAGTATAAAAAGAGAATAATAATAATAATAATAATTTAAGCTAAAAATAGAAATCAATATATAAAAGATAAGTTATAAAAATATAAAGAAAAGCATTAGCTAAAATTTTAACAACAAAATAAAATATAGAAATTCATCTATATTTCAAAATAAATTATATAGTTTTATACAATATAAAGTAAAATACAAACAAAATATACTTACAAAATAATACAAAATATATATATATATATATATATCTCAACACTAGAAACTATGAAATTACATAAGTATAATAAATATATAAGTTAAAAATTAATATATATATAAGATAAATTATAAAAATAAAATAAAATGAATACATAGTTAAATTCTAACAACATATTAAAAATAGAAAATTATTCATATTATAAAATAATAAGGTTAAAGAAAAATAAAATACACTTAAATATGAAAATAAATAAATATATGTATACACTTGTAAAAGAAAAAAACTAATATATTCAAGAATGAAACAAGTAAACAAGCAAATGAAGTTAAGTATGAACAAACAAAAAGAAGACACTAGAGTAAATATACATGTACAAAATCAAATAGGAATTGTACAAGCCTAATTAATGCAAGCCATCACGTTCAATTATACCAGCCACCAAAACAAAGAAAAAAATCACCGACTATTGTACTAAAAGAAATATTACCTTGTACAAAATAAAAAAATATCACCTGTAAACTCTTTTCTTTATATCAAGCTTTTCATTTCATTCTCGTCCATTCCAGGCTGAGAAAAAAAATCTGAAAATGAAAATCATTCAAAACTTAAACAAACTTCAACATAAACAACATATATCAATACAAACCAGAGATCACAATAAAAGATTTCAACTTCAGCTTGTATTTTCAAAGCCTGTGTCATCATAAACTGTAACGACCAAGACTTTCTCTCCTTAGAAAGTCGTGTCGCTAATAAGAAAGAAAGGGGTAGAAAAATAGAAAAGAAGAGAAGAAAGAAAGAAACAACAACAACGATCTCACAGCGGAACGAATAAATTATATTAATAACATAAACTATTACATAGTATACAACACTTTACAGAGTTACACAGCATATACATCACTTACTAGACAGTTATAAACATCTGTCTAGACATTACAACTCAATACACTACAGAGATACAGACACAGCGGAACTACTATATATATCTACAACGCTGAAGCCTCCTGCTCCATTGCTCCTCCACAATTCGTCAAAGCTAAACCTGAATCCCTTGGCTACTCGTAAAAATTTGAGTACCCAAGAGTTTATAAAACAGAAATAAACAACTTGGGTCAGACATGGGTCTGGTGTGAGTAACAGGTTAAACTTGTTTAACTTCAAAACCTTTAGAAAGAAAAGGTATCACGTAAGACTCCCCACAAATAAACATGGGTAAGTTTTTACCTTACGCTAACCAAAACATTTGATAGGAAATCCAGTTATATTATAATAGGGTCTAGGGTTTTCAAATAAATACAGAAATAGCTGAAATGCTTACATCTCACATTCCAACATAGTTGGGCACAACTAATACGTACGGCACTTATTGGAGTTTGGATTCCATACAATGGCAGGGCTACTGGGGTACCGCCCGTCACAGTACGTGGCCTAGATCACCGTACCGAGGAGTACGCCCGCTCCCCTGCAACACAAAGCCGGAACCATCCCTTACTGGATAATCCCGAACAAGATAATCCCGTAGTTGGCGCGACCAACCACACACTAAGCCGAATAAAAGAAAAGGGACCTCTAGACAGGGATCTATCTTGCTCTCAGTGGGTGCTACCCACGAAACCTTGCTGCACCTCCCCTGTTTTAGCCATTCCCGGTTGATGAGGCTTGAGGTTACGATTACCTTTAATCAGAACATATCACTTAGAATGCTCATCGTCCGCCTGACGATGTGCTGAAAGCATTCAATCCATATAAGTTCGTTCCGGGTTCGAACGAAACCGAAGGCATTATTTCGTTACACTCGTTTTGGAATCACCCTCAGAGTTAACGACAATAACCCTTGCACTCTGAAACTTCATCTTCACTTGAGATTCACGACCTATCGTTAATTTGGATCGATGTGGTATTCGGGTCTCCAGACCTGGTATCCCGGTATACGGAAACCCGATCCCGGTCTCATCGAAATCCAAAACGTATCTTTTAAGGGCCAAGTTGTTTTAAGGTTAAAACAATTCAATTCTTATCTATACTACACACAGATAGATAATTTACAATAGATAATCCATATTATCATCCAAACAGATAATTCATATTATCATTTCAATCCAACCAAACATCTATATCATAGATCAGCACATCTCTTATCAGAGATATCAACAATGCAAAGCATTCAATATCATTCATCCATTCTTAAGTAATGATTTATCATATCTAATTAATTTAAAGTGAATTAAATTAATTACTTCATCCTATAAATCCTGCTTAATTAATTATTAATTAAACCAATTAATTAATCATTACTCTAAGTATCCATCTAAATTAATCATTCCTGATTAATTACCCTTTAATTACTTTAAGTAATTAATACTTAATTAATTTCACAAATTAATTATCTTAAACCATTCAGTAATTAATCTTTAATTACTTCATTAATTAATTAACTATATTTAATTACATTAATCCTTAATTAATTACAATTAATTAATTACTTTAATCACTAATTATTTATTAATTAATCTTAATTAACCAATCCTTAATTACATCATTAATTAATTAATGATCCTTAATTATTCTTAATTAATTATCTTATTTAAATTAATAATTAATTAGTCACATTTATAAATCACCTTTGATTAATAACATTTAGTAATTAACTACCCTTAATTACTCTTCCATAAATTAATTTCTCCAAAATTAATTATCCTTTAATTAATCCCTTGATTAATTTTACAAAGTAATTAAACTCAAATTACTTTCATTATAAAATCTTCTTTAGTTAATTACATCCACTAATTAACTTTAATTACTTTCCTAAGTAATTTCACTTCACTAATTACATTTAAGTAATTATCAAATCACCAAGTGATTATCTTAAATTAATTTAACTAATTAATTTAAACTTATCAAATTTATTTAATTAATTACCTTAAGTAATTAATTCCCTTAATTACTTTCATTAAGTAATTTATACTTAACCAGTTTCATAAATGATTATCAATAATTAATAAATCTAATTGATTATCAAAATTAATCACATTAATTAATTATTTAATAATCCCTAATTAATGATCTCTCATTAATTATTAATAATTCTTTAATTACTTTCCTAAAGTAATTAAACCTAAATCAACTATTACTAATTACAAATTAATTAATTCTTAATTACCAATTAATTAATTCCTAATTACTAAATTAATTTCTTAATTAATCTTTAATCACTTGATTAATAATTTTTTTATCATTTATTAAAAATCTATACTTATCTAATTAAATGATTCTTAATCCCAAATTAATTAACCCTTAATTAATTAACTTATAATCTTAATTATTTAATTAATTAACCCTAAACCATTAATTAATTAAATTATTCTTTAACCCATTAATTTAATGACTCCTATATCATTAAACCTTAATTACTTTCTAAATTAAAGTATTAACCTTTAACCACTTTAATTATTATTAACAAAGACTTTAAAACATTTTACTTTAAAATCTTCTTTTAATTCATTTTAAATTAAAGATTTAAAATAAATTACAAATTTAACTTTAACCAAATTTAAATCAAATTTACAAAATCTTCTTAAATTCAAATGTTAAGAAACACTTAACATTTATAAAAGAATTTTATAAGGTTTTAAATCAATTTATTCATTCAAACCTTTTTAAATTATACTTTAAACATTTTTAAAGATGTTTAAACATTTTAATACAAATTTATTTATTTCACATCTAGAATTCAAATTAAATTGAATCCAAAACTTTATTTAAAATCCTACTCTACACATTTAAACTTATTTTAAATTTTAAAACACTGTCAGGCTTTACTTCTGTTATCATCAAATCTACCCGAGCCTCAACCCTAACATCTTCGAGCCAAACTCACAAATCTTCGAGCCACTCACGCAATTTCTTCGAGTCGAACAGAGACTTCATCTTCCCAAACCAAGAAAACAACCCAGGCTCCAAAGTATCTCGTGCACGTGCACAGGCGTAACGATCGCCTCCGACCATCACTCCCAACTCCGGCATGTCGTCTACGACACCCACTCGCGATCCCAATCATCAGAACCACGAACTGCCTCATCAATCGAAATCGAGCAAATAGATCATTACCTGGAAACAGTCCCAACCTGGAAACTTCCTCGAATCCAACTTCTCCGATCATCAGATCGTCTGATCTTCCTGCCGAAGCTTCGTCAACGTCTCCGCTTTAATTTCCCAAAATCTGATGGAGCTCGAACCACCAGAGGCGCCGTGATGATTGAAATTCCGACCATTCGAAAACTAGGGCTAAAAACGAAATCAAACTCCTACCATCGCCACAGTGAATTATACGGCCATCCACTATTTTTCTCACAATCCCCTATCACTCCTTTATCACCAGAGAAGATCACGACTTCTCCGGTCAACAAGATCATCAGAAAATCCCAATGTTTCATTTCCAGTTCATACAAGAACTGTACACCCATTCCTACACTAAAAACTATGATTCTTATTTTAAAAATCATGTTTCAGTTAAAGTGTTTAATTTATAACCCTGAATTTATAAATTAAAAAGTTTGAGTTTTACTTTATTTGAACATGCACTGATGATTTTAATTTTTCAGAGACACTCAGGTTTAAATTTTGACTCAATTAAATTTTTAAATAATAGTCTATGATAAAACAAACAACTTTTGTTTGTAAACTAAGCCCTAACAAAAACTAGGTCAAGTGGTAAGGGATTTAAAATGAAACCTTGATCCTGGGAAAACAAAATAAGAACAGAGCACACAATCACATATGCACATCAATTCATCCATATAATTATACAGAGATATACTTATAAATGCATTCACAAACATATTTGTACCCATTCATATAAATTCAAATTAAAAACTCCAATACAAGCAAATATCATCACATGCAAGCATATATCATATACTTAAGTTTAAAAATGAAAGTTACTCACCAGTTTGAAAACAGAGAACAACTTTTGTTCTTTTCTTTTGATCTGGAACTGTTTTACTTAAAAACTTGAGTTGCCTTTGCTAGAAAACTTGCATTGCTTGTTGTTTAAATTTGCATGTTGCTATAACTTGTTTGTTGAGACATTGCTTTAGTTTGAAAATATCTCAGTTGCATGCAGACTGGAGTTTGATTCCAGGTTGTGGATGATGAGAATGAATTGCAGGCTAAAGACTTGATTTTGGAATGAATTACAGTTTATTTGAGGAAGATGTTTATTGAGTTTGATTTCAGATTGTTTTTGAAATGAATTGCAGATCTTTGTTTTTGGTTTTGAGGAAGATTATTGTCTTTGGGAAATTTTTATTTACAGGCTGAAAGTTTTCTTTAGTTTTGAAAAAAAAGAAATAGAAAAGAGAAAAGAGAATGGAATGAAAGCATGTGTTTATATAAGTAGAAATGATTTATTTAATTAAAAGAAAAACAAAAATCTAAAACTTGACATTTGTCATTCTTATTGTTTTATTAGTGTACACTTGTATTTAGGTGTCTTTATAGATTTACACATGTAATTTAAGTAATCCTTAATTATTTTTAATGTAAATAAAATGCCTTTCTTTATTAATTAAATACTTATGTATATATATATAAAGTATTTTAAAGAAAATAAAACCAATTATGTTTATAAGTAAAAGTTTATACATATATTTTAAAATCCAAATATTTAAAATATCTATCTTTGAATTTCAAAACTAATTTACATTCAAATTCAAATTATATTTAAAATCCAATTTAAAATCAAGTTATATACATACATATATAACTACACATTCAATTTGAAATAACAATTTTATTAAAATCTATTTATTTCCAAAAATAAAACAATATACTATTAATATTGTATTTTAAACTTATATATATATACACACACTCTTAAATCTTATTTATTAAGCAATATTTAAAAAGAAATAAAATAATCCTAATTATTAATCTCATTTCAAAACCATATAGTTATTTTGTTTAAATAACTTTGAAAAGCTAATATTAAATAAATCCAAATCTCCAAACTATCAATATATATATTAGAAATTAAAAACAAGATTTTATTTATTTATTATATTTCAACCCAAAGCTAATCTATTTACAATATATATACTTATATATATATATTATAAATAGAAATCATTTTATTAGTAAAATTCACTAATTAAATATTTATTTAATTAGATTATTAAACCAATTCAAATTTTATTATCAAAGATTATCAAATCAATTTAATTTTTTAAACAGATTATTAAATTGATATTGCCCCAAATTTCCGGGATATTACATTCCTCCCCCCTTAAAATAATTTCGTCCCCGAAATTTAAAACAAAGGTAATTTAATAATCTTTTTAAACCACAAGGATGTATTATCATCCATATGCTAACAATCATAGCAACCAATCATCCAAATAAACAGTTCTAACTATCCAGCGAAAAATTCTGAATAGAATTTCCTCGAGTTTCCCCAAGTATATATATACCGGGATACTCGCTCTACAAACAATCCAAACAACCAATACTACTAAGCTATAGAGCTTCTACTCTCTAGATCTACAAAACTAAACAGAATATCAGACTACAGACGAGTCTGACTCAACAACCAATTCCTCCAGCACTGCTGGTTCTAAACCAGAGATAGATCAAACACGTATTCCCTTAGAGATACGTAAAATACATTGAATTCTAGTTATCCAAACTGACAATTCAACCTTGTAGATCAAAGTGCTTATCCAAATTAGATCACAGAAAGATCCAAAATAACTCGGAGCTAACTTCCCATACTTACCCAATCTTATAGCTCCCTTTAACCAGAGAAAAACTTCACAACAACGAAGTCTCCAACTTCGAATTTCAAATTCCTTCGTTTCTTATCCACAAAATCTTCAGACGATCTCGGATTCCTACAAATCCTTCCTGATCAGCTCAACCTTCGCCGATGCTTCTAGAAACAAACTAGACCAAAAATAACCCGACAAAATGATCCTCTCAAAATCTACCCATAATCCAAAACACAAATCTACTCACAACATCAGAAGACCGAACTAACTTCTCCTATCTGGAAAAGACAAACAGATGCACTCGCCAAACTACTTCCGCTGCACCATTCTGATCTGGAGTAGAATGAAAATGCTGATGAAGAACACAAGCACAAACTGGACAACACATCCCAGAAAATCTCAGATAACTCAAGAGAATACTCAATCTATCGCAAGTCACTTTTGCAATCAACCCAGCCTAATTCCAACGAAACTGTTCTCCCTTTAACCAATCAGAACAGCTCATACTTAACTATCCAATCTATCGAAGAAATGGATCTACTCTACTGCTTCTGAACTCTACCTTCAGAAAAACTGCTCAGCCAGAAAACTTCCTGCCAATGCACAGAATACTCCGAGCTGCACCGCTGCCACAGATGCCAAAGACTTCCTTACCAAAGCTTTTCGAGAAACTCGAACTTCAAACCAAATAGAATCACCATGCTGAACTCAGCCACAACACCGAAGCAGACACACTTCCACAACTTGTTCCAAAGAAAACATCTTCGGGAACATCCATAGTCACTGCGTCTCATCACACAGCTACTATTACCTGAGGTATCAGGATACCATCACTCGCTTCTGCCCAACCGACAGATCCAAACTTCAACAATAAACTCCGAACCTTAACAGGTTTCCTTCAGAGATTGTGAAATCCCTACAATTGCAAAGTTCACTCGAGACGGTATTAGGTCTACAGTCTCGACAGATATTCTTCCAACCTCAACACTCAGACTCCTAATCCTAGATGATAAATTATTATCATCTCAACCAATCATTACAAATACCATATACATTTAAAATGATACGCTTTTTTTTTTATATAGAAATTATATCTGGGTAAAATTATTTCATCTACCTTTTTAAAACAATATTGTGTCTGTTGGCCTGGTCCAAGTGTTTAGAGATCCCTATCAATAACGTTAGCTACTCGTATTGACCAGAATCCATATACCACCCAACCGATCAATTAACACAATATAAAACCATTTTATATAACTAACAAATACGCGCTCTCGTATATATATATATACTCGGACTCAAACAGGTTGCTACAAATCCTATCTCTAATGAACAATCCTTCCGAACCTAGGTATTCACTCAACCTAGTGTTCTGATATTCACTTAACCAAAAGCTTAGGCATTCTCTCAACCTATGCTCTGATACCACTGTAACGACCAAGACTTTCTCTCCTTAGAAAGTCGTGTCGCTAATAAGAAAGAAAGGGGTAGAAAAATAGAAAAGAAGAGAAGAAAGAAAGAAACAACAACAACGATCTCACAGCGGAACGAATAAATTATATTAATAACATAAACTATTACATAGTATACAACACTTTACAGAGTTACACAGCATATACATCACTTACTAGACAGTTATAAACATCTGTCTAGACATTACAACTCAATACACTACAGAGATACAGACACAGCGGAACTACTATATATATCTACAACGCTGAAGCCTCCTGCTCCATTGCTCCTCCACAATTCGTCAAAGCTAAACCTGAATCCCTTGGCTACTCGTAAAAATTTGAGTACCCAAGAGTTTATAAAACAGAAATAAACAACTTGGGTCAGACATGGGTCTGGTGTGAGTAACAGGTTAAACTTGTTTAACTTCAAAACCTTTAGAAAGAAAAGGTATCACGTAAGACTCCCCACAAATAAACATGGGTAAGTTTTTACCTTACGCTAACCAAAACATTTGATAGGAAATCCAGTTATATTATAATAGGGTCTAGGGTTTTCAAATAAATACAGAAATAGCTGAAATGCTTACATCTCACATTCCAACATAGTTGGGCACAACTAATACGTACGGCACTTATTGGAGTTTGGATTCCATACAATGGCAGGGCTACTGGGGTACCGCCCGTCACAGTACGTGGCCTAGATCACCGTACCGAGGAGTACGCCCGCTCCCCTGCAACACAAAGCCGGAACCATCCCTTACTGGATAATCCCGAACAAGATAATCCCGTAGTTGGCGCGACCAACCACACACTAAGCCGAATAAAAGAAAAGGGACCTCTAGACAGGGATCTATCTTGCTCTCAGTGGGTGCTACCCACGAAACCTTGCTGCACCTCCCCTGTTTTAGCCATTCCCGGTTGATGAGGCTTGAGGTTACGATTACCTTTAATCAGAACATATCACTTAGAATGCTCATCGTCCGCCTGACGATGTGCTGAAAGCATTCAATCCATATAAGTTCGTTCCGGGTTCGAACGAAACCGAAGGCATTATTTCGTTACACTCGTTTTGGAATCACCCTCAGAGTTAACGACAATAACCCTTGCACTCTGAAACTTCATCTTCACTTGAGATTCACGACCTATCGTTAATTTGGATCGATGTGGTATTCGGGTCTCCAGACCTGGTATCCCGGTATACGGAAACCCGATCCCGGTCTCATCGAAATCCAAAACGTATCTTTTAAGGGCCAAGTTGTTTTAAGGTTAAAACAATTCAATTCTTATCTATACTACACACAGATAGATAATTTACAATAGATAATCCATATTATCATCCAAACAGATAATTCATATTATCATTTCAATCCAACCAAACATCTATATCATAGATCAGCACATCTCTTATCAGAGATATCAACAATGCAAAGCATTCAATATCATTCATCCATTCTTAAGTAATGATTTATCATATCTAATTAATTTAAAGTGAATTAAATTAATTACTTCATCCTATAAATCCTGCTTAATTAATTATTAATTAAACCAATTAATTAATCATTACTCTAAGTATCCATCTAAATTAATCATTCCTGATTAATTACCCTTTAATTACTTTAAGTAATTAATACTTAATTAATTTCACAAATTAATTATCTTAAACCATTCAGTAATTAATCTTTAATTACTTCATTAATTAATTAACTATATTTAATTACATTAATCCTTAATTAATTACAATTAATTAATTACTTTAATCACTAATTATTTATTAATTAATCTTAATTAACCAATCCTTAATTACATCATTAATTAATTAATGATCCTTAATTATTCTTAATTAATTATCTTATTTAAATTAATAATTAATTAGTCACATTTATAAATCACCTTTGATTAATAACATTTAGTAATTAACTACCCTTAATTACTCTTCCATAAATTAATTTCTCCAAAATTAATTATCCTTTAATTAATCCCTTGATTAATTTTACAAAGTAATTAAACTCAAATTACTTTCATTATAAAATCTTCTTTAGTTAATTACATCCACTAATTAACTTTAATTACTTTCCTAAGTAATTTCACTTCACTAATTACATTTAAGTAATTATCAAATCACCAAGTGATTATCTTAAATTAATTTAACTAATTAATTTAAACTTATCAAATTTATTTAATTAATTACCTTAAGTAATTAATTCCCTTAATTACTTTCATTAAGTAATTTATACTTAACCAGTTTCATAAATGATTATCAATAATTAATAAATCTAATTGATTATCAAAATTAATCACATTAATTAATTATTTAATAATCCCTAATTAATGATCTCTCATTAATTATTAATAATTCTTTAATTACTTTCCTAAAGTAATTAAACCTAAATCAACTATTACTAATTACAAATTAATTAATTCTTAATTACCAATTAATTAATTCCTAATTACTAAATTAATTTCTTAATTAATCTTTAATCACTTGATTAATAATTTTTTTATCATTTATTAAAAATCTATACTTATCTAATTAAATGATTCTTAATCCCAAATTAATTAACCCTTAATTAATTAACTTATAATCTTAATTATTTAATTAATTAACCCTAAACCATTAATTAATTAAATTATTCTTTAACCCATTAATTTAATGACTCCTATATCATTAAACCTTAATTACTTTCTAAATTAAAGTATTAACCTTTAACCACTTTAATTATTATTAACAAAGACTTTAAAACATTTTACTTTAAAATCTTCTTTTAATTCATTTTAAATTAAAGATTTAAAATAAATTACAAATTTAACTTTAACCAAATTTAAATCAAATTTACAAAATCTTCTTAAATTCAAATGTTAAGAAACACTTAACATTTATAAAAGAATTTTATAAGGTTTTAAATCAATTTATTCATTCAAACCTTTTTAAATTATACTTTAAACATTTTTAAAGATGTTTAAACATTTTAATACAAATTTATTTATTTCACATCTAGAATTCAAATTAAATTGAATCCAAAACTTTATTTAAAATCCTACTCTACACATTTAAACTTATTTTAAATTTTAAAACACTGTCAGGCTTTACTTCTGTTATCATCAAATCTACCCGAGCCTCAACCCTAACATCTTCGAGCCAAACTCACAAATCTTCGAGCCACTCACGCAATTTCTTCGAGTCGAACAGAGACTTCATCTTCCCAAACCAAGAAAACAACCCAGGCTCCAAAGTATCTCGTGCACGTGCACAGGCGTAACGATCGCCTCCGACCATCACTCCCAACTCCGGCATGTCGTCTACGACACCCACTCGCGATCCCAATCATCAGAACCACGAACTGCCTCATCAATCGAAATCGAGCAAATAGATCATTACCTGGAAACAGTCCCAACCTGGAAACTTCCTCGAATCCAACTTCTCCGATCATCAGATCGTCTGATCTTCCTGCCGAAGCTTCGTCAACGTCTCCGCTTTAATTTCCCAAAATCTGATGGAGCTCGAACCACCAGAGGCGCCGTGATGATTGAAATTCCGACCATTCGAAAACTAGGGCTAAAAACGAAATCAAACTCCTACCATCGCCACAGTGAATTATACGGCCATCCACTATTTTTCTCACAATCCCCTATCACTCCTTTATCACCAGAGAAGATCACGACTTCTCCGGTCAACAAGATCATCAGAAAATCCCAATGTTTCATTTCCAGTTCATACAAGAACTGTACACCCATTCCTACACTAAAAACTATGATTCTTATTTTAAAAATCATGTTTCAGTTAAAGTGTTTAATTTATAACCCTGAATTTATAAATTAAAAAGTTTGAGTTTTACTTTATTTGAACATGCACTGATGATTTTAATTTTTCAGAGACACTCAGGTTTAAATTTTGACTCAATTAAATTTTTAAATAATAGTCTATGATAAAACAAACAACTTTTGTTTGTAAACTAAGCCCTAACAAAAACTAGGTCAAGTGGTAAGGGATTTAAAATGAAACCTTGATCCTGGGAAAACAAAATAAGAACAGAGCACACAATCACATATGCACATCAATTCATCCATATAATTATACAGAGATATACTTATAAATGCATTCACAAACATATTTGTACCCATTCATATAAATTCAAATTAAAAACTCCAATACAAGCAAATATCATCACATGCAAGCATATATCATATACTTAAGTTTAAAAATGAAAGTTACTCACCAGTTTGAAAACAGAGAACAACTTTTGTTCTTTTCTTTTGATCTGGAACTGTTTTACTTAAAAACTTGAGTTGCCTTTGCTAGAAAACTTGCATTGCTTGTTGTTTAAATTTGCATGTTGCTATAACTTGTTTGTTGAGACATTGCTTTAGTTTGAAAATATCTCAGTTGCATGCAGACTGGAGTTTGATTCCAGGTTGTGGATGATGAGAATGAATTGCAGGCTAAAGACTTGATTTTGGAATGAATTACAGTTTATTTGAGGAAGATGTTTATTGAGTTTGATTTCAGATTGTTTTTGAAATGAATTGCAGATCTTTGTTTTTGGTTTTGAGGAAGATTATTGTCTTTGGGAAATTTTTATTTACAGGCTGAAAGTTTTCTTTAGTTTTGAAAAAAAAGAAATAGAAAAGAGAAAAGAGAATGGAATGAAAGCATGTGTTTATATAAGTAGAAATGATTTATTTAATTAAAAGAAAAACAAAAATCTAAAACTTGACATTTGTCATTCTTATTGTTTTATTAGTGTACACTTGTATTTAGGTGTCTTTATAGATTTACACATGTAATTTAAGTAATCCTTAATTATTTTTAATGTAAATAAAATGCCTTTCTTTATTAATTAAATACTTATGTATATATATATAAAGTATTTTAAAGAAAATAAAACCAATTATGTTTATAAGTAAAAGTTTATACATATATTTTAAAATCCAAATATTTAAAATATCTATCTTTGAATTTCAAAACTAATTTACATTCAAATTCAAATTATATTTAAAATCCAATTTAAAATCAAGTTATATACATACATATATAACTACACATTCAATTTGAAATAACAATTTTATTAAAATCTATTTATTTCCAAAAATAAAACAATATACTATTAATATTGTATTTTAAACTTATATATATATACACACACTCTTAAATCTTATTTATTAAGCAATATTTAAAAAGAAATAAAATAATCCTAATTATTAATCTCATTTCAAAACCATATAGTTATTTTGTTTAAATAACTTTGAAAAGCTAATATTAAATAAATCCAAATCTCCAAACTATCAATATATATATTAGAAATTAAAAACAAGATTTTATTTATTTATTATATTTCAACCCAAAGCTAATCTATTTACAATATATATACTTATATATATATATATTATAAATAGAAATCATTTTATTAGTAAAATTCACTAATTAAATATTTATTTAATTAGATTATTAAACCAATTCAAATTTTATTATCAAAGATTATCAAATCAATTTAATTTTTTAAACAGATTATTAAATTGATATTGCCCCAAATTTCCGGGATATTACATAAACTCTGTTCTTTCTCCTGAAACATAGTGAGTAAACTCTTGAATTTCTGAAAGTATAATCTATTGTTTGAATCATGCTTGAAATAGAAATTGTAAAGTACTTTAATGCATGCAAAGATGTGTATATGTATGTGCTACGATGTCTGTGCATGTTTGATATCAGGCATACTGCCTCTGTTTGGAAACAGGTTTTCAAAACTTATTTGAAAAATCAAAATCCTTCTTCTGTGATCCTTGTTTGATCTTAGTATTCAAACAAAAGTTGTTTATTTAAACATGTTTTAAGTTTTAAAAATGAATTCAAGCAAAATAAATTAAAGTTTTCTTCTAGAAAGTGAAGTTACAGGCAAAATTCAAAAGGTGTTAAAATTCAAACATCATGAATTATAATTTCAGGAATACTATCTGAAATGGTTTCAAAAATAATGATTTTTGAAAGTAAAATCAAGATTTTTTATGAAGTATTGATCGAGAAATTCGAAGTTCAACGAATTTGGGTTTATTGCCAAATTCTGGTGATCGAAAGCGTGAGGGATCTCGTGATCGAGGTTGGAGTTTGGGTGTCGATCAGGGATCATCAGAAAAATCCTCGGTGAATTTATAATTCACCGAGGTGATGGCATGATAGAAATGTAGGGTTTAAACCCCATGACTGGTCATGGTCGGAAAATACATTGCTGCTTCATCGTCGATGGGTCGGAGCTGATCGCACCGATGGCGATCGAAGCATTGAAGTCAGGCGAAGCTCTGACCGGAGTCGCGTGGTTTCTGGTTGCCTGTGGAGTCGGAGCGAGGCGTTCCTTTGACGATCATTTTTATTCCAGACTGGGTCATATAGCTCGTTCGTGGGTTCGTCGACGTTTTGGATACATGGGTGTTCGTGGCGATGGAGGAGAGCATCGTCGTCTTGTTGGTGATCAGAACAACGCCCGGAGGTGGCCAAGTCTCGTGTGCACGTGCATGCGTTTTACTCGTATATGGGTTGTTTGAGTTTGGAGGAGAAAGAGTCGAGCTTGGGTCGATCTCGAGTATTTGCGTGAGTGTCTCGGGGAAGATGTTGTTTTACTCGAAGTCGAGGTGATGCGGGGAATACTCGGGGGTTAGCTCGGGAAAAGTGGAAGGTTTGCTCGGGTTTTCTTTTGGAGCTAATTTTTAAAAAAAAAAAGCAAAGCAAGTTTTAAATTAAAGGTTTTAAGTAATTAACGGATAATTACCGAATGAAAGTGATTAATTAAGACAAGTGTAATTGAACTTTAATTAATAAAAGTTCTTAAGTGATTTTGAATAACAAAATTTATTTCCAGCATTTAATTAAGATTTAAATGATATAATTGAATAATTAATTAGGATAAAAAGGGTTATCTTTAATTTATTAAGGTGGATAATTAAAGGTTAATTAATTAGTGTGAATGATTTAATGGTAAAAGGATAATTAATTTATGTAATTAATTGAAAATTTATTACTTAATGTAATTAAAGAATAATTAATCAAGGAATGATTAATTAAGATGGATGGTTAAGGGATGATTAATTAATCGGTTTGTAATTAATTAATGTTAAGTATGTAGGATTTAAAAGTAATTAATTTGTAATTAAGTTTTATTAATTAATAATTAAGCTTTATTAATTAATAATTAAGAAATAATTAATCTATAATTAAAGTTAATTAAGAATTAATTAACTATTATTAAAGGTTAATTAATTGTAATTAAGGATTGATCAACTGATTTAATTAAGGATTAATTAATTTGTTATTAAGTTTTACTAATTGATAATTGAGAATTTTTAATTAATAATTAAAGGATAATTAATCTACAATTAAAGATTAATAAATTTGTTTTAAAGGTAATTAAGGGATGCATTACCAATTGTAATCAAGGAAGTGAATCTGATAAATTTTAGTTAATTAATTAAAGATAATCATTTGATGGTTGATTAAATGAAATTAGTTAATGAGATTGAATAGTGGAATTACTTAGTGAAGTAATTAATGTATAATTACTGGATGTAACTAATTAAAGGAATTACTTAATGGGAAGTAATTAAAGTATAATTACTTAGTAGAAGTAATTAAGGATTAATCACTTGGTGTAATTAATCAATGGATTAATATAATTAATTAAGGAGTTAATTAATTAAGGTAAGTAATTACAGGATGGTAATCACTGTTTATGATTAAGGTTAATTAATTTAAAATTTAAAGTTAATTAATTATTAGAGGTTAAATAATTAAAATAATTTGTAATTAACCTTATTTCTCGATGATTGTATTCTATTGAATGTTGTGAATTGTTTTGTCATCTCTGATGTGTGATGCTTTGTGATTAGAATTGTATTTAATTCAAGCTGTGATGAATGTAATTTATTTATAATGCATTTATATTATCTATCTGTGATTCTGTGTATATAGATAAGCGTTATAGGATTATATCGCTTATCGATATGGTTGTGATTGTATGTGTGATGATTGTAATGTTGCACTACTGTGTAAAACCCTTGTACCACACTCTTACACACACAAATAAGGATTTCATGAGGAAACCGATTAAGTCACAAATTTTTGAAATGATTTTTAAATTGAATTTTTGATTCCAAATAGGTTTGAAATAAATCGGATTTAAAGTGGAAAGCTTCTGAAAAGGGATTTCAAAGATTAAAGTTATTTTGAATAACTTGTTAAAGTTTCCAATTTAAATAATTTAATTTGAATTTGAATTCAAAAATTTGGAATTGAATTCCATAGTTGGGAATTATGGTTAAAGTTGTTATAAATGTGTTATATGAATTTAAACCATTTTAAAAGTATGGTTTTGAGAATTTGAATTTAACCCAAGGACTTTAACTCGTATAAAAGAATCAGATTTTCCGAAATGAAAACTATTTGTTTTCAAATGATAGAAGCTTTCATATAAGGAATGAATTTCCAATTTGTGTCAAAAGAATTTCAAATTGAAATGAAAAATGGTTTTTCGAGTTATGAATAAATCTTTGTGAAAGATTGTTGAACTTTGTTTTGAAATTGGAAAGGTGTACCTTTTGTATAAAAGGTCGAAATGGAATTGTTTTGAAAGCTATCAATTAAATCTTTGATTTAAAGATTTAACGAGTTAATCCAATTGAAATGGAAATTGATTTGGAAAATCTATGAATAGATCTTTGTGAAACTGGGTGAACTTTGTGAGATGAATCTTTTTGTGTAAAAGATTAAAATGGTAATTTGTTTAAACCATTGGAAAGAAAAGTTTGAGTATTAAGTTGCGACTTAATTGAAATCCCAATATCCATATGTTTTTAAATATTACGCTCATTATTCAGTTTAGACGGGAGAGGACCTTTGTGTCATATAACCCATTCCGAATAATGATACGGCGTTATGGATAGCATTTGAAGACCGGTGGTGAAGACTGGATATTTTAAAAAATGAAAGGACAAATCGTCGAATGTCTCTGCATCGACTGGTCCCCGGTATAGAGACTCCATATGTGGTGGGAAGTCCGGACGTGATTAGGGATTATCCGGATTGCAAGGGCTTTTTTGGAAGTTTCTTCGGTTCTGTTCGAACCCGGAAAAGACTTGTATGGTTGTATGTCTGACACTACACTTTGAGATATAAAGATGATTTCTTTCAAATACATTTCTGTTTGGTGGCGGAGATTTATTCTCTTAGCTTAACACCCTTCTCAGAGACGCACGAGGTCAGAGGTTATGTAGTTGAAGGTTATCAGCGATATACTCCCAATTTGGTAGTGTGGCATGCTAAGTGTTGTTGTGTGTTGCTGATCATTTGTTGATCAAAGCATGGCTTTGTGAAAAAGCGTAGCTTTGTGGATGAGACCTCATCGAGCCTCACACCCTGGAAACGGTCGAAACAGGAAAGATGCGGCAAGGTTTCAGGGGTAGCTCCCCTAGGGTATGTCCATTCCTTCTGGAAAAAGGTGGTATCATGGTATGGAGCCCAGATATTTACCTATGTGGTTGCTTCAATCTCATTTACTGTGTGATTGTTGCTTTGTGATCGAGGGCCCTCGGATAAAGGTCGCAAACTACCAGGGGTGGCATATCTCAGGTTTACTACCCGGGAAGGGGGTAACCGACCTTGTGTTGGAAGAGAGCAGTTGTCTCTTGGGGCGTCCCTCCAGAGGCGTTCCCATGTGGCATAGGAAGTTCCTTAGCCTGACCATTTATTGGAAAATCCAAAGAAACAATACGAGCCTTGTACGGTTTTAGTTGTAGAACCTGCCATTTAAAATGTAGCTATAGTTGGCATAATATACTGGTACCTATGCTGGCTAAGATTTATATTATATTTTCGAAATGTTTTCCACACTATGCAGTAGTAATAATATCTAAAGAGATTTTTCTCGTATTAAGCATGTTTGACTATCATAAGGAGAAATCTCCTCCAATTCTGCGTTTGCATTGTGTGTGTGGCGGGAGGCCTTATGGTAGTTTCATATTCCAAAAAGCATTGCGAAATTCTTTTATTTTCTTTGTGAAAATAACTGTTTTTGTTACTCACACCAGTCCCATGACTGACTCGGAGTTTATTTTTCCCTTCCTAAACTCTGGGTGCCCATAATTTTCCACACGGGCAGTCTAGAGTTGGGTTTTTCAAATAGTCAGGTTCAGTAGAGTATTTGGAACTAGTTCACTGTTTGGAGTTCACTCACTGACCGACCTTGCTTACCTTTGTGAACGTGATGGTGGTTCGAGCTTGATATTGGAGTTGGTGGACTCATGCTCTTTTTCAGATCATTTGGAGTTATTAGTTCTGTTGTTTCCGCTGGAACATTATTATTTGTCTCTGATATTATTGTATCATATTGATATCATTGTTGTATATCATTCTGGATATTGTATCATTTGTGATGTATATGATATCATTCATTTCTTTCTTCCACTGTGTTGTTATACTTACTGTGTTATAAGCTCCGACGAGCCATATTCTGCGTTTGAATCTGCGGCATTCGAGTACAAGTGAAGTACGGGTGCCGATTTTTGAAGGCCGAGTCAGGATCGTTATATTATCTGTTGGATGATTACATATATATGACAGTATATATATATATATTTCGGAGTGATTGATATTCCTGCATTATATAGCGGATGAGACCCTATGCGCCCCGCATAATAGTGGATGACTCTATATACCACGATATCCCCCTCAGTGTGGGATTGGTATTTTATTTGTTGACTAACATCTATGGATGCAGGGAAAAACAGGTTGGAGGGATCCAACTGGATTCCTCAAAAATATTTATTGTTTTCATATATATGTTGATATATGACAGGTTGGATAAATTGGTATGGATTGTGTGAATTGAATTGTGAATTGCTAAATAGCCTGGAAATTGGATTTGGTATTTTTAAATACCATAAGTAATAAATTTGAAGCAAATAAAAAGAAGATTTTGAATGAAAAGGTTTAAACTGGAAATTGGGTTATTTTGTAAAGAAAATTAAGTGGAATGAGAAAATATATTATTTAACTTGGTTATATTTAACTATTGGTAAATTAGGCCAGATAAAGGTTTTAATTAAAATTATATTTATTAAGGACTTGGAAGATATTTGAAAATTTGGAAGAGAATTGGAATTGATAATTAAAATAGATTGAAGTAAAATGGAATTTATTAAGGGATAAATTATAGAATGGAATTATAAATAGAAATGTTTTTATAAATAAATGGAAAACTCAAAAGGGTTTTATAAATTTATAAATGGGGTTTATAAATGAGATAGATTAATATCAGTGGATATGTGGAGAATATAAGTTGATGTGAACTTATATCGAGTTATGGAAATTGTTTTGAAAGAAAATGGTGAATAGGGCCGATGAGGTATGAATCAAGAGGAATTTATGAATTGAATCGATGGATATTGGATTTTCTAAAGATAGACTTTCTGTCGAGTAAAGTAAAATTTGTTTTTAAAGTGAATTTTTAAATCTACTATACTATAAAACTTTATAAACTATTTTTGAATTTAGAATATTCCGAAGTTAGTTTTATCTTAAACTATATTTTGAAAACAAAACCATTTTTCTTATTTTATAAGTATATATATTTTTAAATGTTTTAAATTCGATTAAAAATCCTCTTGAGATGAGAAGTGAGTTATTTAAACAGATGAGATTTTAGAAGATCTTATGGTGTATTAGGAGAACTTAAATAAAATCTTAATTATAAGATAAGCGAACTTTCGGAAGGCGAAGTAAAATTCACAAGGGTAGTAGAAGGGAAATATTAAAGAGAATTAACTAAGAAATTTTGGGGTAAATAGAATTTGGTGAAACGGGGTGGAAATTTACAAATAAAATTGTAAATGATTTTTGAAAATAGAGATAGAAAATAAATGAATATTTTCCAAGTGTTGAATATCAAATGGGGTGGGAACAAATATTATAAGTATTGGGCAAAGGTTAAGGAAAATTGTGCCATGCGAATAAAAGGAATTTGAAAATTATTTTCAAATGTTGAAATATGAAAATAATATCTTGTGAAGATATTTTGAGATAAATAATTTGGAGAATTATTTAAGATTGAATGGTTGCTTATGGATGTTAATTGATAGTTAAATAACCGACTATCAATAATTGGCCAATGCGCTAATCATTTCGAAGAGACCGGGATTGGTTTTAATTATCTGAAAACCACTTCGATCTAGTTTGAACATTACCCAATGAAGACCGTGAAGATTATGAAGACGGTGATTTGGTTTGTCCAGACCCAGGGCAACTTGTATGGACGAATGCTATCAGACCATCATCAAGAGACGATGAGCATTCAAGTGAAATGTGTTCTAAAAAGGTAACGCATAGCCTCAAGCCTCATCAACCGGGAATGGCTAAAACAGGGGAGGTGCAGCAAGGCTAAGTGGGTAGCACCCAAGTAGGGTAAGGTCATCCCTATCCTGTGTCCCTTTTATTTTGGCTGTGTGGCGGTTGCTGATCCCAACCGCTGGGTTATCTTATTCGGACTATCCAGTAAGGGGTAGCTCCGGTATTGTGTTGCAGGGGATTGGGCGTGATCCTCGTTACTCTGATCTAGGCTAGGTACTGTGATGGGTGGTACCCCAGTAGCCCTCCCATTGTATGGAATCCAATCTCCAATAAGCGCCTGTACGGTTTTGATTGTGCCCAACTATTGTTGGAACGTGAGATGCAAGCATTTCAGCTAGATTCTATTTTACTTTCTATAGACATTACTATAATATCAGACGAATTTGATAAAAATGTTTTGGTTATCGTAAGGTAAAAACTCGGCATATTTATTTGTGGCATGGGCTTACGAGATACCTTTGTTTCAAAGGATTTTCGAAAATATAATAATCCAATTGAGTGTGGTTTTTCACGCTGGTTTTCCAAACTGACTCGGGTGGTGTTTTATTATGATGCTCGGGTCAGACCGAGTTAAACAGGTCCAGGATAATATGCTATGGAGTTCAAGAGACGAGCTGGAGGATGAGACATATCTCCGTATTTGAATTATATTTTTCGCTATGTAAGGACATATAATAAGCTGTCCAAAGTGATGGATGATTGTTGTACTTTGAAAATGGTATGTATATATGACAATGCAGATTTCTATGTATTTAAAATCTATTGTTATATATTATATTTTATTCCGCTGCGACTGTGAGATTCCTGTGTTGTTTTAATTTCTTCTTCTACCTCTATCTTCTTTTCCCCTAGTTATTCGCTCTTTCGTACACTTTGGGTTGAACGAGGAATAATTATTATCAACTCAAGGGATACGAAACAACGGGTCGCTACAATATATATAGTAGTATATATATTAGTATTGCAGTGATTGATATTCCCGCATTATATAGCGGATGAGACCCTATGCGCCCCGCATAATAGCGGATGATCCAATATACCGCGATATCACCCTAGAAGTGGAATTGGTATTTTATATTGTTGACTAACGTCTGTGGATGTAGGGAAAAACATGTTGGAGGGATCCAACTGGATTCGTCAAAAACATTTATTGTTTTCATATATATATATTGATATATGATAGGATTGATAAATTGATATGGATTGTGTGAATTGAATTGTTAAATGTTAAATAACATGGGAATTTAATTTGGCATTTGTAAATACCATAAATAATTAAATTGAAGGAATTTAGAAGAAAATTTGAATAGTAAATTATTTATACTAAAAATTGGGTTTATTTCTAAAGGGAATCAAGTAGAATAAAAATATATTAACAATCCAGGGTTATACTTAACTATTTGAGATTGGTTTAAATAGAGAGTTGAAATTAAATTATATATATTAAGTGTTTGAAGAGATACTAGAATTAATAAACAGATTTGAAATAAAATGGAGTTTATTAAGGGAAGATTATAAAATGGGATTATAAATAGAATCTGTTTTTATAAAAAAATGGAAAACTCAAAGGATTTTATAAATTTATAAACAGGGTTTATAAGTAATATAAGATGATACCAGTAGATAGGAGGAAAATATAATTAAATGGTGAGAACTTATATCGAGCAATAGGAATAGTTTTGAAAAGAAATAATGGAATATTTCGAATGTGGGAAATGGTGATATGGTCGATGTGATACGGATCAAGAGGAATTTATAAAGTGAATTGGTGAGTATTGGAATTTCTTAAAAATAGATTCTTATCAAGTAAGTCTAAAATCTACTATACTATATGATTTAAAACTATTATCTGGATTATAATATTCTGAAATTAGTTATTTAATACTTAATATTTATT
Organism: Allium fistulosum; assembly: GCA_030737815.1. Taxonomy (NCBI): domain Eukaryota; kingdom Viridiplantae; phylum Streptophyta; class Magnoliopsida; order Asparagales; family Amaryllidaceae; genus Allium; species Allium fistulosum. The sequence goes on from CM060903.1 coordinate 97,853,016, forward strand.
GAAATAAATTCTAATTTTTATAAATCAACTCTGTAAATTAATTAGTAACTGGATATGAAAGTTTTAATGTTTTAAGATGTTGATATTTTAATTTTATCTAAAACCATACTTTGAAAATAAAACCATTTTTCTTATTATACATGTATATATATATATATATTTAAGTGTTTTAAATTCAATAATGAATTCGCTCGAGATGGGAAGCGAAGTAATTAAAATTGAATAATATTTTAGGGGAAGATCTTATAATGGTATTATGGAAATTTATATAAATTTCTTAAGTATAAGTGTAAACGGTGGAAGGAGAAATAAAAATTCTCAAAGAAGTAGAGGTGAAACTGGAATTATAAATAAGCATAAACGGCTTTGGAAATACTAAAGGAAATTAACTAAGGAATTCTAGGATTTATAGAATTCATATGAAATGAGTTGAAAATTTACAAATAAAGTGTAAATGATTTTCGAGAAAAGAAATAGGAAATAAGTGAATATTTTCCAAGTGTTGAGCAACCAATGAAGTGGAAAAAAATATTCTAAGTATCAGAAAAGGTTGAAATTTATTCCGTGTCAATAAAAGTGATTTGAAAACTATTTTCAAAGTGTTGAAGTATGGGAATAATACCTTATGTAGATATTTTGAAATAAATGATTTGGAAAATTATTTAAGGCCTAGTGGTTGCTTGTGAATGTTATTTGATATTTAAGTAACCGACTATCAATATTGGCCAATGCGCTGATCGTTTCGAAGAGACCGAGATCGGAATTGCTTCATTACAGCATGATAGGGGGTTCTCGCTTCGTGTTTGGTGACGAGCAGGAGACTCTTACCCCTACATGTCCCTGAGTATGAGTTGGCTGCGGATGTCGAGAGGCTGGCCGTAAAAGCAAATTCGTGGTACCAATGTATGCCACAGTGGGGCTAGGATGGTAGAAAAGCCTACCGGTCACCACCGCTGCCGGCCGTTACAATTGGTATCAGAGCTGAAGGTTAAGCGAGAACCTTGGATCTAGTGGGAATTACTCATTAGAGATTGAGTCAGTAGTACTCTAGAATGAGTCTGAGAGTATTAATATATATGAGCGCGTGTTTGTTAGTAAATATAAATGGTTTTAATATTGTGTTGACTTATTGATTGAGTGGAATATGAATTCTGATCGAGTAAGTGGGCCGCTAATTCGATAAGAGTTTATAAACATTTGAACACGATAAACCGACAAAGTATTGTTTTAAAAGTGGATGAATGAAATAATTTTACCCAAAAATATATTCTGATATAGAAGGAATAATTTTTGAAATTATTATATATATAATTGGAGTGTTTGGATGATAATATTATAGTCAAATAAGATTATAAACATTTTAAATGGCTTATATAACCAAGGAAAGTAAGAGATTGAATTTTGGAATTAAAATTAAAATTGAAAAGTTAAAAATGTAACTTGGATTAAGTTGAAAAAATAAATTTTTGAAATTTAATTGATGATAATTTGGAAAAAAATAAAAATAAATTGGTGAAGTGGATTAAATTTTGGATGTGATTGAATTGGGAAATAGGAATTAAATTGGATTGAAATTAACTTAAGCTAAGTAAATGGAAGTGTGTTGAATTAAATGAACTTAAGCTAAGTTTAATGATATTGAGATTGAATTTGAATTAAGTTGAAAATGGAATTGAAATAAAATTCAGTGAGTTATAGATAATATTGAATGGAATTAAATTCTTGCTTAAATAAATTTAAAAGAATGGTATGAAATTGAATTTAGCGTAGGCTAAGTTAAATAAGAAATCGAATTGGAATAAACAAGCTTCGATAGCTTATCAAAGAACTGAAAATGCCTGAATAAAAATATGCTTGGGCTATAAATAAAGATCTCGGGTTAAAATGAAATGTGAATGTGATTGATTATAAATGGATGGAAATGAAAAAAATATATAAGTGTGTGACTTATAAGAATTTAAAATGTGAAAATAAAAACCGAAATAAAATTGTTGGGTATTTTGGAAAATGAAAGAAAGAATGAAATTATAAAATAAAATTGAACTCAAGTAAAATAATGAAATGATTTTTGAGATAAAAAACAAATATTGAATTATAAATTGGAAGTGAACTAATTAGATAATTAATTAGTTAATGGAATATGGAAATGGAACCTAATTTTGTAAATTGGAAGTTGAACTGTGAAATGAACTCGAGTTATAAATAAAAATTCAAATTGAATTGTTAGTGAATTAAATATAAGTGGAAATGTTGTCAAATGAAATGAAATTGGATTAAAATAGAGATGGTTTGAGTTTCAAACAAATCCAATTCAAGTAAAAATAAATTAAAAATGTCCTTCTTATCATTTAAATAAATTCGGAGATGAATTGTGTAATGATTCGGATTTTTCGCGTTCGAAAATCGACATCCATACTTAACATCGTACTCGAATGCCATAGATTCGACCGTTCAAATCCGAGTCACCGGAGCTTATAACACAATTAAGTAAACAACACAGCGGAATAAAAAGAATAATACATTGATATACAATATCTGATACAACAGAGTGATACAATGAATATCAATATACATCAGAGATATGATACAAGAAATAGCAGCGGAAAAGAAAATGATAACATCAGCAGCGGATAATCTCCATCTTCAAAATGCCAATCCAGAAATAGCTTGAACTCTCAATAACGATGCACAAAGTTAAGCAAGCGCAGTCCATATCCAAAGACCGAACTAGCTCCAGATAATCTACTAAATCTGAATATATGAAAAACCCAACTCTAGACTGCCCGTGTAGAAAAATTTTGAGCACCCAGAGTTTAGGAAAGAAATAATAAACTCCGGATCAGTCATGGGACTGGTGTGAGCAACAAAAGCAGTTTATCTTTAAAAACAAATAGCAGAGAATTTTAAAGTCAATTCGCAATGCTTTTGGAAAATGAAACTACCATAAGACCTCCCGCCACACACACAATGCAAACGCAGACTTGGAGGAGATTTCTTCTTATGATAGTCAAAGATGCTTACTACGCAAAATCAAATCATTTTTGATATTATTATTAGTGCATAGTGTAGAAACATTTCGAAAAGTAGAATATAAATCTTAGCCAGCATAGGTACCATTATAGTATGCCTACTATAGCTACCATATTAGATGGCAGGTTCTACAACTAAAACCGTACAAGGCTCGTATTGTTTCTTTGGATTTCCAACAAATGGTCAGGCCAAGGAACTTCCCATTGCCACATGGAAACGCCTCTAGAAGGACGTCCCGAGAACCTAACCAGATCTCTACCAACACAAGGCCGGGTTACCCCTAACTGGGTAACTACTGACACGAGTATGCCATCTCCCGGTTGTAACCAACCTTTAACCGGGGCCCCAGCAACAAATCACAAAGTAAGATATAAATATGTTTGCTATATCCACATAAGTTAAGTATCTGGGCTCCATACCATGATACCACTTCTATCCAGAAGGAAATGTTCATACCCTAAGGGGCGCTGCCCCCAATAACCTTGCTGCATCTTTCCTGTTTTGACCATTCCGGGGTGTGAGGTTCGACGAAGTCTCGTCCACAAAGCTACGCTTTGGCACAAAGCCATGCTTTAGGTCAACAGATGATCAAAGTAATGATCACAAAGATAAATGATCAAACAAATGATCATATCACAAATGATCAAACAATGATCATCACACAACAACACACAGCATGTCACATTGCCAAATTGGGAATATATCGTTGATAACCTTCAACTACATAACCTCTGAGCTCGTACGTCTCAGAGAAGGGTGTTAAGCTAAGAGAATAAATTTTGTAATGACCCCAGATTTTAATTTAATTTAAATTAATAATTTGTTGAATTTTTGAATTAAAATTGTATAATTTATTATAAATGGAAGCGAGTTTCCCCGATTCAAATAGAAAATATATTAAGTCAAATTGATTTGAAAATTTTTATATATGAGAATATATATATATGTATATAGATATATATGAGTAAATTTGAATAAAATTTTGTGAAATTAATCAGTAAAGTAATGCGAGTTTCCCCGAACTCAAAATAAATTCGGTATAAATCGTTTAAATTTAAATTTTTGTATATGAATTTAAATCATGAAGAAATGATTTAGAAATGAAATTATATGAGATGAATTTTACAAAATCATAAAATGAATTAAAATAACAACATCAGATAGATTTTAATCAAATATTGAACATAGAAATACATTCAATTACAAATGAAAATAAATAAACTATATGGTTTTATACAATGTAAAGTAAAATAAATTATAACAAGATAAATATAGAAACACAAGACAAGTATTAGAGTTGGAAATAATATTTAAGTTAGAAAATAAATATAAATAAGATAAATTATATATATATAAGTCAATCTATTAGATAAATTATAACAACATGTAACTAGAACTTCATTTAAATTACAAAGCAATAGAACAAAAATGTATAGTTAAGTATATGAATGGATTGCAGAGTAGAAGCCACCAGACTTTTTCTCTAAGGAAATGTCTAACAAAAAAAACAAAAAAAAATATAAAATAAAACAAATAAAGTATATTTTGTACAACCAATTAATACCAATTTCTTTTGTACACTACACAATTATCTCTACAGCCGAAACAATATCACCTTCACAATATTAAGTAAAGGAATATATAGATGTAGGCTTGCAAAAGAAAAAAATAAAATATGTTACAAGTAAGCTGGGCTGTAAACAAAGTATAGGTAATAGCTTGCAAATGAAAACATAAAGGACTCTAGCAATTAATGCTATATCATCTCAGCCACAATACAAGATGTTCAGCCTCCATAAGCAAGAAAGCAAAAGAAAGAAAATATCTACAAAGTATAAACTGCACATATACAATTCATATGTAAATAAAACATGGTACATAGGCATTTAATGCCATTACCTCTAGTACACCATATAATATGCATATCAGCCACCATACAAGGAAAAGAAATCATTGTTTATAGTTGTACAAACAAGAAAATGTCACCCTGTACAAAAATATTATCCTCTAGTCTTCTTTTATACATCAACTTTCTCACTTCAGTTCGTTCAATAACATAGCAAAGCCATAAGAAAAAGAAAGAAAGAAGTAAACATCACCATTCTTATACACTCAAATTCAATTCAACTAAAACAAAATAGGATTTAAAGGAAGACCCACTACAGATTTTCAAAACAAAAGGTGCTCTCTGTTTAAACTGGTTTTCAGGTGAGTAACATCACAAATTTTAAATGTTTAAGTTATAAATCATGTTGCATACTCATCTCTGAAAGCAATATGATTGTGATGTGAATATGTATATGTGTGCATGCTATTTAGAATTGCTCTGTTCTGTTTTGTTTTCCAGGCTCAAATTTCCAACTAAATCCATTAGCATTTAATCTAGTTTTTGTTAGGAAGTAATCTACAAATCAAAGTTGTTTGATTTAACATGGACTAATGTTTTAAAATTTATTTAAGTCAAAACAACTTGTTTATAACCCTGGGAAGCAAGAAACTGAGCAAAGCTTTAAACTTATCAAAATTCGAGTTTCTCAATTTTCGAATTCAGGTTTATAAACTGAATTCTTATACTAAAATATGATTTTTAAAGTAAAAATTATGATTTTTAGATAATGGGTTTAAGTGCAATTCGACTTTGAATGAAAATGGGTTTTTGGGCAATTTCCAGTGGTCGGACACGTTAAGGGGTTCGGGTTTTCTCGTGGCGATAGAGGAGGCTACAGTGGGTCGGGGAAAAATGATGGGAAGTGCTCACGATCACTGTGGCGACAGCGGTGTAAGGAATTCGTTTCTAAACCTAGTTTTGTCGTGTGCTTATATTTTGGTTCATTCGTCATCAGTGATCGATCGAGTTCATCGCGCTCTTAGGGAACGATAGTTGGGTAGTTTGCGAATGTGTGGTCGAAGTCGCTGATACTCAGGTGGTCGGAGTGGCGGGAGCATGGCATTTCCAGGTTTGTGGTGGTGGTTTCCAGTTTGTTTCCAGGTGGAATGCGAAGCTCGATCTTGGATCGCGGGTTTGGGTTGTGATCGGATGGTCGCGTGAGGGTCTGAACATGATTGATGACTGGAGGAGATCATCGACGATGATCGAGGAGGTGCGGCGTCACCGTGCATGTGCACGGTGCACTGTTTGTTGTCAGGGGATGTTTGGTTGGGTCAGGGGTTTGTTCTCGAGCAATTTGATGATTGAATCAAAGATAGGACGGTGTGGACTCGAAGCAAAATGGTAGTGGCTCGAGTTATGGGTTGTGTTACAGGTTTTCAAACCTGTAATGTTAAATTCCAAACTGAATTCTAAAAAAAATGTTAAGCAAAGTTTTAAAACAAGTTTAATCTAAGTTTTTAAATATAAAAAGATTTAAACAATTTTGATTGTTAAAGTATATTTTTAAAATGGAAGTTTCTAAAATGTTTTATCTTTAAAATAAATGAAGATCAATGATTTATAATTCATTAAAATTAATAAGGTAATTAAAGAATGATTTATTTTATTTATAAATTAATAAATTAAATTGATTAGAAATGATTAATGATGATTTAATCTAAGATAATTTCTTAAGAAAGTGATTAAGAAATGTTATTAGTTAATGAAGAAAATTAACTGAGAATTATTAAGTATTGATTAAGGTGATTTATTTTAATAATTAATTGGATTAATTAATTTAGATAATCAATTATAAATTGTTTAAATGAAATTACTAAATGAAAGTAATTCAGGATTAATCACTTATTGTAATTAGTTTTGGATATTTTGATTTATTAAGGTTAATTAATTATGTAATTGGTTTAAAAGGTTGATTCAATTTATGTGATTGAATAAATTAATATGATTAATTAAAAGTTTATTTAATAAATTAAAGGTGAATTAATTAATGATTAAAGGTGAATTAATCTATGATGAAAATATAATTACTTAATGAAATTAAGAGTTAGTTAATTATTAAATTAACTTAAGGTTAATTTAATTATGTGATTAATTAAAGGACAATTAATTAATTAATTAAGGGTAATTAATTAAGATGGATAATTAAGGATTGATTAATTAATTTCATAAATTAATATCAAATGATTCGTAATTAATCAGGATTGGGTAATTAATTCATAAGTAATTAATTAGAAATTTAATTGGTTTAATTAGGGATTGAACAATTAATTAATCCTACTTATAAATGATTATTAAATGCTTGGATTGCTTATGAATGCTTGAATTGATTGTTATCCCTGATCTGTAATATCCTGTGATGTGAATTGTTTTGAATTGAGCTGTGTGTGTAAATCATTTATCTGTGTTGAATTTATATATCTATCTGTGAATCTGTGAATAAAGATAAGCGTTATAGGATTATACCGCTTATCAAATATATTGTCATATTCTGATTTGTGATGATTGAATGATGTTGCACTATTGTGTGAAACCCCTGGACCACACTGTTACACACACAAATATGGATTTCACGTGGAAATCGGTTAAGTCACAAATGATTTAAAATTTAATATTTTTGAAATTAAAATTTTAATTTCAATTGATTTTGAAAATGAAATTGGATTAATTATTAAAGCTTTTGAAAAAGGTGTTTTCAAAGATTAAAGTTGTTTTTGAATAACTTGATTTAGTTTTGAAATTCAAATTTGAATTTGAATTCAATATTTGAAATTGAATTCGATGATTGGAAATTTTGATGATATAAATGTGTTTATATGAAGTTAAACCATTTTAAAACTAAAATTTTGAGAATTTGGATTTAACCCAAGGATTTTAACTCGTATAAATGAATCAGATTTCCAAAATGAAAACTGTTTGTTTTAAAAGGAAAAAAAACTTTCAGATGAGAAATGAAATTCCAGTTTAATTAAAGGAATTTCAAGATTGAATTGAAAAATGGTTTTCCAAGTTATGAATGAATTCTTTTTGAAAGCTATGAATTAAATCTGTTTATTTTTAACAGATTTAAAATGATGTTTTGTTTAACCCATTCGAAATGAAATTGTTTTGAAAGATATGAGTTAAATCTTTGATTTAAAGATTTAATGAATTAATTAAATTGAAATGGAAATCGATTTGGAAAATCTGTGAATGAATCTTTGTGAAATTAAGTGAACTTTGTGAATTGAATCTTTTTGTTTATGAAGATTAAAATGGTAATTTATTAAACAATTTGAAAAGAAAGTTTGGGTTTAAATTGTGACTTAATTGAAATCCCAATATCCATATATTTTTAAATGTTGCGCTCACTATTTGGGTTAGCCGGGAAAAGACCTTTGTGTCATAAAACCCATTCCGAATTAGTGATACGTCGTATATGGATGGCATTTGAAGACCGGTGTTGAAGACCGGGTGTTTGCAAGAACAATAGGATAACCTATCGATTGTCTCTGCACTGGGTAGCTCCTGGTATAGAGATCCCCTAAGTGATGGGAAATCCGATCGGGATTGTGAATACCCGGAATTGCAAGGGCTTCGTAAGAAGTGCCTTCGGTTCTGTTCGAACCCGGAACAGACTTGTATGGTTACATGTCTGACATTACACTTTGAGATATAAAGCTGATTTCTTTCAAATACATTTCTGTTTGGTGGCGGAGAATTTATTCTCTTAGCTTAACACCCTTCTCTGAGACGTACGAGCTCAGAGGTTATGTAGTTGAAGGTTATCAGCGATATATTCCCAATTTGGTAATGTGACATGCTGAGTGTTGCTGTGTGATGATCACTGTTTGATCATTTGTGATATGATCATTTGTTTGATAATTTATCTTTGTGATCATTACTTTGATCATCTGTTGACCCAAAACATGGATTTGTGCCAAAGCGTAGCTTTGTGGACGAGACTTCGTCGAACCTCACACCCCGGAATGGTCAAAACAGGAAAGATGCGGCAAGGTTATTGGGGGTAGCGCCCCTTAGGGTATGTACATTTCCTTCTGGATAGAAGTGGTATCATGGTATGGAGCCCAGATACTTAACTTATGTGGATATCGCAAACATATTTATATCTTACTTTGTGATTTGTTGCTGGGGCCCCGGTTAAAGGTTGGTTACAACCGAGAGATGGCATACTCGTGTCAGTAGTTACCCAGTTAGGGGTAACCCGGCCTTGTGTTGGCAGAGATCCTGTTAGGTTCTCGGGACGTCCTTCCAGAGGCGTTTCCATGTGGCAATGGGAAGTTCCTTGGCCTGACCATTTGTTGGAAATACAAAGAAACAATACAAGCCTTGTATGGTTTTAGTTGTAGAACCTGCCATCTAATATGGTAGCTATAGTAGGCATACTATAATGGTACCTATGCTGGCTAAGATTTATATTCTACTTTTCGAAATGTTTCTACACTATGCACTAATAATAATATCAAAAATGATTTGATTTTGCGTAGTAAGCATCTTTGACTATCATAAGAAGAAATCTCCTCCAAGTCTGCGTTTGCATTGTGTGTGTGGCGGGAGGTCTTATGGTAGTTTCATTTTCCAAAAGCATTGCGAATTGACTTTAAAATTCTCTGCTATTTGTTTTTAAAGATAAACTGTTTTTGTTGCTCACACCAGTCCCATGACTGATCTGGAGTTTATTGTTTCTTTCCTAAACTCTGGGTGCTCAAAATTTTTCTACACGGGCAGTCTAGAGTTGGGTTTTTCAGATATTCAGATTTAGTAGATTATCTGGAGCTAGTTCAGTCTTTGGATATGGACTGCGCTTGCTTATCTTTGTGCATCGTTATTGAGAGTTCAAGCTATTTCTGGATTGGCATTTTGAAGATGGAGATTATCCGCTGCTGATGTTATCATTTTCTTTTCCACTGCTATTTCTTGTATCATATCTCTGACGTATATTGATATTCATTGTATCACTCTGTTGTATCAGATATTGTATATCAATGTATTATTCTTTTTCTTCCGCTGTGTTGTTTACTTAATTGTGTTATAAGCTCCGGCGACTCGGATTTGAACGGTCGAATCTATGGCATTCGAGTATGATGTTAAGTATGGATGTCGATTTTCGAACGCGAAAAATCCGAATCGTTACAAATTGAGAATGTGGATTAAAATTTAAAATGGGTTAATTGAATTAATTAGTAAATGGATGAAATTTCATTGAATAAAAATTAAATTGGAGTTTAAATTGGAAGTTGGTTACAGGAAAATTAAACATAAGTTATGGGGTGAAATAAATTGAAGAAAATAAAAAGAATGGAATGTTATCGAGCTTAATAAAATGGTTTCAAATGAAACATATGCGGATATGAAATAAAATGCAATGAATGGGTTGTGCATAATTTAGAACGGAGTGAAATAAATATAAAATGAGTTGGAATCAATTTAAAATAGCGTTAAACTAAAATGGATATTCTATTAAGTGAATATCGCCGAATTTGTATAAGAATAAGTATCGTTTGATGCAAATGGAAGTAAATAAAATTCTATGAATTGATAGAAGTGAAATAAAATTGATTTTGGAATCAATTGAAATGAATATGAGTTCGTTTGGTTTATAAATAAGTTGAATATAAGCGAGAGAGTTGAAAACCATTCGAATTAAATGAAAATGATATATGAATTGGTTGAAAGAAATAAAATTTAATGTCGAGACCTTATAATTGCTTATGAAAGTTGTTTATGTGCATTGCGTATGAAATCCATGTGTTGTAGTTGTTTAAGTAAATGAATGTTATGATTTGCATATATTTAGAACTTGGGTGTTTAAATTGAGTAAGCACAGGTACTTGGAGGCCGTTTGGCTAGATTTTGGTCGCGCTAAATTGCTAAATAAATAAGCCGCTTGCTTAAAAATGCTAAATAGAGGTACGCCTATGCAATAAAAGATAGGAAATATGAAATATTGTTTTGTTTTGTTTCCGACCGTGTGGGTCGATGTATATATATTTATCTCTCTTGTCATATTGCAAAAGCTCCTACGTACAAGGGAGACTCTTCCAAAATTTTCCAAAAATTTTGGGAGTTAGAAAATTTTTGTTAACGACGAACTAATTTCAAATTGGAGTTGAAATATAGGATTCCTGAATTCAAATTGAAAGCTAATTGTTTTGGGAGAAACAAAAGATTTGAAAAGTGAGTAACGGGTTTTTACTAAGTGGGTTTGATGAGTTAATGGGTTTGGAGCGTTCTTTCTGCCTTAGCAATTTCGGGGATGAAATTCTTTTAAGGGGGGAGGGATGTAACGACCCAAAATTTTGGATATTTGAAATTGGCGTATTTAATTGATTTTAAATATTCAAGTGTTGATTTTTAACTTGAATTTTAAATATAACTATTTATCGGATAATTAAATTTAATAATTGGAAATTGGATTAAAAAATATTGAATCTAGAGTTTCAAGCTTGTTAAAAATATTTCAAAGGCTTATAAAATTTATATTGTTAATACTGAAGGTTGTAAAATTTTTAAACTTGAATTTAGAAGTGATTTGTTCAGTTTTAAAAATATATCGTTTAAATCGACATTTAAGAAAATAGCCTTCCGAGACACAGTCTTGGAATTCGACGAAACTAGATCCATTGGATCTGTAATATTGTATTATTATCGGATTTCAAATTTCAAATCTTTCGAAGTTGTCGTGTGTTCGTACGGTATGGAAACGTGATGATATCTATATCGAAAATTCAATATAATTACTGGGTCCAAAAAGCTATCTTCTCCATACGATAGAATTAGGACTCCAAAACCTTTTCCATTGCGTTCGGGATAGGGGTATAACGTTATGAACGCCTAGCTGCATGCCTCGATAGGATGTTAAGATTTTAAGCTACGAATTCAAAACGATTTAAATATAAATATAAATATAAATATAAATATATCCATTGATAGACATATATACACATCAGAGCTTTTTCCAGTCCTTTCCAAAACACTGTAGCAAGTTGATGTAGGCACGTTAGCATCTCATCGTGCCTTTTCTTGTCTCCTCCCTCTTCTTTCTAAAAGCAAGCAGATTGTTCGAAAGAAAAACCAAAAGAAAACGAAAATGGAATTTAGGGCCGAGCAAATTTCTTTGAACTTAAATCGCGTGCCCTCTTTCAAACCTTCGAACGAAAAAAAAAGAATGAAAATCGAAATTCGAAACCAAATCATGTGAATCCCTTCCTCTTCCAGTTCACGATTCACAAAATCAAATCATGCCTTCTTCAATTCACTAAATAATCGCGATCGATTTCTCAAGTTCAAGGTAGCTCCGCTCCTTCGTTCGATGTTCGACAATGGAATAGGGCCACGTAGGAAGGTGCGACAGTGTTCTCGAGTTCGTGAGGGTCGACGACTTCGGCTGTAGGGGAGGCAGGCAATTGCTAATGGAGTCGAGATCGTTCGAGCAATGGTGGAGACACCCGTTAGCGTGTGCATGAGTGGATGGGACGACAGCGTGTGAAGGCAGCGGAGGCCGAGGTCGAAGTCGGTGTCGATGGCATGTTCGAGAGTGCTGATGGGAGTGGCTCTAAGGTAAAGCAAGTCTTATTTTTATTAAAATTAAATATATATACACACACACACACACACACACATATAGGTAAATACAGAAAAGAAAAATGTAAATATAAGTATAAATATTTAGATAAAAGTACACATACATATTGTAACCTCCTGTTAATTTTAAATAATGATTTCAGTAGGTGAAGACAATTATGTTTTAATTTAATAAAAATACATATATATATATATATATATAGAAAATTGTAAAACAGTAGGTGTATATATATAATATTTGGAAAATAAAAGAGTTTGAAAATAAAAAATAAAATAAATATACATATACACATTTTTAAATCTACTAGCTTATTTTAAATAATGTATTATAGTAATTAACTTGTTTAATAAACTTATTTAATTAATTTAGTTACTAAAAATTATTAGTTTAAAATTAAATCATTAGTTAATTAAATTTATCAAATGGAAAATTAATTGTTCAATTTGTTCAAATATTAATAAGTCATATAATGTAACGGCCCGAAGAGATTTTCGACCCCGAAAATCGACACTAATACATTCACTGTATAGAGTGCCGAGCAATAGAGTGTCGAAAACCCCAGATTGTTAGGTTTAAGAAGAAAAAGAGGTAGAAGAAGAAAGAAAACAACAGCACAGAATCTCACAATCGCAGCTGAACAAATATAATATACAAATAACAACATTTTTATACAATGAAAAGCTGTAACTGTCAATATATACACAAGGTATCAGAGTACAACAAAACTGGACAGTTGTAACAACTGCTGTCTATACAGCCCCTAATATACAGCGGAATATAATCTATACGTCCCTGCCATCCAGCTCATCCCCTGAGCTCCAAACGTCCCAACCTAAAAATCTGTAATACTCGGTCTGACCCGAGCATTACAATAAAGTAACACCCGAGTCAGGTTGGAAACCAGCGTGAGTAAACCCATATGATATGAAATACTTAAGTTATAAACTTCTTTTCAAAAACCAGGGTAACTCGCCCACATTACGAGTTCTTAACTTGTTATAACCAACGCTTGTTGCTAAATCCATTTAAAAATATATCTGAGTGGAGTTGCTTATTCAAAATAGTCGGATTTACTTAATTTATTCAATTTCAGCCTATTTGATTCTAGAAATCAAACCCGTAAGGATTCATAGTATTTATTAAATCGAAGTGGTTCTGGACATCGCTGATATCCGATCCCGGTCTCTTCGAATCCAAACGCCATCTTTAAGCCAAGTTGTTTTTAACAAAACAATTCACTCTCAAAATGTAAACCTTCACATGAAAATCCCATCACAATATCTATTCGAATAAAACGTCTCACACTTTATATTTAACTGTTCATTTTAGGTTATTTCATATCAGGGAATAACTGGAAAACTCATACAAGAGAAACAAAGAAATCCAATGTACTTAATCCAATTTAAATTATTCATAGACTAGATTAACTAGTCACACAAATCATTAATTTACTTAAAAAGAATTAATTAATTATTTTCAAATCATGTTTAATTATCATTAAACTAACTACAAACCATTTTATTTTATTCTAATTAAATATCTGGAATTGACTAATAATCAACAGGTATAATTAACTTAACACTTTTAATAAATTAAAGGTTTAAGTCATTTTATTTTATCATTACTATTAACTAGTTATAATTATTTATTCGCTTTAATAAACCTTAGTAATTAATAAATAATTAACATATATATATATTTACCTTAACTTAATTAAATTTAAGTTTAAATTATTTTATTTATCCTAGCCATTACTAATCCTAAGGTTTAAGTTAACTTAAGGTTTTAAGTTTCTTAATTTAAATAACCATAACTAATTACTTTGAAACCATTTTCTTTCCATTTAAAAGCTTTTATATTTCTTTCCTTTTCTTTATCTATATATTTTTCTCTTTTTCCTTTTTCCCTTTTCTTATTTCTTTTATTTCCTTATCCTTTCCGTCTTATCTTTACTTTTTCCTTTCTTTACTTTCTTTTACTTCTTTTCACTTCCCTTTTACTTTTTATTTACTTGTCCCACTATTACTTTTATTTTATTTTTCCTCTTTATTTCTTTTTTCTGGCCCATCGAAAATCCAGCCTGTCTTCCTTTCCCCCTTCCCTTACTCCTCTTATTTCCTGCTACCACTCTTTTCCTTTGTACAGCACGAAAACGTGCACGAACCTGGTTACGTGCACCTGCACACCCACTCTAACTGACCAACCACGCTGCCGACGTTTCTCGCGAGTCGCCTACAACCACCACCCTACGACTTCCCACCTGGAACCCCGATCTACCCCTCATTTGAAAATTTCGAGCATCAGCCACTACTTGAAAATGACACCATGGCCTTCCCTCGCCTCGCCTCGCCACCATCGTGCACTATTCATCACCGAACTTTTCCGATGAACTCACCACCCCTCCTCCATCGTTCCCCCCACAACCGCACACCTATTCCCTCCCCTCCTCGTCTCCATTTACTCAAAACTTGAACTCCAAGGGCACCCTCCTTAAACCCTAAATCCACACCGTTTGGCCACCACGACCAACTGGAATACGCCGTACCATTTTTCATGAGCACATTACCTCCTGATCCACCTCCAGACCAACCACCTTTCCACAAAATCGGCCACGTCGTTGGAATTTGATATTTTTCCTAAATACGATCAACTTCCTCTATCACTCTAGATACATAACTAAAAATCATCAAACTTTTTTCTAAAATCATCCTTTCTAGAGAGGAACACACCTATATAACTGAAAACTTTAAACTTTGGTACTCGAATTTTTGGTCGATTCTTGGATACCTGTTGTAATATATCCCTTCCTCCTCCTATGCTACATGATATCATCTGAAAATAAATCTTAAAATGAACTACACTCAAAATAACCAAATTTACCTTTTGAACCATAAACTAAAACTAACTAGGTAAAAAGATTTTATATTTTAAAAGTTCAAGGTCTTACTTTTTAAAAAAAAACAGAGCTGTTTATGTTTGAGTTTTACAGGTTGTTCAGGCTTGATTTATCACACTTACGTAAGCCATAAAAACCTATTAGCACATGAATGTTTTGACAGAATACAAGAGTCCAATTTTCCAAATAGATGTATGATACTAAGTTTTCCAATAAGTGAAGTTTTTGGATTCACTCACCTTTCACTCCTTTGAGCAGAGCAATATTTGTTTCTAGAAAAGAATACTACTTGCTTTTCTCCCACTGCCTCAGGCTTTGATCTCTTTTACTTAAGCTGTTTTGGATTTTTTTTTGGACACAGTTCCTTGATTTCCCTTTTCCTTTTGATCTCCTAGTGTTTGATTG
The DNA here is from genome assembly GCA_030737815.1 of Allium fistulosum. Lineage (NCBI taxonomy): Eukaryota > Viridiplantae > Streptophyta > Magnoliopsida > Asparagales > Amaryllidaceae > Allium > Allium fistulosum. The sequence goes on from CM060903.1 coordinate 97,868,820, forward strand.
CTTTTGGTTTTACTTAAGTTTTAATGGTAGCTAGTCTTTCTATTTATTTTAAATTTGAATGAACAAGTGAACAATTTTACAAACTAGGATGGCCGTATACCTATACATATGAAAAGGGAAGTGTGCAGTGGAAGCCGAGGCATTGTACAGGCTTTTACTTTGTTGATTTTTATTTTCTTTCTTTTATTTTGATTTATTTTGGAAATCTTGACATGATTTAGATATATTTTGTGCTGAGGTGATAGCATGATCTAAATTCGATTTTATATGAAAAGGTTTTGATTTTTTTACATGACTTGATTTCTATCTTGACATTGATTTATTATGTTGATTTAATATTTAGTATGTTTGAATTTGATGTATTGTATGCTATAATTTAATGCTTGTCTCCCTATGTGTTTACAAGAACTTTTATATGAATTTTATATATGTATATGTATCTTTTCGTGTATATGTTTATACCCTTCCATATTTACAAATACTATATGCTTCTCCACTTATGTATACATATATATGTATTATTATTTTATCATATTTACATTTATGCCTTCCTATATATATTTTACTTTATTATGTTTACCTTTTTATTTTATATATGAATATACACATGTTTAAACACATATGTATAAATATTTATCTTTTTTCACAAGCATTTTTGTTATGATATGTATACATATACTTTGAGTTTTTCATATATCTTTTATATACATTACATTTGTACATTTTGATATTACATATATATTTATTCATGCCTTTTCAAACTTCCTTATATTTTTAACATATGAGTATAGATACACATATATATATTATTTGTATACTTATATATATACTATCAATTGCCATAAACTTGTATAGATCTATTTATATATTTATGGATGTTTTATCTTAGTTTTAAATAGTGGAGTGTACATATACATTTATAAAATTTATTTCTAAAAGGTTCATCATATTTTATCTTTTTCCAAAATTCTATAATTCAATATCTAATATGGCTTTAAAATGAACATGTATGTCCAGCTATTTTAGATATCAGAAATTCATTTGTTTGATCTATTAATATCCCCATAATTTAAACCAGTTAATTACCCAATTATCTGACATTAAAAATCCGGGTCGTTACATTCCTCCCCCCTTTAGATCTTTTCGTCCTCGAAAAGGAACGAAGCGAGAATTTTAATTTTGATGTTTATTTTCCATTTAATCATTCTTTAATCATTTAACCCTTTACTCTTTTATTTGTAAAATTTTGAAACACTTTAAAATCTACGTAATATTATCAAAATAGTTTTATAAAAATACTTTTCATAACTCGATGTCTAAACAAGTTCATCCTTGTTCTCATAAAAATTCAATCAAACGTTGATCAGGCTCAGGACTGAAAATCTATAAGTACTTAGTAAACCCGTTTTCAGCACCCAGTGAAAATACGTGGAAAACTTTTTTTTCTTATGAAAATGCCATGGAAATCATCACCCCCTCCATGGATCGCAGTTAGCCCGATGATTACGTCGCCATCCCGTCGAAAACCATAAAAAACTGTAGGCATCTGCACCCCTCGATTACACCATGGAACCGCCACAGATCGCAGCTACACCCAGGGTTACATTGCCATCACGGCAAAAACCATGCAACTGTAGGCATCAGCGCCCTCGAATTTTGCTGCCAAATGAAACTTCACTACATAGATCGCAGACTACATCAGTCGAGTCCCAATGTAGCCTGTAGGCACTCACTGCCACAGATCTTTCGCTATGTCCTCATAGATCGCAATCTACCGATGTTACATTGCTCTCCCAGCGAAATCAAACATAGACTTTAGGCAATCGCTACCCCTCGACTTACGCTATGGAACACAGTAGATCGCAGTTACACCAGAGTTACACTACCGTCACGGCATAACCCCAATGTCACTGTAGGCATCAGCACCCTCGACTTTCGCTACCCCAATCACAATCCACAGGAACTACAGTTTAGTCCGGACGTCCTCTGGGATCAAAATTTAGAACCCCCCTTAGGGCTCAAGGCAGAACCACCCAGTGAATCTCCTACTATAAGTTTCAACTCTAAATGGGAGCGCCTTTTTCCCCATTGCATTCTCAAAACATTTTATACTATACACATATAGTATCTTTCAAATCATACTCTTCATATGTCTCACATATAAACTTCAAAATCGATATCTCAAAAAAATCGATAGTTCTCAAACTTGGCTTCCCAAGTTCCAAAAATTGATTTTTCCCAAAATCGAAAGCCTTTAAAAAATCAATTGGTTTCACTCTGACCAGTTTGAAATTTAGAAAATAGTTTGAATAGTTTAAAATAGTTAAGTAATGGTAAAATAGTTAAACAGTTGTAAAATAGTTATAAAATAGTTAAATAGCTAATATAAGATAGTTTGAGTTTTAAAAAGAAGGGTTGTATAGTAAATAGCTTGGAAAAATATATTTAAGACAGTTTATATTAAACAATTTATTTGAAAATAATTTCAGAGTCAAACTGGTTCAATTTCCCAATCTCCAATTCAATCAAATTTCAATTTAAATATACACTTCCATTTAAATTGATTCAATTCCAATTCATTTTGAATTAACTTCGATTCCTATTCTAATTCAAATCAATTCCCAATTGAATTTTTAACTTATTCAACTTCGATTACACTCCCAATTAGTTCAATTCAATTTCAAATTAATCTCAATTCCATTCTCAATTTCCAACCATCTTTATTTATATAAATTCAAGTTTGATTTCAAAATACCGATTTAATTTCTTAAATCAAGTTAGCCTTTAACATTTAATTTAACACCCCAAGTCTTTAAACAATTTAATTCCGAGTCCAAATTTCAAATATTCATTTTAAATTTCCTTTACTTAAACTTATTTGAGGTTCGAGTGAGAGTTAAAATCTGCTTAAGCAAATCAATTCTCAGAGTTCAATTGATTTCCCAATTATACTTCAATTTTTTTCTTCTTAAAATCAAAATCATTTAAGTAGTTTCAAAATAAAGTTTTAATTACGTTAAATTCCAGCAATGGATATATATCATTTCAATCCACTTCTTAATTCATTAAAAACAATCCAATTTACAGTTTTTATATATACTGTTAATGACAACACAGTGATAGCAGGATATGTCAAAGTAAATAAACATCCAAATTATCTAAAACATCAATCAATAGCATCGATTCACACTTTCCAGAATTCAAAACCCATTTTGAGACCATAGACAACTCCCTTTTCAATTTAACCCATTTAACCTTCCTAAGTTAAATCTCAATTTCATCTTGAAATTTTCAAATTTTAGACTATAGGTCTAAACTTATTTAACTTTTCCTAAGTTAAATTCCAATTCATTTAATCCATTCAACCTCACCCAATTTAAATTTCCATCCCAAATTTAAATTCTTCTTAATATCCCTTCCCACCTATAAGTTCAAAACCTATTTCTCTTTGGGCTACACTCTTTTTTCAAGGGAATTTAGAATTCAACACTTAGTGTTTATCTCAAATGAACTTTTGATATTATGTATATCCATATATATATATTTATTTCGTTTGCATACCTAGTCACACCTTTAACCCATTCTTGGTTTTGAATTCAAAACAATTTCCTTTGAAATTTCAAAGCAACTCTTGTTTTTAAACAGGGTTTCCATATTCAAAAATATCCTGAATAATATTATTTATTATATCTTTTGACACTTTGAAACAATCCCTAAATTTCTGGACTTAGATTTAAAATTTAACAATATAAATCCTTTTCAATTTATAGGTCATACTTATATAAATATTTACTTCCTTAAAACTTTTCATTCTACTTTCTCATTGTTTATTTTAAAAAAATAAACATCCCTTTATTTAGACTCAATAACCAATTTATGATTATTATCATACATACTATATATTCCATCATAATTTATTGGAAAAACATAAATCATGGTAACTTATTCCTTTTCAAGACACTTTGAAAATTCTTTTGGATTTTCTAGGATTTAAATTCAGGTTTTCAATCCATTTTTAGCTTAATTTATTTGCAAAATTTATCCTTACCCAAATTCCTATTTGGTTGTATGGGTTTTACCACTTAAATTTAATAATCTTATTAAATTTTAATAACACAATAAATTTACTTTATATACTATAATAATTAGAAAATTATTGCTTTATATATCAAAATATAAGCTTATATAAAAATCAATTTTTTTTAAAACCATTATATAAGAAAATAACAAATACGCCCTCATATAATACTCTCAACTCATTCTAGGGTACTACTGACCCCTATCTCTAATGAGTAATCTCCACCAGAGCCAAGGTTCTCGCTTAACCTTCAGCTCTGATACCAAGTGTAACGGCCCGAAGAGATTTTCGACCCCGAAAATCGACACTAATACGTTCACTGTATAGAGTGCCGAGCAATCGAGTGCCGAAAACTCCAGATTGTTAGGTTTAAGAAGAAAAAGAGGTAGAAGAAGAAAGAAAACAACAGCACAGAATCTCACAATCGCAGCTGAACAAATATAATATACAAATAACAGCATTTTTATACAATGAAAAGTTGTAACTGTCAATATATACTCAAGGTATCAAAGTACAACAAAACTGGACAGTTGTAACAACTACTGTCTATACAGCCCCTAATATACAACGGAATATAATCTATACGTCCCTGCCATCCATCTCATCCCCTGAGCTCCAAACGTCCCAACCTGAAAATCTGTAATACTCGGTCTGACCCGAGCATTACAATAAAGTAACACCCGAGTCAGGCTGGAAACCAGCGTGAGTAAACCCATATGATATGAAATACTTAAGTTATAAACTTCTTTTAAAAACCAGGGTAACTCGCCCACATTACGAGTTCTTAACTTGTTATAACCAACGCTTGTTGCTAAATCCATTTAAAAATATATCTTAGTGGAGTTGCTTATTCAAAATAGTCGGATTTACTTAATTTATTCAATTTCAGCCTATTTGATTCTAGAAATCAAACCCGTAAGGATTCATAGTATTTATTAAATCAAAGTGGTTCTGGATATCGCTGATATCTGATCCCGGTCTCTTCGAATCCAAACGCCATCTTTAAGCCAAGTTGTTTTTAACAAACAATTCACTCTCAAAATGTCAACCTTCACATGAAAATCCCATCACAATATCTATTCGAATAAAACGTCTCACACTTTATATTTAACTGTTCATTTCAGGTTATTTCATATCACGGAATAACTGGAAACCTCATACTAGAGAAACAAAGAAATCCAATGTACCTAATCTAGTTTAAACTATTCAAAGACTAGATTAACTAGTCACACAAATCATTAATTTACTTAAACAGAATTAATTAATTATTTTCAAATCATGTTTAATTATCATTAAACTAACTACAAACCATTTTATTTTATTCTAATTAAAAATCTGGAATTGACTAATAATCAACAGGTATAATTAACTTAAGACTTTTAATAAATTAAAGGTTTAAGTCATTTTATTTTATCATTACTATTAACTAGTTATAATTATTTATTCGCTTTAATAAACCTTAGTAATTAATAAATAATTAACATATATATATATATATATATATATATTTACCTTAACTTAATTATATTTAAGTTTAAATTATTTTATTTATCCTAGCCATTACTGATCCTAAGGTTTAAGTTAACTTAAGGTTTTAAGTTTCTTAATTTAAATAACCATAACTAATTACTTTGAAACCATTTTCTTTCCATTTAAAAGCTTTTATATTTCTTTCCTTTTCTTTATCTATATATTTTTCTCTTTTTCCTTTTTCCCTTTTCTTATTTCTTTTATTTCCTTATCCTTTCCATCTTATCTTTACTTTTTCCTTTCTTTACTTTCTTTTACTTCTTTTCACTTCCCTTTTACTTTTTATTTACTTGGCCCACTATTACTTTTATTTTATTTTTCCTCTTTATTTCTTTTTTCTGGCCCATCGAAAATCCGACCTGTCTTCCTTTCCCCCTTCCCTTACTCCTCTTATTTCCTGCTACCACTCTCTTCCTTTGTATAACACGAAAATGTGCACAAACCTGGTTACGTGCACATGCACACCCACGCTAACTGACCAACCACGCCGCCGACGTTTCTCGCGAGTCACCTACAACCACTACCCTACGACTTCCTACCTGGAACCCCGATCTACCCCTCATCTAAAAATTTTGAGCATCTGCCGCTACCTGAAAATGAAACCATGACCTTCCCTCGCCTCGCCACGCCACCATCGTGCAATATTCATCACCGAACTTTTCCGATGAACTCACCACCCCCTCCTCCATCGTTCCCTCCACAACAACACATCTATTCCCTCCCCTCCTCGTCTCCATTTACTCAAAACCCAAACTCCAAGGGCACCCTCCTTAAACCTAAATCCACACCGTTTGGCCACCACGACTGTGACGTCCCTGATTTTTAGCTATCAGATATTGGATAATTAACTGTTGATAATATTATTGAACAAGTCAAATAGGTTAATTTTTGATGTTAAAGATACTTGAATCTAGATATTGATTAAAAACTATATTGAATATTGACTATGCTAAATATTTTAGAAATGTATATATAATTCCACCCATTTAAATTAAGATGAAATATCCATAAATATATAAATACAACTACATACGAGCTTATGATGTTTAACACGTATATAAATATAAATGCATATATATGTCATATGAAATCAAATATTGAAAAAAACATGTAAAAGTTTTATATACATGAGCTAAAATCTATATAGTATTTGTAATTAGAGAAATGTAGAAACATATATGAAATGAAAAATTATATATAAATAGTAACTAGGGAAAAAGTACATATAACCATATATATATGTACAAACAAAAGAAATATATATGCATATATAAATTCATATAAAAAAATGTTTGTAGACAAAAAGGGAGACAACACCAACTCAAGCATACAAAATATCATCTCAAGCATACAACACATCAAATCCTCTATTACAATAATCAAATCAATTTAGAAAAATTATCAAGGTCAAGTCTACATAAAGGAAAAATCAAATTCAAGTCATATGAAAAAGTAAATCACCTTTTTTTAAATCCGGTCACATATTTTCAAAATAGAAGAAGAAAAAATGGTTATACATGAGAAGCTACAGAATTCTCTTTATATAAGCCTTGGCCTTTGTCATCTTCTGGCATTCGAAAAAGGATAAGAAGTAAAATACAAGCTTCCTGTAAAACATTAAGAGGATCAAGGCAATGAAAAAAAAGAAGTTGTATATACATATTTAAAAGAATAGAGACTGTCATAAAATCAAAACTTGAAGCCTGAAGAAGGAAGGCAGCATTTCATCTCTGGAAAAAAATAGTGAGTGCACATTGTTGTTTACAGGTATCTATATATACTTGTATATCCCATGATTAGGAGTGAATCGTAACCGATGCCATGTGATAAACGTTGATATGGAGAGATGTATCCTTCTGTATGTTGTGGGCTTTGGTTATGTTCAAAATTTTGGGTAAAAACAGTTAAGCTCTCATCTTTAAAAATCAATATCTTCATAACTATTTAGCTTTAAGTCATGATTCCAAAACCAAAGTCCATTGTTTATGGGTGTAGAATAACTTAAAATTGGATTCGTTAGTTATATTAAAACATAGAAGGAGGAAAATACATGTTATAGTGAATCACTTATATATGACAACAAATCAGGTTTCACAAAAAATCAGTCGACTTCATGAGCTGGTTTGTTTTCGGAAATAACGAATTTTAGTGTGTGTTTCATGATTTATAGATTTGTATTTGATGGCTTAGAAGGGGATGAATGCTGACTGGGTTTTGACAAAATTGCGCCGCTCCGGTCATAGTCAGAGGTCAGCGTTGGGTCAGAAGTAGGTGGTAGAGGTAGGGAGTTTGAGAAAATGGTGGAGCGTTTTATGGGGAAGTGTGGTGGTCGTTCGAGGTCGGTTTAGGGTTCGAGATGGATTTTGGGGATGCTTCGGTCTGAAGGGTAGGGAGGCGACGTGAGGCGAAAGAGGAAGTGCGGTCCAAGGGGAAAGGGCAGAGGAGGCCAAGGCGAAGCCGGAGGCGAAGTTTGGGCTGGTGATGGTGGTCAGAGGCGTCGAAGCGAGGTGGTGGAAGGGAACGGAATGCTCCAGTTTTTCTTTGCGAAGCTCGAATTTTGAACGAGGGGTAGATCGGAGGTTCTGGGTGGTTGGAGGTAACACGGGGGTCGAGGATTACCTGCGAGATCGGTTGGCGGCGGGATGTTCGGCCAGATAAAGGTGTGCACGTGCACCGTGTCATAGCGTGCATGTGGAAAAAAAGGAAAGAAAGAAGAACGGAGGAGGAAGAAAGGAAACTAGAAGAATAAAAGAAAGAGAAGAGAAGGGGAGGTCGGGAATTAGTCTGGGTATTAGCTTTTGGGTCGATGGGCCAAAGGTTTTAAAAAATATATATGACTAAATAAATGAAATGTTCTCAAGTATTTTCAAAATCAAATTACCTTTAAAACTATTTTCTTTTAAAACTTTAAATCCCCAGTTTTTATAAATTAAACTGAGCATCGTCTTACCTCATGAGACACCTGTGAATTCACTTGTTTAATAATAAATGGAAATATAATTAGTTAGTGGTTAATGGAAGTAAAGTGATTTAAACTTTTAAACTAGTAAAAAAACCCTAGGCTAATTTGTATAGGTTATTTATTGATTAATTTCTAAAATTTATTTAAAGTAAAGTAAATAGTTGAATAAATTTGGTTAAGTATAAATAAATTACGGTTAATCAAAGTGAATTAAACTTATGAGTAAATCATTTGGATATTGATTATAGACCGTTGATTGGATTAACGATTTATACCATTGCTTAATTCTGTGGGATATTTGTTTCAAATTAAAATAATTGGATTGAAGATAATAATATGTTTTATTGGAATAAAGATCTGTAATAAATCCCCATGATTGAATATTGTCACCCTAAGTAATAAATTATTTATTTTAAACAATTTACTCCTTTAAAATTATCCCTTGGATTCGAAGGGAACATGACCGAATATCCGCGTTATCCGGAACCACTTCGATTCGAACCTTTACAGGTTTATTATAGAATCTAATAGGCTGGAATTTAATAAATTAAGCAAACTGGTTTATTTTAAATAAGTAGTTTTACCTAGTACAATATCGATGGATTTTCCTGTAAAAGTGTTGGTTTTAATCTGAAAAAAAACTCGTTCGATATACGAGTTACCTTGGTTTTCAATGGGGTCTTATAACTCTAGCATTTCAAATTTAGTTGGTTTACTCACGCTGGTTTCTAGCCTGACTCGGGTGTTACTTTATTGTAATGCTCGGGTCAGACCGAGTATTACAGATTTTCAGGTTAGGACGCTTTGGAGCTCAGGAGATGAGCTGGATGGCAGAGACGTATTGATTATATTCCTCTGTGTATTATAGACTGTGTAGTCAGTATTTAGGGACAAGTTATTATAACTGTCCAGATTATTTGTTGATGATTGTACTCTGATATATTGTATGTATATTGACAGTTACAGCTTTTCTTTGTAAATACTGCTATTTGTATATTATATTTTATTCCGCTGCGATTGTGAGATTCTGTGTTGTTGTTTTGTTTCTTCTTCTACCTCTTTTTCTTCTTAACCCTAACAGTCTGGGTTTTCCGACACTCGATTGCTCGGCACTCTATATAGTGAACGTATTAGTGTCGATTTTCGGGATCGAAAATCTTGTCGGGCCGTTACAGTTGGTATCAGAGTGGAAAGGTTAAGCGAGAACCTTGGCTCTGGTGGGGAAGTTACTCATTAGAGATAGGGTCAGTAGTACCCTAGAATGAGTTGAATATATTATATGAGGGCGTACATGTTATTTTCTTATATAATGATTTAAAAAAAATGAAATAAACTTGTCAACTAGAATTGGTTAAGAAATTGGTTTTAGAGTTGATGTATGATTGGGAAATAAATTGAATTCTAAAAATTGATTTGTTTAAGAAGATTGAACTCTTACTCGAACCTTGAAATAAGTTTAAGTAAAGGTAATTTAGAATGAATATTTAAATTTGGACTCGGAATTAAATTGTTTAAAGATTTGGGTTGTTAAATTAAATGTTAAAGGTTAACTCGATTTAAGTGATTAAATCAACATTTTGAAAACCGAACTCGAATCAATATAAATTGAGGATGAAATTGGAATTAATTCAAAGGTGAAATTAAATTGAATTAATTGGAATCGAAATCGAAGTTAAATAAGCTTAGAATTCACATTGGGAATTGATTTGAAGTAGAATGGGAATCGAAGTTAATTCGGATTGAATTGGAATTGGATCAACTTAAATGGGAATGGAAGTTGAAGTTGGTTGAAGTGTAGTTTGGAAACTGAGCCAGTTTGACTTTGAAACTATTTTCAAATAAATTGTTTTAATATAAACTGTCGTAAATCTATTTTTCTAAGCTATTTACTATACAACCTTTCTTTTTTAAAACTCAAACTATCTTATATGAGCTATTTAGCTAATTTACAACTATTTTACAACTATTTAACTATTCTACTCACCATTTTACTATTTTAAAAATATTCAAAGCTATTTTCTAAATTCAAACTGGTTAGAGTGGAAACAGTTTATGTTTAAATACTAATTGGCTTGAATTGAAGTTTTAACCCAAGGGAAAATTAAAGCAATTCTAAAACTGAACCGAATCAACTACTAAGGAAAAATGATTTTGAAATAGAAAAGTATATTTTGAGAAATACATGATGAAAAAGAAAACTGGAAGTTGGATAGCTCTATAACTGAAAACTTACTTTATAAAGAGTAAGAAATGTGATAAGCGACTTTGTAAAGGAAATCGGACTTGAACAAAATTTTGTTTTTCCATTATTGAGGGTATATATATGTGTTCTATATTGAAATCCCTTATTTAGATTATAACCAGAAAATGTGATCTTTAAAAGATACTTGAAATATAAATGGGAATCTATATAAGTATGATGTGATCCAAAAGATTTTTCAAGTTGAAAGAAAAGCTTATATATATATATATAAGAATGATTTTATGAGAATGGAACTGAAAAGGTTTTTGGAAACCCACTGATTTTGAAAGGCTTTTGGTTTTGGCAAAAAAACAAATTTTGGAAATTTGGAAAGCCAAGTTGAGGATTACCGATTTCGGGATATCGATTTTATGTAAATGGGATTTATATGTGATACATGTATGTTTTGAAAGATACTATATGTGTATAGTACGAAATGTTTTGAGAATGCTATGGGGAAAAGGGCGCTCCCATTTAGAGTTGAAACTTATAGTAGGAGATCCACTGGGTGGTTCTGCCTTGAGCCCTAAGGGGGGTTCTAAATTTTGATCCCAGAGGAGGTCCAGACTAAACTGTAGTTCTTGTGGATTGTGATTGGGGTAGCGAAAGTCGAGGGCGCTGATGCCTACAGAGACATTGGGGGTATGTTGTGATGGCAGTGTAACTCTGGTGTAACTGCGATCTACTGCGTTCCATAGCGTGAGTCGAGGGGCAGCGATTGCCTAAAGTCTACGTTTGATTTCGCTGGGAGAGCGACGTGTAACGACCCGTAATTTTACGGATCGAAACATCGTAAAACAATCGTACTGAGTCTAAGTCTTAGGTCGTGAAGGAAGTTATGTCGTAGGCGACCTAAGGATTGGGATAAGTCGTATGGAAGATAAGTTGTATGGTGGCTTAGGTCGTGGGATAGAATTAGGTCTGAGGAGCGACTTATAGAAGTTGGCGACTTATAGCAGTAAGCAACCTAGTAGTCTGGACGAGGTAAGGACTTAGGTCGTATAGCAGTTAGGTCGCGTAGTGGTTTAGGTTGTGTGTTAGTTTGGAGCGACCTATAGGATGTTAGCAACCTAAGGTTGGAGCGACTTAAGGAGTGTTAGCGACCTAAGAGTTAGCGACCTAAGGAATGAAGCAGCAGGAAGTTTGCGACCTAATGGTGAGCGTGTTAGAGTTGTTAGGTCGCAGGTGTGTTAGGTCGTAAGTCGCGCATAGTTAAGTCGCGGAGTGTTAAGTCGTAAGTCGAAGGGTTTGTTAGGTCGCGAGGGAGTGAGTCTGCGTTAAGTCGCTAAGTTTTGGCTGAGTGTTAGGTCGTGATCTTTGGTAGGTCGCTAAGTGCATTCGTATGTTAGGTCGTTGGATCTATAGGTCGCGCGCTTGCGCTAGGTCGTAAGTCGTAGACTGGTAGGTCGTGAGTGCGCATAAGCTTAGGTCGTTAGGTCGTAGGTTGTGGGGTTTCGATAGGTCGTAGGTCGCAGGGCTCTATAGGTCGTGGACGACCTAAGGGTTTTTCAGCCTATAAATAGGAAGGTTTTTCTCACTTTTTGGGATCCGGATTTCGAAGCGACGAAGTGCTGCCATTTTGAGAGCTCGACTTCTACACTTCTTCACTTCTTTTCTCCACTCTAATCTAGTGATTCCTTCCATCCAAATTGAAGATCAAATCGAATATCGAAGAGCTTAGATTGAAGATCTTCATCCATCGTAGAGAGATTTCATCGTTTGAAGCGGATTTGTGATAGATCGAGTTAGATCCTTCGCTGTCCAGATCTGAAGTGTGTTTCTTTTGAGGTGTTTAGGTGATTTGGTGAGTGGTGATTATCTCTCACATGGATCCAAAGGAGTATATCGGATCGTTGGCTTGATTTGATGTTAAAATAGTGATTTCCATGCATTTTCCTAATCCTAAGTATAGATCCATATAGATTCATTGTTCATAATGATTTGGCATCCATTTTACTACATGTTAACCTATGCAAGTTCATTCATCAAGATTATAGAGATATTGCTCATGTTTTCATGCTTGTTAGACTTTTGACTCTTTAATTACGAAATTGCCATTATTGTTATAATTGTCTATTTAGATCATATTTGAATGCTTGTTTACTTGGATTAATGTTTGACTTGATTGATTGCAATGAATTAGATGATTGATGATTTGATTTAGACCGAAGATGATTCAAAAGCTAAGGGAAAGGCTCTTGAATTGGGAAAGCTGCTTGTGGCATATGTGGCGGATGAGGAAGCTCATATGGATAGATTTGATGATGATGTTGAGATGAAGCTTTGCTATGATGATGATGAGGCGAAGCATGATATGAGATAGTCTTGGTCTAATCCAGACGGGATCATTCCAAGCATGATGATAACTCGGTGATATGGTTCGAGTTTGAGGATAATGGTTTGCTCGAGATGCGCTTGAGCTAGTATGGAAATAGTCGTCGAGGAGGATGACTAGAAGGCTGAGATCTCATCGTTGTTGAAGGTTCTAGCATGCTCAAAGCAAGAGTACGTTGGGCAGATTCGATAGTCCCTGAAGGCTACTGATGGTAGTCAAGTACTCTGGGCAGATTCGATAGTCCTAGTCACGATGACGTGCGAAGTTATGTCTAGAACCGGGGTTTCCATTAGCCCTTGACGGACGGATGAAAGAATGAGCCGGTCATTCAATTAACGATGATATCGAAGCAATGATAACAGTGATAGCCAGAGTCATGGATGTTCGGTTGTATCGTCATCCGGTCTCAAGAGCAGTGTTTTCTGGGTGCTTATCTGATCTTGGTTTAGGCCTTGGGGGTTTGTGCTTGGAAAACATCGCCCTTGACTCGAGTGATAATTGCTTTACTTTAAATTGTATGCTCTACTATGTTTGCTTCTGCTTAGTGTGTGTCTGGGGGCTATCATTGTAGAAAGAGGTGGAGTGGGAGGGTTGTATACCTATTCCTTTTTCCTTTATGCTCTTTTGGTATGTTGTTAGTTAATTTACCGCTCACTAAGACTGTTGTCTGACTCAAGGCTTTATGTTTTAACTCTTATTGCCTTGGGCTGTTCGTCCATTTTGGGACGGGCAGACTAGGTAGCTGGTGACAGGTGCTGTTCTTGCTTTCCACGATGCTGATGTCGAAGATGAGCTGGAGGGTTGCATATTATCTTCTTACTATATGTACTGGATGTTCCGCTGTTTGTATATTCTCTGAGTGTTATGTAGTGAGGCTTGATGTATTGACTATTCAGATGTTTGTATTCAACTATTATGAAGTTTTATTGATGAGATTCTATTTCTGTGAAGCTTCACTATATATATATTCTATTGTATTTTGTCCATGCGTTGTGAGTAATACGATAGATTCTGCTGTTTTAATTTACCTTGACAATCGTCCATGGTCGCCTGGCACACATTACAGCGCACTATCTCTAGGTTCGGTGCAGGGGTCATGGGCGGTCGTCACATTTGGTATTAGAGCCTTGGTTAATCGATTTTACCCAATGCTTGCTGACGTAACTACGTATGAGAGACGTAATTGTATTTTGATGTATGATTACTATATATAATATAGTAGCTTAGAAGTATGTGAGTCCTTTATGCAGTTGTTTCTCTAGGTGTGCTAATCATTCCTTTTTATAGATATTAAGGATGAGTCGAAGAGGGAGACCAGCTGCTAGGGATGGCCGTGCTGCTGAGGGGACTGCTGATTATGCAGCTATGTTCGAAGCTATGATGACTTCGATCATGAGAAGGATACTAGTTCCGGGGACAGCAGTTGATGTTGGAGTTCAGGTTCAGGCTCCAAGACCGGTGGATTTTGCTAAGTTGTGTAAAGACTATACTGCTCTTGGTGGGAAGGTTTTCTTGGGAATAGAATCAACTATTGAAGTCCAGAGGTGGATAGATGCTTGTAGAAGCATCTTTGGTGATTTGGGAATTGAGGATGCAACTAAGAGGAAGTTGGCATCAAGACAGCTTCAAGGGAGAGCCTTTGATTGGTGGAACTCTATTACCATCAATACTCCGGAGGAAGAGATTACTTGGGAGCAATTCCAAACCAGATTTGAAGCTAAGTTCATTTCTACAGCTCAGAAGTCTGTTCTATTCAAGAAGTTTGTGGAGCTCAAGCAGGGAGGAAGACCAGTTCTTGAGTATGTTTCTGAGTTTGAAGCCTTGTCCAAGTATGCCCGGCCGTATATTGAATCTTCGTATCAGAAGAATGAGAAGTTTGTGACAGGCTTGGACAGTTATCTTGGGAGACAGTTGGTGGATCATTTGGACGATTCATTTGAGAAGCTTGTGGAGAAGGCTCTCAGGCATGAGAGTCTGTTTCCCAAAGAAGGATCTGTTGTTGCTGTGACCAGGGGAGAGTCTAAACCACAGCAGGGTGGAAACAAGAAGGGGAAGCAGCAGCAGCAGCAAAAGGGTAGGGATGGCCAAAAGAAGCCTAAGGGCGAAGTGACCTGCTACAATTGTCAGCAGAAGGTCCATTTCTCTAGGGATTGCAAGAATCCGAAGGTGCCAGTGAAGTGCCACAACTGCGATAAGCTGGGACACTTTAAGAAGAATTATCCAGAACCGTGAAGGGACAAGCAGATTGTGCAGGCTTATGCTTTGGGAGCTGTTCCATCGTCTTCGAAAGCTCCTACCGCTGAAGAGAAAGGAAAGGGTGTAGTGGTTCAAGGTACTCTTTTCCTATGTGGTGTTCCAGTGAGAGTGCTATTTGATACTGGGGCGTCGCATTCGTTTGTTTGTAGTGAACTTGTAGGCCGGTTGGGTTTAGAACCGAATATTGTTGATAGGCCATTGGTTGTGACTAATCCAGTTGGAGGTTCGTCCTGTTTCTGTATGTTATGCCGTGGTCCGATTGTATCGAGTCATGATTGCTCTTTTGTTTGTGATTGTTTTGTTTTGAACTTTGCGGGGTTCGGAATTATTTTGGGTATGAACTGGCTTAGGAAGTATGCGGCAAAGGTTGATTGTGAAAGGTTGGAGGTGACAGTCGAGAATGTGGAGGGTCGAAAGATTGTGATACGATGTAAGCATGAAGAAGGCGTCTTCATGAGCTTCATGTATTCGTTGGTTGTTCCACAGGATGGACTGTCATCGTTGCCAATCGCAAATGGATTTGAGGATGTCTTTGACGAGGTCAAAGGATTACCGCCGCATAGAGAGATCGAGTTTCGTATAGATCTAGTTGAAGGAGCCAGACCTGTTGTGATGCCTCTTAGGCGAATGGCGCCTAGGGAACATCATGAGTTGAAGGTGCAGGTTGATGATCTTTTGTAGAAAGGATTCATTCGGCGTAGTGTGTCCGAATGGGGTGCACCAGTTGTGTTCGCAACCAAAGCGGATGGATCGTTAAGGTTGTGTGTGGATTATCGTGAGCTGAATAAGGTGACTAAGAAGAACAAGTATCCATTGCCGAGAATAGATGACTTGTTTGATCAGCTTCACGAAGCTAAGGTGTTTTCTCAGATGGATTTGGCAACGGGATTTCACCAATTGAGAGTGGCTAAGGATAGTGTGCCGAAGACTGCTTTTAGGACTACATCCGGTTTCTTTGAGTGGTTGGTAATGCCGTTTGGATTGACCAACGCGCCAGCATATTTTGTGGATCTTATGAATAGAGTGTTCAGAGATCAGTTCAGTAAGTTCGTGCTAGTGTTCGTGGATGATATTCCGATTTATTCCAGAACCGAGGAAGAGCACGAGACGCACTTGTGTATTGTTTTGGAAATCTTGCGGAAACATCAGCTGAAGGCTAAGTTTTCGAAGTGTCACTTCTGGAGAGTGAAGTGAGGTTCTTAGGCCATGGGATTTCTGGAAATGGAATAGCGGTTGATCCCGCTAAGGTCGCAGCAATCCAGGATTGGGTTAGACCTAAGAATGCATCAGATGTGAGAAGTTTTCTTGGATTAGCAGGATATTATCGACGGTTTATCAAAGACTTCTCCAAGGTGGCTGCACCGTTAACAGGATTGACGAAGAAGAACCAAGTGTTCAGATGGGAAGATAAGTGTGAGCAAGCTTTCAGAATCCTGAAAGAGAGATTGACAAGTGCTCCTGTTCTGACTATTCCAAGTGGGAATGATGAGATGGTGGTTTACACCGATGCATGTGGTACTGGACTTGGAGCAGTGCTGATGCAGAAGGATAAAGTTGTAGCGTATGCAAGTCGACGACTGAAGCCGCATGAAAGGAATTACCCGACTCATGATTTGGAATTAGCGGCGATTGTATTTGCTCTGAAGATGTGGAGACATTATCTATTGGGAGTTCGATTAGAGTTGTTTACAGATCATAAGTCATTGAAGTATCTTTTCTCCCAAAAGGATTTGAATCTTCGACAGCAACGATGGCTAGGGTCTTTGGCATCATATGATTTTGGTATAGCTTATACTCCAGGAAAAGGTAACGCAGTGGTAGATGCGTTAAGTCGAAGACATGCAGGATTGGGAGCCATGTTTTCAGAATGGAAGAATCTCAAGTATCTAGCTGGATTTGAATTCAGGCCCAGATGTGAATTGGAACCTGAGATGTTAGCAAACTTATCGATAAGACCGACTCTTGTGGAAAGAATTGGCGAGAGTCAAAAGCGAGATGATAAGATTGTCAAGATTATCCGTAATTTGGAATCTGGATTGAATCCAAAAAAGGATAAAGGATTCGAGGTCGATCGAGAAGGCTGGCTTCGGAAACAAGGACGACTAGTTGTTCCCGATATGGATGAATTGAGAAGTGAAGTTCTGAAGGAAGGTCATCACTCGAAGCTGACAATTCATCCAGGTGGAAATAAGATGTATCGGGATATGAAGAGAACCTATTACTGGGAAGGCATGAAGAAGGATGTTTGAAATTTTATTTCCAAATGCATGAACTGCCAGTTGGTAAAAGCCGAACAGAAGAAGCCAAGTGGATTGCTTCAGCCATTAGAAGTTCCTAAATGGAAGTGGGAGCAAATATCGATGGATTTTATTGATGGGCTACCTAAAACAAGGACGGGAAATGAAGGGATTTGGGTTATCATAGATCGTTTGACTAAGAGTGCAAGATTCATTCCTGTTCGATCGACTAGGACTGCATCAAAGTTGGCAGAATTGTATGTTAAGTGGATAGTTCGATTCCATGGTATTCCGAACAGTATAATGAGTGATCGAGACCGACTGTTCACTAGTGGATTTTGGAAGAGCTTCCAGAAAGTTTTGGGAACCGAGTTGTGTTTGAGTACAGCTTATCACCCTCAAACAGATGGTCAGACTGAGAGAGTCAACCGAGTTTTGGAAGATCTCCTCAGAGCTTGTGTTTTGGATTTCGGAGGATCATGGGAAGATCACCTTCATTTGGTGGAGTTTTCGTACAACAATAGTTACCAGTCAAGTATTGGTATGGCACCGTATGAGGCATTGTATGGAAGACCGTGTAACTCTCCGACATGTTGGTTAGAGACAGGAGAAAAGCTGATGCTTGGGCCAGAGATGATTCGACAGATTTCGGATTGCATAGTGATCATTCGGCAACGAATGAAGGCAGCCCAAGATCGTCAGAAAAGTTATGCCGATAAGCGTCGTAAGGATTTGGAATTCGACGTTGGTGATATGGTTTTTGTGAAGATATCTCCACTGAAGAATGTTATTCGATTCGGGAAGAAAGGGAAGTTGACTCCGAGATTTGTTGGACCATTCCCAATCATCGAGCGAATTGGAAAGCTCGCCAAAGATTGGAATTACCAGAGAAGATGTCGAGTGTGCACAATGTTTTTCACGTATCGTGTCTACGGAAGTATGTGCACGACTCGAATATAGTGGTTTCTGCCGATAGCTGTGAAGATTTCTAAGTTGATCCAGTCGATAGAAGACCTCGTAAGCCGCTTCGTGTTGTGGAAACCGACACGAAATAGCTTAGGAGGAAGATAGTTAAGTTGCTCAAGATACAATGGAGTGATGATGATAACGACTGTACATGGGAGGTGGAAGAGAGGATGAAAGCAGTTCATCCCGAACTCTTCAAGGTATGGCCCTAAGGTGTCGTGTCATCTAACGACATTGTAACTTGTTCTAAGTTTTAGAATTCTGCATGCTAAGCCAGAATTGGATGCATGGTTTGATGATTGCTATGGATGGTAGGCATGCAGAATAGTCTTTGATTGCTCTGTTTGTTTGGAATTTCGGGGGCGAAATTCCTAAGGGGGAGAGAATGTAACGACCCGTATTTTTACGGATCGAAACATTGTAAAACAGTCGTACTGAGTCTAAGTCTTAGGTCGTGAAGGAAGTTATGTCGTAGGCGACCTAAGGATTGGGATAAGTCGTATGGAAGATAAGTCGTATGATGGCTTAGGTCGTGGGATAGAATAAGGTCGGAGGAGCGACTTATAGAAGTTGGCGACTTATAGCAGTAAGCGACCTAGTAGTCTGGACGAGGTAAGGACTTAGGTCGTATAGCAGTTAGGGCGCGTAGTGGTTTAGGTCGTGTGTTAGTTTGGAGCGACCTATAGGATGTTAGCGACCTAAGGTTGGAGCGACTTAAGGAGTGTTAGCGACCTAAGAGTTAGCGGCCTAAGGAATGAAGCAGTAGGAAGTTTGCGACCTAGTGGTGAGCGTGTTAGAGTTGTTAGGTCGCAGGTGTGTTAGGTCGTAAGTCGCGCATAGTTAAGTCGCGGAGTGTTAAGTCGTAAGTCGAAGGGTTTGTTAGGTCGCGAGGGAGTGAGTCTGCGTTAAGTCGCTGGGTTTTGGCTGAGTGTTAGGTCATGATCTTTGGTAGGTCGCTAAGTGCATTCGTCTGTTAGGTCGTTGGATCTATAGGTCGCGCGCTTGCGCTAGGTCGTAAGTCGTAGACTGGTAGGTCGTGAGTGTGCATAAGCTTAGGTCGTTAGGTCATAGGTTGAGGGGTTTCGATAGGTCGTAGGTCGCAGGGCTCTATAGGTCGTGGACGACCTAAGGGTTTTTCAGCCTATAAATAGGAAGGTTTTTCTCACTTTTTGGGATCCGGATTTCGAAGCGACGAAGTGCTGCCATTTTGAGAGCTCGATTTCTACACTTCTTCACTTCTTTTCTCCACTCTAATCTAGTGATTCCTTCCATCCAAATTGAAGATCAAATCGAAGATCGAAGAGCTTAGATTGAAGATCTTCATCCATCGTAGAGAGATTTCATCGTTTGAAGCGGATTTGTGATAGATCGAGTTAGATCCTTCGCTGTCCAGATCTGAAGTGTGTTTCTTTTGAGGTGTTTAGGTGATTTGGTGAGTGGTGATTATCTCTCACACGGATCCAAAGGAGTATATCGGATTGTTGGCTTGATTTGATGTTAAAATAGTGATTTCCATGCATTTTCCTAATCCTAAGTATAGATCCATATAGATTCATCGTTCATAATGATTTGGCATCCATTTTACTACATGTTAACCTATGCAAGTTCATTCATCAAGATTATAGAGATATTGCTCATGTTTTCATGCTTGTTAGGCTTTTGACTCTTTAATTACAAAATTGCCATTATTGTTATAATTGTCTATTTAGATCATATTTGAATGCTTGTTTACTTGGATTAATGTTTGGCTTGATTGATTGCTATGAATTAGATGATTGATGATTTGATTTAGACCGAAGATGATTCAAAAGCTAAGGGAAAGGCTCTTGAATTGGGAAAGCTGCCTATGGCATATGTGGCGGATGAGGAAGCTCATATGGATAGATTTGATGATGATGTTGAGATGAAGCTTTGCTATGATGATGATGAGGCGAAGCATGATATGAGATAGTCTTGGTCTAATCCAGACGGGATCATTCCAAGCATGATGATAACTCGGTGATATGGTTCGAGTTTGAGGATAATGGTTTGCTCGAGATGCGCTTGAGCTAGTATGGAAATAGTCATCGAGGAGGATGACTAGAAGGCTGAGATCTCATCGTTGTTGAAGGTTCTAGCATGCTCAAAGCAAGAGTACGTTGGGCAGATTCGATAGTCCCTGAAGGCTACTGATGGTAGTCAAGTACTCTGGGCAGATTCGATAGTCCTAGGCACAGGTCATGATGACGTGCGGAGTTATGTCTAGAACCGGGGTTTCCATTAGCCCTTGACGGACGGATGAAAGAATGATCCCGTCATTCAATTAACGATGATATCGAAGCAATGATAACAGTGATAGCCAGAGTCATGGATGTTTGGTTGTATCGTCATCCGGTCTCAAGAGCAGTGTTTTCTGGGTGCTTATCTGATCTTGGTTTAGGCCTTGGGGGTTTGTGCTTGGAAAACATCGCCCTTGACTCGAGTGATAATTGCTTTACATTAAATTGTATGCTCTGCTATGTTTGCTTTTGCTTAGTGTGTGTCTGGGGGCTATCACTGTAGAAAGAGGTGGAGTGGGAGGGTTGTATTCCTATTCCTTTTTCCTTTATGCTCTTTTGGTATGTTGTTAGTTAATTTACCGCTCACTAAGACTGTTGTCTGACTCAAGGCTTTATGTTTTAACTCTTATTGCCTTGGGCTGTTCGTCCATTTTGGGACGGGCAGACTAGGTAGCTGGTGACAGGTGCTGTTCTTGCTTTCCACGATGCTGATGTCGAAGACGAGTTGGAGGGTTGCATATTATCTTCTTACTATATGTACTGGATGTTCCGCTGTTTGTATATTCTCTGAGTGTTATGTAGTGAGGCTTGATGTATTGACTATTCAGATGTTTGTATTCAACTATTATGAAGTTTTATCGATGAGATGATATTTCTGTGAAGCTTCACTATATATATTCTATTGTATTTTGTCCATGCGCTGTGAGTAATACGATAGATTCTGCTATTTTAATTTA
Organism: Allium fistulosum; assembly: GCA_030737815.1. Classification (NCBI taxonomy): domain Eukaryota; kingdom Viridiplantae; phylum Streptophyta; class Magnoliopsida; order Asparagales; family Amaryllidaceae; genus Allium; species Allium fistulosum. Next base: position 97,890,421 of record CM060903.1, read on the forward strand.
CCTTGACAATCGTCCATGGTCGCCTGGCACACATTACAGCGCACTATCTCTAGGTTCGGTGCAGGGGTCATGGGCGGTCGTCACACGACGTAACATCGGTAGATTGCGATTTATGAGGGCATAGCGAAAGTCGTGTGGTGGTGAGTGCCTACAGGCTACATTGGGACTCGACTAATGTAGTCTGCGACCTATGTGGTGAAGCTTCATTTGGCAGCGAAATTCGAGGGCGCTGATGCCTACAGTTACATGGTTTTTGCCGTGATGGCAACGTAACCCTGGATGTAGCTGCGATCTATGACAGTTCCATGGTGAAAATCGAGGGGTGCGGATGCCTACAGTTTTCTATGGTTTTCACCGGGATGACGACGTAAGGGCTAACTGCGATCCATGGAGGGGGTGATGATTTCCAGGGCATTCTCACAAAAAAGGAGAAAAAAATGTTTTCCAAGTATTTTCACTGGGTGTTGAAAATGAGTTTACTAAGTATTTATAGATTTTCAGTCCTGCGCCTGATCAACGTTTGACTGAATTTCTATGAGAACGAGGATAGACTTGTTGAGACATCGTGTTATGAAAAGTATTTTTTATATAAAATAATTTGGTAATATTATGCAGTTTTAAAGGTGTTTTAAAAATTTATATAATAAAAGAGTAAAGGATTAAAATGTTTAAAGGATGATTTAAGTAATTAATACACATCAAAAATTAAAATTTTCACCTCGTTCCTTTTCGAGGATGAAAAGTTCTAAAGGGGGGAGGAATGTGACGTCCCGGATTTTGAGCTATCAGATATTGGATAATTAACTATTAAAAATATTACTGAACAAGTCAAATAGTTTAATTTTTGATGTTAAAGATACTTGAATCTAGATATTGATTAAAAACTATATTGAATATTGACTATGCTAAATATTTTAGAAATGTATATATAATTCCACCCATTTAAATTAAGATGAAATATCCATAAATATATAAATACAACTACATACGAGCTTATGATGTTTAACATGTATATAAGTATAAATGCATATATATGTCATATGAAATCAAATATAGAAAAAAACATGTAAAAGTTTTATATACATGAGCTAAAATCTATATAGTATTTGTAAATAGAGAAATGTAGAAACATATATGAAATGAAAAATTATATATAAATAGTAACTTGGGATAAAGTACACATAACCATATATATATGTACAAACAAAAGAAATATATATGCATATATAAATTCATATAAAAAAATGTTTGTAGACAAAAAGGGAGACAACACCAACTCAGGCATACAAAATATCATCTGAAGCAAACAACACATCAAATCCTCTCTTACAATAATCAAATCAATTCAGCAAAATTATCAAGGTCAAGTCTGCATAAAGGAAAAATCAAATTCAAGTCATATGAAAAAGCAAATCACCTTTTGTTAAATCCGGTCACATATTTTCAAAATAGAAGAAGAAAAAATGGTTGTACATGAGAAGCTACAGAATTCTCTTTATATAAGCCTTGGCCTTTGTCATCTTCTGGCATTCGAAAAAGGATAAGAAGTAAAATACAAGCTTCATGTAAAACAGTAAGAGGATCAAGGCAATGAAAAAAGAAAAAGTTGTATATACATATTCTAAAGAATAGAGACTGTCATAAAATCAAAACTTGAAGCCTAAAGAAGGAAGGCAACAGTTCATCTCTGGAAAAAAATGGTGAGTACACATTGTTGTTTACAGGTATCTATATATACTTGTATATCCAATGATTAGGAGTGAATCGTAACCGATGCCATGTGCTAAACGTTGATATGGAGAGATGTATCCTTCTGTATGTTCTAGGCTTTGGTTCTGTTCAAAATTTTGGGTAAAAATAGTCGAGCTCTCATTTTTGAAAATCAATATCTTCATAACTATTTAGCTTTAAGTCATGATTCCAAAACCAACGTCCATTGTTTATGGGTGTAGAATAACTTAAAATTGGATTCGTTAGTTATATTAAAACATAGAAGGAGGAAAATACATGTTACAGTGAATCACTTATATATGACAACAAATCAGGTTTCACAAAATAATCAGTCGACTTCATGAGCTGGTTTGTTTTCGGAAATAACGAATTTTAGTGTGTGTTTCATGATTTATAGATTTGTATTTGATGACTTAGAAGGGGATGAACGTTGACTGGGTTTTGACAAAATTGCGGCGCTCCGGTCATAGTCGGAGGTCGGTGTTGGTTCAGATGTAGGCGATAGAGGTAGCGAGTTTGAGAAAATGGTGGAGCATTTTATGGGAAAGTGTGGTGGTCGTTCGAGGTCGGTTTAGGGTTTGAGATGGGTTTTGGGAAAGCTTTGGTCTGAAGGGGAGGGAGGCGACGTGAGGCGAAAGAGGAAGTGCGGTCCAGGGGGAAAGGGCAGAGGAGGCCAAGGCAAAGCCGGAGGCGAAGTTTGGGCTAGTGATGGTGGTCAGAGGCGTCGAAGCGAGGTAGTGGAAGGGAACAGAATGCTCCAGTTTTTTTTTGCGAAGCTCGAATTTTGAACGAGGGGTAGATCGGAGGTTCTGGGTGGTCGGAGGTAACACGGGGGTCGAGGATTACCTACGAGATCGGTCGGCGGCAGGATGTTTGGCCAGATAAAGGTGTGCACGTGCATCGTGTCGTAGCGTGTAGGTGGAAAAAAAAGGAAAGAAAGAAGAACATGGGAGGAAGAAAGGTAACTAGAAGAATAAAAGAAAGAGAAGAGAAGGGGAGTCGGGAATTAGTCTGGGTATAGGCTTTTGGGCCGATGAGCCAAAGGTTTAAAAAAATATGACTAAATAAATGAAATGCTCTCAAGTATTTTCAAAATAAAATTACCTTTAAAACTATTTTCTTTTAAAACTTTAAATCCCTGGTTTTTATAAAATAAACTGAGCATCGTCTTACCTATTAGACACCTGTGAATTCACTTGTTTAATAATAAATGGAAATATAATTAGTTAATGGAAGTAAAGTGATTTAAACTTTTGAACTACTAAAAAAACCCTAGGCTAATTTATATAAGTTAATTATTGATTAATTTCTAAAATTTATTTAAAGTAATATAAATAGTTGAATAAATTTGGTTAAGTATAAATAAATTACGGTTAATCAAAGTGAATTAAACCCATGAGTAAATCGTTTGGATATTGATTATAGATCGTTGATTGGGTTAACGATTTATATCATTGCTTAATACTGTGGGATATTTATTTCAAATTAAAATAATTGGATTGAAGATAATAATATGTTTTATTGGAATAAAGATATGTAATAAATCCCCATGATTGAATATTGTCACCCTAAGTAATAAATTATTTATTTTAAACAATTTACTCCTTTAAAATTATCCCTTGGATTCGAAGAGAACGGGACCAGATATCCGCATTATCCGGAACCTCTTCGATTCGGACCTTTACGGGTTGATTATAGAATCTAATAGGCTGGAATTTAATAAATTAAGTAAACTGGTTTATTTTAAATAAGTAGTTGTACCCAGTACAATATCGATGGATTTTCCTGTAAAAGTGTTGGTTTTAATCTGAAAAAAAACTCGTTCGATATATGAGTTACCTTGGTTCTCAGTAAGGTCTTATAACTCTAGCATTTCAAATTTAGTTGGTTTACTCACGCTGGTTTCCAGCCTGACTCGGGTGTTACTTTATTGTGATGCTCGGGTCAGACCGAGCATTACAGATTTTCAGGTTAGGACGTTCTGGAGCTCAGGAGACGAGCTGTATGGCAGATACGTATTGATTATATTCCGCTGTGTATTATAGACTGTGTAGTCAGTATTCAGGGACAAGTTATTATAACTGTCCAGATTATTTGTTGATGATTGTACTCTGATATATTGTATGTATATTGACAGTTACAGCTTTTCTTTGTAAATACTGCTATTTGTATATTATATTTTACTCCGCTGCGATTGTGAGATTCTGTGTTGTTGTTTTGTTTCTTCTTCTACCTCTTTTTCTTCTTAACCCTAACAGTCTGGGGTTTCCGGCACTCGATTGCTCGGCACTCTATACAGTGAACGTATTAGTGTCGATTTTCAGGGTCGAAAATCTTATCGGGCCGTTACAACGACCAACTGGTATACGCCATACCATTTTTCATGAGCACATTACCTCCTAATCCACCTCCAGATCAACCACCTTTCCACGAAATCGGCCACGTTGTTGGAATTTGACATTTTTCCTAAATACAATCAACTTCCTCTATCACTCTAGATACATAACTAAAAATCATCAAACCTTTTCAAAAATCATCCTTTCTAGAGAGGAACACACCCATATAACCGAAAACTTTAAACTTTGGTACTAGAATTTTTGGTCGATTCTTGGATACCTATTGTAATATATCCCTTCCTCCTCTTATGCTACATGATATCACCTGACAATAAATCTTAAAATAAACTACACTTGAAACAACCAAATTTCCCTTCTGAATCATAAACTAAAACTAACTAGGTAAAAAGGTTTTAGATTTTAAAAGTTCAAGGTCTTACTTTTAAAAAAACAGAGCTGTTTATGTTTGAGTTTTACAGGGTGTTCAGGCTTGATTTATCACACTTACGTAAGCCATAAAAACCTATTAGCACATGAATGTTTTGACATAATACAAGAGTCCAATTTTCCAAACAGATGTATGCATACTATGTTTTCCAGTAAGTGAAGTTTTTGGAATCACTCACCTTTCACTCCTTTGAGCAGAGCAATATTTGTTTCTGGAAAAGAATACTGCTTGCTTTTCTCCCACTGCCTCAGGCTTTGATCTCTTTTACTTGAGTTGTTTTGGATTTTTCTTTATTTTTTTTAGACACAGACATTTGCTTTCCCTTTTCCTTTTGATGTCCTAGTGTTTGATTGCTTTTGGTTTTACTTAAGTTTTAATGGTAGCCACTCTTTCTGTTTATTTTAAATTTAAATGAACAAGTAAACAATTTTACAAACTAGGATGGCCGTATACCTATATATATGAAAAGGGAAGCGTGCAGTGGAAGCTAAGGCATTGTACAGGCTTTTACTTTGCTGATTTTTATTTTCTTTCTTTTATTTTGATTTTTTTTGGAAACTTGACATGATTTAGATTTATTTTGTGCTGAGGTGATAGCATGATCTAAATTTGATTTTATATGAAAAGGCTTTGATTTTTTTACATGACTTGATTTCTATCTTGACATTGATTTATTATGTTGATTTAATATTTAGTATGTTTTAGTTTGATGTATTGTATGCTATAATTTAATGCTTGTCTCTCTATGTGTTTACAAGAATTTTTATATGAATTTCATATATGTATATGTATATTTTCGTGTATATGTTTATACCCTTCCATATTTACAAATACTATATGCTTCTCCACTTATGTATACATATATATGTATTATTATTTTATCATATTTACATTTATGCCTTCCTATATATATTTTACTTTATTATGTTTATCTTTTTATTTTATATATGAATATACACATGTTTAAACACATATGTATAAATATTTATCTTTTTCCACAAGCATTGTTGTTATAATATGTATACATATACTTTGATGTTTTTCATATATCTTTTATATACATTACTTATGTACATTTTGATATTACATATATATTTATTCATGCCTTTTCAAACTTCCTTATATTTTTACTTCATATGAGTATAGATACACATATATATATTATTTGTGTACTTATATATATACTATCAATTGCCATAAACTTATATAGATCTATTTATATATTTATGGATGTTTTATCTTAGTTTTAAATAGTGGAGTGTACATATACATTTATAAAATTTATTTCTAAAAGGTTCATCATATTTTATCTTTTTCCGAAATTCTATAATTCAATATCTAATATGGCTTTAAAATTAACATGTATATCCAGCTATTTTAGATATCAGAAATTCATTTGTCTGATCTATTAAATCCCCATAATTTAAACCAGTTAATTACCCAATTATCTGACGTTAAAAATCCAGGTCGTTACATATAATGTTATACAAGGTCTTAAATTGTGAAGAAAACAAGTCGAGATTGAAGTGGATTGCAAACAAAAATCAAAAGTGAGATTTTCTCAGTTATTTGGATTCCATAGTTTAATTTAAATAATTAAATTTAAATTATTGGATGTGCTTGGATGAATTAAATAATTATCTGTTGGATGGTAAAATATATATAGTAGTATGTATATTAGTATTAGAGTGATTGATATTCCCGCTTTATATAGCGGATGAGACCCTATGTGCCCCGCATAATAGCGGATGACCCTATATACCGCGATATCCCCCTCGAAGTGGGATTGGTATTTTATATTGTTGACTAACATCTATGGATGCAGGGAAAACAGGTTGGAGGGATCCAATTGGATTCCTCAAAAATATTTATTGTTTTCATATATATATATATTGATATATGACGGGATGGATAAATTAATATGGATTGTGCGAATTTAATTATTAAACGTAAAATAACATGGGAATTTAATTTGGTATTTGTAAATTGAAGGAATTTAGGAGGAAATTTGAATAGTAAATTGTTTATACTAAAAATTGGGTTTATTTCTAAAGGGAATTAAGTAGAATAAAAATATATTAACAACTCGGGGTTATACTTAACTATTTGAGATTAGTTTAAGTAGAGACTTGAAATTAAATTATATATATTAAGTGTTTGAAGAGATATTGGAATCAATAAATAGATTTGAAATAAAATGGAGTTTATTAAGGGAAGATTATAAAATGGAATTATAAATAGAATCTGTTTTTATAAATAAATGGAAAACTCAAAGGAGTTTATAAATTTATAAACGCGGTTTATAAGTAAGATAAGATGATACCAGTAGGTAGGTGGAAAATATAAGTAAATGGTGAGAACTTATATCGAGCAATGGGAATAGTTTTGAAAAGAAATAGTGGTCGAATGTGGGAAATGGTGATATAGTCGATGTTAACCCGCCTCTCGGCAAGGCCACAGACAGGTGGATTTATCTAATTCAACTTCTCGTTTATCGAGGCTGGAATATGATGGATTCAGTTTAAAATGATGAAGTTCATTTGGATATGTCGTTCGGTCGAGAAGTGGAGAACTTACATGACTCGGTCTGGAAGTCAAGCGACGGTCGGCCCTGGTAATGTCGCTCGGCACTGAGGTTCGTCGTTGTGGCTCGGCATTGTTGGCACGGCATGGCCTTGGTGAGGTGGTTCGACCTAGATAGGGTCGCTCGGCATTACAAAGAAGTAAGGGTCGGTTGGCATTGCAGAGAGGTCAGGGTCGTTCGACATAAGGTAGTGGTTCGGCAGATGTCGCTCGGCATCGTACCTCGCTCGGCATTGGGTGTGGCTCGGTATGGTTTAGGTCGGCTTTGATGGACTTCATGGTTCGACATTGGGGAGTGCTTCGCTTCGACATTTGGGTGGAAGTTACTTCGACCGAGGTATGACCTAGGCCACAGGTCCGGTTACTTCGGGTCAACACCCAGGTTACTCTCGTTCGGCATATCAACTGCTCGAGGTTGGTCATAATGATGAATATGGCTCGGCTATAGCCTTAATGGGCCCGAATTACTCAGGAAGCCCAATAACCCAGTTTTTGTCTATAAATACAGCATGAGGGGGTTCAGAAAGGGGGATCTTCTTTCTGTTCCCTTACTTTCTCTTTTCTAAGGCTAAGGCTACTCTACTACTTTGTAATTGTAGTCAGTTTTTACATCAATAAAAAGGAAACTTCTGGAGTGGACGTCGGCCGGAGTTAGCTGAACCACTATAAAACTTGTTGTTCTTTACTGCATTCATTTTAATTTTTATTATTCTTCATGTTTATATTCTCCACATAGATTCTATCTACGATTTAGGGCTTTCATCTGGACCTGGGTGTTAGCGACTAATTTTGGCACTAACAGTCGATGTGATACGGATCAAGAGGAATTTATAAAGTGAATTGGTGAGTATTGGAATTTCTTAAAAATAGATTCTTGTCAAGTAAGTCTAAAATCTATTATACTATATGATTTAAAACTATTATCTGGATTAGAATATTTCGAAATTAGTTATTTAATATTTAATATTTATTGAAATAAATTCTAATTTTTATAAATCAACTTTGTAAATTAATTAGTAACTGGATATGAAAGTTTTAATGTTTTTAAGATGTTGATATTTTAATTTTATCTAAAACCATACTTTGAAAATAAAACCAGTTTTCTTATTTATATATATATATATATATATTTAAGTGTTTTAAATTCAATAATGAATTCGCTCGGGATAGGAAGTAATTAAAATTGAATAAGATTTTAAGGGAAGAACTTATAATGGTATTATGGAAATTTAAATAAATTTTTTAAGTATAAGTGTAAACTGTGGAAGGAGAAATAAAAATTCACAAAGAAGTAGAGGTCAAACTGGAATTTTAAATAAGCATAAACGGCTTTGGAAATATTAAAGGAAATTAACTAAGGAATTCTAGGATTTATAGAATTCGTATGAAATGAGTTGAAAATTTACAAATAAAGTGTAAATGATTTTTGAGAAAAGAAATAGGAAATAAGTGAATATTTTCCAAGTGTTGAGTAACCAATGAAGTGGAAAAAAATATTCTAAGTATCAGAAAAGGTTGAAATTTATTCCGTGAGAATAAAAGTGAATTGAAAACTATTTTCAAAGTGTTGAAGTGTGGGAATAATATCTTATGTAGATATTTTGAAATAAATAATTTGTAAAATTATTTAAGTCCTGATGGTTGCTTGGGAATGTTATTTGATAGTTAAATAATCGACTATCAATATTGGCCAATGCACTAATAGTTTCGAAGAGACCGGGATCAGATTTAATTATCCAAAAACCACTTCGATCCGGTTTGAACGTAGCGAATGAAGACCGTGAAGATGATTAAGACGGTGTTTTGGTTTGTCCAGACCCCGGGCAACTTGTATGGACGAATGCTATCAGAACATCGTCATTGGAGGACGGTGAGCATTCTAAGTGAATGTGTGCTTAAAAGGTAACTCATAGCCTCATCAACCGAGAATGGCTAAAACAGGGGAGGTGCAGTAAGGCTAAGTGGGTAGCACCCAATTAGGGTAAGATTTCCTATGTCTAGAGGTCCCTTATATTTCGGCTGTATGGAGGTTGGTCGCTCCAACCGTGGGGTGATCTTATTAGGTCTATCCAGGTTAGGGGTAGGCAGGTCTTGTGTTGTAGGGGTTCGGGAGTGGCCCTCGGTACTCTGATCTAGACCAGGTATTGTGAGCGGTACCCTAGTAGCCCTGCCATTGTATGGAATCCAATCTCCAATAAGCCCCCGTACGGACTTGATTGTGCCCAACTATGCTGGAACGTGAGATGTAAGCATTTCAGCTAGATTCTATTTTTCTTTCTATATACACTATTATAATATCAGACGGATTTGATAAAAATGTTTTGGTTTCGTAAGGTAAAAACACGACATTTTTATTTGTGACGTGGTCTTACGAGATACCTTTGTTTTCAAAGGATTTTCAAAAAAATATTATAATCCAGTTGAGTGTGTTTTTCTCACGCTAGTTTTCCAGACTGACTCGGGTGTTGTTTTATTATGATGCTCGGGTCAGACCGAGTTGTACAGTTTCAGGAATCTAAGGAGCTGAAGAGACGAGCTGGATGGCAGAGCGTACTTCCGGATTTTTTTTATAATTTCCACTGTGTAAGGACATATAATAAGCTGTCCAAAGTGATGGATGTTGTTGTACTTTGAAATGGTATGTATATATAACAATACAGGTTTCTTTGTATTTAAAAGCTGTTATTATATATTATATTTTATTCCGCTGCGATTGTGAGATTCTGATGTTGTTTTTATCTCCTTTTTCTACCTCTTTCTTCTTTAACCCTAATGACCTGGTATTTTCGGCACTTGAATATTCGGCAGCTTATATAGTGGACGTATAAATGTCGGTTTTTGAGAGTCGAAAATCCCCGCCCGTTCACTCACATTTCAGCATAATTGGTATACAACTAAAACCGTATGGCGCGTATTGGAGAATGGATTCCATACTTTGATCAGGTAAGGAACTACCTCCGATGAGTGCATCTCTAGATCAATGCACCCGGGTCTGACAAGAACATGTTGTACCCCGCCACACAGAACTGGCTTATCACTTGACTACTAGTACCGAATATGTCATCACCCTGGTCTTTCGACCTTGTTAAGATCTCATGCACAACCAATACATAAATATTTATATGTAGGGTATCTAGAAAGATGATGACATACCCTAATGGGAGCGACCCTCTTAGCCCTTATAACAACCCAAAAAATTAGAGTAATAATAATTAATTAAAAAATTAATTGAATAATAAAATAGGGTTGGGAAATTGTCATAATTGAGCTATGAGAGTGGCACCATTGGGTTCGTGGCAATTTTTTGATCAATTTCCATATATAACTTGTCGAAATCCAAGCTAATATGAAGAAGTTACGAGAAAAAAAAGATATCGGAATAAAATAAGAATTATATAAATATAAAAAAGAAGACCCATTATGGGTCGACTTTCGCTAGGGTCGACTCGCCTATTGGCCAGGTCGACCCGCACTTTTCCCTAAACGATCGTCCAAGTGCGAGCCGAAGACCGTAAATCCGATTTTCGGTGAAATCCTGTGTGTTCATAGCTGCTCTGATGGTTCTTAGTGAGCATATGACATTATTGCACCGGATTAAATCTTCAAATCCGATGGCCTGAGATCCCTAAGTCACACGATAAATAAAACCTTAGGCCTGACTATTTTTCTCATTCATATTTTCTCCCATTTGGGTTCATTGCCTGAGGTTGAACCCTAAATAGAAAATATTTCTGGAGAGGAAATCTTTTTAATAAAAATATTTTACGCCCTATAAGTTGATCCAGGAAGGCCAAGGATTAGAGCTAAGGACTACAAGTGAGTGTTTTGTAATTATTTTAGATTTGTAAGCAATTTAAAATAATAGGGTTCTCAATAGCTGTAGTTTTTCTACAATTTTGAGACAGTTTTTATGTAAGTTTATTTACAATCAGTTTTAAATAAATTTCAAAAGTTCTTTTCAGTCTATTTTTATTTAGCTATTTTATTTACAGTTAATTACCTCTGTTTTACGTTGGAATTTAGCCTGTAAATGTTAGTTTCTTTTTATAGAGATTTAATTCTTTTGAATTCTTTTCAGTTTATTTTTATTCAGCTATTTTATTCAGTTATTTACATCTGTTGGAATTTAGCCTATAAATGTTAGTTTCTTTTTATTGATATTTAGTCCTTTTTGACGCGCATAGAATACTAAAAAGAGAAGAATTTGCAAATATGGATTAAAATAGAAATACACTCAATTTACAGAAACCAGATGTAAAATGAAAAAAACTGAAATAAAATAGAGATGGACTGAAATAGAAAAATTTGAGATATTTGCAAGCACGATTATAACAAGTAGTTATAACTAAAAAGAGAAAATAGAAGAGTAATAGTTGTAAGAACAATTATAATATGTAGGTTATAATTAGAAAGAATGAAATAACAGAATGAGCTTATTTTAAAACTTAGATCATGGATTAAGTTAATAAGCAAATATAGCAGTAGTGGTCGGTTCCGGCAGCATTTCCTTTCAGGTCTAGGATTGATGGTCTCACACATGGGGGCGGCTGGGCACACTTATGCTGATTAGGTTAAATAAGTGGCCAATAGATAAGGGCTCAAATTTGGGTATTTGAGCAAAGGGCGCAAAGTTAGAAGATTTGTTTGTTAAAACCAGTACCGGCAGCATTCCATTTCAGGTCGAGGACTGATGGTCTTACACGTAGGTGAGGCTGGGTAAGCTTATGCTGATTAAGGTAAATAAAAGGTCAAATAATAGGGCAACAGTTAGTGTGTACCGGCGATAACCGAGCGTGCGACATCGATTAGGGTAAATAATTCGCTACCGCGTCCTAAGCGCTAAGAGGTGTCTTTTGCCATGGGACCAACATGATTGGCTCATAGTGGCACAAAAGAGATCGGAAAGGTCGATCAATGGGTAGGATTAGGATTTCAGCCTAATCAATTTAGCAGTTGAGATAGGATTAGGGTTTCAACCTAATCATAGTAGTTTAAGACAAGTGAAAACAATCAAACCAAACAGTCAAACAGAATCAAAACAGTATTTTATGCGAGTTTTATCTTTTTTGTATCTTCCTTTCATGCTAGAACTATTGCTTAGTCTATTATCTTATATGTTGCTTAGAAATGCTAGTAATTACTTTCACTCACCAGACTTATTATTTGACCCACTCCTTTATCTTTCCTCCTTCCCCCATAGGCCAGCAGAGTTGAGGATAGTTGATTCAGGTTGCTTGGAGATTCATTTCCGGAGCTTTCTCATTTCTGATGTATTCTTCCGCTTTTCATCTTTTTCATTTGGCTTATAATAGATTAGCACTTGTGAGAGGGATTATTATTGTTATTTTTGTACTCTGATTATGTGAGACTGAGACGTATTTTCATGAGACATGAGAGATTTTCAGGTTTTGAGACATGTTATGTTTTTATGACTTATTTTGAGATGAAGTTTAAGTTTGAATGACAAATTATTATTTAAATGTTTTTCGCTGCTTTTACTTATTTTTCTTATGAATCTTAGTCTTTATGATGCTTTACCTATATCTATAACGCACCACATCCTTTGGTATGTCCTTTTTGGGAATACTAAGGGGTGTGGGGTGTTTCAGCCCTGCTGCATGCCCTGTTTTGGTCATTTCCCGGTTGATGAGGCTTGAGACTACGTTTAACTTTTTGAATAGCAATCCTACTTGGAATGCTAACACGGCCTTCCAGGCAACAATGCAATGATTGCATTTATCCATACAAGTTGTCCTGGGTCTGGACAAACCAATCTCTTCAAAGATCATCGTCTTTAATACCTTCGAGATATCACAATTCACAACGCACAAATCAGATCGAAGTGATTTTTGGATAATTAAATCCGATCCAGGTTTCTTCAAAACGATCAACGAATTTGGCCAGATTTGATAGTTGGTTATTTAACTATCAAATTACACACATAAGCAGTCACTAGGCCCAATTTTATAGATCTTCCAAAACATTTATTTCAAAATATCTTTACAAGATATATATATATATCTATATTCAAATCTCTTTCAATATTTCAATATTTGAAAATAATTTCAAATGCTTTAATCCATAATAGAAATTTTTAAAGTATTTTCACACTAAGAAATATTTTCAATCCAACTTATAATTCATTTTTTAGGAAAAATATTTCTATATAAACCATTTCGTCGCTATGATATCTCCAAACCTTTTTATTCCAATACTTAGTAAAAATAATAAGTCTATTTCCCAGAAATCAGTTCTAATATTTCATACTTAGGAAATTTTCATAGCTTATATCAAATGTACGAGTATAATTATAAACAAGAGAGAATTTCCCCTTTTACCACTTAATCATCATTTACAAATTCATTTACGAATCATCAACCCAATATCGCTTATTTTATAAATTTGCGGAATCCATTTCAATTTCCTTTCACAATTTCAAAGAAATTATCGATTATACTTATTTATAATCAACTAACAATTTATAACTCATTTTGAATTTGGATTCATTTTCCAAAGTTCTCGTATCTAAACAAACTTAGAAATTTTCTTTTCTCAAATCTCTTAGATTCCCAAATTCCATCATAAAATTTTCTCTTATAAACCCTATTTACTAATCTCAAGAGTATTTATAAGTAACTTCAATAAATTTCAAAAAAATTTACCTTTATAAAATAAGTATTTTAAAGTAAAATAAAAAATTTCAAACACATTTAAGAAATTATTTAAAATATCACCACCCCTTGTTAATAAACAATGATAGCTAATTTTCAATTCATTCATAAATAATAATAGAAATAGATTTTCATGCTTACTATGGAAAATAGAATTTATTTCAATCAAATATTAAATATTTAAGTAACTGACTTTCGGAAATATTTAAACTAATTAATAGTTTAATAAATAAAAGTCCTTTTCTAAAACAACTCCACATCTTGATAAAAATATATATTTCTTTTTATAAAAATCCAATATAACCATTTTTGTACTTATAAATCTTTCTCGATTTATCACAATCTGATTTACATTTCCAAATTCACAACTATTTCCAAATTTCAAAATAGAATCCGCTATTTTTTCTATAATCGATTCCATATTCCATTTTAAATTCACACTGTGAATTTATATGTAACAACCCACATATTTTACGATTGAATATTTAAATATTTTATTTAAAAATAGAATCGTTAATCGGATTGAAGTCCGAAAAGCTACTTTTTGCAAACAGTCGAATTAGGACTCGAGACCACTTCCATTGGGTCCAAAATGGTGTTTGCGACTTTTTTGAGTATAAGCTTCGACATGTTTGGAGTAAGTTGAATTTTGCTATTTTCACTTGGGCTTTTGGATTTGGGTTTCACCCAACTCATTCTATAACCTAACTCAGCCCTTCTCTTCATCCACTCATCCTCATTTCATTTCTTTTTCTCAAGCTAAACTGAAAATAGGGGAAGAGAAGTGGAATCAGAAATTCCAAGCCCTAGATTCCATTTGCAAACTCAAGTCTTGCTCCAAACTCCTGGAAAAGCTTTGGTAAGCCTCCTCTTCATCTCCTCCAACTCATTCTCTCTTTAATTTCAGAAATTTCCTAAACCTAACTTAGGAAATGTTCTTCTTTTGAGCTTAGATTCAAGCTTCTAGAGTTGAAGTTGAAGAGAAGTTGATCTCCTTTTGCTTTCAAGCTTCTCCTTCATCATTTTTGGGTTTAAAGGTGAGATTTTTATCTCACATCTATGTCAATAACTATCATTGATTGTTGGGTATAAATTCCTAACATATTTACATGTTCATGTGATTTTGATTTGGATTGATTTGGTGAATATTCCAATTATTGGTTTTAAGTTCAATTTTGGGAAAATCCTTTTACGGATGTTTGAACATGTTTTCGGTGAAGCATCGATGAGCCTTTAGGGATGGGTTGCCGACTGGCGTAAACCCCTAGCGCCCATGGCTCGTTCGATCGTGGTTTGTTGGATTTTTGATCAACAAGGGGCTAGACTGAATATGCTTCAGAAGCAGGTTCAGTCGACTGAACCAGTGGTTCAGTCGACTGAAGCAGAAGTCGAAAAATGCTTAGAAGCAGGTTCAGTCGACTGAACCAGACCCAGGAAATTGCCTGGGTCTGTATCAGTCGACTGACCATCTGGGTCAGTCGACTGACCCTAGGGATACACAATTCGTATCCCTGTGTCAGTCGACTGACCACCTGGTTCAGTCGACTGACCTGCTTGCTTCAGCCCCATTTGATTTATTTGATCGAGATTCCAATGTTAATCGATTAGTGATTTATCCGATTTGTTGTTATCATTTATTATCGATTTTGGTGACTTCTATTTCGGGATTTTTGGTATATCCATTTTGATGGATTCGGCATCGATTTCTATGGATTTGATTCATGTCTTCGTATGTGGATTTTGGTGATTGATTGTTTCTACAATCATTTTTGTGACTTGTCACTTCTAAATACAAAGGTTTCTATACTAGTAGTAAATATTTAAACTCTTTACAAAGATGATTTCAACTCTATTTTTAATACAAAGCTCGTTTATAAAACCGTTTTCCAATCTATTAGTATATATACAAACCTTTACCTCATTCGTACGAGAAAATCTAATTAAACGGCTTGGCAAAACAAGTGGTATGAAACGCTTGCGTTTACTTCGTCGGTTAATTCTTTGACTTGTTCGATTGAAACTCTTGTGACAATTTTCAAGTGGAAATCTACAATTTGTTCGTAAATATTTAAGTTAAGCTAGTAGTTATGGGACATGAAGCTAAACTTTTATATTTACTAGCTTAGTGTAATCGACACTTCTTGATGATCGATGATGATCATTTTATGGTTTAGACTAGCAATGTGCGATGTCTCTTTGTCCATGTGGGGGACAATACCTCGTCCTAATGAGCTTCGTCTCATTTTTATGGGCTAGCGACCCATGTTCCTTTATGGTTTCAAGTTCATCGGGCGTACCGTTATTGTACTACGTCGTTGTTGCGAAATATTTGAGTTTCTGGTCCCTTGGGTGTACCGTTATTGTACTACGCCGTTACACCGGCTCAATGGTTAGCGACCATGGAATAGTGTTCCGTTTGTGATACACGTGTTGGGAGTTTTCATGCTCCCGTTTGTAATAGGCCTCCCCCTTTTGATTTCTGGATTTCTAATTGATGATTTATGGAATTTATGTTTCACCAACTTTTGCGTTTGGCATTTATATGTTTGTCAGTATTTGTAGTTTGGTGAATAAAATAAAGAATATGATATTCTTTTTGATGTTATGAGATTTTTGAGATAATTATATGACTTTTCTTTGTTATTTGATGTATACTTGACACAGTATGGCATTTCTTTATTATCATACGTTTTTGGTCACATCTCTGATCCTATCTCATTTTTTTCTGATAATTATAGCTAGACTGATCCGTTTATTATTTTATTCTTAAATAATACTCGGGTCAGACCGAGATATTTCAGGTGCTCCTGCTTGACTTCTTATCAGGGATTATCATCTGATTCTTTTGGCTGACTACTTTAGATTAGTAGTTTTTGTTATTATACATTTGAGATATGGACTCCTTAATGTATAATTATTCTTTTGTCTCGCACCTGTATCTATTCATTTTGATGTAGTGGATCTTATATGACCACTATTTGGATGTACACTTTCATGTGATATATTCATATCTCATTCCGCCTTTGTGATATGAATATCTATGACTGATTTGTGTTATGTTTATTTCTACGTTTGTTTCCGAGGTCCACTTAGCCACTGTGTGGTAGCTTTGAGTTTGTATTTGATATGTCGGATTTCCTCTTGAAATGAAATTTAAGTTATATTTTCTGACATATCAGTACTTGCACAAAGCAATTACATAGATGGTCGCTCCTCAACAGCCTTATTCTTCGTACTAGTCAACGGCATTACATCGTAGTGTCCTTAGCTAGCATGAGTATAGAGGTGGGGCGTCACATTATTTTTCCATTTATCAAATGATAACCATTCCACTTATTTATAAACACCGTTTATAAATTTTCATTAACTCATTTCCAGATTATGCAGGTTTATATTACAAAAATCCATTTATAAATCGATTTCTAATTTAAAATCCAATTTTTAAATATATTTCTCAAATAACCCAAACTATATTCCAAAACCAATCAAGTATTGATTTCTACTTTCATTTCGTAATTTAAAATTTTTATTTAAAATCTAGTATAACCAATTTTATATTTGTTTCCAAATTCCCTTTATTCTCCCAATCTATTTAAATCTTGATTTCAAAGCCTTTTTACATTTAAACAAATATTACTTATTTTTATTGTTTAAAAGTCATTTACCTACATTATTTAAAATCTCTATATAAATTATTTCATGGAATAGTTAAGGACAAATTTAAAATCAAACCATTTATTTTATTCAAAAAAATACTTCTTTAAATAATCACAAAACTCAATATAATTATTTCACTTCCAAAATCTCCTTTTATTACTTTTCAAATGCAAAATAATATTTATGGTATTTTAAAATACCAAAATCTAGGCCAGTGCTACTATAGCATCAAATAGATCAAGTCATATCATAATCTATCACAGATTAATCGAACATATCATATATCACTATACATGAAATTAAAGTCAACATTTTGAGGCATTCAGTTGGATCCCTCCAACCTATTTCCCTGCAACCACAGATGTTAGATAACATAGAATACCAATCCCGCTTCGAAGCGGGATATCACGATAATATAGGGTCATCCACTATTATGCGAGGCGCATAGGGTGTCATCCGCTCTAATAGGCAAGAATATATCCAACCACTAATATATACACTACTATATATATAATATAACATCCAAACTGATAATTAATTTATAAATTCAACCAAGCATCCAATAATTTATTTTAATTGCTATAAATTAAACTAGTCAAACAAATTGAGTGATATTTACTCACCTTGATTTTAAATTGCCAAACATCCAGATTTTAAATTGTCTAAAATCCCAACCGACTTCGAAAAATTTCCAAACCAATATTATTTCGTAGCCTACATCATTACGAGTCCAACGCCACCTGTTTCGTAATTTTTCGAACTCGCATTAAAAAGTTATCGGAAATATAAGTTTTCAATATAAAATTTGAATTTAATTATCACTAGTTATATCAATAAATTAATTACCAAATAAATTTCAAAATTTTGTCCTTCTTCCCAAAATCTGCTGCTTAGTTCGGAATCCACCCGGTCGTCGCTTCCTCCTCTTCCTCTCTCTCCGTTCCTCTATTCCACTAATCGACACTGCCACTTTGCTTCCCTTCTCAAGTACCCAACCACCGCGCCATCAACGACGAGCCCACGTCCCTGCTTTGCATCACGACATCCCTAACCCACGGCCATACGCCAAGCTCGCAATCCCCCAAACTCCACGGCGAGCCACCGTACTTGACGCCAAGATGCGCCACTACCACCTCGACATGCTGATGACCTCCATTCGAACTCATGCCTCACGAATATGCTAGGAATTCCAAGCCCTAGCCCACTCTCGACCGACGAGCATTCCCAAATTGCGATAAGAACAGCCGCATCAATCTCCAGATCGTTCAAGCACTAAGCAAGCTTTCTTTTTTTATTAAGATCGAACCGTGTTTTTTCTCTCGTTTCGACTGGACTCGTTATTCAAAGGAGAAGAGAGGAGATAACGTGATTTATAAAAGGAAAGGGGCGGTACAGTGCTCAAGCTTAGGAAAAAGGGTTTGACTTTTATATATATATATATATATATATATATATATATATATATTATACCTAAAATATCTCGTATAACATATCCTGAAATTGCGAACTCCTATGGAGGCGTGCCACCTGGCATTCCTAATGTTATACCGCTATTCCGAACCTAATGGAACAAGTTTCAGAACCTAATTTGATCGTATGTGGAAGATAGCCTTTTTAAATCAACTTAAATTCAATTAACTGATTTCTAGGCGTTTTCAGATCGCACAACCAAATGATAACTCCAAATGCTATGAAATTTGAAATCCGATAATAATACACTATTGCAGATCCAATGGAACTGGTTTCATCGAATTCCGAGACTGTGCCCAGGAGCTATTTTAACGTGTTGATTAAATCGACGATTTGGAAAATTTACGAAATCACTTAAAATTCCAGTTTTAAAAACTTATTAACTCAATTCTAATTCAAATAGAAGTTAGATCAACATTATAAAACGTTTCGATCCATATTCAACTCAAATCCTGATTATTCACCATTTTCATATTATGATAAATCATTTTATTTGAAATTTAAATTCATTCTATACTTTCAATCAAAATCTTCATATTCAAAAGTCAATTTATATTCCAACTCCAATATTTAAAACCATTAAATATTCAAAATCAAATGACGGAAAATCCGGGTCGTTACTTGTGTTGATTAGTCAGGGGAAGAAAAATTATTTTGCATATCTTGCATTAGTATATCTTCGGAAGTGATTTTGTAAGTTGATATTTTTTCATGAGATTAAGGTGAAGGCCTGAGGGTAAAAATGGAAATGCATTTCTTTTTACTGTTTACAATATGATAAATTAATAGTTCAGTAATGTCATGCAGATAAAATATAATACAATACATTATGTGTGATGATGATGCGTTTGTTCACTTCATCCGGATTCATCTGTTGATGGTATTGTTCATGTCTGTGAGTGTATGGTAAGGTGTTTTGTTTGTTATAAGGTATACAAAACGTTCCTTTGCATAATTACATAACTCTTTTGTAGATTTGCACCTTAATTATTCCCTTTACTTTGTTACATAGGTACACAAAACATTCCTTTGATATATGGAAGATTGCTAGCTAAAGTTGCTAATAAAAGGTTTGTTTTTATGCATTTGAATGTGTGTGCTATAATGAAGTATATTTGTTTATATATGATATAATTCTGTTGTTTTGATCGTGTAAATGTATATTGAATTGGGGTGTACGGGAAAGCACTAACCGCGCAAAGGAGGTGCTGACGAAAATTCATGAAATCCGATAAGTTTATAAAAATCAAAAAAGTTTATAAGAATTAACTAAGTTAACCAAGTTTTATAAAAATTAAAAAATTTTCTAAAAATTAAACAAATTTCTAAAAATTAAACAATTTTCTCAAAATTAACTAAGTTTTATAAAATTAAATTATTATCTAAATATTAATAAAATTTTATAAAATTTAAACGAATTTATGAGAATTAACTAAGTATAAAAATTTAACTAAGATAACTAAGTTATATAAAAAATAATTAAAATTATTTTTTTTACTTAATTTATAAAAATTAACTAATTTTTATAAAAGTTAACTACGTTATCAAGTTTTATATAAATTTAACTAGATTAACTAAAAGTTTATAAAACATTAACCAATTCTTATAAAATTTAACTAATTTGTTTAAAATTTAACTAATTTATAAACTAAGTCTTATAATTATTCAACTAAGTTAATTAAGTAAGTTTTATGAAAATTAATTAAAGGATATAAATATTAACTAGGTTATATAAAATTAACTAAGTTAATTGAGGTTTACAAAAATCAACAAAATCTAATTTTTTAATTAAGTTAACTAAAGTTTATGAAAATTAATTTATTGTTATAAAAATCATGTTCTCTATTTTGAAATCTTTGTTAAACTGTTATAAAAATTGATTAAGATTTATAAAAATCATCTAATTTTTATAAAAATTAACTAAGTTAACTAAGTTTTATAAAAATTAATTAAGTTTATGAAAATAAATAAATTTAAAAGAAGAATAATAATATAATATATTAATAATAGTAGTAGTAATAAAAATATTATAATAATATACTAATAGTAATAAATTAACGAAGTTTAAAATAAGTAACTTAGTTAATTAAGTTTTATAATAATTATAAAAGTAATACGTATTTTTAAAATTTAATAAATTTACAAAATTTAATAATGTTTTATAAAAATTGTTTTATAAAAATCATATTCCCTATTTTGAAATCTTTGTCAAATTGTTATGAAAATCGACTAAGATTGATAAACTTATCTAATTTTTATAAAAATTAACTAAGTTGACTAAGTTTTATAAAAAATAGTTAAGTTTATAAAACTAATTTAGAAGAATAATAATAATGTAATATAATGTAATAATTGTAATAAAATAAAATAATAATAATGACAACAACAAAAAATTAAGTACGTTTAAAATAAGTAACTAAGTTAATTAAGTTTTATAGTAATTAAATAAACTAACTGTTTTTTTAAATTAAATAAGTTTATAAAATTTAATTAAGCTTTATAAAAATTAATAAGTTTATAACAATATGCATGCAATTGTTGAATACAGTATTTTAAACAAAATTTACATCCATTTCAAGAAATTCTGTATGTTATTGATATCGTTTCCATATATTAACCAAATTTTATAAAATTAACTAAAGTTTACATAAATCAATTTAATTTTATAAAAATTAACTAAGTTAATCAAGTTTCATATAAATTAATTAAGTTTCATATAAATTAATTAAATTTATACAATTAACTTTCACACACACATACACAAATATATGTATGTATGTATAGTTACAATTGCTAATTGTTGAATTTCTTTTTCGTCGGTAATTATGGTGCATACAAATGGCAACATGCTACGGTATATTAGCGATTTGAAGATCCAACTTTTTTGGTTTGCACATTTAATCGTCATGTGTAGTACGATCTTTTATCACATGTATTACTTACACTTTTAATGTAATGTTCATTAAATATTACGACATATTATGCATTATTCTATGTGAATGTTGAATGATTAGTTATTTTTTATTTAATGTGATCTATATGATTGTGTGCAATGATACATTATGCCTATGTAAATTTGTCGATTATAGTGCGATAATGGATATGTACGTACTGCAAAAATGATTTTTAAAATGCCGTAAAAGGATTTGAAGCATTTTTAAAACGCTGTTAAAGGATTAAATAGCGTTATTAAAACGTTTTAAAGCCTACAATAGCGTTTATGAAATGCTATTACAGTTACTAATAGCACTTCATGACCGTTGTACAACAACATGTCATCATAATAAAGGTTTTTCATTGCATTTTAAGACCGCTATTTGTAATACTTTTTATAGCATTTTGAAAATGCAATAAAAGATGTGCTTTTTTATAGCGTTTCCCTTGTTGTAATAATTGGTCATTGATTTATTACAAATTGTTGATTTACAGCGTTTATAAAACGCTACAAAAGCCTTTTATATAGTTTTTTAAACGCTACTAAAGGGTCCTTTTGTTGTAGTGTGGTCTCTTTTGCCCAATTCCATGAAAAATTCAATGCATCTGACACATTCTTTAGCCTCCTTGGTAAATCATTAGATGTGAGGTTTATGTAGCTACAGATTCTTCAGACTAATCTTCATCCGGTCAAACGTTTTCTTGAATAAGATGTTAACTGGACTTCCATAGCCAATAAAAACTCGATGTATAATTACCATCCCAACAATGGTCGTAATCACCATGGGATCAGATAGTCCCATCAGAAACCTTGTTTTCAAAAACAATGTCATCATTAACTATCCTTTGTTGTTTTGCCAAACTACCGTCTTCGATAACAAAATAACTTTTTTGGGTCATGTGCTTTAACAAACTACCATACCTCTCCATTTCATTCCATCTCTTATCCGTTGAATGGTATTTATCACAATCTTGCTCTTAGGTCGCGTCAGTCCCTCTCCACTGGACCCAAGTTGATTCCTTTAGGAGTTCAGCCCATAGGGTCCATTATTCTGCCTACCATCTTGTGGATATTGTTAGGCGCTATGCATTGGATCGATGATGGCCAAATATATAGATACAAAGTTGACGCGCAGTAATCACAGCAGCAGTAATATAAATATAATAGTAGCACGAATAAATATAAAAGTAAGCAAGAAGCAATCACAACCAAGTTTTTATACTGGTTCAGACCTCCAGTCCTACGTTCAATCCTAGACTCCTTCTGCAGTTTAACTATCACCCTCACTTCGCCCTGAAGAATAGGTACCTAAGCAGTAGAATAAGATTTCTGTACACTTGCTCGAGCAATCGAATGGGACTTCAATATTTTCTTTTACGAAGAAATAAATTGACTATATATTGTGTCTTCAATACACTGAGTAGTCGAACTAGAGTACAACTTTTGTAACCCGTAAAAATGATGCAGAATGAGTGTGCAGAGATTAGGAAGTGGATTAGAATCAGACTTGTATGTTATGGAGTGAAAAAGCATGGGTCTAAATTTGCTTTTGGAATGAATATGGAAGTTGGAGCGTTTGGAAGCAATATGAGAATGATTTGAGAGAATAAGATCGTTGTTTGTTCTTTGGGATGGTGGGAGGCTTATATAGGAGTTAATGACAGCCAATAAATAGTCGCAATCCTTCAGAAATTCCTATTAGAAAAGATGCATCCGTTGGAAGTTTGCAATTGGTTGAATAGGCACTTGAATGGCCACTTGACTATTTTCTTTGGAGTGCTAATCTAAAGTAGCCGTTGGTGTTATGTTCAAAATGCTATGTAGTTCAGTTGCTGTCACATACCAAAATTTTCGACTTTCGAAAATTCGACATCGATACTCACTTTATTGACTGCCGAGAAATCGAACGCCGGAAACTCGAATAGTGATGGTTTTAGAAAGAAGAAGTAGAAGAAAAAGAGAAGTAGAAGAAAGAGAGAAGAAGAAAACCAGAACAACATCAGAACAGAAAACAATATCAGAATCTTACACATCGCAGCGGAACAATATATAATAGATAAACACTAGTCTTTTAAAACAAAGAACTATATCAGTTTATACATACATCAATCAGAGTCAATATACAACAATGGACAGTTTTATAAACTTGTCCTCATACAGAATACACAGCGGAATAAATCATATCAGATACAAATACTACGTCTCGCCATCCAGCTTGCTTCCAAAGCTCTAGAATATCCTGATAACATAACTCTAGACTGCCTGTGTGGAAATTGGTGGGCACCCAGAGTTTAGAAGGGAACACTAAACTCCGAGTCAGTCATGGTGACTGGTGTGAGATCGTAAAACAGTTATTCTTTATAACAACAAAGGAATATTTTAAAATAGATTCGCAATGCTTTTGGAAAATGAAACTACCATAAGACCTCCCACCACACACACAATGCAAACGCAAAATTGGAGGAGATTTCTTCTTATGATAGTCAAAGATGCTTACTACGCAAAATCAAATCTTTTTTGATATTATTATTAGTGCATAGTGTAGAAAACATTTCGAAAGTAGAATATAAATATTAGCCAGCATAGGCATTCCGCACTTATGCCTACTATAGCTATCATCCAAACAGTGGTGACCACCATAAGTGAATGATAGGTTCTACAACTAAAACCGTACAAGTCTCGTATTGTTTCTTTGGATTTCCAACAAATGGTCAGGCTAAGGAACTTCCTATTCCACGAACAGAACGCCTCTGGAAAGACGTCCTGAGAAATAACCTAACATTACGGTTAGATCTCTGCCAACACAAGGCCGGGTTACCTCTGCAAAAATAGGTAACTACTGACACGCGTATGTCATCCCCCGATCGTAACCGATCTTCCCGAGGATCCCCGATTCGCAACAAACCACATAATAATAATGCAGCAACCACATAGGTTAAGTATCTGGGCTCCATACCATGATACCACCTCTATCCAGAAGGAATGACATACACTAAGGGGCGCTACTCCCTAGAACCTTGCTGCATCCTTCCTGTTTCGACCATTTCCGGGGTGTGAGGCTCGACGAAGTCTCGTCCACAAAGCTACGCTTTCTACAAAGCCATGCTTCGGGTCAAACAAATGATCAACCTATGATCACAAAGATATAAGATCAAACAAATGATCATATCGCAAATGATCAAACACTGATCATCTCACAGCAACACTCAGTATGCCACGTTACCAAATTGGGAGTATATCGCTAATAAATTTCAACTACATAACCTCTGAGCTCGTACGTCTCAGAGAAGGGTGTTAAGCTAAGAGAATAAATTCTCTGCCACCAACAGATATGTATTTGAAAGAAATCAGCTTTATATCTCAATTTTTAACGTCAGACATACAATCCATACAAGTATGTTCCGGGATCGAACAGAACCGAAGGCACTTCTCACGAAGTCCTTGCACATCCGGATAATTTTCTAATCACGTCTGGACTTCCCGTCACTAAGGGTGATAAAACCTCTAAATCGGAGATCAACCGATGTAGAGTAACTCGACGGTAATCCTTCCGTTTTCAAAAATATCCGGTCTTCAACACCGGTCTTCGAATGCAATTCATAACGACGTATCACATATTCGGAATGGGTTATACGACCCCATGGTCCTTTCTCGGCTAACCCGAATAGTGAGCGCTTATTCAAAAATAAGTGTGGCATTCAAATTCATCCAATTCACAACAAATACCTATTCAAGGTAATTATTGATAGTCGGTTATTTAACTATCAATGAAGATGCGCAACATCATCAGATTCCAAATAATTTTCCAAATTATTTAATCTCCCAAAATATCTTAACTAGATATAAAATTTCCACACTTCAAAAATAAATCAATATTTATTTTTAAAACGAATTCCCATTTCTTTTTGTAAATTCCATAGTGAATTTATATTTTCAAATATCTACAGATATATGATTTTTAATCGATTTTAACATTCACTTTCGACTTATCTTTAGAAAGATAATTCTCAAACGTTTATTTCATATTGGAAAAACATTTCCCTACTTATTTAATAATAAGTATTTTACAAATTTATTTATTTCCAACGCTTGAAAATATTCGATATACTTAAATCAAAAATTAAGTATATATTCATTCTTTAAGGAAAATATTCTTTTAACACCTTTATTTGAGTCAAAACGAATGTTACGTAAAACATCGTTACGACGACTCAAAATCACTAGTATAGGGATTCAAAAATTAAGATAGATATATAAATCCCAATACTAGATAAAGCATTTCCTTTCGGAAATCATTTACTATAACAACAGTGTTATAGTCCACCATTTCCTTCTTTCCTCGAAAACATCTATTTCAACAATAAATGTTGAAATCTATGCTTTCGATTCATAATACATTTTAAAACATCTTTAAAATGTTTAACTTCATTTTTTTATATCACTTCTTCAAAAATAAATCCATTTTATTTAATAATATATTCACTGTCCAAAATCGTGAATATACTTCACTAACCACATTTTCAATAATCTCTACACATTTTATTTCAATAAAAATTCGCTATCCAAAACGCGAATATAACTTCTTTGATAATCTTCTATATTTAATTTATCAAATTCAATTGATTTTGAATTTATAAAACAACGTTTATAAATTCTATTTCTATTTATAAAAACTTCAATTTATAAATCTTCTTTATTTACCAATTCAATTCACAATTCAATTTTTTATACCACAATCCATATTATAAGTTAAATACTTATAATTTCATTTATTCTACAAAATCATTTTCCATTTATAAGTTCACAATTTATAAATCTCATTCACTTATAAATTCTTTAAAAATTCATTTTAACACTTATAAAAACTCGTTTTATAATCCCAATCTTTTAAAGTTATAAATATCAATTTTGTACATCTTTTACATACATTGTTTTTAATAATTAAAAAATTCCAATTAAAACCATTTTATAAATTACTTAACTCTTTATTTCAAAAGAATTTACTTTTTGGTTAAAATTCACAAAATCTTAACTTTTATAACTTTAAAGTTTTAACGTTTACTTATTTAAAATAAATCAATTCAACAATTTAAATAAAACGTATATTTTCAAATAATCACTTTAAAAATTCTCTTTTAAAATCAACATCGTTATTTTTAGATTTCAAAAATGAATCCGATGATGTAACGCACCAATTCGTCAATCACAACAACAAACATCATATATCAATATGATAACAGAATATACATCAATATCTGTAAATAAATAAATACTGGTGAGGAATCCAGTTGGATCCCTCCAACCTGTTTCCCTGCATCCAAAGACGTTAGCACAATACCAATTCCACTTCGAGGTGGAATATCGTGGTATATGGGTTTTATAAAAATAATCCGCTTACTAACGGCGCAATAGGGTCTCATCCGCTATACGAGGCGGGAAATAATCAATCCAATATATACATATGCCAATATGTATATATTGCTATATATATAGATATATCCTACTATATCTAATATCACATCCAAATAGCAATCAATCAAATCAATAACTGCAATACAAATTTAAATCTGAGTAAGGAGATCTCACCTTAGCTTTTAATTTTGCAATCCCATTTCCATTTCCAGTTCGTTTCCTTGATTTTTAACCTTGTATAATAATTTATACAATTTATTAATTTTTTGAATCAATTGACAATGAATTATCATCTGTTAATTTATTTAAACCAAAAATTTAATTTTATCGAATGATTTATTTTTAAACCAATTTCTTTATAAATAAATTTATTTAACTCAAAATTTTATATTTAAAAATAAACCCCCTTTATATAAATTTTTCTCTAGTAATCCTAATAGTTTTAGATAAATCAATTTAAACAATACATTTATACTTTACTTTCTGTAAATAAATAAACAGCAACATTTGCTTATTCAATGATTTTATTTTAAACTGTATATATGCATCCTTTAAACTAAAACTTATTTACTATAACAATGTCCTCTTTGAAATCAAATTTTCTCTAAATTACTTTTCTTCCTTTCTGTAAACTTCGGAAAAAATGAAATTTATTTTATTCCACTGTAAATCCAATTTTTATTCGATAATTAAATTAACTTATAATTTTATCTAAACCAATTTCTTAAATTAACTAAGATAAGCATGAGTATATATTTTTCTTTTATTACATATATATATTTAAATAGAAATCTGATTTTATATAACTTTCAAACCTCATTAAAAATCCATATATATATATATACTTACTGTGAAGATATAAATTTATATACACATATTCATATATGCACTGTCTTCAAATTATTTATTGTAAACTGCATATTGAAAATAAAATAAATTATAATAAAGAAAATATACCTTACTGGTGAAAATCGTGATCGAATGAACACTCTCGCGATTGGAAAAAAAAACACTGAACCCTAAGGCCCTGACCTCCTCCATCGTTCGCAGTTCGCGACCCACCAGAATGTCTCGCGACTTCGAAAATCTCGCGAAATCCACCAACGTTGCCGAGAAACCCCATCGCCAGAGTCGCCGGATGACCATCGCGAGCTACTCGCGACTGCCACCTTCCACTTCGTGATGCTCGAAATCGAGCTCCCTCTGAATCGCGACCACGATTCGTCTGCCTTGCTCACACGCCTGTGGCCAAAACCCACGCGACACCATGCCCTCCTTCACAAAATTGCGGCTACCCACTGTCGAATGCCCAGGCCTTGCAATGATTTTGATTTACGAATTGTGAAATAAAAGAGGGGAGGATCGAGATTCGTTCGAACTGGAAATGGAACGGAGAGGGATTTTATTTCGAAGTGTCGACCATTGGTAATTTTTCTTCTGATTTAAAAATGAAAGTGAGCGGCCATTTTTTTTGTTTTGAACGAGATGATTTTTCGCGTGAGGTATAAACGAGATGAAGGGGAGACAAGAGTATGCGACATTTCAGAGAGTAGGTCTGCTTACACGATCTCGTTCGTGATTTTAGGCGTAATTGAAGGGAGAGAATCGTACTGAGTTTGA
The DNA here is from genome assembly GCA_030737815.1 of Allium fistulosum. Classification (NCBI taxonomy): domain Eukaryota; kingdom Viridiplantae; phylum Streptophyta; class Magnoliopsida; order Asparagales; family Amaryllidaceae; genus Allium; species Allium fistulosum. The sequence continues at coordinate 97,919,284 of CM060903.1, forward strand.
CCAAGTTTAAAATTTTAAATTTAAATTCGAATTCAATTAAAATTTCAATGCGTTTAACCGCCGTACGGTCACATAACAACTCCGAAAAATATGAAATTGGAAATCCGACAATAATTCAATATTACGGACCCAATGGAACTAGTTTCGTCGAATTCCGAGACTGTTTGAAAAATGACTATTTTTAAATATCGATTCAAACAATTAAATTCAAAACTGAGCAAAACAGTTTAAATTTCAATTCTGAAGCTGCCGTTATCTTCAGTGTTATCAATATAAATTTTACAAGCGTTTGAAATATTTTTCTTTAGCTTTAAATTGAAGATTCAAATTTTTATCCAGTTTCAATAGATTAAATTATAAAATTTAATCGCCAAATTCCAAGTTATATTCGGGATTCAAATTAAATCATCGTTCAAATATTAAAATTAATTAAATATTTTCAATTTAATTCGTTCAAAATTCTGGGTCGTTACAAACTTGCCTCCTTAAAAGAATTTCGTCCCGAAATTACAAGTCAAGAAAAATGTCCTTAACTCGTCTACTATTTTTCAACATCCAAATAGTTTTATCAAATTTTCAAAACAAATCTTTCTACTAAAGATTCGTTATCATTCAACTAAATTTCTAAACCTTTCATAGTTTTCAAACAATATTGTTTACTTCAAAATTCAAATTTCAAATTCAAATTCAAATTTTTACTTTCAAAATTTTCTCAAAAATTTTCTAACACTCGAAATTTTCGAAAAATTTCGCCAGCGTCTCCTTTGCGCGGCTAACATGGCACGACTACAAAACGTCCCTACGGACTCTCATATTTCAAAAAGAAAAGAAAAAGCCAAGCGGCTAGACAAGAAATCAGCAAATCTCATATTGAAATTTAAATACTTACCTTTTCGAGAAAATTCAAATTCATCTTTGAAGATCAAATCCAATTTATAACACCTGTATATATACTAGCCATAATATCTAGTTACAGCATTCAAATTATTTTGCAAATTTTATTACAAAATCTTCAATATAAACTGCTTATATCATCTTTAGTTCACTATTTGAAGTTATATATTCTTTTCATTCAATTTTACATTTCATTTTCTCATTTGAATTCAATTCACAATCCCAATCTAATTTGGATTCAGTTTAGCTTCTGAATATTGAATTTCATCGATTAACTTTCATTCATAACTGCACTATTTAAAATTAGTTTCATTTACTAATTCATCACAAATTCAAATTCACTTTATTCAAATTTGTTTTCAGTATTCAGTTTCAATTCCAGTTTTATCTTCATTTATTCTTTCCCAAAATTTTATTTTCAATTCACTATTTTTGGTTTATAACCACTTATATTAAACTGGATTTCAAATTCCATATGAATTTTAATTCATCTTTCATTTATAATTATTCAATTCCATTCTATTGCTTACAAATTTGAAATGAATCTCAACTTTCAATTTCACTTTCATTAAATTGATTCACTTTTACTTACATTAATTTAACTTCATCCTTTAAGTTAAGTTTATTCTATCACAATTCAAATTGTATAAGTTATCAACTTAATAATATTTCATAAATATTTTTATATAGTATTCCAGAGTCTTACTAACATTTCAAAAATCATTTTTGAAAACAAATCAAATTATCTTTTGAATTTCAAAACAAAACCCAAATTTTCAAACAACCTCCATTTAAAACAATTTGGCAGCAATTCCACTTCTGGAAACCCGAAAATGAACATCGATAATGCTGCAGTCATTATTGAAGTTATTTTCCAGCGACCGAAAAAAGTTTAGAGCTTTCAACTCTCCAAAAATATTTTTCAAAACCTTTGAAATTCATTTTCAAATCAAAAAGATTTAAACTTTCCAAATCTACAAAATTTTCAAATTCTTTTCAAAACATTTCCAAAAACTTCTTTGGAATTCTATTTTCATTTATAAATCACGTTTATAATTTACATTCCTTAATTTCATTTGTATGTGAATTTTATTTCTTAACTTTGGAGTTAGGATTTCAATTTCTTGTTTAATTTCAATGATAATAGATTAATATTATCACCTCTAACAACCATGCAACCATATACTATAGTAATTCATAGAAAACCATTTCTTTTCTATACAAAAATAGTTTTGGGCAAAATTATCTCATTCACCTTATTCAAAAACAATACAGTGCCGAACTGTTCTATTCGAGCGTTTAGAAACCCCTTCGATACAGTTTTGCAGACTGTGCCGACGAAGGTTCATATGCCACTCAACAAACCAATCATCACAATATAAAACAATTTTATATTCACTAACAAATACGCGCTCATATCTATTATTACACTCAACTCATTCTAGAGTACTACTGACTCTATCTCTAATGAGTAACACCCAACAGAGCAGGGTTGTCGCTTAACCATATGCTCTGATACCACGCTGTCACATACCGAAATTTTCGACTTTCGAAAATTTGACATCGATACTCACTTTATTGACTGCCGAGAAATCGAACGCCGGAAACTCGAATAGTGATGGTTTTAGAAAGAAGAAGTAGAAGAAAAAGAGAAGTAGAAGAAAGAGAGAAGAAGAAAACCAGAACAACATCAGAACAGAAAACAATATCATAATCTTACACATCGCAGCGGAACAATATATAATAGATAAACACTAGTCTTTTAAAACAAAGAACTATATCAGTTTATACATACATCAATCAGAGTCAATATACAACAATGGACAGTTTTATAAACTTGTCCTCATACAGAATACACAGCGGAATAAATCATATCAGATACAAATACTACGTCTCGCCATCCAGCTTGCTTCCAAAGCTCCAGAATATCCAGAATATCCTGATAACATAACTCTAGACTGCCCGTGTGGAAATTGGTGGGCACCCAGAGTTTAGAAGGGAACAATAAACTCCGAGTCAGTCATGGTGACTGGTGTGAGATCGTAAAACAGTTATTCTTTATAACAACAAAGGAATATTTTAAAATAGATTCGCAATGCTTTTGGAAAATGAAACTACCATAAGACCTCCCACCACACACACAATGCAAACGCAAAATTGGAGGAGATTTCTTCTTATGATAGTCAAAGATGCTTACTACGCAAAATCAAATCATTTTTGATATTATTATTAGTGCATAGTGTAGAAAACATTTCGAAAGTAGAATATAAATCTTAGCCAGCATAGGCATTACGCACTTATGCCTACTATAGCTATCATCCAAACAGTGGTGACCACCATAAGTGAATGATAGGTTCTACAACTAAAACCGTACAAGTCTCGTATTGTTTCTTTGGATTTCCAACAAATGGTCAGGCTAAGGAACTTCCTATTCCACGAACAGAACGCCTCTGGAATGACGTCCCGAGAAATAACCTAACATTACGGTTAGATCTCTGCCAACACAAGGCCGGGTTACCTCTGCAAAAATAGGTAACTACTGACACGCGTATGTCATCCCCCGATCGTAACCGATCTTCCCGAGGATCCCCGATTCGCAACAAACCACATAATAATAATGCAGCAACCACATAGGTTAAGTATCTGGGCTCCATACCATGATACCACCTCTATCCAGAAGGAATGACATACACTAAGGGGCGCTACTCCCTAGAACCTTGCTGCATCCTTCCTGTTTCGACCATTTCCGGGGTGTGAGGCTCGACGAAGTCTCGTCCACAAAGCTACGCTTTCTACAAAGCCATGCTTCGGGTCAAACAAATGATCAACCTATGATCACAAAGATATAAGATCAAACAAATGATCATATCGCAAATGATCAAACACTGATCATCTCACAGCAACACTCAGTATGCCACGTTACCAAATTGGGAGTATATCGCTGATAAATTTCAACTACATAACCTCTGAGCTCGTACATCTCAGAGAAGGGTGTTAAGCAAAGAGAATAAATTCTCCGCCACCAACAGATATGTATTTGAAAGAAATCAGCTTTATATCTCAATTTGTAACGTTAGACATACAATCCATACAAGTCTGTTCCGGGATCGAACAGAACCGAAGGCACTTCTCACGAAGCCCTTGCACATCCAGATAATTTTCTAATCACGTCCGGACTTCCCGTCACTAAGGGTGACAAAACCTCTAAATCGGAGATCAGCCGATGTAGAGTAACTCGACGGTAATCCTTCCGTTTTCAAAAATATCCGGTCTTCAACACCGGTCTTCGAATGCAATTCATAACGACGTATCACATATTCGAAATGGGTTATACGACCCCATGGTCCTTTCCCGGCTAACCCGAATAGTGAGCGCTTATTCAAAAATAAGTGTGGCATTCAAATTCATCCAATTCACAACAAATACCTATTCAAGGTAATTATTGATAGTCGGTTATTTAACTATCAATGAAGATGCGCAACATCATCAGATTCCAAATAATTTTCCAAATTATTTAATCTCCCAAAATATCTTAACTAGATATAAAATTTCCACACTTCAAAAATAAATCAATATTTATTTTTAAAACGAATTCCCATTTCTTTTTGTAAATTCCATAGTGAATTTATATTTTCAAATATCTACAGATATATGATTTTTAATCGATTTTAACATTCACTTTCGACTTATCTTTAGAAAGATAATTCTCAAACGTTTATTTCATATTGGAAAATCATTTCCCTACTTATTTAATAATAAGTATTTTACAAATTTATTTATTTCCAACGCTTGAAAATATTCGATATACTTAAATCAAAAATTAAGTATATATTCATTCTTTAAGGAAAATATTCTTTTAACACCTTTATTTGAGTCAAAACGAATGTTACGTAAAACATCATTACGACGACTCAAAATCACTAGTATAGGGATTCAAAAATTAATATAGATATATAAATCCCAATACTAGATAAAGCATTTCCTTTCGGAAATCATTTACTATAACAACAGTGTTATAGTCCACCATTTCCTTCTTTCCTCGAAAACATCTATTTCAACAATAAATGTTGAAATCTATGCTTTCGATTCATAATACATTTTAAAACATCTTTAAAATGTTTAACTTCATTTTTTTATATCACTTCTTCAAAAATAAATCCATTTTATTTAATAATATATTCACTATCCAAAATCGTGAATATACTTCACTAACCACATTTTCAATAATCTCTACACATTTTATTTCAATAAAAATTCGCTATCCAAAACGCGAATATAACTTCTTTGATAATCTTCTATATTTAATTTATCAAATTCAATTGATTTTGAATTTATAAAACAACGTTTATAAATTCTATTTATATTTATAAAAACTTCAATTTATAAATCTTCTTTATTTACCAATTCAATTCACAATTCAATTTTTTATACCACAATCCATATTATAAGTTAAATACTTATAATTTCATTTATTCTACAAAATCATTTTCCATTTATAAGTTCACAATTTATAAATCTCATTCACTTATAAATTCTTTAAAAATTCATTTTAACACTTATAAAAACTCGTTTTATAATCCCAATCTTTTAAAGTTATAAATATCAATTTTGTACATCTTTTACATACATTGTTTTTAATAATTCAAAAATTCCAATTAAAACCATTTTATAAATTACTTAACTCTTTATTTCAAAAGAATTTACTTTTTGGTTAAAATTCACAAAATCTTAACTTTTATAACTTTAAAGTTTTAACGTTTACTTATTTAAAATAAATCAATTCAACAATTTAAATAAAATGTATATGTTCAAATAATCACTTTAAAAATTCTCTTTTAAAATCAACATCGTTATTTTTAGATTTCAAAAATGAATCCGATGATGCAACGCACCAATTCGTCAATCACAACAACAAACATCATATATCAATATGATAACAGAATATACATCAATATCTGTAAATAAATAAATACTGGTGAGGAATCCAGTTGGATCCCTCCAACCTGTTTCCCTGCATCCAAAGACGTTAGCACAATACCAATTCCACTTCGAGGTGGAATATCGCGGTATATGGGTTTTATAAAAATAATCCGCTTACTAACGGCGCAATAGGGTCTCATCCACTATACGAGGCGGGAAATAATCAATCCAATATATACATATGCCAATATGTATATATTGCTATATATATATAGATATATCCTACTATATCTAATATCACATCCAAATAGCAATCAATCAAATCAATAACTGCAATACAAATTTAAATCTGAGTGAGGAGATCTCACCTTAGCTTTTAATTTTGCAATCCCATTTCCATTTCCAGTTCGTTTCCTTGATTTTTAACCTTGTATAATAATTTATACAATTAATTAATTTTTTGAATCAATTGACAATGAATTATCATCTGTTAATTTATTTAAACCAAAAATTTAATTTTATCGAATGATTTATTTTTAAACCAATTTCTTTATAAATAAATTTATTTAACTCAAAATTTTATATTTAAAAATAAACCCCCTTTATATAAATTTTTCTCTAGTAATCCTAATAGTTTTAGATAAATCAATTTAAACAATACATTTATACTTTACTTTCTGTAAATAAACAAACAGCAACATTTGCTTATTCAATGATTTTATTTTAAACTGTATATATGCATCCTTTAAACTAAAACTTATTTACTGTAACAATGTCCTCTTTGAAATCAAATTTTCTCTAAATTACTTTTCTTCCTTTCTGTAAACTTCGGAAAAAATGAAATTTATTTTATTCCACTGTAAATCCAATTTTTATTCGATAATTAAATTAACTTATAATTTTATCTAAACCAATTTCTTAAATTAACTAAGATAAGCATGAGTATATATTTTTCTTTTATTACATATATATATTTAAATAGAAATCTGATTTTATATAACTTTCAAACCTCATTAAAAATCCATATATATATATATACTTACTGTGAAGATATAAATTTATATACACATATTCATATATGCACTGTCTTCAAATTATTTATTGTAAACTGCATATTGAAAATAAAATAAATTATAATAAAGAAAATATACCTTACTGGCGAAAATCGTGATCGAATGAACACTCTCGCGATTGGAAAAAAAACACTGAACCCTAAGGCCCTGACCTCCTCCATCGTTCGCAGTTCGCGACCCACCAGAATGTCTCGCGACTTCGAAAATCTCGCGAAATCCACCAACGTTGCCGAGAAACCCCATCGCCAGAGTCGCCGGATCACCATCGCGAGCTACTCGCGACTGCCACCTTCCACTTCTTGATGCTCGAAATTGAGCTCCCTCTGAATCGCGACCACGATTCGTCTGCCTTGCTCACGCGCCTGTGGCCAAAACCCACGCGACACCATGCCCTCCTTCACAAAATCGCGGCTACCCACTGTCGAATGCCCAGGCCTTGCAATGATTTTGATTTACGAATTGTGAAATAAAAGAGGGGAGGATCGAGATTCGTTCGAACTGGAAATGGAACGGAGAGGGATTTTATTTCGAAGTGTCGGCCATTGGTAATTTTTCTACTGATTTAAAAATGAAAGTGAGCGGCCATTTTTTTTGTTTTGAACGAGATGATTTTTCGCGTGAGGTATAAACGAGATGAAGGGGAGACAAGAGTACGCGACATTTCAGAGAGTAGGTCTGCTTACACGATCTCGTTCGTGATTTTAGGCGTAATTGAAGGGAGAGAATCGTACTGAGTTTGACCAAGTTTAAAATTTTAAATTTAAATTCGAATTCAATTAAAATTTCAATGCGTTTAACCGCCGTACGGTCACATAACAACTCCGAAAAATATGAAATTGGAAATCCGACAATAATTCAATATTACGGACCCAATGGAACTGGTTTCGTCGAATTCCGAGACTGTTTGAAAAATGACTATTTTTAAATATCGATTCAAACAATTAAATTCAAAACTGAGCAAAACAGTTTAAATTTCAATTCTGAAGCTGCTGTTATCTTCAGTGTTATCAATATAAATTTTACAAGCGTTTGAAATATTTTTCTTTAGCTTAAAATTGAAGATTCAAATTTTTATCTAGTTTCAATAGATTAAATTATAAAATTTAATCGCCAAATTCCAAGTTATATTCGGGATTCAAATTAAATCATCGTTCAAATATTAAAATTAATTAAATATTTTCAATTTAATTCGTTCAAAATTCTAGGTCGTTACAAGTTGGTAGGACGTGCACATGCCTCTAAGGTGTGCCGGGTTCAAGTCCTACTTTCGATGTTTTATTTTATTTTTCCATTTCTTATTTCCTTTTCTTTAAAAGGTTAGTAGCATGCAAAAATGCAAAGATGGTTGTGTTGTAGTGGCATAGAAGTGCATAAGGCTCCCTTGCAACTTGGGTTCGAATCCCAGCTCTCCATATTTTTAGCTGTTTACTTTCGCTTATCTATGGATATGACATCAATGCTAATAAGTTCAATAGGAGAGCAATTGCAGTGTGGTTGGTAAAGCATGCGGCATCCTACTTGTAGTGCAAGGTTTGAATCCTACCTTTGGAGGATTTTTGCAATTTAAATTTACATTTTGCTATAGATGATAGATTAGGTTATCCACTTGCTTATTGAAAGCAACTGTAGTATGATGTTAGAGGCATGTGTTCTTCTTAATGAGTTGTGGGTTCGAATCTTGCTTTGCTCATTTTATTTTGATTTAGCCCTTCAAAATAGCTTTGTGTTATAATTTTCTTTTACATTCTTCGATATAGCTTCAATAAACTTTACCATTCATCGTATAGCCATTTGTTCTGCAACTACTCAATAAACATATTAATAGCGTCGTCGTATGATTGTTATTATCAAAACACTATAGGTACCAATCTTTCATTCTCCCCCTTTATGATGATGACAAGCATACAACTAAAATATAAAATAATACGACCCCGCCTAATGTCGTGCAATATTTTTGTCTACATATATTGCCGATATAATCATATGTTTCTCTGGTTTCTCTCCCCCTTTGTCATCAGCAAAAAGACAAAACATAAGTAGATATAGATTAAATAGCTCCCCCTAAATTATATGCTCCCCCTATCAACATGCCTAATTTTCTCTCCCTTTTTCATCAACAAAAAGGTTGAAAATATGTAATTACTAGCCAATTTTCAAAAAATAATTTGACAAATTGTACATAATATTGGCTAATGTTAGGTATAAAAGATGATTCAAAACAATATGAAGCATAGTTGTATTTTTAGAAAAAATTATTTATTGGTTTTAAAAAATATTTTTATTTTCCTTGAAACAATATTTTTAGCACTGTATTTCTTGCACCTTTGCAATCAACGTATTTTATAAAAAAGCGTACTTAATTTATTTATCTTTCAAAAAATATTGCTTTTTGATAAATAAAATTAACAATATCAACCCCGAACTATTTGTAAAAAGAAGAATGGATTAGATATACCAAATTTGCTGCAGTTCCATTATCCATAAATGCTCATTCTCCATCATATGTATGGAACAATTACTATTCGAAAATCATCTTATCCTTTCATCTTTCTTGGGTACCTGCAAAAAATAATAATCATTTTTGGTACCCATTTACTACGTGAGGGTCCAAGGCGTTAGGTCGAAGGTAACCATACCCAAGAGGGTTTGATGGAACCTTTAAAAATAAATTTTGCATTATTAACTACTACATCAAAATAATAATCAATGTATTTTTCTCTGTTTCTCTAATTAACATGGACCCAAATACTTAGGTAATTTTTATTCTTATTTCCCGTCAATGATTATGTATTTCTAGAGATATTACAAACATTATTGGTCATAGTAGTACTTGAATTTTTATAAAAATTGGATTTAGACTTTACTTGAAATCTAGTATTAACACTAACATTTTTACTATACATGGAAGTGTATCTTGTGTTATTTCTATGATAAGTGTGAGAAATGTGGATTACGGATTTTAGGCTAGAATAACACTAAAGGGGGGTGAATAGTGTTTTGTGGATTTTCTAAGTCTTTTTGAAACTTATGTAATTTAATCACTAACAAATGCAATTCACAGACACAGATATAATGACAGAATAAGACACGGATGCAAATTCTAAATAAAACCAGTAAAGGAAAGAACACACCAGGATTTTATACTAGTTCGGAGTTACCCTACATCCAGTCCCATAAAATTGTACGGATTCTTATCAAAAATAATCTCCCAAATTACACCCTCGATTTCAAGGCCACGAGGTACACCCTCCTGTATTCGAGTCCTGGGCAAACTTTCTTGATTTACCAGGCCATAAGATCACCTAATCGATTTCTGGGGCAACGATCACATCCAATTGATTTCAAGGCTCAACCGCACCTTTTACTCAACAGTTTGATTTACAAATAATCCTATAACTCTGAATAGCACTAGGATCTTATGGAGAGAGTGGCAGAGAATCAAACAAGAGATAATCAAGTTTGATTCACTTGATATTTCGGCAGAATATAGTTCAGGATTCTTAAGAATAAATATGGAAGATGAAGAGGAGAGAAAATAAATGAAATCTGGTTATAAAATCGTTTAGAACTTACTGGTATTTGTAGTAGGTCAACAGCCATATCTATTCGTGAAAGGATACGACGAATACACTTCTTTCCAAAATTGAAATTTGAAAATAACGGACACCATGTCGACATGGGGGGTAGGGGTATGTCGACATGCTCAAGGAAAAAATTGATGTTTTGATTTTCTTATTAAAAAGGTTTCTATAATTTGTCAAAACAATCTCTAAACTTTGTTAATATATTTGAATATAGTTTAAACATATAAAAGAGTTTCAGGAAGAAATTTTTAATATATATATATAATCTTAATCTATAAAGTGATTTAAAATCTGAGTATATAAATATTTCAAAGTTAAATATTTAAAACAAGAGATAGTTTAAAATCAAGGACAATTTTGAAATCAAAATATTAAAAATGATAAAGATAGTTTTGAGGCTAAAATATTTAAAACCAAGAGAGATGTCTTTTTGACAAGAAAGTTTTGAAAACATTTCTAAAAACAAGAGATATATTTTTGAAAAACATTTTTATAAAATTAGTGGATATCAAAATAGGACCACTATATGTTCCACTAGATATTGTCGTGGGTTCCATCCCACTAGGGTTCTATCCCTTTAACAGGCTCGAAGTGGATTCCATTCCACGAATAAATTTCGAATAAAGATGTCAGTGCTTTCAAGAAGTTTTAACATAATTCTAGACTCATTACTTATCTTGTACTATTGAAATCTTGAACTCTTGATATCTTGATACTCATCAGTCTTCAATCTTGGTATCTTCAGTCTTGAATCTCTATACTGTACAGTCTTCATTCTCGGTACCTGCATGTTTATATCCTGCATATACATATATATCTAAACCATAACGTTAGTATTTATATTTTATTACAAGTCCTAAGGTTATTGTCATCAAAACCATCATCTCAATGACTAACGATAAGTTTTATTATATCATAAACCACTTTTATCATGTAAAGGTCTAGAACTAGATAAAATCATGTTTAAATCATTTTGAACTTTATTAAATTTCAAAGATTCATTTTTACATTTTTCAAATTTAGTTTTAAAGTCACTGTTATTTTCAAAAAAAATTACTATTTTTCAGAATATTAATCTTCCCATTTATTTTAGAATTCTCGTTTCTTAACGTATGGTTCCCATTTTTAGAAGACAATTTTAAGTTTCTGAATTATCTAAAGAGAATTGTAACAAATCATTTGTCTTTTCCAATCAAAATTTTCTTTTGAAAATTTTTCTCTCTTTTTCAAATAAGGTATTATGTTCATCAAGAAAATCTTTAAGAGTTGTAAAATTATTTTTTAAAATACCACGTTGATTTTCTAAATTTAAATTCTCATTTTTCAATTTCTCATTTTCACGTTCGACAGATTTTAATTTTTCTAAAATAATAAAATTAAGCTTTAAGATCTTATCGATTATGCTAACTAATTCATTATTATCTTTTACTGAAATTTGTAAATCAGATAGTACCTTTTTATAGTCGTCAATGGTGACTTTGACATGGATTTTACTTGTTGTATTTCGATTGGATCTTTTTTGGTCATTATTCTATGATGTTATGATGATCGATAGAATTCCAAGCTCTGATACCACTTGTTAGTTGCTATGCACTGGATCCATGATGGCCAAATATACAGATATAGAGTTGACGCGTAGTAATCACAGCAGTAGCAATATAAATATAATAGCAATGTGAATAAATAGAAAAGTAAAGCAAAAAGCAATCACAGCAAAGTTTTTATGCTGGTTCGGACCTCCAATCCTACGTCCGGTCCCAGACTCCTTCTGGAATTTAACTATCACCCTCACTTCGCCTGGAGGAATACGCACCTGAGCAGTAGAACAGGATTTTAGTACACTTGCCCGAGCAGCCAAACGAGACTTCAATATTTTCTTTTACAAAGAAATAACTTGACTAATATTATGTCTTCAATACACTAAGTAGTCGAACTGGAGTACAACTTCTATAACCAGTAAAAATAATGCAGAATGAGTGTGCAGAGGTTAGTAAGTGGATTAGAACCAGACTTGTATGTTGTGGAGTGAAATAGAACTGGTCTAAATTTTCTTTTAGAATGAATATGGAAATTGGAGCATTTGGAAGCAATATGAGAATGATTTGAGAGAATATGATTGTTATTTGTTTTTTGGCATGGTGGGAGGCTTATGTAGGAGTTAATGGAAGCCAATAAATAGTCATAATCCTTTAGAAATTCCCATTAGAAAAGATGCATCCGTTGGAAGTTTGCAATTGGTTGAATAGGCACTTAAATAGCCACTTGACTATTCGCTTTGGAGTGCTAATCTAAAGTAGCCATTGGTGTTAACTTCAAACTGCTATGTAGTTCAGTTAGTAAGAAGTGTGTGTGCCACCTTCGGCATTTTATTTTATTTTTCCATTTTTTTTCTTTTTCTTTAAAAGGTTAGTAGCATGCAAAAACGCAAAGGCGGCTGTGGTGTAGTGGTATAGATGTACGGAAGGCTCCCTTGCAATCTGGGTTCGAATCCCAGCCTCCATATTTTTAAATGTTTACTTTCGTTTATCTAAGGGTATGAAATCAATGCTAAAAAAGTCATCAGGAAAGCACTTGTAGTGTGGTTGTTAAAGCATATGGCATCCTACTTGTAGTGCAAGGTTTGAATCCTACCTTTGGAGAATTTTCGCAATTTAAATTTACATTTTCCTGTGGATGATAGATTCAAGGAACGGCTCCCAAGTCCCTAGAATTGAAAGATGATGGAAGAAAAGTCCCTCTCGAAAAAGTTACGAAAATTTGGTCCCTATTTTTACTTTTTGACTAATTTATGCTACTTTTGCCCCTGATTTCAATACTGGGCCGATATTCTAGAAGGGGACAATTTGGTAAAAAAAATAACAAAGCAGGAACCTAATTTACATGGGTTTATGAGTAGGGACTTTTTGTGAATGAGCTTTGAGAATAGGAACCTTTGATCCAAAACCCCTGATATATTAGGCTATCCACTTACTTATTGAAAGCAACTGTAGTATGATGGTAGAGGCATGTGTTCTTGCTAATGAGGTGTGGGTTCGAATCTTGCTTTGCTCATTTTATTTTGAGTTGGCCCTTTAAAGTAGATTTTTGTTATTATTATTTTTTTATTTTTCTTTTGCGTTCTTCGATATAGTTTCCATAAACTTTGCCATTCATCATATAGCTATTTGATATGAAATTACTCAATAAACATACCAGTAGTGTCGTCGTATTGTTGTTATTATCAAAACACCATAGATATGACTCTTTCAGATATCTCATGTATTGGTGTAACTTCTTCTTTAGGAACAAATCCTCCATCACAACTCTTAGGTGACTGCGCTCATCGGTATTGTGCCCATGAGTTATGTGGAAGTGAAAATACTTCCTTGAGCATCGTTCGGCTTCACTTGCCTCCCTCCGAGGTAGTTTCTTATAATTCTGTGTTCCTTGCATAGCAAGGTAGGTATTCTCAACAGTATCGTTCAAGGAAGTGCAATCTTTTGGCTTCATGTACCTTGGATGCTTCTTAGTGTCCTGCTCTTCCCAATGGTGCGTACGTTTCTCCTTTTTGGTTGTTATTTCCAACATTTACTACAACATTTTTGATGCTCTCACCAATGCGATTAAAAGTAGTGTTCTTTTTGACTACCTCATTCGATACCCTACTCCAATCAATCTCGTGGCCTAGTCTGCCTCTTCTAAGTGTAGAAAGCAGGATGCCTTATGATAAATTTCTTCCATAGTATGTGACTGCTTTCTTTTAAACCATCTACCAAGGTTTGTATCAAGGTGAACCCCCGAAATCAATGCCACCCAAATTATATCTTCCTCTGGATTACTTACTTTAGTTACAGCTGTATTAAACAGTTTTAAGAAATCTATCAAGGTCTCTCCAAAACACTTATGGATGCTCGACAAGGATGGCATGTCCTTCGATCGAGCTATGTGGAGCTTGAATTGCTCCATTCACTTCTTAGTTGGCTAATCAAATAAAGATATAAACCTCGGTATGAGCCGAGTAAACCACGTCATCGCCATGCCATTTAACAATACAGGGAAACATCTACTCCTCGCTATGTATGTTGCATGGGCACTATCTATGTGCCACTGAAAATTCAATAGATGTTGTATAAAATTTATCATTTTAGTATAACATGACATAGTTGGCATAAAGAATTTCTTGGGATTACTCTCAGAATATCATCAATGAATGGGGACCTACTTGGCAGTGAACCCTATTCATTATTATCTTGTGCTGCCTCTCATTCAACAGTCTCTTAACTATAACTTTGAGATACTCTTTGTTGTTCTATTCAACTAGACAGCTACCGTTAGAGACAACCTCGACTATTTGACTCCACAAACGCTCTCAGTGAATCGTATGATGTCTAGCCTCTCTTATCCCTAGGAGAGTGACTCGTCCAGATCTTCTATGACGGCTTGGCTGCTCTATGGCCTTTGCCTAAGTACCATCATTATATACACCGGCATTTTTCCCAGCTATTACTAGTGTCTTACAAATCATCCTCGCTATCAGAGAATTAATAGCATCGCGTGGTAGCACCTCACCCCATCTTTAACATAATTGGTACTAACTTGATTTTGGTCAGTATCTGCCATGTTGGTCCTAGCCAAAACTTCATCACTTCCCGCATTCTACTTCTTTGTTGCCCCAACGTCCTTTCTCTTCATCTTTTGCTTGCCTTCCCTACCGTTCTGATATGACGAAGATAAATATTTTCATCAGAACTTGAAGATGATGAATCCTTGTAGCCTTTCCTGCACATATGTGGTTGTTGGGCAAACATTGAAGGCTTTTCACCATTCGTTCAAAGATAACATTTTGGCTATCCAACATCATCTTATTCATCTCAACTATCATCATACCAATGCTTTGGTCACCATCTCCCATAGGGAAGAAAGCCTGGAAAATCATGGATTGGCGGAGTAGTTTTTCCATTATGCTGAGAAGCTTCATCTTCTCCTACAAAAACTCCATATCTCATGGAAGGTCTCTTACGTACCATATCTTTCATATCCAATGTAGATTCTTTCTCAAATCTTAGTAACTGCATAACTACAGCAACAACCTCTAGATCTAACTTATGGATGCTTGAAATATAAATTTCTAAGTAGGACCTTCACCTTGAAATGCTCGATTCTCAGTGAAAGCACCATACTTATGGAAATCTTTGGTTTGGTAGAAATTTGTGGCACATTGGTTTTATGGAGGCGAGAATATAAGAATGAGACCTTAAAGATTCAAGAGCATAACGACCTGGGTTATCCGTCATTTGATTTTGAATATTTAAATGGTTTTAAATATTGGATTTAGAATATATGTTGAGTTTGAATATGAAGATTTTGACTGAAATTAATAGAATGAATTTAAATTTCAAATATAACGATTTATCGTAATATGGAAATGGTGAATAATTGAAATTGGAGTTGAATATGAATGGAAATGATTTCTAATGTTGATGTAAATTCAATTTGAATTAGAATTGAGTCGGTAAGTTATTAAAACTGGAATTGAAAGTGATTTCTTCAATTTTTGAAATTTGTCGATTTTATCGACGCATTTAAATGGCGATCCGGGGCACAGTCTCGGAATTCGACGAAACCAGTATCATTGAATCCATAATAGTGTATTATTATTAGGTTTCAAATTTTGTAGCGTTTGGACATACAATTTGATCGTATGGGATAGAAACGCGTTGAAATTAATATTGAAAATTAATATAATAATTTAAATCAAAAGGCTATCTTCCACATACGATCGAATTAGGTCTCGAAACTTGTTCCATTGCGTTCGGAATAGGGGTATAACAGTAGGGATGCCAGGTGGCACGCCTCAATAGGAGATCGAGATTTTTAGTTGCTAAACAAGATATTTTGTAATTAAATATTATTATAAATTGCTACTCGTACTCAAGACGCAACCCTATAATCGTACTCACGAAGCCTATTTTCCCAGTTTAAATCGCGACCTTCTTTCTTTTCCCCCTTTTCTTCTTCAGCTCGATCGAACTCAATTCGATAATATTAAAAAAACAAAAAGAAAAATCACGTATCTTAAATTTTAATGGAGGCGAGAGGCGTTCGAAAGAAGTTAAGGTAGAGCTACTCGAAACACGTGCACGCGAGCTAAAGGTAGGCAGCCGTAACATTCTGGATGATGGCGCGTGGGCTTGAGCGATTTTAGGGTAGGGTTTGGCGGCGACTACGAGGGAGGGCGGTGAGCTGTGATGGCAGTGGTGTGGGGGATCGCGCGCAAGCGCATGCGCGAGTCGCGACATCCAGTGGCAAGGCCTAGGTGAATGGTTTGTGTACGGTGAGGGAGAGGGGTTGGCGTGGTAGTCAAAGCAGTGAGTATGGGAGGGACGCGTGTGATCGGCGGTAAAGCAATTTGGGGATGAGGTAATAGTCGGGTTTTTCTTCCTTTTAAGCTAAGTTAACTAAGCAATTAATTGTGATTTAAATTTATTGATTATGTTATGTAAATTCATTATTAATTAAATTCATTAATAGGTGATTAGTACTTATTTAATTTATTATAATTAAAATTTTAATTCGTTAATTTATATAATTTGAAATTTGCTTATACGAGGTTCCATTGAACGTAATCAGCCATTTGGATACGTAGCTGCAGAATCTACGCAATGGAATCAAAATTGGAACAGATTGTAATTAAAAATAAAGGTGAGTAAATCTTACTCAATTTGGTTGACTAGTTAAATTTATAATAATTTAAATATATTATTGGATGATTGGTTGATTGATATATTATTATCAGTTGAATGTTATATTACATACATATATATATTAGTATATATTAGTAGTTGGATATATTCCCGTTGATTGGAGCGGATGAGATCCTATGCGCCCCGTATAATACCGGATGACCCTATACTACCGCGATATCCCACCTCGAAATGGGATTGGTATTTTATGTTATATAACATTCTATGGATGCAGGGAAACAAGTTGGAGGGATCCAACTGGATTCCTTAAAAATATATTGATTGTTTTCATATATAGCAATAGATGATGTGATTGGATAAATCTTTTATGGATTGTTGTGTGGTTACTTTATTTGATGCTATAGTAGCACTGGCCTTAGATATTGGTATTTTAGATTTCATAAATATTATGTTTGGAATTTGAAAGAATTTAAAAGGATATTTTGAATATAAAAATATTTATATCGAAGTTTGGATTATTTTAAAAGAAATTGATTTGGATAAAACAATAATCGATTTTGGGTTGTACTTAACTATTCGTAAAAATATTTTAAGTAGAGATTTTATGTAACAACCCGCATATTTATCGATTTTATATTTAAATATTTTATTTAAATATTTTATCGTTAGTCGGATGTTAGTCCGAAAAGCTACTTTTTGCATACGGTCAAATTAGGACTCGAGACCACTTCCATTGAATTCAAAATGACGTTTGCGATCTTTTTGAGTGTAAACTTCGATATGTTTGGAGATAGTGAAATTTTCGTCACTTTTTGCTTTGAGCTTTGGTTTGGACTACACTTGTTAACTCAGTCCCAACCCCATCTCCTCTTCATCACTTCATCAAACACTTCAAGCTTTATCAAAAATGGTGGAGGTAATGGGAAATTAAAATTCCAAGCTCAAGTTCATTAGCAAATTCAACATCTAACTCCAAATTCAAGAAGAAGACATTGATTCAAGCTTGGGGCTGTTCTTGCTTTGTTTCAAGCTTCATCTTCATTGGTTTTTGGTGCAAAGGTGAGATTTTTATCTCACATCTTGCCTATAACTGTCATTGGATTGTTAGGAATGACTTCCTATCACTTTAGCATGAATGCTTGCATTTGGTTTGGATTGAATTGGTGAGAAACTCAATTTTTCAGCGTTTTTGGCAAATTCTGGGCCTTAGGTCGCTCTGTCTAGAAGTCATTGCCTGCAGATTTTCGTTCTGGACTTAGGTCGCTCGGAGTTAGGTCGTAGGTCGCTCGCTATTGCTTCTGGCCTTAGGTCGCTCGGAGTTAGGTCGTAGGTCGCTAGCTATTGCTTCTGGCCTTAGGTCGCTCGGAGTTAGGTCGTAGGTCACTCGCTATTGCTTCTGGCCTTAGGTCGCTCGGAGTTAAGTCGTAGGTCGTTTCCGACCTTATATCGCCCGGCTTGTTTGAGTTAGGTCGTGCCTCCTTTAGGTCGCGAAACCTTTTAGGTCGCGTACCCAGTTAGGTCGCGAAACCCTCTAGGTCGCGTACCCCTTTAGGTCGCGTACCCAGTTAGGTCGCGAAACCTTTTAGGTCGCGTACCCCTTTAGGTAGCGCGCCTCTTTGCTGCATCTTTAGGTCGCGAGTTTTAGGTCGCGTGTCCTTAGGTCGCGAGTTTTAGGTCGCGTGTCCTTAGGTCGCAAGTCTCTTTTCCTTAGGTCGTTAGACCTTATTTTCCTTAAGTCGCTAGGTCTTGCTTCACTTAGGTCGTTGGACCTTATATCCAATAGGTCGCTGGACCTGTCTTCCACTTAGGTCATAGGTCGCATGACCCATTAGGTCGTATGGCTCCTTAGGTCGTTTGGCTTCACTAGGTCGCTTGTCTTCACCAGGTCGTACTGTTTTGGACGGGGCGCTGCCCCACACCACGCCGGGGGGCACTGCCCCCCGGACCCCTGCGACCTAACCGGGCAGGTCGAACCCCGTAGCGGGGGCGTTGCCCCCGCACCCCCACCTAGGGGGTTGCCACCCCCCTGGACCCCCCCTCCGTAGGCGATCTTATCTGAAAAACATCCAACAGAACTTCCACTTTGATGCATTTTGAGCTGATTTCCTTGGATTTTGTTCACGTCTTCGAATGTGAATTTTTGTGATAGATTGTTTCTACAATCATTTTTGTGATTTGTCACTTTAAAAATATGAAGGTTTCAATACTAGTAGTAAATATCAAAACTCTTTCATCAAAGCGATTTCAACTCTATTTTATTACAAAGCTCTTTTTCCTAAACCATTTTCCAACCTATTAGTATATACAAGCCTTTACTTCACTCGGATGAGAAATCGAATTAAATGACTTAGTAAAACGAGTGGTATGAAACGCTTGCGTTCACTTCGTCGGTTAGGTCTTGGACTTGTTCGATTGAACCCTTTTGTGACAATTTTCTAGTGAAGATCTACAGTTTGTTCGTAAATATTTAAGTTAAGCTAGTGGTTATGGGACATGAAGCTAAACTCATATATTTACTGGCTTAGTGTAATTGACACTTCTTTATGATCATGGCGATCATTTTTGTGATTTAGACTAGCGATTGAGCGATGTCTCTTTGTCTACGAGGGAGACTAAACCCCGTTTGTGTGATGTTTCACCATCACATATTGGGGTAGCGCCCCATGGTCTTCGGGCCGTTCGTGTGTCAAAATTTAATGGATAGCTTCCATGAGATAGCTTCTCGTTCATGTGTTACGCGCGTTGGTGAGTTTTCATGCTCCCGTTCTTGTGATAGGCATCCCCCCTTTTTTATGTGATTTCTGGATTTCGTGTGTTGATTTCTGGAATTTGTGCTTCCCAATTTTCATGATTTTCATTGATATGTTTATCATTTTTGTGCATTGGTGAATTCGTGTGTCATTGACTTGTTATGAATACAAGTTTAGGGTATGATACCCTATTTTATCTTTGAGAAGATTCTTGTGATATTGATTAATCTCTTGTTGATTATCATTTTCATGCTTATAGTAGTATGCCATTATAGTTATTACATGTTTATGCCATGTCGTTTAGTTTATACCATATCATCTGATATTTATATCTAGACTGATCCGTTTATTATTTTCTTATAAATAATACTCGGGTCAGACCGAGATGTTACAGGTGCTTCTGCTGACTTCTCTTCAGGATTATTCTGACTTTTGGCTAACTACTTAGATTAGTAGTTTTTGGATGTACACATTTGAGATATAGACTCTATGTTGTGTACTTATTCATTTGTATAGCACGTGCTGCTATTCTTTTGTATTATCGTGGATCTTTCCGACCACTACTTTGATGTACACTTTCATGTGTTATTTATATATTCATATCTCTTTCCGCCTTTGTGATATGGATGTCTGTGACTGATTTATGTTATGTTTACTTCTATGTTTGTTTCCGAAGATTATATATAGCCACTGTATGATAGCTTTGAGTTTGATTCGGTATGTCGGATTTCCTCCTTAAACGATATGCATTCTATACTATCTGACATATCGGTGCTCGCACAAAGATGTCACACGGATGGTCGCTCCTCAACAGCCTTATTCTCCATGCTAGTCGACAGCATTACACCGTAGTGTTCTTGTCTAGCGTGGGTATAGAGGTGGGGCGTCACAGCTTGGTATCGGAGCCAAACTTCGGAACAATGTAGAATAACTTAACAACGATCATCGTCTTAAGTCCAACTTAGGAGTCGTTCCTTAGGATTTAAGTCGAGTCTTCGAACCGACTCATCCTATTTCATCTTATGAATCCTTGTTTTATCTATCAAGACTTGCTTAATAATTATTTGGAGAATAACTTTTCTTCTTTTCTCTTCCTCAAAGAAGAGAATGTCTAGACCAGGTCGTCCCAGAGCTGGACCATCTACTGTTACTCCCCAGGATGGAGTTTTTATGACCGCTCAACAACTTCTTATATAGAGGATTTTTAACAATGGATTTTAAAATGATATTTCTAAATAAATATGGAAAAGAAGTTAAAAATCTATGTTTAAAATAAGTTTGAAGAATAAATTGAATTTATAAAGAAATGGATTTATAAAAAGGAATTTTATAAATGAGATTATATTTGTAAACAAATAAAACCCAAATGAGTTTAGAAATTTATAAAGGATGTTTATGAATAAGGGAAATGATATCAGTTGATAAATTGGGAATATAATTTCACAGTGTGAATTTATATCGAGATATAGGATTAGATGATGGTGAAATTTAAAGTACTGCAAGTATACAGGTGTGTAATATGCAGGTCAAACACAGGGAAGAAAATTAACTTTTATTGCTTATTAAATTTTGTGGGCGATTTAGACGAATTTGACGAAGAGATTTGAAAAAAGAAGAAGAAAAAACTACTATTGAAATTGCTATAGATTCGAACCTAATCGGATCTATATCAATTCCAATAAATTGGTTAAGAAAAACAAAATAGAGAAAAGCAAGTAAAAATTACTATTGAATTTGTTACAGATTTGAACTTAATCGGATCTATAGCAAATTCAATTTGTAAGAAAAACAAAGAGAAATTAAAATTGCAAGAAAAAATGAAAACAAATTTTAAGTGGTAATTTCTGAAGAACCTAATATCCTAAGGAATATGTTGAGAATATCTTGGCCTCTCAATTAGGAAAGTTCCTAATCTCTTCCCTCTTTGACATGTGCTTTAATTGATTTGTGATGAGATTTCCTAGGATTTCTTCTACCAATTCTAAGGCTAAACTCTTCTTCATAAATATGAACACACACCATAATGTGAGATCTTCATCTGCAAGTCTTCATAAATGTGGAAAGTTGATCTTTATTTTTGCATGTTCTTCACTTTTTAGAGTGCAAGAAGATTGGTTGGCAATCTGTGAAAATGACAAAATAATACCCAATGTAGTATTTATTTATATACAAAAAGGTAAAATATTAGTGCATAAAATAAACATATTTCTATGTTTATCAAACACCTCTGTACTTATCTTTTACTCGTCCTCGAGTAAAACAAAAATGAAAAACTAAACTAGGTAGGTCACACTTTTGTAGGAATCGCGATTGCATTGAGTGTATGCAACAAGCCATTAAACCTCTAGGTGTCCCTAGTGGGACGAGTGGTATCTCGTGAGGGTTTTCAGTGGATACTACCTACAAAATCCAAATGCAATATGTGATGATTTTAATGCAGCTACACGAATGCAACGAATATACATAAATGACAACATGACTTATTTCAGAATAGTTACAACACAATAATGTATACAATTCTAAGTCATTTTCTAGAAATTTTTGTTCCTCAACTAGTCACTATTTTACAACATAATTCAAGATTTCATACGTTAAACTCTAGTTTGGCTAGTTGGTTCTGTTGACAACATAGTGCAGCCATGAAATAGATTCTTTGTTTGCTTGTCACAATTTGCAAAGTGGTATTGTTATTTCCTTTTTATAACTAGTCAAATCAATAAAGTCAAGAAGGTGCATGGGTTTCAATTGCTTACTCTCTCTTTATTTGCAAAAATAAAAATCTGTACACCTAACTTAAAAGACCAAGGTATACCACCCATGCACTGCCTCGCGGGCTTACGTGAGAATCAGGATAGAGCTTGGCGGATTGTGCAGACCGACACTGACTATGTCAACAAGATGTCGGTAATCCTTAAGCGTCCAACTCATAAAATGAGACCAAGGTATACCACCCATGCACTGCCTCGCGGCTTACGTGAGAGTTGGGAAAGAGCTTGGCGGGTTTGCACACCAACGCTAGATGTACTAGCGATGTTGGATACCCTTGGAATTTTATTATTATGTTTTTTTAAAGAGAGAGTTATACAAAATCATCTTAGCACTTATTAACTCTACTGAAAAAACAAGTGTCAACACAAGTACTTTAAAGCAACCACTTTTTAAACAAAGACTACAATTTAGAATAGATTTCATAACCATCACCAATGAGTCTCCAATATACTAGTTACACTATTATCTCTTGTAATTCATCTTTTCATTATATTTTCCATTCAATCTTAGTGATTCACAAAAAAAAAATTCTATCAAATGACTAAAACCGTTAACTTACTTTAGTGTACTAGTTTGAAACAAGGCATGATGATTTTTTTTAATGCAAAAAATGAAATATGAATGATTGCCCTCCATAATTGGATGAGGCAGTATCCCTGTTGTCTAAATCATGCAAATGCTAAAAAGGAAAATAGAATATATACAACCTGACATGATCGAGGTGTCTTAAGAAGCATGACTAGGTTCGTGGAGGTCCACTAATTCGTCTTACTCGTATTGCTCAAATTCTAGGAATGGTTTCAGTCACTGCCCATTGACCTTTGAAATAGAGCCATCCATTGGATTTTCAATTTCGATCGTGCCATATGGGTACACTATCTTTACAACATTTGGTCCAATCCAACAAGATCTTAGTTTTCCCAAAAATAAATGAAGCCTAGAATCATATAAGAGAACCTTTCGGCCTACTTCAAATGTCTTTCGAAGCATGGATTTATCATGATACATTTTTGTTCTCTCTTTATAAATCTTTGCATTTTCGTAGGCTTCGTTTCTCAGTTCTTCAACTTTTGACAGCTGCAGCTTTCGATGTGATCCTGTTGTTTCCAAGTCAAAATTAAGGTATTTGATTGCCTAAAGTGCTCGATGTTCCAATTCGGCAGGGAGGTGACATGCTTTTCCAAAGATCAAGTGATATGGTGACATTATAAGGTTGGTCTTATAAGCTGTGCTTAATATCCAAAGGGCATCTACTAATTTAGATGACCAATCTTTTCTATTGGAATTGACAGTATTTTCAAGAATCTGTTTGATTTTCCTGTTGTAAATTTTGACTTAACCGCTAGTTTATGGATGATATGGAGTAGACAGTTTATGAGTGATCGAGTATTTCTTAAGAAAACATTCGAAGCCACGATTACAGAAATGAGTACTATTGTCACTTATAATAGAAGGGTGTGTACCAAAACGAGAAAATATGTTCTCCTTCAGAAATTTGACAACTACTTTATTGTTATTCGTTTTGGTAGGGATGGCCTCAACCCATTTAGAGACATAGTTCACGGCAAGTAGATGTAAAGATTTCCAAACGAATTAGGAAATGGACGCACGAAATCGATGCCTCAAAAATCGAAAATTTCAATGTCAAGGATTGTGTGACGCTCCACCTCTATACTCACACTAGCCAAGGACACTACGGGTAGGGCTGACAAGGATACCTGAAAAATCCAAAATCCATCCGCATCCATATCTGAAAAGCGGATAATATCCGATATCCGAAAAAACAGATGCGGATATGGATACGAAGACATCCGCATCCGAAAATTTTCCGCCCGATGTTTGTCAATATTATAGTACAAATTGTGTGTATTTTAGTATAATGAAATATATTTATTTGTTGTTTTATCAAGTTAATAGTTTATATTATATACATTTAATGCTTATTAACCGCTCAAAACTATTTATTATCGTCATATTTGTTTATATTTAACACTTTTATGATCAATTGGATTGAAAAAAATGTATGCTAAAATTAAAATTTATATTTATATTTCTTGATTTATCGGTCGTTAGCGGATATGATAATTATCCGATATCCGTCCGTATCCGCAGATGCGGATGCGGATATGGCACTATCCGCATCCGAAATTATCCGTTGACAGGCCTAACTACGAGGTAATGCCGTCAACTAGCACAAAGAATAAGACTGTTGAGGAGCGACCATCTATGTAATTACTTTGTGCGAGTACCGATATGTCAAATAGTATTACATGCACTTCGTTTCAAGAGGAAATCTGACACATCAAATACAAACTCAAAGCTACTGCACAGTGGCTAAGTGGTCTTCGAAAACAAATATAAAATAAGCATAACACAAATCAGTCACAGATATTCATATCACTAAGGCGGAAACAGATATGAATATAACAAATAGAAGTGTACATCAAAGTAGTGGTCATACAAGATCCACTATATCACAAAAGAATAGGTACAAGTGCTAGACAAAAGAATATGTATACATCAAGGAGTCTCTATCTCGAATGTATAAAAGCAAAAACTACTAAGCTAAAGTAGTTAGCCAAAAGTTAGAAGCTAGTCCCTGCTAAGAAGTCAAGTGGAAGCACCTGAAACACCCCAGTCTAACCCAAGTATTATTTAAGAAAGAAAATAATAAACGGATCGGTCTAGCTATAAATATCATATAAGATGAGATAGGATAAGAGATATAATAATTAAATATGATAACAACAATGTCATACTGTGATAAAAATATATTTGATAATAATGAAAATCATACAATATCTTAAATCTCCTCACATGTCCAAAAAGAATATCATATTCTTTAGCTTATTCAGCAAACCTCAAATATTGACAAAATATATCAATGCAAATCGCAAAAATTGGTGAAACATAAATTCTAAAAACCATCAATTAGAAATCCTGAAATCACAAAAGAAGGGGGGGCCTATCATAAACGAGAGCCTGAAAACTCACCAACACGTGTATCCTAAATGGGACGCTATCCCATGGGTCGCTAACCTATAGAGCCGGTGCAACGACGTAGTCCAACGGTACGCCCGAGGAACCTGAAACTCAAATAAGCTAGAACAACGGCGTAGTCCAATGGTACGCCCGATGATCCGAACTCCATAAAACGGTTAAAAGAAACCATGGGTCGCTAACCCATAAAAATGATCATCATTGATCAATAAAAGTGTGAATTACACTAAGCTTGTACATAAATGAGTTAGGCTTCATGTCCCATAACCACTGGCTTAACTTAATTATTTACGAACAAATTGTAGACTTCCACTCGAAAATAAGTGTAAATTACACTAACCTAGGAAATATATGAGTTAGGCTTCATGTCCTATAACCACTGGCTTAACTTAAATATTTATGAACAAATTATAGACTTCCACTCGAAAATTGTCACGAGAGTTCAATCGAACAAGTCCAAGAATTAACTGACGAAGTAACCGCAAGCGTTTCATACCACTTGTTTTGCTAAGTCGTTTAATTAGATTTCTTATACGAATGAGGTAAAAGTTTGTATATACTAATAGATTGGAAAACACTTTTAAAAACGAGCTTTGTATTAAAAGTAACGTTGAAATCATTTTTGTGAAGGAGTTTGAGTATTTACTACTAGTATAGGAACCTTGGTATTTAAAAGTGACAAATCACAGAAATGAATGTAAAAACAAGCTATCACCAAAAATCCACATTCGACGACGTGAATTCAAACCATAAAAATTATTATCAAATCCAATCAAATGGATATTCCCAAAAATCCATAAATAAAGTCATCAAAGTCGATAATAATTGACAACAACTAAGCAGATCAACAAAAGTCGATAAAAATTGGAAATCCACTCAAAATAGCCAAAATAGGCAAAATTACATAGGACCAGACGTCTTGTTGGGTTTAACCAGACGTATGGATTTTATCTCAGCCATTTTTTTCTACATTTTTTTTCTTTTTCCAGGAACCCCTACCAGATGTTTAGATTTTTCTACCAGACGTCTAGATTTTTCTACTAGGCAAAAATCAACCTAGCCCAAAAAGGGCAAAAATCCAAACCGGAAGCGATCGAACGAGCGTTGGATGCTAGGGATTTATGCCAATCGACAACCCAGCCCTATAGGCTCTTTGATACAGCACCAAAAATATGTCCAAACACTATGGTAGAATCTTTAAAGATTTTGACTTCAAAATACCAAAATTGGAAAATTCACCAAATCAATTCAAATCAAAATCAATTAAACATGAAATAGATGTTAGGAATTCATACCTAACAACAATGAAAGCTACAGACATAGATGTGAGTTCAAGAACTCACCTTTAAAACACAAAGACAATGAATGAGAAGCTTTAAAACAAAGCAAGACCAATTCCTCTTCAATTCACATCTAGAATCTTCTATCTATTATCAAAGGTGAAGTTTTTCCTAAGTTAGGTTATAAGAATTTCTGAAAATTGAAGAGGGATTGAGATGGAGAAGATGAAGAGGATGCTTACCGAAGCTTCTCTTTGATTTTAGATCTAGAACTTGAATTTCCTAAGAGAACTAGGGCTTAGGAATTTCTAATCTCCTCTCTTTCCCCCATTTTTCCTTTTGCTTGAGTGTTAGGAAATGTTATGAATGAATGAAGAGGAGTGGAGTGGGAGTTATTAGGTAGAGGAGTTGGGTTCTCTTGTTGGGTTAGTGGGCTGAAACCCAAACCTAAAGCCCCAAATGAAAATATCAAAATTCTAATCAACTCCAAACATATCGATGTTTATACTCAAAAAGGTCGCAAACTCCGTTTTTCACTCAATGGAAGTGGTCCCGAGTTCGGATTCGACTGTTAAAAAAAGTCACATTTTGGACTTTAATTCAACTAATGATGCTATATTTAAAGAAAGCATTTAAATATATAATCGTAAAATAAGCGGGTTGTTACAGATTGGGTTTAGAGGCATCATGTTTCGCTTGGAGATTCGGCCCATTTGTTGGCATCGAGCACAATTAGCACAAAATTCGTATTCATCACGAAAGAGAGTAGGCCAATAGAATCCGCACTGTAGAATCTTTGTAGCAGTATTCCTTGCTCTGAAGTGTCCCCTGCATGCTTGGTCATTGAAAAAGAAAGAAGGTTGTGATATTCATGATCGGTGACACATCTACGAATGATTTGATCAGGGAAGTATTTAAAGATATAAGGATCATCCCAATAAAAGTTTCGAACATTGGAGAGAAATTTTTGTTTGTCTTGTTTCAACCAATGGGAAGGCATTTCGTTTATGACAAGATAATTTACGATGTCGACATACCAAGGTGTACTAGAAATGGAAAGTATCTGTTCATTAGGAAAGTGATCATTGATTTGATTGTCATTGGCATTCTCATGCACAATATGAGAGAGATGATCGGCTATGACATTTTCAAAACCCTTTTTATCTCGTATCTCTAGGTCAAATTCTTAAAGAAGGAGTATCCAACGGATTAAGCGGGCTTTAGCATCTTTTTTCGAAAGAAGATAGCGCAATGCGGCATGATCGGTGTAAACTATGATCTTAGAACCTACGAGATAGGATCTGAATTTTCCAAGAGCGAAGACAACTACTAGAAACTATCTCTCAATGGTTAAGTAATTCAACTGAGCATCATTTAGAGTTTTGCTAGCATAATAGATGACACAAGGAAGTTTATCGACATGTTGACCTAAGATGGCTCCAATGGCATAGTCAGAAGTGTCACACATTAGTTCGAAAGGCAAAGTCCAATTCGGGGTTGGATTATAGGTGCTAAGGTCAAGTTTGATTTCAAGGTTTCAAAAGACGTTTTGCATTCATCGAAAAAGTCAAATTTAACGTTTTTGTCAAGCAGATTTGAAATTTTAGAAAAATCTTTGATGAATCTCATATAAAATCCAGCATGTCCAAGAAATAAGCGAATATCCTTTACCGACCAAGGCAGAGGTAGGTTAGCAATTAAGTCAACTTTGGATTTATCAACCTCTAGACCATCTTTTGAAATAACATGGCCTAAGACTATTCCTCTCTTCACCATGAAATGGCATTTTTCCCAATTAAGCGCGAGTGACGTTTCCATACATCATTTTAAGACACTATCTAAACGATGGAGGCATTGGTCAAAGGATGACCCATAGATAGAAAAATCGTCCATGAATATTTCAAGAAAATCTTCCACCATATCAGAGAATATACTCATCATACATCTTTGAAAAGTGGCATGAGCGGTACAAAGACCAAAGGGCATGTGACAATAAGCAAAAGTTCTGAAAGGACAAGTGAAAGTCGTTTCGTGTTGGTCTTCTAGAGCAATAGGGATTTGGTCATAGCCAGAGTAACCGTCAAGGAAACAGTAATATTCGTGTTCAGCCAAACTTCAAGCATTTGATCGATGAAAGGAAGGGGAAAGTGATCTTTTCGGGTGGCTAAATTGATTTTTCGATAATCGATACAGACTCACCATTTGGTTTTGATTTTTGCGGGAACAAGTTGGTTATTATCGTTCGCGACCATAGTTATCCCCGATTTCCTTGGTACAACTTGTACCGGACTTATCTACGTACTACCAGATATTGGGTAGATGATGTCATTATCCAAACATTTGGTTATCTCCTCCTCATGACTTCTCTCAAGTTAGGATATAAATGCCATTGAGCTTGGCGAGTGGGTTTGGCCTCCTCGGTTAGATGAATCTGGTGTTCAACAATTGAGGGACTTATTCCTTTAATGTCCGTGATAACCTATCCCAACGCCTCTTTATTTTCACTTAGGATTTTCAAAAGTTGTTTTTCTTGGTCCTACTTGAGATTGGAGGACAAAATCATAATGAGATTTTTAGGTGAGTCCAAGAATGCGTATTTAAGATCGTGTGGAAGAGGTTTGAGGTCCAATTTAGGAGGATCTTCTGTTGCGACTTCAGTTGACAATAGTTGGTTGAATTTTTGTGAATTGTAAGAGAGGTCTAGCAAATCATTCAGTTCAAAGGTGTGTTCATCGATATTGAAGTCAGAATTAAAGCGATCGAGACACATCGTCAGAGGGTCAGATGTGTCACTAAGATTTCCATCCACAAGCATTTGGATCATATCAACTTCGTCTATTTCAAAATCCCTTGGTTGTTTATTAAGATTGAAAATGTTTAGATCGATGGTTAGGTGTCTAAAGGAAAGTCCGAGTTGACCATTCCTACAATTTATAGTAGCATTTGAAGTTGCTAAGAAAGGACGACCTAATATCAGAGGGATTTGAGTGCTAGGATTTGAAATAGGTTCGGTCTCTAGGACTATGAAATCCATGGGGAAATAGAATTGTTCAATTTGGATTAGCACATCTTCAATAGTGCCTAAGGGCTTTCTAACAGATCGATCAACTAGTTGAATCGTCATATCCGTGGGTTTCAATTCTCCAAGTCTTAGTTGACAGTAAATAGTGTAAGGCAAAAGATTGACACTAGCACCAAGACCAAGTAAGGCATGGCTAATGTGAGTGTTGCCTATTCGACAGCTGATTGAAGGGCAACTAGGGTCCTTATACTTGATTGGGGCATAATTCGCAAGTACAGAGCTAGTATTTACAGTTAGAAATGCTGTTTTTGGGACATTGGTGGCACATTTTTGAATACAAGCTCTTTGAGACATTTCACATATTGGGGAATCTGCTCAATGGTATCAAGGAGTGGTATATTCACTTGAACTTGTTTGAAAATTTCAAGAATTTTATCAAAATTGGCATAGCTACGTTTTGACAAATGGTTTCAAGTTGGATTCGACTTGAATAGTTAAGCCCTTCATACATAACTTGGCATAGAATCGTTTTGGATATTCCATGATGAGGGCAACTATATAAGAGTTCTTTAAATCGTTGAAAATATTGTGAAAAAGTTTTTCCTTCATTTTGTGTGAATTGATTGATTTCATTTCTGATTTTAAGAGTTTTGTGGAAAGGGATAAACATTTTCACAACAATATCATTGAACTCATTCCAATTTCGAATAGAATGTGGTGGTAGAGAATTCAGCAATCTTTTTGCACTAGTTTGTAGCGTAAATTGAATCAATCAACAAACTACAACCCTCATCTCCTGTCAATAATTCTTCTTCTTCAGCTGGTATTGAATTGACACACTCTACCTCTGCATCTTCATTCTCAATCTCCGCAATCATTGCTCGCTTCTTTGGCTTTGTACATTCATTGCTTTTATGGCCCCACTCTTGACAATTAAAGCATTTGAGATTACTATTGACCTTTACTTTGCTGGCTTCATTCACAATCGGCTTACTGACGACTTTGGAAACATCCGCATTGTTACTAACATCCTTGTTCTGGTTGTTGGAATTCGTAAACACACCACCACCTCTCCTACCTTGCTTTTCCCAAGCTAGAGCTTTTTGATGTGCTTCAGCAACAGTTCTCGGATCAAACATATTCACCATATCTTGAATCTGCATTCTCAACCCTCCAACAAATCTAGCGGTCAACTGTTCCTCTGTCTCCATGATGTCATTCCTTGCAATCAATTGATAAAATTCATCCGCATAATCATTCACTGACTTTGTTCTATGTCTCAGATTCTGCAATCGTTGATACATAAGAGACTGATAATTATACGGTAAGAATGTAGCCTTCATTAACTTCTTCATCTTCTCCCATGACTCAATCTTTGACTTTCCCATTCTCTCCCGTGTTAGTTTAGTTTGTTGCCACCACGCCATAGCTCTTCCTTTCAATCGTGTAGCAACCAACTTCACTCTATGATGCTCGGGTACTTCTTTGAAGTCAAAATTTTCTTCCACATTAGACAATCAATCCAAAAATTCTTCCACTACCATTCCACCCTTGAATTCTGGAATTTCAGTTTTCATCCCCGACTCCCATCGTCGATCATCTTCTACATCCCGATATGCATTTCGTATTGGGTCTCGATCTCGATAATGAGCACTACATCTATCACCATCTTCATCAAAAACAGATGTACTTCGATAACGATCTCGACCATCCACATCTCTATGATCACGTATATCCCTTCGACTTTGTCTTTCAACATCACGATATGGTTCATGTTCAAACTCACGTGGAGTTCTTCTCTCTTCATTCCTATACTCATGATGTTCGCTTCTTAATGAAACTGAAGATTCTCTTCTTTCTCTGTAAGATTGCGGCGACACCCTCCTTGCTTCCGTAACCGAGGGCGAAACTCTGTTTCCTCTATGGTTCGAGACTGGCGACCTTCTCCTTTGACCTTGATTCATGTCATTCATCAGTTTCTCTAACTTCCCAATGCCTTCATCAAACTTTTCATTGATGCGTTGTTCCATTTGCTCGGCTTCTTCTCTTCTATACAACGCTTCAACATTCTGATGGCGATTAGCTCTTCTCGGAGGCATGATTGAATCTTCACAAACTTTAACTCTCGGCCTTGACTTACAAATGAACAAACAATGCACGGCTTCACTTCAAATTGAACTTCACACTTCAACTTAGCTCGGCTCAACTCTCAATTGGCTCGGCTTGAATTCTTCAATAGGAATTGGCTCCAAAGACTCGGCTTAGCTATGATTGGCTAAGTCTAGCTCAGATACCAAATGACGCAACGGAAAATAATAGAAATGGATGTAACGATGAAAGTAGCAATCGGTGGATTGAAATTACCAAACGCCCAAATCCGTTGATCTCAAAGATGTCAGATTCTAGCTATCTCAAACACGTTGATCGCGCACGATACCGTGTTTAAAGACCTACGATTCTTCTACGTTGATCAAGCACACTTGATTCCGTGAATCGGCTTCAACAATCGTTGATTCGAGCGCACTCGAATTCCAAAGGTGGAGATAGGAGATTACACTCAACTACCAATTTGAGAAGAGGCACAAAGCACTCAAACAAAAGTTTATTCAAAATCAACCTCTTTTACAAATGACACAACATCCCTATTTATAGGGTTACAACTCACACGACTCAACACTTGACAACACATAGGTCGTAAACGACCTAACACCCTGCGACCTAAAAACAAACAAATACAGTACAACACATTACATCACAACACATTACAAGGCCATCACGACCTAACTTATTTACAACACACACTAGGTCGCACACGACCTAACACAAACGACCTAAAAACAAACAAATACAACAGCTCATAACGATATAAGAACGAACGAGTTAACAAACACAAGTTATAACTCTTCACGCGACATAAGAACACAGTACAAAGCAGCGACTTAAGGACATAAGCTTCCACGACATAAGAGCTTCATGCGGCATAAGTATCCACGACCTAAGATCTTGTGCGACCTAACTACTTTAAGCGACTTAAGTATCAATGCGACCTAAGGCAATGCGGCATACGGCCCACGACCTAAGGTGGTCGCGACTTATAGTCAGGTGGCACAAGTGAAAACGCGGCATAAGTAGTTGAGCGACCTATCTTAGGTCGTAGCTCGAAAGGTCGGAGCGACCTAAAGAAATGTGCACTGGTTTCCTTAACTCGCTAGGTTGGTCCACACAGCTTGCTGGCAAGTTAAAGATTGATGCGCTAGGTTGTTGGAACAGTTTAAAATCTAACTTGTTAGGTCGCGAATGACTTAAAGTACTCAAATGACCTAAAGCAATTGAAGCATCTAAGCGACCTAAGGTACACGATCTAGCACAGCGCGCTGCATCATCCTCCCCATCATAACTCGTTAGGTCGCTGGTAGGAATAATTTTCAGGAACGACCTATGACAAAAGCGACCTAAGTTATATCTCGGTATATTGCCATAATGGTGCGCTGCATCAATTATGAAATCTGTTAACATATTGATATTTATTTGTTTCTTTTTTTCTTCCTTTCTTTGATTAGATACACAAAAACAAAAATAAAAACAAACACACAAAACTAAATCAAATCAAAAACTAAATAAACATGAAATTATATTATAAACAAGTATAATCAGTTTGGAAATCGTAAGAAGAATTTATTAAAAATTTCGAAGACTTATGATATAAGTATGAAATATTTCCAAGTTAGATATTAAAATAATTTTGGAAATTATACGTATAAATATTTTCCTAAGTATCGAAAGGAAGGTTTTTGAAATATTTTTAGTGGGAAATGATTGGAATAGAAATATTTTCTAAGTGTTGTAAAAATAGAAGTTGGAAATATTTCTAAGTATTGAAGTGGTAAAATATCCTATTATGGATACAAGTGTTGAAATTGTTTTCAAATATAGAATATTGAAGAGATTGTGTGTGTGAGTGTGTATATATATATATATCTTGGTGAAGATGTTTGAAATAAATATTTTGGAGATCTATAAAATAAGGCCTAGTGTTGCTTTTGGATGTTATTTGATAGTTAAATAACTGACTATCAATATTGGCCAATTTCGTTAATCGTTTCGAAGAGGCCGGGATCAAATTTAATTATCCAAAAACCACTTCGATCTGGTTTGAACGTTACGAATGGATACCGCAAAGATGATGAAGATAGTGATTCGGTTTGTCCAGACCCAAGACAACTTGTATGGACGAATGCTATTAGAACATCGTCATTGGAGGACGATGAGCATTCTAAGAGAAATCGTTCCTTGAAAGGTAACGCTTAGCCTTGAGCCTCATCAACCGGGAATGACTAAAACATGGGAGATGCAGCAAGGCTAAGTGGGTTGCACCCAAGTAGGGTATGTTATCACCTTTCTAGATGTCCTCGGAAACCTTAATATTAAGGATATGGTTGTGCATGGAAGGAGAGCTCGATGGTAAGGGTGGGAACACCCGGGGTGATAACATATTCGGTCTATCCAGGTTTGGGGTAGGCCGGTCTTGTGTAGCAAGGGATCCCGACATGGTCCTTGATACATTGTTCTAGAGGTGTACTGTGATGGGCGGTACCCCAGTGGCCCAGTCATTCGATGGAATCCATTCCCAAATAAGCGCCATACGGTTTCGATTTTGCCCAACTATGCTGAAACGTGAGATGCAAGCATTTCAGCTATTTTCTATTTACTTTCTGTAGACACTGTTATAATATCAGATGACTTGATAAAAATCGTTTTGGTTATCGTGAGGTGAAAACCCATCGTGTTTATGTGTGATGTGGTCTTATGAGATACCTTTGTTTTTCAAAGGTTTTTGAGCAAAAATTTAATAATTCAAACTGAGTGTGTTTTCTCACGCTGGTTTTCCAAACTGACTCGGGTGTTATTTTATTATAATGTTCGGTCAGACCGAGTATTACTGTTCAACGACAGAATTTCAATCGAATTAGAAAACCATCAAAAAAATTAAAATTAAAATTTAACCGTAAGCGCACGACGTACAATTCTAGTACATTTCCTATTCAATCAAATTAACCAAAGTTGAAAAGTGTGAAGCTAAAAATGTAGAAAAATGACAAAAAGAAAGTGATAAAAATATGAGAGATAAATGACAATTTAGAGAAAATTCCACTCTCTAGATCATATAGTTCAACAAATTATGAAATTATGATCTCTTTTTTTGGTTATAAGTGAATTTAAATGATGTGTTTATCATAAGTATAGCCCATTTGTGCTATTAATTAGCTCAACATAAGCCATCAAACTATAACGCAACCTTTAAACCACTTTTAATTCTCATGAAATATGACAACAAAGTTGAAAGCAAAATCTATTTTAAGTATGGCCTATTAACTATTAATTAGAAATATAGACCATCAAATTTTAGTTTCAACATTCACTTTATTACCATCATCATGCAAATGAAGAGGTAATTATTGTTTGTGATTGTTTAAGCATAGCCTATTTGTTATGAACAACACAGATTATCAAATTCAACATGAAACAATAAATCACATAAACATTCATTTAAGCACAAAAGAGAGCAATAATTATCAGAATGTTGAAGCTACTTGATTAGAGGCTTCACTACCCCTAAATTGAAGGGATTAGCCTCCCATTTGTGTTATCATATCAACACAAGTAGCATGCAACATGAAACTAAAAAAAGGAAAAAGAGAGAAAAATGAAAGGAAAAACTATTCTACTTGCATAAAATAAAAGAGATCTACACTACAATATGAAAGGAAATAAACAAAAAAAGGAAAAGAACATGTATTAAATTGCATAAAAAAAGATACATGAAAAAAATGGCTAAGTAGCCATGGAAAAGAGAAAGAGAGCTTTGATTTATTTTCTAAGCTAAAACTAACTAAGGAGGCTAAGAGAGATTACATGAAACATAAGGGGTATTTATACATGTATGAAACCCTAATTCATATTTTTGGGGAATGCCCAAATTACCCTTGAGGTAGTGTGGCCACCAAGTAATCATTAGCATGTGTTAATTTTCTACTTAAATGTGCATGAAGCTTTAATTGCCTTTTAGCATGTGCATTAGCTCCTAATTGAAAATCAAGGCAAGTGGGTAGGTGGGGTCCTCCATGTTCATAAGTTTGAATTATTTTCATCTTCATTTTCTTTGTTTCCTTTTGTGCATGCAAATCTTCATGAAACCACCTGTGATTTCCATCCAATTTTCCTAAAAAATAATATACAATTTCCAATTTCCAATTAAATTTTCTCAAATTAATATATGCACAAAAATGACCATTTTCCTCTTATATGAAGATGAATATGTGACGTTTTGAAAATAATTTGAATTTTGGTTGAAACATGTGAAAATACCCAATATGATCATTTATTTAATTTAAATCGATTAAATACGATGGTAAAAATATGCGAATTTACGTGCACATCAAATACCCCCACACTTATCTTTTTATTCGTCCTCGAATAATGAAAAACTAAGATAAATCTATTTTCGTAGGGAGCACGATTGCATTGAGCGTATGCAACAAGCCGTTAAACCTCTGGATGTCCTCGTTAGGACGAGCGTTGTCTCATGAGGGTTTTCAGCGGATACTACCCACAAAATCCAAATACATGATGAAAATATTTACAAAATGCAAGATTTATTTACAAAGAGATGAATGCGAGTTTTTGAAAATATTTACAAATGAAGGATTTATTTTTAAATTAACACGAATAAGTTAAATATAGGTTTGGGTTATTATCGAGAAATTTAAGATCTTTTACTTGTCAAAATTTCCAACAAAAATCAAGTTATCATAATAAATAAACTATGGTTTAACTCGTTGTTTCGATTGATAACATAGTGCAACTATGAAATGGATCCTTTATTGATTATTAAAGTTTATCAAAGTGGTATTTTTATTTTTTCGATAACAAGTCAAATCAAACAAGTTAAAATAGTACTTGGATTTTATTTGCTTACTCTCTCTATTTTTTTTTGAAAATTTTATTGATATTTACAACATTTACATATGCCTAACTCAGATAAACTAAGGCCAAATATATTACCTGTGCACTGCCTTTCGGACTTATGTAAGGGGAATACAGAGCGTGGCGAGTGAACACAAGTGTGAACACTTATCGACTGTTGGCGTTATTAATAAAAAATATACACACACCTAACTCAGATAAACCGAGGCCAGATATATCGATCGTGCACTGCCTTTCGGGCTTACATGAGAAGGGTACACAACATGGCGAGTGAACACACGAGTGTAAACACATGACTCTAGGCGTTAATAAAAATTATATACATATATACAAATATATATATATATATTTATCATTTTGTTGTTTTTTTTATAAGAGAGTTTTGCAAAATCATCTTAGCACCATTTAACTTAAAAGACAAAAAAAACGTTATATCCTTTACTTTAAATTCACCACTTTTTTACACAATGATTTTCAATTAGGATTTACTTCATAATTATCACCATTAACCTACCTATATACTAGTTAAATCATCGTTATTTGTAATCAAACTTTATTTTTATTATTGTTGAGACAAATAAATTTTCAAAAATTTCAAATTAGTTAACCAAAACCATATATTTATCCTATAGCGTTCCTTTAAAAATAAATCAAAATGCTTTTATTTATTTATTTTTTGAGATTTTTTTTGGATTTGAAAAGAAAATGTAAAATAAACTATGAAAAATCAAAAAGAAGACGAGACTCCCACCCACACTTGATTTTGACTGTGTCCCCACATTCAACCCAAGTGGAAGGAGAAAAATAAAACAAAAATAAAAGGATGACCTATAATTACATGAAAATGAACGGTATTTACACGAGATCAAAAAATATATCGTCAAAAAGTAAATGAAATGGTCTTCCAAAGACTGATTCATTTGTCTCGTCAAGTATGCGAGACACAGCTTAAGCTAAGAAAACCAAACCATAAAAGATTTCAAAGTTGAACGTTGATTTGGAAAAACGAATTACCTTTTATTAAAAATCATACGAGTTGTTTTATTTTCGATGATTTTTGGGGTAGATATAACGATTGATTGAAATTCAAGTTTATTTTCACCAAATTGAAATCCAAATTAATCATTGAAAACTTCCTCAAACTTCTTGATTTCAAAATCAGCATGGTAATTTAAATCTTCCCCTCGGAATTTAACAACTCGTCGTCAAAAAGTCCATAGAATTTGTGTTCATTAAATTCGTCTTCTGTTGTTGGATTATCAACAACTTCATTGTGTATCTCAAGTTCAAAATCCAAAGTTGTTTTATTCAAATTTTCAAAATCGAGAAAAGGAAGATCGAATTTTAAATTTGGTTCCACACCCTCAAAAGAATTGAAATCCAACTCAATTACCGTGTTTTCAACAACTTCATTAAGATCACCATTTTCAGTTTCAAAAGTTGTTGTTTGAAAATCGTCAATTGTGGTAAAAGATGGATTACTATTTGACTCATCACACATTGGGATTTGATTTTGTTGTTCATGTAATTTTTTGTATGTCTCAATCAACAAATCTGTGTGATCATTGTAAATTTTGTCCATTTGCTCAACAAAATCTAATTTATAGTTATTAACATGAGGATTTTTACTTTGAAATCGTTGAGAACAAAGATTTTCAATCGTAATGTGGTTAAGATTATTCCCATTGCCAGATTCGTTTGAAAAGTTGTTTCCATTTTCGTTTTGATTTTGAAATTCATTTTGGAGTTCAAAATTGAATTGACATGGGTTATACTTGAAATCGTTTGAATTTTGAATTGAATTCATATTTTGAAATCCTTGACTCGAGTTATTACACAAATATGAATTACACAAATCATTTATACTTTGATTTTGTTGTGTCGAGAATTCAAGTAAAGATGAAATGTTATTTTCAACAGTCGAAGGTTGGTTATTGTTTTGAAAACTTTTTTGTTCGAAATTTGAATTATTTACACAATGGTTGTTGTTAAAATATCCATATGAATTTGGAGTGAAATCATATGGATTATATTGATTTTCACAACTATTGTAAAATTCACGTAAGTGGGGAAACTCGGACATTTTCAAGAATGTTTTTTTTATAAAGGAAAAAATATTTGCAAATAGAATTTATTTTTCAAAATGGAAAATTAATTTTTGTTTTGTTTTTTATTTGTCAAATCTTTTTTTGTTTTTGAAAATATAATTTTTTTGATTTTCTAAAATAACTTACTAAATTTTTTTTACTTTTTGGATTTTTGATCTTGAAAATTTTCGAAGGAAAGGAAACAGAATATTTACAAAATTTTTTTAGTTTTGAATTTTGAATTTTTTTTTAAATATGCATGAACTAATTCAACTGAATGAATGCAAGGGTTAATTACAAATGATTTATCCTATATTAACCCAAAATTGTATAAGCACACTCTGTCTTAAATCAACAAGATAGTTATTAGCCAGGTAATGGACAGGATTTATCGGTGCACCACGAATCACCATAGCAATGCAGTCGAAAGTTTAAGTACCTTCAGAGAAACAATTCAGTATAATATATACAAATCACCGTAATATTTATAACAGATTATTGCTCTGCCGTAGCATAGACACCGAGAAATTAAATTGTTCAAAGAAGACAAATTGTCAATATATAATTAAGAGCTATCGTTATTATTAATCAAAATTCTAAAATGAAATGCAAAGCAGAAATTAAATGTGTATTAACAATGCAACTATGAATGGATTTTTTTTGGTTTTTGAAATTTTTTTTAGAATGCAAGGAAACTACAATGCAAGACAAATAAAAACAATAAATAGAGGTTAAAAGCAGCATAATTATTTATAAGCAAGCAAGCAATTTATTTGGCAAGCAAAGCGAAGCAAACAACTTCTCCTATCTGCTTTGGCAACCTGAAAATAAAAAAAAAAAGATATGTATAGTTGAAAAACAAAACAACATAAAACCAAAAACAACTCTATTTTAAAAAAAATCAAATATATATATATAAGGATGGATCTTAAAATGATTTAAAACAAAAAAAAATTAATTTTTTTTTTCAGGAACAAACAAAATAATTTTTTTTGACTTAAATGAGCTAAAAACAAAATCAAAACAAAACAAAAGAAAAAAAACAATTTTCACTCAAGCCCACCCGCAAATGTTATAACCCGGCCCACTAACATCCTTTCATTAACTTCAAAAATAAAACGAATACATCCCTCTTTTTTTTTCTCCCCCCAAAATAAACAGAGAATAGGCGATTTGAAGGAAAAAAATTTAGAAACTAATTTTGAGTTCTCGCTGGAGATTGACAGTCGATTTTTTGCAATTTCGAGTAGCAATAGGATTTGAGTTATGATTGAAGAGGAGAAGGTGATGATGGTTGGAGTTCTGACTTGTGGCTATGGAATTCGTGGATTTGGGATTTGATCGATGTCGGAGTGGAGTTAATGTCATTGCTGTTGATAAGGTGAGTGCTCTGGATTCGAGGAGAGGCGATTGTTTTTTCTTGGTTCGAAGAATTGGGGATGGAGGTGAATTCGATTATGGGGTTCTACGACTTGGGATGTGATGGAATTGTGCAGGCAATAAACTGCAGCTATGTGGAGTGAATGAACTATGCAGGCAGAGGGGTTATAGGAGTTGTGCACTGTGGTTCGAGTTGCGGTCGCTGTTTGGTGGAGAAGTTTGGTCGGAGAGGTTGCGGGCAGAAAAAGATGTAGAGGTTCAGGTAAAAAGTTGGTATTTTTTTTTCGATTTTGTTGTTGAGTTGTTGTGAAGTGTTGTTCATATGGTAGTAAGAAGTGCTCTGCTGATTGGAGATAGGCAATAAGGCAGAGGAGATTGTGTAGAATGTTGGTGAATGTTGGCCGAAATAGTGGTGTATTGGCAGAGGTAATGAGAATGATGGTCAGGAAGTTTTGGCTAGTGACAGTTGCTGAGCAAAGAATGTGGTAATATTGGTGATGTATGTATGAGTAGAGGTTAGGGATGTTGTTGATTGTTTGAAGCAGTTTGAAGCAGTTCATGATGGTTGTGGAGTCTCTGCAGGAAGAAATAGTTTGGCAAGGTTGAGCAAGCGACTAGTTGATGGGCTTGGAGTTTGGACAATGTGGGTTTCTTTGGTGCTCGATAGTTTTTTGGTATTGATGTATGTTTACAGGATGTAGTAAGGAAGGAAGGTTGTGTGGAAGAGGTATGGTGGCACAGCAGTTTGATTGGACTGTGATAGACTAGGATACTGGATGGTAGAGGGGTCTTTGTGTAGTAGGCGGTTGGAGGAGCTAAAGTTTTATGGAGTGATATGGAGGAGCAGAAGTATGGATGCCAAAAACTTGTTCAACGGTGGAATTTCTATCGAATTAGAAAACCGTCGAAAAATTTCAAATTAAAATTTAACCGCTAACGCATAGTGTACAATTCTAGTACGTGGCAAGTACGGGTTGACCCTCAGGGAATTGTTGATTTTAAATTTCCTATTCAATCAAATTAACCAAAGTTAAAAAGTGTGAAGCTAAAAATGTAGAAAAATGACAAAAAGGAAGTGATAAAAATATGAGAGTTAAATGACATTTTAGAGATAACTCCACTCTCTAGATCATATAGTTCAACAAATTATGGAAATTATGATCTCTCTTTTTTGTTCATAAGTGAATTTAAATGATGTGTTTATCATAAGTATGGCCCATTTGAGTTATTAATTAGCTCAATATAAGCCATCAAACTATAACACAACCTTTAAAAACCACTTTTAATTCTCATGAAATATGACAATAAAGTTGAAAGTAAAATCTATTTTAAGTATGGTCTATTAACCATCAATTAGAAATATAAACCATCAAATTTTAATTTCAACATTCACTTTATTACCACCATCATACGTAAATGAAGAGGTAATTATTGTTTGTGATTGTTTAAGCATAGCCTATTTGTTATGAACAACAAAGACTATCAAATTCAACATGAAACAATAAATCACATCAACATTCATTTAAGCACAGAAGAGAGCACTAATTATCAAAATGTTGAAGCTACATGATTAGAGGCTTTATTACCCCTAAATTGGATGGATTAGCCTCTTAATTGTGTTATCATATCAACACAAGTAGCATGCAACATGAAACTAAAAAAAGGAAAAAGAGAGCAAAATGAAAGGAAAAACTATTCTACTTGCATAAAATAAAAGATATCTACACTACAATATGAAAGGAAATAATCAAGAAAAGGAAAAGAACATGTATTAAATTGCATAAAAAAAGTTACATGAAAAGAAAATGGCTAAGTAGCCATGGAAAAGAGAAAGAGAGCTTTGATTTATTTTCTAAGTTAAAACTAACTAAGGAGGCCAAGAGAGATTACATGAACATAAGGGGTATTTATACATGTATGAAACCCTAATTCATAATTTTGGGGAATGCCCAAATTGCTCTTGAGGTAATGTGGCCACCAAGTAATCATTAGCATGTGTTAATTCTCCACTTAAATGTGCATGAAGCTTTAATGGCCTTTTAGCATGTGCATTAGCTCCTAATTGAAAATCAAGGTAAGTGGGTAGGTGGGGTCCTCCATGTTCATGAGTTTGAATTATTTTCATCTTCATTTGCTTTGTTTCCTTTTGTGCATGCATATCTTCATGAAACCACTTGTAATTTTCATCGAATTTTCCTACAAAATAATATAGAAATTTCCAATTAAATTTTCTCAAATTAATATATGCATAAAAATGACCATTTTGCCTCTATATGAAGATGAATATGTGACGTTTTGAAAATAATTTGAATTTTGGTTTAAACATGTGAAAATACCCAATATAATCATTTATTTAATTTAAATAGATTAAATATGGTGGTAAAAATATGCACATTTACGTGCATATC
Organism: Allium fistulosum; assembly: GCA_030737815.1. Taxonomy (NCBI): domain Eukaryota; kingdom Viridiplantae; phylum Streptophyta; class Magnoliopsida; order Asparagales; family Amaryllidaceae; genus Allium; species Allium fistulosum. The sequence goes on from CM060903.1 coordinate 97,962,118, forward strand.
AATTACAGATTCAGGATTAAATGTTGGGGAGGTTAGGAGACGAGCTGGAAGAGTTCAGACATATTTTCGTACTTGGTTACATTTCCGCTGTATGAGAACAAGTTACTAAAACTGTCCAGTTTGGTATATGGATTGTTGTACTCTGATGATTGTAATTAATAAACTGCTACCGATTCTTTTGTATATAAATCTATTATTACATATTATATTTTGTTCCTCTACGATTGTGAGATTCTATGTTGTTGTCGTCTATTTTCTTCTACATTTTTCTCCTGCACCCTTAAAGATTCGTATTTCCGTTCACTTTGAGTTAAACTGGTGTGGATTTTGGTTGACCCAAAGGGGTACGGATTTGTGGGTCTTTACAGTTTTTATTTAAAATAATTAATTTGAAAATAATATCAAATTAAACTATTTCTTCCATTTCAACAAATCTGGACTATATCCAGTTTTCAAATCAACAAACTCAACTTAAATCTTTCAATTCAAATTCTCTTTAAAATCATTTCAATCTATATCAATTTCAAAATCCATGTTTGAACTACAATTTTAAACCACTTCAAATTCAATAGATTTCAAAGTTTAAATATTCAACGTTTTCAATAACTTAATTTTGATAAATATCATTTATATTTCACAATTCAACTTTAAGATTTCAATTTAAATTCTTTAAACAATTCATTTAAACCAATTTCAATATTTTAAAGCTTGGATTTTGGAAATAATTCAGTTCATATAAATCAAATTTTATTTCAAAATGTCATTTAACTGGATTCAAAAATTAAGGATTTTAAAATCATTTAATTTAACTAGTCCGGTGTCCGTATATAATTTTCTACCCTATGGTCAAGTGATATGGATATATATCATTTCAACACGCAATAATTTAATTTTATGGGTATATATCATTTCAACCTGCAATCCCAAGAAAATTTTAAATCCATAAAATCGCTCGAGTTTTTCATTTCAATCCATAACGATTTTTCCCTAATCTATAAGTCCATTCGGGTATGTACCATTTCAACCCATAGTGATATTTCCTAACAGGAAACTAAGGGAACTTGCAGTGTGATAACAACATATAAAATAAATATAATTTCCAATCATCCAAATAACAACAATTAAACATCCATCACCATCATCATTCAAATTAACCAATAATCACAACAAATAGACTGGTCATCATCATCAGGCATTTAATTAACAAATTTAAAATTCAATATTAAATTAAAAGGGTAATTAAATTAAATATAAATTCAAATAACTGGAATGAAAAATTAAATATACCAAACAATAATCAATCAATTTCTAATCACAACATAAATTTAATTTATCTAATATAAGACGATTTAGTAGTTGTGAGTGGGTTAAATCACTCACCTTTGATTTTAAATCGATTTAAAATCCAAAAATAGCCCAAAATTATAACGGTCTCGGAATGTGCCAAACCAGTTCCATAATGTCAGGAATTTCAATATGATTGCAATGGAGAAAACAGCGCGCGAATCCTAGCTCGTATGCACAAGATATGATCGTTAGAAGTTATACAATTTAAATTAAAATAAATAAAATAAAATAAAGAGATAATACACATCAACCACGTTACCTCGCTTCAGCTCAATGCTCGATGTCGCACACGCAACCTAGGGTTACAGCCGCCACCTCATCTTCGATTTTGCACCACCCTCGTCGACTATCATCATGATCCGACCCCTGCTCCTCCTCCTCCACCCAGGCCGCCCACACAGGCGCCTCGCGTGACCTATGGCTCCACCAGAACTGACACGCCGCTGCCTATAATTGAGATTTCTAGAGAACCTATTCGACTATAAGATGATGCAACCATATGGATTAAAAGCCGTCGGCCTCCTCTTCACGTCCATACTACCCGATTGAACCCTCGTTGTAGATCCACAGTCCAATCCAAAAACCAAATATGAACACCGGGGATAAATGGAAAATTTATGGCCAAACCATGATCCGAATCAAAAAACAAATCACTATAGTAGATTACGCTCATCGAGAGCTTTTCAACGATATATAATTTGCTAGGGTTTGGAGAGTTTGAATTTTTGAAATTGATTTTTATTTGAAAATTGAATTGAGATTTAGGTTTTGTTCTGTCTGCCATTGGAAAGAGGAGATAAGAAGGAAATGTACGTACAGACAGAAATAAAAAGGTTGCTAGGGTTCAGAAAAGAAATCAATTTATATGGACAAAGACGGATAAGAATGAATAACATATAGAATAGGGTCGAAACGATAATAACGACCCGTAAAGCCCGTTTCGTTCCTGAAACGATAATGGGTCATCCAATATATCGAAATAAATGTTTTCGATATTTTTAAACTCAATGGAATATGTTTCAAACCCAAATTTTGTTCTACCCAAAAGTTAGCTTTTAAAATCAGATTATATTCATTTAAATTCTATTAATTGATTTCTACGCGTTTTGAGGCTGCACGATCAAACGACAAGTTCGATCGCTACGAAACTTGAAATCTTACAATAATTTACTGTAATGGGTCAGATGAAATTGGTTTCGTCGAAATCCGAGACAGTGGCCAAAATGGCTATTCTTACACGTTAATTAATTAAATTATTATTAAATTGGTTTAAATCACTTTTCAAAATTCTAAATTAAAAATTAACAACTTTATCATTTCTTGATTACATATAATTTATAAGCTTTTAAAACAAATTTTCCATGTCAAATACCATATTTAAATATTACATAAATTTTAATGTTAAATTACAATAGGAATAAAACCTATTTTATTATAACTTAAATTCCAATAGATTCTTATATTTTGATCACTCTTAATATTAAATCAACTACTACCTTATGAATATAATTAACATTAGTTACATTTTATTACATTCATATTCTACAATTATCATCTTACCATATTAATTACAATATTTAATTATATTAATTCACATTGATTTCCAAAAAATTTCAACATATTAAAATGAGATGATAAATAAACAATTGTCACTTTTAAGTACTTTAATCATATTTATAAATTTTATTATTTACAAACAAATGTTATAACCACTTACACATCGCTGAATTCATATTCAATTTCAATTAATTACATACAATTCTCACCATTTAATACAACATTTAATTTGTTTCCCTATTTACAATTATCACTAAATTAACCTTACAATTATTTTAATTACATTAAATAGTTATCAATTACATTAAATTAACATTATTGAATTAAATTCTAATAATGTTTCCATTTATAATTCATAAATTTTAATTTCCCCCAATATTAAATTCAAAAATCTTATTTAATTTAATATGTTTAATTGTTGAAAATTATGGATCGTTACAAGTAGTAATTTGATACGAGAATTTTTGTTTGGAAACAAAGATTGTTTGGAAATTCCGAAGGAAATTTGTTTTGGATAAAATCCAAGTTTGGTTTAAATTTAAAAAGTGGGATTTGGTATACATATACATATATATATATATATATATATATGATTTCAAATGGTTTGAAATGAAACAAAGTCCAAGTGGTTGAATTTTGGAATATTCATTTGAATGTTTTATGAAACCTGTGAAAAATAAGTTTTTAGCTTATAAACTAGAATTGTGAATTTCAATATGAAATAAAAATTTAACTTATGCAAGTTGCATAAACTGAATTTGTAAAGAAAATTGTATGGATTAGAATTTAACCTAAGCCAAGTTAAATAAAATTGGATTGAATTAGAATGATATTGAATGAAATTGAATATAGAATTTGAATTATAAGATTATATAACATTAAATTATAACATTTTCATTGGAATAAAATTTAAGTGGAAAATTACGGAGTTGTGAATAAATAAGTTTTAATAGCTTCCAAAATTGAAGTTAATGGAATAAATATACACTTAAACTATAAAGTGATGTATAATCTTGAGTGAAATTTTAAAATGTGAATATACTCGAGTAAGCATTGATGAAATGGAATTTGATTAAAAATTTAACCTTGTAAAGAAGATTTAATTTAAAATGAGTTAAATGGAATCAACTCAAGTATAGGATTTATATAATTGAGAAAAATAAGTTGGTGTAATAATTAGAAAGTGGAATAGAAAAAAAAGAAAAAAAAATGGTTTGATATCTTGGTAAAGAAAAGAAAATCCAAATTCGAATTATGAAATGAATTTGGACTCAACCAACCAAATAGAGTGATTTTTGAAATAAAAATCAGTTTTGAAAGTATAAAATGGAAGTGAACTAATTAGATAAATTAATTAATTAATTGAATATAGAAATGGAACTTAACTTGGCTAAGTAAATTTGATTGTAGATTGAATTTGAAATTGAATATGGAACTTGAGTTATAAATGAAATTCGACTTAAATATAAGTGAATTAAATATATTTTGGAAATGTTGTTAAATAGAATAAAAATTGATTGAATGGTGATGACCTAAGTTATAAATAAATTAAATTTTTGTGTAAATAAATTGAATATGGCTTTGGGATATTATTTAAATGAATTCGAGTACGGAATTAAGTTTTGAAATGGAAATGGAAATGCAAATCAATTGAAGGAAGATAAATTGAATAAAAATCAGTTTAAATGAAATAAAATTTTATTGCAATGGAAATGAACTTAATTTATATAGTTCAAATAATTGGAAATAAATGGTTTAACTTAAGTTAATATATTTAGATGAAAACTTGGCTCGGGTAAATTTATGGAATAGTTCATAAATAAATTAGCATGGATTGGATTGCTGTTGAATATAAAATTGAGCGAACAAGATTTTTGTGAATAAATTGAATGCGAATCCGGAGAAATTGATTAATTGATTAAAAATCAATTGAAAATGGTTATAAGCTTAAGTGACTATTTTATTAAATGAATATCACCGAATTTGCATGGAAAAATTGACGTTTGTCGTAAACGGACGTAAACAAATTTTATGAATTAATGAAAAGTGAATAAATTAATTTAGAATCAATTTGAAATAGATATGAATATAATGTGTGCAATTATGTATTGAATGAAAATAAATTGCTTGTGGATTATTAGAAATCGAATAAATGGTATATAAATCGATTGAAATGAATAATCGAATGATGGAACCTTATAATTGCTTATAAATATTTGTTTAGCATGTTGGTTTATGCAAATTTATGTGTTTAACTAGCAAAAATGAATGTAATGCTATTAAATTTCATATACATGAAACTGATGGGATTTATTTAAGTAACTAAAGGTACAAGGAGGCTTTTGGGCTAGATTTGGGTTGCATAATTCCATATAAATTGAGCGAACTTGCTTAATAACGCTACTATAAGGTACGCTTTCGGATTAAATGCAACAATGAATATATTGTGTTTTCCGGCAATGGGAGCCGATGCATATATTTTTATCATATTTTTCATATTGCAAAAGGCTTGCCGTACAAGGAAGACACTGCTAAAAATTTAGGGTGTTAGAAAAATTTAGGAAAATTTTTGTTAACGAAAATGTGATTTTGAATTGTAATTAGAATAAAGGGTTTGGTTTAGAAATGGAAACTAAATGTTTCTGTATGGAACTAAAAGATTCAGATAAGTGAAATATCGAGTTTTTACTAAGTGGAATTTTGAAAGATAATGGGTTTGGAGCATTTTTCTTGCCTTAACAATTTCGGGGATGAAAATCTTTTAAGGGGGGAGAAATATAATGACCCGGATTTTCCGATGTTTAATTTTAAATATTTAAATGGTTTTAAATATTGGATTTAGAATATATGTTGAGTTTGAATATGAAGATTTTGATTGAAATTTATAGAATGAATTTAAATTTCAAATATAACAATTTATCGTAATACGAAAATTGTAAATAATTTAAACTGGAGTTGAATATGAATCGAAACGATTTCTAATGTTGATGTAAATTCTATTTGAATTAGAATTGAGTCGGTAATTTATTAAAACTGGAATTTCAAGTGATTTCGTCAATTTTTGAAATTTATCGATTTAATTGACGTGTTAAAATAACAATCCGGGGCACAGTTTTGGAATTCGACGAAACCAGTTCCATTGGATTTGTAATAGTGTATTATTATCGGATTTCAAATTTCGTAGCATTTGAATTTACCGTTTGATCTTATGGGATAGAAATGCATTGAAATTAATATAATAATTGGAATTAGAAAGCTATCTTCCACGTACGATCGAATTAGGTTTCGAAACTTATTCCATTCCATTCGAAATAGGGTTATAATATTAGAGACGCTAGGCGGAACGCCTAGATTGGAGATCGGGATTTTTAGTTTCTAAAAGAGATATTTTGTAATCAAATATTATTATAAACTGTTACTCGTACTCGAGACGCAACCCTATAATCGTACTCACGAAGCCTGTTTCCCCAGTTTAAATCGTTACCTTCTTTTTTTTCCCTCTTTCTTCTTCAGCTCGACCGTATTCAATTCGATAATATATAAAAAGAACGAAAATAAAAATCGTGTATCTCAAATTCTAATGAAGGCGAGAGGCGTTCGAGATTAGTTAGGGTAGAGCTGCTCGAAATATATATGTGCGAGCTAGAGGTGGGCGGCGGTAACGTTCTGGATGATGGCGGCGTGGGCTCGAGCGATTTTAGGTAGGGTTTGGCGATGACTGCGAGGGAGGGCGGTGAGCTACGATGGCAGTGGTGCGAGGGAGGGCGGTGAGCTACGATGGCAGTGGTGCGAGCGCATGCACGAGTCCAAGAGCGAGTGGCGACGTCGAGTCGAGGAGCGAGTCACGACGTCGAGTGGCGACGCTCAGGTGAATGGTTTGCATACGATGGGGGAGAGAGGTAGGCGTCGTGGTCAAAGCAGCGGGTATGGGGCGCGTGTGATCGGCGGCAAAGCAATTAGGGGATGAGGTAACAGCCGGGTTTTTCTTCCTTTTAAGCTAAGTTAATTAAGAAATTAATTGTAATAAAAATTTATTGATTATGTTATATAAATTCGTGATTAATTAAATTCGTTAATAGGCCATTAGTAATTAGTTAATTTATTATAATTAAAATTTGAAATCGTTAATTTATATAATTCGAACTTTGCTTATACAAGGTTTAATCGAACGGAATTAGCCGTTTGGATTCGTAGCTCCGGAATATACGCAATGGAATCAAAATTGAAACATATTGCAATTAAAAATAAAGGTGAGTAAATCTCACTCAATTTGGTTGACTAGTTAAATTTATATTAATTTAAATAAATTATTGGATGATTGGTTGGATTGATATATTAGTATCAGTTGAATGTTATATTATATATATATATATGTGTGTGTGTGTGTGTGTTAGTATATATATTAGTAGTTGGAAATATTCTCCCCGATTGGAGCGGATGAGACCATATGCGCCTCGTATAATAGCGGATGACCCTATACTACCGCGATACCCTACCTCGAATTGTGACTGGTATTTTATGTTATATAACATTCTGTGGATACAGGGAAACAGGTTGGAGGGATCCAATTAGATTCCTCAAAATATATTGATTATTTTCATATATAGCAATATATGATGTGATTGGATAAATCTGTTATGGATTGTTGTGTGGTTTGTTTATTTGATGCTATAGTAGCACTGAACTTAGATTTTGGTATTTTAAATTCCATAAATATTATTTTTGGTATTTGAAAGAATTTAAAAGGAGATTTTGAATATAAAAATATTTATATAGAAATTTAGATTATTTTAAAAGAAATTGATTTGGATAAAACAATAATCGATTTTGGGTTGTACTTAACTATTCGTAAAAATATTTTAGATAGAGGTTTTAAAACAATTTATATAGATGATTTTTAAAAATTTATTTCAAAATGATATTTTTGAAAAAATATAGAAAAGAAGTTAAAAATCGATGTTTAAAATAGATTTGAAGAATAAATAGAATATATAAAAAAAATGGATTTATAGAAAGGAATTTTATAAATGAGATTATATTTGTTAACAAGTAAAACCCAAATAAGTTTATAAATTCATAAACGATGTTTATAAGTAAGGGAAATAGGCATGTCAATGGATACCCGAAAAATCCGAAATCCGTCCGGATCCGTATCCGAAAAAACGGATATTATCCGATATCCGAAAAGCGGATGCAGATATCCGATATACGAAAAGAAAATCATATGCGGATGCGGATATGGGCATATTTGTATCCGAAAAACATCTGTCTGATCCGAAAAACATATGAGAACTGAAAACAAATATTATCTATTGTTTTAGTTTGTTTTTGTTTATTTGAATTGTTGTAATATCGTACGAACTTGTTTATTTCGAATGCGGATATTCAATTTCAGACGCGGATATTTCGGATATTTTCCAATATCCGAAAATATCCGCTTTTTATTTTCGGATGCGGATATTTTCGGATATTCGAAAAATATCCGCAGATGCAGATGTTAATTCTCCGATATCCGTGGATATCGGATGCGGATTCAGATGCGGATTTAAATTTTCAGATGCGGATGGAGATACAGCCATATCCACATCCGTTTGCATCCGTTGACAGCCCTAAAGGGAAATGATATCAGTTGATAAATTGAAAATATAATTTCACGGTGTGAATTTATATCGAGATATGGGAATAGGTTTTTGGAAAAAGTTGTGGATTCTATTTTGAAATGTGAGAATGGTTGGGGAATCGAAATGAAATCGATGTGTTGTGAATCGAGAGGGATTTATAAATTGAAAATGATTATTGAGATTTTTTAAGATATTTTTATTAAGAAGTTAAGTTTGTTTTTAAAAGAAAAATTTATTTATTAAACTATGTAATTTAAAGTTGTTTAGTATTGAAATACATCGAAAAATGGATTTACCAAATATCTGATATTAACTGAAATAAATTGTAATTTTGAAATCAGCTTTGTAAACCGATTAGTTTTATATAAAAATGAATAGGAAATGAGTTATCGATGGTTATTTAAAATGATTTTGATATTTTAAATAATTACCTAAACATGTTTTAAAAATAAATTATTACTCTTCAAAGAAATACGTATATATATATATAGTTTTGAGACGATTGTAATTTATTTATAAATCCCTTCGGAATTTGTAAGCGTGGTTTATTTAACGAATATGATTTTTATAAGAGAAATCTTATAGTGAAATTCAGGAAACTTAAGGAGATTTCTGAATCGTGAAATAAGAGAACTTCGAGAAATGAATTAGAATTTATAAAAGAAGTTAGAAATGGGTAGTTGAAAGTTTAGACGAGAAAAATCGATTTTGGGAATTTTAAAGGAAATTAATTTATGAATTCCAAACTTGTGGAATACGTTGAGTTAAGGAATTTACAATAAATTGCAAAGGATTTTGAGAAGTACAAAATAAATGGGATATTTCCTAAGTATTGGAAATAAAATGATTTTGGGAAAAATATACTTACTAATAATCCTAAGTATTGAACTAGAAGGATTTGAAATATTTTAAATATGAGATTATTATTATAGAAATATTTTTCAAAGTGTTGAATTATAAATGGAATTGGGAAAAATATTTCTAACTATTGATATGGATTGAAATATCAGGTTATGGATTTATGTATTTGAAATCGTTTTCAAATATTGAAATAGTGAAAAAGATTTAAATATACATCTCTGTAAAGATATTTTAAAATAAATGTTTTAAAAAATTTATGATATGGGCCTAGTGATTGCTTATGTGTGTTATTTGATAGTTAAATAACCGACTATCAAATCTGACCAAATTCGTTGATTGTTTCGAAGAGACCGGGATCGGATATAATTATTCGAAAACCACTTCGATCTGATTTGTGTGTTACGAATTATGATATCTCGAAGGTAATGGAGATGGCGATTTGGAAGGAGATTCGGTTTGTTCAGACCCAGAACAACTTGTATGGATGAATACTATCATTGCATCGTTGCTGGGAATGCAGTGTTAGCATTCCAAGTATGAATGTTATTCTAAAGGTAAATGTAGCGTCAAGCCTCATCAACTGGGAATGACTAAAACAGTGGAGATGTAGCAAGGCTAAGTGGTTCGCATCCAAGTAGGGTATGTTATCACTCTTCTAAATATCCTCGGATATATTATATTATAATTATGGATACGGTTGTACATGAGAAAAGAGTGCTCGATTAGGGTGGGAACACTCGGGGTGATAATATATTCGGTACTATCCTGGTTAGGGGTAGGTCGGTCTTGTGTTGGCAGGGTATCCCGGCGAGGTACTCGGTACATCTTTCTAGAGGTGTACTGTGACGGACGGTACCCCAGTAGCTGAGTCATTGTATGAAATCCAATATCCACTACGAGCCTGTACGATTTTGATTGTGCCCAACTATGCTGAAATGTGAGATGCAAGCATTTCAGCTATTTTCTAATTTACTTTCTGTAGACGCTATTATAAATCAGATGATTTTGATATAAAATGTTTTGTTTATCGTAAGGTAAAAACTCGTCATTATTATGTGTGACGTGGTCTTACTAGATACCTCTGTTTTCAAAGGATTTTGATAACGGTAATAATTCAAATTGAGTATGCTTTCTCACGCTGGTTTCCAGACTGACTTGGGTGTTATTTTATTATAATGCTCGGGTCAGACCGAATATTACATATTTAGGTTAGAATGCTACGGAGCTTAGAAGATGAGTTGAAGGAGACTCAGGCGTATTACACGTACTTGATTTATATTCCGCTGTTGTGTTAAACTGAATGTTCAGTATTTGTAAGAACAAGTGATTATAACTGTCTAAATTGATTGTTGTACTCTGATGATTGTATATATATTAACAGCTACATATTCTTTTTATAAAAAAACTGTATTTATATATTATATTTTGTTCCGATGCAGTTGTGAGACTCTGTGTTGTTGTTTCTGTTTGTTTCCATCTCTTTTCTTCTTCACCCCTAGTTATTCGTCCTTTCGTACAAATTGGGTTGGACAGGTGTTATCGTCAACTCAAAAGGGTACGGAATGGTGGGTCGCTACAAAGAGTGTGAAGTCCAAAGTCCTTTTTCCATTTCTCTAACTCCAATATTTATAGTCAAAATCCTTCACCGCAGTTACTAGATCACAAAAGACCAGGTAAGAGTTCAACTCCATGAAGCCAGGAAGGAAGAATCTGTAAAAACCAAGAAATAAAATCATATCGGTACCGACCAAAATTATAGTCGGTACCGACCATGTTTGCTCAGAGCATGCATGCACTCCATACTTATCATATTCCAAGTAGCCAAGCTCGTAGGTGTGTCCCCATTTGGAAATCAACTCGGTAGTGACGATGATATCCATTCTTCCTCAAACTTCTTATGCTACTTCCTCTTGTCAACACAAGCATGCCCCCAAGTTCTTGAACGATTCGTTTTCGTTTCGATGTCCAAATTCAATTAGAAGTTGCTCGGTTCAATGTTGGATAAAACCAGTTAGTCTAAATCTTACAATTTGCCACCGTGAATGTGTATGAAGAACTCATACACGTTTTTAATTGTAATAGTTCCAGCACCGAAAAATCCTAAAAACGGGATAAACATATATTTGCTGCTTTTAGTGGATGAATATAAAAGACTATCGACATAGGGCGTTATAACTTATGATGCGTCAAAAAAATACTTTCAAAATATTTGAATCATTATTATGAACGATAAATGATTTTCCTACATATAGGAGGCTTTCTGTATGGAGAACAGTCGGTAAATTTGCTTGTCCTATTTGCATAGATTCGGCATAATCTTTTCGATTAAAATTAGTAAACAAAAACTATAGCATAATGTGTATTATATAATGAAACAGAACAATATAAATTAGTTTCCCCTTCTGATATTTGTTAAATTGGTAAATAGTTAAACTGCAGTTTGGTTTTTAATACAGTGCTCAAAAAATTTAATATGATTGATTTACAGCATCAACCCAATGAGAGATGCTCCTCCTACGGCACTATCCAAACTCGGATGCATACTCAGGTTAAGTTGGAGGAGATGACAAGAAAGCATGTAGAGCTGCTGAAGAAGCTTGAAGAGGAGATGATGACACAAATATAGATGATGACGAAGCATGAGGAAGAGATGGTCGCATAGAGGAAGTGGTTCGAAGCCTTGTACCAAATGTTCAGCCAGCATTTTGAAAATGTGTCGGGCGCCACCACCATCTCAATAGTGAGTTTTTTTGAATTGACATGATCATTTATGATGTATACATTTAAGATGTTGTTTACTGTATGGACATGATGTTTTGTATGGACATGTATGTTTTGTTTTTATGGAATATTTATGGCGTAGTTTTATCTTTTTCTATAAATTTTTGTTATCCATTTGGTTTTCAATAATTTTGGATATGATATTGTGTTGTTTCGATGTTATTTTTGCCTGTGTGGCATTGCTGGATTGGCTCATTTTGTGTGGTGGACCGAGAGGAAGAAAAACAATAGAAATGGTACAAAATAGGTTCAAGTAAGTCGTCCGAAAAACTAGAAATTCTTTTTTTCTTAAAGCGTCTACAAGTTGTCCTCAAGTCACTGAAAAAATGGTCATAAGCAAGTTATCAAAAAAGAAGTTGTCGCCAAGTCGTCATTATGTTCTGTGCATTTGTCATCGGGAAGTTATTGACACTTTTTTCGCTATAAGGTATTTACCAACGATCAAAAAGTGGTTGGTAAATGGTTTACCGATGATGATGTTGTGGAATCGGCAAAACGTTCTAACTCTAATAATGATTATTTGAGAAGACTTTGTATTTCTTCAAGGTGACTTGAGTAATGATGATCAAGTGAAGTATGTCAAATGATCTAGCAAATAGTCAATATAGAAAGAAGTATGAAATAAATTTTGGATCATGCCCTAGTTATCAGAAACTATGATTACAACCAAACTAGAATGGTAATGCCGATTCTGGATTTGATTGCATTAATGGTGTTTATGAGTAAAAAAAAAGCTGTCCTGTAATTAGGTCTATGGTTCGTACAATCAAGCGTGAACCTCTAATAATGAAATACGTTTCTTCAAGCTCAATGTTCATAAAGACATGAATCTGAGGGTTTCATAATAGACGTTTTAGAAATATGATTACATAATGGGTTATTCGTGTAATCTGTGCCATTTGAACAACAAATAACATAGATAGTATAAAAACTGAACAAACAAAGTTAAAATTACAGAAAATATAACTAAAATCCATATGTGAAATAGATATTCGCAAAAGTACCTATACATCTTATGTTTCCGAAATACAATAAACCTCAAGATGTCCTCAATCATTCAAAAAAGTTAACATGCAATGGAAAAAACCGGAAACAAAATGAGGGCCTAATCGATTAAATAGCAGAGCAGCTGATATATTGAAGTCACCAATCACTCTCTAAATTAGAAAAAGGTGACATCATAATCAAAATGACATGTCATCTTCTTCGAGACCGGCCATGCGCTCGCACTGTTGAATCAAGTGACCGAGCTTTTCACATACAGAACAATAATTAAGTTGATGAAATCCAAAGTATATTATGAGCCACTTATATCTATCAGGGCAACTACTAGTCTGATGATCAACATGCATTCCCTTATGTATCACACAAGAAGACCCTTCTAATGGCTTCTGCTTCCTTTCTTCGCTTTCTATTTTCAAGCCATCTGTATATATTTCGATAAAACAAGGACCATGTTCATGATTGACAATTAATAATTGTACACGAGCTAAAAATAATCTAATCATATTATCCAACAATAAAATAAAATAGAAACAAAAGCAAATACTTTTTATGATTTAACACAAGTTAATATTTGTCCAATGAGAGTGCATATTTTACATTTCCTATATATCAGTCATGTTACAAACAAACTAAGCAGTTTATAAGATGATTCATAAAAGAGAAAAATAAAACCTTATTCAATAGAAAGCTAAACCAACAAAAAAAATGGCAAGTCTTCAAGGGAAATCATCAAAAAATTTAGAACATAACAAATGAACTGCATACACAAAATTTTGAGAATTTTCATTTTCGTAGTTCATTGATGAGCGAAAATCAAACATGTATTTTCCTTGGCTCATTAAATATTACTTTGACATACTTGCAATTTTGTGTAAATATTATAGCATTTTTATATCATGTTACAAGAGAATGTAATTTTTTATTTATATTATTTGGTTGCAACACACCAGTAGATATGTATATTGTTAGTAATAGTAGTAAGATATTTAGTTATTTATTTTTAAATTTACCATAATGTTATGAGAGAAAATATAATTCTTGACAAAAGAATTATGCCAAAAATAAAAATAAAAAAATAAACAGGAAAATAAACAAAAATACTCCAAATCCTTTATGTATAAAAGTAAACATGAGGGAGAAATTGGAAGGAGAAGATATCAATATGTGCATATTACATCATCTCCAATGGAGAAGATGATAAAGTCGTCGCTTCTCTTGATTTAAGTAATTATTTAAATAAATGGTATCTGTTAGCATGTTTCTAAAATTAAGAGTTTCCATGTATTCAAAGAAACTAGAAAGTTAGGTAATGTTTGTTTTAAAAACGAATTTTTGTTTCGGTTTTTAATATGTATGTCAAATATGAGAAGAATGAAGGGACGACGAAGTGGATGAAAGAAAGACGGATGGAAGGATGAAGGGAATATAGGGACGACGGAAGAATGGATTGTTTCACGTGCTTGTGTTATTTTTCAAAACACGGAAAACTAAAAAAAATTGTTTTCTATTTTGTATATTAACTTCATTTTCTAAATTGATCGTTTTCGGCAATATATATGTGTCGTCTGCATTTTTGTATGGACGAAACTCAAAACTAAAAACAACAAATCAAACACTACATTACATTTCCAGTGCACCTGGCTATTTCATTTAAATAGAATAGAATATCAACATCTGTTTAAGGACATATATGCATGAAGGGGATTATCAATTTAACTCGTACTAAAACCCAAACCTGATTGGATTAGGCCTTTAAAATGTATAGTATGTACCAAAAACCGAATGATACAAGATCCACAAAGTAAGATCAGATCAATTTAGAATTTAAATGTTAATCTAGACTATGATGTAAAAATTGCTATTGTGTCTTAAAGAAAGGAAATCAATATTCAATTCTTGATATGTATGGATTAATTTAAATGTTAAATAAATATACAATGTCTTCTCCTGATTACAACATTAAAAATTGTCGTGTGTGTACGTGTGCGTGTGTGTGTTTGTATATATGTGTGTGCGAGCGCGCGTGTATTAACAAGAATTGGGGAGTTATTAGGCCTGTCAACGGATACTTTCGGATGCGGATAGTGCCATATCCGCATCCGCATCTGAAATGATTTTCGGATATCGGATATCCGCATCCGCGGATACGGACGGATATCGGATAATTATCCTATCCGCTAACGACCGATAAATCAAGAAATATAAATATAAATTTTAAGTTTAACATACATTTTTTTCAATCCAATTGATCATAAAAGTGTTAAATATAAACAAATATGGCACTAATAAATAGTTTTGAGCGGTTAATAAGCATTAAATGTATATAACATAAGCTATTAACTTGATAAAACAACAAATAAATATCTTTCATTAAACTAAAATACACATAATTTGTACTATAATATTGACAAAGACCGGACAGATAATTTTCGGATGAGGATGTCTGCATATCCATATACGCATTCGTTTTTTCGGATATCAGATATTATCCGCTTTTCGGATACGGATGCGGACGGATTTCGGATTTTTCGGGTATCCATTGACAACCCTAGGGGTTATCATCAATGACCAATTGTTGGAATGTTTCAATCAGTTGTTCCCCACCATCATCGATGGTGCTAATTTTACAGTCGTTCTTTGGTTGGAACAAGTCACTCTTTGGGGTAAATTCCTGTTTCCTAAGCATCATAATCTCCTTCACATGTGCAATTATTGATTGAGGATTGAACATTTCTTGCAAATTTAAAATCTATTGTAAAAACAAAACATAACTTAGTAATATAATCAAGAGTCCTATTATTTACACCCTGCTAAACACTTACTGAATCTACTTAAACAATTAATGAAATTGAATCAATTCAAAAACTCACCTTATACTTAAAATAGGGTTTGAAAGTGAACGCGATCGGTTATGACTTATGCGTAACATAGAAATAGTGCAAAATCTAATCCTCAAGCATAATTATTTTTGATTATATCAACCATTATTGACAAAAGAAAATAAGACGAACAACATAAGTAAGAATATTTTTTCAACTTCACATTAGCAGTTGATGAGTTAAAATAATATAGTTAGAATGTGCATGATATCAATATTTAGTAATCTTGTTAATTTTCTAGGGAAAGAGTAAATAATGATTAATTATATTTGGCTATCATGTTATTTTTTATTACAATTGGTTCTATTTTTTTTCTTTATTGAAACAAGGACAACAGTAATAATGATTGGATATTTTTGTTTGAATAAGTAATGAACGTTCTTTACTATATTCTACTATAACATCAAATTTGAGCTTCAAATTATTATTTACTATTTTAATGTTATAGTGGAGTTGCACAATTTACAAAAATAGAAAATCTACTTATACTAAAAGTCGATAAGAGTGACGCTGTAACCAAATTAGTTAGATTCATATGTATTTATGAAACATTGGACGAAAAAAATAAGATCGATAGTGGAAAAATTGGATGATGAAATTTTAATTTCATTTTTCAAAGAGAGAAAGAGAGGGAGTTATGGTTTCTAGGAAAAAAAGTTATGAAAAGGTTGGTGTAGGCGTGGGGTGGTGAGTGAAGTGTTTAATTGGATGAAACAAGATGTTTAGGAGGATGTAAATATTATTACCCTATAATAAAACACTTAATCAAAATGTAAGAATTGAAGGAATGAATAAAGTAAGTTTTCTTCTTAAATTACTAAAAAAAACCAAGCTTTGCCTGTAAACTCTATGCAAGCATGTGTCCACTTGTCACACACATACCCGAGTACTTGTTAAAAGATTATCTCACGGCCTGGATCATTAACCAACTAAGTAAAACCTATTACCACAAGGCCTATGTTAGTAGCATACTTACGTTGACAAACTTTAGAATTGTGTATCGTTATGTAATTAATAATGGTTGTTTTGAGGTTTTGAATAGATTTCATTCTTTTATAATCACTTTCTCTAGCGTTGGTAGAAAATGCTAAAGCACACACTATTTTACCAGGTAGTATGTGGAACAATTGTGGATGCTGATTGGACCAAGCTTCACGTGGGAAAGCAAGCAGGTAAGCAAGGGAAAATAGCATCAAATTCAAACATTGCATTTAGCGCATGGCCGTTTTCTTATTCCTGCATGTTATTTCAACCATAGATGTTAACGGTGGAGAAAGTATAGGGTGTTATAGGCTAAAATAGGTATAGATTTCTTCGAAACTAAATAGAATATAACACAGATGATGTCACTTGTGAATGTATACTAAAGGAAAACTGCATGAACGTGGAAAATGACAATGTATTCATTCAATACATTACAGCTCATAATGCAGGGTGACAGAGTAGCTATCATTGTTGGTGGAAAGTGAGTCAGTCTTTGCACAGCATATACCATTTGATCAGGCAAGAAGACTACTGCTTTGGCAATTACATAGAACAATTTAACAGAGGCATTTGACTCAGTCAGTTGCATTACATAATATTACACCAATTGCATTAGTTAAAACCGAGGTTATAATTTTGGCTTGCAATTTGTACGATCCAAACTCAATTCACCTGAAATTTTCATGGAATTCATGAGTCCTGCAGCTATCCCACAACCAGGTAGTATGGGATGCCTTGGTTAAATTCATGTGATTTTTAATAGGAAGTATTTTACACTTTAGAGTTGTATTCTCTTCTGGTATGCGACAAGTGGTTGCTAGATCCTTAAAAGAATGTAGTTTAGGTTTTTCGATGGTATCCATATAAGTGATATTTACTAGATTTTAGTGAATACTTGGATTTCACCATACGGTATGGGACGTATTGGTTAAGTTCTAGTGATTACTGAAGGTGATAGTATTTGGCACTTTAGAGTTTACTATTTTTTGATGTACGACAAGTGGCTGCTAGATCCTTAAGAAGTTTATTCTTGTATTTTTTCTAAACATAATAATATAATAATATTAAATAAATGTAGATTTATCGAGTTATGGTTTCTACGATCACCTTGATCGGTATGGACTATCCTTTAGATCATTCTGTGATTCTGTGTTCCCGCTTTGAGTACAATCCTTGGTATCAGATCGGTTCGAGTGATACCAATTTGTTTGTTTGTTTGCCATGGGTTTTGAGTACAATCATTGTGATTGTTTTGGACGATCATTACGATCGGTTTGGATTAAGATCTTTTAGACTCTGGAAATTAGGATTCTATAGCTATTCTGTGTTAGTGAAATAAATATATATATTCTTGTGTCTTGTGATGGATTCTAAATAAAATTATTGATATTTGCTGCCTACAGATGTCGTGCTCTGTTCTGGGAATTCAGTGTTTAGTGCCTAATTTGTGTTCGACACTTAAATGTATAAACATGTGTCTTGTGATGAATTCTAAGTTAAGTTAATCCCGTGACTTGTTATTTCTTAGACAATTGTATTACCTATATATTATTTGTTCTTGTTTTATATCTTGTTCTCACCCTATTGGATATTTAGAGATAGTCTGACCTGGATGTTATTTTACTCAGGTCATACCAAGACTTTTTAGGTTACAGGATAGGTTGACATTTGGATGGTTGGGCTAGCAAGGAGATAAACATTTGGACTTTCAGTTTATTCCATTTAGGAAATTTGGACTTTATATATTAAATGTATAACTAAGATTAGAGAATTGTAAACTTGTATATTATTAGTATTTTCATTTTGTAGACTCACAGTTCGTATAAGTATAAATGTTTATTATTCTGTTGTGATCTGTGACTGATGTTTATATGATATATTGTTCTGATTCTAAGAAATCGATGTGTCTATTACTTTAAATTAATACTGTACACGTCAAATTTTAGTTCAGATATTAAGTAAAAAGGTATAAATGGCATGTCAGTGTTAGTATAAAAATATATTCACATTCGATCGCCCTTAGCAAACCGTATTCTTCGGATCAGCAAACAGCATTACTTGTTAAAAGTTACACAAATCGCCTATTTTAAACTTACATGAAACAACCGAGGAATGAAAATAAACCCATGCTAGAAACCAATCAAAAGACAATCCAACTTTTACTAAGACTGAAGATGACAACCATAATAATGTGCAAAATGGAGTAGATTTCAATTCTTTCAAAGGCAAGGATCTATTTTTCAAATTCGACCTTCCTTTTTATGAATGTGATGAGCAACAAACAACAACTTTTGGTTTTAAAAATATAAATGTAGCAAAGTTGTGAACATTTCAAGTAAACGAAGACGAATTCAGTGAACATGATTTATTTTTTTAGCTATTTGAAGATAAGTTGCTAAAATCTTGACAGGGTAGATTTAGGTCGCCAATTTAATTTTAAAACCTATAAATTTGTAGAACTTCTCAACAATGGGCTTAAAAGCTTAGATTGTGAAAATGAGTACGAGTTTAATCCAATTATTAAATTTACCGAAAAATCATAGAAAAGAAAGCAATTGATAGATATTTTATATATAAAAAAATTATGAATGTTGCCTTATCCCCAGTTAAACTCCACCTAACTGATGGGGAATTACCGATCTAAAACTGGCAAAATGATTATTAGAAAGGTCAAATAAAACTAACATAGCACAACCGAGTAATAATATAAAATTCAAACAGAGTTGGTCAGTTAGTTCCAAGGCCTCCATTGGAGTGAAATGGTCTAAATGGTGTTTCATAACATAGACAACTCTAGTCGACTGAAAGGGATTACTAAACCTAAAGTTCACTGCTAAAGTATTGTTAAGAAGATAAATAATACTAGCATTTCACAATCAAGTCATAATATGTTTGTATGTTTTAGGAATTAACAAAAATACGGAAAACCCATCCCTTCTGATTGTTTGTATAGTGCAAAATGAATAATAAAGGAAAGAAAATAACACACCATGAACGGGTGGATGATCGTAAAAATCAGTCGTTGGAAAGATTGTGATTGTTTGTATCTCATCTTCTTCGGTGGAAGCATGATTTTTGTGCGTCTCTGGTTGGATGGGGTGATTAATAGGGATGGTCGTCTGCTGGGATACCATTGTGTTCTCGCTTGCGGCTGGTTCCATTGTTTAGCGGCAGATGACCTAAGGCTCCCTTTTGTTTGAACTGGATTAAAAAATACTAGGCCCAAAGCCCATCATAATAATACAAGTGGGTTTCTACAATGCTATACCCGCACTCGACACTTAAACGCATGCATTCTCAGAAGACGGCCGCATTATTTTTCAGCTACCAAAAAAAAAAAGGGCGATGCTTCGTTTCCTTTCAATTTCTGCCATATTCTTGCCTCCACCATCTCGATCTATCTCCACTGTCGCTTGGTGCCGAGTAATTTCCTAGATCTGGTTGTATTCGTTTTGTTCGCCACTGCTTTGCTCTTTTTGTCAGATTGATAAGTGGTATACTCTTTGATTTAGCTTGTTTTTGTAATAACTGTCTGATATCAAGTTGTTCTAACAGGTTTTTGATTTGTAGCGAATGATTCGCATGCATGTTCGTAGAGCGGTAATCCTTCACCAAATTAGCTAAGTATTCTTCTGCTTTCCTGTTTCTTTTGATTGCAACAATCTTACTGACATCATTTGTGCTATTCCAGAAGTTTCTTCTAGTTTGGTGAAGAAAAGGGCCACCACTGTGTAATTGCGCCACCCTATAATGGTTAATTCCATTCTGACAGCAGCTTGATTGTCTCTCTGTTCCTCTCAATAGCTCAGGTCTACGGTGACGTCTTCGGAAAATATTTGTAGGGTATTTCCTATTTTGAAAGTATGTTCCAACTTGTTATCCAAAGTTCTCTGCTTCCTAAAAGTCTTGAATTTGTTTGCAGATTTTTGCGTACTTTGATTTCTTGTTTGACTTTTTGAAGAATGATTTGTCTATCAATAGAGTTTCACACTTCAACTGAGTTCAAATTTAATTCAAACGGGTAATGTGATGAAATTTTAGTTTACATTGACTGTATAATATGTGGTTAAAGAGGGTTGGTATACTGTGCAAGCAAAGTTATTTACCGTGTATGGATAAAATTTGCCTGATTTCAACTTTCAAATTGATTGACTTTCAAAAAATACATACGTCGTGCGTTTTTCCTGTTTGGACGAAAATCTAAACTAAAAAATGGCAAACCAAACGGGATTTTATATTTTCTTTTTTTATTATTTGATGATTTTTTACATCATAATCTAGATGCTATGCCAAACAAATTTGATCCGACATTACTAGCCAAGTTACAACTTTTTATCGGGTGAACTAAATTTGGAGACTAATCTAATCCAATTTTGATTTTGAATCAATTTGAATTTGTGTCTGGTCGCTAGATGTTAATAATTACTGTAAATATATTCAAGTTTTTATCGGGCGAACTAAATCTTGTCTATTCCCGAGTTCAATGTGGTTGGCAACATAAATTCAAAATTTTCATTGTTTTTCTAGACTGAATCATTTGTGGTAAATATCGTATGTTAGTAAGAAACAAAATTGCTTAATGCACCAATTATTGTTGCTTATCAAATGTTATAGTATTTCACATACAGACTAAAGTTGTCCAATTGAAATTCAAAAATGAAGTATGACGGTATAAAACTGTTATCACAATTTACCATGAACCTACTTAAACCTATAAATCTTGAAACAATTCCTAAATTTCGATTTAAAGCCTACCTTATGATTTTAACATTACTGACATGAATCCTTCTACCTGCATAGAATGTCAAATCAAATTCCTAATTGAAGTGTATGCATAAAATATGGAAGATTACTTCCGTCATCAATGCAAAAAAAGTTCACAATTAAGATAAGCAACATTCCTAAGTTGGGGCCCGATTAACAAATCGTTCGCAACTTGACTTGGCTTAATTAATCATGGATTGGTATAGGAATCACAAGCTCATCAGATAGAAAGACATGATCACAAGGATCGATTACAAAACCTTAAGTATGTTTATAGTAATTATTGACATTTCACAGCCAGACACAAGCTCAACTTGATTCAAAATTGAACTAGGTTAGACTCTAAATTTCTGTAGTTTTCATTCAGTAAAAAGTTGTAACCAAACCTGTAATGTCGGGCCAAATTTATCTGGCCACCTTATTACTTCCTCGAGGGTTGCGAATCCGGTAGGAGGTTATGCAACTCTTGAGATAAGATGTAACCATTTAGAAATTGAGCTGTTAAGTCATGTGTTTACCTGCAATTTACATGTGTTTAATTTTGTAGGTTTTGAGATTATTTTGGGTACGGATTGGTTAAGCACATATGATGCTATGATATTTTGCCAGGATATGTTGATATCATTAAGACACCTTAATAGTCGTGATCGAATTATATATTCAGTAGAAAATTCAAGTTTAGATATATTAGTTTTATTGGGTGCGATGGAAGTGGAAGATGAGGTGAATCAGGTTTTCATTGTAAGGGAGTATGCAGATGTTTTTGAGCTAGTTACAGGACTACCAATGAAACGAGCTATTGAGTTTCGTATAGATCTTGTATTTGGAGTTGAACCCATAGATAGACCTCTTAGCAAAATGACATCTACTGAGATGAAAGATTTAAAGGTGCAGCCGGTGGATTTATAAGGAAAGAATTTCATGACCAAGCAATTCGCCTTGAGGAGCGGCCATGGTGTTCGTGAAGAAACCGAACGAATTTGCTTATGTGAGACATTTCTTATGTTAAGATATCTCAAGCACTTATAACAACCATGCGATATTAAAATTAAAGTATGCAGCAGCATTGATGAAATTTTGTATATCATGCAACTTTAGAAGTTAAATGAAATACATACCCAAAAAAATCAAAGTATAGCAGTACAATTTTTACATGGGATTTAGGATATATGTGACTATTCAGTAAGATTAATAAACATTTACGATATAAGAGGTAAATAAATGACAATATGATGTCAAACAATAAGCATAAGGTGTCCATAAGAAGTAAAAACATGCTTGTCAAATACTAATAACATTGAGGAAGATTGTAACTTTTGCAAATTTAAACATAGGAAGAAATTTTCTGCATTGCTACCAGTTTATATATGCTAGTTTACTTATTGTTCTTAGCCTTTACTAAAGAGCTGCAAGCTTATCGCAAATAAGTGGTTTTAACATCAAGTGACCACAGTACCTACATAAACAGAAAGTATTTAATCCTAACTTACATCATGAATTTATGTACTAAAATACTAGTTATCAATACACTTATGTTTGAAGTGACATAATATATCCACAACTTATGTATTAATAAACTAATTTTGGACAAACTATTGCACTGATAAGACAAAACAATATAAGTTTTAGTTATATTGATCTTGAAAAACATGGGGTTTAAGCTTATATTGAGATGTTAAAAATAGGTAAGAACATATTTGGGGAAAAAACAAACCTTTGCAAAAGTGCTTGTAGGGTCATCAGTATGTGACAAGGACTCCAAAATCTCATCCTTCATGCAAGGCAAAAGCATTTAGCCAACTAGAGAATAAAAATTAGTTATTCAGAGAAGTAACAAGATGTACCACATATAATATACTATCTACATATGAAGTTCTACTTTGGAGCGTTCAACATATATTGAGTTGAATTTGGCTCCATGGTTAGTTCTGTTAAACAAGCAAGTCATAGTTTTGTAAAATTAGGCCACAATTTTTCACAGAACATCTTTAAAAAAATATAACCTATACATACAACTAGCAATTTATAGTTTTTTTTATAGATAAAAGATCTAGAATCCAGAATTATGATTACATATAAACAATTGCAACATACGACATATCTCAGTGACAAATCCTCAATATGCTTTTGTATCGATAGCTGCCACTATACTGTATTTGAGAAATACCTGAACCTCAAACGATTTCGGAAATTGAACGTAGAGCAAAGATGAGTTGGATGTGAAAGCTGGTGCAATAAAAGGTGGTCAGGAGCGAAACGAATTCGTGTACGAGTTCGCCTTGGAGTTCGTCTACGAGTTCACCTTGGAATTCACCGCCTCGTGTTTTGATTTCGTCTACGAGTTTGCCTTGGAGTTCCTCTACGAGTTCGCCTAGGAATTCGCCGCCTTAAGTTTGGATTTCGTGTGCCCTAGTTTGGATTTGGAAGAGAACGTGCTTTATGAGTAAGGCAAAGAAAGTAAAGTTAAGTTAGGGCGGGTTGCTGAAAATTTTGAGCAGGCCATTAGCAAAAAAATGGTCACGAGACAATATAATACTTTGGTATGCACATATGTTATATGCAAATAAAAAATTGTCAATAAACATTGATAACATGATATTAGCAAATTGTTTTCTTATAAAAATTTGTATACCGGCAATTTGTTATAAATTTTTTGTTTAGCGGTAATTTTGTTATCTGATATTTATTTTCTTATAAAAATTTCTTATAACACTAGACTATTTGTTATAAAAACTTATAAGCAAATAAAATTTGGTTTAAATTTTTGTTTACAGGCAATTTCTAATATTCTGGCAAATTATAAGCAAATAGAAAAATTGTTGAAATTGGCATCTACCATAACGTACAGAAGAAAATAATAATTGGAAATTATATTCTGACAATTTGTAATGTTCTAACAATTTATAGGCAATTTGTATTTTATTTTGAAAAACTTCGTATAAAGTTACATACTAATAACTAGAAAGTAAAACTAAGTCAATTAGAATAGTGACTATATCCTACTACGTCATCTAAAATAATTGAAGGCAGGGACGATTATAAGAGTTGTTGAAAATTGACATCTATTACAACGTGCATAAGAAAATAGTTGTAATTGACATCTATTACAACGGGCAGATAGCTGAAAATTGATATCTAGTACTACGGGGCGAAAAATGTTATAATAGAAACTCTAATAGATCTATATTACAACGGGTCAAAAACCGTTGTAATAGATCAATATTACAACGGACTAGAACCCTTGTAATATAATTGAGGATTGGAATCTATTACAACGGCCTTGAACCAATGTAATAGGACCATATTACAATGGGCTAGCTGAAAAGGTTGTAATAGGTATACTCGAAGATGAAAACTTGCACCTAATACAACAGGCACAAAAAACCGTTGTAAAAGCTGTCTATTACAACGGTTTTTTGTGGTCCATCGTAAAATATGCATTGTAAAAGGATAGTTTTGTTGTAGTGAAGTTTATAGGTTTAGTCTCTTATATTAGTTATCCTTTGGCTTTTGTCCCCTTCGTTAATCTCAAATTAAGTATATCATGTTATATTTTTGAATATTTATAAGGTCTTTATGAAAATTAACCACATAATAGAAAAAGGTTATATGTTTGGTTCCACATCCAGATAACAAATGCAGCATACATAATAATACCTTATAAAATATTTGAAAGTGACCAAATTCATTTTTTGTTTTTTGGATTTCAACATTCAGAATTTGGGTATTGTCCTAGCAGACAACATGAGCCTTTAATTACATTTAACTTTTATCTTTCAAGGAACGGCTACCAAGTCCCTAGAATCGGAAGATGACGGAAGAAAAGTCCCCCCCGAAAAAGTTATGAAAATCCGGTCCCTATTTTTTGTTTTTGACTAATTTATACTACTTTTGCCCCTGATTTCAATGCTGGGTCGATTTTATAGAAGGGGACAATTTGATAAAAATTAATAAAATATCCAAAACCCAAAAAAATGGAAATAACTATAAGAAGCACCCGGCCTTTTACCCTTTTTTTACCGTAAATATCCAAATTTATAAGTATAATTCTCTTTCCTTCTACAAAACACAAATGCACTCTATTTACAATAATCTTAGATGATGAAATTGCATCAACAACCTTGGTAGATTCTTTTTTTTTCCTTTAGAATTTAACATATCTAAACTAGAAAAAATGCAGTTTAATAATTGATTTCTTCTCCATTGAAGTAGGTCTGTCAATGTATATTTTCGGATGCGAATAGTGGCATATCCAAATCCGCATCTAAAATTATTTTCGGATATCCTTATCCGTGGACACGGACAAATATCAGATAAGTATTCTATCTGCTAACGACCAACAAATCAAGAAACATAAATGAAATTTTTTAATTTAACATAAACTTTTTTCAATCTCATTGACTATTAAATTGTTCAAAATAAACAAATATGATGGTAATATATAGTTTTTAGCAGTTAATATGTATTTGATTTGTATAATATAAACTTCAAAACTAATAAAAGCATAAATAAATATTTTTCAGCGTACTAAAATACACATAATTTAACCTATGATATTGAAAAATATGGAACGGGTAATTTTCGGATGTGCATGTCTTTGCATCCGCATCCATCTTTCCAGATATTGAATATTTATCCGCTTTCGGATATGGATGCGGACGAATTTTGAATTTTTGAGCATCAATTGACCGCCCTAGTCTAAAAGATTGTTTTGAGAGGTGCGGTAAAAACCCTACCATTAGCCTGGTTAGTGTAAGTATATTAATGAAAGATATACTCCCAAAATTGTGTCCGTACGTTATTTTTCTGCCACAACAAACATGCAATATAGTTTTTTTTTCACGAAACACCAATTTTACACGAGTTTTTCTTGCACACATGGAACGTACGTTAGTACTTGTAGATACAAAAGTCCAACATCATTTTCTAACTTTTTCAATCTTTCTGTTTATTATTTTTCTTTCTTTCATACATGCACCTGATAGTGCATGATTCCAATCTTTTTTTCCCTTTTCTTATCCTGTTTCGTTCATTTGCTTGAAGCCAAAGTAACCCGTACGCAAGCATCCTACTCGGCAATTTCTTACAGCCTCCGACCACCTTGGACCTCCAAGTCCCACTATCAACCACACTATGGCATCCTTGCTACAACCTCCTCCCTTTTCTTTAGGTGTGTACGATTTTACTTCTTCCCCGTCGATTGTTCGTCCATGGCCTTATCACCAAACCGAGACTAATGTTACACACAACTACACAACACGATCCTACCAGTACCTTGTATTCCAACCCTAATAATGCACCTGTTTACAACACGAACATGATGATGTCATTTCAGATTATCACGGAGTCCGACGATATGACAAAAGCTAGTCGGTTTGCTCGTTTCACTTCCGTCCACATGTCATCCTTTGGTTGCATGCTCAAATTCTTCTTATATTTTGAGCTAAAAGCGATTAAATTTTTGATCGGAATATATATACATACATACATATATATATATATGTGTGTGTGTGTGTGTGTGTGTGTGTGTGTGTTACCAAGAAACTTGTCAACATCCACAAAGCTATGCGAATGACAAAAAGATCGTACAAGATGAGATTGTTTCTTTCGAAACCCACCTTCCGACCAGGTTGACCGGGTCGAAACAATTTCAGTGGTAAAATTAGAAATGCGGGCAAGGAAAGAAGCCTCCAACTTGGAACCCTACTTTTGAATGAATCGAAGACAGTGGTTTTTACTGAATTTCCAAACCTTTCGACCATGTTAGAAGGCACACTTGGCCTATTAAGGTGAAACAACTGCTTTCGACCACATTGGTTTTAAAATTTCATGGAGAAACCCCTTCGAAAGGGCTGCAGGTGTAGTTGAGAGTAGACTCCTTTCGAAAGAATTCTTTTTCATATGTTCGCTTGACAATTACAAACTGGATTCCCTTTGGAGCACCCCTTTCGATCAGGTCGAAAGGAGCTTCATCCTTTCGAAATAGATCCAATTTGCAGTTGCCTGAACTTCATTCAGTTTACTCAATATAAGATCGGCCTGGATATTCCTAAGTTCTATAGACTCACCAATATCGAAACATCATCACCATCATTATTTACCATTATATGATATTGGTTACGATGATGATGTGTTTTGCATGTTTGTATCCAAGTCGATCCTAATGAATTCCATAGACAAGAAGAGTTTAAGAGAATAAGATAGAATCATGTGCAATTGATTATTAGTCTAGTTAATGATTGTGATAATCTTCCTCATAATCGAAATTCTCAATGAATCTGTGCATCTCCCCATTATTCTTAATCCAAAATGAGTTACAATTATGAGAGCTTTTCCCCCAAATTGATTTAGGGTTTACAAAGATGTTTGTTGTTGTAAATAAGTAGAAATATGAGAAATGAGCTTAGGATTCAGAAATCCATCCCTCAAATCGGACCTCTTGGGTCTTATTTATAGATGCAGGTCGACCCTCTTCCGCGCCTATGCTTTCGACCTAGTCGAAAGGATCTTTTATATGCCGCCTCATTCCTTTCGACATGGTCGAAAGGCCCCGCCTCCCTTCGATGCATTCGAAAGGCTTCTCTTTTGAGCCCTTTAACTCGCCCTTGCGCTTCTGCTCTTCTTATTCCAGACCTCTCGACTTTGTCGAAAGAGTCTTTTATCTACCTTTCGCCTTTGTTAGTCCTTTAATATTCCTTTTCCCTGCTCTCTCCTGAATCGCTTTGGACGTCGTTGAAAGGAGTGTAAATGTGTTTTTCTCTTCATATTGCTTTGTTGTCATCAGAAGTAGAAATAGGAGCCTTCGATTATGTCGATAGGTTGTCCATAAGGGCTTCGAATATGTTGTAGTACCAATGGTTTCGATGCAGTAAGTAGCTTCCGAATGCATGCCTATGGATTGACGCGGAACCTTCTCCTGATGTTATCGGATTCGACCGGTTCGAAAGGCTGGGCTATGCTTTCGAAAGTGTTGTTTTGAGCAATTTAAATGAAGGCGAAACATTTGGCTTCGAAAGGTTTGGCATGCATATGAGGGGTTGATGTTCATTCCCTTCGAAAGGGGTTCCGAGCCCGTCCTTACTTTCTCTATATACATGAGTCCATCTGCTTCGAAAGGTTGACGATGGTGGAAGGGTAGCTCTGCCTTTTTCTTCGAAAGCTTTTTCACTGTTTATCACTTGTGACGGCGCCTGGTGCCTCCAACTCCCTCGAAAGCCTTCTCAATGTCTTCGAAATGTTCTTTTGTGACCTTTGTCGAAACCCATGCCTGTAACTCTAATAGATCCGGACATTTTAATTAACTTTCTTTTATACTTCTGTTCTTAAATGGATTTTATGGATAACATTTTGCCCCTTCCCTGTATGAAAGAAGCTTTTGTTCTTTAGGACAAAAATTTCAGAACTTCCTCACTCTTAATAACTCTGTCTTCCTACAAAATTCAAAGTAAGTGACATTTTCTATTGCTAATTCATTATCTTATAAATATGCCTCATGATAAGTCAACATAGGGGTGCTTCTAAATTTAAATTGTTAGTTAATCATAATCTTGATTTAACAAAGGATATGAGGTCCGTAATTAATAGTTATCCCTGCATATAATAATTGAAGTCTAAGAACTTCCTGCTGGAGACAACTGGTGTTAGGAAATAGGAGGTCATAAGCTATTATCTGGAAATAAGCCTTTGTAACCCGTAAATTTTAATATGTATTTCGAAATTTTCCTTGGAGATAAGAATGATCTCAGAGTCTAAACTTAGATGTTGGTGAGCATCGTTTAAACTTGCAAACTAATAACCCTGATTTGGGTATTAAGAAGACCATCTCGAAGCTTCTGGGTGATGACTTAGACATTTGTTGTAGTTTCAATACTACTGCTTTAAATCTCAGGCTCAGGATTCGATTGATAGAATTCAAAATTTATGATAAAGACCCAAAATTTGAATTCAGGAATTACGAGGTTATGAAACGTAACCTAGATTAGGGTATTAACTAATGAAATTTAAAGGTTAATAGCAAGATATCCAGAACACAGATTCAGGTTCTAATAAGCAAGATTCGGATATAGTCTTCGGAATGGAATTCTCATACCCAAATTCGGATATTAATGGTGTATAATCAAAAATTCGTAATAATTGTCTCCATGTCAAAAATCCCGAGCCCAGATTAGGGCATATGTCGAATTATCAGAAATCCATAATAATTATCTTTATAACAGAAATATCAAGCCCAGATTCAGGCATTAAGTGAAGTTAAGTAATAATCTCGAAAACCAGATTCGAGAATGATAAGGACTGTAAGTGATTGATAAAGACAATAAACTAGATTCGGGTATTAGTAGATGAAATTCAGAAATGGAGGACCCGAAACCCAGATTCGGGTATTAATAGACGGAGTTCTTCTTTACTCCTTAGATTATGTCTTCTTCGACATGTATGAACCCTTTAGGTCTTTTATGTAGTTGCAATTTGATCGGCTGCCTCTTGAGCTTGGACGTCTTAGTCCATAATCTGATATGCCGCTTCTTGAGCCCGGACATCTTAGCCCTCTGGAAATATGTCGTTTCTCAGGCTTGGACATCTTAGTCTCTTGGAGATATGTCGATTCTCAGGCTTGCAAATCTTAGTCTTTTTGAGATATGTCTTTTCTCAAGCTTGGACATCTTAGTCCATTTTTTGACGAGCCTCTTCTCAGGATTGGACATTTTAGTCTGTTGTTTGGTGAGCCTCTTCTCAGGCTTGGACATCTTAGTCCGTTGTTATCTGATGCTCTTAGTTAGCTCATTCATAGAGGCTGGAACTAAGGACTTACCCAAACTCCCTCCAGGAGGAGCCTTGACCTAAGCAGAGACGCGACCAAGGGATTGTCTGGTGCTTTAACCTGCCCATAGTGTGGCGTCATTAAAGGCTTAATTCGACCTCCCTCAAGGAGGCGCCCTGCCCTGGCCATAGCATGGCGTAGGCATGGGCTTGTTTGGAGCTTTAATCTGGCCATAGTGTGGTGCGGATAAAGGCTTACTCCATCCTCCCTCTAGGAGGCGCCTTGACTTAACCAGAGGCATGACCAAGGGCTTGTCCAGTGCTTTAACCTGGCCATTGCGTGGCACGGTTAAAGGCTTACTTCGACCTCAGTCCAGGAGTCATTCTGCCCTGGCCAACTCGGCGCGGATAGCAGCTTTGACCATTAAAGGTAGTGTCCAAATGCAAGGAGCATTTCACTCCCAACCATGTAGATTTTTCTTTTGAAGAAAGAGATGCTTTGTTCACTCATCTTTGGAAAATATGGTCTCAAATTTCGGCATTCCATGTTCTTGGAACCATATTACCGTCTAGTCGGCATAACTTGTAAGTTCCTAAAGAGATTACTTTGCAAATGATTATGGGTCCTTCCTAATTTTGTCCCAGAGGTCCATCTGCGGGGTTTTTTATATTCGCTATTACCCTTCGGAGTACTAGATCTCCTTCTTGAAAATGATCGTGTTCTTACTTTCGATTTGTAGTACTTTGAAATTCTTCTTTGATACTCTGCTGTTCTTATTGTCGCTTCGTCTCTCAACTCATGAATCAAATCCAATGATTCTCTTTTTAGTTCTTGATTCAAATCGAATGCATAGGAGATTATAGGATATTTTGACCTCAATTTGTAACATTTCCTCAAGCCCATATGTTAATGAGTAGGGAGCATGTCCCTTCGTCGTTTTAGTAGATGTTCGATAAGCTCATAACACATGTGGCAGTTCTTCTACCCAGTTTCCTTTAGCTTTCTTCAGTCGCTTTTTCAGAATTGTTTTTATGGTTTTATTTGCAGCCTCATCTGCTCCATTTGCTTTTGGATGTGTGACGGAGGAAAAGTTCTTAATGATTCCATTCTTGTGATAAAAGCGAGAGAATTCTTCACTCTCAAATTGTGCCCCGTTATTAGAAATTATCTTCTGGGGTATTCTGAATCTGGTTATGATATTTTTGATGATGAATTTGAGTACTTTCCCAGAAGTAATCTTAGAAAGTGTTTCCGCTTCAACCCATTTAGTGAAGTAATAATCTATGGTAACTACGACATATTTTGCTCCCCCTTGTGAGATTTTCAATGGCCGACTAAATCTATTCCCCATCTGACAAAGGGACACGGACTTGAAATTGGAGTTAACTGACTCGAAGATAATCTGGGAATTTTTGAATACTTTTGGCATTTTTCACATCTACTCACATACTCAATGGCTTGGCTCACCATACAAGGCCAATAAAATCCTAGTCTCATTATCTTTTTTGCCAATTTTGTTCTGTTCGACTGGTCCCCGCAAAATCCCTCATGTACTTCTGCTAACAATTTTACTCCATCATCAATACTTACGCATCTTAAGTAAGGAAGTGCATATCCTTTTCTATAAAGAATTCCATCCATTATTGTGAAAGTCGGAGCTTGTTGCCTAATTTTTCTTGCTTCACCCTTATCAGATGAGAGTATTCCTTTAGCAATATATTCAATGATGGGTGACATTCAAGTGTTATCATATGGGTGACTTGCCCTTGATTGGTCAACCCTCTCATCTAATATTTCTCTACCGATCTCTTTTCCCACTTTTTCTTGTAGCATAGCTCGGGACCTTGTCAGAACTAATAGTTCCATTTCTTGTTCGGATGTTTCCTCTCCAATACTCGGAATTTCTTGATATCCTACCGGAACAATCCTTGTTTCCAAGGCTCCTCTTGAGCTAGCTAGTTTTGCTAACGAATCTGCTTGTGAGTTTTTCGCTCTTGGAACTTGATATATCGAAAATTCTTCAAACAAAGCAAGCATTTTCAGTATCTTCTTCACATATAAAGATAGATTGGAGTCTTTGACATATTTGCTTCACTTGATTTATTATTAATTGGGAGTCACTAAAGATCTGAATCCGTAGGATTTTGAATTCCAATGCTAATGTTAACCCCGCTATCATTGTTTCATATTCTGCCACATTGTTCATTGTGGGGAATCCTAATTTCATGGCATAGTGAAAGCGGTGTCCGTCTGGTGTTATTATCACATATCCGGGACTGACCCTTTGTTCATTTGATGCGCCATCGACGAACAAATGCCACATAGGCTTCTGATTCTTTTCTTTTTCGGATTGCTCTTTAATGAAGTTAGTGCATTCGTTAATGAAATCCACCAATGCTTTTCCTTTGATTGCGGCGTGCGGCTGAAACTCTATATCATATTGGCTGAGCTCGATTCCCTATTTTACCAACCTTCCTGAAGTTTTCAGTTTACTAAAAACTTGCTTAAGGGGGAAATTGGTCAATACCTTGATTGGATGTGCTTGAAAATATGCTCTAAGTTTTCGTGCTATGAGAATCAAGCAATAGGCTAGATTTTCTATCATTGGGTATCGAACTTCCACACCCTTCAATTCTGCTCACATAATACACAAGAAGTTGAGCTCCGCTTCCTTCTCTAATATATACTGAGCAGACCGCATGTTTTGAAACTGCCATATATAAGTATAGGACTTCCCCATTCTTGGGATGAGAAAGTATCGGTGGCTTTTCCAAATGGCTTTTTAATTCCTGAAAAGCTTTTCTACAACCCTCTCCCATTAAAATTTCTTCTTTTTCTTGATTACGTCGAAGAAAGGAATACATTTATCGGTAACTTTGGAAATAAACTTGCTTAGGGCAGCCGCCCTTCCATTCAAACTCATTACCTCTTTGCTGGTTTTGGGTTCAGCCGTGTCCTTAATGGCTTGGATTTGGTCAGGACTAGCTTCAATCCCTTGGGCACTTACAAGGTAGCCTAAAAAGTTTTCTGAATGGACTCTGAAAGAGCACTTCTGTGGGTACTATTTCATCTGATATTTCTGTAATATCTCGAACATCTCTTCTAAATCCTTAAGATGATTCTTAGCCTCGCCAGATTTCATTAAAATGTCATCCACATAAACCTCCATATTCCAGCCAATTTGCTCTTTAAACATTCTGTTGACCAGCCTTTGATATGTAGTTCCTGCAATCTTCAGCCTAAAGGGCATCGCTTTGTAGTAGTAATTTACACATTTAGTTATGAAGCTAGTATGTTCCTCATCTGACTTGAACATTAGTATTTGATTGTACCTGACTATGAATCCAAGAGAGACAATAATTTATGCCCGCTTGTTGCATCAACTAACTGATCAATTCACGGCAGCGTGAAGCAATCTTTCGAACAAGCTTTGTTCAAGTCTGTATAGTCAATGCAAGTCCTCCATTTTCTATTTGATTTCTTTACCAGAACTGGACTCGCTAACCACTTTGGGTAGTATATTTTCGGGATAAACCCATTCTCGAGGAGTCTCTTAACTTCTTCTTTCAAAGCATTAGATCATACCCTGTCTAACTGTCCCTTTTTCTACCTAATAGGACTTGCTTCTGGATTGATGTTGAGCGCATGAAACATGACAGTTGGACCAATCCCCACCATCTCAGAATGTGACAAGGAAAATACATCCTTATTGACCTTAAGAAATTGGATTAAATCTTTCTTCAAGTCATTATCCAATTCCTTTCCCACTTTGACCACCTTAGTAGTATCATGTGGATCTATGCACGCCTCTTCGAGGTCCTTTATAGGATTTATCCTTTCTGTTTCACCTCGACAATCGAATTCAGTGATGATTGTACTTTCTTCAGCGGAATTAGCATCAACTCTTTTCCTTTTGCCTCCACAAGGAATGTACCTTTCATACATGCGCTTGTTAGACTTATTAATTTTTATTTTTTCTTTGAATGTTGGATGTAAAAATCCATCATTCGAAGGCTGAAAAATAGTGGAAGAATCAAAGTAACCAGAATACTCCCTCTTATATTGATCGATGGTAGCAAAATACATCTCTCGAGAGCTGAAATGGTTTCCTCGGAATATGCCTCAGCTCCTCTTTGTCAAGAACTTCATCATGAGGTATTTTGGCGAGACAAATGCATCTATTTCATCCAGCATTGGCCCGCAAAAGATGGCATTGTAGTAAGATGGTTGGTTAATAACCACAAAGACAGTCTTGAAGATTCTGCAAAATGGTGGCACCCCAATCTGGACAAGCAGTTTCATTTGCCCCATCAAAGTTGACCCTTTGTTATTGAATCTGAAGATTGGCTTCATGTTGGGCTCCTGTTTATCCTCAGGGATGTTCATTTGATCAAAGGCATGCTTGAAGATAACGTTGACTGCACAACCTATGTCCACAAGAATTTTGGAGATGATCGACAATCTGATTTGAGCCGTGATCATCAATGGATCGTTGTGTGGATGGTGAATCCCTGTTTTCAGCTCCTAAGGGGTGACAACAAGATTTGGCATTTGAATATTGAGTCATGGATTCTTTAGCGGGGGCTCTTCTTGGACAGAGAAGACACCTTCTTTAGCCTCCTTGATATATCTGTTTCGTGCCCCTTTGCTGTTCCCTACCAGATGTGGCCCACCATGAATTACGTCAATCCTATTAATCGACTTAAGCTCAAAGGGTCTTCATCTTCTAGTATATTAACAGCATTGGCTGGGAGCTTTTATGGACCATCCCCTTTTCGCCGAGCCCTTCTGTTTATCGTGGATAAAATCTTTTAAATGACCCTCGCAGATCAGTTTCTGGATGATTCAAACTAAAACCCTGCAGTCATCGGTCTTGTGACCGTTTACCTTGTGATATTCACAGTAGTTACCTCCTTTTCTTTGCTCAGGGTTGTTCTTAGCCTTGAAAAAATTGGAAAGTTGACTCTTTCCTTCACTACAGCATAAACTTAAAACAGTGGCTTGTTCAAAGCGACTACATTAGCAATTGGCTCTTCCCATTTCATTCTTTTATGTCCTCGATCTAGACTGAATCTTCTTCCTTTCTTCTTGGGGACAACTTTTCTCTTAGCGTAGTAAAGCTCATCCATTCGATTGAACTTATCAGCTTGGAAGTGGAAGTCTTGCAAATCTTTACACCCATTGATAAAGAGTTGCTTCCAGAATGGGGTGTTCTCTATTAAGCCAGAATGTACCGTGATAAGGTTTTCACGGTCATTCATATCCTTTGCTTTCGGTGCTTCAGCGTTGAATCTTGACATAGTCTCCCAAAGATTCCCCTTGCCTTTACTTTATGTTAGCCAGGACTGTATAATCAATGATGGGATCCTTACATATGCAGAACTGGGCGGAGAATTCATTGAAGAACTGCTTCCATAAGTAAATGGTATTCTCCCAGTATTGTCTGTACCATTTGGCACCAGCTCCTTGGAGAGTGACAGGAAATAATCTACATCTGACAGCTCCTGATGCATTGTACAAATCCATCTGGCTATCGAAAGCCATTAAATGATCTTCTGGATCTATGATTCCATGATAGTTCATTGTTGGATCTTCATATAAGATGCGATGGTAGTTTCCATAATCTCATCAGTAAAGGGTGGAACTCGTTCGTTATCATTGGCATTTTTGTACATGATCCTCTTCCCCTTTATACTCATTGCATCCTTAATTGCTTTCTCAGTTGCATTCTTCAGATAGGCTTCAACATTACGATAGTTTTTCTGATCCGAAAAGTATTCTTTTGAGGTAGAGCTACCGAATTGTTCAAGTGATTTATCGAGGATCCTCCCTTCATGATTAGCTTTAGATTGAGGGCGCTCCTTCTTCTTCAAGGATGTTAGATCTATCGTGCTTTTGTTTTCATTGGAGTGATCTTTCAAGTTCGTTCTTGGGGAGACTACCTCATCTCCCTGTGTTGGCTTCTCTGTTTTTTAAGATTATGCAATAATGCCATTTTGAGGAGTTCTTGCATTTCTTGCAGCTGTTGCCTTAGTGTTTAATCTTGGGGATGTTTTCTTCCTGTTGAGCCGATGATGAAGGCTGCCCTTGAACAACTCCATCCAAATTAAAGGTCGGAGCTATGTTCTCCTCAAGGGTTGTTGTGTGGATAATCCCTTCATCCTTTCTGATGAGTCATTTAGATTTCATTTCCCTATGTCAAGTCTCAAATGATCTGCAATTAGTCTATTAGATAATAACAAAGTCGGAGGTTCGAGCCCTCCAACTAGCACTAAAAATGTTAACAGAAAAGTTGTCAACATCCCCAAAGCTACATGATCGGCAAAAAGATCATATAAGATAAGACTGCTTCTTTCGAAACCTACCTTCCGACCATGTTGACCTAGTCGAAATAGTTTAAGTAGTAAAATTAGAAACGCAGGCAAAGGAAGAAGCATCCAGCTTGAAACCCTTCTTTTGAATGAGTCAAAGACAGTTATTTGTACTGAATTTCCAAACCTTTCGATCATGTCGAAAGGTCCCCTTTCGACCATGTCGGAAGGTACACTAGGCCTATTAAGGTGAAACAACTACTTTTGACTCCATTGGTTTCATTTCTTTCATGGAGGAACCCCTTCGAAAGGGTTGCAGGTGTAGTGGAGGGTAGACTCCTTTCAAAAGACCTCTTTTGCATATGTTCGCTTGCTAATTACAAACTGGATTCCCTTTGGAGCACCCCTTTCGATCAGGTCGAAAGGAGTTTCATCCTTTCGAAATAGATCTAGTTTGCAGTTGCCTAAGCTTCATTCAGTTTACTCAATACAAGATCGGCCTGGATATTCCTAAGTTATGTAGACTCATCAATGTCGAACCATCATCACCGTCGCTATTTTCCATTATATGATATTGGTTACGACGATTATGTGTTTCCCATGTTTGTATCCAAGTAGATCCTAATTAATTGCATAGACAAGAAGAGGTTAAGAGAATAAGATAGAATCACGTGCAATTGAACATTGGTCTAGCTAATAATCATGACGATCTTCCTCATAATCGAAATTCTCAATGAATCCACGCATCTTTCCATTATTATTAATCTAAAATGAGCTACAATTATGAAAGCTTTTCCCTAAAATTGATTTAGGGTTTACAAAGATGTTTATTGTTGTAATGAAGTAGAAATAAGAGAAATGAGCTTTGGATTCCATAATCCATCCCCAAAGTCGGACCCCTTGGATATTATTTATAGATGCAGGTCGACCCCCTTCCACGCCTATGCTTTCGACCTAGTCGAAAGGCTCTTTTATATACCGCCTCATTCCATTAGACATGGCCGAAAGGCCTACCCTCCCTTCGATGCAATCGAAAGGCTTCTCTTTCGAACCCTTTAACTCGCCCTTGCGCTTCCGCTCTTCTTATTCCAGACCTTTCAACATTGTCGAAAGAGTCTTTTATCTGCCTTTCTCCTTTGTTAGTCCTTTAGTATTCCTTTTCCCTTCTCTCTTGAATCGCTTTTGGTGTTGTCGAAACGGCTGTAAATGTGCTTTTCTCTTCATATTGCTTTGTTGTCATCAGAAGTAGAAATAGTAGCCTTCGATTCTATCGATAGGTTGCCCATAAAGGCTTCGAAGACGTTGAAGTAACAAAGGTTTCAATGCAGTGGGTAGCTTCCGAATGCATGCCTATGGATTGATGCCAAACCTTCTTCTAATTTTATCGGCTTCGACCGGTTCGAAAGGCTAGGTTATGCTTTCTAAAGGGTTGTTTTGAGCAATTTGAATGAAGGTGAAACCTTTGGTTTCGAATGGTTTGGAGTGCATATGAGGGGTTGATGTTCATTGCCTTCGAAAGGGGATCCAAGCCCATCCTTGCTTTCTCTATATACATGAATCCATCTGCTTTGAAAGGTTGACGATGGCGGAAGGGTAGCTCCGCCTTTTTCTTTGAAAGATTTTTCACTGTATCACTTGTGACGGCTGATGTGCACGTAAATGTGCATATTTTTATTGCCATATTTAATATATTTAAATTAAATAAATGATCATATTGGGTATTTTAACTTATTTAAACCAAAATTCAAATTATTTTCAAATTGTCACATATTCATCTTCATATATGGGCAAAATGGTCATTTTTGTGCATTTATTAATCTGTGAAAATTTACTTGGAATTTTCTATGTTGTTTTGTAGGAATTTTAGTGAATTTTACAAGTGGTTTCATAAAGATATATGCATGCACAAGAGTGAAGAGAACAAATGAAGATGGAAATAATTCAAAGCCAGGATCATGGAGGACCCCATCTACCCACCTACCTTAATGTAAAAATTAGAGCTAATCCACATGTAAGGCCATTAAATCTTCATGCACACTTAATGGATGATTATTGGATGCTAATGGTTACTTGACCACCACACTTCCTAGAGGGGTAGTTTGGGCATTCCCTAAAAAGTGAATTAGGATTTTAAACTTGTATAAATACCTCTTATGTTTCATGTAACTCTCCTCTTCTTTTAGGCTCTCTTCTCTCTTAGCCTCTTAGTTTAGGAAAATAAATCAAAGCTCTTCTCTTTTCTTTTTATGGCTATTTAGCCATTTTTTCTTTATGTACTTTTTTTATGCAACTTCAATACATGTTCTTTTCTTTTACATGCTTATTTACTTTCATGTTAGTAGTGTAGATTTACATTTCATGCAAGTAGATTAGTTTTTCCTTTCTTTTTGCCCTCTTTTTCCTCTTGTTTGTTTAATGTTGCTTTCTACATTTATTGATTTGATAACAAATATGAGAGGCTAATCCCTTCAATTTAGGGGCAATGAAGCTCTCTAGTATGTAGATCCAACATTTTGATGTTTATGCTATCTTTTTGTGCTTTAATGAGGATGCATGAAGTGGTTAACTTGTTGTTTTTGCTTTGAATTTGATAGCCTATATTGTTGACACCAAATAGGCTATGCTTAAACAATCACTAAGACAAATTACATCTTCATGTACATATGATGATGGTAATGAAGTGAATTTTGAAATTAAAATTTGATGGTCTATAGTTCTAATTCATAGTTAATAGGCCATGCTTAAAATAGATTTTGCTTTCAACTTTGTTGTCATGTTTCATGGAAGTTAAAAGTGTATTAGTGGTTGTGTTAGAGTTTGATGGCTTATGTTGGGCTAATTAATTGCACAAATATGTCATACTTCTAATAAGCACATTAACTAATTTCACTAATGACTAAAAGAGAGATCATAACTTCATTTGTTAATTTATGTGATCTAGAGAGTGGAAATTAACTCTAAATTGTCATTTAACTCTCATATTTTTATCACTTTCTTTTGTTAGTTTGTTAGTTTTCTCCTTTTCTACCTTAACACTCTCTTCAACTTTTGTTTAATTTGATTGAATAGATTTTTAAAATCAACAATTCCCTACGGATCGATCCGTACTCACTACGTACTACGATAGTACACCGTGCGCTTGCGGTAAAATTTAATTCAAAATTAATCGGCAATTTTCTAACTCGGTAGAAAATTTATCGTTAAACAAGTATTTGGCGCCGTTGCCGAGGATTTGCTTTGATTTTATTTTCTATTCTTCGGATTATTTTTTTGTTTGATTTTTGTGTGTTTTTATTTTGTGTGTTTGCATAAAAAAAAATAGCCATTGCATTTTGTGTTCATATAGTTCTCTATTGCATTTTTGTGTCGTTCATTTTTCGTTGCTTGTTTTTCATTTAAAAAAATAATCTTAAGTTCATTTGACATCATTTTACATTGCATTTGCCGGTCTCAAAATCATCTTAGCTCTGTCAAACTTGCATTTTCACTGTTGTTACTTGCCCTGTGAAACTGCTTTTAATTCAAATTGGGCATTGTTTTGCAAACTAGTGAGTGTTTATTCTACTGTTCACTTTGTTCATTTAATTTTGTGCACTCTGTACACTGCAAATTTGTTATTCTGATTCACAAATCAAAACTCTCTATACAAGTTTTGCATTACATACTTCTGCTCTTTTAAAATAAAACAAGTCTACAACTCTATTGTTTTCTATAACACAACTCCACCAACCACAAACCATTCGGCAGTTCACATCATCACAAACAACTTCAGCCAAGTTGATCACCACTTTCTTACATCAATATCCACTGTTGCCACCAAAACAATATTCACTGCCACCAAAAGTGCCTTCAACATCTTATCAACAGCAACAAACTTCAAATACCAACAACAGCCAGAGCCAAGCATCAAGCGTCTCCAACCATTTGCTTTCAAACCGCACTGCTGAAACACAATTTGTCAGACCACTCTGTCAACAATATACAATTCATATCACCACTGTTAGCAAACACTCCACCACCATAGCACCATATAACCACATACCAGTCACCACCATTCCAAACTGCTACCATTACTCCATTACAGTCACTTACATCAACGACCATAGCAACTTCTAACTCCCCTCTGCCCGATCGCTGTTGTGACGTTTGACCTTCCACTACACATTCAATCCTCACTGCTTCACTACCTCAAAGCATCTGTCGTTCACCATCTCCAGAGTTCATCAATCCTTCACCAGTCACTCATTCGCCACAACTGTCTACAAACAACCCTTTATCACCAAAACTATCCATCCAGTCACAATTGCCATAACCATCCGCTAACTGTCACATTGCAATACCCCCACCAGTCATCCGTCATTTGCGACGACCCAACATCCACCAGAGAAAATATCACAAATATCACATACCTGGTATCGGCTTAACTCAAAAAGAAATCAAATTGTTCAAATACCCACCTCTGCCTGGTATAAACGATCACGACACCAGTCTCACAACTCTACCACGTCATCTCCATTCTCAAAAACCCAAACACCAAGTCGCCTGAATCCAAAACAACAACCCAAAGCCAAAAGCCCGAACCCATCGACTTCACAAACCACCACGAACCACTATCGCGATTCTGATAATCACCCTTCATACCATTGCACATCAGACCTTCCAGCAACAAACAATCACTGTAAACTTGCATACCTCGTCAACAACAGCCATCACCTGTAACCTCGCCTAAACATCCACCTTCTACACAGTCACGCAACCCAAAAAAAATTAATCTTTCCTTCACCAGAGACCTCGCCAACTGTCTCTACCCATCGACCTCCTCTCCCCTCACCACCATCCACTTACCTGAACCCAATCCAAATCATCAAATCGAACCGCAACTCGAGCTCTGACTTACGAATTTGGGAAGACGAAATTGGAAGGTGAATTCGATTGAAATTTGGGGAAATTTGGGGGAATTAAATTGAGTTGTAAATTCTCTTGGCTGCTGAAAATTGAAACGTAAATTTGTGTGTGGGGTAAAATTTTGATCATGAATTTTGATTGCAAACAGGGGTGTTGTTTGTAGATTTTATTATTGGGCCGGGTGTATTTCTTTTGGGATGGGTTTCATACTTTTTTTATATTTATGTTTTATTTAGCTTCTAATTTGTTTAAGTCTATTTTTTTTCTCATCTTCTCTCTATTTAAAAAAAACAAGTTGTTTAAGTTGTTTCTGATTTCATTTATTTGATTTTTATTTGTTTGGTTTTCCTTGGTTTTAGGTACTCCACTGATATATAAAAAAATTGTATATATCCTGATTTATTTCAGGTTGCCAAAGCAGAATTTCAGAAAGAGAAGAATATCTTGCTAAAAACTGCCGCTCTACTTGCTAAATAAATTGCTTGCTTATAAAAATATTTTTGCACCCTTATTTTTTTATTTTCATTGTTGGTTGCTTGCATTTGCATTTATATATATATATATATAAAAACTTCAAAAATCCAAAACAAAAATCATTTGTAGTTGCATTGTTAATTCACGTTTTCTTTTTGTTTTGCATTTAGTTTTAGATTTTCAATTAATAATAACGGTTAGACATCGATAACTCTTAATTGTATATTGACTAGTTGTCTTCTTTAAACGATTTAATTCCTTGGTGTCTAGGCTATGACAGAGCAATAACCATTTATAAATATTACGGTGATTCATAAATATTATAGTGGTTGTTTCCTTGAAGGTACTTAAACCTTCAGCTGTATTGCTATGGTGATTCGTGGTGCACCGATAAATCCTGTCTGTTACTTGGCCGAGAAATATCTTGTTGATTTAAGACAATGTGTGATTATACAATTTTGGGTTAGGATAGATAATTCGTAATTAATCTCTTGCATTCATTTAGTTGCATTAGTTCATGCATATAAAAAAACAAAAAAAATTCAAAATCCAAAACTAAAAAAATTGTAAATATACCTTGATTTTGTTTTTAAATCCTTTCTTTTGAATTGTTTTTAATCTAAAACAAAAATACAAAAAAATTAAAACCTTTTCAAAAAATTGAAAAAAAACAACAAAACAAAAATTAATTTTCCCTTTTGAAAAATAAATTCTATTTGTAAATATTTTTCCTTTACAAGAAAAAAAAAACCAAAAAATTCATGAAAATGTCTAAGTCTCCATATTCACATGAATTTTACGATAGTTGTGAAAATCAATATAATCCAAATAATTTTACTTTAAATTCTTATAGATATTTCAACAACAACTATTGTTTAAACGATTCGAATTTTTAACAACAAAATTTTCAAAATGACGAGCAACCCTCGACTCTTGAAAAAAAATGGAAATAATTTTGTCTTTACTTGAACTTACTATACAAAATGGTCAAAGGATAAATGAGTTGTGTAATTCATATTTATGCGATAACTCAAATCAAGGATTTCAAAAGAATCAAAACATGAATTCACTTCAAAATTCAAACAATTTTGAGTACAACCAATGCCAATTCAATTTCGAACTCCAAAATGAATTTCAAAATCAAAACAAAAATGGAAGCAACAATTTAAATGATTTTGGCAATGGGAATATTCTCGACAATGGTTCAATAGAAAAATTTTGTTCTCAATAATTTCAAATTAAAAATCTTCAAGTTAATAATTATAAATTCAATTTTGTTGAGCAAATGAATGAAATTTACAATGATCACACAGATTTGTTGACTAAAACATATGAAAAATTCCATGAACAACAAAATCAAATCCCAATGTGTGACGAGTCAAGTGATAATCTACCTTTTACCCAAATCGACTATTTTCAAATAACAACTTTTGAAACTAAAAATGACAATTTTAATGAAGTTGTTGAAAATACGGTAATTAAGTTCGATTTCAATTCTTTTAAGGGTGTGAAATTCAATTTAAAATTCGATCTTCCTTTTTCCGATCTCGAAAATTTGAACACAACAACTTTGGATTTTGAACTTGACACATGCAATGAAGTTGTTGATAATTCAATAAAGGAGGAAGAGTTTAATGAACACGAATTTTATGGACTTTTTGAAGATGAGTTGTTAAATTCCGAAGGGGAAGATTTAAATCGCCATTTTGATTTTGAAATCGATAATTCTAAAGAAGTTTTCAATGATAAGCTTGAATTTCAATTTGGTGAAGATAAACCTGAACTTCAAACAATCGTTTTGTCTACACCAAAAATCATCGAAAACAAAACAGTTCGTACGATTTTTAATAAAACGACATTCGTTTTTCCAAATCAACATTCAACTTTGAAATCTTTTATTTGGTGTTTTGTGCTTAAGTTGTGTCTCACATACTTGACGAGACAAATGAATCGGTCTTTGGAAGACCGTTT
The DNA here is from genome assembly GCA_030737815.1 of Allium fistulosum. Taxonomy (NCBI): domain Eukaryota; kingdom Viridiplantae; phylum Streptophyta; class Magnoliopsida; order Asparagales; family Amaryllidaceae; genus Allium; species Allium fistulosum. The sequence goes on from CM060903.1 coordinate 98,006,336, forward strand.
CATTTACTTTTTGATGATATACTTTTTGATCTCGTGTAAATACTATGTAAATATAGGTCATCGTTTTATTTTATTTTTCTCCTTTCACTTGGGTTGACTATGGGGACACAGTCAAAATCAAGTATGGGGGGAGTCACATTTTCATTTTTAATTTTTCATGGTTTATTTTTTGCCTTTTCTTTCAAAAAAACTCAATAAAAAATCCCAAAAACAATTTTTTTTAATTAGTTTTGAAGAAACACTACGATAAATATATAGTTTTAGTTTATTAAATTGAAAATTTTGAAACTTTATTTGTCTCAACAAAAATAAAAATGAAGTTTGATTACAAATAACTATGGTTTAACTTGTATATAGGATGGTTCATACGTGTTAATTATAAAGTATATCCTAATTGAAAATCTTTGTTTATTTAAAGTAGTGAATTTAAAGTAAAGGATATAACATTTTTTTGTCTTCTAAGTTAAATGGTGCTAAGGTGATTATGCAAAACTCTCTCTTTAAAAAAACAAAAAAATATTTCCTGTATATATGTATATTTTTTTAATAAACACCTAGAGTCATGTGTTCACACTTGTGTGTTCACTCGCCATGCTCTGTACCCTTCTCACGTAAGCCCGAAAGGCAGTGCACGATCAGTATATCTGGGCTCAGTTTATCTGAGTTAGGTGTATGTATATAAAAATTCTTTCATTAATAACGCATACAGTCGATAAGTGTTCACACCTGTGTGTTCACTCGCCATGCTCTGTATTCCCCTCACATAAATCCGCAAGGCAGTGCATGGGTAATATATCTGGCCTCATTTTTCTGAGTTAGGCATATGTAAATATTGTTAATATCAATAATTTTTCAAATAAGAGAGATTAAGCAATTGAAATCCAAGCACTATTTTAACTTATTTGATTCGATTTGTTATTCAAAAGAAATGAAAAGACCACTTTGATAAACTTTGATAATCAACTGAGGATTAATGAACACAACAGTGCACAACATTTTTTTTGAAATTAACACAAAATAAAGGAAAACAAATGTAAAAATACAATTTGAAGAGTAAAATTGGAATTAAATTGCTTCCCCGATAACGACGCCAAAAAATTGTTTGCCGATGGAAAATTCTATCGATTAGAATACCATCTGAAATATATCGTAATAAAACAGCAAGCGCACGGCGTACAATAGTAGTATGTATGCTAGTACGGTTCAATCCACGGAGAAAGCAAAAATTCTGAAATTACTCAATCAAATTGGCCCAAGATTTTGAAATTGCTTTAAACTAACAAAATTATAGAAACAAACTAGAACAAAAGTGAATAAAACTATGAGATTAAAAGAAAATTAGAGGTAAATCCACTCTCATCTTCAAGAAAATCAACATACAATAATTTTATATCTCTTTTTATGATCATTTGTGGAATTACTCGATGTATTTATTATAAGTATGGCCTAATATTAACTAGCACACTTAAACCATCAAACTCTAACACACCCTCAAACCAACTTATCAACTCTCATGTAATTGGCGTAAAATTAAAGGTAAAATCTATTCTAAGTATGATCTATTTACTATGAATTAATAACATAGAGCATCAAATTATGATTCTAGTTTCACTTTCATTACCAAAATCATATTTATATGAAAGAACTTGTGCTTATGTTTGATTAATTATAGCATATTTGTTATGAATAATATAGACTGTCAAATTCAATATTAAACAACAAAATTTCATAAACATCAAAATTACCATTAAGCACAAAAAAGAGATCATAAATGAAATCCTTATGTTAATTTTATTTGATTATTGAGAGCTTCATTACCCATAATTTGAAGGCGTTTAGCTTTTCATATTTGATAACGTTAAGATAAAGTGATTTCAATATAAACATGAAGGAAAATGAGAGCTAATTAAAAGAAAAGAAAACTAACTACTTGTAGAAAATGAAATTAAACTAATTGCATAAATTAAAACTAACTATTAACTTGAAATAAAAAAGCATGAACTAAATAAAAGAGCATGAAATAAAACAACATGAAAGGAAGAAATGGATGTAGACAATAAAAGAAAATAAGAAGAGGCATAAGAAGCCATTTTATTTATCATTGATTTTATGACTAGAATTTCATTAAAGAGAAGAAGATCATTGCATGAAAGATAAAGAGTATTTATACATAATTAAAACCCTAATTCCATTTTTAAGGAAATACCAAAAATGTCCTTGAGACTGTGTAGCCTCCAAGTCATCTTTAGCACTTAATAATCCTCCACTAACATGTGATGTTGCTTTTAATTATGGTCCATTAGTTATTGGGTAGGTTGGCTCCTCCATGTTGCATGAATTCTTTTATTTCCTTTCTTCTTTTGCTTTCAACATATGTGTATGCATACATCCATGAAGACTCTTCATATTTTTGCACTTCAAATTCCTTTAAAATAAAAAAATGTGCAAGTAAATTTTCTTCAAATTAATTTAGGCACAAAAATTACCATTTTGCCCACATGTAGATGCATGAATGATGATTTGAAAATCCCTTTGTATTTTTGTTTAAACATGTAAAAACACCCTAATATGCCATTATTTTAATAAAATAAGATTAAATATGGAGTAAAAATATGCATTTTTACATGCACGTCAATTACTAATTTCAAATTAGTAATCTTTTTAACTATTCAATAGTTATTAATCCAACTTCTTTATTTATCAGTCTCATTAATCCATTTACCCTATCAAATTATTGAAACTGCAACACTTATTTCCATTTATTTCTCATTTACTAGAGTTACAACTGTAACGAACTTGGTTTTTCGACCGTTACAAGTCGACATTAATACATCCTTGGTGTTCATGTGCCGAACCACCAAGTGCTGGAAAGGCAGATCGTTAGGGGAAAGAAAGTCGAAAGGAAAGATAAGGAGAAACTGAACAACATAGAATCTCACAATGCAACGGAAAAATAAATAATATAATCAAGTCTTTACAAAATCAAAGATCTTATTTATACATTTACAGACCGAATTTGGATAGTTATAACACCTGTCCTTATAACAGCAAACAAAATACACATAATACATACACAATAGAAGATATCCAAAATACGAGAGTACATCCTGGGCCTCCAACTCGACTTCATAGCTCCAAAATCTAAAGCTAAGCTGGCAAACAAGCTCGGTCTGACCCGAGCATTATAAGGAAATAATGCCCAAGCCAGTCTGGAATACCAGCGTGAGTAAACTAAAATCACAAAAAACTTTATTGATTTATTAACTTGAAAAATCCCTTGAAATTGAAGGTATCCCGTAGGACCTTGCCGCATATAAACATGACGTGTTTTTACCTTACGATAACCAAAACACCATTATAGAAAATCCAATGATATTATAATAATGTCTAGAGGTCAAAATAAAATATGAAAATAGTTGAAATGCTTGCATCTCACGTTTCAGCGTAGTAGGGCACAACTAAGTCCGTACGACACTTGTTGGAGAACGAATTTCATACAATGACTAAGCTACTAGGGTACTGCCCGTCACGGTACATCTCTAGATGAAAACAACGAGGACCTTGCCTAGATCCCCTGCCAACATAGGACCGGCCTACCCCTTACTAGATAGTATCAAATATGATCCCTCCTCCATTAATGGGCCCCGAGCATACATATGAGAGACAATAGCGACTCTAGATGGGGATGATCATAACCTACTTGGTAGCGACCCACTTAGACCTACTGCATCTCCCATGTTTTAGTCATTCCTGGTTGATGAGACTTGAGGCTACATTTTACCTTTTATATAGCACTTCCCACTTCGAATGCTAATACTGCATTCCAGGCAACAATGTAATACCAGCATTCATCCATATAAGTTCGTTCTGGGACTGAATGAAACCGAATGCACTATTCCTACTACATCCATTTTGGAATCACCCTTAGGATTAGTAACAATTAGGCCTTACACTTTACATATCTATCTTCGATTCCATGTTCTTCACGATGTCTTCAGTTCGCAACGCTTGAGTTGAATCGAAGTGGTTTTTGGATAACATATCTGATCCCGGCCTCTTTGAAACAACTTCCGATAATTTTTGGTAAACTCAACCCTAGTTCTTTAGGAAATAATTAAACAACATCAGAGCAGGAATCAACCCTGTCCATTACGTAAATGGATTTTCTTATCATTGTCCTAGGAGAACAAAACAAGATGACTGTGCTATAACTCAAGTGTTTCTCCTGGATATTCCTAGAGTTACGCTTTGGTCAAGATTTGATAGTCGGTTATTTAACTATTAGATAAACAAATATTCAAACATTGATTAAATCCCATTGGATCCACTAAGCCTCATTAAATTAATCTCATACTAATTTAGTTACATATCCTTTATTCCCAAAACATTCATATACTTAACCCTCTGGTATGAGTGTGTGTATGTGCATTAAACCATTTAAGAAAGGTACTTATTTCCAAAATCATCTTTAGTTGTTACTAGAGACCAAGCCACCTTTTTAACTTCCCAAAACTTGACATCTTTAGTAAACAATCTCATTTATAGCGATAGTCTTTGAATCACAACCAACAGTTGATGCAAAACTAATACTATTCCTTAGATAATAATGAAGCTGTTCAAGTTGGGGTATTATTACCTCTCAGAGCTTGACTCGACAACACTCTTATTCCTCGGTATAATAAAATTTTATCATCAAAATATCTCCATATTAAATCATTTAAACAAGATTATATAACCCATTCCTTTAAGTTTAAAAAAAACTTCATTTCAGTTATAAACTCCCTTTCATAAAACCCAAAATCATTTATAAACTTCTGTATAAATCATAAGTATACTTAAAAGCTAAAATGATTTCATAACGACATTTAAGTCGTAACAAAAGGGTTTACATAACAATAGATATGTAAATAAATCTTCAATTAACATAAGCTAACATATACACACATGTTTATAATATTATAATAGCAGGATGGTGATTTGTCCTACAATATAGATGTCCAAATAATTCAATCAATTTACTTCAATATAGTAAAATGGTGTTTTGTTCTACTAACAAATATCATTTAGTCTCCCTAATCATACATGATTACTTAAGGTCCAGACAAGAGATCATTTGATTAGGAATCGACTTTCTTTGAAAATTATATTGATTTAAAACAAAATCAGTTTGATTTAAAAATCACCCTTGAAACAAATTTAAATAAGTTAATCAGTTTATACTCTAATTAAATCTTAATTAATCTTAATTAAATCAAGATTAAATACTAATTAACCCTTAATTAGACTTAATGAACTTAGTTAAGTTCTGATTAACTCTTTAATGAATCTTAGTTAAAGTTAAGTTAAATCGTTATTAGTTAAACCCTGATTAAATATTAATTAAATAATCACTTAATTAATTGATAATAATTTAATCTCTAATCTTAATTAAGTAATTATCGACCACTTGATTATTTTTTAACCACATTAAACCTTAATTAAAACTAAATTAATCAAATAATAGTTATTAACTTAACTTAAGTGTTAATTTACTACTAATTACATCTTAATCACTAATTAAACACTAATTACAATTATTAAATTTCTAAACCTTAATCACTTTTTAAATATTACTAATTTTGTTTTTAAAAAAATTTATCTCAAAAACAAAACATTTTGAAATCAAAGTTGAGAAAATCCGTCGAACCGCATCCATAGCGACTATTTCTATAGGTGCGTTCACTCGAACTTACTTTCAAGCGAAACCACTTTGTCGAAAACTTATTATTTCCTGATTGAAACATACTTTCGTAAGGTTTTAAATTTTTAACCAAATATGTAAACTTCAATAAATCAAAACTTTAAACCCTTGAAACTAATTTTGATTCCAAGTCCGACCACAAATTTGTCGCGATTTCATACAAAGTTTCAGTTTTGCTTCCACCCATCACGACTATAGTCGAGTTCATCGTCGACCATTACATTACACATCACAGTCACACAACAAATTGCGTATATACATATGCTAATATATATATGTATGTATGTATGCTTTACTAACTTTGTATTTGCGTACCAAACATCCAATCAAACATAACAAAAATCATCAATCCATATCAATATCAAATCATATGGTATTTAACAAACTTCCATGCTATATTATATCATATCATGAAGCAATACTAGAGCTAATAATTTTCCAAAAAAAATCATTAAGTTTTCTCACCATAAAGCTTTCCAAATCTTGAATACTTTAAACTTGTAAAATTTGAAAAATCCAAGACTGCAACTCGGAAAAGGTTATCTTCCTTTCAAATTTTAACTATGGTACTTGTAAAAATTTGAAAAGTGGTCAGCAGAAAATTTTATGATTTTCATTTCTCTATCATTTAAAAAAAAAGAATCACTCTATTTGGATCTGTTTGGTGGGAGATATTGTCTAATGAATGAGTGGTATTTTCGGACTTGGAATTTCTAGGTCCAAAAACACTCCGTAAAGAATTGAACTTTTGACATATCATTGTTTGGAATCTGAAGAAGTGGTCAACATAAAAGTTGTATCTAAGAGAAATTTAGATGGGTTGAAAAAAATAAAATCAGGATTTGGTGTGTTATTGAGAAAGATACGGCCGAAGTAATTTGGACAAAAATGGAGGAGAATTAGTGGATTTTTAAACTAGTTTTTCAAACGGTTTTTTATTTTTCTTTTCTATTAAAAAGAAGAGGAAACCGTGAACTATGGAGAAAGCTTTAGAGAAAGTGGAATGGAGAAGTAAATGAAAATATGGTGAAGGTGGCGTGTATTTATAGAGGTAGAAAGCAGGAAAAATTATCGTTTTAACCTTAGCTTAAAAATTTTAAAACATGTCATCATTTTGTGAACTCAAATTAACAGATCATCCCTTTTATGCATCACATCATCTTCTGTAGTCATATCATATATGTAATTATATCTAATGATGTTTACTTATGAAAATATATAAGATGTGACAACACATACGGACACACACACACACACACATATATATATATATATATATATATATAACGTTTATTATTTTTAAATTTATGAATTGCACATCAACTTATTTCTTTCCTTACTTGTCACATCCACTTCCTTCTTCAGTCATGTCTTAGGCTTAATGATGGTTAATGATGATAAATATTATGATATGACAAGAGATAAAAATAATATACATATATATATATATAAGTTATTATTTTTAAAACTATGAATTGTCACATCACTTCCTAAACATAATTAACATAAGACAACATATTACTAAGTGTATTATTATATGGTTAATTATCTACTATATATGTGTGTATATAGTGCATGAAGGCGAACAACGTTTTCGACAACTTTTCGGTGTTGAAAAGTTAAAATTCTGGAAAACGTTCTTCTATCACATTTTAAGTTTTTCTATGAACTATTATTTGGGTAAAAAAAATTTCAAAAATGAACTTTCTAATATTAGTTATAAATTAAAGAGGTCTATTTTCATTATAAAAACCAATATTTGAATACTTAATATTAATTAAATAATCTTAAATCAAAGCGATGAAAATCCGGATCATTACATTCTTCCTCCTTAAAAGAATTTCTTTCCCCTTAAAAGAATTTCGTCCCCGAAATTACATCTTCATAATACCCAAGACTATTCATAAGTTGTATGATGCTCATAGATTATTCATATGAAGAATACGATTTGATCATTACTCGAATACATAACTCTACTTCTGAACTAATATCGCTTACCCGATCCTCTAGTGCGGACTCCGATCAGACTCCTTGATTAGGAACCTCTGTCCTCCTTATATAGTTCTAACTATGATAGAAAACATTGGTCCCCTACAAAATACCTCATCAATGATAATAGATCCTTATTTGAAATGGTGTGAGAGTACCTTAAAGTCATGTACTCAAATCTCAAATCAAACAACATGGAAGGAGAAATAATCTACATCCAACTTGCGCACTTATTTTGTTGGTTCTCACCAATGGCAATTATATTTCCACTAATTTTTTATGAAAAAATCTCATAATCTAACTTAGGTTCCATTTGTATAATACCCCACTTCATCCTAAGAGTATATACAACTATCAAATTAAATCCGTTTCATTTTGTATTTATTTGCCTAAGGAAATTCAAGATCCAAATACTCGGTTTTTTTTATTTCAAAAACATTTTGAAATGAAACTCAATATTTTAATCAAAGAAAAATATACACATATAGCCCGAGTAACTCCAAAATGATACTAAGGAACTGGGTACTACCAAATAGTATCACGCATTTCCTTACCTGGAAGGGTAATACTCAAGAGAAGTGTTTACCATCCGAACACATCTCTTTCCCGATTTTAAGTTATTTCCCAGCCACTCGAACTAGTTAACTAAAATATTCTTTTATTTTGAAATCCCTTTTTTTCTTGAAATCATGCTTGAAATATTTCCAACCAAAATATCTATCACCAACTTGCTTTGGGTTCGTCTGGGTTTGAACATGTTTCGATTGTACAATGATAATGAGGATAATTTACTAAGTGCCCACAAAATTCTCCTAGGAAAACATCTAATCGTCACTTAAAAGATTATTTTGATTATCACAAAACAAATCGAGACTCATCTTCCCGAACCAATCAAAGAAAATTCTTCTTACTTGCAATTTTTTTATTCCCCAAAATTTTATACTTGAACCAAAATTCTTTCAAATAACACTAAAACTATTTTCCAAAGCCTTGAAAACATTTTTCAAAATCCCTGGGATTTTGGCCCTTAAGTTTCCTACTTAAATTCCTTTCTAATTATAAGACACATTCTTATAGATCTCTTCGAATATTTGTTTCAAAATATTCAAACCTTTAATAAACATCTTTTATTAACTCAAATTCTGCCTCATCCTTAACATCGAATACATTATAGTCAAATTATGAAACTAAATTCACAAGCTATTCGTTTTGTCTACCGATTTCTTTTTACCAACTCATATTTTAAGGAGGTAAGCTACTTAAAAATCACTAATGATAGTCAATGCTCAAAATAGGCAAGCATAACTAAGCTAACCCTAAATGATAATAATAAAATATTATTATCCTTTATCAAACAATACCTCAAAAATACAATGCTATTTTGGGAAAAAATATCCTTGTATATATAAATAATATTTCTAGATAAAATTATTTCATTTACCCAATTTAAAACAATATTATGTCGATTAATCTGGTTCAAGTGTTTAGAAATCCCTATGGATAACGTTGTTCAGACGCATCGACCAGAATTCATGCACCACTTAACTGATCGAACAACACAATATAAAACATTTTTATATCATAATAAATATGCACTTTCACACACACACACACACACACACACTCAAGTTCATCCAAGGGTCACACTTACTCTATCTTTAATGAGTCAAACCCTACCAAAGCCAAGGTTCTCGCTTAACCTTCAACTCTGATACCAAATGTAATGAACCTGGCTTTTCGACCCTTAGAAGTTGACACTAATAAATCCTCGGTATTCATATACCGAACCATAAGTGCCGAAAAAGCAGATTATTAGGGGAAAGAAAGTAGAATTGAAAGATAAGGAGAAATTGAACCACATGGGATGTCACAACACAACGGAATAATATACAATATAATCAAGTCTTTAAAAAATCAAATACTTTTTTTTATACATATACATATCAAAGTTGGACAGTTATAACACATGTCCTTACAACAGCAGACAAACTATATATAACACATACAAACAGAAGATGTCCAAAATACGAGAGTACGTCCTGGGCCTCCAACTTGACTCCATAGCTCCAAAGCATCTAAAGCTAACCTGGAAAACATGCTCGGTCTGACCCGAGCATTATAAGAAAATAACGCACTGGTCAGTCTGGAATACCAGCATGATAAAACTCAAATCATAAAATATTTAGTGATTTATTAACTTGCAAAATCCTTTGAAATCAAATGTATCTCATAAGACCTTGCTGCACATAAACATGGATGGCCTTTTACCTTACGATAACCAAAGCACCTTTATAGAAAATCCAACGATATTATAATAATGTCTAGAGGTCAAAATAAAATATGAAAATAGCTAAAATGCTTGCATCACATGTTTCAGCATAGTTGGGCACAACAAAGTCCGTACAATCTAGGTTGCTAGAGTACAACAGATTTTAAGTGAACAGATTTTTTTATCATTGTCCTAGGAGAACAAAACAAGGTTTATATGCATGGTACCACATCACGAGGATGACTGTGCCCTACAACTCAAGTGTTTCTTCAAGATATTCCCAAAGTTACACTTTGGTCAAGATTTGATAGTCAGTTATTTAACTATCAAATAAAAAAACATTCAGAAATAGATTAAATCCCATTGGATCCATTAAGCCTCATTGAATTAATCTCATACTAATATAATTACATATCCTTTATTCCCAAAATATTCATATACTTAACCCTCTAGTACAAGTACACACACATATATATATATGTTAAACCATTTAAGAAAGGTTCTTATTTCCAAATTCACCTTCAGTTGATTACTAGAAACTAAGCCACTTTTGTCTAAATTCCCAAAACTTGAGATCTTTAGTAAACAATCTCATTTATGGAAATAATCGTTGAATCACAACCAACACTTGATGCAAAATTAATACTTTTCCTTAGATAACAATAAAGCCGGTCTAGTTGGGGTATTATTACCTCTCAGAGCTTGACTCGACAACACTCTTATTCCTCGGCATACTAGATGTTTATCATCAAAATATCTCCATATTAAATCATTTAAGCAAAATTATATAACCCATCTCCTTTATGTTTAAAAGAACTTCATTTTAGTTATAAACTCCTTTTCATAAAACCCAAAATCATTTATAAACTTTTGTATAAATCACAAGTACGCTTATAAGCTCTTATACGTATCCAAAATCATTTTTACATTCTTTTTGCAAAACTTTAAGATAATTGGCAAAAGAACCCTTTAATAAGAAAATATTCTTGTAAACTAATTTACTTTAAAATCCTTTCATAAATAATGTCCTAATCAAAAGGGTATTCTTAAGTACTATATTATAAATCTATTAATAATTTTCCAAAGTATTAGTTAATTAAATAGCTAATTAATTTTAAACAATGATATAAAAATCCATCTGCTTATTCACTTTGAAAGGAGGCTTATCAGTTCTCAACGGTACGTAATCAAGCTATCATGATTTTATAATGACATTCAAGTCATAAAAAAAGGTTTACATAATAATAGATGTGTAAATAAATCTACAATTAACATAAGCTAACATATACACACATGTTTATAATATCATAATAGCAGAATGGTGATTTGTCCTACTATATAGATGTCCAAACAATTCAATCAATTTACTTCACTATAGAAAAATGGTGTTTTGTTCTTCTAACAAGTATAATTTATTCTCCCTAATCATATATGGTTAAAGTTCCAGACAAGAGATTATTTGATTTGGGATCAACTTGCTTTGAAAAGAATATTGAGTTAAAATGAAATCAGTTTGATTTAAAAATCACCCTTGAAAATGATTTAAATAAGTAAATCAGTTTAAACTCTAACTAAATCTTAATTGATCTTAATTAAATCAAGATTAAATCCTAATTAACCTTTAATTAGACTTAATGAACTTAGTTAAGTTCTGATTAACTCTTTAATGAACCTCAGTTAAAGTTAAGTTAAATTATTACTGGTTAAACCCTAATTAATTCAATATTAATTAAATAATCACTTAATTATTTGATAATTAATTAATCAATAATCTTAATTAAGTAACTATCGACCACTTAATTATTTTTTAGTCACCTTAAACCCAAGTTAAAACTAAATTAATCAAATAATAGTTATTAACTTAACTTAAGTGTTAATTTACTACTAATTACTTCTTAATTGCTAATTAATTGCTAATTACTTTTAATTAATTTATTAAATTATTAAATTTCTAAACCTTAATCACTTTTTAAATATTACTAATTCAGTTTAAAAAACTTTACTAAAACAATCCCAAAAATAAAACATTTTGAAATCAAAATTGAGAAAATTCATCGAATCGCATCCATAGCGACTATTTCTATAGGTGAAGTTTGCACGAATTACTTTCAAGTGACATCACTTTGTTGAAAACATATTATTTCTTGATTGAAACATACTTCAGTAAGATTTCAACATTTAAATCTAATTTGTAAAATTTGATAAAATCAAAACTTCAAACCCTTGAAACAAGTTTTGATTCCAAGTCCGACCTCAAATCCGTCGCGACTTCATACAAAGTTTCAGTTTTGTTTCAACCCATCACGACTATAGTTGAGTTCATCATCGACCTTTACATTAAACATCACATTAACATAACAAATCATGTATATATACATATGTCAATATATACACACACACACACACATATATATATATGCTAATATATATATATATATATGCTTTACTAACTTTGTATTTGCATACCAAACATCCAATCAAACATAACCAAAATCACCAATCCATATCAATATCAAATTGTATGGTATTTAACAAACTTCTATGCTATAATATTATCATATCGTGTAACAATACTAGAGCTAATAACTTTCCAAAAAAAATTATCAAGTTTACTCAACATAAAGCTTTCCAAATCTTGAATACTTTAAACTTGTAAAACTTGAAAAACCCAAAACTGTAACTCGAAAAAGGTCATCTTCCTTTTAAGTTTTATCTTTGTAACTCTTAGAATTTTGAAAAGTGGCCAATAGAAAAGGTTTAGAATTTTCTTTTCTCTATCATTTCAAGAAAATAATCACTAAAATTGGGTCAGTTTTGTGGAAGATATTATCAAATGAATGAGTGGTATTTTCGGGCTTGGGATTTCTGGGTTCGAAAATACTCTGTAAAGAATTTACCTTTTGACATATCTATATTTGGAATCTGAAGAAGTAGTCAACGTAAAAGTTGTAGCTAATGGAAATTCAATTCGTTTGAATAAAGGAAAAACTAGATTTGGAGTGTTATTAAGGAAGATATAGCCGACGGAAGTTGGACAAAAATGGAGGAGAATTAGTGGATTTTTAACCAAGTTTTTCAAAGGGTTTTTTATTTTTCTTTTCTATTTAAAAGAAGAGGAAGCCATGAAACTATGGAAAAAGCTTTAGAGAAATAGGAATGGAGAAGTAAATGAAAATATGGTGAAGGTGGCGTGTATTTATAGAGGAAGAAAGCAGGAAAAATTACCGTTTTAACGTTAGCTTAAATTTTTTTAAAACATGTCATCATTTTGTGAAATCAAATCAACATCACATCCCTCTAATGCATCACATCATCTTCTCTAGTCATATCATATATGTAATTATAGCTAATGATGTCTTCTTATGAAAATATATAAGATGTGACAATATATATAATATTTATTATATTTAAATTTATGAATTGCATTAACTTATTTCTTCCCTTATTTGTCACATCCACTTTCTTCTTTAGTCATGTTTAGGCTTAATGATGGTTAACGATGATAAATATTATGATATGACAAGAGAAAAAAAAATATTTATATATAAGTTATTCTTTTTTAAACTATGAATTGTCACATCACTTCCTAAACATAATTAACATAAGATAATATATTACTAAGTGTATTATTATATAGTTAATTATCTACTATATATGTGTATATATAGTGCATAAAAGCGAGCAACATTTTCGACAACTTTTCGGTGTTGAAAATTCAAAATTTTGGAAAACGTTCTTCTGTCACATTTTATGTTTTTCTATGAACAATCTATTTTTGTAAACAATTTCCAAAAATGAACTTTCTAATATTAGTTATAAACTAAAGAGTTCTATTTTCAATATAAAAACTAATATTTTAATATTTAATATTAATTAGATATTCATAAATCAAAGCGATGAAAATCCGGATCGTTACAACAACCTTTTAAATTCCTTTCTCACTAATTAGTTATCCAAAACGTGAATATTACGTGTAAGCGCCGTTAATAACTAAGTTTTATTTTAGTTATTATAAACACAGTAAATTACGTACAAATATCTACTTTTATCAAATATATTCTAGTTATACATCTTTACTAAAATATTCTTTTCCATGTTCAATTTTTGGAATCATATCTAGAAAAAATTTTCCGCTATAATTTCTATAAATTAGTTCAATGCAAAATATTTAATTTTAAAATATAATATATTGCATCATTTGAAATTAAAAGGAATAACCATATCTTTGTATTACTGAAATAGACTGCGTAAACTACAATGAATTCATAATTTGCACATCTCTTTCTCTTTTTCTAAACGGGAAAGAAATCAAACTAATTTACAAATATTAAATGGATTTAAATTCCAACAATTCAAACCAAGTTTATATTTCAACAAGATTAGGGAAATAATCCAAATCATAACATTATTAAACAACTTATTTTAAGATCTGGAATAAATTCATTCAAATCAATATTTTTGAGACTGATTTCCTGATCAGGTTGTAAACAATTCTAAATCAATTCATAAACAAGAATATGTAGATTATATTCAGTTTATTGCCTACAACTCATATACAATTTTCCAGTTAGACATAATAATCAAATAAATACCAATAGGATATGTTTGCGCCAAAATTGGTCACAAACCCCAAATATCGTTAAAGCACCAACGTATGAACACAGATCAGTAGTATATAACCATAGATCACAGATCTAAGTAATGTAGAGAATTAACAAAACTTAAAGCGAAAAGAAGTAGACAGAGACACAAGATTTAGAGTGGTTCGGCTTTCTCCGGCCTACGTCCACTATGAAATGATAGACTTTATTGATGAATATTCGCTGGTCACAACGAATTACAGCAAAGAAATTCGAGTACAATGGTGGTTTTTGAGTACAATCCTGATTTTGGCAGAGTCTGGACGTAGGAGAGTCAAGAGTCCCCTTTTTGTAGGCTTTGAAATGCTATTTATAGGCGTAAGATGAAAATATCTCGCTCAGATCTCGGAAGACCTCTTTTGGCACGTGTGTGGACCCACGCGATCGATCCCATGTGATTTGCACTCGGTCCGTGATCGATACGAACGAAATTCGTATCGATCCAAATCTTTCCCAATTGGGCCGAGATCGATAACAAACATTCTTTAGGTTGTACGCAAGCTCCTGTGAAAATTTGGTGGCATTTGGACTTGTAGATTGTGAGTTATGATCGATGCAAGTTTGGGTTTTATGTAGGCTGTTTAGCTCGTATCGGTCCTCTTTGCATCGATCACCTCTGCCTTGTTCGCATCGATCGATTATTCTATTCATATCAATCGTTGTTGCACTGTTTGTATCGATCGATTGGTCTATTCGTATTGATCGTTGTTGCACTGTTTGTATCGGTCGATTGTTTTATTCGTATCGATCGTTGTTGCACTGTTCGTATCGATCGTTGTTGCAATCGATCGTTGTTACGCTATTCGTGCTGTGTTCTCGATGGATACGAATAGGACGGTTGCATGGCGATGGATACGAACAGATGCATGCGAAATGATGGATACGAACAGATGGATGCGTGACGGATACGAACAAGGCCTTTCAGTGGATGGATATAAACAGTCAAGGCTTGATGGATACGAACAAGGTGATTGCTGAAATTGCATCGATCGTATCTTGAGCATACGAACTCCGATTGACTTGAAATTTAGAACGTTGGCTTTTATAGCTTTTTTGGTCCTGTCATATCAATTGTAGCTCAATCCGGGTTGGAAAAAATTTACCGATATCCATAGTAGGCTTTTGTATAACGATCTCCAGGACGAACTATCCTCGGTTTCCAGTCAAGTTCTTGGTGTCACGGCCTTGCCAATAGGTGGGATAACATTTTACCCCCAAAACATATCTTTTGGTAAAAGGCGTGTTTTGTAGCTTTAAATCCAATGTCGTGAGTCCATGTTTTATCCGTAGCTATAGTATCCTCAATCAAGTTCATGGTTGTTCAAAGCCGAATCAGCATTTATTTCAACTTGTGGAAGTTAGTAATCAAATCCTATTGCCTCTTTGGACTATTGATGGCCACTTCGGACCCTTGCTAAGTCCATTCCAAACTTAACGATCAAATAGAAAGATCCTGTCGCGCTCCGGTGTTGCTTTCTATCTCTTGCACTCTGGCCCCAGCGAGGGCATATAGCGATGTCTTGGTCCTTCTAGACCGATCATAGCCTCTCCGGGCTCTTGTTGGATCTTATCCTGTCACTCTCCGATGAAGGGGAAACAATGTCGAGTGAGCCAATCCTGTCGCTCTCTGGCGAAGCGGCGGCACCCCCGCACTCCGGTTCAGCGTCCCTGAACATTTAGCAATGTCATGGCCTAAATCCTAGGTCGATTGTAGCCACTCCGGGCTCTTATCGAACCCCAATCCAATCACTCTCCGGTGAATGGGGAACGACGTTAAGTGAGTCGATCCTGTCGCTCTCCGACGAAGCAACTCACTTCTTGCACTCCGGACCCCATCTCTCCGGGTAGGGTCATAAAGCGATCAATTTCAAATTGACTTTCAATATTCATCCTTTAACTTTCCGGTCAAAGGTATATCTTATGAAATTCAAGTTCATTTATTAAATTAAAATTCCAAATGTTCAATCATAAACAAAGGAAAAGTTAAATACTGCCTCTCTGGGCATAGCGGTCTATCGCCATCTCAGAGCATGCCTGGGGATTTCTCCGGTTCCCTTACATGCGTAGGTGGAATAGCCGTTTTATTTAAAATCAAACCTAAGAAATTTATATAATCGACCAAAGTTCAAATCCTGAACTTGGTCCTTGCCGTCATGATCTACTGATGACGAGTCGCGATCCTGATCCGGGATTAGCTCTGTTGGGTGCAGGCGGTAGTTGCTCAGGTCCTACGGCCACTGTCCGATCTCTCACGTATTGTGGCAATCTACCACTTCTGACTTATTCTTCCACCTCATCCTTCAAATGGTGGCATTCATCAGTAGCATGCCCTTCCAGCTCATGGAATAGGCAATACTTTCCACTTCTACGTTCTCGTTCTGTGGGATCTCTCCTGGGAGGCTTTCGATAGGGGAGCTGCCCCCGAGTCTCCGTGTAAATCCATTCCAGGTTTGCCGTCAGATTAGCATACTGTTTGAATCTAGGTTCTCGGGAATTCTTCCGTTTGTCATGACCATCATATCTGTCGTCTTGCTTTCGCTTTCCATTGTCTGTTCCGGATGGTTCTTTAAATGTTCCTATGTCTTGAACGGCGTTTATTTCCTGCCTCTTGGTGCATGAATCTTCCAGCCGAATGAATCTCTCAGCTTCATGATAGAACTCTCCAAGATCTTGCGGCGGATCTCTTGCCTGCGAATCCTTGAACTCTGTACCTTCTGCAACTCCTGCTACCACCGCCATCAAAATCATCGATGGATCCGGGCGATCTACTGAAGCCACCGTTTCATTGAATCGCAGTAGAAATATTTTATGGACTCTCCGGTCCTCTGTTTCATCGAAGCTAAGGTCATCACACTCTTGGGTCGCATCACAGGGACCCTATACTGTCTCATGAAGCGTTCCACTAGCTCACCCCATGTTCTAATCGACCCACTCGCTAGCTGTCTGAACCAAAGCGCGACCAAATCTTTCAAATATAGAGGAAAACATCGTACCATCACTTCCTTGGATGCCCCCAGCACTTCAAAATGACTGATGTATCTAGTAATATGCATAGTCGGGTCTGACTTTCCATCGGAGGCCACCAACATAGGAAGCTTGAATTTAAGAGGGTTCCTTGCATTTCTGATATTCGGAGTGAATGGACTACGACTAACTTCTTCTAAGCCCCCGCTAGGTAATCCTCCTCTCATAATCCGTCGCACTAGCCCGGCCACTCGTTCATCTCCATCCAAGGGTTGTCTCTTGAGCATGTTTCCATCCTGCCCCCCATGCCCTGAAGGGTATTCTGGATAATTTTCTTCGGGTAGTTTATTCGTCTTGGCGTTGGCTCTAGCCTGTTGAGCTCCATCTATGGGTCTTCCAATGTCCGATCTCGAGGGTCTGCCTCCAGGTCCTAGTTGATTACCTTCATGCTCTGCATTCTTATCTTGGATCTGGCCTCTGGCAGTCTCTGTAGCTCTAGCTCCTTGTCCTACGTTTGTAGCAACTGCGGCTGGTCCAAGGTTCTGTGGACCAGCTGCTCTCATCTGTTCGAAGAAATTCTGCATCCCCTCTTGTTGGCTCTTCAATAATCTTTCGTGCATTGAATCCATCATAGCCTCCATCTCATCTCTAGTGATGTAGATCGACGCTCGACCTGCCCCAGCTCCGGAAGAGGCCTCTTGACTTCTCCCTTGTTAGCTCCTTTCTACTCTCTGTCTTCTACTTAATTGCTTTGTCATAGCTTTTCAAATCTGAATCCTTAAGCCTTCAAATTCGATGTCCAAGCGGTAGAATCCCTGAGTTAGGTCTCTCGGTGAAAGCACCAAAGTGTTTGTGCCAAAAATTGGTCACAAACCCCAAATATCGTGAAAGCACCAGCGTATGAACACATATCAACAGTATATAATCACAGATCTAAGTAATGTAGAGAATTAACAAAACTTAAAGCAGAAAGAAGTAGACAGAGACAGAAGATTTAGAGTGGTTCGGCTTTCTCCGACCTACGTCCACTGTGAAATGATAGACTTTATTGATGAATATTCGCTGGTCACAGCGAATTACAGCAAAGAAATTCGAGTACAATAGTGGTTTTTGAGTACAATCCTGATTTTGGCAGAGTTTGGACGTAGGAGAGTCAAGAGTCCCCTTTTTGTAGGCTTTGGACGCTATTTATAGGCGTAGGCTGCAAATATTTCGCTCAGATCTTGGAAGACATATTCTAGCACGTGTGTGGACCCACGCGATCGATCCCATATGATTTGCACTCGGTCACGAACGAAATTCATATCGATCCAAATCTTACCCAATTGAGCCGAGATCGATCACAAACATTCTTTAGGTTGTACGCAAGCTCCTATGAAAATTTGGGGGCATTTGGACTTGTAGATTGTGAGTTATGATCGATGCAAGTTTGGGTTTTATGTAGGTTGTTTAGCTCGTATCGATCCTCTTCGCATCGATCACCTCTGTCTTGTTCGCATCGATCGATTTTTCTGTTCGTATCAATCATTGTTGCACTGTTTGTACCGATCGATTGGTATGTTCGTATCGATCATTGTTGCACTGTTCGTATCAATCGATTGTTCTGTTCGTATCGATCTATGTTGCACTAATCGTATCGATCGTTGTTGCACTGTTCGTATCGATCGTTGTTGCAATCGATCGTTGTTGCACTGTTCATGCTGTGTTCTCGATGGATATGAACAGGACGGTTGCATGGCGATGGATACGAACAGATGCATGCTAAATGATGGATACGAACAGATGGATGCGTTATGGATACGAACAAGGCCTTTCAGTGGATGGATACGAACAGTCGAGGCTTGATGGATACGAACAAGGTGATTGCTGAAATTGCATCGATCATATCTTGAGCATACGAACTCCGATTGACTTGAACTTCAGAATGTTGGCTTTTATAGCTTTTCTGGTCCTATCATATCACTTGTAGCTCAATCCGAACTCGGACAAAATTTACCGATATCCATAGTAGGCTTGTGCATTAATGATCTCCAGGACAAACTGTCCTCGGTTTCCAGTCAAGTTCTTGGTGTCACGGCCTTGCCAAAAGATGGGATAATAGGATAATTTTTCATATTATAGCAATCTATAAAAAATTTCACTCACATTCTGAAAGCGATCCAAATCTCCTGATTTGAAGTAGAACCTTAAATTCATTTCCAAATCCTTTATAATCCAAGAAATATGTATAAAAAGGATATATGCATACATTAGAATTATAGATCTGAGAAGAGATTTGGGATTAGAAGAGAAAATAGATACAAATATATAAATATTTAAATTACCTCGAATACGCGTATAGTTGATTCTCTTCTCTTCTCCGTCTCCAATTTGTTTGAATATAGATATAATATCTTATCTTTAAAATTTAGAAAGAAAGTGGAGAAGAAGAAAGGCAGAGCTTTGCAACTGCCTCTAGAAAAATATGAGAAGAGAAGGGAGGGTTAGACCTGAGTTTATAGGCGCAAGAATTAACCTCAACCGTCAGATTAAAATATATTAAATCTGCAACACATGAAGCGATCGTCCGTCCCTTCCTAGGGGTTGACCGCCCCTGGTTGAACGCTCCAATAAGCGAGTTGACCTGTGGGCCCCTGATAATCGATATATAAATGTTAATTTTTTATTCGAATTATTTTTGTTCCGAATTCGTTTTTCATCCGTAACTTCTTCATTTGGACTTCGATCGCAAAATTTCATATATGAATGTTGCTCAAAATTTTTCCACAATGCAATGGTTCAAGTTTCATGGCCAAATTCCATCATTCCTACAAATTTCATATTTGGAGCATAGTTAATTAATTAACTAACTAACTAATTAAATAACTGATGCCAAATTAGAGAGTGTTACAAATAGTCCATAACAAAGATGCAAGCATAGAAAAATTCATTTTTTTTAAATGACATACTTATCAACCCTTTATGCCATAATATTTTCAATTATTTAACCAACGCCTGCAAATAAACATCGATTCCTTGTGTCAGATCATCAGGACCAGGAACGACAATAGCAAGAAACATGATGGAGTTTTAATATACATCCACAGAGGTAAACTATAAGTCGTAACGATAATATGCCAAGATGAATATTTTCTACCAAATTGAAAGAATGGTAAACATCCATTCGCACACAAACTAAGTCTGACATTACGACTCCCTCCAGCAAATGCGGGATAAGTCTCATCGAAATGTTTCCATGCTTCTCCATCAGATGGATGTGTCGAAGTTCCTTCTTCTTGTGTTCTCACACTGTGCGTATAACATTTGAAGTCTAGGAGTGATGGGTAAATAATGCATTCTCTTGTATGGAACTTATTTTCCTTTATTTTTTCTTAGTTTGTAACTTCCCTCATTGCATATTTTGTGTTTCCTAAGGTTAATGTCATCTTTCCAATAAAACATTCAACCTTTTATATATGTAATTATCTTTTGGTATGGCAGGCCAATAGCGGACAATTTTTTCACTTTACATGAATATCATACATCAAATTATTGGGTGGCATATTTTGTTTTTAGCTTGTACAACTACTGTAAATCCAGCTTTTGTAAAATTGAATCTAGATTTCATAGTAATGTAACAACCATTCCATAACGGTTTCTTAGCAGCATCCAATATATTATAGATTCTTTTCGCTCCTATAGCCGGTTTTTCTTCGACATTTACTACAATGACCCAGAATTTCATTCATTCAAAATTGGAATATTTAATTTATTTTAAATATTGAAAAGTTAATTTTTTAGGTTAAATAATTTATATTTCAAATATAGCGATTTATTTGATAATTAAATTGTTTAGTTTAATATTTGAAATTGTTTAAATAATTGAATCTTGGATTTAATGTTAACAAAAAATGATTTCAAAAGTTGATTTAAATTCTATTTGAATAAGAAGGAAGATAGTGAATTTTTAAATCGGATTTAAAAGTGATTAAATTGATTTTGGGAATTACTCGTTTTAATTAACGTGTAAAAATAACTTTTTGGGCACTGTCTTGGATTTCAATGAAACCAGTTTCATTGGATCGGTAATAGTGAATTATTATTTGCCATCGAATTTCGTGGCGTTTGGACGTATCGTTTGGTAGTGCAAGTTCGAAACACGTAGAAATTAATTAAAGGAATTTAAGTTAACATAATTTGATTTTGAAAAGCTAACTTTGTATATGATGGAATTGGCTCTCGATATATATTCCATTGTATTCAGAATAGGGGTATAACACATAAAACAACGGGCGTCACGCTTCGTTTGGAATTCGAAATTTTCACAGATGAATAGTGTCGTGAAAATTTCTATATAAGGCCCTCAAATTTCTTTCATTTGCTAAAACCCTAGCTTCTAATTCTCAACAGCCATTAAAACATAACCATCCAACGACTAACAACGATCGGAGCCTCTAGGGGCAAAATTAGGCAACGGCTTCAACTAAGAAAACGTATAGGACGATGATATAAAGCTATCTACAGGTTGGATCGTCTATTGACGAGCTGAGGCGGCGGTAAAGTTTTTCCGTTTGCTGTAGTTTTTGTGGGTTATCGATGTGTTTTGCTTGCGTGCGTGTCGACGCGTGGAGGTAGGGGCTGGAGTGTGGCGTGTTGGCAGATGGTCGGCGGCGGCGTGTCTTAGATGGCGCGATCGATTTGATCAAAGAAAAAAAATATAGTCGCACATTACTTGGAGCGTGCAAATGAGAGGGAAGGAGAAGAAAGGTTTAGTTTAAATTTAGTTAATTATAATTTTAATTATTTCAAATGTTAATTAACCCATAACTTTCTCGTACGAGGTAGGTTTCAAGTGCGACAAGTTGCGTTGCGTTCGTATCAGCAAGCACTAAGCTATGAAGTTGGATTGGATGAATTCAGAACTAGTTGGAATTTTGAGTAAAATTGAACGACTGTTCAATTTTAATTCAAACCGAAGAGCTTAGGCAATTTTTGGAATTTTTGTGAGTAAACTCACTATCTCCGGCCAGCTTATATTTTTATATAAGTGGAAATAATATTATTTATGATGTTTATTGCTTGTTTGGATGATATACTATATATATTAGTTGGTTTGGATATATATTCCCGCCTATTGGAGCGGATGAGACCTTATTATGTTCCCGTGTAAGAGCGGATGACCCTTTGTATACAAATCCTGCCTCGAAGCTGTTGATTTATATTTTTATGATTATATGCCATCTATGATGTCGGGGGACAAGTTGGAGGGATCCAACAGGATTCCTCACCACTTTTGATTTACTTTTCATATATATGTTGATATATGATGTGTTGGATGCCATATTATTGATTATGATATGTTTTGTATTATTTAGTTCTTTAATAGCACTGGGCCTTATTTTTGGTAATTTGAAATACTAAAATTGATGTATTTGATTTGAAAAGGATTTCCAAGTAAATTTGGCAGTATAAATATGTTTTAATGATTTTTAAATTATTAAAAGAAAATGAATTTGTTTTTAAACAAATAAAAAGTTTGATTTTGATGTTATAAAATTTACGGTCTTATGAAATACTGTAAATAGAGATTTCTGAATAAATTTATATAAAGGATTTATAAAGGTATATTGTATAGATAAAGTAATGGATTCTCAAATGGTGTTTTATGGAATATTTAATGGAGTTGAAATCAATATTTTGTAGATGGATTTTATAAACAAATTTGATTTATAAAGGAGTGGATTTATAAATTGATTTTGATAGCAAAATAAGTTTTTATAAAAAAATGGATTTATAAATTGAATTTTGTATATAAAGGACTTTTATAAAATAGAAGTTATATAAAATTGAAAGGAGATTTATAAAAATAGTTTTATAAATATGGAAATGATTTATGTTGAGATCTAAATACGGACTTTTATTTAAATGAATGTTTGAAAGTGATATTTTAATGGTGTTAAGTGCTTTAAAAGTAATTTATCTTTTGGAAGTAATGTTTTGGAAAGTGATAATTCCAGATAGAATTATATAGTTTGAAAATTATTTAAAATGCGATAAGTTTCGGAAACATAGATTTCAACATTTATTGTTGTAACAGACGTTTTCGTGGAAGTATGAAAGGCATGGACTATAACACTGTTGTTATAGTAAATGATTTCCGAAAGGAAATGTTTTTATAGTATATGGGATTATATATATATATATATAATTAATCAAATCCTTATACTAATTTTTTTTGGGTTATCGTAACGATGTTTTACGCAACATTCGTTTTAACCCAATATATGATGTTTTAACCTTCCATTGTGAAATACACGAATTAGTTCTTATGGTCATATTAAAGGCTTGGTGGTGTAGGAGCATTGCTTCCCATACTTAACACCCGTTCGGAGGCATACAAAGTCTGAAGTTGTACGGTTATAGAAATATATTTGGCGTGTCTTCAAAATGGTAGTGCTATTGAATATACTTATATTGTTGACATAATTCTATGTAAATGTTTTCCGAAATATCGATATTTTGAAATGATTTTGAGAATATATGTTTTTAAAGATAATTTGATTAAAATATTTGGAAATTGATTTAATTAATAAAAGATAAATTAAATGGGCCTAGTGATTGATTATTTTGCTATATTTTATTGCTTATTTTGATAGTTAAATAACCGACTATCAAATTTGGCATTTTTATCGTTTTTGATCAGGAGAGACCTGGATCAGTTTATCTGAAGACCACTTTGGACCAACGTATATGCATTCGAATATGCAGGGTTGGAAGATGTTGATATTTGGGATTTTCGTAATGAAGGGCTGCTTGTTGATCATTTGAGGATCAATTCCCAATATACATATAGTAGCAGTAGTCTCTTTGTTATGAAAATCCAATTAAAGACTAATCGCTATTGATCCTAGGGGTGACTTCCGAAAGGATGTGGTAGGAGAAGTGCCTTCGGTTTGTCCTGTTCCTGGATAATTGTATTGAAGGATGTTTGACATTCCCTTTTTAGATTACAACGTTGACTTTTACAAACACACAACTGTTTGGTGGCAGAAAAGGCAACTTCTCTTAGAATAACACCCTTTTTTGAGATGACGAGCTAGGAGGTTGTATGTTTGTGAAAGTAAATGGTGATTGAGGGAATGCCAATGTGGCATTCAAAATGAAATGTGCTATGTGTAAGGTAATCGTGACCTCAAGCCTCACAACCGGAAATGACCGAAACATTGAAGATACGACAAGGCTATGTGGTTCGCAACCATTAGGATATGATCATCCCCTTCTAGATATATTTATTCCTTCAATGACTTTCGTGTTTTATATTATTGTGGATGTATGCGATGAGGGCCCTCGGATAGGTCGGTAATGGCCGGAGCGATGACATATTCGGTACTATCTAGAAAGAGGTAGGGCGGTCTTGTGTTAGTAGAGGTGCATATGTTCTATAGCCTCGATTCATTCCTCTAGAGATGTAGCATCGGAAGGTAGTCCCATCACCTGGTCATTTGTACGGAAATCCTTATCCACTATGTGCCTCCCATTTTGTTTGTAGAACCCACTTTGTGGTTTGTATGCTGGAATTTAATCAATGTAACAATTTTGGCTAAGATTAATATTATTTGTATACTAGACACTAGTATAATATAATAGGATTTAATACGAATTGTTTTGGTTATCATAACATAAAAACATGTCCGTGTTTATGTGCAGCGTAGTTTTACAAGATACCTTTCTTGAAAGGTTTTTATAACTTTAAAATTTAGTTGAGATGTGCTTTCTTATGCCGGTTTACCATTGATCCCAGCGTTCTTCCCGTTCAATGCTCGGGTCAGACCGAGCATATTTACATATTTAGATTTGGATGCTTTGGAGGTTCAACAGACGAGCTAGAGGTCTTCAGGTCATATTCTCGTATATGTTTATGTTCAGCTGCATTGTAGTTAAATTATCAGCATTTGTAAGAACATGTTATTATAACTGTCCAGGCTAATGATTGTGATTTGAGTGTTGTACTCTGATGGATGTATGTATATTACAGTTTCTATTCTATAAAGATCATTGATATTATATTATATGTTGTTCAACAGCGATTGAAGATTCTGTGATTGTTTTAGTTACTTTTTCTCTTCTTCTTCTCTTCTCTTCTTCCTTCTTTCTTTCTTTCCCATGAAGATCCGATTTTCCGTTAGGTTTGGGCTGGACATGTGCGGTTTATTGTCAGCTTGGACGTGTGTGGATTTTCAGGCCTTCACATTTGGCATTAGAGCTTAGGATTATGCGAACACCTAGGCTTTGGTTGGGTACTCATTATGGATAGGGTCAATAATACCGTAGATTGAGTTGAGCGTATTACATATATGAGAGTGTATTTGTTAGTGATTATAAAAATATTTTATATTATGTTAATTTATCCGTTGAGTGGCTTATGAATTTTTGTCGATATGTGGGACGTCATGTTATCGTTAAGGGTTTCTGAAATGCTTGAACAAGGAAAACAGACACAATATTTTTTGAAATTGGGTAAATGAAATAATTTAACCTAAATTATATTTTTTATATATAAAGGAATAAAAAAAATTTCAGAAATTATTATAGTTATATATATGGTGTGCTTGGTTGTTAATGAATGGTAATATTTGATTATTATCATTTGTTGTTTGTATTTTAATAAAAAGTTGCTATTATTATAATATAAACAAAGATAAACAAAAAGAAATGGTTTTATATAACACTAATCAGAAAATGCATTTCGTAGCTTTGAAAAAACACTACCAAAACTTTTAGTAGCCTTTCGGTAAATACTGCGATACGACGTGCAACTAAAAGTCATAAATTTTTTGTAGCTGTGTAGAAAACGCTACAAAAATTTGATATATTGTACGGTTTTTTTAACGTTACAAAAAGTTCAGACTTTTAGTAGCATGTCATAGTGTAGCGTTTGCAGAAAGGCTACTAAATGTTTTGGGACCCTTATCCAACGCTACGAAAGTAATGTCATAGTTGTTTACATTTATTTCCGTTGGGATTTTAGTATGTACTAAAGATAATTCAACTGTTTTGCTGCATGCTTTACATGCTGCCGTTTCCTGTTAATGGTTTGTATATCATTTCCAGCCTTCACTCGCATAATAATATTATTAATACCAGCAATCAATCAAATAATATTCATATTCAATCAATCAATTAATCACATTATCATCATGTTCAAACAGTTAAAAAAACACGTCAATCACATAAACAAATATGTTATCCATAACCATTTCGATAATAGTTTTTCGATAGAATAAGCAAATTCACATAAAAACCATAACCATTCATAGATAAGTTAAGACACGTACTAATAAAATGGTATACTATATATATATATATATATATAACAATTAAACCATGTTCATTACTTGATTATCCATGATTCTTTGCTACAACTGGTCTTGTAACGACCCGTAAATTTTAATGGTTTTAATAATGTAATTAACTGAAAATTTGTGAAATTTTAAAATATAAAATTTTGAAATAAAAATTTAATATTTAGAATACGTCTACTTAAACATAGCAACTGGTAAATTTTCATCAGTTAATATGAAAGTTTATTTTCTTGTGTAATTTCATTTAAATTTAAATCTGTTAATATTTGATGATAATAAAAAAAAATTCAAACCTGAATATTTTTACATAATAAATTTGTAAATCATCTTCTGAGTGTGACGTCATATTTCGTTTTGTCAAATTTGAACTGCTGTTGCTCCGTTTATCTTAATTCCGGCGTTTTAGCAGCATTTTTCGGTATCGAATATCGACTTTTGATAGGATAATCGTACCATTGATATATGTATACCATTTTGATCGTCTCGTCATGCTGATCTCCACAATATATATTTTTGTGTGTTTCAGAGTCTGGGTGACAACGAAATCAACGGAATGATTTCCGTATCGGTTCCGCATTTTTTGAACCTTTTTGAATTCCTTGTTGATTCGTTATCTCCTCGGTAAACCAACAGTCAATAGCCACAATTTATTCATGAATTCAAAAGGGTTACTTTTTCGTTTCCACCGGTTCCAATATTATTCTGGTTGGAAGTTATTCACTAACTCTCATTCTTCTCATGCTTTCGTCTTTTTTTTATTATTGACAGCTAAAAATATATTGTTGCCTGAGAAACAGTGTGTCTCCTTCCCTTCTACTATTTCTCTCTGACCTCGCATCTCCTTTATCTGCCAAACCCAATACCCTCCAGCTCACCTTTGCATTTTGCTTCGCCAAGCACACAAACCCACCCATCAACTCACGGTGTCGAACCATCACAGCCCGTGCTCCCTTCTCCAAGTGCCGAAGACACCATCAGCTTTCCCAGCTCGCAAGCCTCTGGCATTTTCTCCCTCTCCTCTCACCTTCGCCTCACAATTTCGACCTGGCACCAACACCTTTACCTTTGACCAAGCTTTAGGCCATGCCACCCTCAAACCCTCGCAACAGCTCACGTGCCTCACTCTTCCCTGAACCCTTGCCTCCCTACCGAGCCTACCTGATGTTCATCTCTGGCCGATGCTTATTTATATAAAACTATATATGTGTATATAGTTATCTGCTTATATATATAGCTAGACTAAGTTATGATTTATATAAATGTTCATATCGGTTATATTATATGTTTGGGTTTTGTTTGGTTTGTCCTCATGATAGCTTTATAATGTTTGAAACCAGACACTGCAGTTACTTAATGAAAACTATAATATATATAATGATATTTCTATAACTTGATTTGTCTTATATTTCATGTATTATGTTTATATTTCATTATATGTGTGTATTTGGGAATGTTGATGTAAGTATTATATATATTTTATTTTAAAAGTTATATCTATTATGATTTTGTTTTTTATATATATACACAGTGAATTTACATAGTAAGTTTATGTTTTATATGTTGCGTTTATTTTTAATGTATATAGATTTCAAAATAAAATTTGCATAGTGTATATATATGTTGATTTGTGTACATACCTATTTGCCGATATACGGGATCTTTTGAGTTTTAGAATTTATAAGTTTATATAAATATATATATATATATACACACATATATATATCAAAAAAACTTGCTTTCATGTATGTTTTATAAGGGAAGTATGTACAATATGCTATGTTTGGATTTTAGACCATACAATATATTACAAAGGCATGTACATGGTTTGACTCCTCGTTTATATATTCAAATTTTTTTTGTATATATATAAGTTATATTATATTACATAAATCTGCTATATATATATGTATTACATTTTTATATACGTTACAGTATTATATATTATCTGTTTGTATAAATTATATTATATATGTTAGTAAGTTATATAAGATCAGTGAGTGTACATATGTATATTTATATCTTACATATGTTAGTACATATATTTGTTAGTTACATTTAAGTTATACATTAGTTTATATGTCAGTTCAAAAATATACAGTAGAATATATATACTGACGTTTATGTATATTTTTGGTATGTTGTTCGTTTGCTGTGAAAAAGTTTTTTTAGCATATATATATTTTAAATTATAGGTCTATAATGGTTTTTATTTACATATATATTCATTTTATTTTTTTGTATTAAATTAAAATATTGATTTCATGGAAATAATAATATATATATATATATATATATAATTTCTGTTTCTATTAAGCAGATTCTGATTTATTTCATCAATTCCTATTTATCAGCTTTGTTGTCAAATTCGCGCCAATCTTGCTTTGCTTTGTATATAATTTATTTCATCAATTCCTATTTATCAGCTTTGTTGTCAAATTCCATAATACGGAATCGTTTATCAGTCCGAGTTGTTTTCCGACATCTCCAATTATCCAACAATGTATGCAATTTCAGCCATCGATCCAAACTTGTAGTGAACAATATAGTTTTAACATGCAACTTCATTTCAATCTTTCAATTCATTTTCAATTATCGCTACAATCCAATACTTTAAACTCGTATCTCAACTAATTCATCCATCGAACAATCTAAACCCATAGTATGCAATTTATTTTAATTTTTTCATCCAATCGCTACTAAAATTTTACGCAATTCATAAACGAGATCTTAGCTAAGTAAAGCATGCAAAGTAGAACATCTTTATTTAGATATAATAGTGTGAGTTAAAATAATAACTCATCTTAACCATTAAGTTTGCCCAACACAATCATCCTTGTCTCTCATCAGGACATTAAGTTTACCCAACACAATCATCCTTGTCAAATTCCTATTTATCAGCTTTGTTGTCAAAGCGGGTTGAAATGATATATATACCCGTAGATATTTAAATTGCGGATTGAAATGATAAATATCCGTATCACTTGACTATAGGATAGAAAATTATATACAGACACCGTTGGTCTATATATGTTTTGAAAATGATTACCAAGGTTTTGAAAGGAAATATATGGTTTTAAATAAATATCGATTTTAAAATATTATATATATAAATGTTAATTTATAAAGGTTTAAATTTTAGATTTTTTAAAATTATATGTTTGGAAATTTTTAAATTTATAAGTTAGTTTTGAAATTATAATTTTTAAGATTTTCCTATAATTTTTCTATTTTCAAATATAGATAAATAAGTTTTGAATATAAAATAAATTTAATAATAAGATTTAATTTAATAAAATTTAGTTTAATCAGTATATAATATGTTTTAAATTATTTATTTAAAAATTTATATTAATATTTTAAAAATAGATTCTATAACTTTAATAATAAAGGATAGGAAGATAAATTAATGTTGGCTTGGAATTTAAATTGGTTAATAATTTAATTTAAGAAAGAATTGATTTAAACCTATTAGTTTTGAGATTTTGAAAAGATATTGTAACGACCCGTATTTTTAACACTTTAAAAATACGAATTAAAATGAAAATTTTAGATAAAAATCCGAAAGAAATAAAATTTTGTGTTGTTAAATGTGAATTACAAGTTAAAATACAAAACTGAATTCTGAAATAACTTATTTATAAATTAAATATGGATGTTAACTTGTAGTGAATGTAAATAATGAATTGAATTTGATTGTAAACAACGAAATAAATAAAATGTTACATTTAATATTGAAGTTATAATATGGAAATCAACGTAAATGAATGTAATTTAATATTACTGTGAATTTAAATAAGATGATAGCTGAAGAAAATGAAAGTAAATGAATTATAAACTATTGATAATAATGTATAAGTAAAAGGTTGATTCAATAATGAAAGTGTAAATCGAAATAAAAGAATTCATTTGGAATTAAATAACTTGAATTTGAATTACAATATAATTGAACGTGGAATCTAATATAATCTTTTATATTGGATTTATAATGGAAAATTGCATTGTAAAAGATTGTTAATTACTGTGAAATTAAAAATGGAATTTGTGAACAATTGAAATTTGATTTAAAAGTTAATAATTTAAAATTGGGAATTTTATATTGAAATTAAACAGTCGAATAATTTATTTTTCGAATATTGGATTTAATTAGACAATTAAATCGATAATTTAATAAGTTAAATTTCAGAAATAATTGAAAATCGAGTTGAATATGATTGAAAATGATTTGTAAAATTTTATCTTATCATATTGGAGTTATAGTAATGTTATAGAACTTTTAAAATTGAATTTAAAGTTAATTTGTGAAAATTGAATATTTTAATATTTAATTATCGACTGAAAAATAGCCATTTTTCGAACAGTCTCAGAATTGAACGAAACTCATTCCATTGGATCCGTAATTGTTTGTTATTGTCGGATTTCAATTTTCGTACCAATCGGAGTTATCGTTTGACCGTGGCAGCTCGAAACGCATCGAATTGTTTTTAATATTAATTCGGCGAGAGAAAATAGTCATTTTTCAAAAAGTCTCGGATTTCGACGAAACTAGTTTCATCAGATCCGTAATGTCATATTATTGTAGGGTTTCAAATTTCGTGTTAATCGGATTTACCGTTTGTCCGGGGCGAGCCCAAACGCACAGAAATTTGATTAACCGATTTAATTTTAAATCGATCGTTTATTGCCGTAACTCGCACAGATGATCGAATTAGCTTCCGAAACCTGTTCCATTGTGTTCAGAACGTGGGATAAACCCTAGAAACGCCGGTCAACACGCGAGATTTGAAGTTCGGATTTTGGAGTGAATAGTGTTTTTCGGTAAATTTCTATAAAAGGAACCCTTTATCATTTCATTTGAAAACATCAGCCCTAGGGTTTCATAGCCACCACTTTCAAATTCAATGGCCAAAAAATTTCGAAACTTCTTCCTCATTTTCCTCTCAATCCATCAACAATTGGCAAAAGTCGTCAACTACAAAGTTGTAGAGGACGATGAGAGCTTCAAATCCATACGGAGATGATCGAAAACGGAGCAACGAATCAACGGGAAATCGAGCTCGAAGTCGCTGTGTTTTTCACACAAATCGAGGTGATGGGGGAGCCGAGTTCAACCACCTCCTGGCTGTGGGTAGCTCTTGCATAGGCGCTTCTAACGTGGGTCTCCGATCAACTTCTCGTCGAGTGATGGTGGAGAAATCGTCGGTCAAAGGTTGGAAGGAATGGGTTGAGATTGTACGTGCTTTTCACGTTTTGGAGAAGATGGAAGGAAGGGCCCAGATATGCAGTAGAAAAAATGGAGGGCTGAGATTGAAAGTAGGGTTTGAAAAAAATATGTGTATATATTTATATATATATTTAAATTCGCAAATGTTTAAAATGCATAACTTTTTCATACGAGGTCCGATTGGAACGAAACTTTTTGCGTTGCGATCGTAATGACGAGAGCTTCGAAATGAAAATGGTTTGAATGGATTTGGAGACGGTGGAAATTTGGGCTAAAGTTGGGCGTCGTCCAGTTTCAGTTCCAAACCGGAACGTCTCGGCGACAACAGAAAATCAAAGTGAGTGTTTTATAACGCTCGCAATGTACTGAATATCTTTATGGTAGTTAAATTTGACATTATGAAGTGATATGAATTTATTTGTCGTTGTTTGATAAAAATTTAAATTGTCATATAGATTGTCATGTGAATTCACCGTTGAAAATTTAAATTGACAGTAGATTGAAATTAGGATTTAATCAAAATCAAATTTCCCGATATTGATAACTATGAAATTACCGTGAATTGTATTGACTATTGGATGATTTATTTCGATGGATGCTATTGGTTGATATTTAAATGTTTGGATGTTTATTTGCTTATATATATATCCTGTTATACATGCATATGACACTGTGATTGGTTTAAGTAATATATATTCATCCCTGACATGTAATTGGAATAAATAATCACTTAGCCATAGGATAGAAAATTATATACGGACACCGGATTGGTTAAATTAATGATTTTAAAAGTTGTTTTGAAATTATTTAAATGAATTGATTTTAAGAATAAAAATCCAATTTATGGAAATTGAATTATTTTGAATTGAAGCTCGAGATGTTGGAATTTAAACTTGGTAAATGAAATTGTTTAATTATTCGAAGTTTAGATTTTTAAGAAAAAAAATTGAAATACAGCGTAAATTTTCGAAAGTTGATTTGTTTTAAAAGATTGGACTTTTAATCGAACTCTGAATATTTCTAAGAAAATTTATATGAAAAGATATTTCAAGTTTGAGTTTGAAATCGAAAATTAATTTGAAATTGAGATTTAATTAATTTGGAATTGAATTGAAATTAAATTGGGATATAAATGGAATTATCAAATTTAGTTTTGAAATGTGAATATTTAAAGCTTTGAGATATATGGAAATTGAAATGGCTTATATTTGTGGTTCAAATATGTATTTGAAATTGATAATTTGAAATGGTTTATTGAGAAGTTGAATCGAGTTGAAATTGATGATTTGAGATTTGATTAAATTTTAAATTTTGGAATTTGAGTTTATGTGAATCGATTTGTGGAATTTGAGGCAAAAAATGATTTTGAAATCGAAATGAGATTTTGAGGCGTAAAATGATTTTGAAATCGAAATGAGATATTGAGGCGAAAAATGATTTTGAAATCGAAATGAGATATTGAGGCGAAAAATGATTTTGAAATCGAAATGAGATTTTGAGGCGAAAATGATTTTGAAATCGAAATGAGATTTTGAGGCGAAAATGATTGTGAAATCGAAATGAGATATTGAGGCGAAAAATGATTTTGAAATCGAAATAAGATTTTGAGGCAAAAAATGATTTTGAAATCGAAATGAGATTTTGAGGTGAAAATGATTTTGAAATCGAAATGAGATATTGAGGCGAAAAATGATTTTGAAACGGAATCTTACATCTTGAATAGATATGATGATATTTGAAATGGATTTGATTTTGAAGCGAATATGATATTTTGATATCAATTATGAATCGATTTGAAATGTAAAAGAGCCACCGGTGTAATAATACGTAGTTATTAAAGAGACCGGGATCGGATATGGACATACTCTCTGTCGATACCGAAAACCACTTTAATAACTAATACACGCGGAGTGTTGATCCAGAATGAAGTGGATGGTTTTGGTGAACGCGTTGACTGAAGAAAGAGAACGATTTTGGATGACCCTTGACATGACTAAAACAGGAGCCCTGCCGGGCCATTGAGGTTCGCCACCTCTAGCGGACACACTTCTTCGTTACCATATCTATTACTTTTGTGATTCGATTTGGGTGCACCCCTCGATTATGGGAGTGTTGTTTCGTGGTGTTGGGGTAGTAGCTACTATGCCCAACATCAGTCCGGATGACGCAACTACTAGTATCCTAGTTGGTATCTCCTCATGTACCTTGTCATACTGATTATCCTATTCGCGACCACTACGTTTTGGTTTGTACCTTTAGTATATGGATTGCCCTTTGGTGACTTTCGGTTTTGGGGAAACTACGGTCTTGTATATGCTCTTGGGAATAAAAATGTGTTAAGGGTGGAATGGGCCATGGCTTAACGCTATTTTAATACTTTTACGTTAATGTAGACATATTATAATAGCGTATTGTACTACATAGTAGATAGTTTAACGGATCCTTGAGAGATGGAAAATCCCGTAACATCTCTTAAGTTATTGCACTCACGTTGACACTGGATAGGAGATGTCAAACCCCATAAACACCTCTGACGCCGTCACACTCATATTTCTTATTCGATTTGACTTACATGAGATATTTTAGTCCTGACTCGAGTGTTTTGTCTTTTCATTACGCTCGGGTCAGCCTGGGCATTTCAGATAAGGTTGAAGATCTATTTTGGAGGACGAAGACGGAGTTTGGTATTACATCATTTGTATTCTACTACCATATTATTTTTCCGCTGCATTATTGTATTATCTCTGATATGTATGTAACTCTGATTTATGATGTATAATAATAATCAAATTTATTTATTTAACAGCTTCATGAACTGTTATTTTATTATTATATCTTGTTCCTTCCGCTGCAAGATTCTGAGTTTGCTTCTGTTCTTTCTTTCCTTTTCTTATTTAACCCCAATAACTATCTGTATTTTGGATTGTTTGAGTCGACATGGGTGCCAGCTTTGTCGACTTGAATGGTCAAAAATGGCGGGTCGTTAAAGATATAATTATAACTTGGTTTATAACTTGATTTGATAAAAAGTGATTAAATGAATATTCTCAAAATTTGAATAAAATTGAGATTGAATATTTAATATTGATCTAAACATATAAATTGGAATTTAAATAAATTGTTATTAAAAATGGTTAAGGGAATAATTTCCAATTTGGATAAATTTAAAGTTAAATGTTGAAATATAAATGAAATTTATATTGTAAATGTTTGAATAGTTAAACTTGAAGCTTTAACCTTTTAAATGGAAATGGTTAAACTGGAATTGATTTAAGTTGAATTTTTGGAATTTAAGTCGATTTGAATCGATTTGTGAAATTAGTGGAAACTAACTTTATCATATAAAGTATTTTAATATATATAAACTATTTTAATTTATAACTATTTTAATATATATACTATTTCAATATCTAAACTGTTTCGGTGGAAACTGCTATGATTTCTAAAGTGTTATGATTTCCAAAGTGTTATGATTTCAAGTGCTATGATTTTGAAAATGTTATAATTTTTTTAGTGTTATGATTTTGGAAATGAATATTAATTAAAGTGAATAATGATATCGAATTGATATGGTTTTGGAATGAATATGATATTTTTATACGAAGTATAAACTGTTTGAAAAATGAAATGACCACGGTGTTATAATAACGTTTGGTTGTTAAAGAGACCGAGATCGGATATTGTCATACTCTTTACCAATATCGAAAATCACTTTAACAACTATGTACATGGTGGAGATTCCAAAAATGAAGTAGGATGGTTTGGTGATGATTCTATAAGGTATTTACGTAGCCCTGACTCCCATGAGTCAGCTTGATGCGGCTAAAACAGGAGCCATGCTGGGCCAAGTGAGGTCATTCCTCCGATCGGACACATTTCTTCGATACTATTCTATTGCTTTTGTGATTTGATTGGGTGCACCCTTTGATTGGGGAGTGTGTCACGAGGTGGGCGGTAGTAGCTGCTATGCGTTACCACCAATCCGGATCCGCAAACGGTATATCTACCCTGGCATTGCCTCGAGTGCCTTGTCGCATGCCCTATCGCGCCTTCTACGAGTTTGGTTTGTACCATACCTATGGAGTGCCCTCTGATAGCCCTCCAGTTTACGGAGGAATTACGAAACTGTATAGACTATGGGAATATATAAAAATGTGTTAAGGGGGATATGGGTAACGCCTTAACGCTATTTTTATAGTTTACTTTACTTTAGACATTATTATAATAGCGTATACTACTACATAGTAGATAGTTCCACGGATTCTTAGAGGATGGTTATCCCAAACATCCTTTAAGTTGCTTGTATTTCAGTTGATATTTCACTTGAGTTGGATTTATTGATATAAGAATGTTAATCCTGACTCGAGTGTTTTGTATTTTTGCTTTACGCTCGGGTCAGACTGAGTGTCACAACATTTGAGACTCACCTTTGGAGTTGGAACTTCGCT
The DNA here is from genome assembly GCA_030737815.1 of Allium fistulosum. Lineage (NCBI taxonomy): Eukaryota > Viridiplantae > Streptophyta > Magnoliopsida > Asparagales > Amaryllidaceae > Allium > Allium fistulosum. The sequence goes on from CM060903.1 coordinate 98,042,948, forward strand.
TGGAGATCCATCTATCTATTCAGCTTGTAGTTATTCAGTTGACTCCTGTGATATATTCTTATCTTGTATTTGACTATTGTATTGAGACTTCTATGTATTCGAGACTTCTGTTGTATCTTGTTTTAACTCTATTATATATATATATATATAGTAGCTTCATGAACTACTATTCATTTATTTCCGTTGCTTATTATTGTAATACTCTGTGTCTGTGATTCTGTGATTTATTTATTTACTGTATATGTTGAGTTTTGCCAAATATAAATTAGCAATATGATATTTTGAGCAATTCAAGTCCGACATGTGCGGATGCGAATGGCACGAAATACCAGGATGTTACAGGTCTTTACTCATAAAAGGCTAATTACATGTAGCCAAGTTTAACAATCAACAAATGATTATGAAACTTCTTTGCATATTTAAAGTATATCAAACATCCTTAGTTAAATATTTCTTAAATTTAAATAATTTTTATAAAACTTAGTTAATTTTTTAAAAAACTTGGTTAATTTTTATAATAAACTTATTTTAATTAATTTAAACTTATAAATTATCTCAAACTCAAATTTTATTAACTTAGTTAATTTTTATAAATTATCTCAAACTTATAAATTTTTCATAAAATTAGTTAATTTATTATTATTATTGTAAACTTGGTTAATTTATAGTTATTATTATAAACTTATTTAATTTTTATAAAATTTAGTTAACCTTGTTAATTTTTATAATCTTAGTTTCTGTTATTGTTGTTATTATTAATTATAAAACTTAGTTTATTTATTAATTTATTATTATTATAAACTTAGTTAATTTTTATCAAACTATAGTTTATTATTATTATTATAAACTTAGTTAATTTTTTATCAAACTTAGTTTATTATTATTATTGTAAACTTGTTAATTTTTATAATACTTTGTTAATTTTTATAAACGTATTTAATTTTTTATAAAACTTAGTTAATTTTTGCAAACTATTGTTTATTATTATTATTAGACTTATAAATTATCTTAATTGCTATAACTTATATTTTAATTAACTTACACTTATAAATTATTTCAAACTTAAACTCTATCAACTTAGTTAATTTTAATAAATTATCTAAAACTTATAAATTTTTCATAAACTTAGTCAATTTGTTATTATTGTTGTAAACTTAGTTAATTTATTATTATCATTATTATAAGTTTAGTTAATTTTTATAAACTTATTTATTTTTTATACAACTTAGTTAACTTAGTTAATTTTTATAAACTTAATTTTTGTTATTATTATCGTTGTTATTAATTATAAAACTGAGTTGACTTAGTAAATTTATTATTATTATTGTAAACTTAGTTAATTTTTATCAAACTATAGTTTATTATTACTATTTCATATATACTTAATTAATTTTTTATCGAACTTAGTTTTTATTATTGTTGTTGTTGTTGTTATTGTTATTGTTATAAACTTATTAATTTTTATAATACTTAGTTAATTTTTATAAACGTATTTTAATTTTTATAACACTTAGTTAATTTGTTCAAACTATTGTTGTGCCAAAGAGAAGAATGAGTTCATTTGTCTAGTTTAACCTTTTGGTCTATAGAAGTGAAGATGAAAAGATTCTTTGTGCTCTAGAACTTGGGCACAAGTAAAATTAAAAGTTATCTATGAAAAATTGAAAGACATTAATTTTGTATTAAAAGGCATAAGCATGCAAAATGTTGAAATCCATAGGCATAAATGCATTATCTTTGTATTAAAAGTTTTAAATAAATTTTTATCTCTAATAATGTAGTGTCTTGGCCAACAACAGCACCCATTATTCTCTCTAGCATGCCATGTGGGCTTTAAAAAAGGATTTCAGGAGTATCCTACTTGATAAAAATTGAATACTTATATTAAATAAAATTAATTTCAACAATACCAACACATACCTCTTTTTTATTTGCATTCACTTCCAATAGTTGTGGCCAAGTTGCCTGTTCTATTTTGCCTGCGTACACACTTCACGACAACCAGCTGCGCTCTTTTTCGAACTTTATGCACTTCAGCATGGAATGTTTATACTTTAGCTTGTACAAAATACAGTACTTTATCTAAAACAATGTAGCAACTGCCTGTACACACTTTATCTCTCTCAAATTTATTTTAGGATAGTGATAACCAATATAAGAAGAAAAGTGAGACTGAAGGATGACTGATCAATTTCTTTGTATAAAAGTTTTTATGTTTCAGAATTCAAATTCAAGAATTATAAATTACAATGAGTAAATCTGTTCACTAATTAATATATTTATCTTGTAATTTTTCAATAACAAACAACCAATTCAATTGATGACTACACATATGTAAGCTTTCATATATTTAAATGTTTAACTTGAACTGACATCCATTTGTAGTACACTGATTGAAACCTTTTTTAATAAAAACATCATTTAAATAGGATTAGAGTTTTAGAAATATTTACAGAGGTACTGTTTATATGTCAGACTTGATATTTTTACACACCACGGTAATGTTCAGGGATACATTGTGATTTATCCTGACTTTCTAGGATATGAAAGGCCAGACATATATATGATATTTGAATGCTAATTTAAACTTTAGATCTGTACATCTTGTAGTATCTAATGCATGCATCCCTGAAGTTAAATTTCAGTGTATGTGCACTATAGAACATCAATGATTGACATTCCTTAAACACATTTCAGTGTATAATTACACTTTCAGTTCAGCCGCATCTTTGTTTCTTAAATGTGTGAGATAAGTCGGCATGGGTTTCAAGTTATGTGCAAAACCAGTGAACTTCAATCCTGAAAAAATTATCTATTACTTGATATTATTAATGGATGGAGAACATATAATAATCTATAACTCTGCGATTCATGCTCTCTTTTTTCCTTAAAATACACCACATTAAGTGGTTTGTTATCTACAATTTATAACAAATTAATCTAAAAATGTACATACATGATATGTTTAGATTAAATAAGATGTAAGATACAAAATTAGCCGTAATAAAAGCAAGCTAAATTATCGGCATTGATTACCTCCAAGGTGTACTGTAATGTGAAAAAGAACTTGTTTTGCTTTTTTTGATGTTGGAGATGGTTTACTAGGCTATGAATGGCCAGATGTTGTTGAACATCATTTGCTAATTAGTTGTATACATGTGTAGGGATGCGATTTTAGACTGGAAGGCTGGAAATATGTGTTAAATATATAATGTTTTACTCGTTATATTGGTTAAATTTTTCAATCATTTAATTGAATCCTACTGATTCTTTGAAAAATATGTATAGTTACTTTCTTATAACGTATAAAAATAGTTTTTAAAATATGATTTTATTGATTCTTTGAAAAACATTTGTAAAAGACCCAATTTCAACTGGCAAAAACAGTCGTAATAGACTCTATTGCAACTGGAAAAAATAGATATGAAAGACTCTATTGCAATTGGCAAAAACAGTTGTCAAATGAACAAACTTTATTACAACTTCGCATATGAAGACTAGCGGTTGGCAGTTGAAATAAGCATATTACAACTGACATTGTTAGTTGCGAAATGAGTATTTTATTGTAGTGGTATCTAGGTGTATGAACATAAAACCAAAGTATATAAAAACTTTAAAAATCATATTATTAACCCAATTTCACTTATATCCTTCTCTTGCATCACCGCTTCCTTCCTTAGCCAAGCTAGTGCCCAAGTAAGAATCAAATTTGACTTTCTTTCTAGTTTCAAAGGAAAAAAACAAATTACCAATGGATGCTTGAAATCCATAAAGAGAAAAATACTGTCATAGTTAAATTTCAATTTGCAACTCAAAATAGATGATCTGAGCTATGAAATTTCAAAATTCAGTGTCCTTTTTAAATTAATTTTCATATTATAAAGTTTTTTCTTAGTCTTCTTGTCTCTTAAAACCCCAAAACAAGATTTTGATAAATTCCGACCCGGTCCATGTCGGAACCGAAACGGAAACGATGGTATTCCGTCATGCGGTCTTATTAAAATGAATTATGAAATGTGTTTTGATAAAACATAAAAATTGCCCACGGCTAAAAACTTCCTTAAAAACATTTGAATTTCTTTAAAATTGTTTTATATCATGATATTTCTTTGTAAGTCGCTCATAGCGATCCAATTCCTATTCTAAAAAGAAAAAAGAAATGAAATACAAAGTTTATTCCTTGAAATAATAAAACTACTTGTAATTACTTGAATCATGTTGCAAAAATATGTGTTGTTTTCCATACCTCTTTTTTAATGGATGGAACAATAGTCTTCAATGTTGCTTCAAACTGTGATTTCTGGATAACAAGAAGTGATCTAGTATCCCTACCCTTTATCAGTGCATTGATAGAAGCTCTCTCCAACCGATCCAAGTACAAAAGAAAGAAGAAACTCAACATAAACTGGAGAATCAAGCGGTTTTCAGTGTAAAAGCGTTGTACAGGCTAAATTCATTTAGTTCTCAAAGAATCTTACCAACGAATAATAAAGATCAATGCCAAACAAATTAGAGCAATCAACACTACGCGCAATAACATCCAAATCAAGATCAGTAGCAATAGGCCTACTACGAGTAAGTGCCATAAGAATCAAACTCCATTCATCGTCATTCGGTACTCCAACATAATATATTTGACCAAATCTGCCTGGCCTTAGAAAAGCCGCATCCATCTCCTCAGGCCTATCGCATGCACATTATTAAAATAGCTTATATATGTTATGCATGTGTGTATAAGGTAGAGATATAATGTAGTATAATATTAGGCCCATTACATGTTTGTGGCTCCAATGGCATGGATACCTTCATTATTACCACCATCAAGCTCTATGAGTAGCTGGAATGCTAAGAAAAACCTTCCAAATTAGTAATCAATGTAATATATATTACAATAGTTGCATGCTTAACAAAATCATATGTATAAAATCATAATGATGGAACATGCTTATGTTGAGGTCCAACTTGACTAGCAACACCCTGAAGGGCCTGCACTCCATTATGGTTTCGCCGAGATAATGCATCCACCTTCATTTAGTCATAAACATCATAGGTTAGGATCAGCAATAGCAATGTGTTTCCTTTTAACCATATAACATTGGCTTATATTAAGAGTTGCACGGCACATATTCTATGTTGTTTATACTTGGTCAATGTACATATTTGCGACATTTTTTCTTCTGAAAATTGAACATGTATGTGCATGCACAGGCGCAAATATAAAAGTACATTAAAAACACTTTATTGTTTCACCGAGGTAAAAAGATGACGCTATTCAAAGGTAAAACATGGATAATTTACCAATATATACCTGATCAAAAGAGAGTATGCTGGGTGTGCATGTTCTTGCATGACTAAATAGCATCCTAATTGCTCGCTCGCTCTCTCCAACATATTTATTTAACAATTTAGGGCCCTGGTAATAGAATAGAGCGATGTAGTCAAATGTTCATTTGGGGGAAGATGTAAGTACTTCATAGCATATAAAGTTGGTGCAAATTCTTATTAGAGGAAATTTTATGGAGTTCTGTAGAAAAAATGTGTCATTTTGGAAAACATATAGTAAATGAGGAAATCATCCTGCACCTTGATATGAATTGTTGGGGAAAATCCCTTCAGATGATCAGTCTAAGGCAATAAAAAAACCAAATGCAGCGGAAAACAACCGGATCGTGATTGTAGTGAGACGAAACAAACAGAGATAAACACTAGAACAGACAGTCACAGATCTATGCAAGGCAGAAAAAAATAAATAACACCCGTATTCATAGTAGTTCCACTACCGTGAGCAGCGTACGTCCACTTAGGGAGAGGAGATTTTATTGATCACTGAAAGATTAGAGTTACAATATTGATTCACTTTTGGAGGCTATATATAAAAAGAATTAACAATACAGACAAAATTATGCAAAGTTTCAGCTCTCTAGGATGACTGACGTTGTTGTCCAGAAGCCTCAATATTTATAGAGTGATGATATAAGGAGGGGTAGCTACTATATAGCAGCCCTGGGGTTTGGTTCGGCGGTCCTACTTCAGCATGTTTGGTCCATCAAACAACACACATGGTTTGGTCCGGTACGATTTGGACCGGCATGCTCTAACACCGAACCAAATATTTGGTTCGGCCTTCAGCGTCTCAAATCTGGACCGGCATATTATGGAGCGACACTATTTGGTTCGGTAGAGCACCGAATGAAATATTTGGTTTGGTATTCCCTTCTACCGAATGAAAATACTTCCACCCGAATCAGGATCGGCAACTCTCCTTATGCCTTCACCACTGAACATGATAACTTCTTTCTTCCCCGAACAAGGTCAGCTGCTCCAACTTTATCGAACCAAATCCTCTCCTCCACCGAACGAAATTTCCCGTTCGACCTTTCTTAATCATCGAACCATCAACATCCTCTTTTGGCAAGTCGTGACTTCGACATAGGGCTAGGGCTTCAAATGTCATGTTCCGAATTTCAGCATTTGAAAATCGACACCCGTACTTCACTTGTACTCGAGTGCCGCAGATCCAATCGTTGAAATTCGACTCGTGCCGGAGTTTATAACACAATAAGTATAACAACACAGTGGAATAAAGAAATAGATGATATCATATACAACTCCAATGAATACAATATCCGGAATGATATACAACAATGATATCAATATGATACAAAAATATCAGAGATAAATAATGATACAGTGGAAATAACAGAAGTGATAACTCCAAATGATCAGTCAGAGAGGCTGAGTCCAACTACTCCAACATCAAGTTCGAACCACTATCACGTTGCACCAAGATAAGCAATGTCAGTCGTCAGTGAACTCCAAACACTGAACTAGCTCCAACTAGTCTACTAAACCTGAATATCAGAAAACCCCAACTCTAGACTGCCCGTGTGGAAAATTGTGGGCACCCAGAGTTTAGGAAGGGAACAATAAACTCCGAGTCATTCATGGGACTGGTGTGAGTAAACAAAAACAGTTTATCTTTAAACAAACAACGAAAGAATTTTAAACATTGAAATCCGCAATGCTTTTGGAAAATGAAACTACCACAAGGCCTCCTGGCACACACACAATGCAATCGCACACATGGAGGAGATTTCTCCTTATGATAGTCAAACATGCTTACTACGCAAGAAAACTCTTTTGATATTATTACTAGTGCATAGTGCAGAAAATCCTTTCGAAAATATAATATTAATCTTAGCCAGCATAGGTACCATTATATTATGCCGTCTATAGCTGCCATTTTAAATGGCAGGTTCTACAACTAAAACCGTACAAGGTTCGTATTGTTTCTTTGGATTTTCCAACAAATGGTTAGGCTAAGGAACTTCCTACTGCCACATGGGAACGTCTCTGGCGGGACGTCTCGAGAGACAACCTGCTCTCTGCCAACACAAGGCCAGTTACCCCCCTTCCCGGGTAGTAAACCTGAGATATTCCACCCCCGATTCTTTGGGACCTTTATCCGAGGCGCCTCGATCACAAAGCAATAATCACACAGAGTAAATGAGATTGGAGCAACCACATAGGTAAATATCTGGGCTCCATACCATGATACCACCTTTTTCCAGAAGGAATGGACATACCCTAGGGGAGCTACCCCTGAAACCTTGCCGCATCTTTCCTGTTTCGACCATTTCCGGTCTGTGAGGCTCGATGAGGTATCGTCCACAAAGCTACGCTTTACACGAAAGCCATGCTTTGATTAACAAATGATCAGCAACACACAGCAGCACTCAGCATGCCACACTACCAAATTGGGAATATATCACTGATAACCTTCAACTACATAACCTCTGAGCTCGTACGTCTCAGAGAAGGGTGTTAAGCTAAGAGAATAAATCTCTGCCACCAAACAGAAATGTATTTGAAAGAAATCAGCTTTATATCTCAAAGTGTAGTGTCAGACATACAACCATACAAGTCTGTTCCGGGTTCGAACAGAACCGAAGGCACTTCCGAAGAAGCCCTTGCAAATTCGGATAATTTCTAATCACGTCCGGACTTCCCATCACAAAGGGTGATCAAATCTCTATATCGGAGATCAGCCGATGCAGAGACATTCGACGAGTTGTCCTTTTGTTTTCAAAAATATCTGGTCTTCACCACCGGTCTCCAAATGCAATCCATATACGTCGTATCATTATTCGGAATGGGTTATATGACACAAAGTCCTCTCCCGGCTAAACCGAATAATGAGCGCAATATTTTAAAACATATGGATATTGGGATTTCAATTAAGTCACAACTTATTACCCAAAACTTTTCTTTCAAATGGTTTAAACACATTACCATTTTTTAATCTTTTTAAACAAAAAGATTCAATTCACAAGGTTCACCCAGTTTCACAAAGATCTATTCATAGATTTCCAAATTGATTCCCATTTTAATTTGGATTAACTCGTTAAATCCTTAAATCAAGATTTAACTTATAGCTTTTAAAATTCGTTTCCAAAGATTCATTTATAGCCTTTCAAAACAATTCCAATTCAAGTTGGATTAACTCGTCCGGTCTTTGGATCAAAGACTCATTTCATAACTTCCAAAACATTTCAATTTTATTTCAAACTTGAAACCTTTCAACACAGTTGGGAAATCCTTTCTTTAAATTAAAGCTATTATTATTTGAAAACAAGTAGTTTTCGTTTCGAAGAAATCCGATTACATTTGCTCAAGTTCAAACCCTTCAAGTATAAAACTTGGGTTGAATTCAAATTCTCAAAACAATATGTTTTAAAATGGTTTAAATTCATATAAACACATAATTTCCAAACATGGAATTCAATTCCAAATTTTGAATTCAAATTCAAATTAAATTATTTAAATTTGAAGCTTTACCAAGTTATTCAAATGCTTTCATCTTAAAACTCCTTTCCAAAAGTTTTAACATTTAACCCAAATCCATTTCCAAAATCAATTGAAATTAAAATTTCAATTTCAAAAATATTAAATTTAAATCATCTATGACTTAACCGATTTCCACGTGAAATCCATATTTGTGTGTGTAAAAGTGTGGTCCAGGGGTTTCACACACAATAGTGCAACAACATTCAATCATCATAGGTCAAAATACAGAAATATAGTTGATAAGCGGTATTGACTATAACGCTTATCTTCCATACACAGATCATAGATTAATAAAATGAATGAATTACATCACAGATAATTAATTACATTCATTCCAGATAAATAAATTACAGATCACAACACAAATAAGGATATATCACAAAGCATCAATATCAGGGATATCAAACAATTCAACATCAAATAGAATCCAAACATCCATAAGTAAGGTCAATTAATTATCTGATTAATTTAAATCAGATTAATTACTTATGAATAATTTTACTAATCCTGGTTAATTAACATTAATAAATTACAAACCATTTTGATTAATTATCTTTAATCATTAAATAATTAACCTTTAATTATTTAATTATCTTTTAATTAATTTTCCTTAATTAATTTATTAACCCTTAATTAATTACCATTTAATTAATTACAATAAGTGATTATCCCTAATCACTTTCATCAATTAATCTTTAATTAATTATCCTCAAATTAAAATTAATTAATTTATTACAAAAATAATTATCCTTAATTAATTATAATAAGTGATTATCCCTAATCACTTATCTTAATAAATCACATTTAATAATTAACCTTTAATTAATTATCATTACAAATTAATTACCCTTCAATTACAATTTAATTAGTCTGTAATCATTACTTAATTCAAACATCAACTTATTACATTTTTAAAACACTTTGGAAATTAATTACATAGCTAACCTAATATATATAACTACTTTAAAACAAAACAATTTTAAACAATATTTTAACTTTAAAAATTAAATCTTTAGAACTTGTTTTAAAACTTGTTTAAACAGTTTACTTAGAAGCTTGATATCATTTCTATCGAAAACTTATTCATTTTAATTAAACTTTAAAACTTGATTTAAATTTGTTTTGCTTTTAAACTTGAACCCTTTTCCTTTGCTTTTGAAACATATTAATTTTGACATACCTTAAAACTTGTTCCTGCTTTATTTTAAAAACCTGTTAGCAAATTTACTTCTTATACAAAACCTGGTTAACATAGTTGTCTAAAATAAACTTGTTTGCTTTAAAAATTTTTAAACTTTGATAACTTTTCAAAAGAAACCCGAGCTTCGAGCTACAGAATTCCAAAGCTAACCCCGAGAAACTTACGAACTCGATTTACTTCGAGATAAACCTATAACAACTTCGAGCCTAACATCATCTTCCCCGATCACCATACTCATTCCAGCCACAAATCGCGTACGCGTGCACGTGCACAATCACCAAAACCATTTCCGACCAACGTCGCGACCACCCACAAGTCACCTTTGACCTCGTCGACGAACCCCACTGCCCAATTCGACGATTTCTTCACGAATTCAAAATTGAACTAATCGGTTCATCCTGGAACCAACTCAGACACCCAAAATCGCCTCGAACCGCCACCTCCAGCCACCAGCGACCATGAAACTTCGACCAACCACTCGTCCACACTCCCTCGACCATCTCCCAGAATCCCATCGCACTCGATCATCCAGAGACGTCGCGCCGATCAAAAATGTCCATCCTATCCAAACTAGGGTTACCAACATAAATCGATCACCACCACCTCCACAGTGATCTTCCATCACTTCTGCTATTTTCTCCAAACTCCCCTATCATCCTTTTATCACTACTGGAGACTACGACCTCCCAGATCATCGAGATCACCAGAGGCAACCCAAAACACAATTTCTGTTCAACCCAGAAATGCATACTCAAATCTCATCTAAAATTTATGATTTCACTTCTAAAAATCAAGTTTTTGGTTAAGTATTCAGTTTATAAACCTGAATCAATGAATTACAATGTTTGAATCTAGACTCATTTTAAATTTTCTCTGTTGTTCTTGATTTCCAGAGTCAATACAAAATTATTTTATCTTGCATAAATTTTTAAACTTTAATTGATGATAACACAAACAAATTTTGTTTAAATACTAAATCCTAATAATGACTAGATCAAGAGATAGAGTATTTTAAATCAAATACGGAGTTTGAAACTGGGAAAAGAGGTGTTACAGGCATACACTCATATACATTTACATATACTCAGCAGATTGCACTTATATATACACACAATACATATTCATTTCAGAAAACTAGCATGCAACCAAATTATTCAAATATTTAAGCTTTTTAAAAGAATATTACTCACAGTATTGTTTCCAGAAAAAAGAACAGAGCTTGATGATGAAACAGGCTTGAAGTCTTCTTTCTGCCTTTACTTCTCTTGTTGAATTTATTTAAGTTGTTGTTGTTTTAGTTGAGATTTACTTTAAGTTT